>OX411306.1:96613698-98006198 GCA_948150685.1 Rhaphigaster nebulosa | reverse complement strand
AATGGCCAAAGATTTCCCTGTTAATTATCTTTGGATTTCACCAATTAATTCGAAATTGATCAAAAATAGTCTATAGTGATTAACTACATAAAAAAATATAAGCATTTATTAAGGTATCAACGATCAAAGAATTAATAGGTCTAATGCTTCAAAGGACGCGCCAACTATGATAGTGTAAAGCTGGGTATGCACATTGTAACAAACTGCCGTTCCGTTCCTCCGAATCAACTTCGGCATCAATAGCTTCCAAACTTCAAAGAAAATGGTGTTCGGAAGAACGGGTCGGGGCGATCGCTCCATCAAAAAAATGTTCGGAACGGGGTGAGACTAGTATGGACGGGATCGAAGGTGCACCGTTCCGTTCCTCCGTTCTTCGAATTTCCTTCTCCCTCCCGACATACCACTTTCTCTTGTAAGTTCTGTGAATTTTCATTATTTTATCGGTTTGTGTTTGGGCATGGCTGGTTACTTCTCCATGATAGAAAAGGCTGATTAAGAACGGAGTGGGAAAAAGATGAAATTGTCCACCAACACGGTCCTTTCTTCCTTTTGTTTCAAAACGAAATCAATCAAAATGTAAGCGGCTGTTGTGACTTGCTGCTGAGATACCATTATTCATTCTTGGGCGAGAACTCAACCACAACTTTAGAAGAAAGCTCGGTTAGAAGAGTCTCACCACGACCAGGGAGAGTACAGGCATGTTTTGCAGCCCAATCCGTCATTTCTTTACCTTATTGTATTATTTTCCATCTTCACTCATCATTTTAATAGTTTCTAGAATTCTTCGGAGCCCAGGATGGCTGGATTACATGTTGTCGAGTACTTTTAGGTTTCTCAATGAATCTAATCTTTATAGGCAGTGTTCTGAAATAATAGAGAGCCATTGCGATCGCATTCAACTCCAGGGTATAGACGCCACAAAACTGGTGCATTTGACTTAAGAACAGAATCAGAAGTAACAGGAGCTGATGGAGTGGAGGGTATTTAGAATCATCAGTAAAAATCATGTGAGCAGACAGTGTGTGGATGACGTTTGGAAGTGATCTTCAAAATTCGTTGTTTTGGCTTTTTTTCGAATGTAGAAATGTATGTAGGAATGTTGAAGATATAGTTATGTTTTGTAAAAGTTCATGGTGGCGTTCAGGTTTCAATTGCACCTAGAGTAATTAATTTTTAATGATTAACTGCGGATTATGCTCTTTCTCTTCAGCATGAAAATGCTTTTTCATTTTGTTGAGAATTTAGGTTTGAAAATGTGTGCGCGAGATATATGATGGATAATTAGATATACTTTGAAATAATAATATAGGAGATACTTTGAGGTAATAGTTTGGTAATGTAAATTGGTGTTACAAAATAATGAATAATTTGGTGATACGGAAGAACGGTTTTGGATTTTATATATATTAAATTATGTTATACAAATAATGATTAGAACACTCAGTATTATTAATAAGTTATTATATTAACTTAAGTAATAATTATATTAACTTAGTAAATATTTATTTTCATAAAGAAAACGATTTTGACTTATCTGGTTTTGAATTTACAAGTGAATGAGAAGCTACTACGTAGGAATGGTAAACACAGCTCTCTTTACGTGCATAAATTCAACGACTATTCGTCTTCCCAATCATAGGATAAATGGATGAAGCACATAAAGAAATAGCACCACAGATTAGGGAGTGTCTCAGATCCCATGGGACTAATCGCCCAAGAGCTCCTGTTGCTCCAGATAAAAAGGTGATGAGCCCAGTGAGTTAAATGTTGCTAGGGGAACAAGCAGCTTACACTAACAAATCTCATTCTGCCATTTCAATCGTTGTGAGAGAACTTAAAAACAGTTGGTGACTTAATTACATGTCTAATATATTACAAAGAATCCAGCTAAAAAAATATATAAATTAAAAAAATAAACATAAAAAACTTGATCTAAATACATAATTAGGCAGTGAACACTCAATTGATTAAAACAAAAATCTGTAGTTAAATATTAATATTTATAAATTTTTAAAAATATACAAATGTACGTTAACTTTCCGAGTACCATACCGTCCTTTCAGGATCCCAAACATTTCTAATTTTTGAAATAACACGAATTTTAGCATGAAACTAACTAGAATATTTAGAAACGGAACCGAAACTTTTAGAGATTTTTTCGAATATATATGAATTTGTTTAAATCAAAAAAGTGGCTGTGGTTGTTTTGGAACCCCCTTGGTATTAGACGTGAACACTTTTCTTCCATAATTCAAAATCAATATTAAAAAGATCATCTTTAAAAAATATTTCTTATAATATTTTTTTTTTACTAATCAGTTGATAAAAAATAGAAGCACACAAGTGCCTAGACAACGTAAAAATAATTTCGTAAAAATCTATAACCATAATTAAACAATTTATCATAAGGATCTAATTAATTCACCGAAATACTTCACATTTGAAGGATTAAGTTTCGCTAGGAACAAAGGTCTTAATTTGGTAAACACTTCCTAGAATGTTTTGTGCAGAATTGGGTCCCTTTCTTTGTCTTTTCACAAAAAATAACTCATTCCGGTATTTTATTTGTTTCTTTATATTTCTATTTTATTTTTTATTCCCTTGCATCATTTACTAACTAGTAGTTAGATTTAAAAAATAATGGATATTCGCATTATAAGTTAGAAATATGCAAAAAAATGAATTATTTTTATCAAGGATTCACAAACTAAGATGAAAAACGAGATACAATTTTTAGTTATTTTTGGTCGTAATTAAAAAGAAAACCAAACATAAAGGTGAAATTTATTATCAGCACTCAAAAACATATGCCAAGTCTTAACTTTATATTTATAAATGTAAGGTTAAAAGTGGAAAAGTTAGCTTGTACATAAAGTTTCATGAGACCCGTGGTATTCGGAGGAATAAATAATAAAACTTAATTATTAGCATGCTTCGGAGTCTAAATGGCAAATTCAAACAAAATATCCTGAGTGGCATTCTATTATACCGTACAACTGGTAATCCTGCATGAGAGTATAGAGATATTTCCTTATCCGTAATTTTTCAACTTATTTTTCAGTTAACTGCTAAACTAGAAGTAATAGAGATAGACTATTAGGTATCCAAGAATTTATTTTTTAGGTTTTGTATTATTTTGGGCGTTAAACAACTAATATCAGATGCGAAATTAATCATGTGTTGATTTATTGTCATTTAAGAATACTTCTTCCCATTTTCCAAATTAGCTTGCTAAAATAGTCCTTCACGATAATGTTATAATGATATGACGTATTTGTTGTATAGTTTGTAACATATAATTAAAATAACTTGGATTAATTTAACAGAATAGAATAACAAATAAGTTAAGAGTAATTTAATATTTTACGGTAAAAACAAGACGAATTTAACAAGCACGATTTAACAGTTTTGATCATCTGTTTTAGTTCAGATTGGTAGATTAGTGGGACGATGTGAACTACTACAAAATACACAATGTTGGTGGTCGAACAAACGAAGAATCGACTCAAATCTGAATTATGCTAATTAACGAATTTCTTTGAAAATGGGATAATTTGAAAGAATTTAGCTTTCCAGGAATATGCTAATTAACGAATTTTATTGAAACTGAAATTATTTGATGAAATTTAAACGTTATATTGAATAAATTCAGTTATTAGCGATTGGAATGCCAAATATCATCGTTCCCAGAACTCATCTTTTATTGTTACAAGTGTGGATAAATAATAAAAAATAATATATATATATAGTTGCTGAGTAATGTTCATAAGCCTATAACCTATTGGTCATCAACTCCTTTAGTTAGTAGAAAATGATAGTGAATATAAAAAAGATTAAGCTGTGGATGAGAAATCGGGGCCATTCCTGAAAGGAAATTTAGAACAGTTTTTATTGTGGTTTCATTTTTCTAATTTCTATTGATATATCTAATTGAATGCTTTGTTTTTTAAATAAATTTCTAGTAAAAAAATAAGTTAATATTGAAATGTTTGTTCCATTGTCTGAGGTTTGTTTTACCTCATTGGTACTCGGTGATATTAGCCAATTAAATTGAGAAAAAATCTAGACTATCGCGAACGCTCTGAGTGGGCCTCCTATCCCAATTTCATTCTCGTTTCATTGTCTATCTGGGCATAATGCAGTATAGGTGCATCAAGCTCTGAGTAACAGTAACAGTAAATCTGTAAGAATGAAATCGTTTCGCCTTCATCACCTCGCAATATCACCGGCTCTATCACTATGTTTAAAACTACCGATGTCCAATAATTTACTTTGCCCTCCCTCCTTTCTGCATAGTGCACCGTTTATCATCTATCTCACTGAAGGCACGCTGAAATACCTCCCACGCTTTCAGAACACCATGCCGAATGCATGTTGAAGCGAACAGGTAGGTACACGCTATTCTGTACCTCCCTAAGATCCCACAGTTCATTCAGTAATGACCCATCAAGTTACTGTATTCCTTGAAAACTCTAATTAATCTCCTCTTCGCACACACACCAGTAGAGCAGTCCCAGCTCGCTGACAAAGTGTCTACAAACCGCTAATGCACGACATAATTAAATGTCACACTTATTAACAAACACTGACTTCAAATGTGAGATATTTTACAGTACCAGGAGTTAAATAGAACAATATCTGATGTGGGCAACACATGACTTATAAAATTATAACGCCTATAAAATTATAAATCCGTGGCTCAAAAAGTGATACTGAATTTGGTTACTAGTTTCCGAAGATTGCAGTAAAAACGACACTCGGCGTCGCGACATCCATCTATTGACACACACATACGCACGCAAGCACGCACACACCCACACGCCCCTGGAGGTCTCATTCCGTTATTAAATGTCGTTTTTTTCAGTAGGTATCTAGTTTCCAAGAGATTTCTTCGTGTTCCGTGACAACATTAAAACTGTCAATATCACTAGATAAAGGATTAGAAATCGACAGTTTCTAAATTTTAAGCGGAAGAACCCACTTAACTTATATCTTATTCTCCTGCTGCAGGCTTGTTCATCGCACAAATGGGGAGAAAAACCAGTATTATATGCCCAATATTAACACTTAAAATAAGCAATAAAAATGTTTAATTAGAGTATAAACAAAATCGCGTTGGTAACCTTTATTACCGAAACATATGATTTCTTCATTTAATTTTAATATAATTTTTAAGTTTATTATGACCTTCAAGTAAAGTACCCTTTTCCGCTCACCAATTTTAACCAAAATCTAGAAAATACATTTATATTGATATAAAAGTCCTATTTACTAAATTTTAAATGTTTTACATTATATTTTAATACATTTTTTGATGAAAGTCTAATATGACCTTCAAATAAAGTACCTCTTCCGGTTTTCCAATTTAGACCAAAATCTAGTATGGTATTTAAATCAATATGTAAGTTCTAAATACCAAATTTGAGAAGTTTTCCAAAGTATTTTAATATAATTTTTGATGAAAATCAATGATGACATTCAAGTAAAGTACCACTTCCGGTGATTAAGCAGTGACCAAAAAAGGAGGTTCACAACTAGATTTTACAACAATCCTAAATATAAAATTTCAACTTTCTATGGTTAACCGTTTTTGAGTTATGCGAAATACGAACGTACGTACGTACGTACGTACAGACGCCACGACGAAACTAGTCAAAATGGATTCAGGGATGGTCAAAATGGATATTTCCGTTAAAATCTGAAAACCGAAAATTTTTGCGATTACAATACTTCCTTTACTTCGTACAAGGAAGTAAAAAAGTAATAATAAAAAATTAAATTTATAAAAGTTAAATAAAATTAAATAAATACAATTAAATTCATATTTTTTTTTATTACGGATTTATAATGGTACTAGCTAATTAAGGGAGGCCTAACTTTTAATTAAATTAAATTTTTTAATTTCTAGTTGACTCCCCACTATCCAGCCCATTTACTTTTTATAATATTAAAATCAGTACGCTTTTTTATGTAATAAATGGGTACACATCAAGTACTGCGTTAGAGTAGATACATCGTTTGATATTTCTAATAATATTTCCGATGCTGCTAAATTCAATATTAGTACAAAATAGATTAATGCATTTATTTAGGAAAATATACATATGCGAATGGTTTCTCGATGATATATAAATAAATAAGAGGAATCTCATCAATATTGGGAATGATCCGGCGAGTCTCTTTTGACCCAAGGGCCTTCTCAGTGACTCAGTCCTCTCCTTCTAAAGGAGCTCTCCCTTAGCCCTAATCCGCCTCTAGCCCCGAGTTTTATTCCGTTATCAGTGGAACCATTGGGCGGGGAAAGAACTCATTTTTTCTATTTGTCCCAAGGATTTGGCCCTCTCATTGCCGGGAGCCGACAGTGAGCCTCAGCTTCCCCCCTGGTGTCTCATATGGAGCCTCTTTATTACTGCCTCTTTCTGATTGAAGTTTCCAGCGGCCTCTCTTGAAAAAAGTTCATAAAACCAGGTTGTGTGGAGCCTCGTTTCAATTTACTTCTACTAAGGTGTTTCTAAAAGAAACCGCTTTTAAATCTTATATGCTTCTGCGGAATCGGGATAATAACTCGGTCATGTACATATACACACATATGCGCGGTATGGCTTTATGAAAAATTGCCGCTTGAACACATCTTGAAATATTTTGTTTTACAAATCCGAAAAAGTTTACAAACCAAAAAATAAACTGGTAAAGTACCTATTAGAAAACTACATGCGATATAAATATCACTGATAATAATTTTAGAAAAATAACATTTCATTTGCCTCTTTGGTAGAAACGGTGGAGCTTATTCAACTTGAATAAAACGGGTTTCCTTGACTAACAGAGGAAAGAAGCGTTCAAGAAATTGATGAGACAGAGATTTTCTGAGTAAGGATACTTATTCAAGCAAGTTCTAGAAGACAGAGGCAGCCTCTTTTGTCGGAGACAATGGCCTTATTAGAAATTAACCAGGAGCAGCGCGGGTCATGGTGGTGGTAGTGGTATTGTGGTTGCGGAGTCCAAACTATCGCTCGACAACTGGGTCGACAACTGGGTTGCCTATTAATCAGCACTTATTGTCCTTGAGCACAATGCCTTTCCTTGTCTGGTCCATTTGGTCCAGGTCTACTTTCAAGGCCAAGTTTCCTTGCCTCTTCGCGACATGACCACTAGTTATGACATCCTGGGCTTGGCTCAAAACTGAGTTTTATAGTTTGAGATGTAGGGTTCAGAAACAGTGTGTCATGGGTCTAGGTATAAACAACCGATGTCAAAATTTAAACATTTTTGGTAAGGTGAGATTGAAACAGGATTGGGAAACATAACTTGAACGGAAATTCAATCCTGATGCATTTAGTTTTCCTGTTGCCTAACAGGTAATCTGGTAAAAATGATTACTCCTGAGCAATGTAATGTAATGTTGTTACTTGAATAAGATCATTGTTTCTGTATACTGGGACCTGTCATAAAAAAATTGTTAGTTATGTTACTATTACGTGTAATAATACATTTGTAGTTAGTAAAACCTTAGGGAGTTGTTTTTCGATTGGAATCGCTTGGTCGCACAGTGGGCTTAATCGCGAATTTAGAACAAGATACGAGATAATGCAAATCACCATTTCTGTTAAATTTCACACCTAAAAATGAAGTTATAAAGTACGCAATTATAAAAAGAAAGAATCCAATACAAATGGAAAATGTTTCATATGACTAATATAATATAAGAAGTAAAATGTTTATGATTGAGGAAAGAATATGGTTATAATTTTTTTTTATAAAGTACAATAATTTAAAAAGTTAACTCATAGTTTCTATTCTCTTGCTCTTGATCTTCTCAATCAGTGTGAGACGGTGGTAATTTAAGCTAATACAATTTTATTAACGGTATGAAAAATAAAATGGCCCAATACCACAGAATAATCTATAATATATAAAATTATATTTTATTTTATTATTATTATATAATATTATTATTATTATTATTATTATTATTATTTTTATTTCATACAATCTTGGCTATTGCCAGAAACATTCACCTAGCCGGACCAAAGTCAAGGGTTAGGTTCAAATTTTAAACTATATTTAAAAACTTCCTGACGATGCTTGTTGTACTAAGGAGAATTGCTTTCTGCCCTTCCTCCAGTACTTTTTCTCGCAGCTTCAAATTCTTAATTGATGTGATGGTATCGTCTGGGATGAGCCCATTGCTGGATATTATAATCGGATACACCTTTATATGCTCCAGCCTATAAAGTTGCCGTAGTTCCTGGCACAACTCTTGATATTTTCTTATCTTTTCTGAAATTGTTTTTTCGATATTATCATCGGTTGGAACAGCAATATCGATGACATAGCCATTTTTTACATTTTGATCAATTAAGACTATGTCCGATTTATTATTTACAATTCTATGGTCAGTAATAATGGAACGATCCCAGTATAACGTTCTGTCTTCAGCAGACAGCACCGGTTTCGGCTCGTACCGATAATAAGGAGCCTGGTCAGCAATCATGTTATAAAGTAAGGGCAATGCTTGGTGGATAATCTTGGCCAGGTTATTGTGCCTCATAAGGTATTCTTTACCTGCCAACGCTTGGCACCCAGATGATATATGCTGGATAGACTCAATTGCACTCTTACATAGGCGACATCGGTCATTGATGTCTTCTCCACATATGAATTTTCTGTAAGCGTTGGTGGAAACTACCTGATTCTGAATGGCTAAAATAAACCCTTCCGTTTCAGGAAATAAATATCCTTTTTTAAGCCAGATAGTAGAAGCATCCCAGTTTATTCCTGATTGTGAAAGAGAATGGTAAAAGCGACCATGTAGCGATTTATTTTTCCAATTTTCGATCAGAATTTCTTCGGTAGGATACTCTTTATGCTCCGATGAAATTAAGTTCAAAGCTGTGTATCCATTGTCCAATGTTCTTATTGCTGACCACAAAGAAGAGTTATATTGTAGAAAGCTGTATTTTAAGTTATTTTCTTGCTCTCTGCAGCTCCTTAACAGACAAACAAGCCCCCTTCCTCCTTTCTTTCGTGGCAAGTACATCCTTTCAATTGAAGATTTGGGATGTCGTTTTCTAGCTGAAGTAAAAAGAACTCTTACTAAAAAATTCATTTCTTCAAGTTCCGTGTTAGACCACTTTATTTATTATTTTTAATATTATATTAATTATTATTTTTACTTATTTTATTAATTATTTAATAATTATAATATTATATTAATATTATAATAAATTATTATTATAATTTATTAAAATTATTATTATTTTATAATAACTTATAATAATTATAATAATATTATAATTATTATTATAATATTATTATTATTATTTAATTTTCGACACTTTCGAAAAAGGGTTTTTCCTGGAGAGGGGGAGCATCAACTCCAACCACTCAGGTCACTGTTTGTTTAGTCGTTTTTATTGTATGTTTAGAAAACTCCTTACAATCCTTGAGGTATTCAACAGCACAGCTTTCTGGGCTTCATTTATAACAGCCGTCGAGAGACCCAGCCGTTCAGTCGCTTCCACAGTGGACACTGGTATCAGACCATTGCTGGAGATCACAATAGCCCTCACAATCACTTTATCCAATCTGTACAGATCTTTTAATTCAGCTGCTAGAGCTTGATATTTTCGAATTTTTTCTGCACATACTGAATTAGTGTTTCCATCATTCGGCACAGCAATATCTATTATCTCTGCTGTCTTCATATTACCATCAATCAGCACGATATCAGGTCTGTTGTGGGTCACGGAATGGTCTGTTATAAACGACTGATTCCAATACAATCTTATCCCTAACCTCTGGACGATTTCTTTAGGACTGTACTTATAATATGGCATCAAGTCATCTAATAATTTTCTTTTTACTCCTATCGCCTGGTGATAGATTTTGGCAACATCATCATGCCTCTTGAGGTATTCTGTGCCAGCCAACGCACCGCATCCTCCAGTTATGTGCTGAATAGACTCGTATGTGCTGGCACAGAGCCTACACTTGTCTGATACGTTCTGTTGTTTCAAGACGTGTCGCCAGTAAGACCTAGTTGCTATGACCTGATCCTGGATTGCTATAAGAAATCCTTCTGTTTCGGGGAACAGACTTCCTCTAACTAGCCAGCTAGTAGACAAAGTTTTATCTATTTCAGTTTGCTGGAGCTGGTGATAAAATCTCCCATGTAATGCTTTCGATTTCCATTCTTCCAGTCGTTCGCTGTTGGTAATAATGTTGGACGCAACTTCTTGAGAGACTAATTGCAAGGCAGTGTGCCCCCGGTCAAGACTGCATATTATTTTATGCAATGGCACCTCGCTTTGTTTGAAGTACTGTCCTAGGGTCATTTCTTGCTTTCGGCACGCCTCTTCAATGTTTGTGAGACCCCTCCCACCTTCCTTTCTAGGCAGATAAAGCCTTGCGATGGATGCAGTCGGATGATGCATTCTGGACCCAGTCATACTCGTTCGTATTAGTCTATCTAATTCTTGGAGAGATGTTGTAGACCATTTTAGGACTCCGAAGCTGTATGATATGGCTGGTATAACCCACGTATTTATAGCTTTTATTTTCGATCCTGAGGATAGATATGTTGCAAGGATAATCTTCAGTCTCTTCTTTAATGATTCCATGAGGCTATTCTTTACATCCTTCCTCGCAATTTTAACATGTTGTTCTATCCCAAGATACTTGTACATTTCTTCTTTTTGAAGATGCTTAATCTGCAGTTCATCATCAAACATACTTTCAGAAATAACTGGTTTTCCTTTTATCACATGAAGAACAGCGCATTTCTCAATACCAAGCGACATCTGTATTGAATCACTAAACTGGATTACTGTTTTTATCATAGACTGTAACTGAGATTTATTCTTTGCATAAAGCTTCAAATCGTCCATGTAAAAGCTATGGCTGATTACTGCAGTTGATTCATTAAATTTTATTTTGTATCCGTTTCCTTCTCGATTTAATAAAATCGATAAAGGAGCCATCGCAAGACAAAACCAGAGGGGGCTGAGGCAATCTCCCTGGTATATACCTCTCGAAATTGTAATGTACTCCAAAGGGTCGGACAGCTGATCATGTCCCATCCTCAATCTTGTTTTCCAGCTGCTCATGAGTTTCCTCAGAAGATCTTTAACATGTGGATGTATTTTATAGATATCCAGGACTTTTAACAGCCAGCTGTGAGGGACTGAGTCAAATGCCTTTCTGTAATCAATCCATGCTAATGACAGATTTCTTTTATTTATGGTCGTTTGGCCTGCAATGAACGAGTCGATGATGAGTAATTCTTTACATCCCTGGGCTCCTTTCCTACAACCAAGTTGCTCGAGTGGGATCAAATTATTGGATCGCAGATGAAATTCAATTTTGCTTGTGAGAATGGAAGTTAAAATCTTATAAACTCCGTTAACGCAGGTTATTGGTCGAAAGTCTTGCGGTTCCAATCGGTTTTCCTGTTTTTTAGGAATAAGTACTGTAATGCCCTGACAGAAATTTTTAGGAATATCTATCTGTCCTCTTATCATTTTTAGATAATTGGTCGCTAGTATTTCATGCAAACAGGTTAGATTTTTCAACCAGTAATTTTGAATTCTATCACTGCCTGGTGCTTTCCAATTTTTCATTTTCTTTGTTGCGATGACTACATCCTGCTTTGATATGTCAAATTCTGGCATTTCAGGTACATCCCGAAATTCATTATTTATTGATCTCAACCATTCGATTTCATCATTGTGATATGCACTGTCCTCCCACAGCTTTTTCCAATAATTATTATTATTATTATTATTATTATTATTATTATTATTATTATTATTATTATTATTATTATTATTATTATTATTATTATTATTATTATTATTATTATTATTATTATTATTATTATTATTATTATTATTATTATTATTATTATTATTATTATTATTATTATTATTATTATTATTATTATTATTATTATTATTATTATTATTATTATTATTATTATTATTATTATTATTATTATTATTATTATTATTATTATTATTATTATTATTATTATTATTAATATTAATATTAATATTAATATTAATATTAATATTAATATTAATATTAATATTAATATTAAATTATATTATATTATATTATATTATATTATATTATATTATATTATATTATATTATATTATATTATATTATATTATATTATATTATATTATTTATGTTAATAAAGTACAACAATAGTATATTTTAATGAAAAATTAATAATATAATATGATAAACAAAATATAAAATCATTAAAATTTAAAAAGTTCAATAAAAGTATAATTTAGCACATACCTTATTCATCTTCACAATCATCAGAAAAACGACATTACTTTTGGAATTTCAAATATATTAGTAAGCCATAAGATGTTTGAAGCGGTTTGCCACCTTTTTTTTACTATTTTTAACAAAACATTATGCAAAGTTTTTGTTCATCAACCCGACCTGAAGTAGATAATATTGAATGACAGATAATATTGAATTTATTCGACAATATCCTCTCTCTTATCATTAAGTCGGACCATTTCACTAGCAGGCCCGAGTATTTAAGTAGGCTGGAACTTTCTGTACAAAAAAATAACACTGTGTTTGCTTTCGCAAGATTTTGCAGATGATTTTTTATTTAAAAATTAGACATGTCGATTCAGCTATCGATTACTTTAAAAAACAATGAATCACATTTTGTGTTATCATAGTAGCATAACTGTAGTAGCTACTATTTTAGCAGAATATTCGTTCTATTGATGAATTAATACGTAATGAGAGAAAATACTCGGATTCATTATTTTTGTTTTACGTGCCTTATTGATTCCTTAGTGTAAACAATCAAGGCTTATCCCTCGGGTTATATGTCACTGACTAGTCTAATTTGGATAAGAACAAGGTCTATTTCAATTATTAAATAATGAAAATTTGTATTTTTTCTTGCTTAATTCATTGTTTGGCCGACAGTTTATCGCCTGTATAGATTGATACGGTTATGATTTGTAATTGTATGGTGACATCGATAAACCACAAAAAATGTTTGTGAAAATATTGTATGATATTCACGAATTGTATGTTTGTCTTGTTGCTTTTAAATCTTCAAGACATCAATAAAATGGAGTAATATATATATATATATATATATATATATATATATATATATATATATATATATATATATATAAATATATATAAAGTTAGTTGTATCACGCACGCTAATACTTTTTTTTTCTAAATAAATATTATTGTAAAACATAAATGGATGTAATACCTATTATTTTATTAAATAATCAAAATATTCTTCTCGGTTTCTAAAAAAATATTTGATTGAGGTGTTTTGAATGATAGTGATGATCATCATTTATTGCCTAGAGGGAATGCTCCATGGTTATAGTTTAAAATTTACTTGTTCATTAATAAATAATTTATAATTTAATTATAAACACAATTTGTATGGCATATACTCGTATAATTTCAACGACTCTACCATAATTTGTGTTTCATTTCTATAAAAATGAACCATTGATTCATTATTTACAGATTTAATAGTACTGTTGTATAGATTCAACTTTTCATTTTAACTTTTCAAAATTTTAAGTAAAAAATAAAACAAGAATGTCATTTATCAGTATTTGTAAAATTAAATATGGTAAATGATAAGATGATAGATAAAACTAGGATACGAGAAATTCCATACATCTCTTCTGATGTCTTCACAAAAAATGAAACCATTCAAAATATGAATTAGTAGCCTAGTCGTTCACAGCTTGAATATTCATAATAGGGACAATGGAATGGAACAAGCTAGACAATGAAAATGTAAACGGGATGATGGACAGACAATGAGAATTATATCGTTATTGCTGGTCCGCCAGCGAAGGAACAGTAGCCAATAATTATTCAAATCCCATGTGTGTGGCTTTTAGTGAATACAAAACAGATTATATATATATATATATATATATATATCACGACCTTGGGGCTATTTCTACCACAAACAATGACATCTCCTGACATGACATCTATAAATTTGGGAGTACTCTTATAAGACAACAGTATAATATATAGGCGTGTATACATATATATATATATATATATATATATATATATATATATATATATATATATATATATATAGTTATATATGTATATATATAATTTTTGACCGTATAAATATGTTCTGAATTTTGTTCCTTTATTGGTAGTGTGGTTCATCATGAGTCACTTCATCCTTCAGACAATCAAATAATTAAATATAATTATAGTCCATATACTCATGGCTCATCACTACGTATTCACAAGCTGACAATTACTTCTCGAGATCTATTTTATACTGGCCTGCAAGGAAACACATGGGTGTCCTCACTTCAACGATGTCTCAGCACAATCAAGTCTTGATGCGTCTAGGCCAGTTTTATCAAATCAGACACGTCAAACCTAACTGTATACTGCAAAAAAGAGTTCAGTAATAGCAATTGAAATTTAATAAAATAAATAAAATTAGATATCCCAAAATGAATAAATTAGATGAGAAGTGACATAATTAGAAATAACACTGATCATAACGTCAGTTCTCATCTTGATACGTCGAGAACCCTAAAGGTCAGTCCCTTCAAGTCAGTCGCGTCATGTCCTATGGGTCCTATGAGAAGGCGCCTAATATATAGAATGGAAATACAGATAAATAATTAATTTAATAATTCTTATTAAATTAAGTATTCCGCTCTCTCTTTATTGATTTGGAAAATATATTTCATAATGAAAATATTTTTCAAAAGAGAAAAACCTCTTAATGATACAATAAATAAAATCTGTTCCCCAATAAATTATTTATTCCTTCATTCATTTTTCAATAAGTTTAGCAAACTACGTCTAATCTTCGTTGGATTTGGTCACCGCGGATGGGTAATTATTGATTATATAATTATCAATTGATCAACCGTTCCTTTTCAATGGATGCCCGTTACGATTTATACCGTATTTCTAACCATCTAATTGAATATTTGAATTTCGTATTTATAACCTCCTTTTTAACTAATCTTAAGACAATTACGCTTATCTACAGTATGTTGTTTACTTATACAAAGGCAATATTTTATTCTTTGATTTTCTTAAAATTAAACTTGGTTTTGCTCGTTGTTCTCTTCTCTTTACTGTTCTACTGTGGTTTTAATCAATCATTCCAACGACTGACGACTTCGGTTGCGACAGTACATCAACTGCACTGAGCGCAGATCCAACAGGCCGACATTGCTTACCGTTGACTCCAATTCACTCGTTTTCATTCGAACCAAATTTGATTGACATTCCTCTATTTTTTTAAACCTTTAGTCGTTTTTATTTCCTTAACTTAAGTGACTTAATTTTTACAACAATAAAAAAAACGATCTGGCACAACAATATGGCACAACGATCTAAAATAACAATATGGTACACTCTGACAGTACCATAAATTTGAATTTCTGGACAATATCCGTTAATCGGATATTTATTACCCCGTGAATTTTCTTTGATTTATCCTTACATATTCATTACATCATTAGATAAAACTTTATTTATACGTATTATATACGTATATAATACGTACTTTATACGTATTATATACGTATATACTTTATATACGTATGTTTAGAATTGTGAAAAAAAGCTCAGATCTACATTTTAATTGTCTTTTGGCGTTGAGTAAATTGATTCTATTGTGTGTGAAAGTAAGATATCAAAGCTTTATATATTCATAGATGTCACATAGTATTAAAGGACTTAGCTGTGAGAACTTGACGTCAGCGCCAGTATCACAATATTAAAAATAAAATATTTAGAATAAAGCCTCAAGTAAAATTGGCACTATTGCGTCCAGGCTTAATACACTATCGTGCAATTGGAATGAATATTTGAGAAAGAGACCGATCGAATGTTAGCCCAAGAATTTCCAAATAAATAACTCTGATGAGTTAATTTGTTTAGTTGGAGTCAATATTCTGCCCCCTGACAGCTCCACTTGCCTGGCCCCATTCCCCGCTTTGGTCTTTCTTTTTCGTACTTGTCTACTAGTCCATGGGCTCTACTTCGTGACTGGACTAGAAAATTACAGATTAATGCACCATTTATAATTTAACTTCAGACGATATTCATGATCCTCAACATCGTTATTGATGACGGCTTAATTTTAAAAGTCTTTATCACGCAATTACGAGCAAATCATCTAGATATTTACTAAAATATTTTGGTACCATTTATCCTTCATTTAATACAGACTAGATATTTGTTATCTATCTTGTTAGATATTTCGACCTTCCTTTCCTGGTTGGAGTACAAAACTACGTTAAACCCGCATAAAATACAAATCAAATATTTTGAGGCTTCACCGTGCAAAAGAAGGAGAAAGGAAGGAGAAGTAATATGGAACCCCATTTAGTTTTTGACGTACCAATTCTAGAAATTTCAAAAATTCGTATTGTTCTCAATGGTAATTACTAGCTTCATCTATTAATCATACATTATCAATTTCAAATTTGTTCTCCTCCAACCACCAAATGAGCGAAATTCAATTTCATACAAAAAGACAAATTGGTTCCTCTGACTTGAGGTATTGGCAAGATGGAACCCCATAAAGTTATTTTTTATTTTATTTCGTATTTTGTTTTCATTTATTTCCAAGGAAAATCTAGTGGAACATTGGTTATAAGTAAAAAATAATTTTATTGTGAGATAAGGATTACAAAATAAAACATAGGAAATCTACTGGCAAAAGTTGCAATCATACCTGCCATTGTCCGCCCAATCATATTCAGTGTGCTATCTCCGGACCAACCAGGAAAAATATTTCTCTATTTATAAGTTATCAAATTCTTTCATACTTTATATTTATCCATTTTTTTATTACTACAAACAATGAGATACAGTTAATTATTTCAAATTAACAAAATTTCAAAAAGCACTATACAGGAAGTCATTTTGAAAATTCGGCATTTTTTTAGGTAGATCCGGTTAGATTATTTCAATGAGGATAATAACTTGCTGATAATAATGATAATTTAATTATACATTGATATAGCGACTTTAATCAAAATCATTAGAGCCTTTTTCGAGATAATTGTAAAATTGATGATATACAGCCTTCCGGAAAGTCGGTTTTAACAAAAAAATTGCTGTGATATTCCAGGTATGCATCTTTCTTAATACTTTTGGTGCCAACAGAAATTATCGTTTTATTTTGAATTTATTATTATTAATTTGTTTTGAGATAAAGTTCTTTCGCAATGTGAATATTAAACCATCACATACTCCATATATATCATATGTAATATAATAATAATATAATTTAATAATAATATAATATCTGAATAATATGATAAAATAGTATAATATGTTTCCCTAAATGTTGCGAACAACGATATTCTGCCTGAAAGGTTGAAATACGTAATTTAAGTTTCATACAACTTTTTTTTTTGAAGTAGGCTTATCACAAACATTCAGGCTATTTTGCGATACTTGGTTATTTGGACTTAGGGGACCTTTAATCGTGTATTTCCATGGATTCGAAATTGTTCACGGTCGCAATACTTTCCCTTAATAATTTTATATATCGGTAAGCCGAAGTAAGAATGTAATTATCTAATCCACTAAAGAGAAAGAGCGTATTTTATGTTTCAAAAGTACTTTAGCTGTATGAATGGAAGGGATACAATTATTTTAGAAGCATCTCATGGATAAATGAATAATCCATATTACATAAAATGACAATCAATTTATTCTATTACTAAAGTAATAAATCAAACACAATGACGGATATACCAATGTATTCATAAATATACACATTCAGTTTTTACAAGAAAGCAAAAAATATTTCTGCGATTTTGGTTTATTATTTTCAATAAATCGACCAAAGGAAAAATGTTGTTACTCCCCTCAAAATTTGAGGTTTTACGTTTCTAGATACGTAGAATCCAAATATCGAATAAAAAAAAATAGCCGTCCGCCGTACGCTGTCTACAGCTTTTCTCCGAGACTGCATGACCGATTTTCTCGAGATTCAGTACCAATGCCACAGGCCACCGCATACTGATCCTCGGAACTCGACATTACCATCCGTCTGTTTGTTTCAAAATGGCGCCCGATTAGAGATCTTATAAGCCCATAACTCGGGCATTTATGAAGATAGAGGGGAAATGTAAGGTGTTCTAGAATCAGCATAACAAGGCATCAAAAAAATTTTGGAAAAATCTATATAAATGCCGATTAAAGATCTTATTATTACAAGCCCATTACTCAATGGGACACAATGGTCCATTACTCGGCCATTTATAAAGATAGAGGGGAAATGTAAGGTGTTTTGGATCAGCATAAGGCATACAAAAAAAAGGGAGAATCTATAAATCTGTATATAAATGCTTTTGGTTTATTATTTTCAATAATAGACCTTTGCAATAGACCAAAGAAAAAAAATCTGTAATTCTCCCTCAAAATTTGAGATTTTACGTTTCAAGATACGTAGAATCCAAATATCGAATAAAAAAAAATCCGTCCACGAAATTATTTGTATAAATATATAACAAAGGTTTTATGGGTGGCAATTTCTTGAGGGTTTTATTATATTCAATCGAAAGCTGATGAAATTCCCTACAATAGGAAAACAAAATCAGATAAAATTTTATAATCAAGTATTTAATAAATTAAAAATAACAAATAAAATACTTGATATACAAATGTTGGCCTTCGAACAAACTTTTAGCACTAAAAAAAAAAAAAAAAAAAACACCGAAGTGATAATAAAAGAAAAAATCTATAACTCTTCAGTAATATCTTTTTGCGAAGTGAGTTCAGCATAAACCACTCCCGAAGATGTTTTTCAGGCTGTAATAGAGCCTGGAAGAGGACGTACCAAACGACAATGGCTTCGGTGCTTCAATGAAATCGGTCCCCACAGTACTTGGGAACAACTTTTGGCAATATAGTACTTGATAGCTGGTTTGATGGAGTGAAAAGTTATCTGAGAAAAGTTCTCCGTCCTTCCAGAGCACAAAGAAGCCGTTCGGTGCTAAATGAGGTGAGCTAGGGTGAGCCTGGTTCAACAAGTATCTCTACACGTGCCACTTTGGAGGTCCTGCTTATTTTTCGAGTGAATGGAGGAATAAATTTGTAAAGCAATTATTCGTGATACTTAAGTAGTAATTCTTTAAATAATTATAAAACTTTAATTAAATGAACGGAAAATGATTGACACTTAATCAATTCTAAGAGTAATATAGTGTACAAAATATCATTCAATCTTGCTTAAATCATCTACAATTTCAAATGTGTGTTAATTAATGGCACAATTATTTAAAAAATCTCTAACGAATGTTCAATCAGTTTAGTTAAAAATAGCAGACCAACTTGGAAAATATAGAAGAAATTGTTTTTTTAAATAAACAAATAAATTTAATTTTTAAAAATGAAAAAATAATTTTTATATAAAATAATAATATTTGATTAGTAGTAATATTAAATCATTAGTAGCTGCCCCTCCTGAAAAATTTCGCAACTAATTCCGGAAAACTAGTGTTTAAGATCTGATTTAAAAAAATAAAAAAAATTAAGTTCTTTTCTTACATTTTATTGCATTTTATTTCAACATTATTGTAAATTATTGCATGGCGCTATGACCCTCTCCAAGTGAAGCGGAAGAAATATGTAAAAATATTTTGAAAACAACTAAAATTAGTTATTTTTTAGCAACAAATTTTCGATTTTCATAAAAAATTGAAAATGTATTGTTTTTTTGTGTAGGTAATCCAAATTTTACCTCGGTGATTTTTTAGAAAACTAACGTTTCTCCCATAAATAACATTATTATGACGTTTTAGATGTTTTTAGAATTCTTAATACTTGGCTATTTTGATGCCTTATTTTTTTTTTTGTAATTATTATTTCGCTTTTTATTATTATTTTTCTACCTTCATCAGAACCAGAGATATAAAATAAAATGTGTTTTGCACATGCAAACTTATAAATGAAACTTATTAAATTTATAATATTTTCCTCATCTGTTTTATTTTATTTTCCTCAGCTGTATACGCCCTTGGACTATATCAATATTCTAAATCCACAAAATAATGAAGTAATGCTAAAAATTAACAATAGTAATTGGTGAATCTATTGAAATCGACAAATAGAACGAAAAAGACCATCCATTGGACGTATACAGGTGTTCACTTTTCGAGGAGTGAGTTGAAATCTTGCGTGGAAAATGAAGTATATGCCTGAGAGTCCCTCTCCCATGAATTATTTTGTTGACAAACTTTTAAGAGTCCCTCGAGAGGTGGCTAAGTGTGGTTCAGTGTGTCGGCAGATTTACCTCCGTTTCGCCTTATCACACAACTCGGCTGGGGACTTTTATCTACGCCGAGCCCGCTATCAAACAGCCATTACACGCTCTTTTACTCTACGATGTCCTCTTAAAAAACTGTTTCTCATTCTCTCCCCTCCTTCGTCCTCACTCCCTTTCTATTTATAGTTACCATTTCATATCGGCTATAAAATTTTAGTCTACTGTCTTTCATGTATTCCCGTGGACTATTATTTTATAAATTATTTTAAAATATTTTTATTATATATTATATATTATTTTACATGGTATAAAATGTAGAAAATAAATAGGAAATGTTCGCTTTTGATTACTAAGTTAAAGCTCGAGGGAAGGAATTTCCTGAAGTAAATAATACTTCGCGTGCACACGAGTCACTAGATAGTATCCAAGGAATACGAAATTAATATGCTTCAAACAATAGAAAAATTCCATTATGTAAATGGAGTTTATAAGCTCTTTAGCGTAAGTAACCACAAAAGATTACAAGAAAATTATATAGGACAACACATGATAAACTGCACTGCATTTATAATACAAGTTTCAGATAGCATTAAGCTATAAAATAAATTGTTATTCTAATGGGAAAATTATATTACAAGTACATGTGTCATAAGAAATAAAAAGGTAGAGTAGAATCCCACCATATCGGAAACCCATATTATCCGAAAAAAAATTTTCAGCTATCCATGAGGTATTTTTGATTTTGTTCACTCTAAACAGGTACGCAATGCTAACAGAAATTCGAAATTTTAAATAATTTAATATGCATTTATAATCTTTAGTACACATGCATGCATTTTATTAGATCAATTTTATTTTCAAGATCATATACTTACAAAATTTGTAAATAATAAAAATAATGTGAAATTCTTAAAAGTGCGGAATAGGTACGTTATTTTCGTTAGAAAAGCAATTCTTAAGAAAATAAGTGTTGAAATTTTCGTAGAGGCCCTGCCTCCATTCAGTTTTGTTTCTCGCATGTATTTAAATCACGAAACCAGCTCGTTATTGTCTCTCATGTTTATAGTTCATTTTTTACTTTGTTGTAATTCAACAAAGTATTTTTTGGTTCCTTCGAAAATTGAAAAGAGAGCGAGTTGTAATGTTTATAGAACAAACAACATTACATTTTTTTCGCGATTTTCGCGATACATATTTTTTTGTCCACCATAGCTATACATATATTTATTAAGACAGTGCATCTGAAACTATGAGGATGTAAAATCATAAATAGTTTTTTCATCTGAAAACGAAAAGAGTGGCATCAATAGCAAGTTCATCAGATGACCAACTACAGCAAAAAATGATCATGATATCGTATTTTTTTTTTAAATCTTCATTTGTAGCATTGAAATATTTACCTAGAATTTGCACATTATTTGGTATTAATGAAAAGTAAAACGTTAGAAAATAAATATTTATCTAAAACAATTTTATGCACAAGAATCCTTAAAATAATATGGAAATTGTGTACAAATATGCTTTTACAACTAAAAATATGTATACATTTTAAAACAAAGATAATTTATTCCTTCGAAAAATTTATAATTTTAGACAGCTATAAAAACTGATAGATACTTAAAGAAAACTAAAAGAACCATGTAACGTATGTTATTCTAATATGAGACATATCGTTAATATGCATTTTATATTTATGACTTTTTAAATCCAAAACTTTCCCATGTTTGTTTTGTATTAATGATATTATATCACTACCACTACCAATGACAAGTACTACTACTACTACTAAAAGCCTGATATCGATTTCTGTTCTCCTGCACGAGCTTCCGCCAATATTCTCTTTCTTTTGCGGCCACCATCCAATTTCTGACGTCAAAAATCAGAGTACCTAGGCCATCAGCCCTCCTCTGATTTTATTATTCACGCTGTCTAGTTCTGAAGAAAGGATCCGTCAACATACTGTTCGGTATCAATGAATCCATCATTTCGTCAATGTGACAGATCTACCTCAACCTTACCATAATCAATTTACGTTTGTATATTAAAAAAAAAATCATAAAAAATTGGAGCCAAGTTCTAGCTGCTGCAGATATCGGACGGGGAATCTTTCTTTAGAATATTCTTGTTTGTCTATGTTGACCTTAGTGACTGATACGATCCAAAGCTTGTCTTGGTTTCACGGTAATGTGGATTTCGGATAGTGGGATTACCAACCCTCTCTTCGTACCCTAGTATACTGGTGGAGTCTTCCTCCTTTGTGCCTGCATACCTTCAGCCCCTTCGGTGGGGCTGTCTGGAGAAGGCAACGCCCGTAGGGTGTTTTCAGTATTTATATGACCTATGTCTTATTATGTATGTGTTGTGGTAATTATTACTGCAAAATGGAGAACCAGGAGCTGACAGTAGCGTGTCGACTTAATAATGGGGTCACTGCTCACAAATATCAAATTATATCATTGTCTAAACACATAAAAATTTTATGTAAATTAAAATTTTATTTATACTATATTTTATTAGGGTTTGGCCCTTCTATACCATTCCGCTGATGCCAACTGACTTTCTTTGCCTCGGAACCTTTCTCCCATGAATTACATACTTATTAAAAATAAAAATCTTTAAATGTTATAGTTCGTTATATCTTCATCTTAAATTAGGCATCTAATTAAAATTTCGAGTTTATATTAACATTATATAATTAAAATTTTCTAAAACTATTTACTGACAAAAATTTTTCATTGATTAAAAAAAAAAAGGTGTGATTTATAAAGTACTTAAAGAAAAAAAACAAACAAAAAAACGTTCCGGATTATCCGGGTTTGGGATATGGCGTATGAGCGGATAAATGGAGTTCTACAGTATTACATTTTGATTGAATTAATAGTATTACAAGAAATTACCCAAAATATGTTTCTACCTTTATAATATGTAAGTATCTACGTTCAAACCATTGCAAAATCATAACAGTAAAGTATGATAAATCGTTTGTCTCTAAAAGAAAAAAAAAAAAAAAATGATCTCGACGATAGACCTTGAAGGAGAACCACGCCAGGGTGACTGATGCGACCACATCACTGTTCTAGTTCAAACAAGACTATGACATATCACAACAGGACAGAACTCATTACCCCTCAACCGTTAGATCTGATGAACGGAGAGAACTATTCTTTCAGACCTGGCACATTATTTCGACCCAACTTTAATCACAACAATTTTCAAACCGAAACGAAGGCAGTTATTATTGCCAAACTGTATATAACAGCGGGGACAAGAAGAAACCTGTGGAGGAGGGGTTGTAGCCGCCAGTAAAACAGGGATAATTGCCAATAAATTTGTCGAGGCCTATTAGAGAGAATAGGAGGGGCTGCCGGGGAAGAAACCCCCAGGGGCTCAATCTCGATCTGTTTGTCCCGGACCGCACGCACGCGGTAATATACTGCCGCCCCGTAGACCGCAGTACACCCTGCTTCTACCCCTGAGCAGAGCAATGTCTCTTTCCTCCTGGTTCTATTAATGCCTAGATCATCCAGAACATGAGGAGAGGATTTTCCATTGTTCTTTCCGAAATAAGAAATTACCTAACAATATCCAAAGCTGAATCTAAGTCTTTTATACATACCTCCCAAGTAATTTTGAAGGTAATTCATAGCGGAACATCTTTCTTAAAATTACCTTTTGATTCTTTTTATAAGATATCACTGATCTGGTCCCATATTAATACCAATGTATGGTAAATGCTAATTAAAAAATGTAAAAAAAAGTATTTATTTGTTAAGTACAAAAAACTGCATAACAACGGCAGCACGATTCCAATGAATCTGCTACGTAATGTCACTGATGGGCAATGGGAAGCAGGGCTGTATACTCTATATGAATACTGATTAGGACTCAGGGAAAAAAAATTCACTTCCTAATTACCTCGAAAAGTTGTTCTCTTTCTTATCCAGATCTATAACTAAATCTTGCGCATAACCTATTTTCCTCTCCTTTGGAAACTTTCCACAATTTGAATGAACCCACCACTAATCCTTCATCTCATTGCAGATTCAGTCCTAATAGCTTAAATAATTAAAAAACTTTTTCTATATCGTAAAAGCCTATCCTTGAAAGTGATGATACCGGATCACCAATTTGTTTCGTTCATATCACACAACTGTAATCGTCCAACAGCATTATCGTTTACTGGATGCAATCTGTGTTGCTTTTGAGAAAAAAGGATATTGCTTTGTGCTTTTCCTTGATATTGAAAATGAATTGGATAGTTTCAGGCAGAAGATCCTACAATGGAAAATAAAACCACACTTTCTTATTAATTATTCAATCTTTGTTCATTCACAGGTTCTTCTTTCTTTTCCGTTAATTCTTCCCTTTCCCCCTTCTTTCCTCAACACGCGGGTGCACGATAAGCGAGCATTTAAGTCCTCTACTCTATTCCTTTTACAACTCTGATATCCCTGCGACCCCTTGCACTACCATCTGTAGCTCCGCTGACGACACAGCCATTCTTTTTTTCTCACTAAAATCCAACTATATTCTCTATAACCTCCAAAACCATTTATTTGATCTGGAAAAGTGGTTCCGAAAATGGAAAATTAAAATCAATGCAACCAACTCGAGCTATGCTAGCTAGCTTCTTCCTTCGGAAAGCTTCACAACTCTATACCATCGAAAAACAGTGTATGGTATCTCGGATTGTACTTGGACGAAAGACACATGGAACACGCGTACAACATTAAAAAGACAAGAAGTGACAATACAAAAAAAGACAATACATTAAAAAGACAATACAAACAACTATCACCTCTTCTGGACTACAAATTCTCACTAAACTGATGGAAAAAACCGACTAATCTATACTGATTTAGTAAGCCTTATTTGTAGATACACTACAGAACTTTGGGATTCGGCAAGACACAAACACAGCACAAGGCAAACAAACACAACATACACAAACAAGGCAAACCAAAATGACTAGAAAAATCGTAAATTCACCATGGTTAATTTTAAACCACATTGAACATAACGACATGAATATTGGAAGATCTTTTAAAATTTGATTATGGGTATGAAGTCAGATTTCTTCCTTTTTTAGTATTTATTAAAACATATTTCACAGTTTTACTACGCCTCGGAGAATTTCCCTATCTTCAGGATAATCCATTGTTTGTCTTATGTTTCACTCTTGTGTTAAGTTTTTTATAAGATAAATTTTGACTTATTGACAATATAAAATGATATTATAGATAAATTGACTAATTGAGTGAAAAATAACACAAATAATGGATAATCCTGAAGATGGGAAAATTCCTCGAAACGTAGATAATTTAAAGATATGAAAGCAATTTTAATAATTATTAATATTGAAAGGAAGAAATCTGACTTCACACTCATAATCAAATTTTAAAATTAAATCTTACATTCACGACAAAGACTCCACATTTTACTCTTCTACACAGAATTATCCCACTCCACTAGTTCTATCACTTTCATATTCCCTTTTATCCGCTCTATCAGAACGGAGGTTAATATGACAATCATCTAGAGATCTCCTGGTCCAGCATTAATCCATAATTCAAAATTAAGACACATTATCAAACAGATCGAGGAAATAAAGAAAACGATGACATCGAATTTGCTTGATAATATAAAATAATCAAGATACTTCATACAGTTATATAACCAAAATATTACAATTTGTCTTTATTAGTAGTAACCCAAATGCAAATTTCAAATACAAAATATTACGATTAAAAAAATAAAGACCTTGGTGCCAAACCATCAACAGTCGACTTTTTGCCGACAACTTCATAATGACAAGGGCATCCCAATAGATTAATTCGGAAAAGGGCAACGGTAGACATTCCCAATATTACGAGGAGACTAAAAACATGCTGAATATTGATGATGATAATCAATATATTAATATCATATCAATGTATGAAAGTATCAGTCGGTCAATGTATCAATCGATATCAATTGTTGATGATGATAAAAGATTATGATTGGAGCCCGGATTTCGTGCAGTAAAAAAATTGTAAAACGTGCAATAAAAATGCCAAAACGTGTAAAAATGTGCAACGAAAAATAAAATCTCCCGTTTACGTCGTTTATGCTTTAGAAAAATCTACTTATTTTGTTTTATTTCATAAATGACTATTTTTTCTTAATAAATTAGGTAGGTGTGAGCATTGTTATGTAAAATGTAAAAACCTCACGAGCTCTTTTCAAAATAGTTTTTGCTACTTTTCGCACGATCGTACGTGATTCACGCAATATTTCAACGCATTTTATGTCCAAGTGGTTTTTATTGCCAACTGATAAATTTTTTAATAACTTATCGCATGGTCAAGTGGGACAATCCCAAATTTATGCCTATATATCGATAACTCAATACTCAACTCTTTCCATTTTGGTGGATTGTCTTTCAATTCTAATTTTTTTTTTCCATTTTGAGTTTATATTTGAATAAGACATAATTAATTAGATAAAAACCATTAGCAGATAACTAACTAACTAGCTAATATCACAACTGTTACAGCCTGAAAAATTCTTTACTCGACCAATTTTCGATATTTATTTTAAATCATTGAACGTATGTTTTTCAGTTCCAGAATTTACCTGAAAATTGAATTTTTTTTTATTAATTACGGCTAAATGTGTCATAAAAACATAAAACATGCAATTTACCCAAAATTGTTTAAAATGTACCATTTCGTGCAAAATTAAACTTACATATGTTAATCCGGATGCCTTTATTCGTATAAATATCTTGTCCTGGATCGAGAATCGATTCCAAGCACCCGAAAAAAAATGGAATTACACGAGAATCCGGACTCTAAATATGATCATCTTTCGTGATCAATTTTTCTGAATTAAACATACTTGGCATGCCATTATCTTCCTATGTAGACAGGCCATTTGCTGGTTTGACAGTTCCATATTTGAGAAGTACGAACTAATACTTGAAAGTCAAAGGAAATAAATAGTTCTAATAATTCATAACTTAGGACTGCTTTCCTAAAAAGTTAAATTATTGAATTTTTTCAAGTATCGAAGATCTAGTGATAAATCATAAAAAAACAACCTACACATGAATTTGTTACATATTGTTTTTACTAGGCTATTTTGATGTTCTCAACTCTTACATTCAAAGTGTATGCCGCAAAATATTAAATAAAAAAAATATTAAATATTTTCTTATTTTAAAACAATTTTGTTTTTCAAATACTTTTCATTCCAATAATTGTTCATAACTGCAAAAAGCAGAAAATAAAATAATAATAATTATAATAATAGGGGTGCGGTGAATTATGATTAAGAATTTCAATCTGGTGCCACACAAATAAGTTTGAGAAACACCGTTCTCACTGCTATTCCATACCAATCTGTGAAAATGTAGTTAGATCGAAGTGGGGCTATACAAGAAAATGCATAAATAATGTGAGCTAGATTGCAAGCATTTTAGCCGTATGTTCCTCATGCATTATGACGTTGAATACAGAAATCAATTCCTTTCATTTTCCTTATTTCATATGAACCTTACTATTACTGGTTAACTAAATGTCATAAGTTAATGATAGAGATATTGCAGATCGATGTAATGTAGGTTGCAATGAAGGTTTATGAAATAATCTGTATTTTTTCAAGCGCGTAAATATGATTGATTAAGAGCTATTCTTTTGAGGATTTATCATTTCGCAGTTCTCACTATTTAACAACAGCTTCGATATCGATATTAAAAAAAAAATGCTTAACCGATTATAATTTGTTATATCTCTGATGTAATGGGTAGACTGTTTTAAAAGGTATTTCATAAAAGAAATTACCACTATAACCAATCTCAGTTTTCTTTATTACATTACGAGCAGCTTTGTGCGCATTGCGCCATATTCATCTGAAATTTTCAAAAATCATATAAAATATCTGATGTGGACAACACATGACTTCCTTGTACGCCTATTAATCTACAAATCGGTGGCTCAAAAAGTGATCCTGAATTTTGTTACTAGTTTCCGAAGATTGCAGTGTCTCAAAAACGACACTCGGCATCAATCTATTGACACACACACACACACACACACACACACACACACACACCCACACACACACACACAAACAAAAACACACACAGACACACTCTTGTTTCTGGAGGTCTCTTTTCGTTTTTATATGCTGTTTTCCTTCAGTAGGTAACTAGTTTCCGAGAGATTTCTTCATGTTCCGTGACAACATTAAAACTGTCAATATCACTAGATAAAGCATTGGAAATCGACAGTTTCGACATTTGAAGCGGAAAAATCCTCTTAACTAATATCTTATTCTCCTGCTGCAGACTTGTTGATCTAACAAATGGAGAGGAAAACCAGTATTTTACACTCAATTTTAACTCTTAAAACAAGTAATACAATTTTTTTATTGGAATGGAAAACAAATCGCGTTTGTAACCTTTATTACCGAAACATATGATTTTTAATTTTAACATCATTTTTTATGTGTACCCTTTTGGGCTCACCAATTTTAACCAAAATGCAGTAAATACATTTATATTGATATAAAAGCCCTATTTACCAAATTTGAGATATTTTACATTATATTTTAGTATAATTTTTGATGAATGTCTTATTAGACATATTTGACCTTCAAGTAAAGTACCTCTTCCGGTTTTCCAATTTAGACCAAAATCTAGTATGTTATATAAATCAATATATAAGTTATAAATACTAAATTTGAGAAGTTTTTCATAGTATTTTAATATAATTTTTGATGGAAATCAATTAATACCTTGCAGTAAAGTACCACTTCCGGTGATAAAGCAACAACTAGATTTTACAACAATCCTAAATACAAAATTTCAACTTTCTACAGCTAACCGTTTTTGAGTTATGCGAGATACGAACGTACGTACGAACGCCACAGACGCCACGACGAAACTAGTCAAAATGGATTCAGCTATGGTCAAAATGGATATTTCCGTTGAAATCTGAAAACCGAAAATTTTCGCGATTACAATACTTCCTTTATTTCGTACAAGGAAGTAAAATATAATTATAAGGGAGTGATTACACATTTCAACTGGGAGTCTGAGCATCTTACCTTATAATTTTTGATTTATTATTTGAATCTCGTCTGGAATTTTAATTAAAAAAATATGATTCGAAAAATATGTCGGCGATTTCAGTCAATTAATATTATTGTGGTTTGAGGCCTATTTTTTTTCAAAAATAGAAATAATAATTTTTGTAATTGATTATTAAATTAATAATTCACAAGAAGAATTTTTGTCATACTAATAACTCACGGCTGAATGGTAGAGGACTTTCCTCCATCTTTACCAAATTTATTATTCGCTGTGACACGGGAAAGTTACATCCCCTCCTACCTACTTATATATTCCTATTTATATTTCCTATATTTTCCTAAACGTGATATTTGAAATTTTCAGATGAATATGTCGCAATGCGCCGAAAGCTACTTGTCTTAATATAATCAAGAAAACTGAGACTGGCTGTAGTCGTAATTCTTTTTATGAAATTTGTTATATCTTATTAAAAAGCAAGTTAGCATCTTTGGTTCAGCTTATTATATTCAGTCTTTAGAACTTTTCAACTGAAGAACTTTTCAAAAAAAGTGGCTATGTTAAAAAGGAGCAGTTTGGATTCTAAAAGTTTGGAAACAGTGGAATAAATTAGAGCGGGAGACGACGTAGGGGAGACACATGTCAACAGTGCTGTTCATTAGACCAGCTGGGGCAGAAAAGTTCGCCCCGAGGAGCTCAGTTAAAATTAAACCTTAGAGGGCGCACCCTCAATAAGATAAGAGCAAGTACATGCTACACTTGAAGGCACAATCTTATGAAGGCAATATCAAAGCCCTCACCTTTTCATAATAATTACTCCAATCGTCCTAATCGTCCTATAATACTCCACGTTATAATGACAGAAAATAAAACATTCATAATTTCATTAACCTCCTTGGATCCAAGCCAAAAGGCGTAATTGTAATTTTCATCATGAAAACTTTAGTAATTTTCAGTAAGAGACATGTACAGCGGACGCTCGCTAATCCGAACCTCGTTAATCCGGACCGTCCCGTGATCCGAACCACACTAAAAAAATATGAATTTTTTTTTAAGTAGATCTAAATGAATGTAAAATGTATTAATTTATAACATATCTTAACTTTTATTTCCTTTTCCGTGGCAAAAATATCGTAAACTATAAAAGCTACAAAAACGTAATTATTTCCATTAGATTCCGCGTTAAATTTTCTTCCGAAATCCGTGAATAAAAGTACTTTAAAATACAGTTGGGTAGTTCCATCAGAAATAATGAATTCCTATTACCGCGTACGCTAGTATTTGATGGTCTAATCTAAAGTTTCGCTGAGAGTATGAAGAGAACTATATTGTTTGAGTAAGAGAGAGCAAAGCTAGAAGAAGAGATGCTAGGAAGACTAAATTTATTCTTAACTTCCTGGGAGGGTTTCTTCTTTGATTATTAGTATAAAGAGATGTTAAAATACAATATTTATAAATATCGAAAAACAGTATTATCTGCAAACAGTACAGATATAAAAGAAATTATGACATGAGAAAAGTAAATTGGGGTCTGAAAAGTATTAAAAAGATACTAGGCATGACTAACGTGACCAGTTATTTTCATCCCTGAAGTGGGACACCCTGTTTTTTGGGGAAGGGGAGGAGAAGAAAAACGCATTTAGTCAGTGATATTTTTGTATTCATTTTGTAAAATTACATACTGTTTCGTATTAATCATTTAAGCATTTGTCTCTGTAATTTTGGTGAGAAATGTTTAATACACTTTTAAATTCAATCAAAATTAATTTTCAAGTTACTTCGTCCAAAAGATTCACTTACAAGAAAGAAAATTGAATTTAAAGTTTAGCCGTTGTTTACAAATATCCAACCAACCATCACTATACCCCAAACGAAACACCCATGCATCTATATTGATACGAGTAGAATTAAAAGAACTACTTCAATTAAATGAATTATAATTTTTTAATTATTTTGTTATTACTATTATTTTTGTTTTTTGAGGCTTGACGGTTAAGCAAGAAAGTCGGTGAATACGGGAACTGATAATCGAACTGATAACCGACCATTCAAAGCGTTCTTATGCGTCCCACAGGAAGCCCTGGGGACATCGGGAAATAGTACCTAAAAGCGGGAAGTCTGGTCGCGTTAGGCATGACGTAAGGCATGCGAGGGTTAGACTTTTCAATTAAGAGTATTGCTTCGGTTCTGAATCTTCCTAGAAAATTGTATAATATGTGTTTTAATAAGAGACCGGGAGAGTATGAATTACTTTGGCCTTTGAAGTACTTCTGAAAAAGGGGAGTTAGGATGTTATATCGATATTATGCAATGGATAAAAAAAAATCATAAAAAATGTCAGTAATAATAATTTTATCTTGTTAAACGTTCCTAGATGAATGGAATGGATGCCTTGTTGGTACTTATTTGTTTTTAAGAAGTTTAAGTTTTTGTTTTGAGAATCTATATCTTCTTAAATTTTAAACAATGTCGCAATACGAAAGAATTGCGCCTAAAAATAGTCAAACTACGAATCTTCTTGCATTATATCACTTCCTAAAGGAAAAAAAAAAGAGATACAAACAGCTACAATGTCAACCGTTGCAATAGATAACATCGCTGGTGGGACCTGCCCAACTTTTTCTATTAACCTCCCAAAACAAGCAGCCGTGACTCACCCCTGCAGTTAGCACACCGGACATGCTGTCGTTATGAAGTGGGAGGCAACAGGATATTCGCTGCCGTTAATATCAGTTAGGGGCCACCATGGGAAAGATGAAGCGTACCTAATATCTCGTTCTGTTATTGGCACTTGTGCAAACTTCCGTGGCGACAGGCGGTGCATCACGCCCACAGTTTGCAATTATGCTGGTGAAGGAATTTTAAGGCAAACAGTCGAAGCAACCGACTCATTAGGTATTGTGTTAGTCTGCCCTTGCTTGTCGAATCCACACGAACCGGTTATGAACATTATTACGACAGATAAAACTTGGGATCCTGGGGCAATTAGTGGGCTTGTTTAGTATGTGTCATGATTTCAACTGTACTAAGTATATCCTTGTTTGCATTAGCTATTAACAGGTGTCCAGCCAAACTTGGAAGTAAGCAAGCAAAATTGATTCGATCTGTTTTAATATACTTGCTGATTAGCATCCGAGTATAAGTTTTCTTCCAAAAACTCGTGGTTGCCATTGAACAACTATTTCTACTATGTAGGTGTCCTTGCGTTTGAAATTTGTTACGTTGCATTAATAACAAAAATTATTAAAACAATTTTAAATATTTTGATTTCCTTTTTATGTCCTGATAGTCTGGAAGCTTCTAGGCATGATGCAGGTAATGTTTTTTGGAGCTTCTCTCTTATAGTTGTTCACACTTCTCTAGTATAGTTGTTCGACAGGTATCGTAACTCCATGTCATCCAAAAACTGGCTTTTACTATGTAGTTTACAATAATACCGCTTAACTTACCGTTGTTTGAAATCGACAGTTTCCTTGTCTTTAACCATTAAAAAAGAAATATATATATATATATATAATCCTCCTACTAGGCTATTTCTTGCATATGGAGTTTCGGCAGCAGTGCGATGTTAAGCATGTGATGTACATATGTCACTGCTGCCAATAAAACACAGCTTTTAGTTAAGTTATTGTTTACCTTAAGTTATTGTACATAATTTAAGGAAATCTTTAATTATGTAAACAATAATTGGGTATTATATATTGCACCTTTTGCCTATTTACATAGCATCCTTTATTAGGGTATGCACGAACCATGGAAAACCTTCCATAATCCTCGCTCGAGAGAAGGGTCCGAGGATTGATTGATTAAAGTTGAAAAGTGATCAGTTCACCCGTTCAAAAGATAATTCTGGCACAGAAAGTCACAAATGGCCGAAAATACGTTTTATTGGGCTCAGAGAGCTTGGAAACGCTCTAACCGTTGAAAACTACATATCGAAAATTTGACCCGATTAGAATGCTTTCCTTACTTTCTTAAGCGGTAAGAAAATAAAAACATGGCTACAATGATTGATGCGCTGTATCTTTGCTAAAATAGTCCGATTTCGATAATGACTAGAAAACTGTTGGCCTGTTAATAATTAATATATTCTAGTCCCCATAGAATTCCGTCCATTTTTCAAATAATACGAAAAATTAAAATTTCTCGGAACATTCAAGTTGCTAATTTGAAGGACAATTAAACTGTTTGCACCCAAAGTAGTAAGAACGTTCCATCAAAATCGTTTGAGCCGTTTTGGCGCTACAGTTTACAGAAAAAAAACGTTTCTTGGCTATTGCGCACAGGGTGCTTGATTTGCTAGAAAGGTCGGGGTCGAAATACAATTTTTTTAAATGAAATGATTGAATTTAAGAGCGATCTGAAGGGTCAATTGTTAAGGAAACAATATTAATCTATGGAGTGAAGTATATAAATTGTAGCAAGTGTTATCATGTTTGACATTTAAATAGAATTACTACCTTTCAACTTTTATTATAATAAGAAGCTTAGTACAATGTATGGAAAAGTAATTAAGACTTTAATTTTATTAAAATTCGAATAGGCTTTTAAAAAAATCAGTACAAATCACAGTACAAATCAAAGACACTGTGCCCATTGTTAGCGTTTTTTAAGAAATAAATATTTATTTAGAGATGACACTCCTGATAATACCAGGTGCTTGGTTCTCAAAAGATCTAGAGCTCTATTTATACACTAGTTATAATGAAGTTAGAATATCATGTATTCAGAATGGGGCAAATATTTGCAATGCTGAAATATTATGCATGTGCTCATAATGCGTGATCAAACATCAATTAAAATTTATATTGAGCACTTAGCTCAATTAGCACTATATACTAGCATCTATATAGTTCAAATAGAGTATATTCTGTATACGAAATAATTTTTTCACGCTTGATTTGATTACCGGCCGTAGCGCTATGATTTGGTTGATAAAGAGAAAATTCGATGAACGTCGTTAGTAGTCCGTGAAGTTTAGAACAGTTTTCGCCTTATCATAAAGGGACTGTGCAGTCAGAAAATATTGTATAGGTCATAAAGATGTTATGTTTACTTATACTATAACTATAAAGGGCAGTTATAAATTTTTGCTTGGAATAATATCACGTATTATCTTTATTATTTTTTAAGGTAATAAGAAGACCATTCACTAAGTATACAAGCGATGTGATCCTCTCCGAATTATGCGAACCCCAAGCTTTGTTAGCATGAGGGAGTGAGGGCAAACCGCTGTTTTCCATTATTCTGGATATTTCTTATACAATAATAAAAGGAAACAAGGAATCGGCAAAGAGGGAAATTCGATACACTGAGGAAATTGAATTTCCCGCCTCTTAAGGAGCTTTGTTATTCATAGCAATGAACTTATAATTTAAGGCAAATATGTTTCCAGGGATTATTTTCTTCTTAAATAGAACTCCTTTGCTACAATAAAATAATGAATTCCCTCAGCACCCAGTCCGGGTTCTTATTTCTATTCTACAGCAGTATTTAGCTAGTTGAATGTTATGGTTTTTTACTTGGAATTAATACTCTTTTGAGTATAATAATATTTCATTCATTTTAGTAATACTGAATTCAAAGCAACTTTTAAAAAATGAGACAGAATATATTATCAAAACTAACTCCTATTAATATTATTATCGTTCGGAGGAAATATATTAATAGGAGGATAAAATAGAAATATCTAATATCAACCGAAATTTGGAATATACATTTAAAAAAAAAAAATTAAAAACTAGTATTTATAAGCTTAACGTAAAGCATTCAGATTACATAAATACTAACCAATTATCGTTCATATCCTGCCAGAGTTTGAGTGCAGTGCTAAAGGGAGCATTGCAGTGCGGATTTCTTGCTCAACGTCATGACCGCACTTCAATGTGTCAATTTGTTATCTTCTTACTGACGTTTGGTCATGTTGAGTGTTACAGTTTTGGCAGATCTTGTACAACGGACATATGAAAACCGTTCTTACCCCAATGCAAGTAAAGATTACTTTGTTCATGAAAGTGGCAGAGATAATTTCCAAGTTTTGTTTGTTCACTTAAAATAAGCTAATAAAGAAAATATTTTTGAGATACTTGCTTATAAAAATATTTTAATAAAATATAAAATAAATTAAGATGTAATTTATCGTAATTCTTATATTCTAGAAAGATATATTTTTATAATTCTTATTTTCTTAAACTTTCAGATATTACTTTGAATTGCGCAATTTATGAAGAGATCATTTATTTTAAAAACCACACAAATCTGCATCATTAACCCATCGCAGGTTTTTGTCTTTACGTATAAAGTAAATTGCTCTTCTATTGAAGTTTTTACATGATTCTGAATAATAACATATACTTTCTATTTATAGTAAAAGTAGTAAATTTGCTTCTTATTTATCAGAATAGGAAAAATACAATAGATTTGTGATTCTATCATAGAAGATTTTATAGATAAATGATTTCTATAAAATATTGTAGATGTATTGTTGGAACTAAATATTACTACTCGGAATATAAAATTTAATAAACAAATATGAATTATAAATAAAGATCAAAATGATGATCCAAAATATAACACCAAAATATAATAGGAACTATACACTAAAAGCCGACGTCTCGGCCAACATAGCAGGCCTTCATCAGTTCAACAGTATGTCGGAAACTGAAACAAAATAAATAAATATATTGAAAATATATGTTTACATGTATATATATATATATATATATATATATATATATATATATATATATATATATATATATATATATATATACAAATAAATAAATTGGCGTGCAAAAAAATAAATAATAATACTGAAAATGCTTTAGGATCTATTAGATCCAAAGAATAAGTCAGCCTTGGTCATTTCGACTCATATGGATTTTTGTGCAGTATAGATTAAAAGAAAAAATACTAAATATTAGTTCCTCTTTGTATTTGTTCAAAATCGTTTTTAATTTAGCTGCTAAGAAAAATGTAATAAATTGTGATTGAAACAATTCAAAATCAATCTTTTTCAAAAGAATAATGTTATTTAAATGATGATTTTTTTCATACTTTTTCATCAATAGCCTCTTAAAATCTACTTGCAATTCATCACAAAAAACATAAAGAGGAAAATAATTGATTCTGACATTCTACACTAATTATATTATTTGAATATTAAATCCCTGGTTGACTTATTTTTTTTTTATGATGTCCCAAAATGCAAAGGGTTTTTAGTGATGAATCATAGATTATAAGAAAACCACCCAGCTTAAATTTCAAATTGAACATCTTTTTGTAAATTTTATCCTATCAACAATTATTTCATTTGGTAATTTCTTGAATTTTTCGAGAAATTATTAAAATCAAACCGTACATTCATTCACCCATTTGCCAGCAAACCTGTTACGTACACGCTTTTGGCTATGGATAAAGTTTTGAACCGTGGATCAACCCTGTGGGATCGGGAGAACCTCTAGGGGCTCACCCAGCCTCTGTAAAGTGGCGGTACACACTAGTTTACCATGGGGTATTGAGTGATCGCTACCTATTTAACCAAAATCGTTACTTACCTAAATTAAGACAAAACTCAGATTTCCTATTTTTATGTGGGGAATCGGACCATAAGCCCATATGAACTTTTTTTTTTGCTTTTGAGGTGCAGAATCAACCTCTGAAGTTTCCTTACGTGTATATGTATTTCTGTATATATCTGAGGCCATATATTTATAAAACGTACAAATACTAAAAACCTCCTGATTTAATAATAGGTTTTGGTAATTTATGTTTAAATTATGTAATAGATAATACTGGATAAAAATAGCAGCCTTATATTTAATGAAACCGTTTATAATTTACCAATACAACCATGGAACGGTGAGACATTTTGAATGATATAAATTATCACTGGAATTACAGGCGATTAACTGTTCAGTATGTTACTTGTCTGATTATGTTTTCAATGTAAATGAGAGACGGCCAGTTGTAGAATATATCAGGATGTCACGGGGCGGAAACATAGCTGGAAAATGTTCCCAACTTAGCATTAATTACTAATGTAAAACGGCTAATTCGTCGTAATCATATACCGACCTGATAGCTATTTATAATTATAATTACATTATAGGTTGACAATATAATTAAACTTATTTATTTTTATTAGTGCTACTACATTTGGGTCACCATAACGGCAAAAAATATCGTGTTAAAATTAAATCGGGTTAAAATTTATATAATCCTTAGAGAGAAATGCTTTATTTACAGCTATGCTGCTCAAATAAATACCTTGGTTTTCTACACAGAGAGCATACTTATCAATCTAATGCTGGACATAATATATATATATATATATATATATATATATATATATATATATATATATATATATATATATATATATATATATATATATACAATTTTTTCTTTCTTTTTGTTTCCTTTCATTTTAACTCTAAATACATTCTTCTCATCGCTAAATTACCAAATTATATCTATTATTTTTCCCCCTCTTTTTCCTTTTTTTATCCCATTGGTTGCTGTTTACCTTCTATCACTATCTAATCTATCCCTTATTTATCTTTTCCAGTGATCCTCAGCTATTACTTGAAATGACTTTTTTTTGGCTTTTTTGTTTTTATTATTAACTAAAACATAAAATAAATTACTTAAAAATTAATGGAATATTCACATTTTAGAAAAGCTCATCTTAGCATCAAAATTAGTACAAGAAATAATAAATAAATAAAAAGATATGGATTAATGCCAATGGCAACAAATATACTTAAAGAAAGACAAATAAATAAATAAGGAATAATCAGAATAAACAAATAGCAATATCGACTCAATTAACCAGCGCGCAAGTGATTGTGGATAATCCCCAGGGAATCCAGCATAATATTCTCAGCCAATATCGCAACATACCTATTGCTAACACCTGTCTTCCAGAAAGCTTCTTTTTCTGTTTGGTATTCTTCCATGAGACCCAAACCAGAGACCTTTTATGGTGAACTCTCTCTCTCCGAAGGTCTCGCGACAATATCTCGCCGATGCTTCAGCGTCGATGCAGGTGAAGGTGATGCAGCTTCCCTAAGGAGCCTTACCAGTTCGTGCTTGACCATATTGTGCTGGCGTGTTATGAGGATGGAGTTGTTGGGGGCATTTTCCCAGCACATGGGCTGGTATTTCAGATTCTCTGCCGCATTTGCGACATCAGAACAACAACAGAACTCTGCTTTCCGCTGGCTCCACCTAAGGGTGCATAGTTAATATTCAGCTTTAGAGCGTTGGACCACTCAGACCCCAAAAGAACTTGCTTTTCATATATGTATCTGTTGGCTGTTGGCGTCTCTTTGAAATGACGAACGCCACCTGCAATTAGCCCATTCCAAGCGTTTTCTCACAGCGACTGTCGTAGAGCTTTCACATTTCGGTTGCCCTAATCAACACATTCAATGTTTCCACACATTCAGCTATTTCCGCTGTATAATCGAATGTGGACTGGTACAAGGCATCCTGTACATTCGACAGTCGCTGAGACATGTACCAATGTTGCAATGGAGCCTTCCATTGACAGCGAATCAGTCCAAATCCTCTATACCACCTCGCTGTAGAGGTGTTAGCAGGTAACCCGATAATAGCCTTGATACTCCTGCGGATATTTGTATCTATATCTTCTAATACCGCTGGACATATTTTATAAGGAGCGCGGTCTGAAGAGGGCATGTAAGTCCCGGGAACAAGTACTGGTTGACAACGTTGTATTTTTGCTATGACTTGAGCAAGTAGTAATAAAAATAATATATTTTAATGGCCTAAGGTAGTTCGTAAACGTGTCGTTCTAGAATCGTCAAGGATGCGATATTTGTACGCGCTTGGTCGTCAAAGCCTAGAAAAATGATAGGGTGGCGTCAACCAAGAGTCAGAGGCGTAATAAGCTCGTAGGAGATGCGTTTCAAGCGTTTTTTCGTGCAGTACTAAAGCCAAAAGACTACTCGTTTTGCTATTTCGATATAGGGATTCAGAAGTCCTACTAAATGAAAATAGAGCGATTTTGTCATGCTACAAAATGCCAAAAATTATGTTCAACTCCTTTGCTGCAATGAAGAGTAACCGATTTCTATATAAATTTCTATTTGAGATTCCTATCCTTCTTCAAGTAAGGCCGTGGTGGGCGAGGGTGTTAAGTCATCACCTTTTCAACATCCTTCAGTCTGTAGCAGCGCGTTTTCGAATCTTGAATTCGAGGCGGACCCACCGGATGAATCTCGACCTTCTCACTCCCGGGTAGAATATATTGGTAACCTAAAGGATTAACCCATCCTGTTTGCCTCAATAGGTTTAGAAAAGGACGATGAACACCAATAAATGAAAATTATATGAACAACTGCACATTACTAAAGTAATCCACTGAAAGTTGGGGTATGCTTTCTTGACGTGAAATGAGAGAGACAAGAATAGTGATTTTAACGGCAATCAAACACATCTCTCCTGCATCGCATGAGCAATGAGCGGAAGAAGTCGTATTATGACTGCCTGTTACGGTCATATTTTATGGACTGCCTAAAAGTTATATTTAAAAAAAAAAGTGTTCCTTTTAGGTTCTTTAGGTTGTAAAAATTTCTTTCTTTATTGATATTATTACTGAATAATTCGTACGAATAAGTCGACCTTTTGTCCTTCAATTAGCCAGATTTTAATATTTGGCAATGAAAACAGTTTAAGAAACTATTGTATGCTCGCCGAGCGATTCTGCTGTGATTCAACATCCGACGTTTTATAAGGGAGCATTATTCTAATTTGGTTTTATTTATTTATTATTAAAAAATTATTAATTTTATACAGACTATGATTTAAACTTTAAAAAATCAGAGGAAATATGGTGTTGTAATAAGGTTACCCTTTTTCTGAAATTCAGCAACATAAGTCCTAACTTTACAGCTGCCATAAAAACAAAATAAAGGTTGCCCAAAACTCTTCATTAATTCTGCAATCAAAAGAAAGTAATTAGCAGGATAAAATTTAATTTGGGCACAGATGGTACCACGAAAAAAAAAATTAAGGAAGACAAAATAATTAGGACAGAGGATGGGACATTTTGTTACGGACGGCGGTGGGCCGTGGTACAGAGAGCATTAGCATGAGAATCGGAGGGCTGATGCCAGCTAAGTGCTAGCCGACAACTTTCGGCTTTAATCTGCTCAGATTTTCCGGCCGACGGCGCCTCAAGTTCCTTCATTAGCATTTTTCACGAGATTTTCCCGACAACCGGTGCACAATCAGCTATATAATTGCTTCTCTCGGCCAACGGGCCGTTGCTCAATCTTATAACGGGTCGCTTTATTATTTTCCTGTCTGCATTAGCGTTGTCTTCTTGTTTATTTTACTTGATCTGTTTTAAGCAACCTATCTTCAAATCCTGTATCACACATAAATAAAGGAAGAGACGAAGAAAGAGCTTTCCTCTGACAAGCTGAGTTGTTTCCTTACAAAATTTCTGCAATGTTCATAATTTTTATGATGGTCGTTTGGTTTTACGGACTGAATTCCGATGTAATCTCTGTTTTTCAACAAATAGTCATTGACGCCATAAAACCTCCTCTTATGAGATCAAAAATCAGTTATGTGATTTTGATTTTATTAAAAATAAGATTTTTATCTCCTATGTGCTGATAAAAGCATTTGTATGTGTTAAATAGATCATAACATGCTTTTAATTTATCAAAAGAATCCACCTTTTACTAGTTTTAATCGTATTCGCAACAGTTACCACTGGAAATCATCCATTAGACACTTCCAAGACAGTCTTTACATCATCGGCGTCATGCTTGTTTACCTAACATATTGAAATGCTTATAATTATTTTATAAAACAATGTCGTTTTCTTTTCAGTTTAGAAATTCATTTGGTAATTAGTCTGCACTCATATTATAAATTTAGCTAGGGCTGTTAAGTGTGTGCATCGCAAAGGCAGGCTGGTCTGTTTGATAAGCGATCAGTGATATTATCATGTAAAAATTTGATTATTGTAATCATTCAGTAATCATCCTTATCTCAAGCATGTCTGTATATGGTAGAAATAGTTTTAGGGAACAATAAACATGTGATTTCTGAAAATGAGATTTCAGATTTTAAAATTACAATTCAACCATTATCATAAATTACAAGTCAACCATTTTTATCAGGTTATCTTTCCCCAAAATTGCTATATTTTTTTTTTTAAGAGTAGGAGTTAAATCTTACATAATACAAAGTGATTTATCATTGCCATCTCGTGGAACTGCTATCAGCATTACTTCGCAGAGCGCTGGATGGATATGCGCCTACTTCTTCTTTGGACTCCTTATTAATCCAGAACCTGCCCTCTCCGTTCTTACTCTTGCACTCCAAGCATTCTACCTATATGGGGTGCATAGTCTGATAAAGCATTCCAGCTTTCCTGTCAATAAATAAATAGAGCGACTAGGTTTTCCAAGCCCGATTACTATCCACAGGTTACTTACTAAGCACGGTTTCATCTTTCTCTTCCTTTTCTCAAGCTAAACTTAAAAAAAGAAGGCGCATGTCCTGCTGTTCCATCCACATAGACAGATGCACCGTGTAAATTGAAGCGAGCTTACTAGGCCCTGAAGCAACCATGCCTTCAGCAGTTGGGTGAGGTAAAAGTAAATCTTCCCATATTTCCGAGACCTCCATGCTTCGATGTTAGGACCCAGCGTCTCTGCCACCTTTTAAGAGTATAATTTCTCTCATGTTTTACTACCGTCACCCAGTCTTCATCGGAATATCCGGTTGCACATGTCCACCTGAAGATCAATAGGAAGCATATAGGCGATGACCATGATGGAACATGTTATCTTCTTCTTCTTTCTCTATCTCCATTATGCTTTGAGAAAGGTTGTGCTATCTATGATGTTAAATTTGCGTGATACAACTTTGGATTATGAATTTAATGAGTAATAATCCTAAAAAGGACTTTTTAGGGTAGTACGTCGTTAGTAACAAATTGTTACAAATATGAAAAGCACCATAAAGGGTTAAGTATATAAAATAAGTTTAGTGAGTTATCAATTTTTAAATTTCAAAAGTTCCAGACTAAAACTATGAAAAATTGACAAGGTCACTTTAGGCATCATTCGGCAAATATATCAGTCAAAAGGATAACAAAAAAGAAAAGGCAAACTGAATATAAAAATTTATTTTACGTTATTAACAATATAATTAACTATTTTCAATTATGATCTCGTTTTTTAAAAGTTAAATTCAAACATGAAATTCAATGTAACCTAACGGAAATAACAAAAGCTTGTATTCATATTGTTTTCAATAGGAAATTACATTATTTCCTATTCTTCTAAATAGCACACATACGTATAATGAAAACTTATACGTTTGGGGCTAAACAAATTTCAATAATCATGATTCAGTTGTTAGAATATTACTATTACTTGGTCGTGTCGCGGCTAACTTAGATGATGGAAGCTCAAAGGGGGCTTTTCGGTACTTACTGGTTAGCAATTCTAGTTAGATTTCCATAATTTCGAGGAGAAGTTGCAATTTTAGGACACTATGAAATGTTCTACTAAATAATTTAAATATTCGTCGTTTGTTTAAAACGGAAAAACGATAAAATAATACAAATTTATTTTTTTTAAAGTTTGTGTTTTCGAGCATGGAATAACTGAAGCAGAAATGAAGATCATTCACACTTAAAATTACAAATTAACGCTTATGAGTAAAATTATAAAATCATGGATCAACATCCCTTGATTGATTATAAGAGATATCATTGATTATTGTAAACCTAAAATGTAATGATTTAATATGTTTGCCGATCCAATGATTGCGATGGTTATTGCGATTGGAATAAAATATAACCATTTGTTTGTGCACCTGATTGAACCACACCTCCGCAAATATTAGTCGAATGCAATGTAAGCTAATTATTAATTACATCTAGGAGCAATCATAGACGCTGTAATATAATTAAATAATCCGCGACTTCACATAATGAAATTCATGAAAAGTGCTATCAATCATATAAATTAATTATTTAAAAACTAACATTTTTCTTCATTCGCAAGGATCATACATAAAATAGGGTTTTGAGTTGGTTAATAGTTCTATGTTCTTTCACATGAATTGACCATTTTTATATTGTTAGAAATTCATTGAGGATTTAGTAAGGTCATTCTCAAATAAACTGTCACTTTCGAAATCATAAAAAAAAAATTTTAAAAATATAAAAATAAAAAATTCACTGTCATTTAAACCAATCTTGATTCCTACATAAGTATTACACCAGTATCCATAGAGTGAGGAGGTGTCACCTTGCTGGTGGTTGTATAAATACGGGTCTGACAGCGGAGTCAACTTAAAAGTCGGCTAAGGGGATGGTACCTCGCTCGACATTTTTTAAGCCTGGGAGGTGGTGCGATGTTCCGGAGCTGTAGGACTATTTGCCGTTTGCCGATTGACCCCCCAAAATCAAAATAATCTTTTTTTATGTAAAATATTTAATGAAAATTTTCGGAATTCTCTTAGGATATAATGTAACTCGCGCGAACTTTTCACAAGATTTTTTTTCAAAGTTTTAATTTTTATACGTTTTCATACATTAAATATCTTAATATATATTCTGCTTTGAGACAAATTAAATGCTGATTGAGGGGTTGAAAAAAAAGGAAAACCGAAAAAATAAAAAATCTTCTAGAAATCATAGGACAGCCAAAGTGACACTATATTTGACTATGACGCAATAGTCTCTTGTTTACTAACAACAAGATTGGGCACATTAGATTATAAATAAAGATTTCCAGGCACTTTGAAAAAAAGTGCGGTCCTACTGCCGCGTGCGCAAGTACTCGAGGGTTAAGCAATTGGTTCTTCGTTGGGAAAAGGTTACTGAAATAGGTGACTTCTTTCAATAAAATGGTTTTGATGTCATAATCTTTTTGATCCAGTAAAATTAACCGTGAAAACAGACGTTTCATGTGAAACAACTCAATATCTTGTAATAGTTATCAATTTCATACTGGGTATGCTTATTTTTCCATTGTCTTAAATGTATCATAAATATTTTTCTTCAAATACCAATACATTTTCTTCAAATGTTAATAGTATTGGCAAGGGAAACTGTTCCAGCATATGGGAATAGTTAGTTCGTTTACTAACTATCAAGGCCTTCCTAGGCGTTGCCGTATTATAGTTCAAGGGGTCCGGACCCCTCTCTCTCTCGAAATTACAAAATAATTTTATTTATTCTAATCTGTAAACAAAATATGTACGAACTTATTTGAATGCTATTTTATAAATAATATGCCGACATAGAAAGCATTTTATATAGAGAAGGCCTTGTGGTTTCTTTAAAGTAGATCCGTGGATGGACCCTTCGCAATATGATTTTAGTCGTATTTTCTCGAAAAATAATATACTTATGCACTGTGTCGAAGATAATTGGAGGGGGTTGGGTGTGCAATTCGTATTCATTTCATAATTCCTAGAACACGATTATGGTAATTCGAACATGTTTGATATATAAAATATATTTATTTATGTATAAAATAATATATTTCTCTCATCATTCGGGCACTTCCAGCGGCTCCTTTTGGATAAAATAAGCTGACACTTGGTGTGTATGATTGTTTTTAAGGCAGAATAATACCATAGAAGTGCAGGTAAATTTCAGTCATATAATATGTTTACTAATAATAATATGGTTACTATTAATAATATGTTTATGCCGGTATGTTTACCTTTTAAGATTTTGCAAATCTCCAAATTGAGTTAGATGGTCGAAAATTTGTATGTGAATTGAACTTGTGTTAGAGAAGTGTCTTTTGGGATCTAAATTTTGTTCTCCCTTCCTCCGAGATAACTATTATTTTTTTTAAAGATTTGTGCGCCTCTATTGGCCCTCTTAATTGAGATAAGGGGTAAAAATTTGTATGGAAATTGAGATGGTGTTGGAGAAGTGCCTTATTTTTATTATTTTTCTGGTAACACTTAACAGATGTTTGTACATCTTTGAATCTATTCTTACTGCTCAAACAGAATTTCAATCTAATAAAATTTTCAAAGCGAGGAGGCTATCGGCTATCAGAGGCGAAGGAGCAGAGAGAAGGGCCGTAGAGAGACGAAGAGAGAGAGAGGATAGGATCAGCACTGGCTTTTAAAGACTCCCTTTTGAGGTCAATCGTTATTCGAGTCATTTATAAACATTGTTGCCTCAGTATCGGACGAGCTGTATCGCTCCCAACAGGTATCAGCCTCTTTATCTCCACCATCCTTGGTATCCAGTCGGCAATAGTCTTTATTATATCCTATGTCCCAGCTGTGGCCCGTCATAATTGTAAAATACCGAGTCCATCATTTCCTGCCATTCGATATCTTTCCATATTTCCATTCATAGCCTTCTTTTCCAATTCTATTATAGATATATACCATCTAATGATATAGACACTCCGATCGGGAAATGAGGGGATGTGAATATTTTACTATCGTTTAGATGTATATATGAACTACTTTTATCGACATCGACCCTTACGCATTACCACATTAAAGTAGATATAGTAATATTATTTTCATATGTATATACATATAATAATACATTTTCTAATCCTTCAAAAAAAATAATAAATGATTTGTTCATTTGAAAATATAAGTATATTATGGTCAGAAAGAATCCTTTAATTTTTGCCTTACAGGAAGATTAACAATCCTTTGTAACAGATGTACATTTGATTTGTAAAATCTATTTATTAATTTATTTTTTGGGTCTACCATGTATAAATCAAACCTTACACGCCAAATTTGAACCTGTCCATAGTTTAATGACCAACGGACGAAATTCAAAATAAAATAATCAAACTACGAAAATTCAATGAGGAATATTACAAATGTTAGACTTTAGGTTTAATTAGAATGGCAAACGTATAATTTATATTTATTTATTTAGCTTATAGAGTGAAAAAATGCCATTGGTTATCATTGCCTATTTTTTGTAGTTTGGAACAAAAATAAAAAAAAATATATTAGGGTGTAAATTCCTACTCTTGTGAAGTTAAAAATTTTGGAATGGTGATTTAGATGGTTACTTAATGTTTCAGCAAGAGACCGAGAAATTTCTAAACTGGTCATTTTCCTCTTGTACATAGGACAGTCCTCGATTGTGTATTATTTATTTTTGCAGGAATGATAGTGATCATACGAACATGATAAAACAGTAGTCCTCCATTAGCCCGCGGATGTGCTGACACGTTGCCAACAAACCGACCCATTGAGAAATAAACTTTCGCTAATCCTTTTTACAGTTAATTCTAGAACCCTCTAGGCTAGGAAGTGGGGCCATTAGAGTCAAATCGATTACCTTAGTCGATTAGGGTCTACCCCTTTTCCTCGCTAACTAATGTCATATGCACTTTAGATAACGTAAAAATCAATGCCTAACCCATCCTACTTTCTGCAGAGTATCTGAGCTATCAGAAACCTATTATGACATACCGTTGATGTTCTGAAATAGCCTATCACAAATTAATAATGAATAACATCCTTTCAAATCAAATCATTATCGATCAGGCTATTTGGCAATCCAATCGTGTGCTTGCAGTCCCAGTATTGTTATTTGACTTTTTATACCTATTCAGTATAAAAAAATAAATATAATATAAAATATAAAAATCATATTAGATTATAATATTATTGGAGTAAAAATATGTAATGCGTAAACATGCAGGCCCAGCATTCACACCGTGGTCATCTTTCAACAAACCCCGAAGGCACATATTATCAACTACCTGATAAAACTTTTAAATAGCAACAAGAAACTAGATGATTTTAGTCTACAACTACAAACAGAAGGTCAGCTTTTGTATGTGTTTCATAATTATCTGTTATTATTAGTCTGGATATAAATGGAAGTTTCCACACATGAAGTCTCTAAAATTCCGGTAAACAGGTAACCTGTCGACGTTTCGCCGATGGGGACATCAGCAGGGCAGAAAAGATAAGATCAAATATATGCTGACAATCAGCAGCACATCCAACATCAACAGCCGAAAAAGACACAAAAGCTAAAAATAGTTTAGTATCTCTTCAAGATATTTACACACATACTGAAAGAACCAGGAGGTAGCGAAACAACAGCTGGGAAATATTGTATTAAATAAAGGCTGATAAAAACAGATATCACACATGCTAAACAACCAAAAATACAATAAAAAACCATCACTATAAATCAAATGATAAAAAGAAAAATTAAATAATAAGTCTAATAGAAATAGGAAGCAAAAGACATTTTAGTGGAACAGCTAATGAGCTAACACCAGAAACAAATTAAATACAAAAGGCAAACTAGCTAGATTTATTAGACTTGGCTAAAATAAATTACGTTTTGGAATAAAAATAATTCAAAGCTCTATCATCAGTCTTAGAATTAACAGCAAAATTTGAATTCTGTGTGAAATACATAGCTTTAAACATCTTTCTCTTCTAGCCATTCTCTTCTTTCTGAATTACTAGAAGCTAAACACAAAGGTTCTTTCCAATTTATTATCTTGCTACGGTATTCTGTCTTTGCTCTTCTAGGCTAATCAATATATATATACATTTTTTCTCAAAATGTCCGAAATGCAGCTAATCAAAATGATTTGTAATTGCTTCATTGGCAGTTGCTCGTTATTTTACCCTTACAAAAAAAAAATATCGTTTTAACGTCAACAGAAATGCGGAAAGCATTCTCGTTGAAACTGGAGGAGATTACCAATAATTGTTCATCATTTAACATAATTAAGTGTACATAATCAATTATCAATAAACGTACCCTTTTTAAGATTATTGATAATCTCCATCAGTTTCAGCGAGAATGCTTTCCACAACGTCTCAATGCATAGCCGCTGATCTTAACCGTTGGCAATTAGATAACATAAATAAGATTTGAAAACATTTTTTGGAATCTCAAATAAGCAGTTACTAATATTTACTATTGAGTACATTTATCTTCTAAAGTATTATTTAGTATGACCAATCAATAAGCCTGGAACATGCACGCCAAAACCGTTCATTAAATAAAACTGTATATGTCGGGCATGACCATAATTTTAAATATGTCTAAACATCATTACCAATATTACTACTATACGTTATAAAAAAATATGTAAAACAAATATTCCATAAAAACAAATTTTTGGAGAAAGAATCGCAGTTAAGTAACAATCAAGAGATAAAAATAGGCCGAACAATCAATAATTCCTATTACATATGCAGAGAATTATTTAACAAAATTAAAATCTCACAATATTAATATTTTCCTCTGACCAGTTCCAAAATTTAATTATCGGAATCAGACATCGTTTGCATTTATAAATTCTATTAATATGGGTATAGAGCCCAAATGGGAATGGGCGTATTCGTGTAAACGGAATTATTAATTCATGCATGATCAATAATCCATTAATTTACTTTTCTTATCAATTCAACGCTCACTCTTTTAAATATAAAACCAGATCAAATAACCACCTGCTTTGCGCAGTTTAAACACTGATACCTCATAACATTAAATTAAATGCATAAGTGAAATGGAATAGCCTTTATTCAGAGCTATTAGTATTTGTTTCATTATGATGGAAATTAGTTGGGTGGGTACTTTCACTACTTTAAGCGTCTGTCCATTTCTAGCGTTCCATGTGATGTTCTTGACCATTTTACAATGTATATTTTTTTTTGTGGTTACCTAAATTACTGTGTTATCTAAAAATAACAATTCTAATTTTTTTTTCCTAACTCCAATGGTAGCCATTTTCATTTTTCGAAGCATGCTGTGTTTATGGGGGTTTACGTGAAAAACGGTCTAAGTATTAGGGTCAGAACATGTTTGATGAAAATGATAAATGTATATCTAAATAGACAAATTTTAAATTTTTGAAGGCATATTACCGCAAGAAGGAGTCTAATCTGAAGGCCTGATATTTTGGGGATGTTTACTGATTTTAAATAATAATATACTACTTATGTGTACAGCATTTAAAAAAATAACAACCCTGAGGTTGTCATCCTTTTCAAGTAACGATTTTTCAAACATTTTTTAAAATATGAAATTTTTGGAGATAAACTCTGTATTATGACATTATACTGCTTTGTAAATTTCATGATAGATATTTATCTACAAAAGAAGGTTTTGGGACCTTAAAAATGACACAAGAAACATATTTTTAGCTTGTAATAGCGGAAAATCACTGTAGATTACGACAATAGTGGATCTAGACCTTGCGGAGCCATGGGCGATACGACATTGCAGAGTCCCCTTCCTTGATTAGGCCCGTGGTCAATAGGGGTAGGTAGCTCAACTTGACTTATAGATAAATATCAAACATGAAATTTATACTACCAAATGTTCCACTATATTGCAAAACTTTAACTGCCAGCGTTTTTATTTTGAGAATATCTGTTTGCTGCATACTAGAAATAACATTGGAAGTATTTCTGTTGGAAGCGATTTAAGTCAGAATACCCCAGACGTGAAATACGCAGAAAATTACTTGTTCAAAGTGTTATCACTCTTAAAAGCAGTACACTATTTAATAAATAATATAAGTACAGTGTTATCACATTTTTTTTTTTTTTTTTACATTAAGAAACTCAAATAATTTCTCACCAAGAGGCGTGGAGAGATACCAAAGTCCCGGGACAAATTTTCTCGGGCACCAACGACAACTTTTCCCAGGCCCCCGTAAAAAGTAAATTCACTTCTGAAGCCCAACCTCGTCCTTGTTAATATATGTAACAAAAATATTATGTAACGATATTACATAATTATAATAAAATTTATGTTATAAAATAAAATAAAATGTTATGTTTTGTAAAAAGATAAAATATAAATAATAAAAGCATAAGATATATAAAAACATTAATTTTTTTAAAATTAAAAAAGATTTTAGAAAATTTACTTTACTTTAATAATGGTAATCACAATTCGCGCAGTTGGTAGTTATTTTTTTCATTATATTATAAATTTAATGAAATGAAAATGGAACGAAAATTTCAGGAGTTTTCTGGAATAAAGTGAACTTCTGATTACTTAAATAGTTTAATATCTACTTTTAAGGACATTTCCTAAGCCTTTTGTATTGTACAGGTAGAATGTGAATTATTTCTTATGTTTAAATTTAAAAAAAAAATGATTTAAAAACAAATCAAAAGTGGAAACTTTAAATGGATAAACGTTTTACTTCTTGATGTAAGAAACTAAATATATATAAACTATTTTTTTTTTTAAATCCAACCATCGTAATTGGGTTTGTAGATATAACCCTAAATCCACTGGACGACATGTCCAGCTCTAATGAACAGGATTCTTAATTTAAGTTTGGGACAAGTTCAAAACTGAAAAATATTAAGTAAGAGAGAAATAGTAAGCACTTTATTTTATGGATAATTTGAGTTTCATGTTAATTTAGATGTCACATTTTGAGGAGGATTTTGACTATTTTCGTTCGAAATTTCATTAAACATATACATAAAATAATATTTAAGCCGTTCTTAACTGAATAAAATGTTTTTTGTTTCATCAACCTAGGTCACACCAGTTCTTAGGAATGTAAGTTGACGTAAACCCCTACAAACGCAAGAAACGGCATGTTTTGTAAACCAAAAATGGCTGTCATTGGAGCTAGGCAAAAAGATAAAAAATTAAAATTATTAAATATGAACAATACGATGATGTAAGTATCCACATACAATCAATCATTTCATTATAAAATGATCAAGTAATAAATTACTTTTGCTGTTATAGTCCAGTCAGCTATAATGGATAATGACGAATTTCATGAAGAAGACTTTAAAGAAAGCGATGTATAAATTTACATTTTGTCACATGCCTCACTGTAGTTGAATAAAGAGTAATTCGCTATGTTCTCATTTGATATCCAACTATGTAACTTATCAAAGTATTGTTTTGTTGACATTTCATATCCGTTTTGGATCTGGGTTTTTTTTTTTTTTAAATATCATTAGCCTTATCTTAACAAAATTGTTTGTAACATAAAGTAATAGTGACACAGAGAAGAGAGACAAAGGCGAATGCAAATCGATGGAGGTAATGGACCTCTCTGAGAGACTCCTTTTATTAGCAGACAGAAAACCGATTAGGGCAGTCTCTTTTACGGCTAATCTAGCGGCCACTAATGGGGCTGCTTGATCCCGAGCTTTGATGGGACCAAGAAGCTGAAGAAGTGGATTATCTTAGCCTTATTCAAACCTGTCATGGACTTACCTAGAACTGCTTTTATGGAGTTACCTTGTCCTGCTCACTGGAGTCGCGATGATAATTTCATTTCGGAAAGCAGGTAACATCTTTTGAACCTTAAGAGAAACTTTCGAATTGTTGCTGAGAAGGTGTTTTATCATTTTAAATTTATTAATGGTGAACAGAGTTTATTTGAGCAGGAATTAAACCATTCTTGTTAATCGGATTCTGGGCTGGGCTTATCGGATTCTGGGGTTTATGGGCTCAAGTCGTAAAGCTGTTTATGATGGGTACGATCCATAAGCCATAGGGAGTTCAACAAGTATTCTTCATTTTGAAAAAATGGTTAGCCACGAACGAATAATCATTAATTAATTCATTAAATGTTTTTGCTGGCTAGAATTAAATTTATACAGATTAGAATAGATTAAAGATACTGAGCTAGTTCAGATGATTGATGGTTTGATCGAACATCGATGGCAAACTAAATATATATTATGAATAAGGGGAGAGGGATATTTGATCTTAATTCTATTTCATTAATTGGAGGGTAGGATCAAATTCAAAGAAATATTTTTTTTGAGTAACAAACTTTTATTAAATAAATAGAAGGCTGAGGAACAAGTACGTATTTTTCGTCTACTGTGTACCATCAAATTTTGATTCCTCTTTCAATGATCTTACTATTGTGTAGCTACCGTCTCTTAGGGTGGTTCACACACCCACAACCAGGTAGCGCATGGGCATAACCCCGTGGTCAACCATCATTTAATTGAAAACTATTTTTTGTTTAACACCATCGTTATATTCTGTTACTGTGTATTTTATAATTGATAAGTACATATATATATATATATATATATATATATATATATATATATATATATATATATATATATATATATATATATGTACTTATCAATTATAAAATACACAGTAACAGAATATAACGAAATCATACCTTCAGTATTCATCTAAATCATACCTTCAGTATAAGAAAAAAAAAAAAAAAAAAAAAAAAAAAAAAAAAATATATATATATATATATATATATATTTTTTTTTTCTTATACTGAAGGTATGATTTAGATGTGAAATGATATAAGCTAAAAATAATATTTAATTGAAACAACTATCGATGTCCATGTTTGACATAACGATATGAATACCTCAGAGTTGTGCCGTTTAAATTAAATTTACTTCTCAGTCACTCCCGAAATGTCCATATTTAATTAGTAGATGAGTTCACTTTTTTCTTCTCCATATTTTTTTCTCTTTTCTTAAATCATTCTAGTATTTTTCTAATCTCAAATACTACTACATAAATATACGAGGGCTAATTTTCCCCGTCTGAAATGCTTTCCTCAACAAAGTCAGGTGGCGGATAACTACCATTTGTGGCTTCTTTTATGCAGCTTCCAAGTGCTGATGACCTTCGGCTATACTTCTTCCTCTCCCAACGTCTTGAGGCAAATTCCCTCCGTTTGTGATTACCATCCTGCGATGATCTACCCTTAGCTCGATGGTCGAGCGAGGGTTGGCGTTCCGGCAAGTGGATCTTCCTGTCTCATCCTCTCCTCAACCTGTTCAGCTACTCTTACTACACTTAGTATTTTATGCCTTCTCCCAAAACATACTTTACTTATTTTAGCTACATGCATGAGGCAGCCATAAAATAAAAAATATATAAAAAATTCATTAAAAAAATGCAAGTTTATATAATATTTACATCCTGCAAAATTTCATAATAAAAATGAGATAATAATTGTTAAATGAGACACTTAGAACTAATATATGCATCCTGGGTAACTGCAAGGTGGAAAACTAAAAAAATATATTAATTAATGCAAATAACTATTTATACTAAACTTTATGAAATATTACTAAATAATATCTTTTGATCGGAAAATCGTTTGATTAAATAATATCGAGCCAAGAATAATTAAACAATGGTTTTAATAATCTCGAATATATAATAGAAGCAATTTTCTAATTTTTATAACACACGCATGAATAAAGCGGTTGCGGGAGACCTACCAACCTATCAGCTAAACAATACCAACCAGAACCTGAATAAAAAATAGACACATGTATGTTCAATCGTTATTACTTGCATATTGTGCTTAAAATTTGAATTTAAGTTATTCTCGAATAAACAGAAAATTGTTTCTTAATTTTAAATAATCTTCAGCTTATCATTAAACTTTTTTTTATTTTCTATTTGTATTAATTGCTCTATTTTGACCTTTATAATAAGAAATATAATCAATATATTTACCTACTTAAATATTTATTTCTATAAGCGTTATATATAGGGCATTGCAACAGGAAACGGTATAAATATTCATGTTAATAAATTAATTCATTGATTGTGTATTATTTAAAATTATTGCAGATCACAATGACTCAACTTGATGGGATGATATTAAAGCGCAGCGTATCAAGAAGCGGGATACTTACGGTGCCCCGGGCGTGGATGAACACAGATAATTATTTCAGTACATTAGGATATAGGGCCCGATCAGAAGTTGGTAACGAGCTGTGTTATAATAGAAGAGGGAAGATAATAGGGCTGCATTAGTAGCGGGGGCGCCTTATCTATAATAAGGGCGTTGGTAGGACAGGCGAGAACTACCATAACGCATCCATCACCAAAGGGTTCAACAAAACCAAACCGCCCGTGTAATAGAGAGCGCTGCTGTGGCTAATCTACCTTTGTGTTGCAAACCTCTTTTATCTTCTGCACTGGATACATATCTTATGGACTCGATGACAAACTGTCGCGCGTCCAATGCACCGGTCCATGCCGAATCGCAATAATTTAATTTGATATCCTTTAGCTGGCTCATAGTTAAATATTACAAAAGCCATTAGTCAGAGTATGGCTATGACAGATGTCAAATCAATTAACCAGGGTGTACCATCGAAATCAAAACCCTTCTGTATAGAGGGAATACTAATAATTGATCATTAGTCATCGTCATCGTGATGCATATCATAATTAATATGTAATTTTCTCATTTAATCTCATGTGTCCGTTATTCCGCGCTTCAGATAAGAACGGCAAATCCACCATGCCACGAATTTTTATTTAACCGCTCGAATAATATACCGTGTATAAATTATATATATAGTATGATCATCATATGATCTGTAGCTATAAACAATATATGTCTTAATATCAAGAATATTTATAATATTATACGAGCCATCAGACTAGGAAAAAAAAGTGTCATGTCGGATTCGTCCTTTTTGCATACAGCTCATTTTACACATTTTATGAACATACATTTTAGAAATATTTCTAATATGAATATATGAATCTTTAACGCATGAATATATTTATTATTAGAAATATAATTGCTTTATACTGTTTATATTACATCTTAGTAATATTTTTTGATGTTATAAAATAACTTTAAATAAGTAAGTAATAAAACAGACTGTTTTTAGAAACATATTAAATAACATAAATAAGAGAGTTATCTGCATTGGATTTTGTGGCATGTCTATGCAACAGATCCTCAATCAGTAACAAAAATTTTGAAATCAAAGGTTATAAAAAAAAAAAAAATGTAATTGACATGAGCTGATTTAGCACAAATGGCTGCAAACGTGTGAAGTCTGATTTACATTTATGAATACTGTGAGAAAAACCATCTAAGTATTCTAAACATTATTCCTCAGGAACTTATTAATGAAGAACAGCTGTTTTGGGACCTGTACGAAAATTCACGCTTCAGATTAGTCTCAAAGTTTTACTTATTTCTAAGTGTTGTTCATTCCTTTATTTGTGCAATTTAGACAATTTAAGGGCACGTGTTACATTATTTGATGGAAAACTAAGATATTTATAAGAAGTCAGGCGATTATTGATTCAGCGTATATAGGCGTCCAAGGCTTTTACTTCAGCAGCAATATCAATAGTCCCTATAATGTCCTCTCTCTTTTTCAATATGATACAACCGACAAGTAAGAAATAGCACCGGAAAATAACATTAAAAAACAATGAATCAAAAGTTCCACCTAACCTCAAGCCTACAGAAACAACCGCCAGTTATGCCAAAACCACGGAACGATTTTATAAACGAGAAAATGCCATAATTTTACGTACTTTTCCTGGTATCAAGCAAAAAAAATATGTCCTCAAAATCGCAGTCTTAATTGATCCCAAATTCATCCGCTATACCTGACGAATATCCAACTCCCGATTTTGCATACATTTCAGTAGCAAAGAAGCAGTAGATAACCTTTTGAAGAATCATAAATCAATATTTATTGACAACAAAGAAATATATAAAAACGCATAATAATCCCTCATGAGGCCATTGAGAAAGAACTTGAAAACTTAGCTCTGAGATTAGTATCGCCCGTGCATTTTCTCAGGACTGGGTACCCAAGATCCACGGCTGGCCCATGTTCTCAGTTTCCGACGGCAAATTTACATTCCACCTGACGACCTTAGTAAACTCCTATCATCCTTACTAATAAAACAGGATAATAAATAAAACAATGTAAACAAACAAATAAATAAAACAACAAAGGATAATAAAACAATGTCTCTTATAGAATTTTTTTCAGTGAAGACATCTTACTTGTTTCATTTGTAAGTAGCCGGGTCCATACATCAGCTGAACTGTGTGTGAAAATTACGATGGTATTGAAGAATCACATAGTAATGAAAAAGACAATATATTAATAAATTTAAATTCAAATATAATTGAAAAAACAAGTACTGATCGTTCCCTATTAGATACCCCAAACCACACATTTTCTGACAGTATTAAGGTACAGCCAACCCTAGTCAGTTCCCAGAACGACGGTTTCACCTCAACAGAAACCATTGCAGAAACCAACATTAACAATGACGAGCTCAAGAAACAGCTACCTTGTAACCATGGTCACAATGTCCACGATAAAGAAAATAAAGCCGAGATCAAATATATTAAAGAAACATCTGTTGATAATAGCAACAATTTAATTTTATCTCCCACCGTAGTTTCTGGCATCAAACGGCAAAAATCTAGCCCTCCTCCCTCCACCGTATATACCTTGGAGCCGAACTTAACGTTAAATTCTCAGAAAGACGTTGATAATTTAATTAATTTCGAAGACTTCCCACCGATTGAAATTACTAAATCTGCTAGCAAAAAATCAAAGAAATTAAAAAAGTAGGTATAAATTCTGGAATTAATCTTGAAGTCGCCCAGCAACCACAATCTCTTTCAATAATATGGTTAAACTGATAAAAAGTCGTCTAACACTAAAAATTGCAGTAAATTAGCACACGAATTAAGGGATTATATAGAGGGCCTTAGGAATATGGTGGCAAACACTAAATGTCTTATTACAATCGGCGCTCAAAATTAAAATTTCAAAACTCCTTAAATAGAGCTGGAACCCAATTGAAAGTGTAATAAACAAGGAGGATAGCACTGACAATTAATTAGTAATTATATATATTTATATATTTGTAAATGTGGCTTCACGAAAAACCGCTCTGCCCTCGATCAAACAACCATGCTTGAAAATGAAATTCAAACTGTCTTCTCAAATAAAGAACACCTGATAGCTGTCTTCATAGATATTCAAAAATCATACAAAACGATGTTGTGATATCATGTTGTCCACATTATAACGCAATCACTAGTCGGTCTCATCGGGCAATTGCTGACATTTATCAAAAACTTTCTTGAAGAGAGGACATTCCAAGTGAAAGTTGCCCCTAATCTTTCTAGAATGCTACTACAGGAAAACGGTACACCACAAGGATCTTCTTTGAGTGTAACACTGTTTTTAATAGACATAAATGGTATTGTAAAGACAACATCAGCTGAAGCGAAATGCTCTTTATTTGCTGATGGCTTCGCAATTTACATAAGTAGCAAGTCTCTAGAATATATTGAACGGAGGTTGGAGAAAAAAAAAACTTTGGAGAACATTGAAGCAAGGTCTAGAACTACAGCCTTCAACTTCTCGAGTTCAAAAACAGTAGCCGTGTATGTTTGCAGAAAAACAAAATCCCTAACATATCCCTCATTATCTCTATTCAATCAACCGATGATTTATGCAGATTTCATTAAATTCCTAGGGGTCTATTTCCATAAAAAACTAACTTGGCCCCTAACTTGGAATGTTTGAACTATAGTTTAGATAAACTTGAAGTATTAGAAAGAATCTTAGGTCCAACGAAAACGACGGAAAAATTGAAGTTATTAAGCAATAAGGATATATATACGAGAACATTGCTAGTATAATGAAGACAAGAAGAAGAAGCAGATTACTATTTTTTGGCTATATCCACATGATGGATGATGACAGCTTGACAAAACAGATTTTCGGGTACCTTTGGAAGAATTTGACGACCCTATCCCTCATTCAGAAAAATTGGCATACAAATGTTTACAGATACATTTGTCAATGATATGGTTTTATTACTAACGGCAATTAAATAATACCAAGAAACAACACCATCAAACCAAACCTAAATCACTTACGTTTAGTTTACAAATAATGGTAGTGATGCCATCAAGTTCTGGTGGCCAGCTTATGCCCTAGTGGTTCTCATCATCTGCTAATATCCTGCGTACTCTTTTCCTGCCTGTGATGGATCGATCAGTCTTCCCGGTGCCCCCTTCCTGTCAGATCCAGGCGAGTGGTTACCTCCGGGTCTTCCAAGCCTTAGTCCCTTTTCTCATCTACAGTCCAGTCTTTGAGCTCAACTTAGTGTAATCGAAAGAAGACTGGAGTGTTCGTCCACTGTCTTTATTTTAGACGTTTATCCCAAATATTTAAAAAAACAAAGGCAACGAAATGCGTAGAAAACCTTTCTTTTTCTTTTTTAAATTAATTATGTTATTAGTTGACATTCGCATGATGGTATAGAAGGATCAATCCCTAATTATGTTATTATTACTAAATAGGAAAAATGGTATTTATTTGCTACAAAAAATACAGTTATTATTATTATTATTCATTATTAACCTCATCTTGTAAACATTTTATTATAATTGCCTAAGCACAATTATAATAAAATTGCTTCCACAAAACTACTTACCATCGCAGGAATAAGAAACGTTTTCATAAGAATTTTATTTTATTTATTCTGTTTAAATAATAAAGTATATTGCATCTCAGCAATTCGTTGGCGTTTACCCATCATCAAAATTACAGATCATCATCAAAACAGTTACATCGTGATCATAATCGGTTTATTTATATATATATATATATATATATATATATATATATATATATATATATATATATATATATATATTATATATATATATATATATATATATATATATATATATATATATATATATATATATATATAAACCGATTATGATCACGATGTAACTGTTTTGATGATGATCTGTAATTTTGATGATGGGTAAACGTATATATATATATATATATATATATATATATATATATATATATATATATATATATATACAAGATTAACAGTATTTCTAAAGACAAATGTAGTCATAAACGTATTGTAACTCGAAATTGTAATTAAATGAAAAAAAACAAAACAACAATATCGTACCATGATTATGTAACCTCAAGGCTACATTTGTAAAGAAGAGACTAAAAACAAAACAGATTTAAAAAAAAAAAAAATTTGTGTTTTCAGCCTAATCATTCCTTTTTGTATTCTGGAATGTTAATTTGACCTTCTTTCACGATTAAACCAGGCAAACAATCAAGTAATTTACTTAAATTAATTTAAAAAACTAAAATTTCGTAAACTTGAGTTACGCGGTTTTATAAATAGAGTGACGATATACAACTTCATCCTCAGGTAAAACAATTTTTCATTCAATTATCGATAAAATATTTTGTATATGAAGCCTGATTTTTTTTAAATTTTTTGTTAAACCATTTTTAAGCTGAAACTATTTCTTAAAGAGCTAGAAAAGATTACATGGATTTAAAAAAATATGAATTACCAGTATATGTTTGTAATTATTTCATATACATATAGTCTGTGATGTATTTGATATATTTACACATTAATAATAATAAGTAATGTATTAATATTTTTTAAATAATATTATTAACATAAAAGTAATGAACGATAGGCCGTGGCAGCCAATCAGCTTGAGATTGCACCTTAGCATTCTCCAGTCATAAGCGGCGGAAAAAACGGATCCCTCCTCCTCACATTTCTTAATTTGAGCATTCTTAACAAAAGTTAATTTATTAATTTAATTATTAAAATGTTATAGTATTGATTAAGACCAAGTTAATATATATATATATATATATATATATATATATATATATATATATATATTATATATATATATATATATATATATATATATATATATAAATATATATATTTACATAGTTTTAATAGAGGCTTGCAACGGGTTGTTACAAAATTTCAACTGGAAACAATTCGGCAAATGCCTTTTAATAGATTTAAATCAATTCTTTTACCATAAAGAATCGTAAGTAGCATCTTTTCTGTTTTTCTGGAAAGATTCATCAATCCGAGTAGTTTACTGATGAATGATTGGAAATATACACCCGATGAATTTAAAAATAAGGTGTTATATTACAAAATTTTAGTTGGTACATTAGTTTAAACTGTGATGATGCTTTGGGACTAGAATTTGAGGAATTCGTACGTAATTTTGATTATCAACTGAATGAATATGATTGAAAAGTGGTAATTCAACTAACAGTTTTGCCCGCCTTAAAATACAATATAACAGTATTACAACCTACCAAGACAAACAAGAAGTGAGTATCGTTTGGTCTAAAATAATGAGTATAAGAAAAAAATATATATATTCAGGTGTATAAAATTTAATATATGAATTAACAAATTAATTTTGTGTTTTAGGGCAAAAAAATCCTCAAGACTTCATTCCCTTTTCCTAATTTCAGGTATATTCTTGATCAGGATGAAAGTTCCAATAAGATGCGACGGTTTTCGAATTTTTCCAGCAAGATCAGTCATATTTCACATCGTGCCCAGCGGTTTAATTCAGCTCTGGAAGAGTTGGTTTGTATTCCGGTTTGTATGGAATAGATCTCGACCAGTTATCTTTGGTTAAATAGGTTTATAACCTAAACGATAAACCAGACTTCATGTCCTATTCCTGGTATGTGAGATCACTAAGCCCAATAAACTGACAGTTGACATTTTAGATGAAGCTATTTGTACCAGAACCAGTCAATATCAAATTTAAAAAAAAAAAAATCCATTATTTTGATTATTGTTACTTTCTTGTACGAAGTAAAGGAAGTATAGTAATCGAGAAACTTTCCGGTTTTCATATTTCAACGGAAATATCCATTTTGACCATCCCTGAATCCATTTTCACTTGTTTCGTCGTGGAGTCTGTGCGTACGTTCGTATGTACGTTCGTATCTCGCATAACTCAAAAACGGTTAGCCGTAGAAAGTTGGTATTTAGGATTTTTTTAAAATCTAGTTGTCAACCTCCCTTTTTGGTTACTGCTTGATCACCGGAAGTGGTACTTTACTTGAAGGTCATAATTGATTTCCATCAAAAAATATATTAAAATACTATGAAGAACTTCTCAAATTTAGTATTTACAACTTATGTATTGATGTAAATGACATACTAGATTTTGGTCTAAATTGGAAAACCGAAGGTGGTACTTTACTTGAAGGTCATATTAGACTTTCACCAAAAATTATATTAAAATATAATGTAAAGCATCTCAAATTTGGTAAATAGGCCTTTTATATCGATATGAATGTATTTACTATATTTTAGCTCAAATTGGTAAGCCGAAAAGGGTACTTTACTTGAAGGTCATAATAAGCTTACATCAAAAATTATATTTAAATTAAATACATAAATCAAATGTTTCGGTAATAAGGTTACAAACGTAATTTGGTTTCGAATCCAATTAAACATTTTTATTACTTGTTTTAACTGTTAAAATTGAGTGTATAATATTGGTTTTCCTTCCCCTTTGTGTGTGTGTGTGTGTGTCTGTGTGTATCAATAGATGAATGTCGCGACGCCGAGCGTCGTTTTTGAGATACTGCAATCTTCGGAAACTAGTAACCAAATTCAGGATCACTTTTTGAGCCACCGATTTATAGTTTAATAGGCGTACAAGGAAGTCATGTGTTGTCCACATCAGATATTTTTTATATATTATTTGATTTTATTATTTCGTAGATATTTTCAAATAAATGAATATTTATTGACTTTGCATCTGATAACTGTGATTACTAAATAAATGATTCAATACAGGGAAGTTTTAATTAATATATTCTATATGTTACTTAAAGTGGGTCAGGATAAATCCCTCGAATGATTCGCGATTATCCGATCTGTGTGGATAAAATTAAAGGAAGAGAATCCCATCACAAAGCCCTGCCTTAATCTTTATCTAAATTGAGGCGGTGGGATCCCTTTGTCTCAAGAGGAAGCGGCCCCCGGCCCCTCACGGCTCGGCTAAAAAGAGGTTGTTATTGAAAGGAAACGAAATGGCCTTTTTGTGCCTGACAGTCCGTCGCTATGATAAGCAACCTTCGATGGATCGGATGTGACAGCTTCGCCTCCCTGTGCAACAACCACTTGCCTTCTGATATTCCAACCTTGACAAAGAATTTCTAAGGAAATATTCAAGATTGGGCCTTTGCCGAAGATCCATAGCTTTACATAGTAGATTAATTTTCTTATTTTTATTATTAATTCTGCGGTGTTATGTAAAGCATAAGTCATTTTTTTACCAATGGTTTGAGTAATATTTGTTCTACTTAATGAAATTTACCTTGGAGAATTAGGCTATTAGTCCTTTTTACTTCCTTGTACGAAGTAAAGGAAGTATTGTAATCGCGAAAATTTTCGGTTTTCAGATTTCAACGGAAATATTCATTTTGACCATCTCTGAATCCATTTTGACTAGTTTCGTCGTGGCGTCTGTACGTATGTACGTTCGTATCTCGCATAAATCAAAAACGGTTAGCCATAGAAAGTTGAAAATTTGTATTTAGGATTCTTGTAAAATCTAGTTGTGAACATCCCTTTTTGGTCACTGATTGATCACCGAAAGTGGTACTTTACTTTCAAGTACCTTCAGGTCGTTACTCATTTTCATCAAAAAATATTTTAAAATATAATGCGAAACTTTTCGAATTTGGTATTTAAGACATACATACTAATATAAACAACATAATAAATTTTGGTAAACATTGGCAAACCGGAAGTTGTACTTTACTTGAAGGTCATATTAGACTTTCATCAAAAAGTATATTAAAATATAATGTAAAACATCTCAAATTTGGTAAATTAGAAGACTTTATCAATATGAGTAATATAATATATTTTGGTTGAAACTGAAGATCCGCAATAGGTACATTACTTGAAACGTACATCAAAAATTAGATTAAAATTAAATTCAGAAATCATATGTTTCGGTAATAAAGGTTACAAACGCAATTTGGTTTCCAATCCAATTAAACATTTTTAATACTTGTTTTAAGTGTTAAAATTTCGTGTAAAATACTGGTTTTCCTCCCCATTTGTGTGAAAGTGTGTGTGTTAATAGAAGGATGTCGCGACGCCGAGATACTACAATCTTCGGAAACTAGTAACCAAATTCAGGATCACTTTTTGAGTCACTGATTTATAGTTTAAGAAGCATACAAGGAGGTCACGTGTTGTCCACATCAGATATTTTAGGACTAATTAGGCTATTAGTGATCACAAGAAATGTCAATACTGTCATTGATATTTCATTTTTCTCGAAAAAAAGGAAAAATTAATTAAAAATAAAAAAAATATAAAGTAAACCCGTTGTCCCAAAAAATAAGTTATACCCGTTTACCCAAACAAAACAGAATTATTAACAAAAAGATAAGCAAGCTAACAGCTAAGATAAATCTGAATATATATATATATATATATATATATATATATATATATATATATATATATATATATATATATATATATATATCCATATATATATACCAACATTGGATATTGATACATGAAGTCATTGATAGTTTTCATTTTCATGGTTGATGAAGGTGGGGTCCGTCATATCGCCTGCCATATGACACATAACGTTCCAAAATACAGTTACTTTTATTATTTTGTTCATGAATCGATGAAGAAATCAGCTATATAAATGCATTGGTAATATCGTTTTTAGCATTCTCATTACTGCAACAGTCAAACAGGCGCGCTATAAGATAAGCTCTACATTACTCCAAGAGGGTGATAAGACCCTGACAGCAGAGGAGCAGACAATGAAGTTCGCGGATCACTAGGTTGCATTAATAAAAAGACGGACCTGGACTCTGTTCGAAAAGCCGGTTGAAGAAGTAGGGAATAATTTCATGTATGTATCCCCGTTGTTTATCAATAAATCAACAATCAGTTCAATCAATTTTAAACAGTCCATCGTGCTTTTGCATTTATTTGTTTATCAAGAGGCGGGAGCTGGGTGACTTTAAGACTCCAATATCTTTTGGCAATCGACTCTAATCAACTCAGAATATTAAATATTACCCCGAAAAGTCAGAAATTTAACAGAAGACATTGATCACTTTCTGAAAAGTTAGTGAGCTGCGGACATTACATGGGACTATAATCCAAGAGTCATGCCCTGGATAAATTCTACTGTCATAATATTAATCATGGATGGGTGACCTTAGTAGTTGAGCTCATCTAAATACCTACACTCTTAATACGAATATAAAATTTTTAATCCAATTCAAGGTATGGCTTGGGGTAGTGATGGGGGGGTAACGGATGATCAGGAATGTGGTATAGGAATATTCTGAGTTGATTAGAGTCGATTACCAAAAGATATTGGAGTCTTAAAGTCATCCAGCTACCGCCTCTAGATAAACAAAGCAAAAGCACGATGGACTGGTTAAAATTGATTGAACTGATTGTTGATTTATTGATAAACAAACTTCGATGAGGGAACAGTTACTAGGTAGAGGTGCCTCACAGACGAACTTACGGTATTTTTGGAGGAAACTGTGGTCAGAATTGTGCTCTAACTTCCACGATTTTGTTCATATTAGTCACTGTTAATATTATCTGTCATCTGATGATGGCAAACATTCTAATATTTACAGTCACCTACACAAAACAAGACATTTTGATCCGGTGACGATATAGAAATATTTGATAAATAGTTATCATTTCATGAAAGATATCAAACAATTTGAATTATGAAGTGAGGACGGAGCTAATGCCTTCCGTTAAATTTATGTTTTTTCAAGGAAATATTTAACATTTTGAATTGATTGGAGTTGATTACCAAACGATATTGGAGTCTTAATGAGATCCAGCTTCCGCCTCTTAATAAAAAATAAATATCAATCTAATAAAAACAAATAAAATCTAGTGTGTGATTGCTATGTTTACCAATAAACACAAGGCCAACCAATACATCGGCAAGGCGAATGTAACTAGGAAAAATGTCTCATAGACGAGACCTGATGCTATTCTTCGTAGAAAGTGTGATCAGCATGTGCTTGTGCTCTAACTACCTCATTTTCCCTCTATCAGCTACTCATTTTAAAATCCTCTGGTGCTATGAAACACCTCTTAATAATGGTTCTCATCCTGGTGAAGTCCATAAATGTTCTGTCCAACAGAAAGTTAGTGTGCAAAAGCAAGATGGACTCGTTAAAATTGATTGAACTGATTGTTGATAAATCGATAAACAAACTTCGATGAGGAAACAAGTACTGATAGTGCCTCATAGGCGAACTTATGTTATTTTTGGGAAAAAGTGTGGTTATAATTGTGCTATAACTGCCACGATTGTGCTCAATTTGAGTTAATTTTAATATTATCTATAATCCGATCATGCTAAACATTCTAATATTGCAGTCACCTGCACAAAACAAGACATTTTGACCCGGAGACGATATAGAAATATCTAATAAATAGTTATCATTTCATGAAAGAAATCATACAATTTGAATTATGAAGCGAGCATGGAGAAGGGTTAATATGAATATTTCTAAATTATCAGTATATTTCTGGAAGAATCCTGAATAAAGATTTGAGTCTCTTTAAACAGCAGAAAATATTTGACCAGTCAATGGTTCGCCAATCCGGTCATTATTAGGAGTGAAAAAGCAAACAACATATAAATGGAGACCAAATATAGCACATCATACATCAGGATTCTCAAATAATATCAATTACAGATAATACAGCATCTCAAAACAGTTTTATATACAAATATTTGCTAATAAAATATTTTTTTTTATTTCTAAAATCATTAAAATTAACTTTCATTTATAAAGTAATGAATTTATAAAGTAACAGGAAAAATCAATTATAAAAACAAAAAATATCTATAATTGGTAAAAATATACTAAAAATATAAAGCTATGTTAAAAATTAGAGATTGAAGTCTAAACAGTAAAAAACCTACTCAAAGGATATTATTAATAATGTAAAAGAAAATGATGGATTCGGTCAAACATTAAGCATGGTATTATTGCCGAATTGTATTTTACCATTAGAAGTTGATGAGAAATAACTAAAAATCAATAAAAACTGCTAAAATGACTAAAACCACTAAATTTATAAAAAATGTAAATATTTGGAATTTTAGGGGGGAAAGTGTGATCAGAATTGTGCTCCAACTGCCACGATTTTGCTCATATTAGTCACTCTTAATATTATCTACCATCCGATGATGGCAAACATTCTAATATTGACAGTCACCTACACAAAATAAGACATTTTGACCCGCAGACGATATAGAAATATCGAATAAATAGTTATCATTTCGTGAAAGAAATCAAACAATTTGAATTATAAAGTGAGTATGGAGAAGGGTTAATATGAATATTTCTAAATTATCATTTAGAATCTGGAATTAGATCTGGAAGAATCCTGAATAAATTTTTGAGTCTCTTAAACAGCAGTAAATACCTGATCAGTCAATGTTTCGCTAATTCGGGCATCATTAGGAATGAAAAAAAAAGCAACATAATATCAGACAAATGGGGACCAAATATAGCACATCTTACATCAAAATTCTCAAATATCAACTATAGATAATAAATCATCTCAAAACAGTTTTATATACAAATATTTGCTAATAAAACGTTTTATTTTAGTTCTAAAATCATTAAAATTTACTAAAATCGATAAAGTAACAGGCAAAATCAATTATAAAAAAAAAATAATATCTAAAATTGGTTAAAACATACTAAAAAATATAAAGTTATGCTAAAAATTAGAGGTAAAAGACCAGTAAAGCAGTAAAAGACCTACTCAAAAGATATTATCAATGAATTGAAATAAAATGATAGATTCGGTTAAACTTTAAGCATGGTATTATTGCCGAACTGTATTTTGTCATTAGAAGTTGATGAGAAATAACTAAAATCAATAAAAACCGCTAAAATTACTAAAAACCACTAAAATTATGGGACTTCAAGTTATGAAAAATGTAAATATTTAGAGTTGCTCAAGGGGTACGCAGACGAGAGTCTTCTACGTGCTGAATAAAATGAAGGGTTGGAACCATAGGAGAAGAAGTCCAGGTGAGAAGAGGAGATTTTTTCAAACTTTTCCTAGTGATTCTGGATGATCATATAAGGCCGAAGGAGTTCGGTTATTCTCGAATCGGGAGCACCCTAAGGCAGACAAGGGAGATCGAGGTGGGGGCCCGAGGAAAAACGACGGCGAAATAGCTTCACCGAGGACAATGATCGGGGCCCGGCCGCTCTGCTCCGAGGGTATCCGAGAGTAGCCGAAAGGAGCCGATGATATCGCAAGGTCTGATACGAGTGTAATTAGGAACCAGGGTTGTTAATTATAATTAAATCAAGTTCAGAAAAGGGAAAAAACAATTTAGGAAAGGCAAAAAAATCAGTTAAGAAGACTATATTTACATAAGATTTAAATATTGGGAAGTTTAAAGAAAACGTAAACAAATAGGTAGGTAAAGGTAAACATTGGGAAGGTTGCATAAATCATAGACATTGAGAAGATTATGTAAACTAGCCAGGAAAATTTTCTAGTGGAGTAAGGTGCTGCGCCCTAGCGGACCGAAAATGTATAAACATTGAGAAGGTTATAGACAATTTAAAAAAAAAGAAATTGGTAAGTAAAGGGAAAAATTGGGAAAAAATTGCATAAAATAATAGATAATAATAATTACGTCATCTATCCAGATATTATGAAAGGATTAAAAGGCATATATCATTGTTTGTAAATGATAAAGTAACTAAGGATTTAATATTTAATTATTTTACGGCGTTTTAATAGTTTATACTATGAGAGATTAAAAATACATATAAGATTAAAAAGTTTTTTTGTTTATGTTTCAGCGAGATGAGTAATGATAGAGTATTAACAGTTCAAAGTTCTTTGTTTACTTTTAAAGGAAGGATTAAGAGATAGAGCATTATTGCGAAAGCTAAATTTGTTTACTTTTTAGCGAAAGGATTAACAGGTCCTAAATCATTCTTTATGTTTTGGTATTAACATCTCAAAGTCCAAAAGCTGTTAAAGGATTAAGAATTAGTGTTAATTAAGGATTATTTAATATTTATTAATAAAAATTTACTGCATAGTGTTCGAAGTTGTCAATACCGACTCGTGTACTTAGAAAATATTTCAAAGCTAGGAAAAGGTGCAACCTCTTTGGCCAGCGTGATACCGTCGTTTCGATTTATCGATATATTTGCAAATTTATAAGTCCATTGATTATATAATCAGAGATTAAAAATACATAGAAGATTAAAAAGTGGTTTTGTTTACGTATAACAAGGATTAATTAATATTCATTAATAAAAATTTACTGCATCGTGTTCGAAGTTATTTAGTGCCGACTCGTGTACTTTGAAAATATTTCAAAGCTATGAAAAGATATATCCTCTTTGGCCAGTGTGATACAGGCATTTTGATTTGTCGATATATTTTAGGGATTAAAAGTTCGATAGGAACTTAAAGAATTAAAAGTTAATCCTTTTAATACCATTATTCATACTATCAGAGATAAAAAATACGCAGTGTATTGAAAAGTTGTTTTGTTTATGTTTCAGCGAGATAAGAAAGATTGGGGATTAAGAGTTCAAAGTCCAAAAGCTGTTATAGGATTGACGAGCCCTACTATTTATTTATGTTTTAGGGATTAAGAGTTCAAAGTCCATGTTTGCTTTTCACCTGGGCATCATCCAACTTGTCTATACATGTTCCAACCTGTTTATATATTGGTAAAGTTAAATACTGTAAAGGTTATGTAAACATTAGGAAGGCCACAGGCTATAAAGTGGGTATCTGATCCTTCAACAAAACCTCAAGTCTCTCAAACAGTAGAACAACAAAATGGCACCCGGGTACACTCATGCTCTATAAGGTGGGTACCTGACCCTTGAACAACACCTTAAGTATCTCAAACGGTAGACAAACAAAATGGTGACGTAATAGCAAAATGGTGGCGTGGGTACACTGATGCTCTATAAGGTGGATATTTTAAACTTCAATGGGTGGAGGGGGAAAACCATGTGGGCGGAGCATAGTCCAGGAGGCTCCGTGGTTCACATGACTGGATCACGTGACTAAAAAGGGGTGGGGCATAAGTTCAAAGTCCATGTTTGCATTTCAACTGAGCTTCATCCAACTTGTCTATACATGATCCAAACTGTTAAATGTTGGTAAAGTTAAATATTGTAAAGGTTATGTAAACATTGAGAAGGTTGCACAAACACGAAAACAATGTTAAGTTTATGAAACCTTTGAGAAGATTGCACAAACACGAAAACAATGTAAAGGGAAGGTTACAGAGTATAAAGAGGGTAACTGATCCTTCATCGTATAGGTTAAAATTATGTATAACCGTTGGGAAGATTAAAGATTATAAAATGAGTACCTGATCCTTCAATTGGTGGAGGGGATAAACCTGGTGGTTAAGCGTGGATGCTGACCACGTCATTGTAAACAAAATGACGGCTTAGGGTGGGGTTAATCAGGGTGAAGCAATATGATTGGCTGGTTGGAGAGAGATAGTCATAAAAGGGGCGAGGTCTAAAAGTCACGTGACTAAAAAGGGGCATGGCGCGATAGTTAAGGTTAAGGTCGAGATAAGACCACGTGGTTCTTAAGGATAGGTCGAGGTGAGACCACGTGGCAGTTAAGGTTAGGTCGAGGCAAAAATCCAAATTTCCCGCCATAGGTCACGTGGGCGCGCACAATCGTGCACCAGCTCGCCCAATTCTCCTCTACTCTCCGCTTCAAATTATTAATTAAAAAAAGCGAAATAAAAATGGTATAACGGCAACAAAACTCCAGCAGTTTCAGAACTTCGTGCTTTGACGAATTGTGAGGCACACTAAGTTGCAGAAGATACAAACGAACTTCATCCACACGACACTCGAACTAGCGACAGTTACTGACTTTTTCAAACGATGGCATATGCCATTTTTTTTAACAGTCTCCAACTATTCAGGTCACTGACTCAAACAGGACGACCACAGAGATGGAAAACACATGTTAACAGCCTTAGACTAGACTGAGGACAAGTTACTAACTGGAATGACACAAGGCAACTAATGAGCCCCATGGCTAGAAACTGACTCCTAATTCCTTAAATCCCTCAACAAATTTTCAACTCCTCATGTTTCAACGAAATTATGTTTTTGGAAATACTCGTAACTTCTGCCGATTACATTTTTTTAATAGTATTCTAGTTTAATAGTATACTGTGTATTTATTTTTCACAGTCTGGATCAAAGTCTAATTTAATCATGTTGATACAATATGCGGATCATTACATTTATACAAGTGAGAATTGCTTAGAGATGGTATAACAATGTGTAAAAAATAAGAATTTATTATGTAAATGGCAAACCAACACGGAATTCAGGTATGTTTAAAGACGTAGCGATCCGTAGGAAATGTTGGGGGTTAAGATAAGGGCAGTGAATGTTGCCTATCTAGCGGAGGACAAGCCAAATTCAGGCAGATCTATCTGGGCCATTGATGGACGACCTACAGTCATAGCCGCCAGGCCTGCCTTTTCTGAATATTGAGATGTGATACAGTTCTGTAACATGCAACGAAAGAAATGATACAATGAATATATTCTAAATGTATTTTAAAAGTTAAGAACGAGAGACAGATTAAAAAAAGAATTTTATTTGAAAACATCGGCCTGTGATTCATCGTTTTTCAACTGCCTGTTTTTTGTTTTGTCTGTATTTCATTTACCTGTCAATGTTGACAACTAGTGAATTTTCTGTCTAAAATATGTAGCATGATAGAGAATAATATCTAGCGGCACCTCTTCCTGTCTTGATTATTGTATATAGGTAAGCAAGGAAATCCCTCATCCGATTCCTTATCAACCTTCTGCGAGTGTAGGATATAGTCAGGCATGTTGTTTGTTGCTATTAAGTTATCGTGAAATCGTTTGTAGTGGGTCCGTATGTGTTCGTTAACAGTAGGCATATTAAGGCCTGTATGTAAAATAATATTGCTGATATTCGTTACCATGGGGCTTTGGTTATCGTCCTAATAGTTTTTTATTGAAGTTTTTGTATTTGTGTCTTTTTGGCTGTCCCGTAAAACAATTAGTGAAACAAAGGTCCAGATGGGCTTACGTACTACTAACTACCAATAATAATAATTTTATTTGTTAAAGAAAATCTTCTCATACAGATAGTTCAAAATGTATGCAATACATACATGTACTTCTTGTGAGTCGCTTACAGCACATCTTAGTTTCAATTTTAGACTTCTATAACGAACTGAGTATAATTGCCCTTGGTTTAGCGTTTTTTGTTTCTTCTTGGTGTGTAGACCCCATGTCATTCTTCAGCAAATGTTAGGCAATTATCGACGTTTGTCTATCAGCGAAATGAGTACATTATCGATGTATGTTAGAGGGCAGGTTTCTTGTCGAAGAATAAAGGTAATATTTTGGGATTGGTCATGGTCAAGTCGAATTTTTCAAAGTTCGCACTAGTCAAGAAGTTTTGTTATATGATGTAAATTCTGTGGGGCATGTTGGATTTTGATAAATCTGCTGTACCGTCTTCATACGCCGCTGCCAGAATTTCGATGGTTTGAAATTTCGTGTATATGTAATGAAGAGCAGAGGAGCAAATATTGATCCCAGATGTATCCCTTCTAAGGCTGGGCTAATGTTAGAAAGTTTTGAGCCTGTGGAGACAGGGAAAAACCTTTCAAAAAGAAAGGATTGAAAATTAATATAATAGGTAGAAAGGAGTAATAGTATCGTCTCAAGTTTGAAGAGAAGCCCCTGATGGCAGACTATATCGAATGCTTGAGCAACATCCAGAAATACTCCTATTGCATACAATTGCTCCTCTTCAACTATCTTTTAAATCCAATTATTATCAATTTCATTACAATCCGATTATGCACTAAATGTTTTAAAATTTATTGACCCAAGAAAGGTATTAAAAAATACAAAATATAATATTTATTTATTTGTTACTCTTTCTTTCAGTAAAAAACAAAGAAAGCATGTGTGTGTTAGCTGTGGAAGCTAACAATAGCAGCATTAACAAAACTAAAAACAATAAAGATAGTAATATCCCGTATTTTATTCTTAGCCACCTAAAATACAAAGTAACCTAATATTTGAAGTTCAAATTTTTTTCCCCCTCAAAAAATGAAATAAGTAATAAGTAGCATGAATTAATTTTTTTTAAAGCCTATTGGTCTCTTGTTTTTTCATGCTTCTTTTATAACTGCAATTCAACAAAAATTAATCTAAAATGTCTTTTATGAACTAGCTTCTATGGTTATGAAAAATATGGCATACACTTACCTACCTATATACGTTTGCATACTTTTTATTATATAGATTCATTATATATGCATCTAGTAAATATAAACTATACATTTTTAAAACCTAACAAATTATTAAATTAGACCTCCTCAAAACTTATCATACTATAGTAATTACAAGAACAAGCATGAGTTGACTATTAAAACTGAACCAACCCGAAAACAGTTATTAATTATGTATTATTAAGAGCGGAGGAAAATGTACAAGCAGAACAAGGGGGCTTCATTATAGCAGCTGAACTTTCACTGAAGAAATAATGAACTTCATCAGAATTTCCATCATTAATAACAGAATTTGGCTCATTAGCTAACCGCTGTTTTACATGTCTAGCCTTCATAGCAAAGCTTAGCTTTTCCTCACCCGCGCCTTAACCTCTTAGCTGTACTTACACCACAACTAGATATAACTTACATAAGTTAATTACCCAAGCTGATAAATGAGGCGATTAGTTTCAAAACCGCCTCAGTCTATTTTCAAACATTCTTCTGGAGACACCAAAAACATTGGATTGTGCCGCATTTGACCAAGGTAATCCCATGAGTTTAAACCAATGTAAAACTGGATTGAAACGCTTTTGGTCAATATATGGTATTGCTTGTTAATGTAGTAAATTGAGAAAATCTAAGAAATAAAATTGAAAAATCTGTTGACAAATGTGGATTGAGTAGGTTTTGAAATTAATTAACTTAAATATCAATACATATCATAAATAGATTTTGCGTTTTTTAATTGTTATTTGAACATTCTAGAAGTTAAATTATTATGAACAAAATTTAAAATGATATAATATTTAATTTATTATGGAAGATTAATTATGTGAAGCCCTTTTAGGTAATTGTGAACATTAATTCTTCCTTTTAGCTTTAATAAACCTATTACATATAATCCAACATTTTTAAGTTGTTGCCTCCTCTTCGGTGTTCATATCTAAACAGTTAACAATATATACAAAATCAAACATATTTCACATTTAACATCAAATAACAATCAGTAATTTACTTATTTGCTGTAAATGTCCAATATTTTTGATTTTTTATATATTGCTAACAGTTTAGGTATGAACCCTGAAGATGAGACAAATGACCCCGAAACATTGGACTTGTTGTAATAAGTTTAATAATGAAATAGTTAGTGTTTGCAATTACATGCCTTTAAGAAATAAAGATTATATGTATTTTTATATTTTTCGTTCAGGCTCCGACGATAAGGAAACAGTGTTAGTATAATATACGCGTAAATGGCTTATGATGGCTTATCGTAAATGGCATGAGATGTCGTATCACCTACAATATCTTATCTTAACTTGAAAATCAATAAGATTTTATTTGAGGAGGTTAATATACCAATTACGCTTTACCTATTTTATCTTCAAAATTAATTTTGTTTAGACTTTAAGGTACAAAACCTTATATAGTCGGTATATGGTCTTCCAAGCCTATATACCGGAATATGCATCGTTGTCATGTTTTTTATACGTTTGACTAAAAATCGTATTTATAATTTTAAGTCTGAATATAATCCTGTAGCGTAGTTACGTGTAATGTTTTGTTACAGAAGTAACTATAATAAAGAGGAATGATACATTATGTTTTCAATTTGAAAGTATGTATTGCATTAATTACAGTTCAAAAAGGTTAGAAGGATAAAACAGCATTAAATAAATTTTGATAATTTGATAATAATTTGATTTGAATTTTCATTCTATTTTTTTATTTATTTTTTTTTTAGTGCAATATTTGAACCCTCTCCTTTCCAAAGAAAATAAATTCACTCAGCTTATTTAAATTACCAAAATGATGTCATTTGTTTTATTTAAGGAACGAAAGGTAATTTATTTTCAAAAACAGAGAGAGGGATTATTCAAACTCTAAACAAACACAATTTATTTAATGTGTTTCAAGATGGACCTTTTATCGACAAATAAACTCACTAATTATTTGTTTACGTTATTATTAGTTCTATCTCTATTATTACTTTCATATTTGTTACTTATTTTATCTCTAGTATTTATTTTATTATTTATAAATTTTGTTATTATTTCTGTTATTTTGCTTTATTGAGATCTACATCTCTTGCACCTCTCGTGCACTTCAAACCCTGAGGATGGGCCACATGTTTGGGTTTAAACTTTGGCTTACATAATTAAATAATTAGAGGCTAATTTTCTGATTATTTATTATCTAAGAAAAATATCGTTATTGGAATCATCTTAAATATATTTTTATTTCTGGAGCAAAGGATTTGCCATCCCGTCTCGGATTCTCCCAGGATAAGATTTCAATTTTTTTTTTCAGCAATAAATTAGCATCTTACTAAACTTGTATTTCTAGGACGTTTTGATGTTTAGGTAGATGAATTTTATATTTCTATAAATGAGGAACTTGGTGGTAAAACACAGTGACTGACAAAATGTAAACATATACATTGTTTATTTTAGTGATTCTTTAATAAATTTCCTACGGATTCTTTCAACGACGTATAAAATCAATTGTAAGAGATCATTGTATATCCTGCAAAAATTCAGAAGAAATGTTAGATACCATGTTTTAGGACCGAGTGCCTCAAATGTTTAAATCTCTAGAATGGCCCCATTTGTGCTTTCAATGGCTATTAGAAATACTTGTACAGTAAAGATTATCTATAAATATTGGATGAAATGGACAAGCTTGCACTATCACTATAATGCTACATGCTAAAAGAATAAATACATCTAATTCATATTCTATGAATATGTTTTTTAAGGATGAAATTTTAAATACAATGCAATGTTATGAATGCAGATTAATGATATATTATTTTGGTATATGATACAATATTTTTTGGTAGCCCATCAGATGCATAAAGAAAATGGTCTAACTACCAATGTAAAACATAAAATATACCCTGACATAACTGGACTGCAATGCCACCTTATAAATATATAATTTATTTATAACTTGACCACGGCAATAACTATCGGATCATTAGCATAGCTATGAACCATCTATTCGAATAAACACATATATTGTTTATGTATAGGTTGTATGATTATAGGGATAAAGATCATTGCAATTGTATTTGCATTGTTACAATTGTATTGCTATTGCGATTGGATTTACTTTTCTGAAATCCACAGACCTTTCCATTACATGATAAAAAAAAAATAAGAAATCTTAGATTATGTTTTCTAAATAAACTTTTCATGTGAATACGTAGGATCTATTGAATCTTATTGAATTCATTGGTTCAAAACAACACGAGGTTCAATTTAGAAGATATTCCTAAGTGACTCTTTCCTTAAGCCTTTAATAATAGAAACCAGCCTATTTCTTTTGTAGACAATTTGGCAGATTGTCGGGAAATATCCAGGATCATATTTTAAAAAAAAAATTCGTTGTTTTAATAATCTTCTTATTTTAATTAAAAATTAAAAAAATCTTTCAATTGGATTAGGATTGTTATTTCTAATATAATCAATCAATAATGGATGAAATATTCTGAGATAAAATCAACTAATAATTAACTAAGTACTACGCGAACAGTTTTACTTCGTTCTCGAGAAGTACATACTCTCTATGATTTGAATCTGAGCATAAAATGAAGGACAGAAGAAGGAGAGGTTTTCCAATCAGAGGCCGATGATTGGGTTGAGTCCCTAGCCAATCTTGGTACTGGACCGGTGGGAGTCAACCAATCAGCGAGCCTGCCTTACGTGACGCCTCAGGTACAACAAGCATCTGCTCAAGATAATTGCTGAGCCTAATCCTTTCTAAATCCTTGTCCGAATGGGATTCCTGAGCAGGGTTTTGATTTCGGTTTTCCTATGACAGATAACAGGAGTTTAACCGAAAATACCACCTGTCTAAAATAATTACTTAACTAATTGTTTTCTTTTTATCCATTTAATAATTTGACTTGTTATAACTAATGGCTATATTATTTCATCATTTAACGTATTTCAACTGGAAACCATTTGTACTCGGTTCATACTTACATGAGAATATCACTAAGAAGTTCCTGCAAAGGACTGTATGAAGGATACACTATCTATATGAAAAATATTAACTATCTTGGTAAACATTTGACGAAAAGAATGCATGACTATTCGGTAAAATATGTATGTTGAAACATTCTATTAAATCATGAGTAACTTTAACGTTCCATTTGCAAATCTTGGTTTGTTATTGATTCTTAAATTAAACATTTCTTCAGTCTACAGACTAAGGAATCCTGAAAAAAAAAATTATAAAATGAAATAAAATTTGCTTTACTAAATTGGCTATTTTTCATTCTTTTCGCAACTTTTTGTATTTGTAACCAGCTTACAGGAAAATAATTTGTATTAAAAGTGTTTGGTATATATGTTAAACAGCTGTGCTGACTTTTTCTTGACTTTACAAACATTTATAATGATTTATTTTCTCTTATAAACCGTTAGATAAAACAACAGATTTTTTTATAAATTTATTTTATAATATAAATATATATTTTATAAAGTGTCTGAATAGCAAATTTTATTAGTTCCAATTTTTTACGTCCTACTATTTTGCCTCAAGGTCACAATTATTGATTTATTTTATAGGTGATTTTAGTTTTTAAATTGCATTTTCGAAATAAGATAAAGTCATATGATTATATCCGACATAACTCTTTAGATATAAAATCTGGTGCGGTGCGCACAACTTTCGGTTACCAACCTATAATAATAATCTTTAAGATTATTTTAAAGAGTTCACATAAGCACTACTCGAAATAAACTCAGCAGGATACACTTCTTCAAATCTTTTTTTACAAAAGTAGAATAAATCAGTTTTTTAAATAACATTAGTACTGCAATTCTGTGCACTAAATATTTTTGGGTTGTCGAGCTGAAAATATATTTTAAAAGTTTCGTTTTAGTTTCCATGGAAATTCCATTTAGATTCCATGGAATCATTTTGTTACCATTACATATTATATAAAAGTATAAATATTAAGTTAATTTCTACTTTCATGTTATTACAATGCATTGTTATAGTGCGTTTTGTTAACAATACGTTGGCGGCTTGGTGGGAGGAGGTTTGGTTGCATTCGTCTCCTTCCGGACGCGCTCTGCTTTCCATCAAGGATATAGTAGTAGTCCTTATGAGAAACGCTATATCTTTAATAGTACAGGCCCGATTTAAATAATTGTTTTTTTATGTTTTAGGAAATTTAATTACCTTTCATAAAATAAAATTTTCTTTTCGCTATAATTTTTCATCTTGCATTTTCTCGTTGATATACTGCCAAAATGAAAAGCTAAAGAGCTTTAAGGAGAATACACTATGCAAGTTTCATTCACACGTTAAAATCGTTTACGAGAAAATTGTAAAACAGTGTAAAATCAGTGATATTTATAATTGCCACTTCCGATTAGTCCGATGTGCTGTGTCTTTGCCAATACTGGTCCGATTTTGATCTTTTTTTTTCTTTATATAATTTAATTGCCATTCATACAATGCTGTACATAATTTACTCTGAAATGCATATTTTTTAACTTATACGTAAATGAAATATTCTTTTCATCACAACTTTTTTACCTTAAACTTACGTGCTTATACTCATAACTAAGTTATGTATGTAAAATTAAAAGACTTTCCGTAATTGTTATCAAAATCGTTAGAGCCGTTTTCAAGAAATTGTAAAAAAGTGTACAATCGATGATATAAAGCGATACTTTCGGTCAGTCGATTTTGACGAAAAATAGCTGTAACATCCCATGAACATACTTACTTTAAATGCGTGGTTTCAGTTTCGTACGACTTTTCGTTTTTGAGCTAGGCTATTCATATACACACAGTCCATTTTGCGAGACTTGGTTATTTGGACTCACGGGACCTTACAACGTGCATTTCCGTTTAAAACTCGAATTCGAAAATTTTCACGATCGCGATACTTCCCTTTAGGTTACCAAGTATTTCATACATAGGTAAGGGAAAGTAAAAAAAAAAAAAGCTACGTCATTGTAAATTTTATAACCTGTATTATCATTTCCTATGGCACAACACATAGGTTTCGTGTCAAATAATGATACAAGAGTACCTGAAATAATTTTAAATTGCAACCTAACATTTATTCAGACTTTTAAGCATTACAAATTAATTAGGGTAACTGTCAAAGTGACTTACTTTTTTGTTTGCGCTATTTTTTACGCTGAATATGGCTAATTAGGGATTGATAAATTATTTTCCACTTCTACAATTTTGTTTTTATTGAAAACTAATTTCAAATGTTATACATTCATGTTCGGTTCTAAAAACACACAAAAAAAAATAAAAAACAAGTAATTTAAAATACAGTTTGGTATTATTAAACATATTAAATTAAATGTAATATTAATTAGTATTATGAAAAAAATATGAATTATGAATTTAATTAAAACATAATTACTTGAACCGTGGTGAGTACCAACATGTATTTGATCTCTTGTCTTAAATAAATTCATAATTCATAAATGTTTTTTAGTACAATAATTTATATTACATTTAATTTAATATGTATAATTATTCCAATCTGTATTTAAATTGCTTATTTTTGAATTTTTGTGTGTTTTTGAACTTTAGATGAATGTATAACATTAGAAACTAGTTTTCAATAAAAACAAAATTATAGAAGAGGCAAATATCAATCTAAATATCAATAAATCATAAATAAATAAATGAAATAAATCAATTAATAAATCATCTTGTATCATCTAAATATCAATCTAAATAGAGATTGATCCTTCTACACTATCATGCGTACGCCAAATGGTTCTGAAGATGACTCACTAGGTTAGCCTGAAACATCGGTTTTAAATAAAAAACAAAAACTTAACATTACTTTTACTGAGACACTCATTAATATCGTATATAACGCTTGAATATCAATAAAGGTGACTATCTATCACTTTATCAGATCATAATATCAAAATATTTAAAAATAAATTAAACTTAATTTTTTTTTCAATGTTACTTTTTTATTGCATAAAAATAATGACCTTCTATTTTTATTACAGGAAGATTAACTTCACACAGTGTTACAACTGGAGGTAAGGTTTCAGTAAAATTAATTATGGTGGTATTATTAATTCATTATATTCATTCATTATTCTTTAACTAAAATTCGCTTTGTTTATTTATTATAAAACCAAAAATGTGTAAGTTAAGTGATTTATATATGTTTCTTCCCTCGGAAATAAATTGATCTAGCTCTACTCTTTTTGAACTGAAGAAAGGCCGAAATGTTGATACAATTTAAAGAGTAAAAATTTCTTTCTTTCTATCGCACCCCAACTATAAACTCTTAGATTTAATCCAGTCAACAGTATCTGCATAGATTATTTAGGCAAGAAATCATTCTTTTATTTAAACAAAAAAAAAGTGAAGTTATTATATATTCTCTATTATTATAAAAATTTTAATTATCGAAAAAAATCATTTGAAAACACCACATCAAGAAACTGTCATTGCCAGACCTCTTAAAAAGGAATCTATCAAACCTTCCTAAAAAATCATTCGCAATGACCATTCCTTTTTTTTTTAGGTTTTGCCAAGATTCTAGTAGAAGATTCCCCTTGATAAAAAAATAAAAGATGAGAATACTATAGAGCCTTGCCCGGGACGATTGCATCGAAAAATAAGAGATCAAAGAGGAAAGTCATTTCAACTCCTTCCACTGAGTTAGGTCTATTGACGTTCTCTACCCTTTTAAAAGATTGGCCCTTGAAAGACATCGTAAAACTGAAGCTATTAGTGAAAAATAGCTAAGAAAATAACGGTACTGCAATTGATCAATTATGGATTCGATTAATCAACTGAGCTGTTATGTTAACAAAAATAATTTAAACTATGATTCATACATCTTCTCTACCTTGTCCAACTATCGTATATGCAAAAATGGGTTTTTCATTATCGTCACTTTTAAACGTTTCCTTAGATGTACACATTGTGGCAAAGTCTTGAATTACAAATTCTCAAACCTTGTGCCTTTTGGAGGTTAGGAATTCAAGACTTTTCTGGAGCGTTTTAATCCTTCAGCAGGCGCGCCAATTTATTTGACACCATTACGTGTTACACAACCTCTTTTTCAACCTTGATTATTCTATTTGTAATAGCTATACTTTTAAATTGAAACTAATAATTCTGGTTTTCATACGGGGGGATGGAATGTTGATAATATTTAGATTTATTTATAAATAAAGGCAAAAAATAATTAAGAAGAAATTTCCATATTATAAATTGAAAATTATTTTTAAAACGCATATAATTTTTGATGACAAGTATTGAATATTAAGAATTTATACTTAAATGAAACATGGAAGTAGATGGAAAACTGAGGAGCTGACGCACCGATTTTGAGTAGTCAATCTTAAGCCAGTATTTGATCACGTGACCAATGCTGGCTTCTGATTGGCTACTCAAAGTTGGTGCGCCAGCTCCCCTCTTATTCCTCTACTCATAAAATTAAAAGTTGTCTTAACATCTTAAGCATGTGGTACTAATTTTGTAATGGGCCTTACGTGAGAAACTGCCTCGTTTATCGCACTTTATTGTGATACTTACATTTTTAATGCACAGAAAACTTCATCAGGATATTTCTATGATTAGTCTTTTTAAATCTTATAATCATACAAAAGCAACTTTGTATATTCTTATGAGTATTTTAGCGAAATAACCAAAAATAAAAAAAAGAATTTTATTTGGATGCTCGCGGTGTACAGGATGAAACAAATAGAAGTATCTGTGCTGAAATTACGACTAACAATAAAGGGAAAGGAATAAGAGGGCCAGGAAATCATTGTTTTGTGCGTTGATTACGTTCAGTAAAACTAATAAATGATAATAATAAATATGAGCTGTAATTATTTATAAGGTCGCACATAGTAACTAGTGTATTCTTTACTTGAATAATATATAGGTGATCGAAACTCCAGACACGTTAGTGATAACGAAACAGCTGAATCATAAATAGAAACCAAGATAATAAGTAACACTTCATGTGGTATTAGCGACCAGAACAATGAAAATTTAAGAGTTATACAGTCGAATCTGGTATGTATGTGTTCTAAAAAAAAGAAGAAAAAATATTAAGATCCTGTTTTTGTTAAGACGAATGTGCTTAATTTTCAAAATGTCAATGAATTAGGTCAATGTGAAAAATAAAAACTATCAAAAAACATTTTTCGACCGATTTCTATTCTTCTCCAACTTCAAGTAGTTCAAGAAGTAAGCAAGAAAAAAAAACTGGAGGTTTAAGATTCAATTTAGCATAAAATAGAGTTTAGTGCCTATTTCAAGTAATATAATCATTCCATCAATAAAAAAAACAATTTCGATGTACAAGTTCTTGAAAGATGAATAATATACATTATTTTATTACAATTATTTATTAAAAAATATCTTTTTAACACTACTAAACGTATACGAGTCAAAAATTAAAATTTTCTTTTGAACCGATTCATAATTAGAAATAGAAACTACATTCATAAACAGTGACCAGTCTTTGCTTGCGATGTAATTGGTAATCAGTTTTAGAAACGACGGATGGCTGGTATGCCTAAGATCGATTCTCTGCATTTTTTATTTTATTTTATAGTTTTCTAATGATCGAAATCATTAGTCACCCTACTAACACTAAAATCAGATCCCTTCTATGGCTTTTATATGCTATCATATAAACAGTTTCATCTTTCCCATTAATGATGTGTTATATGATTTACAATGTGATTATTTATTACAATTTCGTTCTAAATAGTTTTCATTGAAAATACTTTCATATATTTTCTACCGAGACCATGTGATTTCTGTTGATTTAATAAATTTCGAATAACGAATTTTAATAGGAGACAGAAAAAAAAATCTAATTACAGGCTACCCTAGCTTGCAATCAACCATTAATAACTACCATATGCTTAACTGAAACTGAACCTCAGATTTATACCCATTATCTTTTTTTGAATAAACCTTCCTTTGATTTAGAACTTTTCCTGATTCAATGATCGATCGAGGGATACCAAACAATATTGATCACAAGGAACTGGAGGACAGCTGAACTTCCATATCGGTGCCCGTCGTAGTCCTGAAGGGTGGGTATCCACTTAACTCGCCCGATATTTGTTCACACTCAGCTAATCGAATAATGTCCCTTAGGCCGGAGATAAACTGATTGTCGTTCATTGAATTTCAAATAATTTGCAATCAGACGCCTTAACACAGTCTCAATTTGGACCGGACATTTGAATATCTTTGATGTGAAAAAAAAATAACTTCCTTGTATAATCAAGCTATTTTTGACGAATTAGCATCCCAGGCTGAGCATAGAGGGGTGTTAGCTTGTTAGGCGTACAAAGCAAATGTCAGTATTTTCTTTGGAGTGCATGATTTGGATGAAATGCAATTTTTCACTTTATTTACGACAATAAATTGTAAATGTTTCTAACTTGTATAGTTGTACACGCTTGAAGAAAAATAAATAAAGTAATTGTTACCTCAAAATTTCTTTAACAAAAGAAGGGCAATGCATCATTTAACAAGATCGGCCACCTATCAACCAACAGTATACACTGGGATTTTCTTTTTTGCGGTATCTCTCTCTCTCTTTTTTTTTTACATTTAGTTTTTTTTTCTTTTTCATGGCAATAGGAACGGATCCTATTGATAGGCATATTGGGCGTGATTCTATGTCAGCAGCTTCTTTGAAAGTTACCTTATAATAAAATAGAAAACGATTTTCTGGTTAAATAAAATTTGATAAACCTCAGAAATAATAGAAGTAGGTTTTAAGGGTGTCCACACTAGTAAATTTGCGATGCGCTTTCGTTTTCGACGTCACTATCTAACCCTCTCAAACCTTGAAACTTTTAGTTCCTTCTATAAATTATTTCCTCATTTCATTAATATCACTGCCGTAATATCATTAATATCATAAGACCCTTCGTGGGTTATAGTGGTACAGGTTTTTTTTTTTTTTCATTTATAAAATTGAATTTTATAGCTTTCATCATTAATATTGTCATTGTCCTATACATTTTTTTAGTATGTTACTTAATTATGATATGCAGTATAATATGGGAGTTCTATGCCCTGATAGGCAAATATACCACTTCTGATGATTGGTAAATACAAAGGAGCTGAAAAATTCTCAGCATTATATCCTTGATATAAATTAAGAAAGAAACAACTTTAATATGTGAATACTTTATCTGTACATTATATTCTCGTAAAGTAGAAGGAAAATATTTTTACAAGACCGTTCGTTCTGTGACCGTTTCCTACAATCGTTACTTACTATTGACATTTGTGATTAATTAATATGTGATACTTATTACTGATATATGTATACCAAAAAATATAGGTTACACAGTTACTTCAAAAATTTATGTTTAAGATTTAATTTGGATATACCAAGATATAGCGGCTTTGTTTGCTCTCAGCTGGGGAATATTGTAAATAGTGAATATATATATATATATATATATATAGACGTCGTTTTTGAAAAAGGCGTAAGAGCCATTTAGCAAACTTTAAAGAAAATACATGGAACGATTTTTCCTCAGATAACAATATATAGTTTTTTTTTTTATTTTATACAGTAGGAGTTTATTTACCTGGTAAAATCTTTATAATTACAATATATTTTTAAGGCTTTTAACGCTGGTTTAGGCTAGAGTGATGACTGAGAGTCTTTAGTGTTTGTTACTTACGCGATCAATATTTGATTTTTAGAACATTTCCAATTTTTTTTTCTCGATGTATCATGAGCGATAATAATTTGCTGCATTATTCGTTAAATAAAATTTTCTGTTAAGGTCTGTAACTTTAATCCTAAAAATCAATGTCAAACCAATAGAGAATTTAGGACTCCAAATGTTACTGTCATAACAGTTATATAAATACTTAAACTCTGCCCTGCGATAGAGTGACAACCAAAAGCAATTATCGCGCGGTTCGATAATCAGTAGATCAAACTAATAATCTAGAGGCACCGGTTGGTCCCAACTAGGACAAAACAAGAGCCGCAGAGGTAAATAGCTGTTGCCATGGTAGAAGCAGGCAAACAGAGCCACGCAGACAATAAAGAGCTACAAGGTAAAGATAAAGAGATGTCCGAAAGCAACTACTAGTACTATTCAATAAGCAGTTAGGAGGGATGGAGGGATGGAGGGGGAGTTTTCAATATCCCTGTTATTACAGTTCTAATGTACATTCTCCTTTTCAATCGCCCTAACATCCCGGGTTTAATAATGGCACTATTTCAGTCCACCGCATACATATCGATTCTTCATTCCCCGCCTTGCTGTGACAAATCGTTCGGATTTGTATACACTGTCTTTTGTAACATGGATGTTTTTTTTCTTTTTCCTCCATTTCTATTCCCATTGTGTATTGTAGCTTTGTTTTCTTTTTTCAGTTTATTTAGTGAGAAGATTTCGTACTGATTTACATACTGTTTGTACACAGAATATACCGATTATAATCAGTCGGATGTGATGTATTCCATGATTATCCTAATTTTCATGAAGTAAACAAAACATTCGCCATTATAATTGATTTTATTATCTTACATGCCTTCCAACGTGTATCAACAACTATTTAAACATTATATTTAATTTAAGGTGTAGGCGCAGATTGTACCTTATGAAACCACAAGTCAAAATTTTATCTTGCTATTACATAGAAAAATATCTCAAAATATCAGTTTGCCTAAAACTTGACAAGATCAATATCCTATAAAATTCATTTATAGGGTTGAAATATTATCAATGATAAGAATGTATTACAGTTAAATACTAAAAAAATGCTATGAACAAAAAATAAATGAATAGAAAAATCATATTTGCATTCACACCTCTGTTACTAATTGTAAACGAGGGAGAGTCCTCCTTGTGTATTGATAGTAAAAATATTTGACTATTAAAAATTAAAATTAAAAATTAAAATTTTAATGAGAATATCTTATCGATAAAATATATGTATATATATATATATATATATATATATATATATATATATATATATATATATATATATATATATATATATATATATATATACATATATATTCACAAATATATTATATTGTTGATGTAACTTTTAAAAAACAAGTCTTAGATTCAACACCACCTACAATAACAAAATGTTTGTCAATTACATGACTACTCCTGCCCCTATCAGATTGTGCAGGATCGGCAGACAAACAAGAAAACGACTTGGCTCAGTAAAATATCGACATCAAATGGCCTAATCCGAAAGATTAATGATCGTTCCATTCATCTGGAAGTTAACTTTCTTAATTAAGAGAAGGGGGGCAGACTTTCTTATTTGTTCCCTGACTCAGATAAACAGCCAACTGTGCCGTTACGACCTATCTTACATCTGCCAACTTCGATGTTAACTTAGATGCCTGCCCCTATAACCTCACTCCCAACCTATTTCCGAACTGTCCAATGTTGTTCTCTAATACTCTTAATCCAACTAACTAGCAGTCGTCCTCTTGCCAATAGCATCTTGTTCGTATCATCGGTTTGTATGATAAGACGGTTTGTATCCTGGGTTCAGATCATTTTTGAAATTTCCAATGATCCTCCAATTAGCTTAACAGGTTACTACACCACAGCCATTCTTGGACTATTGGTTTCCAATTTGCAGTAGCTATGTAAAAGATACCCTCATTAGAGTAATAAACTAAAAATTACCAAAAAATAGAATTTATCTGATTTTCAATCTTCGGGCAAGGAGAGAAGATGGGAAGGCAGTGCATGCAGTATGCTACTTCAGCGGTTTCATGGGAATATCCTTTCGTGGATTTTCCCATTATATCGAAGATCCGCCAGGCACACTATTTACTACAGGTACACCTATTTATATAACTAATTTCTATTTTTAAAAATATATAATAAAGTGTAAAAAATATTTACAATCAGTTTGATCTCTCGAAATCCGGAGCCAACCGTGGCAATGTGTGTGTGAGAGAGGATCACAATACTTAATTTCGATCCCGATCAGTGGCAGATGGATGTATAAAATGTGAGCCTATTCACTTAGTGTAGATTAGATTAGTAATTTTTTGGATGTTACGTTGTATTAATTTTTAATATCCATAAACACAAAAAATAACGCCTGCCTCATAATTAAAAGATTACTGAATAAAATAATTGTCATTTGGCGATATTGAAAACATACATGTTCCACAAATAAATTGAATTTGTAAAACTTATTGATACACTATCATCTAATCTTGTCTAATATTGTCTCATAATCATATTATTCATTTATATATATATATATATATATATATATATATATATATATATATATATATATATATATATATATAACATATAATAAATAGCAGTTGATATCTCGCTTAAACATTCCACTTCATTTGGACCACTTATCGATGTATTTTGTGACTTTTTCCTCTGTAGGTTTTTATTGATTTATTATTATAATTATTTTTTATTATCCGAAGCACTTATAAAGATAATTAACTTGTATTTTTTTTGGAAACTTATTCATGTTGTTTTACTTGATAATGAGGCGATCATAACATAGTCCTGTATCGTCCATAAAAATTAACGAATATACTTAGGTTCTCCATTTGTAACTGATTTTCATTTCAGAAGCACCTAGCGATGAGAACTTCGAAATACGAAAGAAATAAACGAAATAAAAGAAGGAAACGGTCATTGAAGTTAGTTGTAATTACAGACAAGTTATTTTAATTTATTGTCTGTCTGGCGTAACTGTAGTCTAGGATAATTTGTTACGTGGCATGGTGTAATAAACCAAAGCAAAACAACCTGTCGGAGTCATTATCAGTTGGAGAAAGCACAATTGGGATATAGTTATAGTAATAAACTAATGCCATCATAGTTACCTCTCAATTCCATACTCACTCTTCTGAACTGAAAGCTGACCATAGAACAAAGTAGTACCTTGGCAGCTAGAAGGAGGTCATCAATATAATTAGGAGCCTGGCCTGGTGCCTGAAGCTTTGTCCTGGGGATCGATGGAAGCGAGGATTAGTATTCGAGGTCCAATCTCTTTGTCGCTCACAATGATCTTCGCTGGGTCAACAGTCAGCTTCTGTGCCCCTAGCTTAGTGTACCCATTCACTGCCTTTAGCCGCCCACTGATTTTCAAACGGATTCTTTGGCATTCCTATTCCCGTTGATGTTGGAAAGTAAAAAATAAAACCATAGCTCATATTCCAAGAAAAAAAAATGCGAATTATAACATTGTAGTTAATTGCTTCCAAATAGCTGTATACTATATATATATATATATATATATATATATATATATATATATATATATATATATATATATATATATATATATATATATATATATATATATATATATGTGTGTGTGTGTGTGTGTGTGTGTGTGTGTGTATAAAATATATATTTTGTAGCCTTTAGTAAAATGATTCTATAACACTATATTTTTCCTCTATCTTTATAAATGACCTAGAGATAGGAATCCGCAATAACATACATAATATAATTGGATCTGAAAGATTCGCAGATTTTTTTTTAAACTTAATTTTCCATTTTTTTTTAAACTTAATTTCCAAGAATTTCTCATGAAAAGGGGAGAAAAAAATAGTAACAAAGGAATAGAATAATATTTTACAACTTGAAAATATTTTTTTACGTCCACGAAGATTATAAAAATAAATATGTAGATTGAACGAATTACATTGGTTATTGTTTAAGTTATGTGTTAATTTAAGCATGTGGGAAAGATATTTTTTATATTAATTTATATATAGAGAGAGATCAAAATAACATTTTCGTATTATGCATTAAATATGAAATTACAAACGATAGGTTTTTCATTCTAAGAAGCATAATCCAAATGTACAAAGGAGTCCGATCTTCTCAAAGGAGCTCTATTCCGCACTTGGAGAACCTCCATATTATAAACATCAATAAAGATCTCAATAAATATAATATCAAAGAAGACCTAGTGGGGTTTATTTATGTATATATTCCCCTTATGAATTATCTTTAATCTGCTCCAAGCTTATTTTTCATTTATTTTCTAATACTAGATTTTTAAGACCTAATGAGGAAAACACACCAGATGCTGTACGCAATTCTTAGCTTCTTACCTGGCTCTGACGGACATAAATGAATCTTTCTCTAGGATGAGAATCACCACATTGCAAACTTTCTTTTTATTCATTCATCTTCAATACTATGAGAGATATCTTCATTTGTAATTTCCAGTAAAAAGTTTGAAAACGTGCTATTTATTTTAATATATCAGTAACCTTAAATAATGCACCATGGAGAGATAAGGGTGTTGATTCAAGCATAAGCCTGATATCTTTTGAAGGCATATTACCCCAAGAAAGAATCTTACTTCCTTATGAGCATAAATCATAGTAGAAGCACCAACGGGATCAGAGATTGAAAAGAGTTGCTATTAATGTTGCAATAATTTTTTTCAATCTAAAAATGTTTCTAACAAACTATATTCATTATAAAAGCTATGTTATAAAATAGTGGAAGGTTAAACCTCAATTAATTGTACAGCGAAGCTTCTTAAAATCGAACTTTAAGAGACCGCCAAAAATTTTCTACTTCTAAATTCATTTCAGATTTAAAGCAAGTAAGCTACACGTAATAAAGGTAATATTAAATGTAATATACAATATAAGTCAATATCCTATTCTAATCTATTGATTAGAATAATTTATACTAAAAATCATTTCCACCGTCATTACTTGTCAAAAAATATGTTTTTTCTGTGATTTTTAAAGGTCATAAAAACTTGGCTTGTAGACATCTCAAACATGAAATTTATTCAGCAGAATGACACACAATAGGGGTTTATCTATGTACCAACAAAGATACAAGGCGTCGAAATTTGGCTTTAATATTATAAAAGTACTAAACTCAACTATTATACACATAATCAAATTAAGTAGGTATAATGGAAACAATAAAATTAAATATTGCAATATTAAAAATATAAAAATGCATAATTATAAAAACTATAAATAATTATTTTCCTCTTAAAATATTAATTTAACAGTTTGTCTACAATCAGCAAATGAGCTAATAATATTGGTGCCAATAACATGTGAGGAATGAGGAAGGAATTACCCAGCCAGTACCTCTTCCTTGGCTTGAATCTCTCATCTTTGTTACTTAAGAAAGGAGATCATGTGCACTGCGGCCATAGCCATCAGTATGTTGATATATCTGTGTATGTTATTATAAAGTATTTGACAAAATCATTACCCCATCCTTGCTGGCTGCAAGACGCTATTAAATTCACAACATTAATATTAATTACTATTATCCAGCTAATTTACTAAAAGCAGAAAATATAACTGTCTCCCCATGACGAGTGTTAAAACATATAATGCCAGCTTGGATGCTGATACTCCAGAACGGTAAGAAAGGCACTGGAGGGAGGAGGGGGTGAGGAGGCACGGGAGTATGTTGATGTACTCAGGAGCTATCTCCCTAGAATACTAATGGTCCTTCTCTTATCATCTCCTCCCTCTCGACACCAATCATAAGCACAAATCGATTTCTGTTCTAAACTAAGCTCTTCCATACTCAATACAGTTAAGTATTTTTTTTTTCAGATATAAAACATATAAATAAAAATGAAGGGATTTTATTGCATTTGTAATATTTCCTGAAGTTTGATTTACTTTTAGTGTTATTTCTTTGAATAGCAAATGGGATTGTTAATTTGTTTCCATATTTTTGAGGTATAGAAGGGTGCTTTAATTCATATAATTTGTCATTATACTTTAATTAATATTGATATATAATACTCTTAACATTGTTAAAATAAAATAAATAAAATCTTAATACTGCGAAAAACATAATTTAAAATACCACCATGGGATTGATTTCGTCTCACTCATTTTCCTACAATTATTTCAGAATCTGTTCTGGCCTACCTAAGATTCTATCATTTGTATTATAGGAGGTTAGGGGAGGTTTCGTTGTGAAATATAAAATATTTATCTACGGATTTTTTTTTTAATAAACAATAAAATAGAAGAAATGTTTAATTCAGTTAAGAATAATGGGCTGTATTTTACTTCACAAACTTTGTTTTATAATTTCACAAAGTTTGGATTGTACATGCCATCCTCAGAGAGATTATGTGTTGGAGCTGAAAGTATTCTATTGTATTTATTTATTCATACCTTTTGTGTAAGATTGGAATTTTATCGATACAGTATTTGAAGTAGTTTGAATAGAAAAAAAAATATTTTTGTCAAGTGTTAAAATTTGAAAAGTTAAAATTTAAAAGAGTTGAGGGAATTAAAACATTTCAGAATATTGTTGGGGAAATTAAATACTTAATGTTCAAAAATTCGATGAAAAAAAAAATTGTAGAGAAATTTTAAATTCTTCTCCTTTCAATAAATGTTTGTAGCAACATCCTTCTACCGATGTGTTACAGCCAAAAATGTTACTCCCGACTAGTACCTGCTCCTTCCCTTTCAGCAAAGCACTCCCCACCCTCCAACCCTTTAGCGATACAATTATATTTTACTAATTAGACTATTTTTACTATGGTTTTTTCTTTAACCAAAATAATCTACACATTTACATACAGCGACCTATTTTAGAACAAATTAACTGAAATTTGGTATATGTCATTATTTTCTTTGCAGAACAGTGCCATGAAAATGGGAGTAAATTCCATTCAAAATTTCGGTTACTATTACAACATGGACCGGGTTTTCTTATTTGTTAGGTTTTGAACACTTCCATAGTCTCTCCAAATCGAGTTAGAGAGTTGGAAATTAGTATGTGCATTGAGTTGGTGTTAGAGAAGTATCTTTTAGACGTCTCAACTTATTTCTCCCTCTCCTATTGCGATTTTTTGTTTTTCGCACTTCTGTTCGCCTCCTCCCCTCTCCATCTCTCCCTAAATTGAGATAGAGAATTGAAATTTTGTATCTGAATTGAGCTGGTGTTAGGGATGTGCCTTTTGGGGTCTCAACTTTTTTCTCTCACCTTCTCCATTTTGATATTTTAAATTTTGTATTTTAATGAAAAGACGACCTTAGTGACGGAGTTCTGCTGCTCATGTTTGTTCTGTTTTTTTCAGTTTTGGTCTTAATAAATAATAATAGATGCTTGATATTTTAGCTTTTAATCTGCTTGTATGTCCAATGACTTTATTATAAGAAGACTGCTATTCTCTATGCACTGTTTTTCGTAAAGGGTAATTTGTAAGAGGGTTTTTCTTAAAACTAAATTTGTCTTTTGTGACAAATGTAATTTTCATGAAAATTATATATCCTTTTAATAGCCCTAAAGGTATAACTAGTTTGTACTATCAAAAAATGGATTACATAAAATACTCATCATTTACAGATATTAGAACAATTCGTTTAATGTAAGAAAGCCCAAAAAAATAAAGATGTCGTAAAAGAATTCAATTCATAAGGATTATAAGTCGGTAAAGAAAATTGAGTATCTTTAAAATCTAATTCTCTTAGAAGGTTTCGAAGTTTTGCCGTAATTAGATAGCTAACGCATTTCCAATATAATCGTAATTGAAACAGTCAGTTTACACGTTTAAATATAAATGCTAAAAGAGTAGTTCTTCCCTTTTTTTTTTTTAATATATTCTTGTCCTGTCTTTTCTCGTCTGTTTTTCCTTTTTTTCCACTGTTCTCTATTTTTTTTCTCGGTACTTCTTTGATCTCCGGAGCAGTTAATTATGTTTTCTTAATAAAGGTAGCTCGGTATACGGCTTCATTATTTTAAGTGAAAAAAGAATAAAATAAAAGAAGGAAGGAAACGGGGACTATTAGGTCACGGACAGGATGCCTTATTAAAAAGTATTTCCCTCGTTATACAAACTCCTCAAATAGACATCGGCCTTATTACACATTCATAGCCATTTTTATAATACCATACAACTGGATTATATACTCAGGTAATATAATTTAAGGGATTTAATATTTTTTTCTCTACCTTTTGACTGAAATTTCGTGGAATGATAAATTAAGTTTTTAGTTGGCTCTCCCCACAAAAGGAAACGATTCTAATTCCCACGACAGCTCCACCATTGGTTGCGCCCAAAATGTAATCCAATCCCTCTCTGGATAGAGATATATATATTAAAAGAATTATTTGTTGTGTATTTTCATTTGGAAATTTAATATTGTTAGGCAACCCAAAGAAGTACTTAGACAAAAAAAAGAAAGTTAAAATGATCACTTCTAATTTTCTTTTTCTTATCCTCCGTTTATTTAAAAATCCCTTTTACATACATAAATGAACAATATGCTTACAATGTTATATCTGAAGTCCTTACATTACCAGAAGCTATTCCAAGGCAAAGCTGTTTAAATGTCCGCTACTTGCAGGGGTTTCAGATGCAGGTATTTGCCCTCACTAATTTGTAAAGAATGGGGAGGAACCGTTCTGCTGGTTAAGGAATAAGGAGAAATGGGTTTAGCCTGCAGAGTCCAGACCCCTTTCCTCGGCGAGCACGTCGACCAAGGGGACAGAGCCTTCCAGGCCTTGGTGGTGGGGCAATGTCTCTCAATAGAGGGTTGGCACAGGCCCTTCAGCTCATCAAAGAATTTGATGTGCCCCGGTTTATATATTCCGCACTGAGGGTAGTTGGAGCTCCTCGTAGATGGTGTCGTTTCTCGCTCGTTGGAGTGAGGTCCCACGGACGATCCGCCGAAGAACCGAGTTCTGTAAGCTTTTCAGTCTCTGTAAGGTGGACTTATATATGTGTCGGAGCACCGTAGAGCATAGTGGGCCTTATAATGGTTTTGTAAATTTGCAACTTCAGCCGAAGTGAGAGCTGCGGCGACCTGAGCAGGTAGTGAAGCCTATGCGACTACAGCCGGGCCAGCTTGATTCTCTCCTTGACGTGTCTGGAGAATGTGAGGTGCCTGTCTAAAGTGACGCCATGGTAGAGAATAGAATTGGAGAGAGGCCGGTCTGCTGTTTCCATCTTGGGCAGTGGCTTCCCCTTTCTGAAACGACATCACGATGGCGTCCATCTTCGCCGGATTCACCCTGATGCCGTTCAGTCTGATGTCTTTCACTATGGCCGCTGATGCTCTAGAGGATTCTGCTGGCGTTAACGCTGGTGGCGTAGATGCCGACATTGTCCGTATAGGTTGCTACTACTGCCTCTGGATACTGCACCGAGACCGCTGGTGCCGAGGAAACGACGAACAGTTTTGGTCCCAGTACAGACCCTCGAGGTACTCCATAGATCGTATCGTCGACACGTACGACGAAAGATCTTCCGCTAAGATAGCATCCAATCAATCGGCATAGGGACTACTCCAGACGGCGGAGGAGGAGTGTGTTCGACACACAGTCAAAGGCCTGTGTGCAGTCCAGGGATATAAATGCCGTAACTCTTTTCATCCGCATATGCTCTACGGAGTGGGCCTGCAGCTTCACAAGTGGGTGCTCCCAGGAGACCCCTCGTTGAAAACCAGTCTGCTCCGGCGGGATGACGGTCTCCTCACTGCAGTCCTTCATCAGATGTTGGTGAAGAAGCCGCTCAAAACTCTTGCTCAAGTACGAGAGGAGACTGATCGGCCGATAGTGCTCGTGTAGGTATCCCGTCTTTCACGGTTTGAGTAGCGGAACTACGATCACTTGTTTCCAGACTTTAGGAAAAGACGAGATTCGAATGCAGGAGTTAAGATATAAGATACATACGGAATACCATCCTTTGCTGCCGCCTTGTATTCCTTAGTGCGGCGTAGTACTGACTCAAGCTGGCCAAATGTTGGATATAAAAGTGGCTTTTCGTTAGGGCACGGCAGTGGTCCTTCTAGATACTTCTAAATAAAGTATACTGCCTGTTTATTAGAATATTGTTTTGTTTTTTTAAACATCATTGTCGAGAACCAGCTACTGAATTTTTCAATTATATTTAAGATTTGGTTGGTGTTAATCATTCGGAATTTATTATATTAACTAAATGGGTTATGTAGGTTTTGACCATCCTAACAGATATATTAAAATTATTTTTTAAATGAGATTATTGTATCATTTTTATAAAATTATAGAATTTTTAAAATTATTATTAAATATGAAAATGGAAGAATACTCTAAGTTAAAGACTAATATTATAATAAAATTATCTACGTATCACTGATATGCGGGACACCTAAAGATATCTCTAATATTTCATTGAAAAGCTTATAGGAACTGTTCCATTCATTGAGGAAATGGCAACAGTTAATCTTCCCAAAAATACTCGGAAGAGATCAAATAGTAGCTGATTGAGAGATCTACTTTCATGGAACTGATGTAACAGCGTCAAACCCGGAAAGTGGCGAAGCTTGGTAATGTTTATCCCATGTATTATCTAATTATTTATAAATTGAATTAAAAGTCGGCATGTCAGTTCATGAAGTTATGCCGAGAACGTATCACGCATTTTTTTACAGTTTATTTTTATATTTTTTATTCATAAATAATTAGATAATGCATGGGAAATAAAATGCGTAATAAGCTTCCGCATAACTTTACGAATCGACCTTCACCTGCCGATTGTTGATGATTCCGTGCGGACTCTAAAACGATGCCATGAAAAATTACCAGTACTGATTGGCTTGGTCGCATAAGAGTTGCTTAACACACACCTCATGTCGGAATACATCCGCAGAATGTTAAAAAGAAGAAACCGAAGTATCAAGAGCAGAAGATCTGGGTGCTAATCTCCCTCATGGCTCTTATGCTATATCATGAATTCCTACTGCTCGGATAACAGAATAACATGGCAGTATTGATTTTGATAGGTGTGAATAAAAAAAAATAACTATTCACTGAGGAAAGCACAATACAATTCTATTGATGATTAATAAAAACTTTCAAAATTGAGATGAAATAGGAGGAGTAATAAGTTGCTAATAAATTCGCTACTGAGATGAAATGGGTCAGTAGAGAGTGAAAAAAGGTACTAATGGTGAAGTGAAGCTTTGATATACAAAGGAAAGCATCCAAGGGCCGGAGATATTTCCATTTTATTTGCCGTTCCTTAGCCGAGAGGAGAGAGAGAAGACTACTAACACTGATAGAGCCGGGCCCGATACATAAAACAACTCACTCCCTCACTCGGCTTGTTATTCTAAAAATAACACGTACTGTATTCTCTTGTTCGAAATAAAGCTATACCTGAGAAACAGCCATAACGATACTGTTTACACTGCTCTGCTCAGAAGCAGACAATGTACCACGAATATCATTCCAAAATGTTCATATTATTCATTAATTTGTCGATTTATCAGAAACTTTCCAGTAATTTGGATTGCTTATAATTATATAAAATATATATATATATATATATATATATATATATATATATATATATATATATATATATATATATATATAATTTTAATATATATTATATTAAAATTATAATTATGATGTCCGATAAGCTAAAATTATAACAGAGGGAAAAGATTATTATTCTATATGAACTTTCGGCTCAAACGACAAGATGTGGTGCAAATGGTAAGGCTCTGGGCAAATCATGGGTGCTGAAAAAAATACCTCAACGTTATGAAAATTAAAAAAAAAAAATGGATATTGTGCATTGTACAAATAGTAGGAAGATCTACACCCTATCCTGTTCAGATGTAGAAAATATAGGAAAAAAAAAGAAAAAGAATCACCTAATTAATTTAAGGAACTACATTTCTAAAAAAAAATGGGTATAGGTGCAGTACTGCAGACTTTTTTTACGAATGAATATTGAAAAAAAAGTTTTTTTGAGGCAAATCTTTAAAGTCACGTGTACATCAAAAAATAAAGAAAACAACGCAGGTCATTTTCAGAAGTGCTGTGTCTGTACCAAATTCACACTTCATTAGTGACAAAATTGTGAAATTATCAATAATTAACTAAGTATTGATAATTTCACAATTTTGTCAATACTGAAGCGTAAATTTGGTTCAGGGTAGGCAGAAGGAAACATATCTCATCTTCTTTAAAATTGCAGTAAATCACTTTTATATTCAAATCGACGATATACAAAACTTAATGCATTTTACGATACTATTAAAGGAGGAACCGTAAATGCTATGACCAACAAAAAAATAAACCATATTTTATTGGAATAATTAAATAACAACGATTGTAACTTATTGCCAGTCGATATAGTCTATGAGTGATTCTCAGGAAAAGGTGATTTCCAGTGACGATTTTTTAAAAAAGCCGAAGGCTCCAAAAATAATTTTTAAAATGATTGGACAACCTTATTTAAATGATTGGATTAACTTTGGATGATTGGATAAAATGTTCTTTGACCAAGGATGAAGGGTGACACATTTCTGAGATCACAATCAGTTTTTATACTAATTATAAATAATAAATAAGAACAAAGACAATAAATGACAAAAAATTTAAAAAAATAACTGAAGAAAAGATTTCAAATGTGGTTTGGTGAGGTTTAGAATATTTTACCCACCTCAATTATCAGTTTCAAGCAGCAATTGGAGAGTAGTCCTACCGCAACAATTCTCCTCTGCTACCCTGGCTGAAAACAGTGGTCTGCATATTATGAAAGGAAGGTTATTGCAAGACAACAAGGCTGTCTCAACAAAATAACATCCTAAAATTTCCCGTTCGTTCCACTAAATGGTAAAGAAAGACCTTTTTCCATTCAAACACGGGATGGACTTATTTCTTGTCTAAGAAGTTGATGGAACCCATATATAAATACTATCTTGTTAAAATGATTGGATTGACCTTCATTACAATCACTCCAGTAGCCTATTATCTTGAACAGAAACTTTTTCTAACTATTGTATATTTTGAAGCCAAGTGTTGAATATTAAAATCTGAAAACATTAATGGATTCACACACGGTACGGAGTTTTTCCTTGTTTATGAAAAGAAAATACCCCATAAATAATATAAATCAACTGAAATGGTGGCCGATCGGAACATCTGTATATATATAAATATTCTTTTAAAAAACGCTGTGATTCCAGGTCATACTCGTACAATTCTTAAGATATCTAGCTGATACATTAAAATTACCCTTTTCTTGAGAATCGTCCATAATAAGTAGTCAGCTAGCTAGAGTTCAATGAAATGATGTTTCTAAATGCATATTATAAAATACTAGAGAGTCAAAAAGAGTTGTGTATGACGCTGAAATATATCTGCTGTATAAATTCCAAGAAATAATCTTATTATAAGTATGATGACCTTAATATACATCATACCGTTATTAAATTTATTAAGGAATGAATTTTTCAAAACATTGCTTAATAAAGGTATTCATGAGGTTTTCATTGCTAGGAACATCAAACACCTTTTAGATTGGGAGCCAATATCTTTGAAAAAGATACTAAAAAGCAATGGGCTGAAGGACTCTACTTGTAAACTCGTTCTGTGATCTCAAAAAGATTTGAAAACTTTTCCCATCGGCCTCTTATCCTCTGTAAATGGTTCGCTCTTTGCAGGTACTAAGATGCGAATGAATTTCCGCTTGATTACGATCTCGCAAAGTTTATTTTGGAGTTCCTGGCTTAGCTATTGAAGTTATCCAATTATGGTAACGTTCCACATGAGACTAATTGCAAAAAAAATGAAGACAAAAAAAGAAGATCTTAAATAATTGAGACGAATTATAGCCGATCTTCTTAGGATGACAATGGCGAATAATATTTTTCAATAATGAAGTATAATAACCCTTTCATTAATGAAATATATAATAGGATCTATCTACCCGAGAGATTTTTATATTTCTTAAAACTGCTTACCAAGTACTAACAAGTAATTTCTTTGCATTGGTTTAAGCATCGCAAAAAATAATTAAATGATAGAGAAAGAATACTTGTTTGTTTTATATTTGATCCTGTTAACTAAGAATTGCTACAAAAATAAATAAGATTGCTCTGCTATCACGGTACGTTGATTAATCCGTGATAAGCCTCAAGTAAGAAAAATAAAAAAAAGAGATTAATTATCCCGAAACACATTTTTGATCAAAAGTTTATTTGAAGAAATATATTTTTATTAGTATAATGTACAAAATAATTTATGACGTTCTTTTAAAAGTGTTCAATAAGTAACAATCTAAAATGTTTCTATTTTTTATCATAAATTATTTTTCACATAGTATTTTATGATTTCATGACTTCCTTTTTTTATGATTTTGATATTTGATATATGTGCTCTCTAAAAACTATTGTAAAGAACATGGAGATTAACCAGTAGCGTAACTCATTGTATTTCGAATAATTAAAAACTCGTTTAGTCTAGGTGAATCTAAACAACTTCTCAATTAATTTTTTATAAGTTTAAGTAATGAAAGTGATCAATCATTAGTGGATACAGCAACACGTACTGTACAGACAATACCACGACACAACGTTGTATGAATGAGGGGAAGAGAAAATGGTATGTGGGAAGACGAAGAAGCTAGAGGAGTGGTACGTTGTAATCGGGTATGGATAACGATTACGAACGGAAATAAAACCATTCATAACCTGTTTACATTATTATCTATACGTTTTTATTTACCCTCAACAACTATTCCTTTGTAGACTGATATAAAGTTTATTTTTTTCAATGGCTTAATTGAAAGTTTCATAATTTCTTTTAGTTCAGGTTTTGCAACGCCTCCCTGACGTCGGACGCCTCATGGTCTTGCCTTGGTGTTATTAAAGCCAATGAGACTAACCATAAATGTCCTTTAACAAACTTTATTTTTGGATTATCATTTCTGATGCTCCATCCCTTTAAAGGAAAATGAACTCAATAATCGATTTTTTCCGAATGATATATAGGATTCATATAGGGAATCTTGGTCAATCTAGCACATAGGCGATATAGCGCAAGTAAGCACGGGAGAGCTGAATTCTGAGACATTTAAAAGGGCTGATGGCAGAGCCTTCCACTGGGATAAACTTGACTGCTACTTAGCAAGACAAGAGCTCGGAGAATAGGGCCGTGTCCCAACTTGTTCTTCAGTCAGTACTCCCCTCCACAATGAGACAGAATATACAACGGTCGCCTCTTCTCCACGAGAAACAAGTTTATAATTTCCAACAACGAATTTAAAAAAATATCATTCAATTATCACGATCATGAGAACCCAAATATATTGGGCAGAATAGCTTAGAAATAAACAATCTCTGTTTTTAAAATAAAATTCTAAATTTGTATATATATATATATATATATATATATATATATATATATATATATATATATATATATATATATATTTATGCATCATTAAAACTTAATATTTTAGATTTTGTATTTGGTTATCGGCTTTATCCTATAGAATCACCAACGTTGTGGTATTGCTATCTCCTTATTCATATCATAATAGATAGATCAATCTTCTTCAAGATGTTCATAAGTCTCTCAACGAGATTTTTACTAAGGAGGAATACTTATACTAAAATTTAATACCGTATAGAAATTCGAGAACACGACTACCGCGCAGATAATCTTGAATACATCGTCACGAATATCGCGAACTAGATCGTGAAGCTAGACTGCCAAGAATAGCCTTCTACCTTAGCACTGACAAGTTTAGCAACTTCTACATTGACAGGACCAACAAAATACCAGTGCTTGTCATCTAATAGGGGCGACATCCGAAGCAAACTTACCTCTTCACCGTAGCATTTTAAGGCTTTCCAAACTTGCTACTTCATTGCCAACTCAGAAAATGGACGATTCATAAGGAGCTACCCTATCAATACTAAAAATCTTAACATCTTAAATCATTTAAATAAATTTGAATTATTGTTCATGGCAATAACTTTTATTTTTATAATTTTATATTATTATTATAATTATTAACGATTATAAAATTTACTGTAATTATAACAAGCTGTTATATTTAATAAATAGGTAAAGCCATTTGAACAACTGGATTCTCTAGGAAAAAAAGGTTAAGCTTTATTGCTAATGAAAATAGTGTAAACCGAAATTAGAAAATCAAAGTATTGCTTAATTTCCAAAATTAACAGTTTTATTGATGAAACATTAAATTTTAACGAAAGGAGAGTTCATTTTAAAAATTAATCTCTATTCGAATATTTTTAAAGCACGTGTGGTGTAAAAAAAATGCTTGGAATTCTGAATCATGAACATAGGAAGGTTTGAACAATAATATAAGAAAAAACATGTTACTATGAGCTACGCGCGATGACCATTTAATAGGAATAAAAATTAGGATATAGTGGTTGTACTATTCTTGAAATCATGGCGGCTGATGCGGCTGGGTGTCGGCACATAAGATGCAACGTATGCATCCATACCACGGAAACGATGTAGATAAATCTAATGTAGATGCATTAGTGATTACGTAATCAACTCGCTCTTATGTAAGTAAGTTCACCATGTAATTAGCGGGATATCAAAGAGTAACCCCAATGGGATTAAAGAAGTCGAGGATAGCAGGAGAAGAGGCTACTTATCTGTTGGAACAAGAAGTGCAGATTAATGAGCTGGCATGCTGGCTAATTGGGGACGGGGGCAGCCACCCCAGATTTACTCATCCCCTTTACTTACGCCCATTAGGTGGGAACAGATTCTTGGCCGATCGAGCTGCTTATCACCGATCGTCGGTGCATCGACAGAACAAAATGGTTAAATTCTAATTAATCTGAAAGATTAATCCTTAAATATATACAATATATACTCCATATCAATGATATTGGTGTATGGATTCCTGACACATTCCTTACAATTTATTAAACAAAAAAATATCCATTAAATATATAATTATGAAATTTTAAATAGCATTTCGATAGTTGTGGCATTGAAATAGAGAAAGAAAATTCTCTTTTTGTAAGTTATAATAAAAATAATGACCATGAATATAAATTAAAACGGAATAAATTATAGATTATCGATATAATCTCGATAAAAGGAGTGGAGAAGGATATTTATAATATAGACCTGAAGTTAAGAAATACATAGGAGGTTGTCCTCAAAATGTAATTCTCCGAAACATTGAAAAAATAATGCAAGCAATTTTTTAATAAAACAGGATGCTATTTTTACTTTGAAAAACTGCACAACGTAAACAAAAAAATATTTTCAGTTAATTATATATTTTCTTTAAAAATTTATATTAATATATCGTCGGTAAAAGCGTGGAACTCAATAATTTCAAAGAGTGACAAAAAAAGTTTTAAAAATTAAATTTTCATCGTGTTGACGTTTTTTTGCATGCACTAGCAAATGATAACACTATCGAGTGGAAAAAACAAGAAAATAATTGCTGTGCATAAAATGTAAGATAGTAAAATATCTCTTAATCAAACCGTTTTGGACATCCGTGGTTTCATGTTTTTGCCGACGATATGCAATAATTTATGATACCAGTTACGGATAAATTTATTAATTATACGTTATTCACAATTGTCGGGTAAACGTAATTTTTTTAAAATAATTGTGGCAGACAGATTAGACCAATGACAGTAAATACGTTTTTTGGACTCAGGGGATTCTGAAACGCATAGACCCGTTGCAAACTGCACGTCGAAAATTTGGTCCGATTTCAATACCTTCCTTACCTAGGTGGTAAGGAAAGTATAAAGAATAGGCTATTGTCATTGTTTGGCAGGATTGGAAATATGTAATACATTTTTTTTAGCGGTTATTCGAATGATTTTAATAAATTTTAAAATTTATCAATCTTCAAAATTCAGTACCTAATTAGAAACGTTAAAGTTTTTATTAATTTGAAATTCTGCATTGGCATGAAACATCCTATTAGAATAATATATACCTTCATGTAATTACCAAAGTATATTCAGATGCTTAAATAAATTAAAAAATAGTAATACATTTATTTGAGATCAGGACCTCCTTTAAAGTATATGTATTGATATGACAGAAACAATGGAAGAAACTGCCATGAGCTAAGCCTTGGTATGTTTCCGGCTTCCTTCTTTTTCTCTTAGTGGATTACTTGAGCTAACTTCTTAATCCTTTTCCTTCTAGAAGAGTTCATAGATTGAAAGTTCAACTTTACCTTAGGGGAAGCAAACTTTTCTAAATAAATAATTCTTTTCCCTCTTTCTTTCTTACACCTCCTAAATCTTTGTTAAAAAAAACATCCTTAGAAATCGACTAGCCAGCCTCAGAAAAATGACATTATTTTAGTTAAGATTAAATTAGAAATTCACTATAATTTAGCGTCAAAATAAAATAAATACTATTACAAGTAACTGTAACAGTCTTTCTTAAAGAAACTTTTTAATTCAATCTCCCTGAGCCTGAAGGACTGAGGCTCTTAAAATCGTTAAAATTATTATGCAGAATTAAACTCCATTTTCTTCTTTAGCTTACTTTGAACTATTAAAAGGCACTATTGAATTCCTTAAGATTTAACAGTTAATTAATTCAAACAGCTTTGAATGATTAATTAACTTTGTTTTATGTATTTTTTACAATTCTCCACTTATAAGAGGAATGCGCGGGGTGTCCGGCTCCAATTTCGATCTAAGTTTTTTCGTTTTTTTTTTTATCCTACATTTATTAAACAAACCTACTAAAACTGTTTTATTTTTTAACTCCAGTTTGGAAAATGATGTAGACCTGGTTTTCCATTAAATCATTTGTTTTTCAGAGTTTCTTATAGGAAAAATATAAACGTTAAAATATAATTGCTTTTGACCAAATTCATTTTAAAAATTAAGCGTAAGTTAGTGCGTACGTTCGTATCTCGCACAACTCAAAAACGGTTTGCCGTAGGAAGTTGAAATTTTGTATTTAGGATTATTGTACAATCTAGTTGTGAACCTCCCTTTAGGTCACTACAAGATTATTGGATGTGGTACTTTACTTGAAGGTCATTATTGATTTTCATCAAAAATTATATTAAAATACAACGAAAAACTTCTCAGATTTGGTGTTTTAGACTTACATATTAATTTAAATAACACAATAAATGTTGGTTAAAATTAGCAAACCGGAAGTGTTACTTTACTTGAAGGTCATATTAGACTTTCATCAAAAATTACATTAAGATATGATGTAAAGCATCTCAAATTTAGTAAATAAGACTTTTATAGCTACATGAAAGTATTTACTAGATTTTGGTTGGAATCGGTGAGCCGAAAAGGTTACTATATTTGAAGGTCATAATAAACTTACATCCAAAATTATATTAAAATTAAATACAGAGATCATATGGTTCGGTAATAAAGGATACAAACGCGATTTTTTCCACTCTAATGCAAAATTTGTATTACTTTTTTAAGTGTTAAAATTGAGTGTAAAATACTGGTTATCCTCCCCATTTGTGAGACGAACAAGTCTGCAGCAGGAGAAGAAGATATAAGTTAAGTGGGTTCTTCCGCTTAAAATGTCGAAACCGTCGATTTCCAAAGTTTTATCTTGTGACATTGATAGTTCTAATGTTGCCACGGAACAAGAAAAAATCTCTAGGGAACTTATTACCAACTGAAAGAAAACAACATATAATAGCGGAATGAGACCTCAAGAAGCAAGAGCTTGGTTGTGTGTCAATGGATGTCGCGACGCCGAGTGTCGTTTTTGAGTATTTTTGACTGCAATCTTCGGAAAATCGTAACCAAATTTAGGATCACTTTTTGAGCCACCGATTTATAGTTTAATAGGTATAGAAGGAATTAATGTGTTGTCCACATCAGATATTTACTCCGAAAATTATGGCAGATTTTGATTCAGCACATGATAATATAATCGAAAACTATTTTTTTTCACTTCTGAGTGGTTAAAATTTTTTAGCCCCGATATTACGATTCGTTTTGAAGCTCTGTATCTGGATTTCAGTTCATCCGATTTCAATTCTGAAGAAAATGTAATTAAAAAATTAAAACGAAACTGAAGCTTTTTGCTTATCAGGTTGATTCAAAAACACGTAGGAGCATTCTTGTTAACTAGATTTGCATAGTTTAAGAACCTATCCCTACTCTCTAATTTTCCATTGTCAGCCAAACAGTTCGTGCCTTTTGTCAATTTTTTTTTACACATTTTTCCCAGATACCTTCAAACATCATTCAACAGATATTTATAAGGATGGAAAGAAGAAACTCAAAAACAAAACGAAACATAATTTCGTGGCTTAAAATTTTTTAGGTCCCTTCTGAACCGAAAAAAAGTGTTTTCTGTGTTAAAAGTTGAGTTTGATTATTGTGATGGATCAAAATCTGTCATAAAGTTTGGAGTAAATACTTTATAAGGCTTGTTTACATAGGGATCCAAAGATTTTTTAATATTGATTTGACCAGATAGCAATTATTGATTTTAGTTTTTATTGTTCTTTTAATATACACTGAAAAACTATGTCGATAACATTTTACAAACAGGATATAAAATACAGCAATTTCCACGGGTTTAATTTTTTTTTCCCGCAGATTCTAGGTCCAATGTACGAAACATTTGAGCATGTGTCAATTTTCTTTATGATTTTTTTATGATGTCAGGTTTTTATGATTAATTATTTTATTTTAATTTATCCAACTGCTTTTGACTCAAATATCTCAATTCATAGAATGTGTATCTTTATGGTTGTCCCTGGAATGTGCAGTACTGGTTTCTATTCAATCTTTGTCAAAATTATAAAATCAATCATTTTATGAAAAATAGAATTCATGAACTTTAGTCTCAGGCGTTTCCGTGTCCTAGGTATGTAGGTCCTAGTTCATCCTGTATATATATTTTTTGCAAACTGTTTGATTTACTTTTATTCAGGGCTTACTTCTTATTTTGGAAATTTAAAAAATGAAGAGGAAATCATAAAGATATGGATACAAAAAGAGTAGGGGTTAAGGAGAGTTGCGGAGAAGACACGGTGATTAGGAAGGAGTGAAAGAACAAAAATATTTCCGGGAGGAACAAGGAACGGTGTTTGAACAGAAACACATATATAGCTGTGAAAACGTCACTAAATCCTTCATTCACACCAATTACTCGTCGTTTTACGAAGTTGTGACTAAATGTACCTAGGCATCTTTTGTCACATTTTTGTTTAGTTCCATGTAATTTATCTGCTAAAGTAACTGTGACGGGGACTATGAAATATATTATTTTCTATATGAGAGCTTATAAAAACTAAGCACTAATGTGGAGTTGGCTTATTAGTGGAGGAAAAATAAATCTACATAAATGGCCTACAAATAAAAATAATTAGAAGCGATATTCAAAATTTCAATAACTTGAGTAAAATGTTGTAGACATAATTTTCAAGAGACACTAAATCAAACAAAACCGAATCATTTAACTTACTCAGTAGCAGGGATCTGTTGAGTTTTTTCCTGTTGAGGGGGAGGGGGTTGTGATTTCGGGCCATAGGTGATTAAGTCTGGTTTAAGGGGTTCCTTCTTCTGGCTGCCATGTCAACCACACGTCTCTAAGGGGTTCTCTCAAAAGAACGCTCAACCCAGACGGTCAAAGAGAATTTCAAACAGTATTGTGTAAATCCGGGTACTTTTAGTAATTTATGCTAGAAGAAATTTATAAATTTGCCTTTTAATATATACAAATCTTGAAATAATTAGTTATAAAAGCGACTTTGGTGGTAGTTCCAAATTATAATTTGTTGGGAAAAGGTCAACAACAAAATTAACAAATTGCTTTGCAGGGTATCGGTAGAACTAAAATATAGATAAACCAAAATGATAGAAATAATAAAAATAATGATAATAATATTATTTAAAAAGTTATAAAATAGGTAAATATGAATGATACAAAAATTATTTATATGTATACCCACATATAAATATTCATTCCTAACTTCACTTTCATATTTTCCTTTATTCGTACCATTGCCATAATTTTATATTTTTTTATTTTCATCTATTTTTTTATATATGCGTTTTTTCTAATCTCTAAAGCTGTGTAAACACAAATACAAATTTGTTCTGAATACGACATATAACGTAATACTTGTGCGTGCGCAGAAATCGTCATAAATGTGGACGTGACAAACCACGCAAGAATATTTAATTTGTGGCAAAAATATTTGTAACGAACCGGTACGGCGAAAAGTTTTAGGTGTGGACCCGGCTTTAATAGACACTGTTTTTAAAACTATTTTTGTCTTAATAAAATTTAACTCCAGATTTTACGTCTTGGACTCCCAACCAAAGCCCTCAGTGAACTGCATCATCTTATTCGGCATGCATCATCTGCTCGTAAATAGATTAAAATAATTGCTAAAGTTACAAAAAAAAAAAATTATTTTTCGTTTTTTTTATGAGGACTATAGTAAGATGAATTGAGCTTCAAGATGAGTAGAATAGTTAGAACCGTCGTTCTTAAGAAACACTAAATAATGATAAAATAGCATTGTACACATCCTATATTGTATTGAATGCTTGTGTTAGATATTGAATGAAGGCATTAGAATGTTTTATGTTAATCTAAGCAACTTGAAGTAGCAAATGATTCAAACTTTTTTTCAATAGAAATGACTAAAATAGACGTAATATAGAAGTCATACATCTTGATGCCATTCATTTACACACTGGTAGGGTTCCAATGGACGGCCTTACTTAAACAAAATTCCAATAAATGCCGTTAATAACGGGGATGGCCTAAATGGAGATTAAACCCTGCGCTAAAGCAGTTAGGGCATACCTGCGGCCGCATATCCGTGATGTAGGAGTATTTAGTTTTAATTCTTGCTTATCAGCTCAGGAACAGAGAAACGCTGACTACCATTTGCACACGGTCGTTACAACCACCCCAGGCCTCTCCCATACTTTAAATTAATTCCACATTTGATCCAGCCCATTGCTGCTAACAACCTGTTTGCTTTATTCTGTTTGGCTTTACGAATGTCTCCTATATCTAGCCTCTAGAAAATGTAGTCCAATGTAGGTTATATAGTGCGCGTATTAATTGGAACATTGCGCCAAATTAGAATAGGTCTTGTAGATATTTGCATACAGATAAAGAACGATGTATTACCTTTTATTTAATGAACTATAAAAATTAATCTGCATGTTTGATCACAATTTTTTTCAATTATTTTTGAACGAGGAAAAAATATTGCAAAAATTGAATTCCAAATTTTTTCCACAACATTCTTTGATTTAAATGAAATTTCACACAAGTAAGGCTGTGTATTTAATTTACTAGATAAATTTCTAAAATACAATACACCACGTGTATTTATAAAATCACATGATCGAATCAACGTCAAAAGCCTTTAAGAAAAAAATCTTATACATTGAAAAAAGAAGAATAAGATATAATATTTAATACAATAATTTTTAGAACATTCCAAGATAATGAATCAAGGCTCTCAAAGAGCAGTAAATAAGTAGCCATTTAACATTTCGCCAAGTCAGGCATCAATACTAAAAAAAAAATATGATCAACTAAATGCTGACTAGAGATATCATATTTTACGTTAATAGTCTAAAAAAGACGAACCAAATAGAGATAGTACATCTATATAAACCTATGTCCACACTGGTCGATTTTCGATGCGCTTTCGTTTTCAACATCGTTACTTTACTCTGTCATGCCTCAAAAATTTGAGAACCTTTTATAAATCATTTCTCTATTTCATTATAATCACTACCTATTTCATTCGTCACAGTTTTTTTTTAAACAAATAATTCATTTGTGTTCCGAAATTCTCCCAAAACAACATATATATTTTTTTAACTTAACATTTAAATAAAAAAATGTTAATGTTTTAATTAAAATTAAAAAAATGTAGCGAATGAAATAGGCAGTGATAATAATGAAATAAAAAAATAATTTATAAAAGTAACACAAATTTTCAAGGTATGAGAGGGTAGGGTAGCGTTGTCGAAAAATAAAGCGCATCGAAAATAGATGGACATAGCTTAAAGCTGTTCATCATAGCTTTGGATTGGAATCTTCCTGTAATATCACAAAAGAAGCTATTAATTTTTTAAAAAATATATTTTTACTTCCTTTATGATAAAAATATGATGAAACGGTGACTAAGCCAACATAAAAAATAATTACTGAATTCTTTCAAGAAAAAAAAATAACATTCAAATTAATAATAAACGGATACCAAAGCAAATATCCAATAAGAATTACATTCCAAAACTGACGAGTGATATAAATAAAAATATTCGTGTAAAATGATCACCAATATATAAAATTTGGTCTATATAATAATAACAAATTGCCAATATGAAAGATAAAATCGATATTCTGGACTAAAGAGTATAATATACAGACTGCTTAGTAAATATTTGGACAAAATTTATAAAGGAGAAATATCAAACTAGCTAGGAGAAAAAATGGGAAAACACAAGGTATGTCAAATTTAAAATATAAATTCTACAGAATTGATCCACCGCAGTATTACAGTGCAACATAAATTTAAATTTGCAAACACTAAAATAGTAGATAGTGAGAGTATAAGTAGAAATAATTTTTTTTTTGGACACGATGGATACAATAAAAAAAACTAATAAAACTATTGCAATTAGAAAAGAAATATTAATACTGCAATAATGTCAGCTTTTAGTATATCTTCTGAAATGAAAGAATGAAAATAAATTGACAGCATACAAAAATAAAGAATATGTTTATAATTAATTTTCTATAATAAAGATAAAATAGAATATTATAGAATAGAAATAAATAAATGTATAAAAATAATTCAGGATAATTGCAAAATTTATATTAAAAATGTGTGAAGATAAATAAAGTGAGTAGGCTATCACATGCATTTATAAACAATCAGATGTGAAGATGAGCTAAAGAAAAGTACTCCTCAATTTTTTTAATTGTTTTTACTAATTTATTAATGTATGTCAGAAAAAAAATGACATACTTGACTAGAGGAGTGATTATATATACTTATATATATATATAAAACTTTTGATGATGTTGATACGTAGCATAAATTTTAGAATTTCTAGTTCTGAAGATGGGGTGAAGCCCCGAAACGTCAACGAGTTTTAAACTAATAAAGGGCATCGAAAAAAGCATATCTAGTTGTCATTATTTTTCAAAATTCAAAATCTAAAAGACTATCCACAAAATTGAAAAAAGATATAAAATGCAAGTTTAGGTTATCATGATACTTTTGCTAAATCCGATTTGAGTCGAAAACATAGCGATATCCTGCTAATCGTTTGCTAAGCGGTTTAAGATTGTAAAACGATCGTGTAATGTAAGGGAGGGGTTGACCCAGTTAATTGGATGTGATGGCGCTGGGAGGCTGAAACGATCTTGCAAATGGAGCCCCATCTGTAGAACTAGTCTTCCATAACTGAACCGGTTATGTATACATGTTTTAGAAACATTTACTGGGGCGCTTTGTCTCTTAACAGATCGATTGCAGAAATAAACAGTTTTTTTTTTATAAATAAATAAACTTTCGCTAATATGAATGATCAGAATACAGGCATTTGTAAAATAGAAATAAGAAACACTTGCGTATAACTGAGGAGTGTTTTTATCAAATGTCAATATATCCACTTTTGGAAATTTATTACAAAAAATTATTAGAGGGGGAGCATGTCATGAAGATAAGGCAAATTTTTATTGAAGATGTTGATTTGTAATAACTATTTGACTGGGGAAAATTTAAGATTTGAACTAAAGTGAATAACTTTTATGTATAGAATATTAATTTGTCAAAAAAAACTTTGTTTTTGAGAATTGGATGTATAAAGTTTTGATGGGAAATTCCTTAACTGTTCAGTTAAGTATTTACTTTTTAATTAAGTATTTACATGCTTATGGTGTAAGCGCCATAAGCATGTAAAACATAATTTATTTTAGGAATACTAATATTATGCATGTCTACGGCAAATAATAATTTAAATAAAACAATTTTTCGTAATATAAGATACGATTAAATACTAATAGAATATTACTCGAATGATACCATAATTGTTAAATAAATGTATGAAGATAGATGAATCTCTCCTAGTAATTAACGAAATGATTTTTATTGGATTCTTCAACTTCTGCTGGATTCTCCAATCTCTGTGTCGATGATTGTCCACAACCAGTATTGCTATGTTTCTTTTTTAATATTTGCGCTAAATTGAATCTACAGAAGCTGTTCTTCAAAATACTTTGTGATTTATATTTTTCCTTTACAGTTTTCTGGTTTTTAAGCGCTATTCCGCAGTTGCTCCGGAAAAATAAGTGGATGTAAGTACAAATCTCTATTGTAGGTTAAGTGCGTGTATACTTATCCCTACAATCATGTTTTACTACATAAAAGTTCGTTTTTTTAAATACATTTATTCTTGTGGCATCACAGTAGGCGACGAAGAACTCGTGATAAGTGTAGTCTGTTCTAAGTAACTCAAGCATCGGATAGCTTGTTTAATTCATCAGTTAATTAGATTTTGTCTAATTCTCTTGAAATAAAATTAACAAAAGTTACCTCGACAGAGCTAACTAAATTTTTTTAATGAAAATTGACTGCCATCAATTTTAGCTTAAGACGTGTTATTAGTTACCATGATTATGAATGAAAGGTGTTTTGCTCATGAACTGGTTCAAAGAGCTCTTCTCGCTGAATGAACGAGCAATGGATCACAATTGTACTGAGTAGGGAGGCAGACTGTTCTCATAATTTCTACCTCTATTATTTTTGTTTTTAGGCGATGGGTTAGCTGAGTCATGATCTCCATTGAGTTCGATCATTATACTAATTTACTGAGTCACTTGATTTGTGTGTGATAATGCGGGTCATGTAAAAGTATATGTGATTTTTCAGGGCACAAATAATATAACATACTACACACACACACTTCAAGAAATTGGAGAACGAAATTATGAAAGACTTTGAAAGAAACTTCTGAAAAATAAATCATACTTACGAAATGAATTAGTCTTATTTGTATTTAATGAAAATGTGATACTTCAATACATTCTAACAACATGATAACGTAGGCATCACTACAGAAATTAATGAATTAGTGACGAGAAATTTTCAATTTTTTAATTTCCTTTATTGAAATTACAGTTGTAGAGGTCAACGTTTCGGGGCAGGTACCCCACGCTCAGTTCTCTTCATTACATTATGGCATAATAGGATTTTACAGCGTTTTCTTGCTTATTATGATATCTATGTATAAAATTTTGTCTACAATACAAAAAAAAAATTGAAAATGTCTAATTTTTAGCGAAAAAGTCTCCGAATGAAGTCCTATTCATTCTCAATGTCACTGTCAAAAAAAGCTTTATTTATACGGGAAAATTTCATTCAAGCATCATCAGGACATTCAAATATCATATATTAGTCAAAATTCCTGAGGGTGTACATTTGAAAAAAATAATAAGAGGACTTTCACAAAGGGATATAAAAAATCACTAAATGTTATTACAACAGTACAAAAACATCAAGTAATTATTTTTATCACTATTGTTATAATGGGTCTTGATTGACTTGTCCCTTGTCTTGACTGATAGATAACTCCTCATATAATATTTTTTGGATGTACACCATCACGAGTTCAAAAAATGAACTTCGACCTTGGTATCCAGATTAATATTGTTAAGTATAATAAAGGTATATAAACAATAAGAGCCACAAAGGAGGGCACATCCCCTCTGATCCGCAGGTATGGGAGCTTCTCATTTGAGAAGACCACAGGCCGCACGCCATTCACTAATTAATACAATGCCTTCCTCCTCTTAATTACATATTTCAACAGCCACAAAAACCGTTTATATCCACACCAACCCCCTGACTACATCCCCTATATCCAACAAATTTTGTTTCATCAACAGGGTGAACAGGAAAGGACAGCCACGGGTAGGTTTAGGCTACTTTGTATTCATAAGCATTATTCGTTTTTAGGCCATGATTCAATTTGCTTGGATCCCATTTGCCAAAAAAAGAAAGTTTAAAATATACGAGTGAATAGTTTCCTTGCAAAAAGTTAATTTCGATTAGTTTCAATAGAAATATTGGTAAAAGTGCCAGTTCATTATATAGATCATCCATTTAGTTCCCATATGAGGGAGAGGGTGAGTAGCCAAGGAGCACCATTGAAAATTTAATCATTTTGTGATAACGCAGTTTCAAGTAAAAACATTTGGATAAATTCCCTAAAAAGTTTAAGATTGGATCATCCTTATTTTATGGCTCCATTTTATATCTCTTGAATATTAAGCCAAAAAAATATTTTTCATACCCTTTTTAGTATTTGAGGATTAAAAACGAAAGTCATTTGTACCATCTGATTTCTCTTCTCCTCATATAGGTACATGAAAAACAAAGTGGAAAAAAATGTTAATGAAAGGTTTTTATTTACACAAAGAGATTTCCAACTCATTGGTTATTCCTAATTTCTATGATATAAGCACATGATAATATTCCAACATGACTATTTCAAGATTAGAAACAAATGACTTGAAACAGTGTTCAAATGAACTAAGCATAGTGATGGTCACCGAGTGGAAATTAAAACCGCCCCCTTTTAATGTCCGTTGTGACAAAAGCAAGCGAACATTAAGGAACAAGAATAATGTTTTTTTCACCCTCGAGTTCCGGAAGGTGGTGGGAAATGTGCTCCATTCTGACAAGGATTAATTAGCAAGGGTTGCAGGGAGTGACGATAAGGCTGACCTAATGAAACACAAACAGCTAACGCCGAACTAATGCCTGTCACATATATGTCTCTTGCTCAGCCTTAGTCCACTCCCTCCTATTATTAATTTAAATTAAAGTCACAACGTCCACGAATGAAAAAATCCCTAAGATCCATTTAGCAACTATAATCCTGACATCTCCGTATTATGAACTTGAAGTATTCAACCTATAGGGAATGGAGTTGGAGGCGAAGAATTGAATATTTAAATTCCGACATAAGTCATTTGTAAGACCTTTGACAATTGTAGAGACTATCTAACTTTCGATCTATTAATTAAATAACAATCGATGCCAATTGACAGTGCCGGATTAACATTACAGGCAATTTAGGCAGCATAGCCTCGTTCCTCCATTAGTCCTTAAGAAAAGTAACTTATTTTTAATCCTCTTTACAAATATCTTAGTTAGGTTTATGTTTGAAGGACAGACAATTTGCCAAAATAAGCTAATAAGGCACATGAATATTTCCTCTCTAAACCACAATTACACTGACTGACATAGAAAACTGTCCTGATTCTATTACACTCTGCATTACCCGGCAATAATTAAAATAATTTGTTTGAATATAATTTCAGAACGCATTTCAAATAAACTCCACGCACTTTAATTATTTTGATAGTAAGCACTGATTTCTATCCTTTAGCTTCTAATTAAAATAATACTGGGGGATTCCCGCCTTTTTCAATAAGCGAAATCATAGGCAATGCATCGTGGTCGTTCAAGCATAAGTCCAAAATTGTCAAAAATCACATTTCACATTCACTGTTCATTTTTTCACTCAGCAAATTATATATTTTCAGCTAAGTCATTCGATATCTTATTGGGCTAAAATTTGATGGATTAATGCATTTAGTCCCTGCACATTGTTTTTTCACCAGATTGAAATCATTTATCATAAAAAAGGCCACCTCTTTGTACTTCCTGGTGTGGCCAGAGCAGTGGCTCGTTATACCATTTGTAAATATGAGCATGAGATCGCCCTAGCTTTATAAAAGAAAAATACAATTAGTCTAAAGTAGTAAAAGTAAATAAAAAATATTTATTTTTAACTAAGCCCTACATGGCTTAATCCAGTCCTGCCGATAGAGTCCAGGAAGAAGTATTTTAGATTATGACGTTCCTCACCTCTATTCCTAGTCGGTTCTTCGTTTTCTTAGATGTGAGAAAATTGAAACGGTCATAACTGAAGGGCAAAACCGTTCTTCCTAAGGATTAGATCGGAGCTAATTTTATTTTAGTTTTCTAATCTTGATGATTCCCCGATGCAGTAGAAGAAGTCTTACTCCTTCGCTCAGAAATGAAGTTGATGATCAGGATTAGTAAAGATCTGAAGATCTCATTGAACCAAGTGAAGATTGGTGGAAGGAAGAAGATTTTCACTGAAAACAGGTACCGATCTTTTACCCGAATCATTGCTTTGAGTGAAAAGAGTTCATGAGTAGATCTCACATCTCTTAAATCCATAACCTTAATGGAATAACTCATAATGCCTATTAAAACAAAATAACTTTATTCCTTTGTTAAAGTAAAGGTGCGATAATGCCATACTTCCCATCCAATCATAAACTGAAAGAACAGAAGCGGAGAGCAAAATCGTGTTACTTTACATATAAACTTTGCCAATAAACAAAATTTCTATAGCAATGAGAATCAACAATCTCTTGCATCAATTTTCCAAATTTAATGTAAATTTGATATTTCTTCATCTCCTCGTCACTAATGTTTTCACCACGAGGTATAATCGTTTCATGATTTTATGAATAAAAATAAAGCAGTTGATCATTTATAAATGAAAACTAAAGTAAAGCAAATCAGATTAAAAATAATTGTCATTAAAAATGATAAATCAAATTATTAAGTCATTCATTAAAAATAATTAAGATATTGTTCATTAAAAATACTATAATTATTAAGTTAAAATATTATAGTTAGGCTTACTTCTTAATAATGTGAGCCAAAGGAGGTGGTGTTTGTAAAGATCTTCAGCGTCAATATAATTGTTAGCATCGAAGATAATAAATATTTATTTATTATATTATGTTCGTTTTGATTGGTACAAAACATTCCGAGGACATATATCAATGTATAGTAAAGTTAATATTTAACTTTATTTTTAACTAATAATTAAGTTAAAAATAATAAAGTTATTATTTTTCTTTCATTAAATATAATAAATTAAATTACTAAGTTTTCTTCATTGAATATTTTTACTGTCAGATTTTCATTGTTGAGAACAAATACAGTGTAGTATATATTAATCATAATTTATTTTCCAGCTAATATTCTTTAAAAAAATTATTTAAAGTTTAAGTAAGCATTTTCTATTCATGTACAAGGATACTTAAAGTGAAAAAGAAAGTTAAAAATTACAACTATTAAGAACTGCTAATTTAAGGTTACTAAAAAGCTTATTTCAGTAATAAATTATAAATAATGGTATGTTCCAATCAGTTAAAATTGCACTTACAGTATATAAACTTAATTGTACATTAATATAAGTTAGACGGAATATTTTTGTGCCAATAAGAACATATGAAAGGAAAAAAAAATAATTACTGAGAATTAAACAATAAATATTTATTATCTCCAATGAAACAACTATATTCACACAAACATTTCCTTTGGTGATTGTAAGTGAGATTTGGCTAAACAGAAGACGAATACTGTCAGATACAGGTAAGACAACAGAAATTGCTTCGATCCCACAAGACAAGCTGGTTTACTAAAACAATATGCTATTCACAGCATTGACATGTGACGTCTTAGAGAGAATATTTTGTTCTACCACGAAATTCCACATAAAAGACTGCATTTTTTAAATACTTATGTACGATGTGGTTTATTCGATACAAAAATCTAGATTATAATAAGCTGGTGAGGTACATATTTATCAACAATTGAAAACCTAGCCTTATGGACATCTTTTCCAAATTATGCAATGATTATACAATTTTTTACTAAGGTCATTAATTTCAAATATTTAGCAAAATAAAATTATCCAAATAATGATAACAAAATATAGAGGAATTAAAAAGTTAATAATCAGCAACGATACAATTACCGCAGATATTAAATGATCTTTCTTTCATGGCCATTCCTAACAACTTACTTGGCATTGGTTAGAATCCTGCGTGGTTAACTGGACCTCTTAGACCCTAATGAAATTCTTTTCATCTTTTAAAGGAATTCTAGAACAAAGGAGCCGAGGTAAGATTGGTGCCGAAATGAGGTAGTCCATAATTAATGAAATAAATTATGGATGAGATTGCCTCTACAGTGGCTAGACATTTCTGGAACTGTTATCTACACTTTCTCTTATAAAGACTAAACTGGTCACTCACTGCTATCGGATTATAATTTATTTAGTCTCCTGTCAAAGGGATAATCTAACTACTATTTGTGCTCAATAATGGTGTCTTTATCAGGAACGAACAGTGCTACCTAAACTACAATGTTCAAAGGTTTCAATCTTCCTACAACCGACGGATTAAATTTAAACCCATTTTTTTCGGAAGATTTTTACTTTCTATTATCTATGTATTAGCTTCGGTTTTTGAAAAAAGTTTAAGCCCAAAAAAGTCGAAATTTAGGTTAAATTTATTATGGATTTATTATAGATAACACCACCTCTATCAATTAAAGCTCTAAATATATCGATTTTTTTTTTTAAATGGCCTAATTGGTGACGTGAGCACCAATACCAACGACTTTGGCTTTGACCAGTGCTAGAAGCTTTAATAATATATTGAAATTAATATATATTATTACCGGTTTAATAATGTACCACTGTACACAATAAAAAATATAAAATCAGGAAGTATTGCTATCCTGAAAAATTTCGAATTTGAGTATTCGAATTCAGAGTATTCAATATACATTTTAAAGTCCCCTGGGTACAAATAACCAAGTTTTGTATAATAATCTGTGGATACACACCACATTTGAAGATATTCATACATAACAACATGAACAGCCTAGTTCCAAAACAAAAAGTTGTACGAAATTTAAATTACGTATTTCTGGAGGTATATTAAACTTTTGACTTAAGTCCTTAAATACAATCTAAAAAATCAAAATTGTTGCAAGAATAAGTTAACTAAGTCCTAACCTCAATAGTTAGTGGATTCGTGGTATTTATTTTTAATTTTTTATTAATCTTAAAAATTTTATTTATTGACTTGTTCATTTTGACATTTTCAATTGTTTAAAATAAAGCAAAAATGAATTGTAGACAATTTTATTTCACGATTACCTTTAATCAAACCAAAAACAAGAAAATGAAGACTTAATGATGTTAACCACTTTTGCACATAGATAAGATGGGTGGGAAAAGCGTGACATAATTAATTGAGGAGTTTTCCAACAAAAGTAAATATACCCAATTTTGGAAAATCATTACAAAAAAAATATTATGAGGCATCTCATAGAGATAAGGCAAATTTGTATTGAAAATGTTGATTTGTAACACTTATTTGACAGGGGAAAATTAAAAATTTGAAATAAACTGAATAAATTTTGGATGTAGAATGTTCATTATTCAAAAACAATCTTTGTATTTGAGAAGTGGATTTATCGGCTAGATAGAAAGCTCCTCAATTGTTTTACATTAATATGTTGTTCCTTCTATAATTTTCACTTTCACTTGCCTGTATAAGGAAATGTAGTAAGAAGCTATACTTTCAAACAATTATTCATTTTGTAAGGTTACGAAAGTATACCTAAAAGATTTTCAATTATTAAATAATCGTTGCTTATAATGACTTCTTTTATTATATCTTAACGAACAAATCTATATAGTGCACAGAATTTACGTACTGCAATGGATTAAGTACTACTTTTTTGCACTTTTGTGAGATAAAACGTCAATGCTGCTGAAACTATTTCAAGCAAGTAGTGTTTATGTGAATTCTTTAAAATTATTTTGAAATATGGTCAGCTATTATATGGTGGTAAAGAAAAATTGTGTGATGCACGCACTACACCAGATTTTTATTATTCGATAAATCAAGAAATTTCTTATTAAAATGCATAGGCGGGGAAGTTTTTATTACTTCAAGTAAAAATTATATTACCGAAAATATTCAAATATTGACATTATAAATTGCTCTGCGGATCCTTATGAAAAAAAAAAAGGCTATGACTAAACGCTTGAAAGATAATTCTTTTAAGTGCTGAAAGTGATTTCTAACAATTTCATCACGAAAAAAAATTGGTTTCTTGACTACGAAATACCACCTCTTCAGAGTAGAAGCTTAACTCCGGAAAGTAAATTTTACAGGAGAGATTTTTTTTTTTTTTTTATTATCTTTTTGTTTTATCGTTTTACGATATGAATGTATAAACCACATTTTTGACTTTCTGGCTTGGGTATTATAGATGGAGATAGAATACTTCTGCATCAAATTCGCAGTAATCAGAACTATATTAAGTGATAAAAAACAGAAATAGTAATCGGAAATAGGATCGTACTGATCTGAAGCGGCGATTTTGCTATAACAAAAAAAAAACATAATACATAAAAAAACATTAAATATATAAGAAATAAAATTAATTAATACAGATGTGTAAAATAGTTCACATTACAAACATTCGTCTCTACGACTTTTTTTTTATTTGTTATTTATATGTTTAATAACAATTATAATTAAAACCTTGGCGAACCTAGAAGTTTAATTCAGATACCATCAATCATTGCCTAATTTCCTCCATCCACCGAATATTCAGGAAATATTACTATAATCTGCATTATACGAACATCAGTATAATTATATATATATTCGATGGTGCTTATTTCATGTATTTTATACATTAAGTCTTTAAACTGTATACTTTGTACATTTATTTTAAATGCCATTTTATTATTATGTCAGCTACTACTCCTTATTCGGCTCTTTTATCCATATAATTTAATCTTAAAAACTTAATCTAACTCCTGTCTCATCTAATCACCTACTTTTTACACACACCTCTAGGAATAGTGCATTTTACACGCAAACACACACACACACACACACACACAAACACACACACATAAATTTATATATTTACATGTTTTTAGTATAAGTCATGTTGCTTCATTGGCCATAATAGCCAACACAATAATAGTTGTTTTTTTAAGTTAAAAGCAAATGAAACAACCTTTTAAAAATTGATCACAAAATACTTTTAAAAATTGAAGTAAAACTAAGCCCATCGTATAGACCGGCTATTATGTATACGGTAAAGCTAAGACCAGATTACAAGTTTCATTTTTCAAGACTTACTTCACATTTAAAGACTCAAAGCTTTACAGAACAAGGTTCATTTGTTTTATTTCATGCACATTTGAATAGATTTTACTACACTTAGGACTGGATAAAACGAGAGGAAATAAAGGAAAAGAGGAAAAACTCTACACGGATAAGTAAGCTATAAGTTTCCATTAAGCTGCCGTAGCAATATAAGGAGAAAGTTTATAATTGGCCACATTCATTCTCCTCAAGCGGAACGGAGAAGAAATTAAAAAACATTGTATCTCTCTCTAAAATGTGCACTTAAACACTGCAAAGGCTATAACCGTACTTTGAAGAAATACTGAAACCACAAAAGATTTTTTCCTTCTTCTTTTTATTTAGTACTCGAAAGTATGAAATAACCTTCTTCGTCTTTCATTTTAATGACCATTTGTTAATCTAAGAAAGGTATACAATATGCAATGTATACATATTTTTGTTTTTTACTCATTTTAAAGTGAAGGTCATTTTAATAGACTGATATAACATTATCAAATTAAATATTAATACAGTAATAATATTGCTGCGTGTAATCTCAGTCTAAAGCATTTCTTATTTTTTAACCCAGAGAAGAGAACGAAGTGGAATAAACTGCTAAACTCTGTACTTCAATGGTTCTATGAAATATAAACTAAGTAGATAAATTAGATTGGAATATAGCGCTGACTGTGGTGAAATCAGCCAACTGCACCAGTGTCAGTACCTTAAATCTCTCATGGGCTGATGAGGGATGTATTTATTTTAAAAATTTTAACATCTTTAAAAATAATTTTAAAACATAAATGCACCCCAAGTGAAGACCTATTCTGTATTTAATTCAAAATTTTTTGGAGTAAAACTCCTATGACATGCTTTATATCGTTCAAATGATTACTCTTTGTGTATATTTTTTTTTATCTAAGCATTGATAAAATATTTATGCATGCGTATTTAGGCTAATTTTATTTCCTTATTGTTAACGTTAAATACTAATTTAGGAGCAATACGAATAGTTTCATTAAGAAATATATTTAGACCTTACGTTCACTAGATCAGTAAAATGTGAGAAAAACGGTCGAAGAATAATATTTTTTCTCCGAGCGACCTTTGCTCTTATATACGTATATGTGAAAATTGCAATAATTGCGGCAAATGTCACGAATATTCATGCTTACTTCAACTTAACTTAAATCATTGTCGCTGTCACAAGTTTTTCGCATCTTGCGGATGCAAGTTCTTAACCCGCGTGACCATTTAGTAATGCGGGTACTGTATACCCTGTCCCGTGTCCGGAACGTGAAACTTTTCGTTTGGACATTTTAGACCCTTTTCCTTGACAATGTGGGGTGCATAAATATTTATGTTTATAATGTACTTAAATAAACAAATTGATTGGTATGAATATTTCCTATTTGGTATTCATTAATAAATTACATAATTTGGTATAGGTATTAATCGGAATTAAAAAAATGCAAAATAAATTAAATGATATTTTAAAATATATTTATCTTGAATTAGAAACAATAGCAAAGGAAAGGCTCTCTTTCCACATGAATTTACTTTTTAATTTTCAAAATTACATACAAATTCCATTTTCAGATAATTCTTGAAACTTTGGATTATTAAGTAAATGAGGACGATTCTCATGATCTGAATATTTGTGCTATGTTTATAAATTACCCTAATATCTAAAATGGAGGGGGACTGTGAGTGGAAGTGACCCTGGAGACATTTTGGCCGAGCAAAGAAAATCGGAGGAAGCCGGAGAGGGCAGCTATCTCCGCTTTCCCTTCCGAACGATTCAACCTTTTCCACGTTCCGAAACCTTTAGCCTTAACGCATTTTTCCAATAAAAGCATTCTTTCGCCCTCCACTAGCCCCAAGCCACGCCGACGGAGCCCCAAGCCACACACGTACAGCCGACATAACCGAATATTACGGATATCATACTGACTGAATGACGTCAACCGGGAAAACGCTTTTATGGTATATTTTTTCGCGCATGTTAGATGATGACATTGATATGAGAATAACTTAGGGATCACATTTTTAAGAAAAAATAGGTATAGACCCATTTGACATTTCCCTTCCGAAGCTGCCTTTGCCATATCAAGTCCGTTTGAAAAAAATTCATCAAATATTAAAGAACAATTGTGATCTGTCAGAATTGCAACATTTTTATTTATTTTTTAATTTTTACGCAATTTACAAGTTATACGTGTAAGCATTGATTACACCTAGAAGTACTGATATAAAAAATAAAAAAATGAAATAAAATGTTTTTTTGTAATCTTTATTCCTTATTTTTAGAAATCGATTTCCTGAGATACTGAAAAGTCTTCTGTTTTTATATGAAATTGAAATTGTACATAAATACTTAGTTATATATTTGTATATTTGTAGTCGTAAGAACTCTACCATTTTTAGCACTAAATCTTACAGAGGATATAGGAAATCAAACTACAATAGTGAAACCTCTCCTAACGCACACACTTCTGCGGACACCCTTCCCCACGGGCAATTTTTAAACGTTTCGGGATGGAAATAAAATGTAAATATAAAAATGTAAACATAGGCCTATTTGCGACGGACACCCTTCTAACGGACGCCTACAGCCTAATTTTCGTTACCGAGAGATAAATTAGCGTCTCTCAAAAGGCACTAAAATGTTGAAAATTAAGAACACCATACCGTCATTGCCATCTTAGAACCTCCGATTTGACCAAAAAAAAAATATGTGATTTTGATTTTACAAGAAACAATTTAAAAATTTAATTAATTAATTAATTTAATAAATTTAAACAGTTTATCATGAAAAAGGAATATTTTTTATTTTTACTCATTCAATCCACTTCATCACAGTCCACTTCATTTCATTCCACTTCGTTCCGTTGAACCTGATTGAAATTGAACTTCATTCCAATCAACTTCATTTCATTCATTTCCACTCTATTGATAAATTTGTGTGTTAAATTAAATATAACAGGTATATCACATTCAACTTACCTATTTAGGCTTTATAGTACATTGGGTCCTATCTATTGCTTTTAGCAAGTGCCCAGGATATTTTTTTCATTGCTGCACTATCCTGTCTACTACTTTTCTTTATAATATTTTTTCCATAATCCTAGAAAATGTTAACAAGTAGCCAAGTCAATAATCTGCACTTATATTACTATTTATTTTAATGATAAGACAGGTGTCAAATAAATAAAAGCACTTTCTTCAAACAACGCTGTGGTGAATTCGTCAACTAATGATTTTGTCCATAAATTTCTGCTACCATTAAAAAAAAAATATATATATATATAAGCAAGAAAGTAGCCTTTGTTATCCAATGTGATATGCTGTAATACATTATAATTGTTCATCTATTGTTGTTGCGTAATATAGTCTATTACAACCAGTTGAATACTAGGAATACTATTAATACCGTTAATATCTGAGAGCAACATATTTGAGATAGCAAACAGGCCCGTTTGGTAACGAAACTGGGCAGTAAACGGTATTAGCTAGGTAGAGGATCCGCCGGATGGAATCCGGAGCCTCTGATAATGATTTAGGAGGGAGTGCCCAAAACAGGCCACTGATAGTCCCCCGGTTCCGCCCGGCGATAAAGTCCGTGTCATACCCGTACATATCGCCGCGTCGCACGTGCTCCTGCCATAAGTCACTACCCAACCCCTCCACTGCTCCTGTCTCTCGGACAAAAAAAAATCTATTGATACATGGCCTGCATCCTTCATGCATCTCTGATAATATTTTTTTGTTGTTTCAGTTGTAATAGAGGCTGACCACTGAGCTTGGTTTATTGTTGAAAGAGTAGAACCAATGCGTGGTGCCGTACTCCATCCTTCTCTGTACAAACGCTAAATAAAGAAGCAAAGAATGAAATCAATGCTATAGAACTGATCCAAAATATATCATCCGTAATTCGAGCTCGGGCAATATTTTAAAATATAAAATATAATAACCTTATCAATAATATAAAGGATGAGGAGCTAAACATTTCATTTTTTTTTTTTTTTTTTTTTTTTTTTAATTTTGAATTGGTTAGCAAAAGAGGACTTCGAATTATTCTTTATTTTATTTTTCTATAATACGTTGACGCTCCGGGTTTGTGCCCCCATTTTCAAAACTTACATATTGCATTAATAAAACTATTGTAATTTGAATTAATATAAAATTATCTTGTCATAATAGTTAAAGCTATTGCCAAAACTTGGCTTTAACTCTCCTTGTCAAGAAAACTACATTTCTGGATTTTTCTATTTTGGACAACGTTTTTACGTACATTGGTTATACCGGTTTTCATATCGGATTTTCCCTTTGAAATAGGACTATTTTACACCCCCTAGAAAATATTTAATAAAATAGTAAATGAATAATTATATAAAAAAAGAAAACCCAGAGGATGAATGAAAATTTCGAAACGTTGGTTTGTTTCGAGTAAAAAATATTAATGTTTTAAAAATTATCAAGATATATTAAGGGAAGTTGTGTTTATTCACAAAAAAAAAAAAAAAAAAAAAAAAAAAAAACAATTTAAAATAATGAATTGTTTTACGCAATGCTTCTTAATAATAATTTCATGAGATTCATGAGGGTCTGTGGCCTGTGGTTTTCTCAAAATTATATCTGTAAATTTGGCTTTATTTTTAAATATTAAGTAATATTTAAAATTAACATTCATAGATTAATATAGGACAACTATAAATACCAAAAAACAATTTTGTTAATAAAATTCGAATAAATTTGGTCAAATTAAAATTTTTAAAATAGTGAGGTTTCGGTGTTTTGATTTTTTGTCATATTCAAAGCTTAGTTGTTTATTTGTACATGAACGAAAAATGCGGACACCATATTGAACCATACAAACTGAAGTAATTTGCACAACTCTCGGAAGTATCTGTTAAGTATTTACAATTTCCTTTAATTTTCTTCTGAATTCATTATAAATTGACCAGTATGGTGATATGGTCAAATTAGTGATAACACATTCCAAAAAAATCATAACGGAATATTTATTAGATGCATAATTAAATATTAAGATAAAAATAAAAAATATATATTGCTACAATTTATTTGTTGTATGTATATTTCACTAAAAATTGTAGGTTATAATTTAATAATATTACCGCATTTAAAAATATCTATCACATTCTCATATTTTTCATTGTTAAACAAAAATCACATTTTGCTTAAAGTTTGTACTAAGACAAAAAAAGAATATACAAGAAAATTATTAGAAACAATATACATATATATATATATATATATATATATATATATATATATATATATATATATATTTATTATGAACAGGTCATATGCTGAATTAATATGAATTAATAAACTAAATAAATAAACTAAATAAATAAAATACCGTATATAATAGCAAATTTCATAGTTTTCCCGATAGAGTGCGCCTAAACTGTACTTTTTTTCTGTAAGGGAGATTTTTGTTTAATAATGAAAAATATTAAAGAACGTCATGGATATTTTTGAATGAATTAGCTTTATTGAATTACAGCCTACAACTTTAATGCTAGGAGATGACGAAAAAGGAACTGGATAATATATATTATCTGTTCCTTTTTATTTCGCGAAGAGGTGCTGCCAGGTATTTTTCTTTCTATGACAGAAATTCTATAGTCATTTTAACATCAGATCACTATTAAACTAGAGCAGGTGCGAATTAAGATGTAAATTCAAGTTTCGTAGGAAATAATAGTTTTCATTTTAGTTTTAGTTTTATTTCATAAATGATAAAATAAAACAATGAAAACAAAATTTATGTTTTCTACATTAACTATATAGCAAGTTAAATGGCATAGTATAAGTGCTATGCAATGGCTAATCGGTGTATCGGCTTAGACAGCAGAAGTTGCGGGCACAATGGATGCCGAGAATGTAAAGGGCTGAATAGAGAAAGTTTGTCAACCATGGGCTTCATCTGCCCTTCAGGGGACAATTATTCCTATCCCAGCCCTTTCTGATTGAAATAGTGTGAAGCCGCAGTGGATTAGTATTTTAAGGGTTTGAATTTAATGCGCAAATGTTTTTATTATTTTAATTTTAAGAATTTCAACTAGAAACGTCTTAATTTTAATTTTGACCTAAATTAAAATTTGAAGAGACTAGTCGAATCTGAATTTTTTTTTCATTAATAAATGCTACCTATTTTCCTTTTTATAAAACCAAAAGAAGGCAGTTGTAAAATACCTAAATCATTTAAATGTTAACTAAAACATTAAAATACATAGTCCGGTTGTGAAGTTACTTGCTTCTAGGTAAAAATATTATAATCCATTCCTATTTATTCTTAAAAATATTGTTAGAACCAGTCTTCTATTTATTCTAATTCGTATTTTAAATATCTACTAAAATTGATTTTTACACTTGACTTCATGTTTCTATATTTGAAAACTAATCGTATCCAATGTTTATTAAGCTGAACGCTTTTGAGGATATGTTTATGATTATATTATTGCTAATCATATTTTTTTTCCAGGTTAAAAATGTTGCTGAGAATTGTCACAATAGTCTTCAGCAGCTATGCACTCGGCTTTGATATACGTGAGTAACATATTTCAGCATAAAGTAGCTAAATTTAGTTAATTTGTGCATAAAAAGTTTAATGGTCTTACGGTATAATATGCATTAAAAACAATTTGACTCAAATCTTTCGCCACTGATTAATATATCTCCTTAATATTCCAAATCCAGGGGTTGAATTCCTTGCAATTCCTTATATCTTTCAGGTTCATTAAAGCATTATACTACATAGCTAACTAGCCACCTCTCATTTTTATTTTCACTTTCCTACATATGAAATAAATAACAAGTAAGGGAAAGTATTGCGATTGTGAAGAAATTCGAATCCGAGTTTTCAACAAAAATACACGTTGTATGGTTACCTGAATACGAATAACCAAGTCTCCCGAAATGGTATATGTGTGTGAACAGCGCAGCTGAAAAGCGAAAAGTTGTGCGAAACTGAAATTGCGTATTTAAGGTAGTTATGTTACATATACCTGTTAGATGTTACAGTATCTTTTTCGCTGAAATGGGCTTAACGAAAGTGCCGCTTTATATCATTGATTTTACAATTTTCTTGTAAATGACTAACGATTTTGATAATCTTTCCTAAAGTCTTCACCTTTAAGCCTTTTAACTGTTCATGTATGTAGTACATCATCGAGAAAACGTAGGAAAAAAAGTTATGGCGAAAAGATAAATATATTTGCGCATAAATCAAAAGTATGCTTTTATGCTAAATTATGTATATAATCATGTGAAAGCTTATTAAATTCTATAAAAAAACAATACATGGAAATTGAAGCAGTATAGTGTATAAAGATATAATGCATTAGATTAACTGGAAGAGCCAATTATGACATCGATTTTACACTTTTTTACAATTTTCCCGAAAATGGCTCTAACGATTATGTAGAAAAATTCCTTAAAATCTTCTAACTTTTGGTATATATGTACCAATGGTTTTGTATAAGATGTGCCATACATATAATCAGATGAAGGGCAATTGAATTCTCTAAAAAAAACTTATGAAAGTTATCGAAATCGGACCAATGTCAGCAAATACAATATTGGCAAAGCTCCCGAACCAAGATGGAATACCAAGAATGTCCGAAAGCAGACGGATGCCACCGAACCACGCTTCCCTCCACCTGGCTATTCCTGTTCTCTATAATACCTACTGTCCAATTCAGTTGTTAACTTAATTAATTAATAATTATTGCAACACGCTTTCCAATTATTATTGTAGAATGGTAAGAGAAAGTTGTGTGCCTTGTTAAATCTCTAGTCTTTAAGTATTTATATAAATATTCATTTAGGCTAAGTGATCTAGGCTCTTTGAAGGCTTCATCGGTTTTTTTCCAGGTAGCCTGTTTTAGCCCGTTTTTTACCAATAGTTGTTATGGTAATTGGCGCCGGGTACCCAGAATCCGGGACAAAAACCGGGTTTAACTCGGATTATTGTGCAAAGGCTCTTTCTGTTTTGTTTTTTTTGTAACCAAAAATTTATGAGATAAATCAATTCATATCCCGCAACTAATTCTAAAATCATGTTCTCTTGAATGGATAGCGAAGTCATGATATAATAATAAGAATATCACCAGTAAATAAATGTTGCCTGCACGATTCATAGTACGTCCAATCATGTGATTTTGGGACAAAAATCAGAATTCATCTTTGAATTGAGTCTTTTTATAATCAGGATCAAAGTACAAATAGCTGAATCTCTAATAGCCAGACGAGACAAAGCTTAGAAAGAAAATACTCCTCAAATAATTTTAAATTTTAAGCAATTGTCTAAACTAACTTATTTAATATTAGAGGAAATTTATATGGACCATATGACGAGGAGGATTAAAAAAATGTACATAAAATTTAAGATAATTAAATTTGTCCTTTTATAATGTGTTATAGTTATTTTATATATTAAAAGTTCAATTTTTATTCATAATAAAAAGTTAATTAGTAATAATGAATAAAACAATAATATAATAATTAATTAAGTTAATATTATAATATCCCTTAATTAACTAACGTGATTAAAAATATTAATGCTGTTTAATCTATTAGATAAAATTGGTGTCGGGATAAGGTCAAGGAGAAAATCTACTGGTATCTTGATCTACTATTTTGGAGGCAGGGTTAGAATCTGATGGGAGAGAGGAGACATTGCAAAGCTGATAGGATTGTTTCCTTATCAAACGTGTTCTAGTTTAATGAACATAGAATGGACCGTTTACTTAATGGAGTCGTAGAATCATTAGATAACATAAGCATCATTTCGAATACTACAACTTTCGCAGTAGATGAAATAGAAGTAATTACAGATTTATTTACTTGGTTCACGTGAGTAAATCTCCTTAAACTTTATAAACAATAATTTAGAGTTTAAAAATATTTATTATCATACGAGGACACATATCCTTTAGAGATGTTTGAACAATACAGATTTCTGAATATTTTATAATTATAGGGATGCATTTCTTACTTTAGTTAGCTTTCAAGAAATTACGAAGATTATATGTACGCACACACATATAAATATTATAGACTTTTGTTATTAACTATATATATATATATATATATATATATATATATATATATATATATATATATATATATATATATACAACATTTATTTCATAGCTCGATAAAAATACTAACCGAGGTGCAAGTTACTGGCCTGGCACTTTTGGAATTTTAAGTCGAAACCTATACACAAGTTAGTATCAAATTAATTCCAATTAGTACAAAAATTTTATAATTAGTTTTATAATTGTAACTATCAGGATCATGAGTTATAGCTTATCCAATTCCGGCGGTCCAAAGACTTAGCCCGTACTAAGACTTAGTAGGTACTACTGGAATTTCGAATTGAAACATATAACGAATTAGTACCTTATTAGGGTTGGTTAGTACTAATCTTATATTTCTTTGAGAATAATTAAAGATTTTTAATTTCAATATTAACAGCAATCAAAAACTAATGTTAGTTAAGCTTTTTATAACTTATTAGTCCAAACTTAATGACTTTCTTTGAACTGTGATTAAAGAGTAACCTTTGACGACTTTCTTGATAAAGATTATAATAAATTATTTTTAATGTTTAATAATATAATTCTCATGCCAGTTGGGTGGCCAAATAGTATTAACATTTTTCTTTTCTATGAAAAATATTTGTTAAAAATATACTTTTGTAATATAACACGTTCAATATAATATTTTGTGTTGATTTTCCTTCAAATTCAGTTTTTTTTTTTATTAAAAAAGTTTTTCTTTCTTTCTTAAAAATGTGCATTTATTATAACTAAGCTCTAAAGGAGATTGAAATATGTTTTAATGGAAAACTGCCATCATTTAATTCTCGATTAATGATCAAAAAATGATTAACTTTTTCTAAAACAAAAAATGTAATTATTTTGTCTTATCAGTGAGTTGAGGGACAGCCCTAAACCTAATAAGGAAAACTTCAAACGCTTCTCCAGTAATATTCCACTTCTTCATATTATGGCACTCTTCTTTCAAAAGAGCGTAGTTCGCTCTGTTCAAAACAAATTTTTCTGTTTTTTTTTTTGTTTTTTTAAATAAACCTTAAGAAGACCTTTTTACTTTGTTAATTGTTTTAATTTAGTGGAATTTTCTGTTAATTATATTGCAATTAAAAATAATGAAGAAAGTGCACTAAGGGTCAGAATCTAAGCTGGAAAAATATTTTCTATGCAGAATATATTCTATTTGGAACTAGAGTGTTAAATATAAATTTGATTTGATATTTTATCACACATTATGAGTGCATGCATTATATTTCAGTATTTAAATATTTGCACCATATCTGAGTATAAGATATTCTAATTTCAACATAACTGATATATAAAAATATCCTTATATTTAATTCTTAATATAATAATTCCTTTTCAAAAAGTTCTTGTCTCTTGACAACCTAACGCCTGCATCGCCTCTCGAGTGTTACACAATTTGGGCTACAAGATCAACTGTTTCATCAACTGCTCTGATCAACTGCCCTTTATGGAGCATGGTCTAAACACTGATATATGAAATAAGCCACGAAAGTACGCTTAGGTAAAGTATAACGAGTTGTAAAGAAATTTGTTCCATCCAGTTGTGTCTTTCAACTTTTACTGTACAGCTACCAGTAGGCCTTTTTTTTCTTTTTTTTTAGAAGCTGTTTTTTAAAAATATATTTTGCGATTTGCATTCCTCCTTGACAGTATTCTATTTTTTAAGCGCTTGTCCGCAATCATCCAGCAAAACATGATAGTGCAGAGCTCCGTTATCTACACTTGGCCTTTCCATCTTTTTGTATTTATTTATTTTTTATGGCCATATAACGTTGTGATCATTTGGTCTATGTGTAACATGCTTACACTGCATCCCTCAACACAAATCCATCAGGGTGAATTCATCCAGCTAAGACATTTCGGGCGAATTTCGCCATTATGAAATTATTACTTTGAATATTTTGCAAAAATATTCAGAGAGTTAGCAGGGACAAATCGGCCAAAAATAGAACCTTGAAAGTGTCCTTGAGGTTAGCATGGCATTTACTTCAGTATACAGAATGGTCTGTACAATTAATTCTGAGGCTAAGATGCATGTGATGAACTGATAATTGAATTAAAGGATTTTTCGATACTGTTAGAGAAGTAGGGAATGAAATATCCATTTCGAAAAATATTGTAGTTCGAGGAAGAAGTTAAAATGGAGAGCTGTTCGTAGAAAAAAAAATGTTAATTAGAGTTCTTTTAATGTTACAGAAAAATTTATTAAATGAAAGGCTCTTTAATGACCGGCATCAGTTGGCATAAGATAATAATACTTTTAATATTATGACGTTTATTAGTCGAATCCTTGCTATTTACACATGCTTTGATTTATATCGTGGAATTAAATTTTTCGTTTAACGAAATTTATTAAACTCTGCTGAATATTTTAATGGTATTGCTACGACCGTAGTAAAATGCTTAAAATAATATTATTCAGACTTTCGAGTTTTTCATTTGTTTTTTCTTCCTTCTCTTATTAACAGAAGCATCGAGCGCTGTTTTCGTTTTATTTTTCTTTGTATTTTTTCTTCTTCTAAGAGATCTAGCTTTAACGAACAGTAAAGTTCCTTTATTTTCTTAACAATTTTATTCTTATGGGTTTGGTTAAAGTTCTTGCAAAAGTTGTTTTCACTAATGACGTGGTGATTATTTGTTTTTATCCTTTATTCTAAGAGAATGTTGAGTTAGATAACTAACTGAACTTCAGTGGCTTGGTGGAGTTACTATTTAGTTTAGTTATCCTTGGCTTTTTCCGTATGGCAAGAGTAAATATATAATTTTTATTATATGTTTTGTAATATAATTTATCCATAGTTTACAGTGGTCTAACACGAAAATGATAAAGGGCGCCAAAGTAAAACCTCTTTAGCACATTATGAATTGGAATATCAGAATACAAATGCATGACAATTAAATCTCTATAATAGAGTCAATTATTTGAGGAAGTACTCCCATTTGGGTTTTCCTGTTAATAGAACCAACAAACATTATGCTTTATATTTCGGCAAAAAAGTTTTTGTGTGAACATAATTAAGATGGAAATAATACTTATATTTAATTCATTCACGTAATGAATACTTTCAGTTTGTTAGGAAAACAATTCTTTAAGTTAGGTCCAAAATTGATTTATGAAAGCGTCTACTTTAAATTATTTTATTTGTTATCGTTTTATTTAATTCATCATTTTCATTCAATTAATGCTGAATACGAAAACGTAAGTATATATAGTAAGTGCGATGAATAGTTTAAGATATTTATTCAACAATAATTTACAATTAGCTAATTACCTATCTACTTATAACTGACTAATTAACTATGAATAATTGACTCATGTTTATTATATAATTCAGTTATGTTTAGTATGGATCATGTTTAGTTCTTTGATATTGGATAATGAACTATATTTACTTACTAGTGAAATATAGCTTAACTATTTAAAATAATTAACAGTAATTCATGAACTTTACAGGAAAAACGACAATCTGAGTAATATTTTATTCAGCTCATCATCATCAACGTTGGAACTTATGTACTATGTACTATGTACCTACCTGATTTACGTCCAATCAAATTTAAATTTAATCCTTAAAAACAAAATAATTAACATTTTCATTTAATTTAAAATGAGTGTTTTAAAATAAAATATGCTACATTAATATTGGAGAAGATAATAAAGAGTAAAAAATATAGAGATAGTCCGAACAAAAAAAAATCTTAGGAATTATACGTCGGTAGACCCGAAAACATTCTAATATCAAGAAAATGTAACAAACTATTAATGAATTTTCGTATGTTCAAAAACTTCAATCCCGATTTCAGAAATAGCTTATCCTCAATTATAGGAATAGCTATGATGGCTCAATTACAGAATGAGAATGATAGGTTGCTGACTGGAAAACTAGAATTGGCCGTGGAAGTGGAGGCTGGAGCTAATGGTTAGCAGGAAGAGTTGCCATCAGGGCCACTGATTGGCCTATAATTGGAAGGAGGGAGGTTAATGCGACTATTGACCCAAGGGCATTTCGTCTTCATTAGCTAGGCCAACTCTTTACTACTTCTTTCTGGTTTCCTGGATATCTGCCAGGATTGTTCAACCCCTCCTTAGCACCTGGGTAGGAGAGGGGATGTACTATCGATGTTGTACGCTAAGTGACAAGGCAGCGAGATGTTTTAGCGCAGGTGTGATATTAAGAGGAAATTCATTGCAATAAAAACTATAGTTTTCATTAATCCTAAGTATGCTCTCCGTGAACCAGTCTTCTTCTTCTTTTCCTTCCTCCTTATGCCTTTCAGCGTGGAGGTGTATCCAGCCATCGCAACCAGGCATCTCGGTCTCTCGCGAGCGCCTTCATCTCTCCTATCGACTTCCCTCGCGATCGTCTGGATATGTGGTCTTCGTAAGACAGTCGAGGTCTACCTTTTGGTCTTTTACCTGTTGGTCGAGCTTCATAGAAGCTTATGGGTTCTCTATATTCTCCCATTCTGCAGACATGACCATACCACTTAAGTTGTCTTTTCTCGAGTATTTGTCCCAGTGGCTCGACGTCTAATTCTTCTCTAATTCTTTCATGCAGTCTCGTCTTGTTTTTACTGCCACTCTTCGGAGATACCTCATTTCAGCAGTGGTTATTCTATTTTTATGTCTGTCTAGTGCGACCCAGCTTTGACTACCATAGAGCAAAGTTGGAAGATACACTGCTTTATATATCCTTAATTTAACGTCTCTTTCAACTTCCCTCTTACCTACGCTGGAGTTGCATATTTGGAAGTAAATATTGCTAGCTTTCCTAATCCTGTTACTGACCTCATCATCGACTTTCCCATTCCTGCCTAAAGGTATATCATCAGTTTGTTCAAGTGACTGGCCATTACACATTATATTGATCGCCTGAGGCTCCCTTCCCAAATGTATAACTTTACTTTTATTTGTATTAATGGAAAGGCCTTTTCTTCCTAATTCCTCTTGCCATTCAAGCACAGCTTGCTGCAGTTTCTGCTGTGAGTCAGCCGCTAGGACTATGTCATCCGCGTACAATAGAGCTTGGACTTGAACATGCCTTAGATTCCATAATCCTGCTATGCTTCTGGCCGTTCTCCTTTTGCAGATTTTATGTATTTCGTCCATGAAATTTATGAACAGCAATGGACTTAGGCAATCTCCCTGCTTCACTCCTTGTTCCATCGGAAAAGGTCTGGATTCCACCCCATTTATTCTAACAATGCCTTTAGGATTTTGATATACTAATTTGACAGCATATATGAGGTCTTTGGGAATATTCTTAGCCTCTAGCGCTCTCTACAGTTCATGCCTTAGGACCGAGTCAAATGCAGCTTTTATGTCTAGAAACGCCATGAACATATTTCCGTTTCTATCCCAGGTTTTTTCCATTACGCATCTGAGAGAAAATATGTGATCCTTAGTCTGTCTACCTGACCTAAATGCAGCCTGTTCGTCCTCAAGTATTGGTTCTATATATGGCCTAAGCCTTCGTTCTAGTATGGACGTGTAGAGCTTGTATTCTACAGGAGATAGACATATAGGCCTGTAATTCTTGCATTCGCTAGCATTTTCTTTCTTGTGGATGGGTACTATTATATTATACTCCTACTCCTCTGGTATTCTTTTCTCGTCCCACAGTTCAGAATCTGAACTGAAAAATTTGTAATTTGTGTTAGTGGGTATAATCAGCAGGTCTTTATTTTTGTGAGGCGTGGATCTTAGTAGTTTTCAGTGAGTGATCGTATTTTTTTTTTTCGTTTCTGAGAACTGAATGTATGAGTGGATGAAGATGCCATGACTAACAAATTTTCATTTATTAATTTTTTTCTAACGAATGAAGATGTTACGTGCTTATCTTCGCCTTGCAACGCGAATGCGTTTTATCTTCGATTAACAACCCAAGATTCCATGGTTAATCGCATGATTTTTTAGTAAATTTGATAGATCATGTCTTTATTAATCATAATCATTATTAGTCATTTAGTCAAAATTATAAATCTGTAATTTAACACCTTCATCCAGTCATTTATCAACTATTATTATAAACAAAAAATAAACTAAAACGTAAGAAATATCTTTGTTAATAATTACAACTACTCCTAACTTTGCAAATAAATTTTAGAATATACTTTCGTCCAACAATTAGCGTCACTGACGATTGCAGGTTTCAAGTCGTAAACATTATTGATTATAAAAATGATTTTGTATCAGGCAAACATCCTTCAAATCTGGAATGTCAAGGATACAAAGGTATGTTAGGACTTCAAATAATAATTATGTTGAGGAGACTATGTTGCATTATGTATTGATAAAAAACGAATCAACAGATTGTGCTTATATCAAACTCTGTCCATTTTAAAATCCATTCAGCTCTAAATCATTGCATATATAAATTAGTAAATAATTTACCCCAAAGTTCTTTAATCCAATGAATCATAAGATGTTAGCAAATAATATTCACTTATACATTACAGGATTTCCAAGGATATGACCAGTTTTTAATGAAGAGAAGAATAAAAACTAGTTAAAAACAAAAACCTTTTTATTTTCAGTAAAATAAAAAACAAACCAAGCCTATTTATAAAGTTGTAATCCTTCATTCCAAACAGGTAAATCTATTAAAGGGTAGACATTTAAAAAAGAGAAGAGGAATGATATACGTTTGCTGCTAATGCAACCCTTATGAATATATTTATGTCGCTTTTCAGACAGCACTCAACAGCAACCAAGCAAAGAATACTTATATACACAGAACGAGGATTTTAATATTCTGTATCCAGTCAAGTATTCCAAAGGCATGGTAAATCTGAAAACTGGCATACAGTATAGCTAAGTTAAAAGCAGCAGGATGGATCCAGTAATTTTTTACATTTTCTCTTTTATCGTATCTTTTTCGAAAAAAATTATTATTTTTATAAACAATATTTTAATTGGCAGTTCTTCATTAATGAAATTTATATGCAATACCACGTTAAATTAGCACATTACACAGGGTGGAGTAGAAATAACTGGCGCATTTTTGAAGGTTGTAAAGAACAATCCAATGTCTTTAGAACAAGACTGGTTTTATTTTTAATCAAACACTTTGAAATTAGTTTTATTTCAGTGGCTTTTTCCAAATGCCGGCCATTAATGACTGTGTATTGCCGAAGACATTTCTGGTAATTTTTCACCATTTTTAGTATTTTCTGGTAATATGAATTTCCCTTCCAGTTATTTGTTTTTTACTTCCTTGTACGAAGTAAAGGAAGTATTGTAATCGCGAAAATTTTCGATTTTCAGATTTCAACGGAAATATCCATTTTGACCATCTCTAAATCCATTTTGACTAGTTTCGTCGTGGCGTCTGTACGTACGTTCATATTTCGCATAACTCAAAAACGGTTAGCCGTAGAAAGTTGAAATTTTATATATGTTGTATATATATATATATATATATATATATATATATATATATATATATATATATATATATATATTTAAATAGCTTACTAGTTTTTGGTTTAAATTGGAAAACCGGAAGCTGTACTTTACTTAAAGTCATATTAGACTTTCATCTAAAATTAAATTAAAATATAATGTAAAACATCTCAAATTTAGTAAATAGAACTTTTATATCGATGTGAATGTATTTACTATATTTTGGTTAAAAATTGGTGTGCCGAAAAGGGTATACTTCTCTCTGTAATGGAAGCTGCTAGACATTACAAAGCGCATTATTTTCATAAATTTCCAAAAATATCAAAAATTGTTCTGTAGAACCAATTTACAAAGTTGTAATAGTTCTTTGAGATAGTGATCGTTGAAAATTAATAAATAAAATTAATGCTACGAAACATTGTTAAATATTTGAAAATAGTTATAGCATAGATAAGGTAGGTAGGTAATATCATAAATTAAAAATACATATGTAGATCTATAAAATATAAGGTTTATGGCTGAAGTTGAATTTGAGCCAGTAGTTTCATATCCAGTTCAGTTGTCCTGAATGATTCCAAATCTCGTCACTTATCTACAGATTAATACCACGCTCAAGTAACATTCATGATGTCGAACCAGTTTGTAGGGTACCGACTTTTCAGTCCTACTGTTTACTCACGATGTATCGCTTCGGTGAAGACACAGGACTATCTGAGATCCAAGATAATGAGGGAGATATCCCGACCGTCGGAGGTGATTGAGTAGGCCGAAGAGAATGGAAGCCGCAGCGGGCAAGGATCGGCTAGAGTGGCTCACTGCAGAGTTTGCCCTTACGGCGCTGTTGACACTCTTGTTGACCGCTTTGTTGACTCTCAAGGATAATGGTTTTCCAACGTTCCTCTGTCTCCGCCGCCACACACCAACAATGGGCAAACAGGACTTTTGAGGTCATCATTAAACATTTACTCAAACGCTCTCTCCCTATATATTTGCTTAAGTTTGATTTAATCTCTCACGATCTGAAAGGTATTCTGTGGTGTTTAATCTATAATTGCTCAAATGCCTCAAGGACTAATGTAATAACGTAAATATTATTAAGTATTCAAACTTCAGTATAAATATATTTCAGGAACTGGTGTAATTGCCAAAAAAAAAATATATATAGCCAGTCTTATTACAGCCCATTACCAACAAAATATTTATTATAAAGTAACCAGAAAATGGTCGTCAAAAATATATCCTATATAACAAATGTTTCTTTTCGAATTTTTAACTCATTCATAAAATCTTTTTTAACTAAAAATAAATGAAAACAGAATTATTCAAAATTCAGACTGATAAAAGATGTAGCCATATGAATAATACATGTTGACATATAAATTTATACTCATATAATCGTATAATGTTAATGAGGTTTCATATATAATTTGATTGGTAAATATATTACAAAAAGTAGTTTTAATTACCTATGTAAATATTTTATAATTTTCTTTAATTACCACATAATCTTGCGGTAGATAAAATATTCTAAATAAAGAAGGAGAAGTATATTTTTCATTATGTGCAAGAATTTATTTTTAGATTCAAGTGGGTGGAGTAGCTATCCACTGATTTTGCCAATGCATTTTTTTTTTTTTAAATAACCATAATGTTATGCACATTTCTCTGTTTAAATAAAACATATCCAGTTGATTACCTACCTTTTTAATAGTAATTTTTTCAAATACTGAATAAACATATTCATAAAAAATGTTGCCAATTATAAAAATTTTCACGATCGCAATACTTTCCCTTACTATATATTTCGTATATGGGTGAGGGAAAGGAAAAATTAAGTTTTGTTGAGTGTCATGAATTGAGTTTTTACGAAATATATAGTAAGGGGAAGTATTGCTATCGTGAAAATTTTCGAATTCGAGTTTTCAACGAAAATACACGTTTTAAGGTCCACTGAGTCTAAATGACCAAGCCTCGCAAAATGGTCTGTTTGTGCGTCTGTGTGTATGTGAACAATATAGCTCAAAAACGAACAGTCGTACGATATTTAAATTACGTATTTATGGTAGATATATGGCTGTGATGTTACAGCAACTTTTTTGTCAAAATCAACTAACCGGAAATACCACTTTATAGAATCGATTTTACACTTTTTTACATTTTTCTCGAAAACGGCTCTAACGATTTTGATGAAACTTGCCTAAATTATTCGTCATAAAGGCCTTTAACTTTTCACTTATTTAGTAAATCACCGAGGAATTGCAGGGAAAAATGTTATGATGAAAGAATATTATATTTGCGCATAGCTTAAAAAGTATGCATTTTATGGTAAATTATGTATAGAATTGTATGAAAGGTAATTAAATTATCTAAAAAACATTAAAAGAATCATCAAAATCGGACCAAACATAAAGCGCATCGGACTAACGGCATGCAGCTATTATATCAGGGATTTTGCAATTTTATCGTAAACGGCTCTAACGAGTTTGATGAAACTTACCTAAATTGTTCTTCATAAAGGTCTTTAACTTTTCATTTATGTAGTAATTCACCGAGGAATTGCAGGGAAAAAAAGTTATGATGAAAGGAATATTTTATTTGCTCTTTGCTTAAAAAACATGCATTTTACGGTAAATTATGTATGGAAGGTAACTAAATTATCTAAAAAACAATAATAGAATCATCAAAATCGGACCAGTATTAGCAAAGATACAGCGCATCGGACTAACCGGAATTAGCTATCACTACTATATATTGTTACGGCAGTACAGATCCCTTTTCCGGCTGTCAGGAGTGATGGATTTTGACGAGTGAGGTATCAAAAAAAAGAGAATTTCACGGAGATGTGACGAATTCCAATTTTGTTTCTTAAAATTTTACAAGGGCTTAAATAAAAGTTATGAAAAAACTGAAAGGTTTCAAAACTTTGACAACTGAGAGTCGGCGGATCGAGACGGGATAAGTTGGATTTTAAAGATTTTGACGCGGGCATCAAGATCATATACCTATAATATAGTCCAGCGTTTTAAAGCTTAAAAACTTACAGTTTTCGAGGTAGCGCACGCTATAGGTTCGCACGGGCCTTATGCCATCTTACGTGCGTGCCGTTGTCATGGCAGCTTTATATCAATTTGAGTTTGTTTACAAAAACTTTTTATGAGTGGGAAATTATATATTGTTTCCCATGTCCAACCCTAAAGGGCACTGCCAAATATGAATACTAAACATAGAAAATGATATATCTGAGTCTTAATGCTTAACTATTAAACTGAAGGGATATATTCCAGTGGGGTAAGCTAATTACTTATTAAGTATGAACTGTAACTTCAAAATAGTCATTACAAACTATGTAGCTTCACTACATATTCAACAATGTGAAATATTCTATTGTTTCCCTAATATCGCTTACACCTCGAATGTATTAGGGATTAGAATATTATAAATAGAAGCATTGACATCTAAAGCGAGAGTTCTCGCTCGGGTATACTAGTTATATCATGAATTTTAAACTTTTTTGCATTTGTCTCGAAAATGGCTCTAACGATTTTGGTGAAACTTATCTAATGTCTTCATCTTAAAATGTCTTTAACTTTTCATTTATGTAGTATATCAACGAAAAAGTGAAGGGAAAAAATTGTGACGAAAAGAATATTTTCGGACCAGTATTAGCAAAGATGAGTGTATATTTTAGTGTATATTATGAGGAGCACAAGACCCTAGATGGATAACCGAGCGCATTCGAAAGGAGATAGATGCGACCTAATCTCCTCCCACCAATCCGTCAATCTATTGTAAACAATACGCTCTGTAATAAAGTAATTTAAGAATACAAAAGCAGAAATTAACTTAATAATTTCTACTTTCACATTATTTAATGGAAAGAAAATGTTTGCATGGAAACTAAACCAGAAACTTTTAAAATATATTTGCAACTTGACGAATTTAAAATATATAGGTAGTGTACAGAATCGTTCTACTAAAATTGTTTAAAAAACTGTTTAATTGTACTTAAGTGGGAGAAGAAGTGAATGCTGCTGAGTTTATTAGAAGCAGTGTTTATGTGAACTCTTTAAAATTATACTAAAAAGATAATTATTATATGACGGTAAGGGAAAGTTGTGTGATGCGCGCACCCTTCCAGATTTTTTTCTCTAAGATGTAAAACATAAATAGAATGGCAAAAGTAAATTAGAATTTTTTTTGATATTTGTAAAACAATAATAATAAAAATGCATATAATTAAGCAAAATGGAAGACCCAGTTCAATATAAAGTTCAGGAAAACCGAAAATAGAGATGTGCTGAATAAAGGACCAAACATCGAGAGTTGACGAAGTGTGAAGTCAAACAGAAACAATCCACAAAACAAACGTTATTCGACGAAGGCACTAATGCGTCCCGCGGTGGGAGGGGGGCATTTAAGCCGTCGACGGACTGAGGTGGCCAATTTGGACAACGGATAATGCAACAAGTACACGGCTAACATTTATCCAGCCAACCATTGCAGGGATTATCACCACGCCAGGCTGGGCTCGACAACAATAACCATCTCCCGGCCTACCTCTTTTACCACCGTGTAACCTGTACGCGCTCAGCTATTACAATCCATTTTCAGTTATATGCTTTGTTGAGCATCATTGTTCACTTGATTTTACCTAAATACGCCAATCTATCACCATGGAAGAGATTAGAAATTTCTCTTGACGCCGTCTATTGACCAAATATATATTTTGTAATGCAATAAAATGTTTGTTTATTTAAATTAGAAGTAAAATATTAACACGAAATCCCTCACTTAAACTTGGCCTATGTCCTTAAGATCTTATTTTCAGGTCTTCTACGCAAGAGCTAGGTGACGAGTAGGTATTATTTTTTGTCTCGCCCCAATTTGAAAGAGGAATACAACACAATAAAATGGGATAAAACCTTGTCAATTATTGTATTAAAACAAAAATATCGGGTATCCAATGCTTTTAATTACGTGGAAGCTTACAACTTTATCATATTTATTATATAAAATAATATACTGTTTATAACTTTTATTTTTTAATTATTTTTTATTATTTTAAAATATTACAATCTGTCCCATTTAAGAACAATATGTAATAGTGATGTTCATCTATTCATACCATAAATAATTTGATTATAATTATTCAGTAAATGTAATGAAAAATTTAGAATTCTAAAAATTAGAATTCACTTCCTACTGTTCTTTAAACATTCGAAAGATAACCATTAAATTATGGGAACAAAAAATGAGGTTTTTGAAAATGAAGTATTGCGTAAAATATGTGTAAAGAATCGATCGGAGAATTTAATTGAGGTAATTATATAGCGGCGAAAGTTGTCGAGATGTAAAATGATCTCTAAATTCTTATGCATGAATCCACTAACAGGATAATCAGCGCTAATCCGACGGCCTAGCATCCTAGCGGCCGACCTAAACGTACATGTGAGCATTGTGTTTGGTAAGACCATGATTGGGCTTTGATGGAAACCAATAGGGGAAGAATGGTAAGGACTATTGGTTTTAACGACATTGAACCTCCGGGTCCGTTATATCTTTTATTTATTTATAATATATTACATTTTATATTTATTTTTATCACTTTTATAAATCAATTCAATAACAAAGAATTTAAAAAAAAAAATTGTATATTTGGATTTTATATCTATTGCATTTTAAAAAAATAACCGTTAGGAAAAATTAAGGAATGGGTTTACTTGTTCAAAAAAATAATAAGGAAAGGATCATTAATCAGTTCTTAAAAGATATTTTGTATAGTTGGACTACATCCTCTTACTCATTTGCCCTGCGGCACTACGGTCTCTGAAGAGATGGGACCTTCCCAATTACCGCCGGTCATTCTCACCTCCAGTTTAGGTCTTTCTCAATGTCTTTTACAGTCTCGAGGGCTCTTTTACGGTCCCTTCCGACCAAGAGCTCCATCGAACAGATAACGTTTTTAACGAACGCAGCATTTATTTTTATCCTATTACTTTTTTTAGAATCGAACGATTTTTTTCTTCTGTTATTTAATGATGGTAGTTTACTCTTGGCATTTATGCTAGTGAAGAACTAGGCTTCACTGCCATATACCGCACTCGATAATTACTAATAGTTTGCTAAGGTAATGAAATGATATATAGCTCTTTTTTTGGTGTATTGAACTTTAGGACAAGCCGAAAATAACCCATCGTTAACAAAATCAGACCATACAGTTTGGCATTACAGCTCCGAAAGTATCGCGTGTATCCGAATTTCAATTACACTATTTCATATCCATAGGGTCAAAGATCGTTTTGCCAAATTATAGTATTTCCGCATGGTATAACTTTTGGCACTACCAAGAGTAATACCATGCTATATTTCTATATCCTAAATATTATACCATATTATTATACCATGATATATATTCGAACTTAAATCGGCAGCACTCGTTAACATTTTAATGAACGCAGAATTTCTTTTTATCCTATTGCTTTTTCTTAGATTCGAACGATTTATTTTCTTCTGTTATTTAATGATGGTAGTTTGCTCTTGGCATTTGTGTTAGTGAAGATTTAGGCTTCAATACCATGTACCACACCCGAAAAATACTAATAATTTGCCATGGTAATGAAATTTTACTTAGCTCTTTTTTTGGTGTACTGAACTAGAGGACAAGCCGAAAACAAACTGTCCAGCCGAAACTTTAAGTGCGGTAATTTTGTTATGACTGGTAATTTTTTATGACTGTTGCAAGTAATGTTTTAAGACAAAAAAAAAAATTATATTTCCTCAACAGATTCATGATTTTTGACATGAATACTTCTAAGAATTTGCAACCGTGCGGTAGGTAATCCACTAACCCAGTGTTAACAAACTCGGACCCTACAGTTTGGTATTACAGCTCTAAAAGTATTGCGTGTATCCGAATTTCAATTACACTATTTCATATCCATAGGGTCAAAGATCGTTTTGCCAAATTATAGTATTTCCGCATGGTATAACTATCAATTTCGTTGATTGATTGAATACTATAATGAATTTAAAAACTTTTCTAGATAATATCATAAATATAATATTTAGTTACCTCAACAAAACATCTTAAAATGTATCCAGGATACCGAAGAAGAATAAAAGGTAAGAAATAAAATAAAACTTGTACAAGAAGTAAGTAAAATGGGGATTGGAAAAAAAAAATAAATAAATAAAAAAAAAACGAAAAAAATTATTAATTTAAACAGGATTGAATTTAAAAATTATCATAGCTTATCACTTTAATCTTAAACAACACTATATTCATAATTTCTGTTTTGTAGATAATGTCCTCCAAGTATTGGAGGAATAAAGTACATTTTAAATTCAGATAATTCTACCTCAGTTTCTCGTTAATTAAGAACAAAACAGAACAGAAAGAGTTTTATTACAAAAAAACATTAAGTAATGATGTGATTTTAAACAACATTCAGATTCATCAATACATAGTAATTATTGACATTAAAGTGACGAACTGTGCACACTGCCGGCTGGTACGCGGTATATATAAAAATATTATGATCGTATAAGGTTCGGAGGAACAACTCTAGAGGAATCCAATGATACACATGAAAGTCCATACGATCGATATAGATCCCGGCTATGCAAAAAGTCAAGACGTTCGCGCGAATGTCTACGACGGCGCGAGTGCTTCTGCTGTAGAGGCGACCGAGCCTAAACAACTAAACAACGTAATCGCTTTTGCTCTACGTCAGAGCTTATAGACATCGATTGTGTGCGACCGACGTTATTAAGACCGGTGGATCCCCGTCATAAACCGAAACTTCACTATTATTCAAGTTAAACAAACTGCCGTGTCCTTGGTTTTAAATAAGTTAATATTATTTGTCAATCAACAAACATACGTTAATTTTCACATAATAAATTTATATTTATCTAATAAATAAAGTCTCATAATAGTTTACCTTTTTTATTGCGCATTAATCCCTCTTTTATATATGATATTGTCTTTTGTTCATACTTTTATTATTATTTAAAAATAAAAAAAGAATATGTATGTATATTTTAAATAATAAAGGGATGAACAAGAGAAAATATCGTCGCTCAATGTGCAAAAGGTCAATTGTTTAAAAACTGCATTTTCGAGGAAAGCACTTTATTGTTAAACATGTTTGACAATAAATTTTATAAAAATATCAAAGAAATATTTTGCTCCATGTTTTTAAAAATGCTTATTTAAACCTTCTTATTATGTATAATTATAGCATGTATAATTCTTATAATGTATAATTAATATTTAAATATACCAACTATCCACCTACTGCTCTTCTAGTGTACCATGTAACATTTACTACGAACTACTTCCAATTACTTGTGGAGGATTTTTCAAAAGTGGATATGAAGTCTTTTCTGGAACGAATTGCAGAGGGAAAACCGTGTTACTCAAATTGAAGATAATGATAACTGGAATTATTAATGGGTGACTGTTATGCTTGGTAAAGTACCAACTAAGATAAGCGAATTAATCATGAATTAATTCAACGAATAAGTCATATTTTACTGATTGAGTGATATGAGAATCAGAGAAAATTTGGAGCGGCATATCAGAGAACTGGGTCACTATTGAGATATCTATTTAATCGTAGAGGGGAGCCAGTTCATTCCAGCGGCTCATGAACTTCTCTGAATTGAGTGAATGGTTCAGATATGATACCGGATAAAAGCCGATTGTAGATATCCTTTTCAAGGACTAACCGATTTGGTTTTGTATTTTCGAAAGATTTTTAATAAAAATAATATTCTATTTGTTTAAGGTTTTAATTTCCTCAATTTAATTAATGAAAAATAAATCATTTCTAAAATGAGCATAATTTATCGTTATTTCTGATACTGAAAAAAAAACAATATTTGTAATATAATTTTCCAATGAGGACCCTAACGATGCAATTTTTCGCTGATTGTAACATCAATAACAGTTCAAAGAGAGACGTTATGTGAAGCTGGGCGGAAAACGGTCCTACAAAGGGACGGGACATGTGGAGTAATAACCCTTTCAGAGCTAACTGCAGCAGGTTAGCCATTCAGCCCGGGGACGAGTGCTCCTTGACGAAGCCCCTGACAAATGAGGGCCATCAAGTAGATTGGAATTAATATTTCAGTGCTACCATTGCCAGGTAGCTCGCTCTGGAATCGCTCCCGCAGGTCTTCAGCAGGCACTGGGCATGTTCACCTTCTGTAACCCATAGCACAGCTACCTTCTTCACTTATTTTTAAATTGAAAAACGAAATAAAAAAGGAAATCTTTCCATGCATTTAATGTTCCTTACTATTATCATTTGAGACAATAATATGTTGCTCAAAAAAGTAAGTTTATGTATCATTCTCTTGACTCATGTGAATATTTTATTATTACTATATTTTCGAAACGTGAAAATAGAATTAATGAAAAACCATCGACATGGGGTGATGTAGGGAGTGGATGCCTAGTAAGAAGTAAAAACGAAAGGAAGAGAAATAAAAGAAATATTCAATTAATTTCTCAAAACAGATGTTTTATCAAATTCAGTTGTTTTATTATAGCAATTCTATGGTCCTGCCAAAAAACAAAACAACAAAAACCTTTTAAACATACTACAAACGCTCCAATCAAAAACACTGCGACTCATAACACGATCTCAATGGTACTTCAATTACAGAACCTATCAATTACAGATCATACAATTCAGGATATTTCATGACAAACTTGATCACCTTTCAAACGGACTTATTCAAGATATTGAAACAATAAATATCCTTGACAATACTTACCGAAGGCTAAAATGGAGTTGGATGTGGGATTCTCTTTAGCTAACAGCTGAACTGAAATAAAGTCAGGAGGAGGTTCCAACGTGTACTGAGCTCCATCATGCTTTACATATTATTTTCTATATTTTTATTTAGTTAATTGTGGCTGTGGTGGCTGAGAGTGTCGTGTTAACCTCGAGTCTACTGCGGCGCCGCACAGTGAAACGAAAGCATCATTTTGCGGACAAAATTCGGTAAATGACAAACGATATGTGATAAGTAACAACTGGTTATTGATTTTTATACTTTTTTTCATGCTTATTCAGTTGAGGAGTGGTTCGAGTGATTAATATTATATGATAATCTGGGGGCTTAATTGAAATTAAAAAAAAAATATAAAAATTCCCAATTTTCATCCAAGCCCAAACAATTTAATGATGGATACTTTATGAAATTTTAATTAAAGTTCGGAACGTGTATTACGAAATTATTCCTAATTCTCCAAAAAAAAAATAAAAAATCAAATCAAATTATTAAAAATATCATTAAAAGTTTTTTAAACTAGCTTTAATATTAGGCAACGTTTATATTGAAATATTGATTAGGGCCTATAGAGATTATATATGTAGATACCTGTATACACACACACACACACACATATATATATATATATATATATATATATATATATATATATATATATATATATATATATATATATATATATATATATATATATGTATATATATATATACGCTATATTTATAAAATTATATATAAAGAAATCATTTCTCACATAAATTTATTAGGTGAAGTGAATGAAACTGAGCACAAATTTATTTCTCAAAAACTGAATGGGTGCTCCGGTTAGTTGTGAATAAAGAAAAGTTGCAGATTGGAATATTCAATAAAATACTGAATCTTCGAAAGAGTAACATAAATCGAAAATTTACAACCTGTGAAAGTAGTGTAAGTACCTCCACACATAGTGGAGCGTTCTCATGTTTTATTCACTTAGAAAGGTGAGCCGGTATTCCGAATCAGTAATAAATCCATATTTTGGGAGAACGTGATCCATACACTTGGCAAGTATTTAATTTTTCAACATCTCTTAATTCCTTGACCAGAGCGTTTTCTCACTTTTTTGAGGAATGAGCAGATACTCTCTTTTATTCACTTCATCTTATATATTTTTAGTCGTAACTCTTAAAATAAATAACAATGGTGCCAAAGAGAGGGACGTAGGTGAAGGCACCTGAATTGTCTTAAAATGTGTTTACTACTAATCTCATCGATAATATAAATAAAACTAAAATTGAAGAGTACTTTATTTTCTAAAATTAGTTATTCATTAATTAAATCGAAAAAATTTGCAGTCGTACGTCTTTAAATAACAAACAACAGTGGCAAAGGGGAGAGGAGGGTTGCAGGTGAAGGATTGAAGGATACTGAGGAGTCCAAAACTAGTTATTCATTATTAAAGTCGAAAAGATGTGCAGCATTTACTCGTGAAGTATGATATTTTTAAAACCTTTTACTTTGATAGAATATTATTTTTAATTATATAGGAGACAGAATAAATATTTTGAATTTGTATTTCCTTGGGATTATTATTCTGCTTACAGTTATGATTTAACATAAATTATGAACTTATTACATTAAAATTTCCCCAAAACTTCAAAAAACATCATTGAAATTAAATTTAAAATTAAAATTTAATGAAAAAGGTTTATAAAATAATCATTTCTTGTACGTTCGACATCGTCAACTATCTGTCTTCAAGGGGATATAAAAGTTTTCGAGAAAAGAAAATACATGAAAATTCGAATTTGGTCTCCGATTTTAGCGTTTCGTCCCATTGTACGCCGGTTCGAATCCGGCCCAGGCGGAGTGAAATATATTTCGTGTCGAAACCGCGGAATAAATCTCGATCTTCACACTGACTAGAATAGGTTGGTAACCTTTAGGAATAACCCGTCCTAGATATCTGTAGAAAAGGACGTTAAACAACAATAAAAAAAAAAAATTATATAGTTCAGCGCATCCGTTGGTTGTCGTCAACCTATATAGATGCGAATTTAAAAATAAATACAATAAAAACAAAGTTTTTATGCTTGATCAAAATTGATAAAAAGAACAACAATGTTGCATAGATTTTATTATCTCTACAGAATTGTCATAACTCTATACGACTTGAGATTATTATAGACGGCTGTACAACATGGATTCGCGTGAACCGCAACCGGTAATTGTAATTGAAATGTAAATGTGCTTGTCTGAATTTAGCCCGGACGGATAAAAATTTGTTTCGTGGCGACCCCACGTAATGAATCTCGGCCTTCCCACTCTGGTTAGAATAGATTGGTAACCTGTAGTATAACCCGTCTTGTTTGCCTTAATAGGATATGAAAGGACGTTAAAGCTCAATAAAAAAACTTTTATTTTAATCTTGGTTTCTAGTTTTTAGTAACATTTAGGGTTTTTTTAGGGACCTAAAGGTAAAAAAATCTTTATAAGCCTCAGGAATCGAATAACTGACAGTAATCACCAATGTTGTAAGAACATTCAGCATGTACATAGAATTAAAAAAAAATATTTTGTAACAGCGACACGTGGAAGTTATTTGCGACATAATTTTAATAACATTAATTTCATTTTTAATTTAATATCTCAGTGAATTAAAAAAAAATATCAGGAGTGGCTTTAAAGACCATAGTTAGCGTTTGAGATTTTTACTTTGTTCTTCGAAATAGACAGCGTGGCATAAGCTCGTCCGCTTTTAGTATAAGCTTTCTGCTTGAAGAACATAAATTCATTTTAAGTGATTTAAGGTCGCCCGAGTTCAAGAGGATAAACTTTCCCTGTATATCATGGGGAAATTTATTTTGTACATAATGCCCCTTTTTTACTGGAGTGGATACACTCGTTTTTCCAGTCTACTTCATTCATGAGTGGTGAGCACTCACCGTTTCGTAATTTCAGGCTTTTACGTCGAATTTTCCATACCAATTTTTCCTGCTAAAGTAATTAATGGTACGGAATCGGCTAACAATTAAAAAAAAAATGTAAACAATAATTTAAACACTGGTTCTATTTAAAACTTTTTGTTTTGTACATAAAGTAAGCAATCATCAGAACTATTTCTGCATGTCATGTGTTGTAGTACCCAGAAACCGTTTCATGACCGAAAATTGCTTTATTTAATGTATTAATGTCGATATATAAAAACAATCGTTATGTGTTTTATTATCGTGTAGTTTACCATAATTTTACATTAATATGATAATTGTAATTTTAATACTTCATTAATCAAACGAAAATATTCATAGAATGAAGATGTCAAAATGTTACAATGCATTTATAACACTTTTATAATTATATAATTTGATGATAATCGCGATATATTTATCAAAGCATATATTCAATATCTCATATTGGTTCAATATTCTATACCCTCCAAGACCCTCATTCTGAAATATTAAGCAAAATCCTTACGCCTAATTTCGATATCTATTTTGCCTTCTCTTTCTGTTTTGCAGACACCCCGATACTGTTTGACAATGATAGAATATTGAAAAAATAATAATAACATTAAAAAAAAAAACTGACATACAACTCATCATAAGTCTTGAAAGCCCTTCTCGGATAAGGTTGCTCTTTTTTATGAACAACGGCTACACCAGGAGAAGCTATGGTACGCCAGGATCCCAACATAATGATGCTAACTGCGCATTAAGAGCGTCTCCCAACCCCACAGTCCATCTAAGACTGATTGAGCAAAAAATTAATTTCGGTTGCCACAAGGCGCAAACCTTCGACCGGAGATCAGCATGTCTTGTTCTTTATTCTCTCCCTCTCCCACCCCACTACTCTTTTTTGATTTGTCGATATAATAAAATTTCATGGAATGTTTTAGTGAAATATTAAAGGAATATCAGATACAACCGGAACATTCTGTGATGTAATTTGCAGCGCATCATCGATTCATTGCTCGACCATTTCCTAAATCGAATCTTTGGCCAATCTGAGCATTCTATTTCAAGACATCCATCGAGGGCCATTTAATTGAGAAGGCGGTCAGATTGGTAACGAACTTTGTTACACCTCCCCGGCCATTATCGGCGAAGGTATAATTGCATTTATAGGAGGGCCTTCTCTTTAGGGAGCTATTAAATTTATTAATTGACTTGTATCCAATTATTGGAGTTAGAAGGCCTCTTAGCCCCTGCCGAGGGCATTGTCTCCTAACCGGATCTACCGCTGCGGTTCCATCTGGACCACTCTCTCTAGCGAGATATCTAACCGTTGCCTATCTCTGGCCGAGCCTAGAGATACGAAGGACGCTACGTGTTGAGCTAGGCTAACACTAGTGTAACACAGAGGAATATTGTCTCGAGAAATTTGTTGACATAAGCTCCCATAATACAGGCACAGTAAACGAAATTAAATCCAAAGGACTTTTTTTAAGAGTATTTCACCCACGTAGTTTTCCATGACCTAAATATCTTTACCTACCTAGCTTTCTTCCATCTCATCTCTCCTTTTCATCTTTGGTCCTTCTTTTTTACGTTCTCTTACCGACATATGTAGTTTATAGTAAGGGGAAGTATTGAATAATTTCGAATCCGAGTTTTAACGGAAATACATGTTTTAGCTCTAATGAGTCCAAATAACCAAATCTCGCAAAAAGGTGTCTGTGTGAGTGCGTAGGTTTGCACGCGCGCGTGTGCGTTCGTATTTGTGGACAGTCTAGCTAAAAGCGAAAAATCGTTTAAGGTAGATATATTCTTGAGATATTACAGCAACTCTTTCGTCAAAATTGACTGACCGGAAGTCCCACTTTATATCATCGATTTTATACCTTTTCTCGAAAACGGCTCTGACTATTTTGATGAAACTTGCCTAAAAGCTTCATCTTAAAGCCCTTTACCTTTTCATGTATGTTTTACACTAACAAGGAAATAGATAAAAAAAGGAAAAAAATGAAAAGAACATTTTATTTACGCCTAACTCAAAAATTATGCATTTTATGGCAAATTAGGAATGAATTCATACGAAAGGTAATTAAATTATCTAAAAAACAAAAAAAGAAATATCCAAATCGAAGTATTACCAAAGATACAGCGCGAATCGGACTAACCGGAAGTGCCAATTATATCATCGATTTTAAACTTTATTACGATTCTCTCGTAAACGGCTCTAACAATTTTATGAAACTTGTCTATTATTTTCTCCTTAAAGCCCTTTTACTTTTCATGTATTTAGTATATCAGCGATAAAATATACGGAAAAAATTATAGCGAAAAGAAAATTTTATTTGTGAATAACTGTATGTATTTTATGAAAAACTATGTATAAAATCTTATCAAAGGTAATTAAATTCTTTAAAAAACAATAAAGGAATCATCGAAATCGGGCCAATATCGGGCAGCTTATCTTAATAAGGACTACAAAAGCCTAGATGGAAAGTCGAGTGAATGCGAAAGGAGACGGATGCGACCGAAGTTCCTCCTCCAAGCGGCCAACCAACAACAATGCGCTCTGTAAGAATGCAATATAATAATATAAAAGTAGAAATTAACTAAATAATTTTTAGTTTCATATTATTTGATGGAAACAAAATGTTTTCAGGGAAACTAAATGAAATTTCTATAGAAATTAAACCGAAACTTTTAAAATATATTTGCAGCTTGACAAACCAGAAATATATAGTGTAAAGAATTGTCGTACTATAATTGTTTAAAACTATTTAATTGTATTTTGTGGGAGAAGACGTAAATAATTGTGTACTGCTGAGATTATTTCAAGTAGTATTTTTGTGGACTATTTAAAATTATGGTAAACAGATTATTATTATAGTTATTATAATAGATTGGTAAGGGAAAATTGTGTGATGCGCGCACCGCACCAGATTTTTCCTTCTATCTTTCACTTCCAATTCCATAGTAATCTTTGGGTACTCTTTCAGAAGACCTTTTATTAACATGCTCAAACCAACTTAATCTTATTACTTTCACTTTTCTATATAAGAAATATGTAGTAAGGGTGAAAAATCGATCACAGAAAATTTCGAATCCAAGATTTCAACTTAAATACACGTTTTAAGGTTCCTCCAATCCAAATAATCAAGTCTCGAAAAATGGTTTGTGTTCGTTTGTGGTAAGTCTAGCTCCAAAACGAAAAGCTAAACGAAACTGAAATTGTGTATATTATATAGGTATAAGCCTGTGATGCTACAGCAACCTTTTTCGCCAAAATCTATTTACCAGAAGTGCATCTTTATATCATACATTTTACACATTTTTATAATTTTCTCGAAAAAGGTCCTAAAGAATTTGACCAGTCTCATTATATCATGGTACGGTTGAATGTCTTTTACTATGAGTTAGTATTTCAATGATCTTGTTTGAATGTCCTTTACTATCAGTTAGTACTTCAATGATCTTATCCTCATTGAGATGGTCTGACAGGGCATAAATTCCGAATTTTCAAAATTACTTTTATTTTTATTAATTTTGTTTATTAGAAATAACTAACCATCTTCCATTGTTAGTAGGAATAAGATATGGATAAATACAAACTATGGAGAAATTTAATAAATACCTAAAGGAGGAATATTTTCCCGCGTCGATAACCAATTTCCTGAAATAAGTGTTTTATCCTTGTACATCCATATCTATAATATACCGTTGGAAAGCTAAAGATTTTAGAAAAAGAATATATATGTAGCATATAAATCATGTGTTATCTAACTTATGAAGGTCGTGGAGGGTGACGAACAATGCATAAATTTATGTGATTGTTGTAGTTAATAATTTCTACTTTTATATTATTAAATGAAAAATAAAAGTTTCGATAGAAACTATAAATAGAAGATTTATCTCAAATAGCTTAGTAAGTGAAAGTTGTGTGATGGATACTCCGTATCAGATGTTTCCTTCTATAGTTGAGGGAATGTTCTTTTTAACATCCATCAGTTTTAAAATTCTTTCATTCTTAATCCTTTCCCTTGTGTATTTTCTCCAAAAGTCCATTTCTGTGGTTAACGGTCTTTTGTGGACTCTGGCTTTCATGACCCATCTTTCAGAGACTTTATCATCATAGACTCAAATATAAACTTGTGGCATTACCCTCTTGGTACTGGGCTGTATATTCGAGTTTCAGAGGACACCATTTAGCATTGCAAAGCATTTTCTCCATATTCCTATTCTTTGAATATCACTAGTGCAAGTATCATCACTATTGGAGATGGATCGCAGATATTTGAACTAATCCACTGTTCTAATGTTTAATTAATTGTTATCAAGATAGCTATATTTTATATTTGTAATTAATTTAGAGCGGCGTAAACTTTTCATATAATTCCAAATCAAAACCATCGGGCTACTTTCTTAAAAGTATTCAATCAGTGATCTAATTCGGAAATAAGTACGCAAATAGTTGGAAGTGAAAATTTGCGTTGGTGCTAGAGAAGTGTCTTTTGGCGTTTCGACGTTTTTCTCTCGAACCCCGCAATTTTCAAGGTTTTGCGCACCGCTACAGCGCCGCCTCATTGAGTTGGAGGGTTGAAAATCTGTATGTGAATTGAGGTGGTACTACAAAAGAGCTTTTTGGGATCTCAACTTTTTTCACATACTCTCGTCCTTATGATATTTGCAATTTCGTATTTTAGTGAAAACACAACCTTAGCTCCGCTGCTCACAATTTTTTTTTAACTCCATTCTTATAATTAAGATTGTTTTTTCTTTAATTTATTTGTTGTTCACATTTGTCTTTTGTTTACGACATTTTATGGATTAATTTATTATATTATTTTTAAATATCGTTATATTTTTAAAAACAATGATAAAATAGAGCATTCTGATTATAGATGATTTTAAACAATTTCAACACTTTTATCTGTCCAAGATTTTTGAAATTATTTTGGATAGGAAATTTAAAAAAAAATTAAAAATTATATTGGCCTCAGGATTATTAGTATATAAACCGATAAATCGTTCATTCACCAGTGACGATCCTTTACAGTCCCCATTTTTTTCCTTTTTACCAACATATTGAAGCTCCAAAGTAATGGAATTGATCGAAGATTGAAAGAGGAGGGGAGGAGGGGGTGGAATCTTTATGCAGGCTGGCTCGTCGGAGAGGTGACGAGGTGAAGGTGTCGAGGACAGCTTTTAGCTAATGGTTTGGCATTAACAGAGACTTGCATAACACAGCCACCAGGTAATGGATTAATGATCCTCCAATCCTTAATGGATCAGATCTAACGAAAGGTAGTAGGGTATCTAAATTGCATTGTCACCAGATTTTACCACCAACAAGGTTAGTAACAACCATAATCTTCAATGGTTATTCTATCAAGTTTTCTCCTAAAACAGTGATTAATATACCGTACAAAATTTTCCTTAAATTTAAAGAAATTATTATAGATAAAGAAAATCACATTTTATATAAACTTGAACGTCTCAAAGCTTGAAATCCAAATAAGACCCGCCTTATTTGAATGGTTTTTAATAACCACTTATTATATTACTAGGTACTTAGCCTAAAAAACTGACAGTTGTTAAAGAATTGTGTGCTTTGCTGTTTTACATTGGTTAAACTTTCAATTATTAAAGCTTAGTGGGTTTTTAAAAAATATTTTAGTCTGTAGGTAGGGAGGGGTATAGTAGTTCTAAACAAGGCCCGGTGCTGAGATTGAGGCTCGGTGCTCTCCGCTGAGAAGCTGCAAGAGCAAGAGAAAGAAGTCTAAAGATACGTTAGAGGCAAGATACAAGAGTCATTAAACACCTATTTCATCACACCCCTAAATTCTCATGAGTCGGATCCTACTTAGAACGTTTATGTTAACGTGTGATCCGCTCATATCATTTACACAGCGAAATGTGACTCGCAAAAAAGTCAAAGTAGGTGGAGAAAAAGAACCGAAGGAGCTTAATGGATATTGACCATCTAAATATAGGTAATGAAAATTAATTTTATTTAATTTAAAAAATATTATTGTAAGTTGTATAATACCATTGTTAAGTTCAATATTGAGTATTGATAAATGCTTGAATTGAAAAGTTGATAAAGTATATATTTGGCTGTTTTATATTTATTTATTACATGGTGATTTTTTTATTTAATTTGAAAAATAAATTCGGTTAGTAAAATTGTTGTATATAATCGACCTTGGTTGTATAAAAAAAAAAAAAAAAATGAAATCTCGTAGTTTACGTTATTCTTTTCATTTGTGCTCACACAACTTCAAAATACACATCTAATGACTGTCTCTCTGAGTTTTTTTTTTGTCTTATATTTTCCAGTCATTTCTGACCCATGCTATGGGGTATATTCATAATGAGGACGGTATTGCCTATAAGAATCTACAATCAATAGATTTTTGTCCAACTCTCCCTCTGTGCGTCGGTTTCAACAAAGTTTTATGGGAAGGGCGGCTAATTCTTTACATAAGAAAGAAAAATGTCGCTGCATAACGTCTTTCGAAAACTGTTTTAACAGCTTCTATGAATCGAAAATAATTGTAAAACAAAAAAAATTATAGAGTCATTTATGTAATTATTTTTAGCGTTAAATAAATGTTATAAAGAAAAAAAAATACGCAGTCCTAACTATTCTACTTTGTAAAAGTTTTTAGTTAATCACCTGAGATTCAAATCTTGCAATCAATTATTAAAAATTTATGAATGAAGTTACGAAAACATTATGCTCGTCACAAAAATAATATATTTTAATGTGCTTAGTAGGGAAGAGCAGATGATTTATGCATAATATGTAGCCTACAAAAGCTCTATCTTATGTGCAGGCATAATTAGTTTACTAGTATGATACACTAATGTCTGTGATAACTGAATTTTGTAATAATAAAAATCATGAATTAAAAAAAAATTCCCTTCCTTGAGAAAACATGAGATAGTTATCTGTTAAAAATAATAAATAAAAGATTTAAAAACAGAAAAAAAATATGTTTTCTTTAATTGAGTTCTGTAGTTTTAATATTTCATGTGCGGAAACTTTTCTTTTCGTCTAATGATCCCTAATTCAAAATGGACGTCCATTTTTTAATTATTATTATTTTTTTTTGTTTTTTAAGTAGGATTTACCGTTTTAGAATATTTCAAAGTTTATCTTGTCATTTTTAAGCTATTTTATGCCTATGTTACAGCTGATCAAACAAAAAATATGCATCATCATGCATGATTGAATGTATTTCTGTTGTCGAGTATTTATTTTTATGTATTTTAAGTTTGACAAATGGGACCAAAATGCATACAATAGCACTTAACAGACACTTCAAAATGTCAGGTTAATTGCCTCAACCTTAAATAGTATTAAGCCGGAATAGTTGTAACTGAACGATAAGCTAATTTTTGTTTTATTTTTATGGAAAAAGGAGTAAAAGCTGTTTGTTTACTAGATATTGTAGCATAAGTCGCAGTGAAGGAAATATGAAGCAAGTGCATTAAAAGTATAAAACAATGATTTTTTTTTTAAATATTAAAATAATTTATAAAAAAAAAAATTCATCATCTCTATAATTGAATTGAAACAGTTGTTTGAAAATAATGATAATTAAAATGAGAAGAAGAGGGTAAAGCAACAAAAAAAGCTTAAGTGAATTTAGACAAAAGAGCTGACTATATAAATTATTTCCAAGTTCCTTTTACACAACTATTATGAAACCATTACCAGTCCCAAGTAATAAGTAACTTAGTACTGAAACTCCTTTTATGTTATGACTTCTTAAACTTTAATGGTAATTTAAGATAATGCTTCCACTTTATTATGCCCTCTCTTTCTTTTTATTCGCGCGAAAATTTAAAACCCGCCTTTGTCTCAAATATGAACATTTTTCACTTGAGTCGAGGAATTATCTTCATTTTCACAAGCTGGAAAATGTTTTGCTCATTCCCTACGAAATTAAAACCAAAACTTATTGTTTAAATTTTATTAGTAAGAAGTTCATAGTAATAAAATTTAAACATGCTACGAACTAAATAAATTTGATTCTTTAGGAGGACATCGAAACTTTTTTTTTTTAAATTTATACAAAGAATTTTTTGAAAAACCTTTGGTACAATGGAAGTAAATGATTTTTATTTTACTAGCTGATTGAGGTGCATTTAAGTAAGCTTCCTCCTTTTCGTCTTAGATCTAATACAAATTGTTTTTGTAGTATCCATATTTCTGCGAAGGTATAAATCACATACTGTTTTTATAAAGTTCATTTACAGCAGACTTTAAATATTAATAAACCAGTTATTTCCTTAATAAACCAATTTGTTAAGGTTTTTATTATTTTTTTTTATTCTATACAAGAATTAGCGATATTTTGAATTATCGGTATTTCTCCGCCGATATCATTATTGTATTGCTTTTATTATGGTAGTTTACAGCAGAATTTAAATCAGCAGATTATCTATTAATCTCCTTCCGATCCGTTTAGGATTTATTTAATTTTTTTTAATTAGATATAAAGAATTAACATTATTTTAAAATATCAATATTTGTGTACCGCTGCAAGATATGGTTTTATTAATTTCATTTACAGCAGGATTTAATTATCAAGAAACAGGTTATCTCCTAATCTTCCTCAAATTCATAAAGACTTTTTTTACTTTCCCTTACCTATATAGGAAGTATATAGTAAGGGGAAGTATTACTTTCCCTTACCTATATAGGAAGTATATAGTAAGGGGAAGTATTACTTTCCCTTACTTATATAGGAAGTATATAGTAAGGGGAAGTATTACTTTCCCTTACCTATATAGGAAGTATATAGTAAGGGGAAGTATTGCGATCGTGAAAATTTTCGAATTCGAGTTTTCGACAGAAATATACTTTTTAAGGTCTCCTGAGTCCAAATGACCAAGTCTCGCAAAATGGTCTGTGTGTCTGTGTGTTTGGATGTGTGTATGTGAACAGTCTAGCTCAAAAGCGAAAAGTTGTACGATACTGAAATTACGTATTTAAGGTTGGCACATGCATGCGATGTCACAGCAACATTTTCGTCAAAATCAACTAACCGGAAGTGCCACTTTATATAATCGATTTTACACTTTTTTATATTTTTCTCGAAAACAGCTATAACGATTTTGATGAAACTTGCCGAAATTATTCTACATAAAGATCTTTAGCTTTTAATTTATGTAGTAAATCACCGAGGAGTTGCAGGGAAAAAAGTTATGATGAAAAGAATATTTTATTTGCGCATAGCTTAAAAAGTATGCATTTTACGGTCAATTATGTATAGAATTGTATGAAAGGTAATTAAATTATCTAAAAATAATAAAAGAATTATCCAAATTGGACCAGTATTAGCAAAGATAAAGCGTATTTTATGAGGAGCACAAGACCCTAGATGGATAACCGAGCGCATCTGAAAGGAGACGGATGCGACCGAACCTTCTCCCACCAATCTGTTATAAACAATGTACTCTGTAATTAAGAATACAAAAGCGGAAATTAACTTAATAATTTCTACTTTCATATTATTTAATGGAATGAAAATATTTCCATGAATACTAAACCGAAACTTTTAAAATATATTTGCAATTTGACGAAGTTAAAATATATATGCAGTGCACAGAATTGTACTAAAATTGTTTAAAAAACTGTTTTATTGTACTGAAATGGGAGAAGATGTGAAGAAGTGAATGCTGCTGAGTTTATTTCAAGCATTGTTTATGTGAACTTTTTAAAATTATATTAAAAAGATAATTATTATAGGACGGTAAGAGAAAGTTGAGTGATGCGCGCACCGCACCAGATTTTTCTAAATTATATACAAACATATTAACGACATTTGTATACATCAATATTTGTATGCTGAAATCAAGACATCGATATTGTTCACTGGTATCGATATCAATATCAATATCGATAATTTTGCTTGGCCCGTTCTGTTTTTAAATTGGCAAATACTGAGGTACGGTAGTTCATCTAGTTACCGTTAAGAACATACGTATAGAGACCTAATTTGATGACATTTTCTAATGTTCATCACCTAAATCCATTGTGTGGCATTTTTATTCTAGCATGTTCTCAATAAATAATTAGAACTGGAAATAGTAGTCCGGAGGCGAATAAATCACGAAAATATCTTACAACGAAATCGCGTTAGTTGTAACCTACAGTTTATCGTGTTCAAAATTACCCATGTCATGTTTCGCACTTAAATTATGGCCTTAACACGTTCTAGGGTGTATGTTGCATGAGATCGAAACAGCACGCCTTTGCAGATTTTCCTAATATGATTTGACAATACAACGATTTAAACACAACGAATTGCCCAATTTATCTTATTAACCTTATAATTTTACTGATGAACCACATAAATACATTCTGTATGAAGTAATTATTATTATTTATGTCATGCAAAACAATTTTAATTTTCGCTTAGGATGTTAAAAGGTAATGAATGAACGACGAAAAATATTCATTAAGATTTCAATGCTGTTATTGTGTGCTAAAGCTTCGTGGATTTTATTTTTTATTTTTAGATTTTTCAAAAAAAATTAAAACTAAAAATTTTTAATGTATGATATTAAAAATATTAAACACCTTCAACCATAATTGTATAGACAAATACAGTGTAATTAGCTAATAACTATTTTTATAATAAAAAATAATAAAATTATGTTTGTAGCCATATTGAAGATCCGGGATGTGGGCTTAGCAAAACCGTTTTGACAATGAATAAAAACAAATTACTTGTAAGACAACTTTTAATCAAGCTTAAACAGAGATGATTATAGGTGACGACAACCAGCAGCTATAAAAACCCGAGCACCAAGGTTACATGTAATTACTTTTCGAAAGTGGAAGCTGTAAATCTGACATGGTGAAAATGAAGTGTGATGAAAGAGGAAGACAGGCATTTAATAGAAAGACCCTATCAAAATTCCGGGAGTACGTGGTGGATCAGTGGCTTCCAACGACTGGCGTACTATCTAATCCTCAGCTATTACACCAGCCTAACTCAACTGTCAACTTAGAACAGCTAATAAACTGCTAAGCTTCTTCTACGCCCGCAATTCCCGTATCTACTGCCCTGGGTAAGCCAGCAACTTTAAGAGTCAGCGACGATTTGTCGGCCCGGAATTATCTCAAAATAATGATCCATAATGACGAACGTATTCCCTCAACTACTAGACCACTCAAGTGATGATTCATTTTCATTTATATTTTTAATACATTTTCTTTTCTGTAATCAAATTTTAAAAAATAACAACGGATCGAGATTAAAAATTCCTACAAATTAACGCAATATAATGATATGACGGAATGCCGTCATTCAGAAATAAGTTTTCAGGAAAAAAAATTATTGCTCTATGGTTCACTAATATTACCTTTAGTGCTATTCTAAAGGGGACATGTCCTGGAATAAATAAAGAATGAATTGTTATTATTATTGTTATATTTAAAGCACTCTTCTTAATACTCATACACTTATGAATAATACACACGAAATGAAATATACGTACTACTTTAGATTTATATATAATTCATTTACTTATATTTACTTTTCTTATAATATAAATCGAAGTTAACTAAAATATCAAATATTTATGTTCTCAGATTCACGGGTAGATTAGATATTAACTGGGAGTATTGGATTACATAGAACTAATCTTAACAGGTGCTCCAAGCCCACTAAGTAAGCTAAAGCATACAGGTGTTTCAATTAACCTAACAAGTAAACACAACAAGGATCTCATTTTCGAAGCATAAATAATTACCCCAATATACAACAAAATGGTTTCGAAAACGTGCAGCTGACTCACTTGGTCCAACATAAAATAAGCCAACGATTAAATCTTTGATTCTTGTTCATTTGAAAGGGGCCAAAATAAAAGAAATACCATTAGAAAAAAATTAATAAACTTTCACTAAATAAAGTAAGAAAATAATAAATAATAAAAACGTGATTGATTTACTATTCAAACATTTATTATTCAATTATATCTTTATTATCTTATATCATTCAGCTGTTTCTTTTTTCTTTCACCTATTCGATAAGGCAAGAAATCAGACTATAAAAATCTATTAAACAACTCAAATCAAACTCTAACAATCTATTAACGTCTTCTTCAAGAGGTAAAAAACGTATTATGATTTTTGTTTTATTTGTAACAGTAAAATAGTTCTTCTAGTTTCTAGTTTAAAAATAGTTATTATTTATTAGTTAATATAATCAGAATAGCACTATTCCGATAAAAATTAACCGACAACCTATATATTTAAACTTGCACGTTATTTTGGAAATGTTTAGGCCACATAACCAAAACATTAAATTATTGAATATTCAACTCTTTTACAAAGCAATCAAATAATAATAATGTAATAAGAAAATGGCCTATTCAATGCTAATATTACAAAATAACTATATATGTACTTTCCTCGGCTGAGGAATATACATATATATAGTACTTTTATATATACAAGCTGAGGTTTTTCAACGTTTTCTCTAAAATAGACAAGATAATAAACCCCCGATCGACTCACCCCAAGGATTCTTATCCGTCGGTTCCATTCTAATCATTCTTTCTGTATCAAACCTAATAATTTTAAAAGCATATTTTAATCGCTGTGATGTTACTAATTTAATTATAATTCGCATACTATCCAGCTTATGAAGCTTTATGAATTTAATGATGCAATGGATTCATATTTCTTAGGACCAAATATTTGATTGAGAAATATTGAATTTAAAAAATAAATATTCACTATTTCATCTGGAGACAAAAAATTATATTTTCTTACTTCCTACTTTTTCTTCAATTAAGTGAACCCGGAATACAGGTTCGTTATTAAATCCTTTTAAAAGATCGGGTTTTCCATGAGTTTTTTTTTTCCAATCAGCTTCAAGATAAGTAAGATAAGTGGTTTTCGATCCCTCCCTTACCTCCAGAGACGTTAATACCATCAACCAGTAATTTTATTTTTCCACATGAACCATCGTTAAGTGAACAAAGCTCCTTGTTTCTGTTAAGCTCTGTTTGCACGGCTCTTTAACCAGAATACTTTGACCTGAAAAACAAATCCCTCTAAAGAAGACCCTCCATCATCCCCATAATGCAAAGCCCGATGAAATCTGAAATAATTCTTCCCTATAAAAACAACGAGACTTTAGCTAAGGGTTGCCTTCTCCTTAAAACTAGGTAAACTAGGTTTGTGAGCGTTAGGCAAGAGCGATTTTTTGACAGTAATAAATTATAAAATATCATTAATTAAAAGTTGTTAACGATGCATGTAAATTTAATTACATAATCCGTACCAGTTCATAAAAATACCAAAATAAATAAAAATGCATAAGCAATTATTAATAATGTTGGTTAATAATAAGAAGGCTCAACATTCATTAATCGCCTAGAAAAATTAATGTTTTTAACTTACTTAGTTTTTTTAAGACCGCCAAAGATGCAATGCATAAAATCCATAAAATACCGATGATAATTTATAATAAAATATGGTCAAGTTATATTTATGTGTATCTAATATGGGTTACATTTACACTTATATTTATACAAACGAATAATTTAAAACAATATACATCGATTAACTCAGATGCTAATAATGAGGAACCCGAACAAGTTAATACACACATGTGCATGTGCATATATATGTGTATGAATATTTAAAAAAAAATGAGGTAAATATTGAATAAAAAATTTTAAATTAAATAAAAACAGCTCTAGATTTCTGTATAATAAATATTCAGTACAGAATATTACCTGTATGTCTTGAATGAACGCCTCAATCTTCTGGATACGCTTTATCTTGAGTAATTTCCCCTCATGTATCCACTGAAGATGTTGAGAGCTCTAATTATAATCATCAGGAGAGTTAATTCTTCTTCTAACACATCTGCTAAACTCACCCCAGAAATTGGTATCATTGAATAGCTTTCCAATTGCTTCTGAGACTGCTAAGCGCCTCCGTATAGCTGCTAGTAGTTTTTCAATTAGTGCGGTAACTAGGAAATAATACTTGCTGAAATCCAACTTCTGAGGCCAACCACATGGACTGAGCTTCCTTACCGTGCCACTGAAGTGTAGTAAAGCTTGTTCATGATAAATTTTAGGTTTATCTCAAAAACTTACTTGTACCGATACCGTTTATAGTTAGTTAATTACGTGTTTAGAGAGCTGCGGATGCTATGTTTTTTATTATTTGTCTTCTTTAATCAATTTTCATACTGAATTATTGAGCTTTTAGCAATGAAAAAATGAATATTATATTAGGCTACTTTAAATTTAAATGTTCCATAAGCTAGAGTTCATAGAGCTATACCATTATGTCCTCACTGGGGAAGGGAATGTGTGGCATGCAATGTCGGGTCGAAAGTCGGACAGTGTGGACATAGCTATAAGTCACTTTCTTTGGACAAAACGTACCCTTGCAAAGTGAAACAATCGAAGTTTCATATACCAATAAATTATTTAGAGGAAGAACGGTGGTCAAAATTGAACAAAAAAATAGTATTGAACAATTTTAGATTCCAACGTTTTGGCATACTTTTATATAAATTTTGAGGCTTCAGAGATTAAAAGATCTACAAAAGTGGTCTAAAAAGTCGGCATTCGTTTAGTAGTTTTATAATGTTTTTTGTTTAATTTCGACCGCCATCCTGATCGTCTTTTCCTTGATTAATTAGTAAGGTAAACAATGCCATTCATAATATAAGAGGTTATTTTTAAAAATAAAAATAGTTGTTAAAAATAAAAGGCTGCAACAAATTTTATATACCTTAATATTTCAAATACAAATATTTTATATCAATACAATAGCTATTTTACAAACGTATTTTTTCAAGTTGGATGTTCTATACAGAGCAATTCATTCTCTACAATACACGGTCATTTATTTATTTATGTCACGTACTTGTTAGACAACAATGCGCATGATAGATAACAATGCGCACATAGGCTAATATTACCCCAACCAAAACAAATTTGGTTTAGTCTTCAATCGCTTAATAGCATGCGAAAAAATATATTTGATTATCTAACAATATTAATTTTCTACGGGTTATCTTCGTCGCTACGGGAGAAGATATCTTCACAACAGCGCCTAAGCAATGATGCGATTTATTGTAAGCATTATTAACTCCGAGTATAACGTAATTTCCAGATTTATCAGTAGCGTTATTAGCTATATAACGGATTCGAGAGACCGACAGTTGGTGAGATGAGTGGATGGCTGCTAAGGATACTTATGTGAAGATCCTAATTGTGCTGTGACGGTGGAAGCAGCCAGTGGAGCCCCGGATAATCAAATAAGGCCAGTCCTCCCTCATAAACAGATTAATATAAAGCTGATTGGGCTCTTCAAATATTTGGCCGGGTCCGGTTAGCCGATTGGATTATATCAGCACAGGGTCCGGCCTCTTCAAGCAGCTCCATTGTTCCTCTTGTCTTACTAGCGATGGCTCCTTTGCTCAGCAAATACTTCGTAGTCATCACTTGGTCAGATTTGCAAATGACCCCATCTAATGAGCATAAAACCTTGGTCAATGTTTCGAACCTGTCTCATCAAACAAGGATTGAATCAAATGATCATTCATTTCAATTTTTTTATTCGTTTTTAAATCTCTTTTCAATTATTACCGATTTATTTAAATGTCAATACCATTTGGCAAAGTTTCATAAATGAGAAGTAGGTAGTTAAGAGCGCAAAATATGTGATTATGAAAACAAGTTAAATATGTGTTTACTTTTATCCATACAGAAATCATGTTTGTACAAATATATAAAATAGATAATGATTTGTTTAAATGTTTTCCCTTTTTAACCCTCCCCCTCAAAATTTAAGATTTTACGTTTCAAGATACGTATTTGTAAATACTAATCAACAGCATTTTATTATTTATTATTACTGCGAAAATTCATTTATTATTTAAAATATGATCAATAAATTTAAAATCATATTCTTAAATATTCTCAGTATTTTTAATTCTTCTCTTTGTAATACTACACCTAATATTGCCAATTAACAAATGCTTACATCGTTCATATGACGAATAATATTACTTTTAACAAAGTCGAAGGTCCTACTTCTATAGCTATTGCTTTTTAACTTTGGCGCGATACGTGCCATTGACGCTCGACGAAAACTAAGGGACTGCCAATAACATTTGCGTTTTAATGCGCACATTTAAAGTCATTGAAAAGTTATGAAACTTCCCGCATATTAAAAATATTTCCAAATCTGTAGGTGTAATATTTTTCTGAAAAAAAAAAGAAGGAAAATTAGTTTCTTAAATGATTTTTACACAATGTGAAAGAAAAAATTATTAAAATGTTTATTAATTTAACAACAGAAACATTTTTCACATTTCACATTATGGCTTCCAATGTTTTACGTTTTTTCCTAATTCAGTATTCCTCGAAACTTGTTTTGCGGGAGCCAACTTACAATAACTTTAACGTCAAAGGATGAGGACCCTTTCCTCTCCTTGCCGAGTTTTTGTCACTTCTTTCCTTGTTATATTTTGAGCAAATCATCCGTTTGGCCTTGTGATGCATTTGAGCAGATTTATATTGAAAACTTTCATTCTCTCTCTCTCTCTCTCTCTCTCTCTCTCTCTCTCTATATATATATATATATATATATATATATATATATATATATATATATATATATGTATATATATATATATGTATATATATATATATATATATATATATATATATATATACACACACACACACACACACACACACACACACACACACACAGATATATCACACATCCCCAAAACCGTATTTTAGAGGTTATGAAGCAAATTTAAAAACAAACCCAACCTCATCTAATGATCTTCGATACAGTACAAAAGCCTATTATTTTCGTGAAAAATGCGATTAAAGTCGATGCCATTCTTTGCTGGGATTCATACTAGGATGAATGGAGAATGGTGAACAAATGTATGTGCATTAGATTGTTTATCATACTGAATACAAATCAAGATCGTTTCTAGTGAGTGATATCAAAATAGCCGTAGATATGTTGTTCCCTGCATCACTCACCATTACTAAACAGAACAAGTAGGTTGGATGCCATTCCTAAAGGTAACCTGTGATTGACAGGCGAATCAATTTAAATTATTGCAAACCAATAATACATTACATTCCTGCCCAGGTGGAGCACATAATACACTACCATGTCATGGTAATTATAAATACATTATCGTTATTCGCATTTAATGAGATAATACCAATTTTCATGTTAGTTGCATTTAAAAGGATATGAACAATCAAAAGGTATACTTCCTAAACATTTAATCGACAGATATCAGACCAATTTTAATTGTTTTACAAAGTAGTTCTAATTGGTTCAAACCAAATATTTCCAGTTATCCACAAATGAACTAAGGCTTGAACTTCTAAACAGAGTAGAAGATTAACAATTTGAACCAAAATATAATAAAGACTTGATGGGCTGAGGGCAGGAGTGTAACTAGGCATTCAGAAGAGCCGGGGCAAGGAAGCAAATCTTAGTACATAAATGAAACATCTTTTTTTAAAGCCTTTCCTCCACCTCCACGTTACATAAATTTACTCCTAATAATAAAATAGTAAGATATTCGATACATGCATTCTATTCACTGTAAACTAAAATTAATATTTATTCGAATAAAATATTTCAAATTTTTGACTATACAGTCGCTACATCTATTAATACAGATACAATATTAAATAGAAATAAGCATTTGAGATATAAAATATCAGAAGCACAATCTTATACCTAATATGAACATGGCCATATATATATATATATATATATATATATATATATATATATATATATATATATATATATATATATATATATATAAAAGAGAGAGAGAGAGAGAGAGAGAGATATTGTTCGTAGTTTAGCATTTGTATCTATGGTATATTAAGTATTATTTGTTATGTAGCGATGTCAAAAACGAAAGTGCATCGAAAATCGACGAATGTGGACATAGCTGAATTACGAAAATAAAATAGCGAAACATCACAATTACTAATCCGAATAAAATATTACTTCATTTTGTACCCCCTGTCTTGGCTCTTAACTCGGAAGCTCCGGAGCTTTGCCCCGGCTGCTTCAGCCTAGGTACGCCTATGGTTAGGAGGAGGAGGAAATACATTTATCATTACCATATATAATAAATGTATAATTACATTAGTGTATTTCTAATAACATAGCTCTTTAATCAAATTATAACTCTGCAAAGCTTGATGATTTATAAATCTACAAAACTATGAATGTTTAAAAAAAAAAAAATGTCTTTGTAATACATTTAATATTTCCAATAACTCCTAAATACAACTACCTAAAAAACGCAAAATGCCATTTTCGATTATCATACAATTCACAATTAAGTTATTTTTTCAGCATAGAGTCGAATAGATACATTGTTGATACAGTTAAAATACGATTTTTTCGGAATGTACAAATTTTACTTCTTGCTTAGAACAGTTTTTGTTTTGTCATTTGATGCCGCGCAGACCAATAAATATTGGATCTCCGGTATGGTTCCTCATCTGTAAATGCCGCTTGCAAAGCCGTATTACAATTCAAATGTCCTCTCATTCTGATAGTTAAAAAGATAACACAACAATGTTTTATAAAATTGAAAAATTAATTTCTTCGGAACAAACCACTTAGGAAAATGGGAATGGTTGTGATCTAGTTGCTCAACGATCAATTATTTAAACAAACGAATGGAAAGGGAATAATAAAAATAAACCTGCTGAGTTTTAAAATTTCAAGGAGAAACCAAAATCCCTAAAAAATAGAGTACACTTAAAAGCCCATGCTTACGGAACATCGGAGCGGAGCGGATTAAGAAATGAAAATTTAAAGCCGCAGGTCAATAGCAAGACTGACTTAGCAGGAGCCCTTGCTTTGAATAAAAAATCGGCGTGCCCTGAGAAGCTACTAGCGTCGGGCCGTCCCGTGGGAAATGAATACACAACTGCAACTGACTTGAACTGAAAATAAAAGCTTTTGTTAATTGGTGAGGGATGAGGGGTAGGGGGAAATTGGACTGTCTGTATGTAATTGAGCGTAGGCCCGGGTAATTACCAGGGCTAAGATAATTTGAAGGGGACTTGGATCAACAGTGCTGTATTTCTGTTTCCCCAAACCATAGCAAACCGGCAACCGCTTCCCATTGATTCCTTGCTCCATAGCTTTGGATAAATACGTTATTGTTCTACCTGGTTGTGGTATTTATCGAATTATCTTTTCCAATACCTCCAATTACGGAAACCTGTTTCCCAACAGAGCTCTTCGAAAACGCGCTAATTTAAAAAAGGGATTTAGTAGTATCTATATCATTCACCCATTTGGAAAATTCTAATAAAATACGAAAGCCACATAAAATTAAGTATTTTCATAGATTTAGTTTTAATTTACCGGATTGACCACCAGAAAACACGTAATTACAAAGCCTACTTTTTTAAATTTTCAATTCATTTTTTTTTCCCTTTGGCAATATAGTAATCGTTGTTAAGGTATTGAATTATATCAGTGAATTCTTCATTAAAAATTAACAAATAAATAAGAACTGTTTGAAAGAAAAGTATGTGATGTGGATACCACATAAATTCCTTTAAAGCCTACCAAATTATACAAAAAGTGATCCTGACTTTGGTTACTGCTTTCCGAAGGAAACAAGCAGTGCCTATCTCTTCAAAGACACTTACCATTGGTTACTTGTGACGGTGCTCAGAGTAGTAATTCTGGATTTGTTAGACACAAAATTATATTTTCTAAAACATTTATTTGACGCTTTTATTTCTAAAATTGAAAGAAAATCTGATTTGACCTTCCGCCAATTCAATACTAAAAAGTAGTTTGGAATTAAAAGTATAGTACCACTTACGGTTGGTGTATATTATTCCCAATGATATGAAAGTCTCTAGTACTAAATTTCAAAAGAATTCGAGTAAATTTAGACTTGTTTTTTCAGTAAATACTATTTGGAGCAAAACATAAAGTACCACTTCCGGCCAGCCAATTTGAACCGAAAAATAGTATGTTATAACATAAGTGTGATAAACCAAATATGAAAATTTTCCCATTATATTTTAACATAATTTTTGATGAAAATCTATTATGACCTTCTAGTAAAGTACCCGTTCCGGTGATCATGTAGTGATCAAAAAGTTTTTGATTAAGGCGAGATACGCATAAACCTATATCCGCAGGTACTGACGTCACAACAAAGTTAGTCAAAATGAATATTTCCGTTGAAATCTTAAAACCGAAGATTTTCTAGTTTACAATACTTCCATATACATTTACTGCGTATATGGAAGTCAACAGAAAATAAAACAAGGCAATTTTGAAACAACATGGCGGATGGTAATGTCAAGCGAGGATCGTCCTGAGGTGCCTTGCGACTTTAGTGCCAAGTTTCAAAAAAATGGCCCCATAGTTTCCGAGAAAAGATGCGGACGGTAAAAAAACGGGATTTTTTTTATTTTTCGATTTTTGGATACTGAGTATCTTGAAGCGTAATATCTCAAATTTTGAGTGGGTTTATTTTGTTTTTCTTGATCGCTTACTAAGGTTCATTTTGGAAAATATAAAAGAACAAATATAGCATACTTTTTTTCAATACTTGAAATAAAAAGATTCTTCATAACACATCAACATTACGTAAATATGAGAATAAAACCTGTTAAAATTCTCTCCCCCCCCCAAAAAAAAAAAAAAAACTGAACAACTGCAATCCATAAAGTGTCTGGTGCTCAGCACTTGGTAATGACTGTACTGTTTCTAAGCCGAGATCATTATTGATGATTATTTGACCAAGATCACGCTCAACCCCCAGGTTTTTCCTCCAATTAAGCGTACCCACTTTATAAAGTTTATAGAGGCTGGGTGAGCCTCAGGAGGGTCTACCGATTTGATGGAACTTTGGATTTGATCCACGGCCGATAACAGAATAAACACCGGAACATAGAGATTGGTAGTCCAGTGCCCTATCCACGTTCCCCAGCTGAGCTACCCCGCTCCGTTATTAAAATTTATTACATATATTTATATATATATATATATATATATATATATATATATATATATATATATATATATATATATATAAATGTCATAGCCGAACAGAAAATATTGGATAATATTTAAGTAGTTTGGCCTGACTCATGGGTGCACCGGACTCCCATGGATTATCTTTATTTGTAATCGAGGAGGCCACTTCATTGATCACCAAATTTTCTTCTCACAAATCGTTATTCGCAAAAACCTCCAAAACTATCCTATTATTTTAAATTGTCAGATATATGCATTCCAATAAAACTTTAAAAATTAAAAAAATAAATTCAGACACCGATGGTAACATAAATGTAAAACTGTGATGGGCTAGTTGACGTAAGGTAATGCGGGGTAAGTGCATACTTTGGGCAAGTGCATATATGGGGATTTATTCCAAATCTATTTTGTTGGAATTTCTATGGGAATTTGAAGTGCATTTGAAGTAAATAGTAAAATTCTCATGTATGTACTTGCCCAGGATATGCATGCCACTCCGGCTTACCTTACTTTTAAATTAATGTCAGGAATTTTAACATGAATAATCATAACAGACAATTTAACAAAATTGAGTATCAGAGCCGGATCAAGAACTTTTTCCTGAATGTCAAATTTAATTTTGTAGCCTCTTGATTCATTCCCTTCTCCTAATAAAAGTCAAGTTTTATAATTACATTTTAGGTCATCTATTGTATTTCGAAATAAATATCATCTCATATCATTAACGCATTTTATTGAATTAATTAAGGTCCAAACAAGCAAAATAAGTCGATTTTGGCATAAAAGTTGTAGTGTTAGATGCATATTTTACTGAAATACGCAATTTATGTTTCGTACAACTTTTCATTTTGAAGTGACACACACGAAAGCACACAAACACAAACACACACACACACACACACACATACACACACACGCACAAAAAACGGTGAATTTCTGTTGAAAATTCCTATTCGAAATTTTTCACGATCGCCATCCTTTTTCTTTCTAAATACTTCATACGTAAGCAAGTGAAAGAAAATAATTAACAAACAAAAAAATAAAATATTAAAATTATTAATAAGCACAAATAATAACATTAACAAATGTTAAGTGAAATCACTTTTCGAGATTTTTTTTTGCAACAAAAAATGCTCATGATATCGCCATAGTTTATTGAAGCAACTCGTTTTTGCTCTATAGAGATTATGCTTATATTTGTTAACCTTTGTTGAGTAATTGTAATTTTGTCCTAATGGGAAAATATAATTAAAACATTCGGATATAAAAAAATTTAAAAAAATGTTTCTGACACTAGTTCTTTAATGTTTTTTTAATGTGAGGAACATGAATCTGATGTAGATTATACAAAAATTTAATAAAAAAGTTTTAGCTATGTGCTCCTAAATATGGCCAACCTTGTTGGGATTGTTGCTTGATTTGTTATGGGTGTTGAAAAGAATCGAAAGAGAAAGGCATGCGCACAGCCACCTTCTAATGTCTCAGAAATATTTTGTATAAAACAGCAGATAGAAGCAAAGTTTAAGGGACTCAACTTTAAAAAAACATGATGCTATGAACTAAAGTTCAAAACCTTCAACTATAACATTTTTTTAGCCAATTTGTGTTAATTTTTTGGTTTGGTTTTAACACGAAAATTGTTTGAAATATGATTTGGATAGCAATCTCATTTAAAAAAAATTCAGAGGAATAAAGGATATCCTCGAACTCTTCCCCCTATTGTGGAGTATGGAAGGACCCCCTACAGTACCATGGTCGGTGCACCCGCTAATAAAGGATGCTGCGAATTTTGGGCAGAGCTTCAATAAATATTTTTTTTTCTAGTTACGGTTTTTATATTTGCGATTAGTTACTACCCGTAAAAAAGGTACGAAGTTAAAATCTTCAATAAATAATTACACTTTCTTGGTCTTAAAATTATTGTTGTTTCCAATACTTTACTTACAATCGACTTATTTATTATAGGTAATTGAGGTTTAAGAATCTGAGAGGATTCAACAAGTGAAAAAGAGGGCAAGTGAAAAAGAGGGCATCCCTGGATAAGCTGTGTGAGAGATGTGGAACAAGACCTTTCCAAGCTTGGAGTGACTACATGGGAGTCAAAAGCGCTGGATCGCGACGAATGGGAGAAGATTGTGCTGGAGGCCAAACTTGTAGAAGACATAAAAACATCAAAGGCACATCAAAAGCTACAGATTTTAAATTTGTATCATTCCCGTGTTTATTTCTAAAGTTCTAGCAGAATGTAACAAACATTTCTTGTAATTGAATCGGTTTAAAAAAAAAAAAGTATAACAAATTTTTTTATCAACCGAATTCACAGTGTTTCGTGGATATAAACTGAATATGGGAATTCAGACATAAACGAAGGAAGGATTTTATTCTTACATTGTTTCTGGGGAAATACCTTTGTGATTTTTAAATGACCAAATGTTTAGAGAATGCCAAGGCCAGAATATCAAAACGTTATTCTGTTTTCCTTTTTCACTGTTATTCATACCCCATATTATGTATTTGTGACGTTATCGTTTTAGTATATTAATGAATTAATTAAATGCATTTAATCATTTTATGTTTAAACGATGAAGCATAAAGAAAAGAATAAATACAATTACCACAAATTATATATATATTATTGATTGATGGTAATTAATAGAAGTTAGTTTATGAGCAGGAATATACTGCGGGCTGTAATGGTGGTAAAGCATTGTAGTATTTAAGAAAATTATTATTGACTGTATTGACATAACATACGAAGGATCTAAAAGAGTCTGCCATCAATTTTAGTCTGATCTCGATTTGGCGATATCTATGTCATGGAATATTAGAACAATGTCATACCCAATGTTACAAAAACTTTAGAACAAACAGGCAATATTTATTTTATAACTTCAACTAATTCATGGCTCCAGTTACTGAAGTTACGGTGTTTAATATGCATCAATACCTAGAATATAATGATATACAACAGTGATATTAGCTGATTTATATTATTACATGTTAACCTTATTGTCCATATATTGATATTTTTATTTATAATATTTATTTATTTATAAATAATTGTATGAATCTACTCATTTATTTATGCAAGTTAAATTTGATATATATTTCTTTATATTCTATAATATACGTATCTACAAAAATCATCTAAACAATGCTATTTGTATGTTCAAAACATGTTCTTCTATTTTTTATTCTTGTTTTGTGGAATTTTATTTTATTTTTTGTTGAAATAATTTTATCATTTATTCTTTATGCAAATTTTACATTTCTATAATTTATTAAAAAAAATAGAAATGTTAACTAAATATCCCTTGAATATATATTACGCTGTTTCGCAATAAATATGCACACTTTGTTAATAAACACCTGCAGTTAATTTGAAAGGCAAAAAGAAAAAAAATCTGCCCATATTTAGACAATAAAACATGTACAACCAATGACTTCAATTTATTCTAAGGAGAATTTTAAATGAGGTTTGAAAATAGCTAAATCTTGAGGTAAAAAAAATGTATATGATAATGTTAAAATAATTATAATTAAAACATGGAGATCTTCATGCTTAGGAAAAATGTAATTTATTTTTTCTACAACTATTAATATTAATGAATAGATTAAATATTAATGATGAAAAAAATAATGATATATAGTTTATTATATGTTGATTTAATATATTTTAATATTGAAGAAGACATTTTTTAAATATTTTTTTATCCGAAGCTACACTGTGTATAAGCGAAACCATGTAAAATGAATACGGTAAAATGAGGATGACCGGTAACATACCAGATATTAAAATTTCTAGGAACAAGAAATCTATCCTTATTGATTGTATTGAATCTGTCATATTTTGTTTATTAGTAGATATGTAAATAAATGACTATTGTTTTAATGTTTGTTATAAATTATGAATAATTAATTTTATTTTAAATTTAATAAACATTTATTTCTTTATGGCTCACCCAGTCTCTATAAAGTGGGTACACTTAATTGGCGGAAAAACCTGGTGGTTGAGCGTGACCTCGGCCGAATCATCTTCTTGTACAACCGTTGGCTTAGAAACACTACGGTCCTTACCAAGTACTGAACCCAAGACACTTCACGGGTTGCAGTGGTACAGATTTCTTTTTTTTTAGTAATAAATTACTATAATCTATATAAACAATGATAAAAAATAATATTACTTTTCTCTTGAGAGCTAAGGAAATAAGACAGAGGTGGCTCCTTAATTTGAAGTTTCATAATATTAACAACATAGTGAATATTTTTACATATTAGACTTACTAAGAGGGTGATTGATCCGAACCTGATATATATTATTTTTTTATAGTTGCCACAATGATGTATTTGGCGTGTTCCAGATTGGACAATAATATATTGTTATTATTATTTATTTTAACATATTTGTGTGATATAAGGTAAAAATATTTTATGTCCTGTAATAGTTTAATATAATTCTGGAAACTATAATAAGGGCCTTTTCAGATATGTCTGATGATGGCATTGTGGCCGACACGTGGCATAAAGAAAAATAAACATTTGGTGAATTGATTTCAGCCTTATATAATTCAGTTGTCACCTCAAAGTCAACAAACATAACTGTCATAATTCCTTTTCACAAGTTTTAAATTATTCGAATTATATCCTATTCACCCCCAAATAACAAGGTGGGGACACAACCATCATTGTGGCCAACCCTTGCACATTGCTCATAAATACCATTATATCAAGAGTGTGGGATATTCATGAAGAAACGCAGGGCTTCGACCACAATTGAATCGTACCTCGTCTAATTACAGCCTTTTGTCTGGAACCGATGAGAGGAACTGCCTTTATTTCACTCACAAGGGGCTATGATTCAATCATCAATGACCCCGGCTACTTGTTGAGTCATCCCTCTTCACAATATAACTGCGTTAGTTGGAGTACGGGGTCCCGAACGCCGGCAGTTAATGGCCTAGCGATCATTGGCAAAGTGAGTAGTTTCGTTCCTGCGGTCGCTCTTCTTGATTAGATCTCCGACCCCCAGCTCTCGGTCTAAGTGGCCATGGTCTGTGATGGATGTTGACACCCACATCAGGATCCGTCGACCGGCTGTGCGTAACATCATCCGAAAGTTGAAGAACTCAAAATTAATACCAAAAACTCAGGATCTTCGATGATAATGATTGAACGGATTTTTCGGCATTAAAAATTTCTAAAGTATGTTGTATAAATCTGTTAAAGACGCAATAAAATACACCAGGATGGTATATATTTTATGTGTTATTATCTATACGACCAATTTCTTGTGTTCGTTGATAGGTAGGTGACCATGGTCGTTTTCAAACCAGTTGAAGCAAATTCAAAACATACACTTTATCAGGTTAATATTCATTAAATGAGGGGGAAGAAGAAACTCACATTAAAGTTTAAAAATGTATAACTACAAGCTATCTAATAATATTATTTATCGCGGAAGGTTTTCGACATTTTTTTCGTGGCATGAAATAAAACATATCAGACTTAACCATTTATCAGCAAGTCTATCTTTTCGCTTAAAAGCTTTAATCTATAAAATTATTAAACGTCCGACCCTATTGTATGGCGCACCATTGTTTTCACTCTGCTAAGTCGACAGGAAAGCGTTTACAATCATTTCAAAATGGATTATTCAGAAGGATAGTAAAAGGAACTTCGTTGTAAAGAGTAAAAACATTCAGGTTCCAAGAGGAATTAAAAATGACAAGAGCTGCGGATTTCCTAATTGAGATGAATTAAAAAAAAATCGATCAATAAAACAAATAACAAACCCCACGTTCAATGAGCTCATACCTTCTGGCGTATCCCAGCGTTTGCAACAATTATTTGAGAGATAACTTTCAGATTTAGTTTTAGTTTGTATGTTGGATACAGATTAAAACGTGAGCCCCATTACCTAAACATTAATCAGAAATTATGAAAAACTAACAGAAATAATATTGAAGATACAATATAGACCTCTTTAAAATACGTGTTTACAGTGAAATAAGGATCTCCAGGCAATGAAGTTTTCATAAACCTTAAAAGAAACAACAAAAGAAGAAACGAAGCGAGTTGAGAAAAAAATATATACATGCTTTGTTTTGGGGAGAGAAGAGAGATAGTGAGGAGCAAGAAAAGTTGATAACTTCATTTATTACGTTATTTTCTATTTGATGAGGTTAATGGCCATAAAAAAACGGGCTATTACTGTCTTTATATTTAATGAGGGGCCTATGCAGATTTTTTTTTCGCGGGAATATAAATTTTTTTTCGGGGGGGATTTAATTAGAAGAAGGCGAGTAATTACCTAAATGTCTGTAATCGCCGAATCGGGAGTATGTTTTTAAGATAAGCATGAAAATTGGGTATAAAGTTAACAAAAATACTACTTAATATATATATATATATATATATATATATATATATATATATATATATATATATATATATATATATATATATTTGTACCTTTTAGTGTATCCTCTGACCTCCTTCCCCGCGTACTCTACTGTATTCAATTATGTGTGTGCTGTTGTTGTTTACTCCTATATGTATGTTTTTTACTGAAACGAAGTAGAATAAATTAAAAAATAGTATATTTTGAATTTTTTTAAATCGTACTTAGAATGGACCCTTCCCCTCGTATTAATTTAAGACCTCTAACAGAAAAATAAGTTTCGTAAATAATAATTCCTTTAGCTTATAATAATAATATAATGAGAATGAAGGCAAGCGAGAATAAGATGGGAAAACAATATTTTGTCCTGTATGAAGTGGGCATAATTAGTGATCACGAAAGAAAAAAAAAGATAAATCCTTTGCCTTCTATTTGTTCTTTTTTTTTGTTTTTTGTTCCTTGGGGCTGTAATGTTCTCATTTACTGCAAATTGGATAGGAATGACGAGTTATTTATCCAACAACTTACCAATATATTATAGCTTAACCCGCCATTGGTCGTTATATGAGATTTTCGCTCTCAAATATTTACTTTTTATAATGTTTAAATGTTCACTGTTATTTTTATAACTAAATCCCCTTTCTATCTTCTTTTCGAACCCTCATTTAGCATCAAGTTTGGGTTGCGTTTCCTGTTGGTCTTTAGTATACACACCAACTATTCCATAAATGTTACTCTTAGGCTGTGAGATTTTCTTTCATGACACGACTAACCGTGCAACTTATATTATTGTATTCATTATTGCAGATTTTAAATTCATTCTAAATATTGTAAAAAAAATGTTGTCCAGCGAGTTGCTAAAAGTGAACCACAATATGTATCAGCACAAGACATCTGTGAAGGATTCGGCGCATTTTGTCCAAGACGAAGCTACTAAAAAGTGAGAAAACCTGTCATAAACATATCATCGTCATCACGTTTATGCAACGAATATGAAATAGCTACTTTTCAGGATACCAAAACTTTACCCTGTTGCGAATAATTATTTTATCTTTGAGCCTTTTAACTTTTCTGAGCTCTAGATTTGTGTCTAGATAGGATTTTATTTTTTAAGTATGCTTCTGATGAATTAATTTTTAAAAAAGAATTCGGAAAATTCGGTAATTCAAATTGTAATAGACCTACTCAGGTACCAAGTGTGCCATTCTCAATCAAAGACTTGTTCAGATTAATTTTTTTAACTTTCGAATAATTTTCTTTTAACTTTCAGACGAAAAAATTATTCTATGAACTGTATCCTCATAGCCATTTTACAAAAATGTAAATTTTAATTTTAACAAATTAAAATATTTGTTATGACAATGTGATACAGACGTTTTAATAGGTTTAAGTTAGGTGCATTCAATGAATGTTTTTTTATCCAAAACTAATAATTGTGTGTTTAATGTATTGTTACCTAATTAGTAACGTTATCTTATTCTGATTTAATTCAAGGAAACACAAAAGAAATGTATAAAATTGGCGTGTGAGATAAAAACTCACATGCAACCGATGGCGTTGGAGCAGACCTAGCGACTAATGCCGAGTTAAATTAGAAGATCAAGATTTATTCCGTTGGTCCGCCGCGAAAAGCCAACCCGCCCGAACCGAATGCGAACCGGCGCCGTTTCTGGCTCGAAAATAGATGTGTTCAAACGGACGACACAAGTTAAAATAATTCCCCATCTCCTTTCAGCCCTCAAACAGAAAAATTCACAATGAAAAATGAAAAATTAAGATAATTTTTACCTTGTTCCACCAAGTCCTTCCTGGCATTGGAAAGTGAGGTGGGTCCATCAATTTTGAACCATGGGAAAACTGGAAATTTCAGGATGGTTGAATGAAATTGTTACATAGTCAGAGGCGTGCCAGGTTATTCGTGTCCCCGGGGGACACTTCTTTTACGCCCCCATCTTAGGAAAGTAGAACATCCCTCCGACCCTAACTAAAAATTGGAATAGATTTTTTTTTTAAGCCTCTGATGACAAGAAATTTATAGTAAAATTATCGCAGTACATTTTAACTATTTAAAAACAATTATACATTCTCTTAAATTTTATATTAAAAACAAGAGTAGCCTGTAAAATTATACATAATGAGATCATATCGGGATCATGAAATGTTATACACAAGTAGTTTGATATAAAATTCCAATTTCAATAATTTAATTTTTTTTTTATCTCCACGTTTAAACCCTCCCTCTCATAGTGACTGGGGTGGACCATCATTGAGCATAGTTGACAGTAAATTAAAATGTGGATAAAAGCTTACTGATTTTGTAAAAAAGCCTTTCCTAATGTATCTTGTATTGCATAGTTTTCTTCATTATCGGTCATAATTGTTTAAAGTAGATACGATTTCCGTTTGAATGTTGTTGATTTTTCTTGTTAGGCATTTAACTTTAAATATAAATTCCTTTTTTATTTTACAAAAATACCTCATTCCTTTTTTCAGAACCCTTGGAGCATAATTTGAAGTCGCACAAATCGAAAACTCTCCAAAAAAAAATTCATTTATGTTGTTTTTTAGTGTTTTCTCTCATAATCTTAAAGTTTTTAAAATAAAAAGTATTTTTGTAATGCACGTAGGTACAGATTAAATCCTTGTTGATTTGAATCTATAGCGCAAAAAAACGTTTTATCTCTATAGTAAACGACTTGTCTCTTATATGCCATCAAGACGCGGAGAATTACGGTAATTGAAAATAATTCACGAAGAGCGGTAGAAAGTAGTGACTAGAAATCTTGATTGTTAAGAAAATGCAGTGAGATTATGTCTTAATAATAATATTGTTCAATTAGCCATTGACCTAGATTTGAGTAAAATCACAGTATACCTCAGATAAATACAAAAGTTACACTCATCCCGGAAAATAAAGCCATTTAAATGAAGTACAGGCATTGCCAGGATCTTCGGCTGTCTTATATAAAGTGAATTGTATTTATCATTGCCTTTTTTATCCGTTGTTTGTTTATTTTCGATCTTGAAGAGACTTTGCAGGTGGCCTTGAAAATAGAATGAAGGTGATAGTCTGAATGAGGTTTTCAAAATCTCTACTCTCCTTATCCATCCCTCTCAAAAAAGATTTTTGGGCTCTGCTTACCGAAATTTTTACAATTGATGTTGAAAATATTTTATAAAAATGTTTTACTCCATCCTTTTTCTCTACTCTGAAAACATTATTCATGACCACAATATGTGTGTGATGCTTTCCTAAAACTCCAAAAGATTTCTCAAAAAGTTTCACTTACCAAACTTCATTAAAGCTCTTCGCTCCGCGTAAAGCCGGAGAAACGCCAGAAGCCTAATGCTCTAATTCGGATAAATATTCAAAACTGCTTTTTGCAAAATATCAGAAAAATAAAAACGCAAAGGTATAAAAATATGGTCTATAATCACGCCTTTAATTATTAAATCGAGAGAGAATGCATTAATTAGGATTATTAATGGAGAAGCTTGCTATCAAAAGTAGACATCTCCATTTCCATTTTTATTTGTAAAATTTCAGTAAAAACTAATTTTTCCACCATTTGAAGCTTCATTTTTGCTTGAAAAAAAAAAAACCAACTTACCATTCAATTTTACACAGAGTTTTGGCTCACAGAGTTTTTGTAATTTTAAAAATTGAGAATAAAATTTTATTATTATTATTACATTTGACTGAAGCGGAGTTAGCTTTGGATACCTATCAGAATTCGAAATCTGTTTTGGTCGGAAGTGGATAAGTTCACTTTCGATAGTAAGATTTTCAATTTTAGTAGAAGCAGAAGTACTGTTGTACAGCAGATTATGCTTTATTTAATTGTGCAAACGGTTAGGGACACTTAAACTTACACTATTTCGATGCTTCGTCTGACGGACGCTCTTCATGCCTTCATGTGATTTAAACAGACAAAAAAAAAATTGAATTTAGAAATATTATTCGTGAATATTAAAAAGTAGTTATTAACAGACCGCTAATTATTATTGTTAATAATAATCTCATCAATACCTTTGAGTACAGACAATTTATCAATTTATCAGACAATTAATTATCATACAGCAATCACTATACAAATAAAACAGAACTATTAAAAATTAAAAACTATAAATAGTATTAGATGTCATCTTTGTTTACAGTTTAAATCTTTTGTCGCCTTTTTTCACTGCAGAAAATAAATAAATTACCAAGCAGGAAAATGATTTTATTATTGACTATTTAAAGATACATATCCTGAAATTCCCATAGAATAGCTTTAGTAAACACGAAATTCGTAACGTCACGTGAAAGGGAATAATTAACAGCTTTATTGTATTTTTTTGTTGTTCAGTTTATCTTTTCTTCGACCTAGCGTGTAGACACTGTTCTTGCCTGTGTCAACTGTTTTTTGTTGATTTCCATGTCACCCTTCTATCGATTTTTCTTAGAATAGTGAGATTCTAACTCTACCGCTCACTTTTTTTTATATACTTATTCCTTTTAAACCATTTTTCCTATAAAAGAAAAAAAACTTAATCTAAAACATGGTCATTTCATGTTTTAAATACATTGTTTTTCACCCTCAATCCCTCTCACCCTCCATCGATTTTTCGTAGAATGGTGTGATCCTAATTTTCACTCTTTTTTTTTAACGGTTTACCTCTTAAGTGAAAAAAATATTAACCTAAAACATGGAATTTTAATATGGAAGATTTAAAATAGGTTGCTGTGAACCATCAGTAATAAAAATTTATTTTTAAGGTAGATTAATATTATTTCGACACTGAATAACTTACTTAAGTTTATTACTAGAATATTTTTATTGAGCGAGCGGAAGCGAGGTCCTGTTTCAACTCGACCGTTTGGCATTTCATTTGTACATCTGTTTGGTATGCGATTTTAACGATTGTAATGGCCAAACCCGTCGTCCAATTTTTCTCAAACTTGGCACAAATGTTCCTTAAAGTGAGGAAAAACGATGTACGTATAAGGATTTTTTTTTCATCCGTTCCTAGATGGCGGTCGTTTTAATGGCTCGGTATCATCAAAACTCTGTTTGAACACATTTATTCCAAAAACTTTGTTGTGAAATCGAGTAATTACTGAGGAAATTGAAATATTGTTGAGCAACAGTGTTTCAACTTGACTGTTTTGAATTTTGTGCTGGAATAGAGAGCTAATTTTAGATTTTTTACAGGCTACTGTTCACAGAACTACTAGTTACTACTAGTTACTAGTCTACGCGTAAGCGAGTTTCAATTTCAACTTTCAAGTTTCAATTTATTCAACTCGATCGTTTGGCATTTCGTTTGTCTGTTTGTCAATATCAAACAAACACGTAGTTCGATTTTCTTCCGAGGTGGCCCAAATGTTCCTTTAAGACAGATAAAGTGAAAAATGCGTAGTGTTATTTATTTTTTAATTCCGATTCAAGATGGCGGTCATTTGAACGGCTCCATATCATCAAAAATATATTTGTTTCGCAATATTTTTAAATGAAAAAAGTTGGCCAATTCAATAATGGACCCTGTGACTATTTGTGAATCTTTGATATATTAAGCTTGGATCTTGTGGAATCCTGGCGATTTTTTGACATTGAGAATTGCAATTGTGTTACTGATGTCGATACCACAAGAAGAATATGTGAACTGAGTCGAAAGAGGTTTATGCGAAGTCACATTCGTAGTTAAAGATTTACATTGTGACAGAAATTGCTGGATGCTTAATAAAAAAAAATATCCGTAAATTGATCTGCGAGGTATACTGTTCGTAGATAAGTAGTGAATATAATATAAAAATAGAAAATCCTTTATTATAATGGCATCCTGTTCATCGTTTGTGAACTTTTTGCAGTCATACTGTATCTGCAACACACATAGTATAATATACAGGTGTTTTAACCGAGGACGTGGGTAAATGGGAGATTTTACAGGGTATATATATATATATATATAAATATTTTTTTTTTTTTTTTTTTTTTCGGTTGGCTCTATAGACCTTGTAGATCTTTGGCCGCGCGATGTGGTGTTCTTACAGACATTTATTGCTTGCGGGAGCACAGACAGCCTGGAGGGGGTCACCCAACCTCACGTTGCTATATATATATATATATATATATATATATATATATATATATATATATATATATATATATATATTTGGACCAATATCGAGCTACTCTGGTTTGTCCAATCACATGTCACCAAGATTGTATAAATGTGGGTATAAGTATGGTGTTGTTTAATTTTAAATAAAGCTGTCTTCACATGTAGGATAACTTTTGTGGTTTTATACGCAATATTATTTGTAATATATTTGTACTCATTAATATTATTTTATGAAATATTTACTATTTAATGAATGATAGTTAAGAATTATGTTTCGCAAGGCCACTGGTTCTCAAACTTTTTTGCCTGGCGGCACCTTGAAATTATTAAAGAATATTCATGGTAATCTTATTATTATTTACTTATTTTTTAAATTAGTAAAGAGATATGTAGGGTGAAAATCATTAGAAAAAATATGTTTAACTAAGCATGTTTTTTTGTGGTGCAAATAACATAAAAACATTCAAAACAAAAATTATCATGACTACAAACATTGAGGAAACAGTGCAATCACAGTTTATAAGTTTCATTAATGAAATTATAATCCATTGTATTAAATAAAATAGAATCGATGGAACATAGAATTGTAATTTTAAAAAATAATATTTCTTTAATTATTGTTTAAATTACACATCTAATTTAATTTAATTGTTGAATTAATTTGATTATTAGAAAATTTTGCGGCACCAACTTGGAGATCAACTATTCTAGACCATGCGCTGCCCTTTTGATAGGGCAAAAAGTAAATATCTCCCGAATACTCTGTCTTTGTAAATGTGGTTTAGCTTTCCCAGGACAGTTATTTTAGAGCAATATAGTTTAAAGCTTAGTACGCAGAGTCTGATTATATATTCGTAAGTCAGAAATTAGGAGTCTCAAGGTAACCGTCTCATGTAATTCTCAGAGATTTAGAATTGATTTTTTTTTTTTGAATGCGTATGCTTCTATCCCTTCGTAGCGAATAGATTACATCTAAAGTGGTTTTAACTTTTCCCATTGGAATTATGAACATCCTCTTATGATTGCTAGCTTTTCATCCGGATTTTATCTGAAAAATGTAGAGGGAATGGAGTGTGTGTCAAGGAGGGCTTAAACAAGGGCTGTAGTGGAGCGATCTAACGAGAGCCTTCCGTGCAACTCCAAATAAATCCCCCTGCCCCGAGGCCTCCAACATTGAAAAACACCACTCACTCCATGGATCATAACGGCCCTCCTCCCAGCGATCGCGTGCGTTTCCTGACCTTTCACATATCACTCCGGCGAGGCTAGGCACCGGCTGATGGATACCCGACATATCATCTGTCCAATTCCATTTTTCAAAATAAATATCAGATCTATGAGGAATTTTTATTTCGTGTCCTATAAATGAAAAACTTGAGTTAAAAACCAAGAATAATACATTTTTACCGCAGTATTTAAATTGCGTTTCACGATAACACATCAGCTAAAAAGGCACTAAAATAAAATAGTGGGAATTACAGTCATATTTTCATTCATAAAATTACAAGATAAATGTTCAATCAAATTTCATAATTCTTCGAAATCAAATTCGGAAGAATTATAAGATAATAATGTTTTAATTATTAATTTTATAAACTGCATTGTAGCTAAGTATTGGACTTTATTGCATGACGAATTCTGATTCTTTATGTGCTCCTTTGTTAGAGAATGAAATTAATTATTATGGAAGCAAACAAAACTTTTGTAAGGATACACATGTGATTTATTCAATGTAACAAATAACTTTTCTTTTTTTTTTAATGACTTTATTTATCAAATTATTCCGTTTAAAAAAATCACAATATATGAGTAAGGTGAACGATCATGCTCAGGTATGAGGTACACTATCCAGTGATACATTCTCCTGACTTGAATCTTACAAGAAGGTTGATCTAAATACCTTTTAGCGGTCATATGTAGGGTATAAGGTGGGACTCACAAGAGATTACCGAATGGTGAGAGTAAATGACAGGAATAAGTGTACCAGTGTATATGAATAGTGTACAAGCTCATTTGGTTCGTAATCAGTACCCGAGGGTAATTCCCGGACTCATGTCTCCTCCCAATTAAGATAGCTGCATTTGTGTTAAAATTATTTGTTGGACACTTTTTGGAAAACGTAATAAAGCCTGGAGTAATGTATTTCTATATAGTGTCAGCATTCAGAAAGAAAAATAAAATCAGACCGCACAATTTTAATAGGTAAGAAATCAGGAAAAAAATCTCCACCTCATTCGATAATTGCTTCAACAAGATTTGAAGAAACTACTCCTTTTTAGTCTTGTTTTGCCAGAAAATAATAGACTTTTTCACTTTTTATCGAAGGTCATCGTAGGGGAGTGGAAGTGCATTGTAAATCCGTTTCATAGCCCGGTTTTGGAGGCTTCGGGGATGTCTGATACACATACTTTTTCCCGCTACGTTTTGGCACTTCCAGCGACCCCCATTGAATCAAATGAGCTGGAATTCGGTAAACATGGATGTTTCCTAGACAGATCAATGCCTTAGATGTTGGCGTAAATATCAGTCAAAATTTCGGCATGTTCTAATATTTTTTCGCGGATTTAAATGATTTGCGCTCCTCCACAGCATCTTCAAATTGAGATAAAATATCGACTATATGTTAGTGAATTGAGTTGGTGTTAGAAAAGTGCTTTTTGAGGATATCAACTTTTTTTCTCGCACCTTCAAGATTTTGATATTTTCAAAATTTTGTATTTTAGTGATTTACACGACCATAGCGACGGACATGCTGCTCATGCTTGTTTTCTTTAAAATACCTCGTGTTTTAATTATGCTACCAAAACAATTTTCATCTCAAAATTTAAATCATACCAGAATCAAATTAAATTCCAAAAACAAAAATTTTAATTTGGATGCTGGAAGGTATCCAACATGTTCAAAACCCAACATTGTAGGTTTCAACGGTTTATCGGAAATTAGTACTGATATTGCCTACAGTATTATGCAAAAGTACAAGCATCGCTGAAATCTATCATGCCTAACAATTATTTATTTTGTCACAGCGTCAAAATATAGGTTAGAGGTATACTGCATTTGCAAATAGTTGTAGTCAGATAATTTTCCATGGTTTAAAAATAATCTTAATTTATATTATAATAACTTTTTTTTAATTCTTGAATAACTAATCTTTGCATTCCATATTCCAGGTAAGTTCTTGTTGATGATTGAAAACCTTTGCTCTCGAAAAACAAATCCAAGGATAGAATATAGCTGTAAGTAATTAGCACTTATTTCTGATAACTAAGAACAGTGAGGAAGAAAGAAACATTCATAAAAAATATGCAATTGCTATTCCGTTTCAAATAAATAATGATTGCTCTTAAAATATAGCTTTATTATATTAATATATTAATCTAATAAATAATAATAAATAAATAATATATTAATAAATATATATTAATATATTAATCTTTCAATATGATTAACTGTCTCTATGCAATTCCTAATCTGCAATTAGGAACCAATCAACATTTTTTTTAAAATTGTGTTTTAATAAATGAGAATTTATTCGATAGCTTATTCTTTGCTTTATTAACTTTTGAAACAATTGCTGGTATTTATTTTATAGTTTTTAAGCAATTCTTTCAATTAACTTATTATTGGAAGTTTGAAAAAGAAAACCAGAAGTTCCTCAATAATAGTAATAATTATTATTATTAATAATAAGTAATAAGAATTATAACAGTTTATAATTATTACTATTCATTATGCAATTCAGTAACGATCAGTACAGGAAAACATACAACACTAATTCTTCAAAATTATACGGAAAAAAGTGCTAATGTCACTGCTAATTAAAAAAGTATTGCTGAGGTAGTGAAAGCATTGAAAAAACGAATCAAGATAAAAAAAATTATGATTCTGGAAGGAATCGGAAAAAAATAAATAGTAGGAACTTTAAATAAAATGGACTTTTATTTTCTAAGGATATAAAGATTATATAATAAGAATGTGCCCAGTCAGTATCCAGATGAGTGTCATGATGCCCAGATAAGTTTACGTACATACGCTTTTCAAAAACCTTCTATAGTTTTTATTAAATTATGGCTCCGGATCCTCTGGCATAAAACTGTCATTAATTGCATTCAATTATTGACATTGAATAAGAACTCTTCCAATTTTTTTATAATATATTAAATAAAGATATTAAAACTATAGATTGGTATTAAGTATGATTCTAGATTCATTGCAATTGAACACTATTTCTAATATCAAAATATAAAAGATATTTTATACATTTTCTTTCATCATCGTTTGCTGCATCTTAAATACGTTATTTAAGCTCCTTACAACATTTCGTTTTTGAGCTAAGCTGTTCACATATACACAGACACAAACGCAAAAAAAAAAAACACTTTCAGTTCATTTTGCGAGTCTTGTTTATTGGTTAACTCAGGGAATCTAAAAACGTTTATTTCCGTTGAAATCACGGATTCAAAATTTTTCTCGATCTCGTTACTTTTGCTTATTATATATTTCATTTATGATTAAGTGAAGGTAAAAATGAGAATTTTACGTATTACGTATTTCTTCTGGAGCTCAGTATAGGCTTAACGGAGCCTGTAGTTGCAAAGGACACATTTAAGCATATCCAAGTGACTGTTTCATGAGAGGACCGGCCTACTGCCATACTTCAAGAGGTGCATTGTTAATGGAGTCGTACATAATTCATGAAGAACCAACCTGAAACCCAAAGGTAGGAGAGCAATTAGCCAGATAGTCGAACACATGGCGGCCACTTAGGCAGCTCTCAGCTGTTCGGGTCAGCCACGCGCCACTCAGAGTCCCAGCTATAGTTATCGACCTACACCTGTCAACTATATCACTTAGGCCAACAGGACCCTCTTTAGGCTGTTTGTCGTCTTCTCGACATACTTTGTTTAGGCGACAATATGACAAAATAAATAGTAGATTACGGGCAAAACATAAAAAGTCATCGTAAGAAAAAACATTCGATTGAAGATTAAAATTATTGGGGCAATTTGTAGTACTCGAAAATATTTTTGAGATGTCAGAATCAAACGCTTCAAGTATACCAAGTGGAACATTATAACAAGCAAAGCTGTCAATTTAGAAATATAAATACAAAATTAAAACAAGGCATAGCACAGATAAATTAAAATAGTCAAGTAAATACATTCCATGTTGACGAATTAAGATAAATGATAGGAAGAAAAAAGATAAAAATGTATATATACAAGTAGAGCAATAAGCTTAATCCATTAAGAAATGTTCAATATGCATCAGAGATACTCCTACTAACTTAGAAAGAAATTGAACACATACTCTTTTTAATTAGTCCTGTTTCGATCTACGCTTCACAGATATACGTTGCATCCAAAAACACTTGCATACCTGAATAATAAGTATAATCTGCATACACCTGTTGACCAGGTTTGTCAACAAAAAAATATTCAGGATAACCAAAACTCCACGAACGCAAGAAATTGATTGAGATTGAAATACTGATCTCGTGCCAACAGTTAACATGCGGATCCCCTCCAAACGATTTCATGACAAGTTAAAAGTGCATTCCGACTTCCTTAGCCAATGCAAAGCCTAAGACCCTTCATGGGTTTTAATAGTACAGTTTTACTAATTCACAATCCTCATGGCTGAAACTCACGCAGAAGGCTGGAAAGGTACTGGATGAGGGATCTCCTCGACTTACTTTATATAAATCGTGACATCAAGACAGAATGAATGCATTTGTTTTTTACAGATGCGACAGAAATGAATTTATAAAGATAATTATAAAATAATACATAATCAACAATATTTACTAAATAATACATTGTTTGCAATATCCACCTAGATAAAAAAGCACGTAGGAAATAAGAAGTTTCAAAGATTGTTTCGTCTTAAAAAAAAAACATTAGAAAGTACAATAAACAGAGCCGATGTCTACTGGTAGTTATACAGAATTTGGTATTTTAATTCACTCAGCAGTCGAAAAAAATATCTATGTGATCACTGTATTTTCACTTCTTGTCATTTAAGTGAAATTAATCTGTTATAAAGATAGACTTGCTTATTTATTAATTACTTTTATAAATGCATTAATATATTTTCTCTAAATGTATTACGGGTTACACTCCTTTCTTCCGTCGACCCTTCATATAGCGGTTTACATTAAACTAATTACTGAAATTATTTCACTCTAATGGTTGTTAATGTTAAAGAGATTTAATTATGGTAGAGCACTAAGCGGGTAGTGACAACCACTGACGAGACACAAGTCGAGCTGAGTAAACAAAATCTTGCGAAGACCCTATAGTGAACTGCTTTCATCAATCGAATGAATCGACTGTCATTAGTTAGATGACAATCAGACTGGAATATCGATTTATATATCGATAAATCATTTACTGAATGAATTCTCCATATCCAGCGACCGCAAGACTCGTTATTGATAGGTTTTATCTCGTTCAATGTTTCGAATATTACGTATAAAATCCTAAGATTGAAACTTCTGTAATTAAACTGCAATACGAATAGATCTCATAGAAAAATAAAACTGCTGATAATTTTTATGTAGTTTTTTTTTTTGGACTCTTATCTAACTACTATCCTCGGAAGAATGGGGGATAGTCACAATTTTTCCCAAATGGGGTTATATCCACCCTGGGGTTATAGACATCAATATGGTCATACCGTTCAGTAGTATAAGATTGTAAAAAGAAACAACCGGAAATGTGTATGGTCGTTTTGTTAGAAGCATTTGAATAATGCCCGTAGACTGAAGCTAGTAGGAGCTCCAAACATTAAAACTTGTTTTTCTCTAAATGTATTATTAGTTACAATCCTTTCTTCAATTGACTCTTCATATGTTTGCTATGCCTAATTTTCATCAGCCATTAGTCATTTTTTATTTCTAAAGTTCATTTTTTATCTTCATTCGTCACCATTGAATGTTTTTATTTAACTATTATAATTTATCACCTTCTTTATGATTTGTTTAAATTGTATATTTCTATTTATATCATTATGAATCCCACAGCGTGGGCACAACACAAAATTAATTTAAACCACAAATTTGATTTTAAAAAACTGAGAAATATTAGACATAGAAAAGCAAAATTGTGATAGAAAAGCATAGGAATTATTTACATAACCAAAAAAATAAATAAAACGGTAAACATTAAAAGTGACACCAGAAATCATACCAACCACTATCTATTTATATAATTATAAAATTAAAATCATAAAAATTATAGTCACATTCATTCATAATATATAATAGAACTAGAAATATAAAAATTACAACTGACCAAATGTTAGTAGATCACAACAACAAATAAAAAAAATTAATAGTTGAAACAAATATTTATGCAAATACACACTCATACATTATTTAATATATTATTCCGTAAAATTAATTTTTATCGAAGTATTGAGGTTTAAAGTTATTTTTAATATGAAACATTTTTATAGGGTCTTCAATCCATTCCCATTTATGAATTATTAGAAAAACTGTCTTTAGTTTCTAATAAACAGCTCTTATGCTGTATCTCTCCTCAGTACATCAAGGGCTTAACAATAAGGGAAGGGTCAGACATGACCTACCTTGTAAACTAACTATCAAGTTCCACCTTGTTGACCAAGGCCTAGCGCATACAATTAATCCTTCAACAGCTAATTAGTTTAAGAGAGTTGTGCAGCTATTGCGATTTCTCTTCGACTAGACTGTTTCGTTGTGTAAGGTACCGGTAGATAGTTTAATCGAGAGGATGGGGCGGCTAAAAAAACGATATTTGTGCAACATTTTAGTCTCGAGAGGCTGTTGGTATGGTTCTATGATTTTCTATGACTTGAGGCACAACATTGCGTCGACAGTTGGTACGCATTCATTTTACCCATAGCCTTTGAACATTGTACTACACAGTTGAACTAATAAAAATTGGCTGTAGGATAAATGATAACTCCATAATTGTATAATTGTGGGAAATCATGATATAGTGTTTATTATACTATGTGAATTCGTAACACCTATAGGCCCATTAGTTTGATCCGCCATAACATCAACTGGTCCATATTCCGTCACTATTATCCTTGCCCATCATTCTGTTATTGCTGGATTAATGATGTTCAGTTTCTGCCCCTCCTTAATGGGCCATAGGTATTCTGAGAAGTGCCTGAGTACTGTGTACATTAGTCTATTGTTAGCGTCTCTTCAGAGCAAAGGAAAGCACAATCGCCATGTAAAGACAGTTGATCATTTAAAGCTGATTTATTCTCCTTGTCACCTGTTTTCTTGATTTTCATCACCACGACAACAATCATAATCGAATAACCAGACCATATTCATATGTCGTGATTTCCTTTCAAACCTTGATAGATCATGTATAACTGTTCCGTGTGATTTTTTAATAAATAACAGATGTACAAGGATTAAAACAAAGGACTATTATCTTTAAACTTAAAACTGTGATTTTTTTTCTCATCAACTATGTTTACTTTTCAAAATTTAGACTCTTATTTTTCATCACTAGATTCCATCTAAAAACGACAATTCCATAAATAAAAACATCTAAAAATAAACTAAATTTAAAATATATATCAAATCCATAGATAATGATACATATTCAAAAGCTGCTTTTATTTATTATTAGATTGTTACAGGCAATCCACAGGAAGGTTGATGTTTACCGATGTATAATGAATGGTATTGATGTTTAATATACTATTAATGACAGTTCATGATTTATTGTTAATGCAGATGAAATAATATCAAACAAAAACAAATCCTCGAAATAGAGATTAAAAAGAAGTAACTTTCCTATATTCGATTATTATGAATACAAATTTATGAAACTTAGATTAATGATTTCAAAAATGTGTTGTAATGCATTTCATTTATATAGATAAATCAAAATAGCCATTTCACCCGTCAATTAATTGACTGATTAATGATAACAGTATTGGTAATATGAATAATATCGACACAATAGGGGTAATATCGGGAAAATTGGTGAATATAAGGAAGTGATGTACGGAAATAAAATAACCATATTTACATACCTATTTTTAATAGTTTCTAGTGAATGTTTATTAACACCTGCAACATGCGAAATAGACATGTTAATAATACGTTAATTATAATAAAGCATAATAATAATATACGTTAATAATACCAAAGCCTAACCCTTAGCTTTGGTCCGATTAGGTGAATATTTCTGGCAATAGCCAATAGAAGGAATCTCGATCTTCCCAATCTGGTTAGAATGGGTTGGTAACCTTTAGAATAAACCGTCTTGTCTGCCTCGATTGAAGTAAGGACATTAGCTCTTCCCTCCAAAAGAAATAATGAAATTTAAAAAAATAAAAGGCGTGTTAATAAAGAAATACTTGTTCTTCCGAATTTAATGAAACAAGTAATTAAAAATAAATGCCATCAAAATCATGAAACAGTAATAGATTCATTAGTTCAAATAAACGAGAGGCGGTGACGCTATCAATCTAACAGACAAAACTGATCAAATTTACTCCCTTGTCGTAGTTACGCCTTAAGTCCAATTCAAATTATTTTAACAATTTCAAACGGCATATTTTCTATGTTAAATGATAACAATGTTTGCTTTTTAGCATTCATAGAATTGATGCTATGGGCGTTTAAATATGATTAAAAATTGTTTGCCCTTCCACTGCAGATGCGGGAACCTAATTCTCGTTTAAAAATCTTCAAAAATCTACTAAGAATAGAGTTTTCATGCAAATAATTTAAACTGAGTAAAATAATTGAACGAACAAAGGTATTTCTGTTTTTATCGTAACATAGAATATAACATTCGTATGACCTAGGCGAAGGGAAACAATCATCCGCGATTGAAGAGAAAATATTTACTTGACGTCCATGTTCTCCTTCTTTTGATATTTCCTAGCGTCTTTCCAAACCTAGCTATTTCCCTACTAGTAAACAAATTCAACTATAACTGAATTTTTATATATGCAGGGAAAATTTACATAAGTAAATTATACGGAAATTGCATTTCCGACTTTTCTGAATGGATGTTTTCCAGTGTTTAAAGATCTACTTTTTGAATTTTCCAGAGACAAATCTGGATCCAAAAAAGAATACATAACTATAATGATAATAATATATAATAAATAACATGTTAAAGTATAAATCATAGTACAAAACTACATACATAAGACACAAAAAAGAACAAATCTACTTGGAGTTGAGCAGTTTATTTCAGTATTCCTAAAATATTCCTTGATTTATAAATCTCCATTTATTTCAGGAATATCAACATTAATTGAAGGATTCGGAAAAACAAAGGAGCTATATTTTGTGTGTAATTATGTCTTCCTCAATGATATACATTTCTCGTATAGATAATGTAAAATTACTCATGATTATTAACGCTACTTGTTTTTACTAAAATGGTTTTAGAGAAGAGATAAAAAAGAAAAAAAAATCCTATACATCTTACAGCACATGAAGGGTCTTGTGTTCAGAATTGATAATTGGTAACATACTGTTTCCTGGCCATCGTTTGTGCAAGGAAGTGCTTATGTACCTAATTATAGGTACCCAGTTTATAGAGATTGAGTGTGCCCCAGGAGGTTTTTCCGATAGAAAGAATAAATGATTATATGCCTCAGCCGGACTCGAACCCAGTCCACAGAGTAAGAAGTCCAGTGCCTTGCACACCGAACTACACAAAACTTTTCTGATATGTTATGTTAATAACCTATGTTAATTCAAAACTATAATTAGAACTGAAAAGTAATAATTGACACATCTTCGTTTATTCAAAGTACAAATGTATTTATATATATATATATATATATATATATATATATATATATATATATATATATATATATATATATATATATATATATATATGTATATATATGTGTGTGTCCTTCATAATTCAACATGAAATCAAACCCACAGAATAACAGAATATTAAGATTAAAGATTTTCCCGTTCTCAGGAAGATAAATCATGTCTAACAACCCACACCGAACAGATTATGGCACTTTCATCTCTCTCAATATTTCACGATTAAGCTAATAGGAAAAACCTGGCTAAACACTAAACGTTCTTTGTTTTAGAAAGAATGTGTTACTAATAATTTCATACTGTCCAAAACTGATTATATTTTCAAAACTAAAAGTGTTTAGAGGTCAATTTAGTAAAATATTTGAAATTAATAATTAAACATAATGTTATTAATAAATAATTATTAATAAACTAAGTTCATTTTCTTACTCTTATTTTTCAGTAGGCGTAGTATTTTAATCGTTATTTCGCTATTGACGGGGGCTGTTAAAAGGTTTACATAAATTTTATTTTTTCTATATAGAATTGATACAAAAATGATAATATGATGATATCTCTAGGTATAAAACAAGATGTGGTACGGAAGTCATGATTAATTTGTTTTAATCTAATAGTGATTTAATCAGGTTAGCTAGGAGGCTAATGGAGGCAGAATTGACACCTGCTACGTTGGTAATTTGCACCAGTGGGGAGATCTGTCAGCTCAATGATCAAGTGTTAATAATACCTCTAATTCGAAAACCACTGAACCACAGCAGGTTAATTTAAATTCCTATCAGATCTAATATAACTATAATAATTAAATTATTTATTTATTCTTATTATAATCGAGCATACTTTTCGGAATCATTGGCAACGAACTCAGAATTAAATCTGATAATAACCATTTTTTTTCCTAGCGGATTTACTTTCATAAAAAGATAGAAAATCAATTCCCTACCAAAAACGTTATTGCATTGTAGACCAAAGAACTGCTGTCAATGCTGTGAATTTTTGGGTTATGCTAAAAGGTTATGTTCAATCGTCCTTTATACATGAACTCAAGTATTAAATATTGTTTATAAGTGACGATTTTTTACTAAATATCATGACCTGGCGCATGATATGTTGTGAAGGATCTTTTTGTGTAGGTGTAAAGGCTTTTGACCGGGCTCCATTAAAAAACAAAATAATTTGAGAATGTATCCTATTTCCGTAAAACTGTTCATTAGAATAATCATGAAATTATTACACTCAATATTGCTATGTACGGGACAGTTTACGAATCCATCAGCTGATACGTGGTTTCTTGCAACGTATTCACGCGTGTGGTGTAAACCTGTTCCGAACAAAATGAAAAAAAAAAATATTATTTTTTTTCAATTAATGACAAATTCTTTGTTTGTTAGGTATAAAAAAATACATAACCAGTGATATAAACCATCAAAATGTATTTAAAATGTTTTTATCAATTTTTTTATAATGAATATTTGACTTATATTTTAATTCCCTTTCTTCATCAGCTCTTTCAGGTATTTTAGCCAGACATTAGCATCAGTACTACATTTAATGTTAGCTTTTGACATTAAGAAAAATAAATGATATGCATGACAATAAAATATATTTATTTATTTGGTTAAAGTTTTAGATGCCGTATACGATAACATAGGTACCTTATTCTTACAGTAAGTTAGATGAGTCTATAGAAATTATTTTCCTTTAAGAATTGAAAAAGATTCTTCCAACTTTCAGGTTGTAAAGCTGTGCGGTAGTCCTGGAGACCCCGCGATGTTCTTGAAGGAGAAAAGCGCGAACAATGTACTAGAATGTGTTCTAGGGTTAGCAAACCGCCGCAGCTGAGACATCTCAGTGGTGGATTCCCTTCCAGAAGGTGCCCATGGGTCAGTGTGGTGTATCCGATCCTGAGGCGGGTAATGGTTTGTTCTCGGCGGTTCCCTACAATTTGTAGCAATGGTCGAGAATATTCGTAGATCTGCTTCAACTTGTTAGGCAAAGGTTCAAAACAGTCGTATAAAAATCTTGCAGCACCGTGTTGATATTTGGTGCAGGAAGTATGGTACTTGCTACTTTGGCGCTTGTGTCAGCCAGTTCATTACCTGTTATACCTACGTGGCTCGGGACCCAAAGGAACTTTATTATTTTGTCTGTTTTGTTAATTAGTGTTTTAATGGAGAATACAAAGGTGTTCCTGGAAAATTGAAAATTTTGAATTGCCTTAAGGCCTGAATATGAATCGCTGAAAATTAAGATTTGCCTATTGTGTATTTCACTAATTAGGAGTACAGACAAGTAAACGGCAAAGAGCTCGGAGGAGAATACGGAATAGATGGGAGGAAGACTGTACCGGATAGTCTCCGTAGGTAGCACTACGGCAACTTGTGGTTTTGACCCGTCCGTGTAAATACAAGTCTTGATAGTCTTGATAACTAGAAAGGAGAGTTAAAACCTTTGTTTTAATAGTTCTGGAGGACTTGTCGATTTATAAAAGAATTTTAGAGAGAAATCATATATTACTTATCTAAGGAGGTTTGTGGGTTGTAAGGAGATATGTAAAGATTTAGTAGTGAATATGTATCGGAAAATTAAAGGAAAATTAAAGGAAGTCACAGGTATGTAAATATATTTTTACTTAGTGCTTTATCGGAAATATTACATATAAAGTAACATAATAAAAAAAGTTTGAAAAAAGTCAATAAATGACTGAAAATGAATTTTAAAAAATATCAATGTTTTCCTATGGATGTTCCATCCTATCCAATTCTTTTAAAATCAGTGTTGCCAGGTATACCCTGCATTTTCCCACTGAACTGATTTAAATTATCCACTAACTTTAGCCCTTATTATTTAATTCTTATTTTTCCATTAACGTAACTAAAATTATGCTCTAGAATCACCTATACTTAAGGTTTATCCAATTTTTTAAAACATTTTTATATTATTTCAATTCAATATATTTAATATTACTTAAAATAGCTATACCAGTTGAATGATCAAGCCAAATTAATGATTACAAGCAAACTTGAAACATCACAAAACAAGATAAATCAAAAATGAATATTTAATAAACAAAAGAAAGATACAAAATTATTAGTTCTAAATTGTCACCATTCAGGTTTAATCACATTATTTATTGAATATTTTAATTCAGTCTCAACACTAGAACTCAGGGCTGTAACTTCATATTGACGTCACAATAAGGGATACTTAGAGCCATGGGAACATCTTTTTATTAGCTTATTACACTGCACATTTTGTAAATACGTGTAAAATAAATTAATAATAAAAACTCAGTGTGTGTTTTCATACTTTCTTTTTCTTCTAATCATTATAATTTTTAGTTTCTCATAAGATGAAAATGGTGCATGCATCTATCAGTTGATAAATTCCAAACAAAAAAAAATCTTTCTCACTCTAGAAGTACACAAAGAATCTAAATCTGGGGGAAGGAGAACCAAACTTGGAACACTTTTTAAATGTTTTAAAACTATCGACAGTATCGATAGGTTAGTTACGATAGTATCGGGACAATCGATAGTAAGAAATATTAATAGTTTTACTTCACTAGGTTATAATTCACCTAATTTCTGATGCAGCATTTGTGAGATTAGTATTTTTTTTTTTTGTAATAGTGGTCAAATTGCAAAAGAACGATCAATGTTTACACCATAGCAGATGCATAAGAACCAATCAGGATATTTATTTACAAATATCGGAATCCATTAAATTTGCGCGTTATAAAGCAGGAATTTAATGAATTGGTCTACAGCATTACATTCAGAAACATCAGTTTGATGTGCACTCTAATTGCTAGCTTAATTAGCCCTCTCTGGCAACTATGACGTTGCAGGCTAATTTTCAGCATATATCGCGTTTCGATGCAAATATTTCACATTGTTTATAAAATGATTATCACAGAATCAAAATTGGAAAACCGACCTCGCGATTATTTGGCATGTCAAAATAATTAAATCTAATTATAGAAATGTTGAATAAGGATATCACAAGTATATTCTAATACAAAGCCTTGAGTTTCTAAAATATCAGTATATAAATAATTAGTCAACGTCAATTTGGTCATCATCAGGAACGGAAGAGATAAGATGACATTTCACGAAAACGCTGTAAAAAAAATCTGGTGCGATGCGAGCATCACACAGCATTCTCTCACTATCTTATAATAATAATCCGTTTTTAACGTAAATTTAAAGATTTCGCATAAGCACTACTTCAAATTTTTTCAGAAATGTACTTTTAGGTCTTCTTTCACAATAGCTCAATAAAATAGTTTTTTAAACAATGTTGTGCATGGTATACTTTTGGTTTGTCAAGCTGAAAATAAATTTTTAAAATTTCGATGTAATTTCCATATAAACGTTCAGTTTAAAGTTTTTATGTTATTACATCCCATTATTAAAAAACGTATTGTAGTTGATTTTTTTTTTAAATTATCGGGTAAACTTTTTTTAATCTTTATTGGGAAATGAAACAATCTGTCCCACTCAAGGGCAATAGGTATTAGTGCTGTGAGACTCCATTCGTACAATATGTACAAGTGAACAACAAGAAAAATAATTAAATGAATAATAATAATAATAAAATAAATAAATAAATAGATGAGTAAAATAAAGTAAAATAAAACAAAATGACTTTAAAAGAAATTATAATAATTAAAAAAATATGAACATCACAAATTAAAATAAATAAACAGACAATTAAATAGCAAAATAAGCAAACAACCAAGTTAAAGAAAATTTATATAAGCAAGAATAAAATAAAATAATCTTGAAGACATTCATACATATAGGTATACAATATGTAAAATCTGGAACTGAGTCCGATTCGTTGTATCTTTGTTTTGATAATCTCTTTTATTTTCTTTATTTTTTTTTACGTTTAAGACAATTCAATTACCTTTTAATTGATATTACACATAATTTATCAAAAAATGCATACATTTTGATCTTTCATATAGTACATTTCCTTTCCGTCATAGATTGATAGTCATAGGCCGTAGATTGAGTCCTTTATATATATATATATATATATATATATATATATATATATATATATATATATATATATATATATATATATATATATACTAATAATATAAAAATAAAAATAACAAATGTGACAGTTCATCAGTCCATTTATTTACTTAGAAATAGTGAAGTATATCCACTCCTAATGTTGTCCGAATTAGCAAAACTCGACAAGTTAGTAGTTTACTGCTGGTTGAGAGACACGAAGCTTTGAATTGGCATCTTACAAAAATATCGTAATATCATTTGTCCTTTTTTAAATAAATAATGTTTATCTTCTAGTAATTACTTGAAATGTATAATATTTGATAATGCAAAGCAAAAGTCATTATGAATGCTTATTTTGTTGAATAAACAATGAAGTATACTTAGGCGACGATATGAAGATAAAATAAAATACTATCTTGCAGATAAAACTTTTTAACGTAGAAAGAAGGATACCTAAAAATACAAAGTCTAGACTAGATAACATTATTTGTGGTATTTTTTTTTTAACTTACAGAAATCATATATAAATCGATAACCTTGAAGATTTTAGAAACAGTTGTTTTAGAAACTTGACTGATTCAAGCAAGGCGACTATGTTCTTCGCTTTCGAAAATTCAGTGAACGTTACAAGAATATAATAAGTCTCTTACCTCCATAACATTATCCGAACTAACGAAGTAACAAGAATGGAAACCCAAACGTACACAAACCTCATTCTTTATTTCTCGGAGTACTCGGAGCAAGCATTCTGGGGTAACAAAAGTCCTTAATATTAGGATTTTATTTATTTCTTTTTCAAGCCTTCATTTCTGCCCCGCAGTCATATTTCTTTGACGTTTCCCTCGGAACCTCTTAGCGATGGAGGGACGGTTTAGTGGCCGTTTCTGTTCTGATTGAATTAGGGCAATAAACAAAGCAATTTTCTTCCCTTTCCGACCCTCTCCCCCCTCCCCTCACCCTCAAGCCCGAGTGCCCTGCAAAAACCTTGGCTTCGCAATCATATTCTCGTACGCTTTCTTCTACCAACTCTCATTAATCGGTTTTTTTTTGGTTGTTTTTTTGTTACCAATATAATTATGTATGATTGAGTCCTTAATTGTAATACCAGCTTGGCTATTACAGCCTCGGGTACTGAAAAGGTGTAATGAAAAACGTTAAGTAAATTGAAAAAAAAAATGAAGAAATTACTAAACTAGAACGTACACTTTGTTTGATTGAAAGGAATGCAATTAAAATATATTAATCTATAATAAATAAAAAATAGTAACAATTTATAGGATACAATGAAAGATTCAAAACACGAAGCCCAGATTCTCAAAAAAAACGGAAAACAAGTAGCCTGTCGATATTTTACCAATTCAGGCGTCGTCAGGGCAGAACACTCATATCCGCATTCTAAGCAGACATAAGAACTTCATGCAGTACCTCATTTCAAGACATCTGCACACATACTGAAGGGAAAGGGAGATCACATAACAACTGCTGGAAAGAGTTAAATTAAAGAAAGATAATCATCATAAAACAGACAATACATCTGTATAACCAATTCAAAAAGAGACATAAAAGTAATTGTTAATAAATAAATAGAAGTTTTCATACACGAAGCCTAGATTCTCAAAAATAACGGGAAGCAATCTTCCATTAAACACTTCCATCCAAGTGCGGAATCTTCCATTTATATCCTAACAATGATTAAATGTCTCTTTTTGAGTTTTTGCTTTTCTTTTTCGTTGTATTGATATAGTTTGTGGAATAGCCATGATGTGGACCTTCCTATCCGGTGCATTTTTCCTTTCCTTTCTCGTTTGTATTTGTTATCATTATTATTTGATTTTTTTTTTGTTGATCTTTTGTACATTTTTTGTTGTTTGCGTATTTTCTGTTTTCTGATGGTCAGCTGTTTTTAATTTAACCTTTCAAAGATGTTGTTATGTAACCTCGATATTTCTTTTTAGAATGTGGATGTGAGATATACTGCATTTTGCCACTGTTACAGTAAAAGGAAAATTATAATATAAAAAAAAAAAAAAAAAAAATACTTCTGAATATTCTTTACTACAATAATTTTTTGTTGAGGACTTTATATATATATATATATATATATATATATATATATATATATATATATATATATCAGGGTTAGGACCATATCAAATTGTTTACGATTCTCGTCGACCAAAATCCCCTCTAAGCAATTTGAAGTAAAATAGAGCACTTTAAATAGCATTTTAATATTTCTGCCATAATAACCACATATTTATGTGTATATTTGGGAATCTTTACTACATAAAAATCCTAACCCTAATTATAATTCATTAACAGCCAAGCACCTGCCGCTTTTAATGAACCTCATTCATTTAAAATGGTTGGTAATCCATTTATAACTAAAAATGTTTGAGGTCATTGGCAAACGTCAGAACGGCACTATGGCTTTGAATCCCTTTGGAGCGTTGAGACCCATTCAATAAAAAACCATTAGCATATACTGGCTTAAGTAGGCGGTAATCTGTAGGATAATCTGTCCTTTGCATCGTCGGAATAGTATGAAATCGTGTTAAAACTCATTAAAATACTACAAATAAATAAGAACAAAAAAAAATTCAATATAAAGTTTTAGAAAATGACAATTCTGTAACCCAATTAGGTAGCTTATACAGCTATTCCTCCTCAAAATCAATTGCCAGGATTGATAGGGAGAAGCAGATACCTAAATGAGCTAATATGATTTTCGATTGTCGGGCAGAGATTCCAATTAACCAATCACTGGTCCGAATATTGGACTGAAAAGGCCGATCGTTTTGCAATTTTTTTTTCACTTAAAATCCGGGCCACCACAGCTATTAGCGCGGCCAAATTGGATTTTCTCTATTTCCACAAAATCATTCATGTTTCATTGATTTAGCTTCATATAATAAGGTATTTTCTAGTTTAATTCAACTTCTTAATCTGATATATAAATGATATATATATATATATATATATATATATATATATATATATATATATATATATATATGCTTTGAAGCAATAATATTCTAGACAACTTGTGACATAAAAATAGTCAATTAAGCAAAACAAAGTAGTTGATAATGCTGTAAATTATAAATGATAAGACTTTCATGTAAAGACGAATCAAATTTGAGGATGCCAGACTATCCACTAAAAAATAGATAAAATAACATACAATGGAAATTAATTTGGAAATATATGAAGGAAATAGAAAAACATCTGCTGTATATAAATTGATTTTTCTTCTTCGTTATATCCCTGAGCGACTCAACAATCTTACATGTATTAAAACAATCGAACCTTGTTTCTTCGTGTTGAATAAGTTAGATGACTAAAGATTTATTTGAAAGTTTTTTAGAATCATTACCTTGTTTATTTAATGATTCGTTTTAAACTTACATTATTCATGAACATTATTTAGATTCCAACTGTACAGTGACGAGAATGTGGATTGATCCGAGTGATTGGGTAATGAGATTAGGAGTCAGTGCTCGGTGATGCAATGGGCGAGTGGCTCGGTGAGGCAGAGGATAGGCCATGTACTGCCCACTCCACCGAATAAGTACTATCACCAATTTCCATCGCCATCAGTCTGGTCAGTTAAGTGTAGGGCTCATGTCTGGCGTTTAAATCACAGAATGGAACACTTTGTAAATCACCCAATATCCTAAAATACAAATATTTGTGGTTCTTCCAATTATTTTACCAAAACGATGATTGTGTGATAATATACCAAATAGATGGATTGTGTTAATAACAAATTGTTGTGGTGATAAATAATCAAGGTTTATTATTTGTAGAAATCAGTTTTTTTTCTGTCCACCATCTTTTTACTTGTGTTGCTAATTTGATTTGTATTAGGCCTGAGAATGTTGCAAGTACTTCAATATGTATATTTTTATCTACTGTTTAATTGACCAATGTTGCAATCTGCCAGATTGAGGGGTATTCTAAATAAATGAATCCATTCATACCATATCAAATTAGCTACTTCAATCAACCTGCAATACCAATACATACTCAAGCCTCAAATCCATCTATCTTTAGTTCGTGTTGGTTTAGATTTTCTATATTTATTTATTCAATTTACATTTTATTTAATTACCTTTTGATTTACTATTTATCTAAGTGCCATTATTATTCAATTGTACATTATATGTTATCGTTTCAAAATATTATTATTGTATATTATATATATAATTTTATGTTGTATATTTTTTATTTTAGTTATGGTTTTAGTACATATTTATATTTTATTTGTATAGTTTTGTACGTTTGTTACATAATATTATATTTTGCATATTACTTCGATCAATTGTAAAATTATTGCTTATGTTTGTTATTTACTAGTATTATTTCGTATGATTGTCAATATTTTCAAGTTTAGTGTAAGATCCAATATTTTATTTTTGACTTTTTTTTTTATGATGTTTATTTTTTTTTTGCTTATTTGTCTTATACTTTCTTATTTTTCTTCATATTTTCTTCTTTGTTTATTGCTATATTTACATTTCTTTAACAATCAATGTTATATGTAATAAATATAATGTAATGTAACTAAAATATTACTATATAGGCAGTAAGCCTATTGCAGCATGGAACCTGCAAGGTTTATAAATACTTCCACCACTATGGGTTACTATGGAATGGGAAAAAAAAAAAAAGAAATCAGACCATATTTACATACATAACTAAATGAATAAAATAACAGCAAATAATTAAATGGACAAAAAAAAAAAAAACAATTATCATAATAAATGAAAAATAATATGTTAATAACTTTTTATTTCTAACCTAGTTATAAAAAAAATAAATGATTTAGCCTATTTCATTCTTTACATAATCTTTCTGGCTTGATGCTTTAATAATTTCCTATCCCAAGCGTTTAACTATCCCCGACCATTGCATAGATGTTATAAACTCTTTAAAAGAGAACCTCGGTCCGAACCAAAATTGAATGGCCAATTACGCTTGGGAATAAATTATGTCAGTTATGACAACGTCAGAAAAAATAAATCCGACTAAAGTAGTTACATTTAAACCCAACAGACACTAATAAGCCGGACAAAGTCTAATTTCCCAAACTCGGGAAAATAAGGTTCTTGCATTATATAGCCGACGAGTACACCTTTTTCCTTTGACGTTAAGTCTCAGGATTACCCATTACCCAGCCGAGGAAGGGCCTAAGCCTAATCGGTTGCCAGGCAACCACATAATTAAAATTAACCTGTGGGAGGGGGAACACTTCACCCCTAACCCCCTGTCAACTAATCCGCTTATTTAATATTTATTAATATTATCCCTAATCTATGTTGACTTGTTAGGCAGCTATAACTCTTATAAAAAGTGTTCTCATCTTAAATGTAAATATTTCGTTTAGTGATACAGCTAACTATGGCTTTTCTCCTCCTATTGCAGTCAATAAATTTTCTCGAGTTTCTAGCCGTGTTGGGAGAGTTGACGTTTCATCCTAATTTGGACAAAGCTTAAACAAATTTGTGTTGTAGATACCAGATAAATTCAAACATTATTGTACCCTAGCATAAGGGAATATAACGGCTTTGTTATTTTTGCTATCACCTACACATTCAAGAAAGCTATTTACTGATAGTTTTTCTCTTCTTCAATGAAAAAAATGAAACACATATAGCAAATAAATAGTTTAGTATAGGAATTACCTAATTTCACTTACGAGTTTAATGCAGGGCCTTAAAATACCGGCGCTTTTGCGATCTCCTACCAAAGCCAGCTTCCTAACACCAAAACTAGAGAAAGACATAGTATATTAGGGTTAAGTCTTGATAAGATCCATACACTATGAAAAAACCTCCTACTTTAAACCAGCGGTCGCGTCCAGGTATAAAGTGCAACATTCTCGTAATTTTGAATAGTTTGTTTTTACATATAAGGATTGAATGTTCTTAGGAATCTCTAAGGGATCTAAGGGATTTTTGATTTGAACAGGGATACTTTTATTTGTTACTCTCTGTACTACTTGCACCTGGTCATGTAAGTAAATATTCTTTATTATATTTTTGGTAAATTCGCTAAAATAATTATAAGGATTTACAAAGTTGCTTTTCTATTATTATAAATGTAGAAAAGCTAATCAAATAAATGTCCCGATGAAGTTTTCAATACATGAAACATGTGTCTATCTCAATAAAGTGCGATAAATTAGGTAGCTTCTCATGCAAGGTGCATTGCTAAATCAGTACCATATCAATGTCGTTTTTTGAAAAAGGCTTAAGCGCCAAAAATTCGAAATTTAGATTTCAATTTATTATGGGACGTAAACACCACCTCTGTCGATTCCCGCTCACGGTATACTGAAAAAAAAAGGAAAATGGTCTAAAAAAACGACTATTGATGACGTAAGCACCAAACATTAACTACTCTTAGTCGTCACTGTAGTGTCGTCACCTTGTACAGCACTAGAAGCGATACAAATATATTGTAATTATAAAGGTTTTTCCACCTTAATCAATTCCTGCAGAATACAATAAAGAATAAAATTTAAAAAATATATATTGTTATTTGGGAAAAAATCGTTTCATCTGTTTTCTGTAAAGTTTGCTGAATGGCGCTTAAGCCTTTTACAAAAAACGACGTCGATGTGTTTGCGATGTGAAAAAGTTAAAGAAAATTCTTAATTTCATGGAAATGTGGGAATTGAGTTGGTTTTTAGAGCAATATAACAGGAATAATAATTTTCGTAGAAACACTATACACTTGTATACAATTGTATATCATTTTATTTATATATAATTAATATATTGATTGTTTTAATATATGCATATATTAATTATACATATATCTTTTTAGTTCATTTTATATATCTATTGTAGTAGTATTTTTTCTATCATATTTAATTATAAATTCTTAATATTCAATACTTGACATCGCAAATTATTTGCGTTTAAAAAATAAATTTTCATTTATAATAAAAAAAAAAATCTTATTTATTGCTTATCTTTATCTATAAATAAATCTCAGTATTATCAGCATTTCATACCTTCTTACCAAAAGCAAAATTATTACTTTCAGTTTAAAAGAAAATTATAGTTATTACAAAAATATAATCACGATCGAAACACAAGTTGCACTTTGTTCCACACGCACCTGCTAAAGGATTAAATAAAATACTTGAACTGATGTACGACAACCAAAATAAAAATTAAAATCGAAACTTGCTACTAATACTAAATCATTTAAATCTCGCCGAGTTTCGATTGTTCAAAATTGATCCAGAATCAAAGGTTGTAGCATAGCGTTTAGAAACATTTAGACTAACAGCACATGCTCCTCGAAAGTCTGTAAAACAACTTAGCATATTGACTTAGGTATGTTAAAAGTTGAGAAAATGAACGACTTTAATGGCTTTTTGCACCAACAAAATAGCGTGTAAATCTCAAATAGATCCAGCACTTACGTCATGAACACGAGGAAGAGCCAATAGTCAATATTAATGCTAATCATTATGTCTGCAATTCGTTAATTAAGCCCTATATTTTTGCAGATGTGGATATAAATAAATATACAAATAAAAAAAGATGTATACAGTCTATAAAAAAATTGGCCATTAATAATCATATACTCATTACATGTAAACTAAACATTTGTACTGAAATTTATCTCCGAAAAAAAACATAGTTCATTATAACATATTACAAATACTTTGTTAATAAATTGATGAATTAAAAATAATTCATCTACAACATGAGCTAAAATTAAACAGCCTCTATAATTAATTTTCTGAATTTAAATTTGATAAAATAATCGATACTATAATATTAATTTATTAACTAATCGATGATTCATTGTTCTTTTTAAACTTCTTTCCACGTTCATTATGCCTGTTAAATTGTATTCGTTATATCGGCCACATTTACTGAAGATAACCCCTAAATTCATATCTTCCCCATTATCATCTCTGAAAATAAAGTGACACTGTCTCGCTTAAACGATACTCCTAAAGCATCAACTTGGAACCGACTCCTATCCCTCGCCCCTAAAAGGGTCTTGGTAAAATATCCTTTTAAAAAACAGGGCTGTTATTAGGGTGTTATGGTCTCCAAAAAAAAAAATGTAGACTTAATTGAAAAAGGGGTGGGAAGCAAACAGGAGGGGAAGAGGATAGCAGAAGACCGTTAGTTATCCGAGGAAACAAATCGGGGAGGCTCAGGTGGGGTCTTCCCCCGACCGAGAGTTTTAATCGAACCAAAGTGCTCAACGTCGTTTACATGTCCTCAAGGTGTCTGCTAGTCGAGATTAGCGGTTTTCTACCGCGACACGAAATATAAAAGAATACTATAAATAAATAAACATTGAATTAGTTTTAATAAACGTAAAGTGAAACAGATCTATGAATGTTTTCTTTGCACCGTGTATGTTTTTATCATAAAAAAAAAAAAAAGATTTAATATATTACTTTTATCTTTCGACAGGGAATCTGCCCTCCAATATACCTTGACAATGTAGTGATTCCACAGACAGACAAAATTCGATACCTTGGCCCTGATATTTGGCAGAATAATGACATGGAGCCCACGCATCAAGAATAAACAAAAAACGACAAACCAAAGACTAAAACTCTTATACTCATTTGTCTTCTATCTTATAATTTCTTAGGAAGTTCCTGTAATTACTATACTCACTTCTTTCCAGATGTTAAAAATTGAAACTTTGAACTCTTACACTTACTTACTCAAGCCCATCTGATTCTACGCTTCACAGATGTACGGAACAGCAAAAAAAAACACACATACAAAAACATAAAAGTTTTCAGTCAAAAACTTTTAGGACTATCACCAAAGCCCATTTGTACATTAACAACATTACCTTGCATGCAAACGTCAATATGTAAACAGTAAACGGACACACACGGACCCACTACAAAAATTTTTACGACAACTTACACGGACATCCTACACACTCATGCAAAACAGGGCGACAACTAACATGCCTGACAACACTCGCAGAAGGCTGAAGAGGAGCTGGATCAGTGATCTCCTAGCCTAACTACGTACGATAATCAAGACAGGAAGGGGTACCTCTGGGTACTACTTTTTATCTTGCCTTTCATGCTACGACAACATGTTCTTTGCCAGCACATTCACTGGTTGTTTCATTGACAGGTGTGAATACAAAAAATTAAGACAAAATATACATTATATTAACTTTTACATAAAAGAAGCACCTATCCTTATTTTTGTTATCAAATTACTATTTTACTGGTCAATACTGAAACTTATTTGAATCTACGGACTTGAACTGTAAGGGCAGTTAAATTTTCGAACATTAAACGCATCCAATGATTTCATTACGAAGTCCTTCGAACAATAGTAAATATTCAACTATTGCGAATGCATTTTGTGGGTTTTACTTTTTTCTCCCGCCCCCGCCATTTTGATATTTTCAATTTTGTATTTTAGTGACAATGAGAACTTAGTGACGAAGCTCTGCTGCTCACTCCTGGTAACATTTAGCTATTAGTAGTATAGGAGATTTATCTTATCAATTTATAACATTAGCCTGAGGTGTCAAAACTGTTGCTATAATAATTAATCATTGTAAGCGCATTTCTAAGTTGTTTTTTTATTTTTGTTTGTAATGAGTGGAAGGAAATATTTTGTTGGAAATATTGCGTTTTCTCGATATCTGTTCAAATTTACAATTATTTTATATTTTATAAATGAGAAGGATAAGTTTATTAAAGATTCACCAGGTAAAGCTGCATTGGATCAAGAGTCCACAAGTCCATGTCTTAAGTACCATGCGAGAATTTTCTACATCATCGATTCCCTACCATTGAGTATGTGTTAAGGACATTAAGTATTTTGGCTGGGTTGATTTCATATTATTTTCCAATGCACGAACATTCAATTAGTATCTTATCACTATCATTTGAAACAAATGATTAGTCATTATATCGGTTCACGAAAAAACCCCATGAAAAACAAAATAAAATGATCAAAATCAAATGAGGATTATGCCCTCTATGAATATGCTTTATGATAAGATACCAAGAGTAGGTGGGAGGTAAGTAGGAGGAGGCAGAAAGTTTGAGGGACCCCGAGGCTTACAAGTGCCTGAGGTTAGGCTCCGATGTTTGCACTAACTGTTCAACTATGTCAAGCCTTTCCGAAGCATAGCTCTACTTAGCCCTCAAGTCCTGAAACCGCAGGCTGGCGCTCGGTGACGTCTATCTTTCCGATGTGTGACAGTGCCGATCAGGTGTGGTACTAAAGGTAAACAAAAAAGGAGGGAAACGAAATAGTTCATTGAACAGAGTATATAAGATGGGCAATGGTAGGCATGAACAGAGAAACAAATAAAAAAATAAAATGAATTTTCAGAATCGAATAATCTTGGCATACGAATGTTATATATACAATAATTTTATAATAAAAGTACGATGCAGTGTTTTGAATATGTTTGTTGGAACAGTAGGTGACAGCTGTGAAACGGAATTCTATGGTGCTACTGTAGTTGTAAGCCACAAAAATGAGGTTATCCATTATTTATCAGTTTCGGTGTAATTTATTCAATACTTCACCGAGCCATTTTGTCAAAGGGTTTTCGTAATCATCTTTTTTTTCTATCGATGGGGATGCATTTAATTTATCAAAAAAAAATCCAATGTTTACATAGTTCGCTAACCTTTTGAGCCGTGAAAAACTAAATGGCAAGAAGAAAAAAGTTTGCAAGACCGGTGGAGCAAAACTAAGCTGTTTATCAGCGTGATTATACCTCACTACACAGTAGTTTATCGCTAATTACATATTAACAGCTCTTATTATATTCTTTATTTAAATACCTACAATATATCGACCTCTACCAAAAATTAAAATAAATAGAAAGCGCAAAAGCAAGAGCTTAAGAACTGCGTTGCTAACATCAGCATCAAAAGAAGCTGAGCCAACTGAGAAAAAAAAGGAAAGCTGTTGAAAAATCCAAGAAGAAATTGCTTCATTCCAAACCAAAAAGAAATTTGCAAGTTCATGTTTTGAATCAGACACAAATATGACACTGCGCCAACAGCAGCACTATGCATATTATATATTAACGTATGTATGTATATATGTACATGTATAAAAAGCCATTTCAACTCGTATTCAAATCTTATCAAACAATTCATTTGCCTCTTCAATCTCATTTCTTGCCCAGCAGATAGCTCTTCGTACACCAAGCAATCATTGTCGAAGTGGGAGAAAACAAGAAAGGTTGTTGCCGAGTATTGTGTGGAATGGAATCATGTAATCAATTTTACGTCTATCAAATATATATATATATACATATAAATATATATAGTCCAACAGACGGCATAGGACCCAGCGCCTTTTTCTTGTCCTTGATATGCGCTTTTCCAAATTATACTTGAATGATAAAGAGGATTGGCTCTCCATTGCACTAGAAAGGCAACTTGTTATAAAAACACATGACAGAGCCAAGGATTCCTTGGGATTTATGTTTTCAAAATTAATTATTTTTATCAAAATTAATTGTTTGTATCAAAATGGCGGCCGATTAGATATCTCATAATCCATAACTCAGCTATTTATAAAGATAGAGAGTAAATGTAAGGTGTTTTATTGTCAGCATAACAAGGCATTAAAAAAAAATTAGAACAAAACTCTATATAACTGCCGATTCAAGATCTTATAAGCCCCTAACTCTGCCATTTACCTATAAACAAAGAGGGGAAATGTAAGGTGTTTTGGAATCAGCATAACAAGGCATTTTGTTGTGTTTTATTGTATTTAAACGAAAGCTAGTGAAATTCCCTACAAAACGAAATAAAAATCATTTAAATCGGACCATTATTAGCTGAGATATAGCGTAATGAACTTCGTAGACTGATCTCCGGACGGCTAGTCATCGTGGTCCTAGGCATCTTAACTTATCTATTGGGCTTCTGACTTCCTCGTATCTCTCTGCTTCCTTGGATTATTTCTGCACTTCCTTTAGCTTTCATTTTTTCTCCTTACTGAAGTGCACATCAAATATTTCCTCTGTATCATTTTACATCACAGTCTACTTAATTTCTTTTTCTTTGGTGCCTACTGCTTAATTTTTTTAAAATAATAAACCATTGTGTAATAATTTGAAGCGTTTTTAGTATTCACCTCATATGAGTGTGTGTTTGTTCGTGTGTGTGGTGCTGCAGTCAGTATTTTAGTATTGGTATAAGCTTGAATGGAAATGTGTCAACACTAAAATATCACAAAACAAATCTGTGGTCACAGGGAACCTAAGTTATCTGTATTTTGATCATCTCCCCAGCTTTCTTTCTGCACACAATGAAGTTGGTAGCTGTCCTCTATACCTCAGAAAGATTTATAGTTACCAACTTCTTCACAGTGTGCAGAAGGCTTCGTAATTAAACTCAAGATTTATCTACATATTTTCTGTAACCACAGAAATTATTATTTAATAAAAAAAAATATACCCTGGCTCATTCCATGTCAAATGTGTCAGAATTCCATAATTTTTTTTGTGCATATTTAGTACTATCAGAAGGTATAAAAAAAAAAAAATGTAATATTCCGTTTGTAGTTTTTGAGTTATTTTTATTTGTTGACAAGTTTTGAATCTTTGTAAATCTTATAACACCAAAACTATTTGCTCTAGAAATCTCAAAGTAGTATAATATTTTGCAGAATTACATGAGCTTTAATTTTATATGTATCTCGACTTATCCAGAAAATTAAATATCGCGATTTTAAGCTTTTGAAAAAATATTATTTGCATATTTTTAAAGATTTTAAAATTAGTTCAGTTAAGTCAAAATACATATCAAATCAAAGCTCATCTAATTCTGCAAAAAATGACACTATTTTGAGTGTTATAGGGCAAATATTTTTGGAATTATGAGCTTCTAAAAGATTAGAAACATGTAACAATATATTCGATTTTTTATGATTTTAAAATTTATAACTCAAAAAACTAATAATGGAATAAATCTGAAATTTGGTGTTTTCGACTGTACTTATGCATAAAATCTAAATAACAAGTTTTACTCATTTTGAAGTAACTCGACTCTAAAATTACTTTTTTTGGTTGATTTGGAATGTAATGGCCCATACAGAACTGATTAGGGTATGAAAATTCATGGGATACATAAATGACTGTTAATTTCCATGAATTGGGTTCATACTAGATATGTCCTAGCTCTCAAATATGTGAGGAAAGTAATACTAAAAGTAAAGATATGTTCTTTATATAATACGCAACAGTGAGTTTATACAGTTTATAGAAATCTGTTCGAAAAAATTAATTAAATATTGAAAAACTTCATGAAAGTATGAACAACGAAATGAAGGGATTAACTGTGTGAAAATTAACAAAATTTCTACCTATTGTTAATAATATTAATTAGCTAGATATGAAGGGATCGGAGAGGGAGTAACGTATTAGAAGAGTCAAATTCTGGACAAAACTTTATTTTTAGGAGACAGTGTGTTCAGCAATAGGTTCCAACTGCCTAAATAAGCCTTTGAATGCAATCCGGAACTAACTTTTTATATTTAAATAGAGCAATGAAGCGTCTGCATCACATGGCCCACACAGACCATATCCGCTATCTTGGAAAAAGACCTGCACAACTCAAAAATTTTCAGATTTTTGTGTATTCGTACTGACCAAGATGTTTATTTTATTATAATGAAGAGATCAACAAAAAATGTTAATCCTACGACCGTTTTTTGAGCAGTTTTGTCAATCTAGAACTAATGAAACCTCCCCTCGATGTTTTGAAGAACAACGCACATTTTCAGTTGCAGTCATTCCAGTTTTTATTCAAATGATTTAATTTGAAAAATAAGCTAATAAAAAAAAAGAAGAAAGATGTGCTCTGATAAGTTTCAGAGGTACTATATATAAAATGTTTTAGTAGGAACTTTAGTAAGGAAATGTTTTAAAAGAACTTTTATCAAAAATTTCTTTTGATATAACGGTGTAAGGAACTTTTATTAAAAGATTCTTTTGATAAAATTTCTTGTTGAACTTTTATGCTAAAACTTTAAATGGAAAAGTTTTTGAAAAGCAGTTAAACTGAAACTTTTTGAAACAGTTTAATAACTGTTTCCTACCCTGATTTAAACACATCCTTATAATAAAAAGTTTCGGTACACAGGCAGGTAAATAGTTTCTTAGGTCATTTTTCATTAATTCTTGATGCTTATTTCTCCTTATGGAGAAAGGGGTGAGGGGAAAAAAGTTTATAACTTCATTTATTACTTGATTTTTTATTTGATGGGATTAATCGCCTTTAAAAATACGGTTTATTATTATCTTTATTGTCATTGTAAGTATTTCATTATGATTGTACAACTATTCTTTGCTGCTGTCGGTTTCCCATATTTTTTTCTGAATGAATTAATTACGTCTCTTACATAACTAAAATTCTCTAAGACAAGTTACCTTCAAGCATTTATCACTTAAAAAAGGTTTCAAGAGATTATTTAAGCATTTTAAGAAAAACTATAATAACCAGTAGAAATTGGATAAAATCTTTAAGCGTCATTTTTGCAAAAGTACTACTTTCAGAGTTATGTCGGATTTCTGCTGAACTAGCGACAAGTGAAATAAAATTCGAAAGGTTTTTCAAACAAAAATTAAGCTTAAAATTATGTTTGAAATAAAAAAAAAAAAGAAGCCTTACACAAGTTGCCTATAAGCCTTTACTTGCAAATGGGCTCAAGAAATCATAAATAAAAAGGTAAGGTAAACCTTTTATAATCATTTGAAATATGATAAAAACTTCAAGCGCTATTTCCTCGCCATGTACCAAGTTTTTTACGTCGTTCGTTTTGCAAAAGATGCCATATCAATCTATGTTAATGCAAGTGACTGCATGAGTAAACATCAAGATAGAACAATTGATATTATATATTTATATATTATATATTTATATTTCATATTATAATTGATTAACAATACGATAAAATAAAGTAAATTCCTGCTAAAATATACGAGATGAGCTCATTAGAAAACCTAGTTTTTTCAGCATATCGCCAATTTTCATAAAGTGAATTATTTTTTGTGTACATAATTAATTGTGCGCATATTTTAGACCCTCAATGTTTTAGTCTGAAATTTTCATGATTTATTTTTCTCCATTTAGAACCAATTTTCATGAAAATACAGCAAATATGCATGTTCGAGGTTTATAAATACAACGTTATTGATCTGTAGAAGGAAGTAGTATTAAATAAAATGAATTATTAACGATGGTTGGCTGAACACGATAAGAGGGATATTGTAAATATTTGAAGGGAGGCAGAGGCATTGTCATATCGACATATCATGCAGTGAAGTTGTCAATTCTCAGCAGGCGGAAACCAACTCACCTTCATGACACAATTCTTCTCATATCTCAACGTCCCGCAATCCCAGTGGACATCTAATAGGATTAGTTTCCAATTACGCCGGATTTATCGATGTAACATTTCTTCATAGCCATATCTAATATATATCAGAATTTTAGCTTCCTCACTAGATAAGGTAGGATTAAACGGTAGAAAAACCTGTGCGAATGAGGGTCACAACCCAGCGAATTGTAAGAGTTTCCATAGATCTTAAAAGACAGTGAAATTTAAGATAACGATGGGCCACAGCTATGGCTTGAATTTAATTAATTAATTAAATATTGCTTTTAACTCATAATTATGCGTTTTATCATCGCTATTCTAAATTCTAATACGAGGAATTTCTATCTATAAGTTCTTCTGCAGAATGGATCTCGAAATTACGCGGAAGGAATTAGCTTAAAATTTATAATATGTATTTATATTTATAAATTAAGTACTTTTGGGTCTTAGGATTCAATTGGCGTTATCTTTCACTCTTATTTATTTTTTTAATTTCAATCAATACAGCCTTTGCATCCAACCAATATGGTATATAAGAAAATTTTCTAATAAATAAATCGTCTTTATCTTCATATTATTATTGATATATTAGGTTTGTTCAAACACGAGTTTTGGCTATTATCAAAGAGGCGGGCGCATGCGAGGAAACTAAGTACTTTCAAAACGCTGAAGGTCGGGTAGTTCTGATGCTTTAGTATGTTGTTTAGGTTTGGATTGGCAATAAAAATCTTAATTTGCGATATTGGCAGACGACCGAAAGTTTATATTATTCAAGACGAACCCTAAAAGTTTCGTTTATTTTTCATTCCATGCTCAATATCTTGGAAACTACTTACCGAAAGAAAAACATTATCCGTATCTTTTTTAAAGTAAACTTTAAAAATTTGTACCCTAATCCAGTTTCGTATCTTTAATAATAACCGAGATACAGGTTTTAAAAAAATTGCATTTTTATCGAGAAAAGAATTACTATTTGGTGACTCTAGCTTGGCAAATATAATGGAAACTGATATTTCTGCCAATAAGATTATCATAAACTACTCCTACTTTAAAGTGAATTTAATTAGATTCATTTTGAGCACTAAAAGACGCCTGTATGTCAGATAATTCCGATAATATCAAACTTTTCTCAAGATGACATCCTTTCAACGAATGCAGCTTAATGTCATAATCGTTTAAAAATATTTTATATAATGCTCCGGATTGATTCAAATACGTAATATTATTAATATTTTTTTAACACAATCGATAATCAACTGTTAATGGTTAGGTCATAATTAATAATTAATTTCATAATCATAGTTAATTATAATCAAATGTCATATTGGTGATAAAATAGATGATTAATTACATGACTGTGTTAAAGAACAAAACATTGTATTTATAGAACAAAGTAATAAAATATAACAGATTCCATTTGTATTAAATCTCCATAATACAAATAAAACAGAAAAATATACAGTTGGGAGTTGAACAATTTCACAACTTCTGTTGCATTCTGGTTGGTCTATTTCAGTATGATTTAATTAATAGTTGATTATCAATTCAGTTAGTAAAGTATGATAAATTTTAGGTATTTTTATAACTCCAGAGCAGTATAAAAATTATTTGTACATGATTAAGCTACAAAAATTATACGTCTTGGAAAAAAGATGGATCTCAGGAACTATTAGACATAAAGACGGCAAATTGGTGATCTAAACGCAGCTAGTAATATTCTTTTTAAAGTAGTTTATCTCTTCGTAAGTAGTATCTTCTTCGAAAGAATAGCAGTCATAATTATATTTGCCAAAGTAAAGTCACAAAATGGCGATTTCCGTGTTTTTCGAAAAAAATGCTATTTTTTGAAAAACTGTTTCACGGGTAGTATTAACCCGTAAGGCATGCATTAAGGCGTACATTTTTGAAAATTTACTCAACTTTAAAAAAATATATAAATAATGTTTTTCGTGCTGTAGGTAGTTTCCAAGGTATTGAGCATGGAATGAAAAATAAACGAAAATTTTATTGGTTTTTTTGAATAAAATAGACTTCCGGTCGTCTGCCGAGGTCGCAAATTTATATTTTTTAATGACAATCTAAAACCTAAACAGCATATTAAAAAAATCAGATTTTTTTTTTTTTATTGCTTCGTTTCTTGGACTCTAGGATCGGAATAACCGTACAGTTGAATGACAGTCAAAACTCGTATTGAAACAGACCTATTATAAATGTTTAGTAATATTTTGGCATCTTTATCGTATAGATATTAATTCAAATAGTAAAATTATTGTAAATTATTGTAAATTACTACAAAGTGTACCTAACTATCGAATTTTCATTATCCACGTAAACTAATTAAATTAAATAATATCTGAGCATGGAGCTCGGTCCCCGGGTACTGTGCATTAAACAAACGAGAAAATAGTATTAATTATTTTTCTTCGTTAATAATTATTAATTATTTAATAATTATTCAACCGATCGTTAATCTTTTCAGTTTCTTCTCTCTCTTTGATGCTCTCACAGAAACATTATTTACTCTGAAGAAAGTGGAGATAGTACAATACTGAATAAATTATATCTAATGTGTTTCAACTGTTAAAATACTATTTATTACATATTTATATAGTTGTTTCGTTTTTTAAAGAAAGATTCAAAATCTTCCCTTTTGTTGGCCACACATGTTAAATACACAATCAAAAAAATTAAGAAATCGACAGATTTCGAAAAATATATCCTGATTGGTTAATAAATAGAAAATATTAATGAATTAAGAATACAAAAATGAGAAAATTCAGCAACTGGAAAAAAACAACCCAATGTAATTAAAACCCAATTCTTATCGATAAATATTATTTCAATAAACATAATATTAAAAATCGATAGCTGCCGGAATCCTAAAATGTTTATTTCTCAAAAAGATAGTAGTATTCATTTATTAAGCCTCAAAACCTCAAACAGAAAATGAAACACTGAAATTAGTAAATAATGACAAATAAATACTATAATTTAATCTCATCATATCAACTCCCAATTGAGTAATCTAATAACAAAAATATTCTCTTTATTAAAAAAAAAAAGAATTCCTGTTACCTTTGGGGGAAAACCAACAATATAATTTCCGCTACCTGCTTCACCACACCAGTCGTACTAAATTTTATTTACAGCTTTAAATATTTAAAATCTCTCCTGTTTTACCCCTTTTTTACGACTAACTTTATGGAGTCCATCGAATTTAATTTCTTTTTATAAATGTGCGTTGCAGGATAACGTTAAATAATGTTTTTCCTCGGAATTATTTCTAGCCGAACAAGATCGCTACAAAAGAAGATTAAATTAAAAATTAAAATAGAAATTGACGGGTTCCTAATTAAAATGTTAAGAGAAAATTTAAGAATCTTGATTACAATTTTCCGTTTTCAGTGCATTAGTGATCATTACCCGGGAACCAATTTTATTTTATTTTTTATTTTATTTATTTAGTTAAAGTGGATACAAAAACGCAAAAGTTATATGTTTTACAGTCATACGCTTAAAAATAATTCTATTACTCTACTAAACACCGGACAATATCGATACAATAAAGGAATTTAAACACAATTTATTTATCAGAACATATGTATGTGTAACATCCAATATTGATTGGATAGGAGGATTATATTGGTTTCAAGATTTCTGACTGTTTTTTTCTAAACAAGAGTTTTCTGGGATAAAGAATCACGACTTTTTCTTTCTGGGATCTTTTTCGAAGCCTTAAAAACCCTCATTCTAAATGTTGAAGTAAAATCATTCCGCGCAATTTTGAATTTTTTCGAGGATTTGGCACCAAAGTCTCAGGCCAACCAACAATAATCCGACATATATAATATGTCGACATAGCCAATAATAATATCGACATAGCCATCCGCCATTTCTTTTCAAAATGGCAGTCGATTAGAGGTTCTATACTTCCATATTTCAGCCATTTATGAAGATTTAGGAAAAATGTAGTATTATGGAATTATTTGATGGTTTTGGAATGATTAAATCAAAGCCAAAAAAATCAAAACAAATCATTTTGATTTTTTTTAGTTTTGTGTAATTGTTTGTAAATTAGGAACACTGTGAAAAACAATTGTCTGAAAAACCTTAAACAATTGTATGTATAAATAAATGATTCATCGAGATAACTGTGGTTGATGGAATATCGATTTAATTTTTTCAGCCAATAATTAATTCAATGGTTTATTTGTAACGAAACAATGGTTTGAACGGAGTATTGATATAAATTTGAAGACAAAAAAAATCGTCAAATATAAAAGCAATGTTAAAGTGCAAAGTATCTCTAAGTTGACTGTTAGATTGGTTATTTTTTACCGGGTTTACACGAAAAGGCTGGAGTAATTAGAGTTGAGTTTGACTTTTAAGGGGGAACGCAAAACAGGCGCAATCAGCAGCGGATTAACGCAAACACCAACGTCTCTCGGATCCCCTTCGGCTAGTAAAGGCTAGGAAAAGTTACAGTTTGTCGAAAGTTAAATTCTGAAGTACATGCCTACTTGAATCCCGCAGCAGTTCAACTTAAATTGTACTGCTTCAGCGAACGCAAATTGGAAGTATTAGCAAATGTATAATAAAATGTCTAATGGTCAAGAATCCCAATTGCTCCATAATTTTATATTATCATATCAGATTCCTATCAAAATATTCCTAGTAGTGATTAGGTTTTCTTAAATATATTTCCTTGATTAGTTTAAAAAAAAAATATATTTGAGTTTGCTTTGTGGGAAAAACTAAATACGATTGAGTCAATCTAAAATTAGATTAATAATCATGAATATATACTAAATCAATGTTGAGTCACTTGCTTAGACCAGATTGGAATACTATTTTACCGTAAAGTACAAATGTTGAAAAATTTACTAATATACTAATATAAGTTAAAAAAAAAACTAAAATATTAATTAAATTCTAAAAATATACCGATATTAAATAAGGAAGTGAAATTATCTATATTATTATAATTCACCTGATAAAATTAAAATATATATTAGATTTGTTTTGATAACGCTCATTTTCCTTGTACTGAAACTACATTACATTTCGAAAAAGGCAAACTAATGAATTTCAACCATTTCAATCATAATTATATTATTAGGGAACATTGACAGTCCAGCAAAATCTTTCGACGGGGAACGCGCAAGACCAATCGAATTCGTTATAATGCGTTCTTTGCTCGAATAATTAATTCTTGACCAAGTTTTGACTTTTTAGAAGAAAACTGATGGAAGTTTATAAACATATCTGAGTGAATTCATACTTTCGACTTTCAGCCACAGTGCATGTGTGACGAACTGTAATGTGACACATGGCGATCTGTCCGATAAAGTGGGCGGTGCAAGGCCGTTGGTCGTCGTTCGACAAATGCTATACTGTGACGTCATATCACCTATCGCATTGTTGCCAAGTCAGATTTGGGATAGTTATTTCAGTAACAATTAATTATTGGAGGGCATGATATACAATGAAGCTCTCCAAAATGTTTATGTCTGATATTAATCGAGACAGATTGATTCAACATCGAAACAAAATAGATTGAGCTTCGTAAATGTACACAATTCATTAAATATTCGATGAAGTTTAAATAAAATGTACAATCTATTGAATAAAATGAAGCGATTTTATGCGTCTAGCCATATTCTCTTACAACTGAACCCAAACTAATCATAATATAAACACTATGAAACCCGATCCCGCATGGTATTATGAAAAGGTAAAGAAATGCCGTTCAGATCATTCACTGGGCGGTTATATTGTTCTCATGCCCTTAAAATAGGGTCTGATGGTATTAATTACCGGTGACTTTAATTAGCCCTGCTGCATATTTTCTTACAATGGATAATTTCTTAAGGACTAACAAAGGAATTTTCAGGGAAAAAAAAATTCCCGGCCCCTAGTTGAATTAGAATGTGTTGAAGAGCCAGTGAATAGGTCTCCATTTCTTCAGTTCCCTTTCTCACTCCCTCTCTCACTCTCTCTCTCTCTCTCTCTCTCTCTCTATATATATATATATATATATATATATATATATATATATATATATATATATATATATATATATATATAAATGGGTGATCAGCAAGAACATAATCGTTAGTATTGAACAAATTCCAATTCAAATGCGATTAGAGACAATAATTACCACTTGTGAACAATCCTTAAATGCGTTTGAATTAGATACAAAGTAATAAACAGGATTTAGTTAGTTTTATTGAATAGGACTTTAGTTTAAAAATCAGATAGTGCTCCAATTTTAATCAGGAGTATTGATTCAATTTTTTACTATGTATTACTATTAAAATGGATCTAAACTATATCCACAAATAAAATCTGTTACATTTTGTAAATATTCTATAAAATATTCGCATTAATTTTGTATACAAAATTCTATTGACTTGGGATATCTTAACTTTTGATAACAATACTTTAAATACAATAAATGCATTTGCAGTTCCAAAATAAATAGAAACTTCCTTAACAAATAAAATGAAGTGAATTAAATACATTTCCATAGCCGAATCGTTTTTCTTTTTCTCATTTCAGTTAGAGATGTTGCCGGTGACTGTAAAGTATAAAAACAAGCCCGATGGATAAAAGTTTGAACCTGCTTCTCTAACTCCGTCTATTCCGTTCACGGCTTGAATAAAGATTCATACATCCCATCAATGGCTTAGCACCCTACCGATATACAAACCCAAAAAGTGAAGTAGATATTTCTTTTACATATTCATGTAACGTTCTTCGTCGACATTTTTTATTCCATTTCCTTTTCCTTTTCAGTAGTCAACAGAATCTCAACACTTTAAGGCGTCATCATCTGAATCTGACACTTTGATATAAGGATTTTTTGGGTTATTGAAAACAGTAAAATAACATTTATTATTTTGCTATTATTTAATATTATTAATCTTCTGTAAATATGTTGTGGATGAACTCTTTGAACACTATTACCTTTGTCCTTGCTGTGACAGACTGTAATATTACTCAGTGAAAATAGTTTAAAAAAATACACAATAAAATAACATATGCATTTGTCTTCCTAATATATCAAATACTTTCTCAAAGATCAGCTACCATTTAATTTTTAATATATCTCCATAATTACAAAAAAAAAAAAAATACATAGATCACCTCCTGTAGATTCCAGATTATTTGGAATAATGGGATGAAACTTGGTTGGTTTTTGTTATGAATTATGATGTAATTTTTATGACCTTACCACCCCGTAACCTTCTGCAGTTCTTCTTCAGCGCACCTAATGAGGAGGGTAGCTACCTACGAGTTACCAACCTTTTCTTAATATAGTGAGAAGCTTGAAATTACTTCCGTGGATCCACCACGAAATATAAGTTAACCTCGCAGGCCGGATTCGAACCAGCGCCGCTTCTGACTCGAAAATCTTGAAGGACAGGCCCGGCCACAACGGCTTCCCTAAAACTTGTAAATGAAGCAGGATCTGGAAGAAATTTTCTCTCTAATCAATACATTCCCCTTCTCCTATGTTATTAATGAAAATAAAAAGTTCTGTTTCGTAAAAATATTTATGTTTATTTTAACATCATCTTTGTTTTACTTAATTTTTTTTTTTTTTTTTAGATATGCAAAAGGTTATAATTTTCTCCGAAGAAATGACATTGAAAGTTATTTCTATTCTTTCGTGCAATATAATATGAAAGTGTTTTTGAAAGGTTTCGAAAGCTGAGGAAACTCTACAAGTGCTGGCAAACAATATCTGGGATATCAATTTCAATTTTTTATGTTCACCGGGTTACGAGAATCGTTACGTTTTATCGCACACTGTCCTTCGAAAAATGTTGCTATGATGTTGCTAATCAGTTGCTTATGATAATTTCTAACTGATAACCAAACATTATTCATATATTTTTTTTTAGAGCAATGTCATCTTTCAGAAACAGTCGGTAAAAATTGTTTTTTAATTTCACTAATTAAAAGATAAGTGTAGCATGAAATCCAAGAATGGTCAAAATAATTTTTTGACAAAAACGGAAAACTAATTAAAAGTGCCAATGACGACTTGGTTTTATAAATAATAACATTAAAATTAATAAATAATTTATAGCTAAATTTACTATATTAAACAGATTTTTTATTATACTCAAAAATTAAGATTGTCTAGATTATTAATACAGCACAGTTTATTATTGCGATACAATAAACCTTACAAAAATGAACAATCATTATTACTTATACCTCATAAAAACATCAACGAAACCATCAACCTTTGTGACATATCATCAAATATTCAGTTTACCTCATTTAGAGGAATCTACTATGAATTTTTTTCTCGGGAAAATGAGCACTTCTTCACACTGCGCAATTCTGAGACGACGCGACGGATACTCGAGTGTCGTCAATTTGAGTTTCCTACCAAACTTGGGTACACAGAAAGACGACCCAGCAAATTCTAGTCGTGATAAATCTCGTTCTATCCACTCTTTTTTATCATGTCAAATAAAGATTTGTCAATTGATGATAATATCATTGTCTACTAATATTGCTATAATTATTACAGAAACATAAAAATTGAAAGAATGTGGTGCCATCCTTACATTTAAAGGAACTCTTTCTGCTGTTTATTTATTGCTGCTAAACAGCTAGAAAAGCTGATTATAAGTTTGTAGCCTAATTGTATCGTGTTCGGCAATAATGTTGGCAAAATCTGTTCATGTTTTGGTAGTTGGCCTTCATCCGTTCGTATTCTTTATTGTTTTTATTAAGGAATTTCGATTATAATTATTATTAAAATTTAAATTATCATAGTCTTTTTATTTAAAAAACAAAACAAAAATTTCAATATTCAGAAAGCTTTATTCTTTTCAAAATTTTTATTGTACGTTTTATGGCTAGAGTAGCACTTATTATTTTTATGAATGAATATGTTCTATTAAAGAAATATGAATATAACTATTATTGAAACTTTTATCTATCATATTTTCTTCTTAATACATAACAAAAATTTCAAAATTTAGAAAAGTTGAAACTGTAAAAAAAAATCTGTTCGAATTTTGATGTAAAAAAATTGAAATAAATCTATTGTACTAACTTGGCATGCTCATTTTCTTTCCAACATTTTTCCAAGCCTTCTCCATGATGTCCTTCATTGTATATTTAGATAAAATAAAATTATAAATTTCGGATAATTTCCCAACTTTACCCACAAACTTTATGTTGAACGCGTGTTCACTATTCAACGCCTTTAAAACCTCGCGGCTGTGTGGCAGACACTGCCTCTGTCAGATTTTTTTCTTTTCATTTTTGAATACATACAATTTTTTTTCGCATGTATAAAAATTCGGAACTTCCATTTTACTCCTTAATGTTTTCTCTTCAGAGTATATAAAAATAAAAATATTCCTTGAATTTATTTTTATCTTTTCAAAATAAAATTCAATAGTAATCGAATTTACTCTATATTGGTTTAGGTATTTTCTCTCTAAATTCATAAAAGAATGGATGTCCATATCTATTTTTTCGTCAAGCAATGCCATAACTGATAAATACATATAATTTGAATTTTACTAACAATTCTGAATTAAAATTCAGTACCTGAGACTGGTCAATACATTTTATTCATAATTGCCATTCATTCCATTTATTTTTCAATCAAACAAGAGACAAATTATCTAATAAAAGGTATTACACTATTCATGAAGAGAGTAAAATACGTATACTGTAAATGCATCACCTCTTATTGTCCCTAAACTTGCTATTATTGTCCCTCAACGCCTAAAATTTGCATTCCAAAGCGTTAAAATTGGACTAGTTTATCTTTAACATGAAAGAGACCGCAGAACAAGCGAAATAGCAGGCGATTTTTTTCATTTTTCGAAAACATTAAAATTGTATTTTCAGCTGTAGCTGAACAAGTAGCTGGAATACTAATGTATATGTTAACTAGGATCAGCCAGTGGTCGAAATTCGAGCAGAAAATCAATATTATTTCAGTTTTGTGATTTTAAATGAGGATAAAACATTATTTTGTAAAACGTAAGTTGATACGTAGCTTACAAATAAAAGAACCAGTGATGAAATATTTTCATGATTTTTTTTTATTTTGAAATGGTCAAGTTTTTAAAATTTTATTTTATATTATTTCTTTTTGGCCCTTACTAAACCCTATGTAGAAACACCAAACAAAGTTTGATCCAACCCGCTAACGGACACATCCTATACTCTCCTAGTCATTAGAATCATAAATCGGTTGAAAACTGCATCGAAAATTTGACCCGACTGCCATACTTCCCTAACATGGTAATGTAAAAACATGGCTTAAAAGTTCAATACGCTGTATCACTCCTATTTGTTGTCCGAGTTTGATGATTTTTATAGGGGATTTAATTACCTTTTATATTTCTGCAGGGTGCTCGATTTCGTACACCGGCATCAGGAGTCCAAACCCTACAAACCAAAAAACAAAGGAACATAATTGGTCAATCCGATCCAGAGATAATCCAAGCTAAGTCAGAAATAATTTACATGCCTTTGTAAATGCACATATTTGTGAAAAATGTGTGAAATGTTTTTTAAAAATCTTTTACACAGATTTTCTGAGATAATGCAATAGCTGTTTTGTTTTTTTGCATTGAATGAAAAACCCCCCTCTTTATAACGAGCCCAAGAACGTCGATATCGGATACAACTAAGAGGAGATAAAGAGCTGGAAATCGAAAGGTAATTTTTCAACAAATTTTGAGCACCCTGGGGACTGAAAAAAAAAATTCTTTTCTTTTCGATGGTATTTTCATCATTCAAGGTTTTTTGTGTGCTAGTCAAAATTTTCCATCATTTTTGGTTTGAAGGAAATCTATAAGGCTAATTTAATTAATAATTTGAATTAAACACTTTTTAAAATTTACTTAACCAAAAATAAATTATTTTTTATATTTATAGGTTTTCTTTAATATTGATTAAAAAACCGATGTATTGCTGGAAAAATCACATCTTTCATTTTCAAACTTTCATTTATTTATTTCATTTTCAAAAAGATTTTTCAAACTCGAGATATAAAATAGAGCATTTTCAGCGGGATTTTTCCTTGGCTCCTAGGATCCACATCAGATGATTTTTATTTTTTGTTTTTTGGGTATTTAATTACCTGTCATTTGATTATTTTTATAGTCAAATGTTAAAATTTTTCGAGTTATACACAAAAAAAATTCTTCCCGTCAAAATTTTGTTTCATTCTTTTTCTCGAGAATATAGTACATATTTAAATAATTAAGAGGCTTTAAGGAAGCGGCTTTAGGCATGTTTCATTAAAATCTTCTGCGCCGTTTTATCACTACACTCTACTGAAGAAGAGACTTTTCGGCTATTGCGCAGTCGCTATAGTGCACAGAGTGCTCGATTTGGTACACTAGCAAAGCGAACTCAAGCCCTACAAATTAAAAAAGAAAGTAACAAAATCAGTCAACCCGTTCAAGAGATAATCGTAGCAAAGACCCAGAGATTTGCCTGCCATAAAAAATTATGTGAATTTTTTTTATATTGTGCTTATTTACTCAATAATACCTAACCAATGATATATCTGTTTTCCTCCTACGCAACCTGGCAGTTTAATCTGTATGACAGAAAACTGCTTGCCTATTATAAAACCACGCTATAAGAATTATTTCCAATTCGTAATTGGACTCTTGTTTAATTCAATATGTATTTAAACAATATTCGAATGGAAAAATATGCTAGTCTAAAAAAAATTGAACTTCATTTCTCTTCATATTTCAGTACACATATTCTTGAAATATGCATATTAGTATATTTGCTCATGAAAAAAATAAATAACAACATTTTTATTTTTTTTTATAAAATTAAAATAATGAACCGACTTATAAATTACAATAAAATCAGCAAATATTTCTGAAAAATCAGGGAACTGTCCCCAGAAACTTACATAGAACTAGCTTAAACGTCAGTTGAGATAGGACATTGTGGAGGAACAGCGGGAGATATGGATGATGGATCGAGGTCCAGCACTTGTTGAGGCCAGGGTCTTGGGGTTATTTGTCTTTGGTTACCAAGATCTAGGATCTAACCTCCTTAGATGCAGTTTTGAACCACAAAGTAATTTATAGCTTCGGCCCCCTTATGTATTTAATAACTTCAGCATAGTGTATATTTATTAGATACAAGGATATCAAATAAAATGTAAATGAATATAATAATAACAAAATAAACATAATGAAAATTGTTTAAATGTCATCTTCAGCAAGTGTCATGACCTCAAAATTTCTATGAAAATTTAAATATGCACATTTGTTTGCTTCATCAAGTTAGGCAGACGATAGACTATAGGCGTTTTACTGCTTCAAACAATAACAAACAAACTTACAATACAAATCATGACGCCAGCAATACATTATTACACCAGTGTCATATAATATTACACCAGAAATTGTTAAATTTAGATACCATGAAATGCGTACAAACAATTTCTGGATCATGAAATCATTTTTACAGATGGATCTAAGTTTGATAATAGTGCAGCGTAGTGACTCAATGAAGCAGAAATGAATGGAGATTGGACAAGATTAATTCCATTTTCACATGTGAAACATGGGCAGTATTAAAAACCTTTTATTATGTGGAAATTGACAATATTGAAAAATCAGTCATAGTGGCAGGCTCCCTATCAGTAATAAACGTGTTACTTTCAGAAGCTATGGACCACAAATCAATTTTTTTTTTTTAATTCAAGTTAAGAACATGACCCTAACACAAAATAATAAAAAAATATCTTTGTTATGGGTCCCTTCACACATAGTCATAAGCCGCAACGGAAGAACCTATAAGGGGCAAAAGGAGCTGCAAAAAATAGTGACATCCGCTCTTCAAGATCCGCATTTTCGCCCGAATGGATAAAAGTGATTAAAGGTAAGGTCAAGAAATATTGGAATACAGAATGGAGTATAGAACCACATCCGTCAAATCAAAGATAAGAGTTATGCTTGGCTCCCTCTAAAAATGTATAACGCAGAAAGAATGCTGCCTAAGTAGGCTAAGAATTGGACACACCAAGTTGACTCATCTCCACCTGTTTTTAGGACAACATCGCCGACAAGCCAAATTTGTGACAATACACCGCTAACGATACAGCATTTACTGGAATGTAAAAAATATCAGAAAGAATATTTAATTACGACCATCGAAAGTTCTTTCCCGTATAAAGAACATATTAGAATAAAGTTTACGAATTGGTAACTCTTAGTTTAAGCATTACTTACTAGAAGGAAATAAACTCAGAAAAATGTTCCCATTGCAAATACCCACTTACAATCAAACACATAATGTGAACTTCACAGCGAGGAAAAAGAGAAAATTGGAATCAATTGCCGGAACAAAGTTGATTGGAGATGATTAAAAGTTCCATAATGAAGTAATAAAATCTTAAAAGGATTCAAAGCATTTAAATGATTGTAATAAATTATTAGATAATACACGGTAAAGTTAAGAATGAAATTGATATACGAGTATGTAATAAAATCGTTAATTTCGTATATCTTAAAATTATGTATACATATCATAAATTACTTATCTTATTACTGTGAACATGTCTCATGGGTTCCGGTACTAGTAAACATCTATTTATTCCACTTGGTTGGATAGAAAGGTAGCCCTTCTGCATAATAAATCAGTCTTAGTGTACCCTATGTTAATTTAAATAGATCCAAGGTATTTAGTTATACAGTTATGAAATAATTTTTGCCATAGTCCATCAAAGTAAATAACGTATTAAATCCAACCAACAGTCAGTGTAGTTGACTTCAATTGCATCCATACATATAATTGCCTAAATCTAAAATTCAAATTTCGACTACAAATTGCTTCTTCATAGATCGGAAATATGTGTTTAAAATCATACTTATTTTATATATACATTTTAGAAACTAATTTGACGATAAGATTTTTTTATTACAATTTTTTCTAATTTTATCAACATAACAAGGTTATGTGTGATTTAATAGCCAGAGAAAATTATGTTATTACCAATACATAACTACTTCTAAATCTTACATAGAACCAATATCGCATATTAAACGTTGAAACACGAGAAAACATGCTTATTGACTCCTAATGAAATCAAGTTTCAGCAAAAAAACAAATAACATTTCAAATGTGCTAAATCGCTACCTATAATGAGCATAATGATTAATTGTAGAGAAATGTAAACAATATAATCGAAAATAAAACTTTCAATTAAGAAAGATTATTTCTGTACGACAGAGGTATATGTTTATAAGTTGTTTTCATTATTTTGGCCATATTGGTAGGTAAATAAGTCTGAGGGGTAGTAAAATCTGCTACACCTCAAATATAAAGATTGGCCGGTATCTTCAACAAGCAATACGGTGCTATCTGAAACTTCTTTTTGCCCTCATGTAAAACTTTGAAAATGTTGCTTGCAACACTTTACATATGACATACAGACTTATCTAAAGCTTTGGATAAATAATCTTCCATAATTTTCTATTCCCCCATTTTTATAATTTGATCAAAATTCAAAATTGTTTAATTGGCAAATATTTCAACTGTCACCCTTAAAGTTAATATCTAAAATTTTAAAGGCTTAAATAAATAACATCAACGAGAACTATTCCTCAAATTTTTACCTTGGGCCCCATTTTTATGAAGGCCCCGTTATCTTGCTTGGTTCGCACCAAATAATGAACACTTCAATCATGAACAGTGACATATTAACAATTAGTCTAGGAAAAAATAACTTAAATCATATAAAAAAATACCTTCTATCTATTTTTCAAAAAAATTATTATTAATAATGTAATACTATTTTGGTTTAGCATACCCACATCCATGCCTCTTAATAACTCATAAGACTGTGTAGAATGTCAAGATTTTACAGTTGCAGAACGCAACACAGTTCCATAGGTATCGGATTGTATACGAAGAAACATTTGTTATACGTTTTCAAAAGTTGAAAAGTTGGGCAGATTACAAAATTACGCATCTACTAAAGTAGAATTAAGAACAAAATTTGCATTACAACTATTCAGAATATAGTATATTGTTGTTTCAAAGTATATTGTATGTAATGCACATATATTACTTTCTGTTGTTATGCATATAATATATCTATATACTTATTAATATTATTTGATCAATTCATTAAACTCATCAAGCTATTACAACCATTTTGTCCCTTGTTAATTAACAGAAATTTCCATTAACGTTGCCTTTATTACATATTGATAATAATCTGTGGTCTATGAGTTGGTAGAGCTTAGTCCTAATCACCCAATAATGCTCTGCGTACGTAGCTCAATGGTCTGTTGTTGGCCCACATTAATTACCTCTCTGGGTCTAATTAATATTCAGAGGCCTTAATAAAACAAAAAATTATTCTAGCAAATATTTACTAAATTAAATAAATTTCCTCATGATGAGTCATAGAGCTAAAAAAAAGTAAAGAAAATTGAAAGATTTTTTTTTTTATATATATTAGAGTGAGCATCTGAGAAGGCGTGATTTAGTTATCTTAAACTCGGTGTGTTTATTAAGGGTCATTCTCAAATCAACTGTCACTTATTCTTGCGGCAGATTTCTAGGTTCTTCATTTTTTCTGTTTTAATTATTTTTAAACCCCTCAGTCACTATTTAGTTCGTTTCAAAGCAGAGTACATTTTGAGACATTTAATGTTTACAAATAAAAAGTTTGTGAAGAAAATTTCTTGTGAAAATTTCGCGCGAGCTACATTCTGTCCGAAATGAATTTCGAAAATTTTAACTAAATAATTTAAATAAAACACTTATATTTTTATTATTACGGGTCTATCACGCAACGGCAACTAGTCCTACTTGACAACATCCCCAAAAAAGTGGAAAAAATCAAGAAACCTTTTTTTTAGTACGTAACTCTCGTGAAATAAAAGGGTTTTCTATTAATACAGTTCATAGAAAAACGGAAAACTTGTAAACCAAGTCAGATTTTGCACACTTTGACACTGATACAAAACTTATAAAGGGTCCGAGGTTACTATCCATGAACATTAATGGTTTGTTTTCGTTTTTTCCAGATTTTGAAAATGGCAGTTTATTTGAGAATTTAATAATGGGTTTACTTAAGAGAGTCTGTGGCTGGACAAACGGTGATTATTTTCTCTTTAGCTAGAACTTTTTTATGAAAGCTTCACAAATTGCAGATAAATCCTTATTATTTTTACCTGGTATGATTATTTTGGATATTCATTAATTGAACGTTAAGATCGAAAGAACGTTGACTCGTTAAGATGTAATATTCAACGCAAAAATTTTTTTAAATTGATATGAAATATTGTAATTCTGTTCATTTATCTTTAATTCATTCACAGTCAAAACCTTATCAAAGCAAGAGTATTTCATAAGTTTTTTAAATAAAAATAATTTGAAAATATCAAACATCACAGTGGAATATTTACGATAGGCTAGTAAATACAATTATAAATAATATACTAATAAGAACTAAACGGAGGACCACTGTAATTAGATACAGAAAATAAATGTTTTTTTTTTAAATAACATGAATTACCTGAAAGCCAGTTACACATGAAACATAGAGGTGCGATAAACCTAAACTAAAAATACAAATGAGAAAAGATAAATTTTGAATACTTACAATATATTGTAGACTTTGTTAGAAAAAATTATAGTTCACAGATAGAAAATCGAGGAAGGTGTAATGAAAAGGAAATTTATGGAAGAATGTGGTAGTGAACTCAAAAAGTTGATGATTCTTCAACGTCAGCAACATATGACCTGCATACAAACCAGCAAAAGTAAATAAAGCATGTTGGTAATGAAAGGGACAAAAACATAATTATTAAAAGAACTGAACATAAGTTAACATGAGGCAACGAGTTAACATATATGGTGGCTTCCAAAGCGAGAGGGTTCAGTTCAAACTTAAACACAGGCGGGAAGAGATAGCGCTGAGGTAGCGATCGAAAGATATCGATTGGGAACCTCTGTCGATAACTGCAGAAAATTACTAAGACCAATCATTATTTTTTTAATAACATTATTCCAGTATAAGTTTCTTTCTGAAGTGTAAGCGGATTGTTACTCTAATTATAATATTTTTTTAATTTTAGTAATTAAAAATTTGGATTAAAACATTACATAAGCATTTATATTAAATTTATTATCGTTTAGTTAAGCGGATAAATTTTCTCTTCGTTCAACTTCGAAGTAATTAATACGTTAGCATACTTGTGGCAATAAATGACATCAGCATGATCTTTTTGTTTATTAGGAGTCAAAGCGAAGTAAAATAGACCAAAAAATAGAACCATGCTTTGAAATGGCTTGCAATAAGCACTTAACTGAGGATAAAATAAATAGTACGCTCGCAACAGAAACGAGGGAAGTACCGATGAAAGGAAAAGTTTTTGACAATACAAGAATTTATTACTATTAGAATCATAAGTAGGTCAAACAATGTTTATCTAACGCAGTGGTTGACGTGGGGGTTTCAATTGCGGGAAATGGGATAAGTTTGACTCGAACAAAGAACTAGTTTTTAGATAACATAAGAAAGATATGCGATGGATATATAAAAGAAGCACACGTTGGTTGATAATGGGCGATGGTTATTCGGTAGCTGGTACAGCAGAACTTCGGATTCTAAAGATAGCAGAGCATAAAGTAAATTATATAAAATAACTACTTTGTATGAACTCTTTTTATTTTGGAAGATATTACAACTGTAGTAAATTAAGATAAATATAATTAAAGCGTTTCTGGTTTCATATCATTACAACTTTCGTAAATAGAGAGGAGTCATTTTTACTTAAGAATAATTGAGAAGTTTCAAAGTAGTAGTAGTAAAAGTTGACCGAAGAAAAAAATAAAATTTATATTATTATTCTTATCAAGGTAATTGGTAGTCAATCAATGATTCTTCAGTCACCAGTCACCTCTTCCGGACAACTTATAAGAACGATTCATCTCCCGAAGGATAATAATATTATGTATTATAAGAAATTATATTATAACTTTTTTAACTACCAAATATAAAGGATAGTATTTTCTTGATATTATATAGGATTTTATATATATATATATATATATATATATATATATATATATATATATATATATATATATATATATATATATATATATTGTAAATACAGATTAACAAGCATTGGACATCTAAAAAGAATGGCGTCCAATTAAATATATATATATATATATATATATATATATATATATATATATATATATATATATATATATATATATATATATTGTAAATACAGATTAACAAGCATTGGACATATAAAAAGAATGGCGTCTAATTAAAATATATATATATATATATATATATTTTAAAGTATATATATATATATATATATATATATATATATATATATATATATATATATATATATATATATTTTTTTTAATTAGACGCCATTCTTTTTATATGTCCAATGCTTGTTAATCTGTTTCCCCTAATTGATGTGAAGATGTCCCTGTTTATCTCCATCAGTTCTCTTATTATTTTATTACGTATTCCGTGTGAGCTTCGTAGTTGCCTTTTTTAGGAAATATTCATTTTTATACCACTTTACAAGAAGAGTGTCCTACTTCAGAAGAGTATCCTCTGCTTTTATAGAAGTAAAAAGTATTTCATAAGTGCAATTAGTTTTTAAAGATAACTTGAATGTGCGATGTTAAATGTTAAAGAATCACGTGTCATTAAAGCCTTTACGGATATCTCGTAATTTGCGTCATTGCCTAAGACGCCTACTAGGAATTATCTCATACATTGTTTACACGGCATATTTGTGCAGCTACGAGGAAATTCGTAGAGTATCAGTGTAAATATGAATGGTAGGGGATATAACAAAAAATCAAGGTTATACGAACAGAAAATTTATTAATTAATGAACAGAAAAAATAATTCTACAAAGTTAATTCAAAATCAACACCAAAAGATTTTTTTTTTATTAGTTGCGATACTTTTAAAACGATCTTCCATGCAAAGGATATTTAGAAGACTCTCCTATTGATAGAGTAGAAAAAAATTATGCGTTTCTCTACTTTTTTAGCTTTCGTACAAATTGGGCACGGCTTTTTTTTTTTTTTTTTCAAAAAACACATTCCATATTTGCTGATAACTATTGACCATAATTAGAATTTTTAATGATATAATATGATTCATTTTTTTCTCTTAAAATATTAATTTGCACCAACAATTGAGGCATGAGGAAGGAGAGTACCCAGCAGTATTTTTTCCTTGGCTTGAATCTCTTACCTTTAATAGTTAAGAAAGGAGCTTATCCAGCACTTTTTTAGACTCTTCCTCGTATTCCTGGGAATGTAGGCCATATCTCTAATTAGTATACAGATATGTCCGTATTAGTTATTATAAAATACTTTACTCACTTTTTTTCCAAATCTTCAAAAATTGTACTGAAACATAAACTAAATACATACAGATACTTAAATCCATGTGGACATACTCCTCACAATTATTGGGTATAGAAAAAAATGCAACTTACAAAAACTCCAAACTTTTCAGTAAAAAATATCTCGACTCATTACAAATGCACCTTGGAAGATGACAAACACTACATATTGACTTATACCTACCAACAGTCGACGAACATATAAGGACTTTTCATCAACGATTTTATAATAATTTATATGATTAAATTAAATTGGCTTTTTACACCGGAATTCTGAAAAGTACCGTGCGGTAAACCTATTAGAGAAACGTGCCAAATACTTAATTTTATAAAATAATCTAGTGGGTATAGGGGCCTCAAAGCTTCTGATGTATTTATCAGGGAGAAAGTAGCACCGGTTTTAGTATTAATTAGATAAATTAATGCCTTTATGTAAATATTAACTAAATGTTCCGTTTTTAATTTTATAGCATGTATAGCCGAATGAATACATAAATAACCAGGTGTGCATTTTATTTTATTAATGTCATCATCTTTCCATGAAAGAACACGATATTTATGGCTTCTTGAATTTCAGAAAAATTAAGTCAGATTCCTATAGGATATGGCATTATTACAGAGCTGGCAGACCTGACTTTTTATATCTAATATTCCATTAATCAACATAACTTATTCACCACAGCTGCATGACATAGCACCATACCCTTTGTGTACCAGCGTCATATCGCTCTTTCCCTCTCTGCCCTCTTATCACACGAATTACACATTCATCACAATCAGACGGAAGAGCCAGAATAACAGCTAGAAACAAATGTTCAAGCATTAAGGCATAATGAATATTCAGATTTTTTTTTCTTAATCCTTTAAATTATTAAAATTGTGTAACGGAAATTAATTATTTCACAGTGTAGCCAAGTGAACATCAATTTATTAAATAATTTCTCGAAAAATATTATATTTACACAGATTATTGGTCATTTAATACTTCAATAATTTATACTTTCAAATAATGATTTACCACCCGAAGTTAAAAACATGAATAAGAATAGAAACATAATTTATTTTTTCCAAATATTAATTTGTCATGTGTTATATAATATAAAATTGTGTGTATATATAATGAATTTTACTAATCAAATATTATTGTTGATTTTCGACACAATTTATTAAATTTGTGTGTCCATCATGTTTCCAAAGCTTAATAATTAAAAAAAATCATCTTTCTGATAACCTAAGTGTTAATAAATGTTTATTTGTAAACATAATAGACAAAAAAGTTGATTTGTTAGGGTACTTTTAACCGACTGTTTATTTTAGAAAGCTAACCGTCTGAACGCATTAAAAAATACCAATTAAAAGCTTAAAAATATAATTTAATTAAGAACAAAAACCCGACTACAAAAGTAACCTTATTTGTTCTAAGCGACGGAATATACTTATATATATATATATATATATAAGCACATTGGTGGTTTGTTAGTGAAATTAGAGGTATGAGACGGAATGACCTTGCATGGAGACGTAAAGTGTAGTGGAAGAAACCCAACTACTACACCAAGTTTCAATTCATAGACGTTATAACTAATAACAATAACAACCAATGTGCTTTTGTAGATTTGGAAGTACATTCCTCCCCTTTTGGACGGATGGGATTACTTTCGTAGTCGGCGTTTTTGTTTTCAATCAAATTATTTTCACCTTTAAAGTTTTTCAAATATTAGAAATTCATATTTTATTGCATAATACAAATCGGTTCACTCAGCAAATCGTTGCATACCTTCAAACCCAAGCACGCACTCAAAACTTTTCTTCGGAGGAGATTTAATAATAATAAGAAAAGTATTAATCACCTTAGTGTCTGTAATCGCTAAATTGGGATAAAAATAAAAAAACCTTTAAGGATAAAAATGAAAACTGGATAAAAAATTATTATAAAAAATGCAAAACTTATGTTTTTGGGTATGAATACCATATTTTTTCATAACTTTCGGGGATGGAAATATATAATATATATATATATATATATATATATATATATATATATATATATATATATATATATATATATATATATATCCACCTGATCATCCCTCCCCCTCTCTCCGTATGCCACAGCACAAACCGGCAGACTAAACGCATTTTATTATATTTCCTCAGTGTTTTGGTCTAAAATTGCAGGATCTCACTGAGTAATTTGAGCCATCAAACATGAAAATTGATTGAATAGTTCGTTCAAAACATCGTTACACACCCTCAAAGGAAAAGATTAAACAAATTTAACACAACATTTTCTCAATATTTTGAGCCCAACTGATCTCAGAACCTTCGCGGTATCTCAACGAGCAATTTGAGCAATCAAATTCGAAAATCGGTTAAGCCGTTCGCTAAAAATTTGGAGTTTTACATATCATGATACGTAAGTAAAATCCAAATACGAATTTGAAAAAAAATACATCTGTCCGCCGTACGTCGTCTCCGACTTTTCACCGAGACTACCTAACCATTATTCTTGAAATTTGGCACAAAAGTCAAAGTCCACCCAAGAATAGTCCTCGGAACTCGACATTAAAATCTGTCTTTTTGTTTCAAAATGGCGGCCGATTAGAGATATTATGCCCCCATAATTTGGCAATTTACAGTGATTATCTCGAAAACTATAACAGATGCGAAGAAAATGAATATAATTTTTCTTGAAGTACATTTTTCTTGGCCACGTATCTTTTTCAAGATATTAATGTGAAACCCAAGGAAGCGCCCAACGCACCTCTCTCCTTTTTTTCTTCTATTTTTTCAGGACAATTCAAAGTTAGGAAGAATTTTGTACAAATCAAAAAATAATCATCGAAATCGGACCAGTATTAGTTGAGATATAGCGTATTGAACTCTTTAGACTTACTAAATAACTATAGGTCAGCGTAACCCTCGGCGTCCTGGGATTTCAACTACAGACTCCCAACTTCCTCGCATCTATCTCCACTTCATTTTTGCTTGGATCCATTTTCCAATTCTACCAGCTTCTTGTTCTTCTCCTTCTCTTTCCACTAATATGCGCCTCTAATATTTTCCTCAGTATTATTTCAGCCTCCGTTCTGATACCTTTCCTGCCCATCTCAGCCAACTTGCTTTGATATAGTTATTTTTGAACACGCTCAGTTTACGGCAATCATCTTGGGACAAATACTAGAACTCCGCACCGTAGGTACTGATTTTTAATTTCGTTGCTTAGACACAGTTGAGACTTGAGAAGTTTCGATTTTGCCTAGAAAGCTCTATTAGCCGCTATTATTCTTCTGTTAATTTCTTTGCTGAACTTGGTAGATATATTCTGTACATATTCCTATGTCAACCGGTTCACCTTTGGTTAGATATTCGATATTGAGCTTGAAAACGTTACATCTCTCGGGACATTCCTGATGCTCATTTGAAAGATAATCTAATTGTCTATATTATAAACCAAAGCGACAAGAAAAGTCGTGTTAATGGACACACCAGATATTTTTTGGAAATAATAAACCATTGCGTAATAATTTGCAGCACTTTTTTTTTCTTGGTCGATTACAAAGATTCATTATTGAAAATTACAAACCAAAAACACATAATATTGTTCGATCAAACAGATCGATGATTTATAAAACCACAAGTAAAAATAACGTATATATAATAGTTTAATTAATACAACATTTATTTTCCAGAGTAAATTTTGAAACCTTAATGCTTAGATAGTAATTCTGTTTAGATAAAATGTGCAGCTATTTTAAGACAAATTGATAAAAATATTTTAGTATTCATATAAATTAATTCTATTTTCTTTAAACAATGGGTAGAATTTAAATCTTCCCAATCATAAGTGAAAATAATAAAAGAAAAATAATTGACCATCGAACAATGGAAATGCATAAATCCAATTTCAGAAGTTATATTGGTTTGAGTGGTACGAAACCAATCGGCCAAAATCGAATGTGCCACTGTCTGCACTGACAGAGGTCTAAATATTTGTCAAACTGTGTCCATCCCACTATGAATATCAATGAGAATCCATATTTATGAGGTTGGTGGTTTCAGGAGACTTGTGTTACATATTGTTTGCTGTTAGGGCAACTGAACGCCTGTACGAGCCGACATGAGGAATGTCCTGTTGTCATTTATATCACAAAGTTATGGAATGGTTAACGCGGCCGTTATCAAGTTTTCTAAATTTCAGTTTATGCTTTTAGCAGTATAGAACTATTTGTTACCATGTTGGCATAAAGACATGCATCGTTATCACTTTGAATCGCGACAAATACTTTCAACTGGCAATGAAAAAAATATATGAGAGAAATGCTTTATTAACAGCAATGTTGGCCAATTGGTTGCTACGAATACACCATACCCATCAATCCACTGTGAGACAATTTCTCTTTTTCCTTCATTTTCACTCTAACATTATGTCCATTCTCTATTATATCTATATCTAAACCTTCTATGTCTATCCTTTACTTCTCTTTTCCAGTAATCATCAACCAATTACGCTTCTTTTTTTTCTTTCTTTTCCATAAACAAAAATTAAGAAAAAAAATAAAAACTAATAAATAAACTGAAGTTCGCACTTTAGATACGCACATACAAGCATCAAATTAGTATAAGAAGTAATAAATAAATAAAAAGATATGGATAAATATTACTGGTAACAACTATGCATAAAGAAAAAAAATCAGTAGATCAATAAACAATAATCATAATAAATAAATAACGAATATCGACTTAATTAACAACCATACAAGTGGAGTCAAATATAATATTCTCGGCCAACATCGCAACATATGTATTGCTAACACCTAGGTCTCCCAGAAAGCTCCTTCTGTTTGGGATTGTTCCGCGAGACCCAAGCCAATAGGCCTCTTCTCATGGTGAACTCTCTCTCTCTCCGAAGGTCTCACGGAATTACTCTCTCAAGGAAATGAACTTCTCATAAATTTCCTGTCTTTCCCTTTCCACTCCACATGCCTGATCAAGGTCGTTATTTTCAAATCTCACTGTCAGATCCACGACCAGTGCTATCTTTTCGGTCTTGGGTAATGCGACAATATCTGCATATCTCGCGGACCCGTCAGTGCAGTATTCCTCGTGGAAGCAGGTGAAGTCCTTTTCCCGAAGGAGCCTTGTCAGTTTGTACTTGACGTATTGACTCTAGTGCTGGCGTGTTACTAGGAGAGAGTTGGGGCATTTTCCCAGCACATGGGCTGGTGTTTCAGACTCTCTGCCGCATTTGCGACAAAGAGTAACTTCTAGTAACTTAACAAACGTAGGGTAACTTAACAAAAAGTAACTTCTCTCTGTTGTCCGTTGGCTCCTGGGACTCCATGCAGAGATGCATAGTTAATATTCAGTTTTAGGGCGTTGGAAGTCAAATATCGATTTTAGTATTTCATAGTCAAAAAAACATGCTTGTTTCTGAAACATCTATGGTTTTCTTAAGATTTATTTAGGAACTTTTTATAATTGATTTTAAAAAATCAAATTACCATCTTATTTGTGGTTATCTAGGAGTTTTATTTTTTAAAAAATCCAACATATTTCCATATTATATCATAATCTTTACAGAAAATTCGCAAAAAAAGATCAAAACATTTTTTTTTATTTTACATATACTTTATTTCTATCAAAATCAAATCAAATGTGTGTAATTTTTTTCCTAAAATTTCAATCTGAGTTTAGAAACAAATTTTTTATTGGTTTTCATACATTTGATATATTTGTTGCAACTGCCTGATGAAGAAATTGAAGGCCACGATTCAGAAACATATTTTTTGCTTTTATGAATAGTTGATTAAAATAAAATATGTAAATTTCAATTTTTAAATCTAAAAAAATATTTTCATTGGTGGTTTTTCGAGATTTTCTAATAAAGTTTATGATAAATGAAATCTTATTGATTTTTTTTTATTAAAATGAGGTGAACAAAAAATAATTTAATGGTTTATTCACCAGTGCAAGTATATTATTGAAATTTATTATTTATTTTCTAATTTTCAGAGTCGAAATTGTAAAGTAGCAGGATCGATGGCTAGTTTTTAAATCTCAATGGTTATGATACACCAATCTATAAACATAGATGTTTATCATCCCTAGATATTGGCATTACACGAAACAAATATACCTCTTATATAAAGCCTCTTACATACATTATAATGATGCAGATAGAACTATAGAAAATTACTGGAACTTCCCGGCTTGAATTGCTAGTTGGAATAGTTAATGTAAATAACTTGGTCTTCTAAGCAATCTAAGGAAATTTCCTGAAGCGTTCCGAGTATAATATTCTAAAGAGAAAAAGTACCCCAAAGGGGCGTAGCAAGCATCCTGTTGATGACCCATTTACATAATTCCTATTTATGCAGATCCGAAGCGATCTGGAAGGAGCTCACGTACGACTGGAAGTGGTAACAATTATTTTATACAGCCTCCGACATAAACAGCCCTTTCAAGACCCTGGCTGAAAATATTTTAAAAATTTAATAAATCCGATCTCGAAGTATTTTCCATAGCAAGGGTGCTGCCCCCTCGGTTAATTAAATGAAGATTTAAACTGATATGCAAAGCAGGTGCTCTCGCCCCGGGATAAGCCCTGTTTTCCTTTTTATCCTCCTTTTTTTCACTTAATTTAATCGAGGCCATTCCAGGGGCGTTAGTGACTATTCAGGAAATTAAATCTCAATAACCGTCCTCAATTTGGATGCCCGGGCTGAGGATGTCCGTACATAAAGTAATACGGACAAATCGCAGGGCGGCTATCAAGACCAGAAGCACTTAACTAGTGCACAGGATGGCACGCGACCAGATCTTCTAACTGATAATCAGCGAACCTCTCTAAGTGTGGTGACGATCGTTTTTGGTTTGTCGTTTTTCATCACATCAAAGCTATGATAGGAATGCGTTAACTACTAACAAAATCATATTAAACAAATTAATATGCATCTTTGCCACTTTTATTATTAAATAAAAAAGTTCATCTGTTGCCAAATATTTGTTAAAGAAAAATATTTTTTCTAAATACGTAAACATTTCCTGCGGTGAAGGCACTAGACGTCGTTGGCATGCAAAATCCGAAAACCGCATTTTGTCGATGGATATTTCTGGATAATAGCTTAAAGATTAATAATACACACCGTTCTTAAACCAATTTTTCTTCGGAAAAAAATGTCGAGGAAATCTGACTACGGGATACGATTTCTTGAGTGTTAAGGAGTAATAACTTACCCAAATCGAATCAGTTTGATTTGGCCTGTATTATATTTATTTTGTACTCAATAGTTATGAAATCTTCAGGTCGCTTCCTATCATGGAATGTAGATTTCTGTTATGATGATTTTTGATGGATTGGTCCAACAAAAGTCTTAGGTTTTAACATTTTCAATAAAAATTTTCGAACAAATATTATAAAAAATATAATAAATGTTTCACAACGAAGAAGAATATTTAAGTTGGATACAAGGAAACAAAATAATGAGCTGACAATATCGCGACCCAGGTGGAATGGAGGAGAAATTTTTCGTTTGAAATGGGAGTTCAAAACAACAGTTACTGATCCAACTTGTGCAATCCTATTTAATGAAAAATAGTGTAAAGCTAACAATAAATAAATAAAATCCTTTACGTTCTTAGACTGGAGGAATCCTTTCCACCGTCGAAGAGGCCCGTTATAAATTGGAGGATGAGGCTTTTTCATAACTGGCTGTAAGAGGCCCACTAGACGGATTGTGTCATTTGTAGATTATTAAAGTTAATGCCGGAGGTAGATATAAATGAGAATAGCTTTTTCTAAAGGCAGTTTATGGAAGAGGTTGGGAGGGAAGAATGATGGGCCAGCTCCCAGGATAAGTGAATACTCCAGATCGGGGCAGCATCCCCTCCAGTTAAGGGATGAGGTAATTCTGCCCGCTAAGATTGGCCGCTAAGATCCGTCTTCCTCCCCACCAGAAGATTACCCACCTATATAAATGTCCACAACTAAGTCTTTCCTTGAATCTTTTAAAATATTTCTAGCTCTCCTTATCATATTGATTTCGGTCCTAATAAAATATTTTAACCCATATTTGAATCATCATGTAGTTAGGTATATATTTATATTTACACACCTTGTTCTGCTGATTTAAAAATCATACTATTATGTTGAAGGACAGCCCGTTTTTCATTTGTAAGCGCAATCCGCGAAAACTACAGAACTAATCTTTACCAAATTTTAACTATATCATCCTCATGGTTCCTGGATGGTTTTGCAATAATAAAATCTACGGATATGTGCAGCACAGAAGCCGAAAAACCACTTCTTCACTAAATTGGAAACGTCTCAGAATATTCTAATAAAACTTGCCTAAAGTCTTCTTCTTATAGCCTATTGACCATACATGAAATACATTCCCCAGAAAAATATTGAAAAAGTTATGATGGAAAGAATATTTTATTTGCTCAAAACTTGAAAAGTATAAATTCTTCGCTTAGTGTGCAAATGATCATTTGAAAGATAATTATCTTTATAATTAAATTGCCTAAAAACAAAACAAAAAAAAAACATCTAATGTAAACACTAGGAGTTGAGAAAAAATAAAACACGTTGAAACTCCTTTATTTTGTATCTCAAGTATGAAAAATGATATCGACGTGTTTTTTTCCTTCAAAACAATTGTTTTTTTAATTTTTATTAAAGAAAACATTACTATGTTTTCTTTTAGTAATTCCGCAAAAAGAAAAATAAACCACCCCCAGTTGGAAATTCCTGTTTTTGGGACATTAATTTTAAAACATGTTTTATTTTTAAAAATGTTAGTACCTATTCGTTGTTTTTTTTTGGCTTGAAGACTTGTGGTTTGTTTATCTCACAAATTAAAAAAAAAACAGTAACTAAGTAATGTCATAACTAAATGTAAGTTTTTTTTTAATTGCGCTTTATTTCTCAAGGTTTTTTTTTTGTAATATACTTCAGATAAAATCAATTTGTAAGTAACTTATTTATTTTTCTGAAATAAATAGTCACTAAAAGGTTATAAATTACCCAGTGTACATAAAAATTCCATCGCATGCGTTGAATGAACAGAGGTCAGAAAACCTGTAAAACCGCCAGGACATCCATAATGATTATACTTATAAATCAGGTAAAGGGAGTAAAGATAAAAAGCTGATGGCAATGTCCTCAAGTAGAAACATTAGTTTACGATAAAGGTGAGCGACACGGAGCTCTGTGCCAAGCAGTACCCTCCCCACAGTTGATAGCCCCATATACCCTTCTAGCATGATAACCTCCTTTTAAGGCAGATCGTCCCAAAACGTCCTGAGGGGAGACTCTTTTATTTCATACAGTCGATAGGGATGCGTCAGTATTCCACATGAACGAGTTATCGAGCAGTTCTCCAATCAATAGCTGGATGGTAAAGACAAGCCACGAGAGTCGATTCATTTGGAAACAGCTTTTCTATAGTCTTCCTTATTGAAGGATCAAAAAAGGAAAAATCTAAAAATGAATAAATAATAATAAGACCCAGTGAAACACGTCCACTTAATTAATAACTATTCGAACCTCGATGTCGATGGTTACTGGATAGCCTCATTCAAAAATCAATGAAATATTTAACTTTCGACAAACGACAATCTAGAAACAAATTGACTGCCTTGAGCAGCTTCTTGGGGTCTTTTCCATTTCGAGTACCGCAGTTACTAACCGGTGATTTATGTGATCACTAGTATAACATATGATGCTAAAGTTTAGGTGTGCAATGTATGCAATGACCAACAAAAATAGACATTTCTTTTTATTGTTAAACAATAAAATAAATATGCAATATATAAAGCTTTAGATAGTATTATAACATGTTCTTCTTCTACACCTCCAAAGTACAGACGAAATTCCCTTGATGGAGAAGATCATATAGTGCAGTTCGACACAGTTTTTTTATGAGGAATGACACCCTGATCCATACAATAACGAACAAAACTATCCTCGGTATTAAAATCAGTAAAAAGTGCAGAGAAATTCATTTTACCCGAATTTAGAACTTTGGACTGTAAACAAAACAGGTAACGAGGTTAATTGATGATAACAACAGATGTTTAAAATTAAACATACAAAATAATAGGCATTATCACAGAAATCACTGGTTAGTAACTGCGGTACTCGAAACGGAGAAGGCCCTTTTCTTGGATGCAACAAATAGTCAATAGCCCCAATATACTTCAACAAGTTCCTTGCTTGGTTCCCATGACTTCTCAACTTTTCAGTATCATAGTGTGTCCTCTCAGTCTTAGATATATAAGGAACTGTATCTATAGATACTAGATTGTCTAGGAGTTGGAAAGGCAGAAAATGAACCTTAATATAGAGGCGATTGGATAGTAAGAAGTAGTTCACTTTATTTATAATGTAACAGACATTATAAAAGAGATTCTTTGCACTCAGCTCAATTCGTTTATTAAAATGAAAAGAGCAGTGCGTGATGTCAAGCATGCTCACTGCAAGAAAAAAAATCCAATTTCCTGTTTAATAACTTCTCCATTTAATGTCATGCGAATACAAGAACTAGCAATCAGCAATATTAGTATTTCGACAAAATTCTCTGTAAGAACAAAGCAATTGTCAATGCAATTTGTAAAATCATACGTTGACTGAGGAACGCTAACAGAAACTCGCCTCATTCCATTCAAGTTTTGATTGAAATAAAAGTGGCTCTCATTTAAATGATTATGGAAACGTAAAGCACTCCATTTTTGGCAAGCATTTCTTAAACAAACTGTATTAGCTGATCGACACTAATGCAAAAAATATGGTTTGATAATCTATAAGCTTCATAATAAGAAACAATGAAATTTTAGTAAAATAGAATAATTTGTGCAAGATCGGTTATTAAAAAACAACTAAACTCATGTAATGTTTATTTTTAAAAATTATTATTTAATAAATCATATGGATAAAATGTTTACATAGTAGTGGCAAATATCATTATAAACTAAAATTATTTTATTAATTTTATTCATAAAAATATTTATAAATATTGGTTGACCGTGATAACCAATGACCGATACAAAAAAAAGATTTTAGTCGGGGACTAAGACTAGATGATTGATAAAACAACAAAACAAGTTATTTTTATTTAATTAGCCAACGTTTCATTAGCTGGCCTGATAAAAACCTACCTCGTTTGGCTGAAACGCTGGCTAATTAAATGAAAACAATTCATTAATTTGGTTGTTTAATTAATCATCTTGACTGAATGCCGATTAAATAATTTCTGAAAAAATAGTTAGGTTTTTTATAATATATACTTCACGAATGCCAACAAGATCGATATTTATACAAATAGCATCGCTCCAGAATTTGATTTGTCATAAAAGAATCCTTCATAAGATATACTCTATTTCATTGAAATTTCCAGAGTTATGTGCGCTGGAGAGGTACTGGAGAAAGTTAGGTGATTGAGTATGAGCTCACATGGAACTTCAGGTGATACCTTATGCCCCCCACTAAGTTTCACACCTAAATTCCAAATTGGAAAAAAAATTGGTTGATGTTTTCGTTTTGAATGTCGTTTCCCTCTATTTTAGGGCACTGATTCCAAATATGTAATCATCTTCTATCACGCCCATTTTTTGTTATTTTTATTGAAAATAAAAAATAAAATTAAAAAATGGCTCATTTTATCCACAAAAGTGGGGTCACACATTAATTTCCTGATTTGAGGACCAGTAAAAATAACTACCTTCAGCTTAATTATGAGCCTTCTGTGATAAACATTACGTACATATAACTTAAAACCCTCACTGCCTTTGTCTGGGGCATTTATCAGCTGGCTCATGGTACCCAATTTAATGTGAAGAGGAGTGAGAAGAACTTTAGTGGGTTCCACAAGGGACACATGCATTGCATTGTTTATTCTGGGTGTCAATGGTTTAACGCTACAAGCTTTACATGTCCTGCTATGGTATGTAAACGGAACTTTAATGAAACACAAAGTCTTGATTTTCTGCAAAGCATGACGTGAGAGGACTGCACCACTAAACTCAGAGTGAAAAATTCGTTTAGGAACTCTCTCCTATCATAAATGATATTATTATGAATTTTGTTTTTTATTTAAACCATCAAATATAAAAAATCATGCATCTATTTTCATTAAGTCAATTAAAATAAATTGCAGTTAATCAATCATTTATAATTCTTTTTCTATACATTAAATTGGTGTAACTTTAAGAATGATGAGGTAACTTTAAGACAATCTTTATCTCAAATTTTGACTTTTTAAGCGAGCTAATTGTTACTAATTTTTATTATAGAACAACTAAAATCTGAAACTTAACGAAATGCAGCAACAATGAGCCATTCATAAAAAGTTCAAATTTGTAATAACGATTGTCTTGAAGTCACCCCGTCAGTCTTAAAGTTAACTCCAGTTAACGGTATGAAATTATTATTTGCTACTATCAATGAATTATTATAATAGTTTAATATTATTTATGATGTCTGCATAGTGCGTATGTTTTCTGTTTCATAATAAACGGTATTAAAGTTCTAAATAACAGAGCGAAGTACAAGTTTTCATGGTATTCATTCATCAATAATTTCTTCGAGATTTTCTTTTCTTTAAAATATTCTAATTGCTTATCCATTAAAGAATGCACGACAAGTAGGTGACACAGAATAACGGGCGTAATGAAGGCAACTGGATTGTAGTAATTTGTACTCATAATCTAGCGTACAATCTTGGTAGGGGAGGATGGTATGTAAGGGATTTAATTAATTTCAACAGCCTGGTCAGGTAGAAGCTGCAATTTTCAATTTTGCTCTAAGTGGGGTGTGAGGGCCGAAATTGCGTGCGACCTCAAGCCAAAAATCTTACTAATTATAATTATTATAACCGCTCGAATTACAGCTTCGCGACAAGAGGGCTAAACCTAAAACAGCCTGGTATAATTTTATTTGCCTAAGTCAGTCTTAATAATCTTATAGCCGTATCTATAATGAATGAATTTCATGACAAAGTTGATTTTAAAAATTTGAATACATTGTGAGCCTTTTCACGCTATTAAGCCATAATTCACTTCTTTTCCACTTATTTTTTTACTTTAAATATTATTACTACAGTATTTAAAAGAAACTATATACAACAGTTACTCATAAATAATAAAAATGAGAAAATTGGCTCACGATAACTATTCATCCATTGACTGTTTTATTCTCAAATTATTGAAATACTAAATATAGAGTATACTACTAAAATACTACACGGAAAGTAAAACACACACACACATATATTTATATTTTAAATAATTATTAAATAACCAATATAATTATTTAATAATTTTATGTTACATTAAAGTATTAAATGATAAACATAAATTAATAGCATTGTGTTAGGAACCGTTACTAACCTCTAAAATAATAAAAATAAAAACAAAATAGAAAAAAAAAACCTGAAAACTGATTTATTTCCTCACAAGTAAATTTTCATATACAAAAGACTATTGTTAAGTAAATAATTTCTTCGAATTAATACAGATATGCCTATTAGAATCCGTGACTAATATACAAATATTGTATTCGTAATGAATTTTAATTTGCATGTACACGAGATTCATTTTAAGACGGCTCAAACGCATTTCACGAAAAAAACGGTCGGTCTGAAAAAAAAAGCTAGAGGAAAAAATTGTAGATCCTAACGTTTCAAAATGTGCCTATTCTTTGATACTTTGACCCCGCTTTTGTGCGTGACGTGTTGTAACAACATGGTACATGATCCTGACGATTTTTTAAAATCTCTTTTTTAATGTAAATAGTATTAAGCTGATCCTAATAAAGACAAATCAGATAATTAATTATTGATATCAAAATGCGTTTTGTCTCATAATAATTATTCATTAAAATGATGTACATAAACGTAGGGATAATCTGCGAGTCTCACAGTTTGGACGCACGTCATCTTGGAAAAAAAATATTACGCTCTACATTTTTTTTTCTTCTCAGAACAACCGTTTCTCCCTTTTTCTCATTTGGTTAATTATCAAATTCATTCATAATTTATATTTATACATTTTTCATTACTGTTAACAAGGAGAAACGTTTAATTATTTTAAATGTTTAATTTAATTCTTTAGAGGAAGAAATTTTGAAAATTTGGCAGTTAAGCTCCGTCAGACTGTTCCAATGAGGTTAAAACCCAGCTGACATTAAAGGGCATTTTAATTGTACATCATTATAACGAGTTTGATCAAAATCGTTAGAGCCTGTTTCGAGTATATTGTAAAAATGTGTAAAATCGATGATACAAAGTGACATTTCTGGTTAATCGATTTTTACAAAAATCTTGGTGTTACATCAGAGGCATATACGCAATATCAGTTTCGTACAACCTTCAACATATATGTATATACACACACACACACACACACACACACAGATAGGGAGAGAGGCAGACCATTTTGCGTGACTAGATTATTTGGACTCTGGGGACCGTAAAACGTGTATTTCCGTTGTAAACTCGGATTCGATATTTTTCACGATCTCAATACATTCCCTTACTATATATTTCATATTCAGGTAAGTGAAAGTAAAAAAATATAATGATCTCTTGAATATGAAAACCGAATTAATAATCATTCTCATTACAGTAACCCTACCTTAACCCTTCTTTTCTACAGCACAATACCTGTAAGATGTAGAGAGTTTACTATGGAACGGAACTTTTACCAAAATTATTTAAATATCGTTGAAAATATTTAAGAAGAAACGATTAATCAAAAAAAATTAAAAATTATTACTACAGAAGCATCCGCTACAATAAGACTATAAAGCACTGCAGAGCCTCTGACGTTACTGGCAGCCATGATGATATTGAAAGCGTTTTGGTACCAACTAACATCCTTCGAATTTCTGTACTTTATTTCAAGGGAAATATTTAACGGATTGGTCGGGAAAAAGAAGTGTTTCTTTCTTTTTTTTTTTTAATCGTGGTTTTTCTCTTTATCAGATCTTACACTTCCTATTCAATTTTTTTTTAAATAATTATAAATAAATTCATAATTAATTAAAATATCAAATTTCATTAATAGTTATTGGATAAATCTTTTTTTTTATGAAATAAGAACAATAAGTTAATTAAGAACATGATGTTTAAAAATGGGATGCGAGGTATAAAAAGAGTGTTAAATTCGTCAAGATCTTCTTACACAATGCTTATATTATATTTTGTTTTCCACAGAAATCAATGTTCTTGAAAATACGTTACTTTAAAGTGTACACAAAACTATCAATTCTAATTTTATCTAAATTTCAACATTGTGAAATTCCTTGTTTTATTCCTCTGTTTCCTTAATATTAAGTAGTATGGGAATACTCATGTAGGTCCTTACAACATTAGTTTAAGCCTCTCTTCAATAAATTTGGTTTCTAATAAATAAATCTTATTTTCTGTATTCTTTGGTACTTTTCTGTATGGTACATTTTTGATGTCTGGTTGTTGGAACGATATACAGCCAACCCTTATATAACATTCTTTAAATATAAATTCTTACACCTTTATTCGTAGTTTTTTTGGTTTTATTATTTTATAATTTTTTTCCTATATTTTTTCTTTATTTTTAGGAAGTTTTAATTGATTCCTTCATATTTCATTATAAATAATTTTTTTTAATACAAAGAAAATCTTTTTAATCTTCAGGGACACAAGCAGTATTCATGTGAATAAACTTATTAAAATTTAAAAAAAATATGTATACATGTTACAGATATTTTTTTTTCCAAAATTAATTTATTTTCAATAATTTTTAATTTGAATAACATTATTAAAATATAAAACAAGAATAGTATTATATCAATAGTCCCCTATCAGGCATTTTTTAAGCATTGGTCAATAAAATAAAAAGTGATGTAATCCTCGTTGTATTTAAACAAAGAAAGAAAGAAAATTCACGGTGGGTGTGAAATAATTTTGAAAAAATGTAGCATGTGATATAAGTTATAATATGCAAATTAAAAATAAATAAACCGGTGGTAATAGACTGTGAATTGAGATAAAGTACTAAAGAAAAATTTAATGAGCGAAAATAAAACATTTTTTGAATTCCCAATATTGACTAACTCTGAAGTATTAGATGAATTTTGCCTAATATTGACTAACCCAGAAATATCAGGCGAATTTAACCGGAGCAGCGCAGACAATATTATCTCGATCACAACTCATTATGCACGAGAAACCATTAGAGCGAAGGGTTAATTAGTGACAAGGGCCGAGCAAAAAGTAACAACAGGGCTTCAGTCGCAAATAATAGATGAACGGAGCGGGTACGATTCCGGGACAACTAAAGGCTCAAGCTAATTTTCATGCTGTCAAATATTTAGCCTCTACGTTGGCGAAGAAACCTACGATCTCACTAATTATTTCGGTTTATTTCCCTCTTCGTAAAATATACATTGTATCTACATTGGAGTAAGCAAGGAAACAATCGATTGTATAAGAATATAGGTCATTCAGAGTGAATATATATGCATATATACATAAATATGCAGTACTTATGCAAGTTAACTGCTGCTGTGAGATTAATTACTATGTCCATTGTAGATCCAATCTAACATGAAATCAATTGATATGAAAAAATTAATAATCAAACATAGAAAGTATAACTTGGCAACTTAATTCTGCATTCTTTATAAGTATCGATAACACAGGCCAACGATGAAAAAACTTTTGTACTGAAAATACCTTATTCCTATAGTTTTTAGGGTGCTGAATCCAAATATGATATTAAAAAAGATCACAATATATTAAAAGTTCACCTAAAGATTGTGATTTATAATCATTATAGGTTTTTTTTATAATCAAGATTGTGATTATAAAGAAAACCTAGAAACAGTGTTAAATCGAATAGGCTATTCTGCTCATGGTTGGATGTTATGTGGTGATTTAAAAATAACATGCATGCTCCTTGGTCAGCAAGGTAGTTTTACCAAATTTCCATGTTTCTTGTGTGAATGGGACAGTAAGGCTAGGGATCAACATTGGTGCAGAAAGAACTGGCCTGTGAGGAAGTCATTGAAACCTGGTGAGAAGAACATTCTACGCAAAAACCTCGTAGATCCTATAAATACAAACCATGCTTATGATGTAACATAGTGTTTCATTAATTTCCCCGTATACCGTATAGGGGTTTAGATAGGTGTTTATACTATATAATGCAAAGCATATTGCTGGAAAACTATGGATGATACAAAAAAACTAAGGCCAGATTTAGATTCAGCACATAAAAATCTATAAAGATCTACTATTACAGTTAAAAAAGTTTTAAAAAAAAATTTTTTTGTTGGCCCGTGTAATCAATGCAAAGCCAAAACAATAAAAAAAAATCCAAAATGCAAGCTAGTAAAAGATTTTTGTAGTTTAAACTCAACCCTGATAATGTTTACACAATGTGCGGTTGACTGATATTCATGGCTGATATTTGCGAAGCCCATTTAAATACAAAAAAATATTAATAATAATATAACTTCTCATATAAATATTTTGAAGTTCACTCTCACAATTTTGCGTCACCTTAAAATCTTAATGCTGATAATTAATTATTGCTAAGCAAATCCTAGTATCTCTTTAAACTATTTTATTAATTGCAAAAACCTCTTACTTCTGAAACATTATCTACCCGTTTTTGATCATAAAATATTATTAATAACAAAATAAATGCATCACACAACAGCTCATAAGAAGCTGTGGTTATGATATGCAAGGAATAAACAATCAAATTCAGTGCTAGTTTCTTAAAAACAACTTTGGTCTAATCTAATAAGCTTAATCATAATTATACTTTTGATATAATTTAATATTTCTTCGAATTTTGAGTCAATCTCATGCATTAAAATTTATTTATGATTGACAATGCTAGAAAACCACTCAGTGAGGTCGTATCGCTGCGAGAACTAAACCGTTTTCGTCCAATTGAAGAGTAAATGTGTATTGTGCACTCAATCCAATTGCGAAAAATATGCAAATGATATTTATGAAACCAACTTTTTGCGTCTATCGATATTAGATTATGCAGTTACCATTATACACATAAATGTATATTACTATATTAGTAATATTGATTGTATTAAATGTATGAACTAATAAATTAAGACTAGCAGCACAAATCAGAATGACAGTAAGAAACACGTTTGTTTTCTAAATAAGTCCGACTAAGACAATAACTTTATATATATATATATATATATATATATATATATATATATATATATATATATATATATATATATATATATATATATATAAAACCGAGGAATAAATAGTTCCTTCTTAATACAATTTTCCTGTTTGGACTATTATACCATGTATAAGAGAAGTATATTCAGTTATGCACAAGAAAATTGAGACTTTAGGCATTGAAATAATAATTACAGACATATATTAATCATTTGACAAAAAATATCAATATTGTTATAGGCATACAACTTAAGGGAGAATTTCGTGGGCGTATCTTAGGCTGGGAGGTTATTAATGTAATTTTTCATTTTTCTTGTAATTCATATAATTTTAACATATAAAAGAGACCCAAACCACTCTGCATGGAATAATTCATTATCCAGATATTAATTAAAACATTCGTATGTTTGTCTCCTTTGTGCTACTGATTTTGTGGCTGGTCCAGATATGGCCGTGTAATCCTACCTGATTGATAACAGACGCCATAAAAGTTAGCTGGACCATTCGAGTTGACATTTGAGGGTTCCATTCCATGGTATCCAAATCAATATCATTATCATCTCACAACAAGTGTCATTGCTATATTCATATCTGTGCTCCGTAACTCGGATAGAATAGGGTAATTGCGCAAGTATTGCGATCGTGAAAAAATTCGAACACTAGTTTTTAATGGAAATGAACTAAGGCCCCCTGAGTCCAAAATGACCAAATAACCAAGACTCGCAAAATGGTTTGTGAATATGTGAACAGTCTAGCTAAAAAAACGAAAAGTTGTATAAAACTGTAATTAAGCAGATATTTATGGTTGCCTGGAAAGTACCACTCGATTTTACAATTTTCCCGAAAATTGGTCTTACTATTTTGATTTAACTCGTTATATCAATGTACAATTAAATGGTCATTAATATCAGCTAGGTCTTGTTCTCATAGAAATAAATAGTCTGACAGTATGACTTCAAAATGTCTTCCTCTAAAATACCTTAAATTTTATTTATTTGAAATAATTATTAAAATAAGTGTTTTATCATCTCTATTTTAGAATGACAAGAATATTCTTAGATCTTCAAAAGAGCCAACTTATTCCATTGGCTCCTTATTAATTCAGCTTTACTTATTCCAGAGTCCATATCGTCTCTCCCAACATTAGTATTAATTATGCTCTCCAAACAGAATATAGAGTTTTAACGGACCGATGAGTTTGTTACCAACCACTGTGGTTAATGTAGAGCACTTAATTTTAATTTACACAAAGATATTCTTTCTTCTCTATTTGTTTCCATTAAATACTTTTTTTTTTTCCTTTTTTCTATCCTTCGGTGCTCTACTAGCCTCTCTCTCCGTAAGGTCCCAAGTAATTCCTCCATCTTTTAACGACCGTTTTTTAAAAATAATTATATTAATAATAGTGAATAAAATAAATCATACAAATTATAACCTAACAAAGAATTTTTAACAGTCCTAAAAAAATTATCCTACTTCCTTACACCTTACATCCCAGGCCTCACAACCCACCAACCCTAGAAAGGAAAGGGTTGAGGTGGACACAGACAGAGTGACCCCGTACGTGGCAGTGTGTTAGCGAAATAAGGGAGAAAGGGGGAGGAAGATAGACTGGACCGGCCGAGAGAGTGAGTGAGAGGAGGAACGGTCTCTCTCAGATCGGGAAAAGCAATTTGTCGCCATGGCAACTGTTACCTCTGGCGAGTCTTGTCATAGGCTTATCAGTCTTAGGCTACTCTAGACCGAAATTAGATAGAAAGGAAATCTCGAGGATCCACATTACAAAAATCTTTTTGTGGAACAATAATAAATAGGGCTTCTAACGACTATACTAATATTTCAATTTTAATGATCTACAAATCTTAATTTTTTTTAGATTTCGTAATAATATATGCATGTCACAAGGAATTCGAAGAAAGGATAATTTTTTTTTTTCAACAGAGAAGTTGAAAAGAGCGTAAGCATGATTAGGCACACGATCTAAAAAATCTTTGGCTCTCGACGTCGTTTTAAAAGAAACAAGGTATATCAAAGTTAAAAAAATCCATCCTAGTTTCTGGTAGTAAGGTTAATAATGTAATTTACTGAATTTTAGACATAACAATCATTTATTCTGGTGATAGATGATTAATAATTGAGGCACTCTTGCAAAACATGTGTTTTGAGAAAAAAACATTTTAAAATTTTAGTGTAGTTATTGCCATTTGTTTCATTTTGAGTTGTACATTAATACCGTTGTCAAAAATGTTTTCTTTATTTAGAAATAAAATTCAAACATGTTGCTGTAATTTGAGATTTCACTGTCAGAAAAGCAATCTAATAAAAATGATTTAGGGCGTCCTTTTTGCAGAGAACGATATTTAATACATAGAACATGGGCATTTTTTTTTAATAAATAATATTTAGCTCTCTCAAATAAAAATTGAATATTCAATGTGAAATAAAAATAGGTGAAATTTTCTTGAATAAAAAGAAGTTAAAATGTTCTAAAAACTATATCAAGCCTTCATCTTCGCTTCTCTTGTTTCTTGAGTAGCTCTTCAAAGTTCCCTGAATCACTGTGCAAAACTGCGATCTCCTCAAATACCTGTTCACTCCAGCGTTTACTGTCTGCATCTAAATAGCATATGAGGTTCTATATGTATTTTTTTTATCTTTGAAGCAATTCCAGGATAGGTGACTTGGTGCTCTTGGGTTTCCAGAACTTGAATGTGGAGAAGAAATGTGGAGCATAAGTTTTGTAACAGCAGATGTCTTCGCGTTCATATCTCATCATTACATAATCTTTAAATGGCAAACTTATCAAATTTTCAAGGAGAGTTAGATTTATTCCAATTCTGCTTTCTTTTCTGCAAAGGACTCTTCCCTCTACTACTACTCCCTACAAGTCCATTTGTAACAGGATAACTCATATTTTATTGAACACAAATATTGGAAAAAGTAAACAAACCACACGGAGTTATTGGATTAAGTGGATAACTAGCTCAAGACGGATTGATTTCAAACAGTTCAATCTCACTGAATTTTTGAGATATTGGTTAGAAATTAAGACAAAACATGATTCAGATGGCATAAAAGCTAAAACTTAATTCTCCGCACATGAGTTCGTGTGGACTTTATTCACCTGCCATCTCAATTCATTAATTTTCAATTTTTTGAAAAGTATTAAATGGGTAGAATAAATTCTCTTACAACCATAGAAATAATAATTTTCACAGTTCAACTAGAAGTAGATTCCATAATAAATGAGGTTAAAGTCAGGCTCCTAGATAAAAAATATAATTAGAAAAGTCAAAAGCAGATGTTCCAACATTTAGGAATGCATTCTTTTTTTTTTTGCGTGAACTATGTGCAACTAACAAAAAACTTATATATTGTATTAAATATTAATGGAATACCTTACAATAATCTACAGATAAAATATTTACGCTAAAATAAAATAAAACCAAACTGTATAATATAATTATTATAATTATTGCATTTTTGTCAGTAATAAGAGGGCATTTTTTTCCATATTAATTTGTGCTCATTCTAATTTTTTTAAATAAAAAATTCCATCTGTGTTCATAAATTATTTCGGTCATAAATCGTGTTGAACGGAATTGGACTTCATGCTTTATTTTATTCCTTCAATTTAATATAAAACATATAACGCCTCATTAGTGATTATTGTCATATGCAAATACTATGTGGAGAGATTCACTGACTCAGATAGATCTTTTAATTTAGTTAACTGTTCCTTGAACATGTGTGAATTTATCCACGACGCGACTTGGGCTTCCTGGGTAGGTATTGAGTAAATATTTCCCAAACTTACTGAAAACATTTGATGACACAAACAACATTTTAAAATAAGAAGAAAATAAATAATCAACACGGACAATAATTCAATTTCCGCTATAATTTTTAATACCGTTATCTTTTTTATTTATCTATTTGCTTAAATGGAATCATCTAGACATCTGGTGAATCTGATGATGTGTAGTATCTCTCTGGTCTCTTTAAAGAATGAATTCATAGGATTTGATGAATTTTCGCTTTGTTTTAGTACAAGTGATCAAATTTTCAAATCATTACTACCATTTAAAAGTTTCATTGTTTTGTTTATTTTATTTTGTGCTAAAATAATAATAATGCCGTTATTCTTTTAATATAAACTATTAGGTATCAGTTGTAAGTATTTTGTATTATACTATTGTAACTCCTTACTATAATTGTAAAAACAATGATAAACCTAGTTGTATGGGAGAAATCCCTAAAACAGATAAATAAATCAATATAGTTTTTCGAAAATTTAAGAAATCAAAAGAGTTGAAATTTCATAAGATAATTCATCAAACAAATGAGAACCAATGCTCAGCTATAAGTTATTTTTAAATTTTATTAAATACTTTTATCTTAAAAAATTAGCATTAGGTATTATTTTTTTAAAAAATGTTTATTCGTTTGTCACCTGAGGTATTCTAGTATGAAAAAAACTTAATACTTATATGCACGTTTTGTTAGAGATATACAGACATCTCTACACACAAAATACGTGCATTTAAGCAATAACAGGGAGAGGAACGGGTGGACGTTAATGAGGCTGCCTCAAAGGGAGAATTCGATGTCAGTTTATAATAGCGAAGAGATATATTTCTAGCTTCAATAGCAGAGGTATACTGCCATTTCTAAAGGCAATGGAAGATTAGTCTCTCTTTGGGGATAGAATGCTACCGTCCACTTCTATAAAGCCGTTCAATTGATTTCGAACCCAAATCTACCAGAATATTTTGCCTCAATCCGTATAAAGAAATTCTTTTCCAGATGAAATTTCTTTCAGAGCAATGCCCTGACAGTATTGATTTCTATTTAATCTTACGAGCACATATTTCACATAAATGATTTATTGCAAGAGTAAATATTTTTATCAGCGTTTTATTGGATAACATTGCCATCTCCCATTTAAATATGAAAAATAACATGGTCAGGTGTATAAAACGTACATTTTGTTTCTTATCAAATGTTCATTTCCTGAGTTCACAAATAGTTTTTACGAATTCTTTTCGTTCAAACGTAAGAAACCTTACCGGCAGAGATGAGTGGCAAACATAAAGAATTGCCAATTTTAAATTTTTAATAAAACAAAATTTCAACAAAAATCTTGACTTTTTAATAGCCGACATGTATAAATTGTTTTCTTTGGATCTAATATAACAAAACTAAGCTATTTAAATAAATCAATGCGTTAATGGTTGTTGGGCTAAACATGCGCAATGTACTCCAACCATGACAGAAAGAATAATTATTTTTTTAAAAATAGAAATGGAATGATCAACCAAATGCAATAATCATAAACTAACGTAGAAAGATGCCGTTGCTTCGATCCCAGTTATTATATACAATTACCTAAACCTAAACAACAGTATCAAAACATATCTGCCTCAAATAAGGCATTTTTATAAAACTGTATTTCAAAATAAGATTGCTTGGTTCCACTACAGTTCGACGATGAGTAAAGACGGTGAAGAGAAAGGACTAACTATGGTAACAGGAACGAGAGGCCAAGGGCTAGAGGCAATATCGGTGAGTCATACAAGAGAGAGCTCTATGTGTTGGTATGTGCTTTCATTAGAGGAGACTCCACGATGCCATCCAGAATATTCCCCACCAATAGGAGGCTACCACAGCTCCTATCATACCTCTCCAATACACCTGCTCGTCTGCCTGTCCCCTGTACTGTCTTCTATACCCCACTCTAATCAACACCTCATCACCATAGCTTTATTCCCTCAGGTATCTCCAATTGTCCTTGGGTTAGTACCATGTTCAATAGGCACATTTAGCTGACGACTAAAGAAATCAATACTGGTGTTTAGTTATTCAGGAAGTGAAAAAAAATTAAATTTGATTTTCAATGAATTTACTATCCATATTTTTTCTTCTGTATATAATTAAGCTAATACTAAATAAAACGACTTTACGAAATCTCCAAGGCTGGCTAAGACCATTGTTACATTCTGTTAAGGATACATCAAGAAATATTTGTGACCAAAGAAGCAGGATTCTTTATGGTATGTATGATGAAGTACATATTTTAAAATGGCAGCTGACAAAAGGGCAAAGAAAAGAAGATGTCTGAATAACTCACATCATTTTTAACAGAGTAGCATACTCGAAAAAAAAAAAAAGAATCGCTTGAGATGAACCTAGACTATACATCGGCCAATACAAGTTTTTAGGCAATTGTTGACCAAAAAGGTTATGGTCTTATGTAAATATTGTTATAATATATTATATATTACCCGTCTAATTAATAAATAATCATTTATTCTTTCATAAAATGTCTGCTTCTACACTGTAAATTTAAATGCAAATTTAGTGAGGGTTTTTCTAGAACCGCATGATTATGGAAATCTTGAACGAAGTTTTGCCTTATCATTGAATACCTAGACAATTTTCTGTTCAATCTACGCTTAGGTCCACCGCCTACAATTGCTATGAGTGGAAATGTGAAATTGGGTATATTTTTCTCCATGTAAGAAAATCCTTTATATCTCCTGGATATTCTAGAATCGGATATTTCAGTTACTATTTCAAGTTAAAATATATTCCCTTTCCCTATCAGCATTTACAATATATAGCATTTTATTATTTTCCAGGGTACCTTGTAATTTGTTACCACACATGGCTTTTTTAATTTATCATGTTTTCCTAAGATAGCAGGCAAAATATGGAAGTACATTTTAAAATATAATAATATATTCAAAAATATAGTTGAAATAAATATACATTTGTATAACAATACGCATTTCGAAAAAATAAAATGTTATTTTCAACACTGTAAAAGCTTTAATTTTTGGGCCACTATTTTGTTAATCATATTAACTCTTTAAAACCAATATCATAATCTATTTTAGCATGTCATATTCTGTAATTTGATACTTTAAATCTAAATATGTCAACAAAAAAAAATACCAACAACGAACTAAAAAAACATTGGTTCTAGCCAAAAACCAATCTCCCTTACAATTATGTACATAAAAATCAGAATTTGGTATGGTGTGATTTGAAATTAACCAATGGTATGTTAACAATTTTTAAAAGATTCTCGTGTTGTATTGTTGGTACTTGGTTTACCGTTATGTGCTGAACACAAAATGTCTGCGTATGTTCAGGCAGGTTACGGATAAAAAGTTATAGATCAGCTTAATAAATGAATAAAATGCTAAGGAAGAACTTTTTAAAAAAAGATATAATGAAAAATGATACTTTTAGAAATGAAACCTCTAGTAGCTAAAAACACTGTTAATGCATTTTAAAGCTGGAATAATATACTAATGAAAATTAATGAGGTCGAGGTACGGAATAGTGAGAGTGATTACGGGTGATGTCTCCCCAGCCGGCACTCCCCATGCATAAGTGCCTGCCCCAGTTAATAATAATAGCCACATACAGTCGGCATGTGTGGCCTGTTAATTTTTGATAACTCGCGGGAGGGTGTCATAAAATAAACACGAGGTTAATTGCATCTGATACTCACAGCTCAAAGTTGGAACTCCGGTTTCCATTCCTGCATATTTCATATTGGAGTTAGGTCACCCCAACTCTTCTACCTGACCCCCGCCTCTGGATTTCCGGTCCCTCTGACCTCGGGGAGCAATGAATTTATAAAACAAAACGGCGAATGAAAAATCGGCGAGGTCTGTATAAAAACGAAGATTCGACTCCAGCAGCAATTTTAGTCCACGGGAGGCTTCATCTATTCGCTCGTATCTGTTGTGCCGTTTCAATCTCCCCGATGTTGAAAAAAGACGGGCAGGGAAATATTAAAAGAATACTAGATCCGATGTAGATTCAGGCACCTTTCGTACAGCTTAACTTACACATTCAAGTGAACAATTTGCGATTTCGAATTATAATATTCTTTTCTCTCAATCTTTTCGGAATAAAATATGTTTCTAATTTTGATAATATTATTTTAGAGAAAAAAAAATGGTAAGACATTAACAAATATGGAATTCTAATAAGTAGGTAAGTAGAAAAATGCCTATTTATAGAAGAAATTTTCATAGAAAAAAAAAATTTAATTGTTGAGAATATTTTCCGCAATTTAAAACAAAACACGACAAACGTGAATCGAACTGTACTTATAGACTTTTACTGGACATATCTGACCAGGAGAGAAAATATTTGAATATAATTCACGAAAATAACTGGTCAAATGACTGAAAAAAAGAGCAGAAATAGTAGACAGGTAAAATAATACCAATTTGACACATATGACTTATCGGTTTGGATTCACACAAATTATCATTGAATAACGAACTACATTTTATCAGATTTTGTCTTCCTTGTACGCAGTAAAGGAACTATTTCAATCGCGAATATTTTTAGTTTTCAGATTTAAACGGAAATATCCTTTTTGACCATTCCTGAATCCATTTTGACTAGTTTCGTCGTGACGCCTGCACGTACGATCGTTCGTACGTATCTCGCCTAACTCAAAAACGGTTTGCAGTAGAAAGTTAAAATTTTGTATTTAGGATTATTGTAAAATCTATTTGTAGTTCTCCCTTTTTGGTCACTGCATGATTACCGGAAGTAGTACTTTGCTTAAAGGTCATTATTGATTTTTATAAAAAATATAATGAAAACTTCTCAAATTTCTTATTTAAAATTTAAATAATGATGTAAATCGCATAATAAATTTTGGTTGAAATTAAATAACCGGAAGTGGTACTTTACTTGAAGCTCAAATTACACTTTCGTCAAAAATCATATTAAAATATAATGTAAAGCATCTCAAATTTGGTAAATTAGACTTTTATATCAATATAAGTAATATAATAAATTTTGGTTGAAATTGAAGAGCCGAAAGGGGTACTTCACTTGAAGGTCATAATAAACTCAAATCAAAATGTATATCAGCATTTAATACAGAGATTATATGGTTTGGCGACAAGGGTTATAAACGCGATTTTTTTTTCACTCTAATTAAACAATTTTATTACTTGGTTTAAGTGTTAAAATTGAGTATAAAATACTTTTTTTTCTCCCCATTTATGAGCTGAACAAGTCTGCAGCAGGAGAATAAGATATAAGTTAAGCGGGTTCTTATGATTAATATGTTGAAACAGTCGATTTCCAATGCTTTATCTAGTGAAATAGACAGTTCTAATATTGTCAGGGAACAGGAAGAAATCTCTTGGAAACATATTACCAACTGAAAGAAAACGACATATAATAACGGAATAAGAACTCCAGAAACAAGAGCTTATGTGTGTTTTTGTGTCTGTATGAGTCAATAGATGGACGTTGCGACTTCGAGTTTCGTTTTTGAGATACTGCTATCTTCGGAAACTAGTAACCAAATTCAGGATTACTTTTTCAGCCTCCGATTTATAGTTAAATAATTTATAGTACAAGGAAGTCATGGGGTGTCCATATCAGATATATTTTAGAAAATCTATATTTTTGAATTATCAATTTTAACCATTAGCTCCCAAAAAAAATATGCAAATAACAAATTAGTACATTAAATTTTGTAATAATATATAATGTAATAACAATACAATATTTATAATAACAATTATTTTTTTAATCAATTGGTCGATATTAGGAACCAGGTCTGAAGAAAAAAATATCTCTATCTTTATTATTATAATTTGATTTCATCATTTTCAGGTAGAATACAATAGCGAAGTGGTTTTACTACAACATGAATAAATCTCATAACACAGAAAAAAATAGTTTTCTATAATTCACATTTGATAGTCTGTTCTCCGCCTCATATAAAAATATGTATACTAAAAAAACAATTATTGTAAGAAGGGTTAAAAATTATGTTATAAATCAATATTTTCTGCTACAGCAAATATATTTCAGGCGTAAATTAATAAATATCTGATCATTCAATTTCAATAAAACATGGATTCAATTTTTAACGCAATAGTGTCTATCAAGAGATATATAGAACATTAATAACTGCTGGATTTCGCACCGTTTCCGGTACACAACTTTACACTCAATAATGACAGATTGGATCTTTTATTTAAACATGTTACTGTCCCATTTCCCTATGAAGCCAACCGTGTTCACTGTAAATAATACTTGAACTGCAATTTGAATATATTTGAATATAACGTAATCTGAAGGTAGAATGATTAATGTATTCAATGTTGTTAAAAAGGAATTTATTACATTTCAAAATGATAGTGACAGAGAAAAAAATTAATTTAAACTGTGACTGTGAAAATGAAAGGACTATCCTTGCTAAAAAGAGTAATTGTAAAAGTTTTATTCAGAAACTGGACGGTATATCTTGTATAGGTATTAAAGGAAGGAAGGAGAGTTGATTGTAAAACCCCATTCATATTGTAGAAGAGGTGACCTGTAGGTGTGGTACTTTGTTAATGTTGTCAACTACAATGAAATTTTTAGATATCGAAAAATGTTTGGAAGATTTATCTTCACAAATACCGAAAAAATTATTTTAATCTTCCTGTCTTACAATGAAATAACTTTAGGATGTTCTAATATATTATTTAGGTAAATCGGATTTCCTATCATAACAAATATATAACAAATTTCTTCTGGGGACATGGATACCGGGCATGTTGAGGCTCGAGCCTGGTGTGTTTGACTTTTATTTCTTGGCTGGCATTCTTAATAAATCTCGACGTTCTTGCTCAGGATAGAAAACAATGGTAACCTGCAGGATAATTCGACTTTTCTGACGTAGCTGGAATACTTGGGAAACTCGCTCAAGAGGCGAGACGGACCCGGTATGAGCATGAGAGTGTTATTCGAACCACGCATCTTATGCGATCTGTCCTTCACTCAAACGGCAATTTTTCTCGTATCCAGCTAGAAGTCTTTAACCTAAATAATATGAATATTACTCACTATTCACTCATTTCAAATTCCACGCTCGAGTTTTCAGTTCGCTAGGTTCGAATCTCTCTCGCTACGAGGGAAACACAGCTCGTTATTTGCCAAATAAACACTACCTAAAATAAATATTAATATTTATAAAATATCGTAGTTGTAAGGGGGCTGAACATATCTTTTGCTGAATGCTGTAAATAGTTAACAAATTGATTTAATCTCCAATTTTTTTATGATACATGTAAGTTCTAAGGAAGCCTTCTTTTTCAGTTTTGCTAAGATTTTGAAATAAAAATGAGGCACTATGTTTTCTCATATATGGGATGTTTTATCTGTACTTGCTAAGATTAAGTTGCAAATAGTTTAGCCTATGTGATATTGTTCGCACTTCCTTCAACTTTATGCTGATTTCGGATTAATTAACTGTTTATAGCGATCCTATTGAATTTGAATATGACAACTATTTATAATCAATCTATTCATATTTTATTAGATTATATCTACAAGTCGAAACTTTCAATAAGAAAAATTCTGCTTTACGACGAGGAAGCAATTAATAATGTTTTATCATTAAAGAAATCAAAATTCTATTACAGAATGACATGTTTGATGAAAAGAGATAAATAAATAAATAGGTATAAGGCCCCAAAATGAAACGAAATTCAAACGAAGTTGTAGAAAATACATATATAGAAAATACCTCTATTTACCCAAGATGTCCAAGTATCCCTCCCAATGACCCACTACTATTTTAATACACTTTGCCACTTCAAGTGTCTTATATACGATAGCCCATCTAAGGACCTAGCGGAAATCCAAAAGGTTGTACGTAGTGTCTCAACTTCATTAGTATAAAAGCTTAGCAAGACTGAAAGGGAAGATGAATCAAACGCCCGCCATGTTAAGTAGACGATAAAACTTAACACTTGCTCCCCAAGAGGCCTTAAGTTCCCCCACTTGAATACCTTTCACCCTTGGAGAATAGCCTTCACAAATTGGCCATTGGCCGTAACATTAGGCGAATCCATCCTTAGTACAACACTGCTCTGTCTGGTGAGCACTAGAAAACTTAGTACTTTAAACCGAAACTTATTTAGCGGTTGAGAAAGTAAAGCTTTAGTAAATATTTTAAAAAACCCAATTTAAATCACTTCGGACAAATCTTTATTATTAAATGTGCTAATCACTTTACCTTCAAAACTTAAAATGTATATATTTATAGAGTAACTATATTCGAAAACGAAGATTATGTTGACTACGAACACTGAGATACAACAAAAAAAATAACCATCCTTTCCCGAGATCTGAAAAATGCTTCAATCCGACATTTCGGCTGGTCATAGATAGAATCCTATTCAGCAACTATAAGATGAGTTAAGAAGTCAAAAAAAAGAGACAAACAACAGCACTTGAAATCTTTATACTAGTGTAAAAATAAACTAAACAACCCTTCGGAAATTTATTCAAAATCTTATCATTTCTATTTATAAGCCGTAATTAACGCAAGAAGAGAATATAACCACAATAAAATTTATTTCTGGTCTAACCATGCATGGAAGCTGTAATTTCTGTGAAGGTACAGTTCCTGTTTATGCTATGGTACAGCTTTTATTAAAAAAGATATGGGCAAAAAAAATACAGAAAAAATGGAATGACTCCAAAACCTATTTACTAAAATTAACTGAGAACTAGGCCCTATTTCATAATAATGTACAAAAGTACAAATACAAGCTGAAAAGTTTGTTTTTAGAGGTTACAGATTATTTATCGTCATTTAGTATGACATTTACATATCAAATAATAATATCAAATTTTATTCAATTTTTTTTTAATTTACCATTTTCAAATATAAATATTTTAAATTTTGTCGTATTTCAACGTTTCATAGTGTGCCATAGGTGTACTTGTGCACACTTGTACTTGTGCTTTATTACGAAATAGTGCGTGCCTATAAAGCTAAGCCTATAAGAAGTTATTTAGTTCTTAAATATTGTAAAAACATTGTTACATTGTTGAAACACGATAACATTTAAAATAGTTATGTTAAAAAACTAAATTTAAAAAAAAAGAAGAAGAATATTATTTAATAACGGTAAGTAACTTGTAACCTCTAAACACGAAGCTCTCCACCTTTACTTTTTTCATTTGCACTGGTACTTTTGTACTTTATTCTGAAATAGGACCCTGATTGTAATAACTACCGGAACCAATCAAATACCACTGTAACAGCAACCGAAAAATCTAATAACTAAGATATTATTTAATCTGGTAAGGATGTGCATGCCCAAAATATTTAATGGAGTCAGAATCGGAAATTCATTTTACGAGAATTTCAGGTCCGTTCAGATTCATTTTGCATGTATATATTCAATTCGGCAATGGAACAGGCAATTAGAAAAGCATTCCATGCCAAAAACCTTCTGGGCGTCGAAATTCTTTGCATCAAAATAGAAATGCTCATTGCAATACCTACTAGTTGTCTATCTATTCCAATGCTTTAGAACAAGAAACCTTCCCTGCATTCTCAGTCTGTTAGCCCCATGTTCCTCCGTTTACTCTTCAAATACGAGATCTCAGCCAGAAACTTATGTAATCCTTCTCATTGGTCTGCCTCCTTCAAAAAATCCTTTATCATTCGTGTTACCTTATTTTGGAATTCCTTACCCATCTTCATTCGTAGAACCTTATCCTTAACTTTATTCAAACATCAACTTTTTCTCCATCTCCTGAACTATCAATCTTCCGTATATATATATATATATATATATATATATATATATATATATATATATATATATATATATATATATATATATATATATATATATATATATATGTAAGAATTAAAGTTATCGCTAAGTTAATTTTATTTGTTGTTATTTTATTGTATAAAAGACTAAATCAGGTGTTCATATGCTTCTTTTATTTTATAATCTTGTTAATTGATTATTTTATAAAAATCATTACAGAAAATTGCTACAGGTACTGTACATTTGTTGTTATTATAAGAGGACTAGATATCCCAGAATAAAATTTATTTTTCATTTCATATATTGGTACAGTTCTGATGCCGAATAAATTTGTATTGACCTTTTGTTTTGAAAGTATTACTTTTTCTTTTAAAATAACCTTGCCACACCTGATAAATATTTTACTGTATTTTTCTTCATCAACTCTTTTAACATTTCTATGCTCAGATTATTTTATTTTTTTTAATCTTTAGAAATACATACATCTTCCTTAAATTTTAATACTATTTTTTTTCTGTAACGTATTTATAAGTATTATAAGAACAGGTATGAATTCGCAATGCATAACACACTATAGCCATGCACAAATGTGTAATTTGAAGATGAATATATAATGTAATAATACGAGTGTCTAAATTACAATTATATGAAAATTAAAAAGCAGTTTACCTTGACATTTTTTTCAATAGCAAACTCTGTCTGGTAGACTGAGGTTGGTAGCTCCGACTTTCAGCAGGGGTAAAGGAAGGGAGTTAAATAATGCAGCTAGAAAGGTAGGCTCTCCAACTTTATTTCATCGAATGCCTCAACGTATTGACCAGCCGATAACAAAACAACCCCTGGAATTTAAATTGTTTATTTTACGTCAAGTTTTTCGAATAAACTTGGAAAAACCGTGAGTTGACAGATTCTCCTATATTCACTGTATAATGCATAAGCAACCCAGTATGTGTCCTGAGCTATTTCTAGTGTAAAACAAAAATATCTATTGCCAGTTTTTTATGTTGTTTCTTGTTAATAAACAAATAACAGTGGATACAAATTGGGGCTCACCGCAGTTTTGAAACAATCCTTATTTCAACTGTAACCGCAACGCCTCAGAGTTACGCACATTCGAACTTCGGGTCAGAAAATCAAGTTAGTTACGAGGGGACGTGCTAAGCATGTGACCTCTATACTTTGTTCTTCCTTCCTTTTACTATTTCATTATTTATTAATCCAATTGTAAATTATTAATAAAAGATTAATTAATTAAAATCATTCAAGATTTTATGAATTGTGAGGTGAACTGATATGCTCATCATATTTATTTTTATTAATTTACCTTTTACTTTAATTTACTTGATTGTGGAAAAAGGGTATACTTTAAATTAAAAAAAATTGATATTTCTTTTGTGTTTGAAGGTCATTTGATTTGTAGAACGATTACGGAATGGATACGGATAAAACTTCATGGTTTCGAATAAACATATCAACAAATATTCAATACTTCTATAAAGAAATTGAGTAGAATACCATGATGTAGGCTCATAGGACGATATCATCGATTTTTGTTTCGTACTTGGTTATCATTGAAAAAAAAAAAAAAAATGGGTATTCGTATCCGTAATCCGAACCTACATTAACATTTTATTGATCAGTCTCATGGATCGGTTTCGCTGATTTCTGCGGTGACATTTAATTAGGTCTAATAGTTTTGATTGATGTCCTGTCCATGCTACTTTTTTAATATTAAAACCATTAAGTGAAGAAATAGGTATTTTCTACTTATCGATAAGTCGACACAGACCATAATATATTAGGTTCGGTTTTACTTGAGCCTCGGATAGTTTGCTGTACCTGACCTACTTGTGTCAAGAAATGGTTTGTAAGAATGCCTTTACAAGAGCAGAATTTGACATTAGGCAGTACCTGGGCGGAGTGGTATGTGAGAGAAGTCTTTCTATCTGCGGTATTTCGGGAAAGCCCCTTAAAACTTACTTCACAATAAAAAAAAAAAATTTAAGTGAAATAAATGATGAAGTTGAAAAATTTCAAATTTTCGAAGTTTAAAGTTAAGGTAAATAAAAAATCAAATTGAGGGAATCATTAAAAAAATAAATTAAATTGCAACATTTTGGGGTATGTACTCTGGAGCTTTAAGTATTGTAAAAAACAAATACTGATTTTGACTTATCTAATTTTTCCGTACCAACAATTTCAATACCAATGACAAATATATAGAGTTGTATTCGCTTAGTTTATTTTATTTCATTTTTAATTATTCATACTTTTATGAATGATAGTCCAATACTAATTGGCTTTATTGTAAAAGAATCAGGATATAACACGTATATCTTTTACCATTTATCAGGATCGCTTTCTTTCAAGCCCGGACCCGAGGCAAAATAATATAACGGGCCCTCCTCCCATTTCAAATTTCATGTTTTATTTTAGTTAATAATATTCATATATGGATTAAGGTATTATGAAAACTAAACATGCTACCATATTATTATAACAAGAGTTTGTTGTTTTACATAAAATAGAACACAATTTTATACAAAATTATTTAATAACGATAGGATAATTTAATAGTAATCACTTCAGTTAAGTGTTAATAACAATACTACTAGAGCTAGTAACATTTTTTATTTATAAAAATTATTCATAACACTCTTGTTACCAACTTCTCTGCGGAATTTTGAATAATTGATTAATAATTCAATGTTCTTGCTGACTAAGACTCAATAGACAAAACTTTCTTATCTCTTTAAAAAAATAAACGGCATACGCATTTATCAATTATTGAGTCTGATAAAACTTCTATTATTTTTTATGATTGGAATGATTTTGAAGCCAATTCTTATCAGGCACCAGTGATTTTCCTCCGCTCCACAATGGCCTGCCATATGTTAATTTTCTGCGGATTGCTCTTTATATTATTTAGTGATAGATCTGTTCTAAAGGAATAAATTTAAAATTATTAAAAAATCCAGAAGGACATGGCGGAATAGCTTTATGATGAACGTAAATAATATACTTACTTCATTTAATACTAATTCGAAGGGCCCAGATATGATCAGCTTGAAAAAAAAAATTGCACTCAGTTACAGTTGAGACGCTACCCTTGAACAAAAAGAATATTCTACTAAGCCCGAGACTGTTCATCAATTTCCAGAAGGGTTGATCTTCATAAAGTCCAGTTAATGTAAACACGCCCCCTCCCCTTCTTTCTACATATTTTATCCCACCTTGGGATCATCTTCCACCCTCCTAATCCCTGTTTACACATATGCCCCTCCCATTAATTTACAATGGCCATCCTAATCTCACTCAGTCCTCACCGGTCGTCATTGTCTGATGGAGGGATGACTCAGATAAATTTAAATGTGAATAATTACAAATAACAATAGCGCTCGCGGGGCCAGAGATTGATGATGGGCGAGGACAATCTGTCTAAATAAGCGGCGGACGTTCTCGAGGCCTCGGCACAAAATAAACCAAATGAGAGCCTGCCACCACCCCCAACCGACCCCATTCACCTTTTATATATCATACACCATCTTCTATTATAGCCCTACCTTCATTATTCTTAATTGGGTCGGCTTCTCTTGTCATAATAAATTCCATTGTTCTCTGAAAACAGCATGTCAACTGGTTGCCTGGCTCTTAAACATTCAACGGAGCCAATAAAGGGAACAAATAAATTGATGCCTGTTATGAATATTTTATTAAGCATTATTTGAATAAATATTTAAATAAAATAGTTCTCTAACAGACAAATATCTAACCACGGAAGAGTTTCAAATAAATTTTAATTATTTTTGAAGTCATTAAATTAACAAGATACAGAATTGTTTGATCGAATTCTAAATGACCATGCCTTGCTTGAGTATGAGATTTTATTATTTAGTGAAATCGAATATAAGATTCAACTGCAATGAAGACACGCCACAATTTAGCAAGTAATTTTTTAGAAAAATATAAAACCAGTTAATAGGGAGTCAATAATTTATTTTTATTTTCTATACCACTTGCTTCAGCGGCTTACTTTTTTAATAAATAAAAAATTAATCATTTCCTGACATTACTAAACAAAGTATAAGTGATTTGTATAGGTTTTTTGTTTGATTTTGAAGGGCTTTTAGATGTTTTGTCATCAAAATTAGCCTGCATATATGAACTTTACCGAGCTTGGTTTTTAATAAGATGCAAATGTTAATCCCTAATGAAATAATAACAACGAATAAAAGAATGATTATTAATAAATTTGTAGAAAAAAGTAAACACAAAAATTAATAGCTTATGGCATGTAGGGTATATGGGGGTACTACGCAACCACGCAAAAGCTACGTAAACTACGCAATGGAAGGTTTGGAACAATTGGACAGGATTTAGTGAAGATCGTACACTAAATCCTATCCAAGTGCCGGTTCAACTGGAGAATTATCAACAGAGATATCGCAATTTTCCCCCGTACTTTTATCCCCACATACCCTATGTAGGTTCTTTTTCTCTTAATTAGTCTAAGATAATCATTAAATAAATCAAATAAATGTTCACAGCTGAAGTGAAAAGAATTCTTAAATGTACAATATTCATTAATTACAATACTACACTTTTAATGGGAATAAGTGCCATGATTAATTTTGAAATTTCATCTTTCTAAACCTTTAAAATAAGAAAGAAATCTAACTTTATCAATCCAAGTAAACTTGATCCCTATAATTTTATTTGTGACATAAAATCTTTGTAAGATTTCGAATTATTAGGATTGGACTCGGAAACATACTTTGTGGAGCCCTAAAGCTTAATCCCGTATAACCAAATATACCTGATAACGATAATGTATAAGAGATTTTCGTAATAAATTGGAATTTTGGAACGTTTTTCAATTCAATTATGGAGAACCTATGCAATCGGAATCTAAGCCTTGATGAAAGAACCAGATAATTCCAAATTTTCCAATTTTATTTTTTACGTATTGCTGCCTATTCACAGAATCGCTGTTTCGATTGGTGCAACTACCGGAGGACATGTGTAACATCAGCCCCTCTCCTGTGTGGTAAATAATGTGGAAAAGACTACACCAGCGGTCAACAGAAACTCAGTTATCCATTGGTACGACAACTACGTATGTCCGGACTTACCTTGTTTTTGACACCAACGTTAATGAATGCACACTACCTTTCTCCTTCAAAAGTTAATTCGAATATTTGCTGATTTATTCAAAGCCTCGTAGTGTACTTACCTGGTGTCTTTTTTAATTTCCTTTGGCTCTCGCCAAAACTTAGTGTTTCTGGACTTACCTGGTTCTTGTACCAATGCCTTCATTTGGTTTATCGCTACACACTCTATATTTACTTATCATTAAGGTATACCAACAACATGTACATGGTAAAGCTATATTCTATGCAACAATAATTATATACTGGAGATAAGTACCTATGAGCATTTTATATTTCCGTCCTTCTATACATTTTATAAGACCAATTTAATTGTTATTTTTTCATTCAATTTTTCTCGATTTTCAACTTTATCCCTTTTTCTTCCTATTTTTTCATTACGGATGCTCATAAAATCTTCTAAACTACTAAAACTTCTAAATCAAATCAAAATATAATAGAAAAAAATATTATATAGAACAACGGAAATTTTAAAATTTAAAACGAACTAACCGACTTATATATCATTTACAAATACCTAATACATTAAAAATTGCGGACATGTAAAGAGCCTAGAACTATTAAATTAAAATTATATAACACAAGAGAACTGGAAAGCATTAATTTATACAGACCGAATTTAAAATCAGAGGTACCTTCATGAAGCTAAATAAGTGAGTATCGTATTCCTAACCAATGATCACGAAAGGTTATACCATCGAAGTGACTGCAATTTTTAATTATCTTTTATGTAGAAATGTTTAAATTAAATTTATAAACCCAGTGGAATTTAGATCATTTTATACATTTCATTTTATACTTTCTCATTGTTCTCAACTGTGCTCCATCAATTATAAACTTTTCTTCTTCTTTCACAGGCGGTTGTGAGAACCCGTTGGGAATGGAGACAGGGGCGATTCCCGACGAAGCTGTCACAGCCAGCTCATCCTACGTTCCCAATGTTGGCGCCAAGAATGGAAGGTAAGTGCATTCAAAAATATTGATTAGGTGTTTTTATGGATTTTACTTAGAAAATTTAATGATGCATATATTTAAAATGTTTAACAAGTTTTTTCCAATGCGCAGAGGCGATGTAGTTCCACTAAGAATCTATTAAATTTTGGATAGAATTGGCATTTTTGAAATACTTACTTGATGATGAATGCGACTGTCGAACGGATAAGTTACAAATGAGATGAAACAAAAATAAATAAATATAATGGCAACACACATTTTACTACATAATAATGAATTTCTTATACCAAGATAACAGGATTTTAAAGTCAATTCCATCAAGGCTAATCAAGATTTGCCTAATAAGTAATATAAATGATAAATTAGCTAAAGAACTGTAGCATATATCGTTGCTTCAGTGTTGAACTATCTGACGACCAAATTTTTTATTTTTTATTTTTCTTACCACTTAAGATAGTATAGACTATTGTGGTTTGATGTAGAAGTATACAGCTTATTTCTATAATACTTAACCATAAACTTGGCAAAGCGTCTACAAGTGACTGAGTTCTTTACACTTATTCTCATGAAACAGTTCTATTATTCACGTTTTTTGCCAAGTTTCGGGATGTATATTTTTCAATAGATTTTTTTGAAAATAATATTAATATTTTTGTAAAGAATATTTTTTATTTATAAATAAGTTTTTTCTTTTACGAAAATCACAAAAATGTTCTGTCAAATTTTGGGCCTCAAGTTAGTAAACCATTTGGTTTATATATTCATATCATTAAACGATCAAACGTTTAGTAAAAAAACATTTAAATTTATTTCTGAATTAACCTACTTCTGCAGTGAAGGAGTAGTACTTTAAGCGAGTTTAAAATATAGCTTCAATGATAAATAAAATGCATATAGTTTCATTCAAATAGTTTTTATGAATAGTTTTTTTATACGATTTGTTTGTTCGAATAACTTTTTTTATTCGAATATTTTTTATATTGATTTTTTTTTTTTTTTTTTTTATTCGAATCATTATTTTTATTCGAATACATTTTTTTTATTCGAATATTTTTTTTTATTCCGGTAATTATATTTATATGATTACTGATTACAAATTGATGAATAAATTCATTCAATAAATAATAGAATAACGAATTAATAGGTTATTCATTACCCTTATATAAAATAAAAATATTATTTATTGTTTATTAATTATTTTGTGGATAAAATTAGCCCAACGCAGGTATAAATGCCTTAATGCCTTCTCTGGAATATAATCCCTATAAATTGCAAAAGCATGTATACATACGTGTACATGCTAATTATTAACATTGAATATAATTAAGGAAAGTGAAAACATTTTTGCACTCATCCATGTGAGATTGCCTGAGAATAGAGTTAACCGATGGCAGAGTTGGACAAAAATTAACTGATAACTAAAATCTAAAACTAATTTAGTTGTAAATCTGTTGAACTCCAAACTGAACCATTAGTTGTTATTCGTTGACAGACAACTAACTTTTATAACCAAATTAGTTATTAGTTGAAATGGGCAACTAATGTTTTTTTAGCTGTACAATATTAGTTGCAATGGCAATCAAAAATATTTAATTTTATTCGTATTTGACGAATAACGACTAACAATTAATTAATTAAATTATTATAATTTTTTCAAATACTTTGTTGTTTTCGCTGCAGCTTAAAGGTATTATCTTGAGACTCACTCCTGTGCCCTTCAGGAATTAATTATATTTTATTTATTTTATTAGGAAAAATTAATTATTTTAATTATAATAATGACTTTTGAAAAAAAATCGGCATATTCTTATTACTAGAGAGCGTATTTATATGTATTTGCATATTTTTTTTCTGAGTCTTGTTAACTCTTCTTCGACATTTTACATTACGTTATATTCAATTTAAAAGCAAATAAAGCATTTTTTATTTTACATATTGCTTTTTATTCCACACATTTTTGCATATTTGTTTTTTTTTTATTTATCAACATTCAGGATTTTATTTTTAAATATATCTCATATTTTGCTACATATTTGGGAAATATAATTGCATATATATGTAACAACTTAGCTTTTTATTTTACATGAAAATCCGCTCCCTACTTATGAATTTTTTTCGTTTATTCAGGGTATCCAGCGATATAGCAGAAAAAAATTCAAGCATAATTAAAGGATTTCGAGGCTGTGAACCGTAAAATTCAAGGAACTTTTTGTCAATTTATTGGATTAAATTTTAAAACAAAGTTGGAGCCAAATGTTGTATTTGGTCAGCTTATGGTAAAGTGCACAATTAGAACTTGAGATTAATGAAAAATTGTTACTTAGCTGAACGCATCGTCAAAATCAAAAACAGCTAGAAAATATAGTATAAAAAACAAGTTCAAGTGTAAATAAATAAAATTTACGTAGTGGAATAATTCACACCTATGAATTACACTGTGAAATTTGGAAATGCGTTAATATTTAAAACAGTTTTATTAAAAAACAGTAAATAAAAAAATAATGGAATACAATTATTATTATCTGATGACGATAAGTAACCTGTATCCTCTAAAACCGAACATTTCCACATGTACTTTTGCCACTTGTACTGTTTTACTTTATTATGAAATAGTAATCTCTGGTATGAGCGGACACCCGTCAGATGGCAGTTAGGTTCAAAGATCAACATTCAACAAATAAACATAATATTGTTAATTGTTATTCGCAACTAGGGATAAAACCGATTATTTTTCAATTGCCAAGGGCAATTTATTTTTCACGACTAAAAAATTTAGTTTTCCACAACAACTAAAGCTAATTTAATTGCTGAGAAATTACTTATCAAACAGTAACTAATAACTAAATTATTTGCATTTTAATTTCCACAACAACTAAAGCTAGTTTAATTGCTGAGAAATTACTTATCAAACAGTAACTAATAACTAAATTATTTGCATTTTAATTGCAACTATTAGTTACTTAGTTACAAATTTAATTAACTAAAAAATTAGATAACTAATGGCCAACTCTGACCGATGGTGGTGTCCTAATGCATGGCTGATGTAGAGTGTAAATTCAGGATAATCCCAAGCTGAACAGGAACTCCATTTAGTTAGATCTACAGTTGACACTTGTAAATTCACAATTTAGCTCTTGTTTCTCAATTATTTATGGCAGTTGGCTTAATACGGGGATAATGTTTATTTTGTATATCAAAATGTTCAAGTATTAAAATTAGCAAGTATTTTAAAAGCATCAAGAACCCCCTCAAAATAGTGATTTTTGGAGAGACAGGGAAGAAACATTAGTTTTATTAAAAACTGAGATCAGATTGGAATACTCCACTCCAAAAAATAGTGGAGTCCTATTTTTTACGAAAAACTGAAAGTTTTCACTTAAAAATTTGTCAGGATTCGCCCTTTGAAAGTTTTTCAAACTAATTTTACAGTACAGAAGTATGATATTTTCCATAAATTTGAAGCATAACATAAGTTAAAAAAAAAAAAATTGGACATTTACTAGGATCAGTAGAAATACGCTTTTATTAGCAGAAAACACAACCCTTTATTTTTATTTAGAAACCCGATTTTCAGTGTGAAATATTGATCCGAAAATACAGCTTAAATTTTCAAACAATTCAACGTCGTTTTTCGAAAAAGGCGTAAGCGCCACTCAGCAAAATTCACAGGCAACACATCGTTATTTTTCTCCAAATAACGATATTTTTTTTTAAATTTTATTCTTTATTGTATAGAGTAGGAGTTTATTAATCTGGCTTTATAATTACAATATATTTTAAAGGATTCTAGCTCTGGTTAGGGCCAGAGTGACGACTGAGAGTCGTTAGTATTTGGCGCTTACGTCTTCAATTTTCGATTTTTATACCATTTCCAATTTTTTTTCGATATATAGTGAGCAGGAATCGATAGAGGTGATGTTTATGTACCAAAATCAATTGAAACCTAAATTTCGAGTTTTTGGCGCTTAAGCCTATTTCAAAAAACGTAGTAGATATGTTTAATCTTTAAAATAGGTTGGCTTATTTAGAATTTATAGCTAAAATATGAATTGTCATAAAATCCTCTCCAAGCCGGGATTTATAATCCTTGTTACCACAAACTATTTTAAATGAAGAAAAATTCCAAGAAATATTAAAAAATTAAACAAAAAATAACATGAACAAATCTTTATATATCTTTGATATTTCGTTAAAAATAAATATATACCGAACTTTTCTATGATTTGCAACAAATAATTTTGAAATATTTCATGTTTAAAAAAAAATGTAGATAAAAATCTTTTGATAAGTAAAGAGAGAGGAAAAAAACTATTGACGTACTGTAAGGTGAGGTTAATTTGAGACAGGTGGGTGTAACTTTGTGACAAGACATGTTTTATCATATTTTTAAATTTTCCGCCGAAACTAGTAACAGAAATGATACCTTGTAGGTAGGATATGAGCCTCAAGGGTTGTAAGTCTAATGTGACCTTAGCCATGGATTATGGTTTTGGCGAAATGCAGCCGATAACCTCATTTAAATGTATAAATTCTACAGCTTATCAGAAACTCTATAATCTTTGTTATGGTGTGTCAATCACAATTACCCTGTTGCTATAAAAGTATCTTTTGTTGTCTTATAACTATGTGAGATCGTAATGCCGTATTACCTGTTATGAAATATTGTTTTTGTAATGAGAAATAAATAAAGACGTAAAAAATGACAAAATGAATGGTAACTTTGTTACAAGCTTCGAACTCATTATTCGGTTATCATTAGCTTCATTTCAAAAGGAACGGCAGGAACTCCACCAAGAATAAGGTCTAAGGACAGTGAAGAAAGCAACCAGCTAGTAATGGCAACGTCATTCCTCTATCTTCCTCACTCTGCAGTGGTTAGGAGTGTAAAAGAAACTGGTTCATCTGCAAAATCCACGCCATGGAAAAGTGAAACAAGTTCCTCTAAAAGAAGAATTATTCCTGAAAAAGATGAAACCAGCAGCCACTCTCACTTTCCCATCCCTTCTGAAGAATATGATAAGGATTTCAATCTTCCAAATGAAGAGCTGGAAGTTGGAAAGGCCATAAACATCTCGGAATCTGGAACCTGTGAAAGTGGAAGCTATACCAAACGACTGCATTATTAGGAAGCGATTTTATGGTTGGAGAGTATCAAAATTCATGAAAACCTCAAAAGTTATCACAAAGTTACCCCTTCTTGCGATACATTTATTAATTGTTCAAACAAGGAAATATAGGATAGGTTTAATTTTGATAAAATAAATAAATCTTACAATTAGATACCGTCACAATGTAAAACCACGTAAGTGCAAAACATATTAATTTAGGGTTATTTTATTATTTTATTTTTCCCTAAATTTTACTCGAATCATTAATGGTTATTTTTTTTTTTACTCGATTGTTAACTACTTGCTAGTAACAAAAAAACTACTTGAAAAAAAAAATGTATATATATAAATATATATATATATATATATATATATATATATATATATATATATATATATATATAAACCAATATGATGAACATTTTTATTATGAAAACATTAAAAAAAAAAATTAGTATCTACTTGTTTCGGTTGGCAAACGAAACGGTCGAGATGTAACACATACTATCTAATTGAGGGATTTATTATTTTATCAAAATTAAACTTTTCCTATATATCCTTTTGGAATAATAACAATATTGTAAGCCAAGAGTTTTCCGTTTTTCCCCTCTCTATATTTTTCAAATGTTTTATTTAAAAGGATTTTTTTTAAAACATCGGCTTGAAGAGTGAATAGGATTTTTTGGCAATTCAAAATGATATTATGTTGCAAATTTATGAAAAATTTCATACTCCTGCACAGTACCTGTGAAGCAGGAGAAACATGTAAACCTATTTTGAAAAAATCTCAAAGGGATGTGGTCGGAAAAACTTTTAGCGAAAAACTTTTGATTTTCATAGAAATTTGGAAAAAACTGTCACAAAACCACTATTTTGAGAGCGTTCTTAATGATTGAAGTATTCTTGCCAAACTTAATACTTGAATGTTTTGATGGTTTTTGTTTTTTTGTTTTTTATTGCACTTGATAATGGGGACATTTTGGTATTAAGCTTATTTTTCTACCTTCATCAGAACCATAAATATAAGCTAAAATATGTTTGGCACATGCAAACATACTATTTTTTTTTTCCGGGGACCCTGGGGCGCGTTGGCGACTAATCTCTTACACAGTCCAATATTTTAAGGTCTAGATTCACCAAGAAAAATTTCATCAAAACCTAGGAGACACATTTGGGATTATCTCCTTGTTAGGGAGCATGTCGTAGTCATTATTGAACACTTTCGGACCCCTATGTTTTTTTTATTTCAGATGGATACATTTTCTTATCGCTAGAATTAGCCAAAAACCAAATAACTGAGTTTCAATTTTATTAGTGATAGCGCAACGAGATTTCTGACGTGTAATTGAATTTTGGATGATGAATCCTGAAGCTGCAATACAAATCTGTATCTGATACTACAAAATCTGATTTTGTTATCATTGGACATTTCGATTATCTACACTGCGGTAGCAAATTCAAAGACCGTTATTCACGTCAAAAGTTAGATAAGAAGCATTTTAAACAGCATGCCCAACCCCGTGCATCGTTCTAACAATCCAGAATCGAACAGGAGCACGTGCAAAACAAACAAGTATCTAGAAATATTTAGTTTTAAGTTAACTACTAAAGGATGTTTTATTCATTGAAGAACAAGAATCTTCAAAAGCCATGGAAAAGAGAAACAAAGTTCGTTGCTAATCCGAAGTAGGACCGTCAAAATGAATAGGAAAGACCAAAGTGGAAGATTGAATAGATGGTCAAAGGGAAGTTAGACGAAGAGCGTCAAGTGATTGATCGGAAGTCGGTGTCTACACTACCTACCTGAGCGAGGCTTTAATCAGTACATACCTCCTAGTGTCCTTTGTACATAGTTGCGATCATTGTACATCTTGTCGTTCTAGTTAGGCCAGGCTTCGGTGCTTTTTCCCCAATCAGGCCGTGACTGGCCTGAGGTTTGCCGTAGCTTAATAGATCAAAGCTATCCTGGCCTACTGATTGGCTGATTTTCCTTCACACGGGCTGTTAACTAAATCGGTAAAGCCTATCAGAGTTCGTAACTAATCCCTTCAGGTAGTCACATATGAACAATACACTATGGAAGTCATTGGCCAGCACTTAATATAATTTTGTGAGCATGGATAGGTTAATTCAATTTGTTTTATCGATTCTATAGCTGCTACCCTCGAGTCGTGGACGGTTAATTAATAATCTATTATAAAGCATACTTTTAAAAAGAATATACTTGATCATTTCAGGACTATCTTTAATAGCATTTCAAATTTTAGAGACAGCGTCGATTTGCTTCCAACCGAAGTAGAATGTGAAGTCAATGGCCGGAGGTACCTGTGATATTATATAGGTGTTGACTGTGATATTAGCATCAAGATAGGAAAGGGTGTGCTATCCCGGACACCTTTGATATTTATTTATTTTATTTTGGTTCTAAATCAACTTTCTCGTTAAAATATAATTATTATACTTATAATATATAAGTTTCCGTACCCGTCAATGTTGAAAACCAGTGAATTTACTGGCTAAAATTTTGATATTGTGGCTATGATAGATTTTTCTTTGAAATATTCACGCCGAGAGTAAAAACCCTCACTTTTTTTGAGTTCTACAGTTCTGAACGCTTAACAAAAACTGACGGATAAATGAGTGGAGGTTAATCGAAATTTAACCGTAATTCTAAACATTTCAAGAAACACACATACAATTATTCAAGAAAACAACTTTGAGAAACGAAAATAAAACCATATTTTATACAGTTTACTCTAATAAAACAATATTTATTTGAAAATGAATAATTAACAGTTTTTATGGAAACATGTTTCAAGAAGAAAAAATATCTAAAAAAAGTATATTACCTGTCCGAGATAACGATGAAAAAAGTTTTCTCCTTAATAAATTTTAATGAGTTAAGGAGCCTCATTACTAACATTGCCGCTCTTCAACTTTAAACAAATTATCAAGCCGAGAAAAAACAAAACAGAATAATTGAGGAGGAAAACGAATCTGCCGTGAATTAACAACAATTTAGGCCAAATATTTTTTCGCTCTTTGTGAAGGTAACCAACCACCATTGGCCTTCGCCTTTTGTAGTTAATTAATTTAGGTATTTGAAATAATATTCTTTAACTTTTATAGAAACTTAATAATTCGTTTGTATTTATAATTTAAAATAGGCAATCATCAATATTTTCTGACTGCTAACGTCACGAAACAGGACGGACCTAAAATCGTCAAAGCTTATTGTATTTCTAAATAAAATTATGATAATTATTATTATTAATCAGGTAGTTCGTACTCGCTTCGGAGGTACATAAATTAAAATTAGAGTTACTGAGAAAATGTTTTGGGAAAACTGGCCTCCTAGCTCTCGGGCACGGATCCGAATCTGACAGTGGTAGATAATTTCTTGATTCACTTGTATCAGCTGTAGATTTAATTTGGGGTCGGAAGATCCTCCTGGAACACGCCCAGTCCATAAAGTGGGTGCCTACCCATTCACTTTGTTGGAAGATAAACCTGACAATTGAGCGTGGACTAATTAATTAATAGCTCGTGCTCGAAAAAATTTCGATTTGAAATCTGACATTATAACTTCAAAACCTGACGGTCACCAAATCGATGAAATCCACCCCTCGCTCCCTTTCCAAAAAATAATTTTTTAAAAACCTATAACTAGTTGAAATTCGCTCTTAATATTAATTATTTAATAAACATCGGATGCATATGAGGAAATTATTTCCAAAATAATAATTTAAATCAAAATAATTATTTTTAAAAAAAGAAAGAGATATAATAGAATTAATTCAAGACCGCTTGGGCTACTATTAAAGAAAAAGAAAAACAGATCAGTCGTGATTTTCACAAATAGCAACTAGGCAATAAAATCCAACAAACCTTTGCAATGATTGTTCCTGGTTGAATTGTGTCCTATAAAACAAACTACTAGTTCCAAAATGGCCCATTGAGTGGTAGAGCCATTACCTTAAAAGATCTGCAAGTGTCCCGTTAAGGGTAAAGAGCTCATCAGCTCAACGCTCGGGGCAGGCAGCTCGTGTTAATACTTAAGTAATGATGCCTAGTTCAGCACTCGGGATAACCCCACTATTCTTAGAATAACACTACCTCGGGGAGGGTGTCGAAACTGCTGTAATAAAAAGTTTAATAAAAGTAAAATGTTATCATAATGATGAAATAATGGTTCCCCTCGATGTTATAGACGGAATATTTCATTGGAGGTACCAGGACTCAATTGTAAAGGGTGAAGGGTGCAGAGGTAATAGATAGGACATTAATTTTAGATATAACGATTTTTTTTTTAATCTGTACAGATTAATGTAAAAACCCAAATAATAACTAAAAAAAATTAAGGAGATAACGCCATCTTCGGCTAGTTTAATTCTTAGAAATGGACCCTGAAAATTCGAATAATTTTCTCTATTATTCGAGTTTTCACTTATGCTTGTTGCCTGTAATTAAAATTCATCTCTACACAAACTTATTACATCTCTTATTGAAAATTTCCCATTTACTGTAACACAGTTACATTTCAAGGAATGATTATAATTTTAAATTAACATTTTCATGAAATCCTCATATGATAAATGTGATAAATGTTAAAGATGACGTTGAATTATTTAGGTGTGGCTCCAAATATTTTGTGCTACAACTAACACTAAACTTGAACTAACATTAATCTAATCATGTCTACAGTTTTAATTTTTAATCTTAAACTAATGCAGATATTTTTTTTAATAATTTTGACGTGCATCAGTTCGCCACGTTGGAGTCGTTAAAAACTTCTTTGCATATACAAGTACTAAAAATAATTGTTCGACTTTTAGAAGTAAAATTTTTCCCGAAATTGGTGAGAATCATCTGAAAAAAAAAAAATGAAAACAGCAAATGAGGTTAGAATTGAGATATCGATATTCTTGTTTAAAATTAAGTTGCGTCAAAATAAAAAGGACCTCTGAACAAAGGAGTCCATTTTGATCGCATGTGTGGTAGATGAAAGTTTTCAACATAAAACCAATTCTGAGAAATGAATCTAAAACAAAAATGTCCAGAACCCAAGAACTATGAAATGGTTCTGTAAATCGACTGCTGGAGGGTTCGTTACAAATTCCAAAATATGAAGCAAATATAGATAGTGTCATTAGCATTAGACGCTGTGTTTTTTTTTGTGTTTTTTTTTAAACATAGTATTTATATTTATATGTAACTGATCTGATTATATTTATGTATGATAATCAAAAATATACCATATTGTTTGAGCCATTCTACAACTTTTGATCAGAATAATATGAGAACAGGGGTATCATGTGATTAACCAGTACAATTGAGACAAAAGAAAACTATTATATAAAAAAAAAAGCTATAAATCTCAAAACTTTGAATTTGAGAATTTAATTGAAAATAAATAATGTAAAATTAGTGTTGTTATTTTTTTAGGCGGTAAGTTGATATATCTTATATGAACTAAAAATGTTGACAATAAAAAATAAATTGATATCTTATTCCAGTTTTGTCCCGTAGAAATTTGGTCAGGCTCATCATTTCTTTCACTACTCCTATCACGGGATGGATAGAGACCAGACGAAAACCCGAAATCCCTTTTCAAAAAGCCCAGCATCCAAAGCCCCAAAGAACCGCATTAGTATTTTCTTATTTCAGCAAAATTGTATCCAGCCGCAGAAATGGACATTTTCTCAGTTTATGACGACCACATCTTCTTGTATAGAGATTTGTTCCCCTGGTTTATGATATATTGAACCAATATTTCATTAATTAATTCGATGCACATATTTGAAAAATAATTAGAAATGAATGTTAAGCACAACCGATACCATTGCAACAGATAAAATGCACTTGCTTCCTGATTTCTTTCTCAGCTTAAATTTTCAAAAAATAAAAACGCAAAGATCAGAAAAAATATTGTAAATGTATAATTAGATAAAAGCGTTACATTCTACTGTACACGAATTCTACTGGACCAACAGATACTTTTTTTCTCATAGCGACAAAAACTGACAACAAATTTCAGATATTCAAAATTTGCCCAGAAATTTGGAGAACTATTGACTTTTGATTTAAAACAAAATGCTATAAAAACAAAAATAATTTTACTTATTACAGTGTTCTGTCCCTCTGAAACAAACTGAAACACTCATGAAATACACAAATAGCAATACAAAAAAGTATATAAATTTGTAGTGCTCAGAACCACCAACCATTAGGAGTACCAGTTAATATGGTTCAAATTCATGCATTTAAAATTAAAAAAAAAAAAATATATATATATATATTGAACTTATTATGAATGCAATAGTTGACAGCAGTTAAAATTCTATCTCGATTTTAAATTGAGAAAAGATCAGTTCAAAATAAGAAAAAAAAACATAAATATAAACAATAAAGATGATTAACAAATGAACAACTTTTATTTTTAAATATATAGATTCGAAACAGTATAACATGTGCAATGAATAAAATGCTTAGTAAATTATTTTCTGAAGTGTAATGAATCGCCTATTACACATATTTATACATATTGACAGTATAATATTCGAGTCTATAATGTTCTACTCAGTTCTCAACAATCAAAGATAATTACTGATTGCATTAGTATTTAAATTTTTAGTATTGACAGCTGACAACTTTGATAACTTACATTTAAAAAAAAATAATTATTTAAAATTATTTTATCATCTATTCCAGAATGTTTTATTGTAACACAGATTTCTTTAAAAACGTCATTTCATTTCGTAATTTGTTTTCGCTAAACGGTTATTTTCCAAACTATTATGAGAAATTTTGAAGAAAAACATAGGCATTTATTTAGTAAACAAGAAAGGATAGCATCTGTGTCGGAGTGCGAAACTGAAATGCTTGTATTTTAATTCATTGGCTTTGATGCGTCACTTATTGCACCACTGCTCAATCAGACAGAGATGCCTTTGTAGGTTTTTTAGCGTGCTATTTCTGGATTCTTAAAAACTAAATATAACAAAATAATTTAAAGAAAATATTTGTTAGGGTTGTATTTCAGTGTAGAACCTAGAAAAATGGTAGTGATTTCGGTTCATCTGCCAAAGATATTGAAAATTTATTTGGCTTGGCTGGATTAATCCACATGGACATATTTTATCAAAACAGCCATGAAAAACAATTAGTCATCCCGAGAACAATGTCCAATTCCTATCAAGGTACCTACTACCTTAATAAGTTATCCTAATACCATTTATTCCAATTATCGGAATGTCTGCATACCCGAATATCCTCTTTATCGATTAGTTGGTGTTGATCAGGAAATGAATTTTGTGTAATTCGCTTCGGATCCATTTTCTTTTTATATCTCAAAATCGAAGAACGTAAGTCATGCTTTGAAGAAAAATCTTCTCTGACTTGTCAGAGAAGGCTTGGTAAATGGAAGTGGCCTCAGAAGAGACAGGAACGAAGGCTGCGGTAACATCTGCCGATAGTGATTCATAAAGGATAGGAGGGAGTTGGGGGGCAAATGGCCTCCTTCAACGGCCATATGGGGTACACACAAACAGGGCGGATCACCGGGCCCCCCCGGGACACCGGCCTTAAAAGGTTTCACCGGCTGGGGTATGAATCAAACCGCTCCTTTCATTAGGGTCGTCCCCCCTCCACAAGTGATGACCTTTCGCGGCTCAGCACTTTATGTCCTCCCGAAACACTTTTCATGTAGCCTCTTGTCTCATATTTTAGGTCGCTAATCAGTACTGTCATCTAAGAAGATAATTAAGAGGGTTATATTAGTCCATTGCATAGAAGCCGATGATTTAGAGGGTGAAAATCTTCCATTTAATCATTAATGAATGAAATCATACATTTATAGAGAGTGCCTTTGCATGTCATTAAACAACCGCAGTCTCAACAATGAATTTTTAGTTTTCCTTCTTTTCCTTCCGTCTTCTTCGTTAACCTTGTGGACAACAACAAATAAATAAAAAGAAAAGAAAAATTAAAATACTCACGTAAAATCTCAGGAAACAAATAGGTTACTTTTAGAAACAAAGGTTAACTGATTATTATATTCTTCAAAACGGATCGGCCAAACAAAAGAAATCTTTAGAATCATAATTATAGATAATTTACTCTTGTTTAATTTAATGTGAATATTAGAAATTATCAAAATTAATGATTTCAAATTATGAGCAAAAAACAAGTTTGTTGCATTTTTATTTTTTTATAAAAAATTGAGATGGAAAAGTTGAAATTCGTAAACAACACTCTAAAAAACATAAATGAGTGAATTTTCAGAACTTTCCGCCAAGATTCCTTTCTAGACACGTCCAGTCATTACAATACTTTTACGAATTCAAATTAAATTTTACTGTAGATTTATGCAGCTGAGTCTTTTTTGATAGTTTAAGAAAAATAAGCTAAGATAGTGCGCTCGGGTGCGATCAAAAGACAATTTACAAAATACATGTAAAAAAGCCCTTCAATCACAAGTGTCATATCCGTCAAATAGATGTGCCAACATATTGCATATTCATAGATAAAGTAGTAGAAATGACTCAGAGTTTTGACATTTTGGCTCAGAGTATGATTTATTATAGTTAGGAGTTTAAACTGAGGAAATGCATCTGTAAAAATGCCATTTTCTCCCGTAAACAAAAGAGGGAAGTATGACATTCTGTACAATTTTCTTAATTTTTTATGTGACAAAATATTTATACGAAAGTGTAGTGCTTATAATATTATTATTATAAATAAAATAAATTTTTAAGATACATAATTAGAACCTAGTTAGCTAATGAGGAATCAAAAAAACATAAGTTTCTGAACTTAAATAATTAAAGTATTGTTGTAATGAACTTAAATAGTTAAATCAGCAGTAGAGAAAATCTGTACGGATCACCTACAACGTTACCCAGAGAATATATTCAATTTTAATATCCCTACGCTTTTATTACACCAATTATTTTGGTTGATATTTGCACTAACAAGGAAAGCAGATAAATGTTCCCCTTCAATGAGCAAAATAATGGCATTAGTCTGAGGACAAGGCCAGCAAATGAATAACGAGGAAACAATTAAAGAATAAAGGAGGTAAAAAAGAGCTGAGAAAGAAAAGATAACGAAGGATTATTAATTTAATGATAGACTTTGTGTTTTGTATCGATTCATCAGTCATTTTTCACTGCCAACCGGGCAGCGGGATTAAGCGTTCGGGTAAAATGAAATAAGTATTATAACTGATAGGAGGTCAGGAGGGGGGATGGGGAACTGACAAGCTGCCAACTGGGAAGGGCAAAGATAATGGACCTTTTTTACAATAAGGATTATATTCTCCGATATCTTTTGTTGGGCTAACTATTTACGATGACTTGTGAGAAGTGTAGCAACTAATCGCCACGTCATCGATATTAGTCACTTAGAGCGGGATTCTGAAGGGTCTTTTGTAAGCATTAGCTATGTGATACCAGTTTTGAACATAGTTCTAGTGATTGTAAGTCAAGTCTAGCAATAAGTTATCGATGCTATTGATAGTGACTATTAATAAAGTAATTATAATCAATAATTAAATCATACTCTTTTACAACTTTTCCGTTTCTTCATGATATATTATCTACTTTACAAAACTAACTTTTCATTTAAGTCTCTGAAATATAAACAAGTAGTTCGTAAGTCTTAGTAAATAACGGAGTAGTTCAACAGGGGTGAGAATGGTCAAAATTAGGGTTTTTCTATGATGTAAACCTACCGTTCGATAAAAAAAAAAAAATATATCTTTTTGGGGTGATGTTTTACAGTACCTTTTCAGTTAGATTTCTTATATTTTCATTTTTTTCAGACTACGTGTGTGAGTGAGAAAACAACATATGTTCGTCGCCATAGTCGCCCTGTGTTTGAGTTGACTATGGTGCCGGATTTTTTTTCTCATATAAGCTCACATATTAAAAGGCTAGGGTAAGAATAGATAATCTAAAGATATTGAGATAATAGATATACTAGATAATAGATAATTAGATAGTGAGAAAGACACTACCTAAAGTGTTTAAAAAAAATGTGTATACTTATTTTCTTCTCATAATATTGACGTGTGGCTAAGAAAAATAAAAACTGAAGCATTGAAGAATCTAAACGTTTTATTTGATTCTAATGTAATTGTTGAATATAAAGTGCACTCAAATTAATATTGAAAATATATAAACAACATTCTTTCGAAGTGTTGTAAAAAAAAAATAAAATTACAAATAATATCTTTGACTAGAAAATAGATCTTTAAATCCCGCCTCATCGAAACTTAGCAATCCTATTCTCTATTTTTTTCGGGGAATTAGCCATATCATTTAATGTATGAGTAGGTATGCTTCAAATCAAATCATCACAATTAATTTTATTTATTATGTTTTTTTTTTTATGATTAGTTCGGATCAACGGTCTCGATTAGCGAGAGTCCACTTTCCATCACAAAACATGACATGTTGAGCGCAGGCGATAATGTAATCGTTTATACATCACAAGTTTAGCCAACATGAAAAAAATTACTCAACATGGCAAAACATACTTAATTTAAAAAAAAAATGTATAAAATAATAGTTCACATAAACCATCAGTAAATGAAACAAAAATGACTAGATTTACAGAGCCAAAGTAATATTTTCCCTACTTTTGGCCGTTGTCATAACGTCGACCAGTCTCACCCCAGATGACGATATGCCTTAACTATTTCATGTACATAAATAATCAAGCGAACACACTAACGAACACTAAGCGAAAACAAATCACATTGAACATAAAACTAGTATTTTCAGGATATTCGATGAACTAAGAAATTTAATAAAGAAGTTCATTGAATACGGAGGTTACTTTAACAATAATACAATTTAGCTTTCTTTACTTTAATAATTCTCAGGACTCCATGATTTTAACTACCATCCTGGTAATATGAACGAATTGATAAATTAATCAAAAATGCATTGTATTTTTTTTTGTTGTATAAGACAATAATTGTATTATGTAATAAAATGACAATGATTTTTAAGTTCGTATGTTTTTGTTACATTTGTTGAAGAAAAAAAAATAAACTGAACACGAATAATAAAGAAGAGCAAAAACTCACTCAAAAAGAGTCCTAAAATAATTGTCAGAATATAACTGTAAGATTCACAACATGTCAATAGTTCGCCAATTCAGGCATCATCAGTACAGAGAAAAAGAAATATATATATATATATATATATATATATATATATATATATATATATATATATATATATATATATATATATATACATTTAGTTCATTTCTGGTTTTTAGTATGTTTATTTTCTGTTTTATGATGATCAGCAGTTTTTAAATTGACTTTTCCTAGCTGTTGTTAAGTAACTACCCTATCAGTATGTGTGTAAATGTATATGAGTGAGGTACCGTCTCTAGTTGATATGCCTTATATAAATATATATAAAGACGAATACGACAGTACGTCTCACATCCACCAGAAATAAACAAAATGCCATACAAATAAATCAAATTGTAAAAATAAAATAACAAATACAAAAGAAATAGGAAAGGAAAAATGCTTCGTCCCCCCTCCCCTTTGCCTGATGATGCCTAAATTGGCGAAATATCGAAAGTTAGTTTTCCGTTATTTTAGGGCCTCTAGGCTTCATGTGTTGAATCTGATATTTATATCCTGACCAATAATTATGTTTATTTTTTTTTGTTTATTTGAGCAATTTAATGAAAATATTTAGTAACAGTTGTGACTATAACGTAACATAAGTTATGATTCCCCCAGGTCGATTATTTATTAATCATTTTCTTATTTCGAATCCCTTGATTCTGCTTTCTTATGTTATTCAATAAAACTATCATAAAATTGAGTAATGTAACATCGAAAAATTCTCGTCATCATTATTTATTTCAAATTAACATTTTTCCAAATTAAGATATATCAATAAAGTTGTCGGTGGTAACTTTATTGTTCGGCGGTAACTAACTGATTATTATTTGTTTTATTCTAAAATTTTCTTGCTATATGAATGCTATCAATGATTTTTTTCATATATTTTTTCATATATTTAAATATTCACATTCAAATTGGTAAATAAATAAAAAAAAAATTACCAAAACTCGTCAACATTTTAGAACCGACTATAAAACACCAAGCCGTTACCAGTGCCCAACCCTTCTTTCATTTCCCAGGAGGTGAAACAGATGATCTGAATGTAGGTATTGAAATTTCCGATGCGTAGCCGTATAGACTAGGATTCATGTCGGACTGTAAACATTTTATGGAAGGGCGACCACACAAACAATAACCTGGAGGGCGGTAGCAAATTGAAGGGCGGCTTCCCCTTTATTTGGCGACGTTTCTACCCTGAGGGATACGTCGGGCCCTCATTGGATCTCAGGATTAGGGTGGATCCTTGTCACACGTCTTATAACGGAAAAATTCCTTATCCTTTCCGTGCTCTTCCTTATAGGGATATTATCTCAGTAGAGATATGTCTGCACCTGAAGGACCTATATTTCTTAAAAGGATATTATAATTTGAAGAAGCTTAGAAGTATATTTTATACGGTTAAATGCAGCTGATGGATAAAAGCCTAATTCTCCATTTATTAATTTTTTTTTTATAACAATAATATCAATATAATTTTATATTTGATGGAGGATATGCTGAAAACATTTTAATAAGCGATTCTGAGGATATAGTCACAATATAAAATTAAATATCAATCAAAATAGGTATTTCTATCATAATAACAAATTATTTAATTTAATTATTAATTAGTTACTTATTACTTAACAACAAGTTCAATAAATTTAACAAAAAATTAGAACTTTTTTTAAGACTAAATTATTGTACTTGCAGAACCACATATTACTTATGACTTGTATACTCGTTGCTTTAGATATTTCTAAAAAAAATATATTTATTTACATAGATTTATGAGTCTATAGGTATATATTTTTTAGTGTTATTATAAACCATTTTAACATCAGCAGAAAATTTAATTTTATGAAAATTTTATAAGTAATAAGTAATAGGATAATAAATTTTGCACCTCTTACAAAACATCTTATCCCATCTAAATAGGAGCGACCTAAAAATTGCATCTCATTTTTGAAATGTAACGTTGTTAGAATTACCACTCTTCTGTTCCTCACCAGCAGATTTATTGTATTTTAATGTTTTTATAATTACACGTGCCTCCCTTGGACTGATGATGATGCGAGATGTTTGCATGTTTATGACAAAGGCATTTATGAATTTATCACCCTTTGCAAAGCAGGTTAAAATTAACTGTAATGTGTTTACGAAAATTTCCGATAACATTAAACAATTAATTTTGTGTAAAACTTTACTTTGTGGAAACGAATGATAGAAGCTATATTTGTTTGCTTCTTCATTTTTGAGGTTTTACGTTTCAAGATACTTAGAATCCAAATATCGAATAAAACAAAATCCGTCCGTCCGCCGTCCGCCATACGCCGTACGCGGCTTATCTCCGAGATTACTGGACCATTATTAGCTGAGATATAGCGTAATGAACTTCGTTTTTACTTTTTCCTACTGAAGTGCACATCAAATATTTCATCTGTATCATTTACATCACAGCCTACTTGCATTGACGCAGTTTTTTTAATTAACACAGTTCGGCACTCTCACGGCGAACATCTTGTGACAAGCTTCAAATTTCTTTTCCTTTGGTGCCTACTGCTTCATATTTTTTACTTTGACAGAATAAATATTTTTGTGGAATAATAAACAAGTGGAATAAATAAGTGGATAATAAATCATTGTGTAATAATTTGCAGCGTTTTAGCATTAGGTGTATCTTCATATTTTCACCCTCATGGAAAAATGGCAAACTAAACAACACGTCATTCACGACATTATCATTTACAGTTAATTTATTGTTGGTTTGAAGGTAAAAGTGATCAACTACAATTTTTGTGAAGATGAGGTTTGTTGCTTTCTACCTTTAACAGAATCAAATTTTTTCAATAATGAAACGTAAATTTGGATCAGGCGCAGAGAGAAAGCAACAAACCTCATCAAAAATTGCGGTTGATTACTTTAACCTCCAAACCGAGAATATTTTATCAAAATTATTTTCTCCGTTTTAATTCACTATTATAATATTTATCAAATAATTTCTTTAAACATAAGATCTGATAAATACGGTACGCTATAATCCATGCGCCAAGAGAATGAAGGACGCTGATTTGTGGAATACCCCACGAGTAAACTAGATAAAGCGGGTACGAATTCTAGGTGAGAATGACTAAATTTCAAATTAATTTAATATTATTTAGTTTGGTTTATGTTGATTTGAGTTAAATGAAAATAGCGCCGAGCTAGATTGATGGTTTTTTTTTTCAGAGATTTTTCAGCGGTATTGTCTTAGCGAGCGAACTATGAGAAAAATATTATGGTCCTTATAATCTCAATCCAACCGTTAAAACATGTGAATAATTCTTTTGATATGTTCATTTCAAAGTGCTTTAACACCTTTTCCATACAATGGCAAGTCCCAAACCAAACCAAGCGGTAAACGTATAAATGAGGGTTACAGACGCTTGGCAAACAAACAAACCATTAGTAAAGTGTCATGGTGGACGTCGAACTTTTGTCGGCTTTTGATTTCGGTTTAAACTATTTTTATTTCAAAAAGGAAAAATTAGAAATACATAATTTACATAAGTGTTCAAATATAAATTCTGCATCTAAGATGCAGAATACTAGCGCTTATGTCGGCGCTTCTCGCAAACTTCCGATCGGATACAAACACAGACAAGCATGCCCAAGTCAATCCAAAGTACCTCATTTATAACTAGGTATGATTTGCCAAGATATGGCAATCGTGTAAATGTATCTTTACAATGGAAAATTGCAGTATTCCCATGTTTTTTAATGGAACATTTGAATATTATTCATCTATGTAAAGGTGATTTAGAACTAATCAAAAGGAATTACAACCCTTATAATAAGTCGTATGTACAGAGGTAACTCGCTCAACAATGACTCTAAAGCTCATAATAAATAAATAAACTTCTTATTTTAATCAAAACAAGTCTCGATAACTAGAAATATGACTCGACAATATTATTTAGTTTAATTAAGTGTGCCATGTATATCTAGCTGTAGATTGATTACACAAACAATAATTTCAATGAGTGGACAGTTGTTTCCATTTATACCTGATTATCTAATAATCTTCATATGTATAACCTAAGCGATTATAACAAAGGTGGAGAGTCGAGACCTATCTCCTTTAGTTACCTTCACAATGTAGATCTAATATACTTAAGACATTGTTTTTCTAAAAAGAAAATGGAATCAGTGAAAGAAGTTACTGGGAATGCTCCTAACTCCACTTAAAATAATGAGAAGTTTGGTGGCTAGGGCCTCTCCAGAATAGAAATTGTGCATTGGCTGGCACACCACTACACTCTAATAACCGCCGACTCATGTTTTATTAACAGCCTTGTTTCCGTTACGCCGTGTTTCCGTTTTACACAGCAGGGCTCGACTATATTATTCATTAGCCTATTGCAATGTTATTGGGACCAGACAATCGCAGAAGGGGGCCTATATGGAAAAGGGTGGAATGTGGAGGTTTATTGGTTAGACCTTTAGGCGCTCTGTGCGATATTTGATAGTATTTCCAACATCTGTCTGTGTCGTCGGCTGGTGCCTTCAATATAGGAACAAGTGGTTATATCTGCTTTGGAGCAATCTCATTCATATAGGAAAACAACATCCCCTTTATGAAAATTATTACAGCTTACCTCTTCCTTTCAGAATACACAGATAGATGATCAAGAGCACTTGTCGTTACCGTGAAATGAAACTTTTAATCTGCGTTTCATGTCTGCGCTGACATTTTTAAAAATTAATATTACTGTGTAACATGGGTCTTATTCCGCAATGTACAAAAGTATTTCTGAAAAAAATATTTTCCTGGAATTAAGGTAAATAATTGAAATCCCACAAAAATATTGCTTTTGTGTACGCTACTTCAATTAAAATTGTTTCAGTTTACTGGCCAGTTGGTTCAAGGTTTTAAATGTAACTGCTAGATTGAGAATATCGAGTTTTACAAAAAAATTTCCAACAGTATTCGAGTCATTAGTGATGGAATAACTGGCACATTTCGGAAGGACACTGTGAGCGCTGGGAGGCTTTTGGTGACTTCGGTTTAATCTGTGACGTACACATGCTGGAGACTATTCTAGTGCCTATAGATACTAAACCCCTGGAGACTAACTTAGTTGAAATTGACGCAGGAGATGTGTGGTTTCACGGCTCGCACATAATTTCTGACTGCGTCAACAACGGCCAACATTTGGGAGATGTAATTTTTAAAACTGACTGAAATAAATCTGTTTTCAATGTACTTTTTGGAAATAAAACCAGTTTTTTTTTTAGAGACCTTGTTTTTGGTTTTTTTACAGTCCCATAAAATGTGTCAATTATTTCAACCCCAATCTGAATTAACCTGAACGTCAGTATAACTCATTATTGGTTAAAATTGATTTATGCCAGGTTGCGTCTTATGAAACTATATAAAAAGTATAAATATACTAAGGAAGGAATAAGAAAATTCAGTCGAAGTTCAGAATAATTTTTGTTGAAAAATTCCAATTGTAGCGTTTTCTGCCGTTCAAAAAACTTTTATGGCTAATTAAAGAAGCAGTTTAGTTAGTAGTTTTCATTTTTATAAAGGCTGTTTTTGTTTTATCTTCAGTAATACGAGGATCATCCAAATATAAACGACAATCTGTTTAAAAAAAAAAATTAGAATTAAAACAAATTATTAAATAAAAGTCTGGAAAGAGGAATTTTGAAAATAAGAAAGAAAGAATCCCTGCTTAATCCATGATAATAAGGTAGCTAACACCTCAGGATTTTGTTTAAGTATCCAAAATGTAACTTAACTATTTAGTCAAGACAATAATTAATTGATTTTTATGTACTGTGCTTTTATCCCTGTTTTTGTTCAATTCATGAACTCAAATTCTTCATTCATAATTAATAAAATTAAAATATATTTACCCTCGTCGGAAAGTGTTTCGGAAGACATCTTTTATGAGAACATGCCAAATTATTTTATGTAAAAATCTTATACTATGCATTTGGAGTGCATATCCCACTTCCTTTCCAAAACACCGTTCTGTGATGTGCTGTTGGTACCAAATCGGGTACGCCACTTTACCGTTTGCCGACTACAGAATGAACCAACTTTTAAGCCAAATTGAGCAAAAATAGTTATTTGCAGCTTCCGGACGGCGTACGTCGAAATGGCTTACAAAGTTTATAGCACTAGAGACGTTCTTTTCCCGTGATGAGAAAAGTATTATTTATTTCACTCCTCATTTCCGGTCGGAGTTGTAAGGTAAAGTGCACGAAATCCGTCCTCTCGCCTAAATTCGTCCCCCTCCTCTCCGCTCGTCCAGTTATCTCAATAGTGGTGATATTGCTACGACCTACAAAAAAAACTCTTGATTAAAAGGATCCTCAAATTTTCCTCCTATTGTTTATTTAAATTTTACACCAATTATTTTCAATTAAAAGTTTAACTTTAGTCTACTATGAATTGTCACATTTTTAAACAATATAATCAATAAATAATATCTGATGTGGGCAACACATGACTTCCTTGTACGCCTATTAAATTATAAATCCGTGGCTCAAAAAGTGATACTGAATTTGGTTAATAGTTTCCGAAGATTGACATTCGGCGTCCCGACATCCATCTATTGACACACGCACACAAACACACACTCTTGTTACTGGAGGTCTCATTCCGTTATTAAATGTCGTTTTCCTTCAGTTTCCAAGATATTTCTCCATGCTCCGTGACAACAATAAAAATGTCAATATCACTGGATAAAGCATTGGAAATCGAAAGTTTCGACATTTTAAGCGGAAAAACCCACTTAACTAATTCTTATTCTCATGATGCAGACTTGTTGATCTCACAAATGGGGAGGAAAACCAGTATTTTACACTCAATTTTAACACTTAAACAAGTAATAAAAATGTTTAATTGGATTGGAAACCAAATTGCGTTTGTAACCTTTATTACTGAAGCATATGATTTCTCTTTTAATTTAAATATAATTTTTTATGTAAGCTTATTATGACCTTCAAGTAAAGTACTCTTTTCGGCTCACGAATTTTAACCAAAATCTAGTAAATACATTTATATCCATATAAAAGTCTATTTATCAAATTTCAGATGTTTTACATTATATTTTAGTATAATTTTTGGTGAAAGTCTTATATGACCTTCAAGTAAAATACCGCTTCCGGTTTTCCAATTTAGACTAAAATCGAATGTTATTTAAATCAATATATAAATTATAAATACTAAATTTGAGAAGTTTTTTATAGTATTTTAATATAATTTTTGATGGAAATCAATTATGACCTTCAAGTAAAGTACCACTTCCGGTAATCAAGCAGTGACCAAAAAGGGAGGTTCACAACTACATTTTACAACAATCCTAAATACAAAATTACAACTTTCTACAGCAAACCGTTTTTGAGTTATGCGAGATACGAACAGACGCCACGATGAAACTAGTCAAAATGGATTCTGGGATGGTCAAAATGGATATATCCGTCGAAATCTGAAAACCGAAAATTTTCACGATTACAATACTTCCTTTACTTCGTACAAGGAAGTAATAATGTTTTGAGTATTTTAATGTAAATAATTTTCGTTTTGCGGAGTCATTTGCCTTTAGGTAAATGTCCATGACTTCAAATAAATGATAAATTGAGAATTAAATTGGGGTACGATTTTGGGATCACCCTTTCAAAATCCAAAAATTTGGATATGTATTGTTTTTATTTTCTCAGAGGAAAGATTACTTAGTTCTGCACAATAACGATACTAATATTGGAAATAAACAGAGCTGCTTTTATACGTTTTTTGGAATTTAAACATTAGTTTTTTAATTTATAATTTCAAATTTCGCATAGAAGAGCGATATTTGGCCACCATTCCACCAGGCCTTCGCGGCCAATTCCACAATTCGAAAATTCATAATAAAAAATGAATTTATGACGACGTATACAGAAGGGCAATAAAAGACCCTGACTAGAATAAATACAAATGCAGTACCACCCTTAGATGAAATTGGTCTTTTTTTTCACTCACTTTACTCGTCACCGATGATTAAAATACACAATTTTTTGCATCATATTCATTGATGTGTTATTATAACTATAATCTAAACACTAATATTTTATAAATATGGTAGGCCAGTATCGAATGCTACCGAATGGTTTTAATATAACACTAGACTAGACAGTTGTCGATGAACCTGTGCGTTGACTGTGAATATGAAATCCCACAGGTGAATATGTTTTACGGAGAGTGGTTTTGAGTTGTGCGGCGGAGTTTGACAGGGAAGATGGTTTAATTAAATTCAATCCCCCCAGTTGCAGACACAATGCAATGGGATCTGCATAAATTAGCATCGTTTTATATATATGGTGTCGGGAGGCGGCAGGTATTCCTGTCCCTAAAGCCTCCTCTTGGATTCCTCCAGCTCCTTTTTTGTGGCATGATGGATAAATTATTTGCTCATGTCACGGCCTCAACAACAATTTATTAATAAATAGTTCAATTAATAAGATTACGTCGATTCGACCAGAACGCCCCTTATAGAAAAGTAAAAAATGTTGTTGAGGGTGACTAACATTCTTCCTCAGCTACCAGTTAACGTTCCTTATCGTGAATTTCCATAAACTTCATTTTTTTCTCTTTGTTTTATGAAAATTGCATTTAATTGTTTAAAACAAGAAAGATTTCGCCTGAAGATTTAATTAAACAAGTATCATTCAAAACAAGTATTTTAATTAAAATATAAATATTGGAATTTTATATCTTTGGAAGCCCTTATATCCTTGACGTGAGTTTCGAAAATGTTTACTAAAACTATTAAATCCAAAAAGAATATTTTGATTATTGGAGGCCCATCGCACAAGGGCAATTAATCTTACCAGGCAATACAAATTTTTTTAGTGTGTAACTCTCGAGAAATAAATGGTTTTCTAAGTGTTCAAGTACAATTTGAAGATCTGCAAAAAAGTCATAACTAAGTTGTGAAAAAAACATTTTAAGCTCCTGCAAGAATAGTAAGTAAAAAAATATTTATGAACCAAAAGTTGCAAATATTTTTATTAGCAGGTCAAAAATGAGGCGTATGTCTACTAGCAAAATGGATAACTCCAAATTTTTATTTTGCAAAAAAAAATGTAAAAAGATTACCATTGATAGAATAAATTTCTGACAAGTCAGTCAAGCCTACATCGTAGCTTTGTGTTTTGCAGTGCTAATTAACTTTTTTAATAAATTCAAATTAAAGGAGTAATCGAATTTTCGAACAAAAATACGGAATTATCTCTTTTTGCAAGTAGACCCCCCAAATAAAAATTGAACCATAAAGGTCTCTAATTTTTAATTTAAGGTTGCGCTGAGTATTAGATTTAGTATTTAAACATTACCCGACGGCAGTAAGTTTACTAGCTAATCGAAATTTGATAAATAAGTATGAATATAGAATTCGTTATTCAAAACAGAATAATACCAATAAACGAATAAAATATTAATTATCCGGGTAATGAATGATAATAAAAAAAAGAATAACGAATAAAAAATTATTTTTTACAATAATTACAATTTTGTTTACTATATTAGGTATCGACAGTTTAAATATATTCTTCTTTCTATAGATACCTAAAATAATTGAACAGAAAGTACTACGGTCTGTTGCGTAGATAATACTGAGCCTTCAAGTTATCAGCCTTCAGCTAGCACGTCGGTTACAATACTCTGATTGACGTACACGCCGCATATGAGGGGCTGATACCCTAGACAGCGCAGCTCGACAAGAAACTTCCCCAACTATTATGACTAACCATGGTCATCAAACATTCAAGATGACTTAACAATCTGTTCACTTATCTCATTCCCCTTCCTCCAACGATCGCCCTTCTTACGCAGCTGTCAAGTCCCACTACTCAATAGTGGTGAGTTTAGATCAAACTGTGATTATAACACATTGATGGCATCATATCGCACGCTATGTACAACGTTTGGTAAATTAACCATTATTCATCCATTTTTAGTACTTAGTTTCTGCTAACAAGAGAACCAATAGGTACATAATGAAGATCGCTGATAAAGCACTCGTACTGTCATCAAAATCAATGTTGTGTTCTCTTTAATTCGGCTCGACCAAACATTAAACATTAAAAACAATATTTAACAACATTATAAACAATAGTTTACTTCTATCCAAATTTAATCAAACCATTGTTACGAATATGAGGACGTCAAGAACTGAAGCAGGTGGAGAAGAGAAAGTGCAAACTAAAGGGCACAACTTCAGGCGCTACGAGAGCTTGAAATATCTGAGATCTGTGGTAATAGAAGAAAATGACGTAAGTGCAGAGATCAAAACCAGAATAGCGGCTGGTAGCAGGTGTCTTTTTGCTCTGAACAATGCACTAAAATTCCGGAAATTGTCTCGATCTGCAAAAGCCACCATTTACAAGACCATACTAAGAGCGGTGGATAGGGAGAGCGAGTTGATCCTGAGACAGAAACATCCTCAAAAATATCTTCGGTCCAGTAAACGAGAATGAGAATTGGAGAATCAGGTAGACTGCCGTTGTTAGGCCGCGTATAATGGATGCCGCATGAGAGGCTACCGAAGAGGATGATGAATGGCAAGCCAGGCAGATAGAGATGGAGTGGGAGATTGAGGCTGAGGTGGTTGGATGGCGTAGAAGCTGTGAATGAGAGGATGGAAGGTGGAATATCGACAGGAATGGCTGTCAATTCTAAGTTAGGCTAGGCCCAACTAGGGCTATCGTGCCATTTAATTGGTTAGTTCAAAATCATCATGATAAGATAGCATCATTTGGGAAGTGAGAAGATGTTGGAAAATGTGGAATTTGAATGAGGACAGAGAAGAAACATAGCGGATATTAAAAGGGAGGGAATTTCAGAGGATAGTGGAGCGGAGAAGAAAATATATACAATACAATTTAAATCTGATGTCAAGATTTCACCCTAATGTTTGTGAATAAGTGATACTATCTTAGTACTCATCCGTTTAGTTAATATTTATTTATTAACGAGTGTGAGGGCCTGGACCAAGCATAGTTTTAATTACCTGGAGAAAATACTAAATATAATATTTACTCGACTTCAATTCAGTAAAAAACATATTGCAGCAAACAATAGATGCGCAAACATAATTAAGCACAATGGCAATAGTGATAGCAATAACACTAGCATTTTTTAATGTTATTAAGGTTATCAACCCCCTATTAACATACAGATGACCGACATGGTTGGTAGAGAGAGATATTGAAGATAATGTTAAACCTCAATAGACAGATTGGTAATTGAGTCCTATGTTAAACTAACGGTTGAAGTAAAATCAAACTAGGTTTGATGTCTGGTGGGCGAGACTAATTTCCACTTCATCCACTATGATAAAGTAACTGTGCCAGTATTTCCAGACTACTTGTTAAGCATCAGTTCTTGAACGTTTACCAGTGTGAAATTAGTTGCATTTTTGTTTATTTTTGCATTAAAGGTTTTCTATTAATATGGCTGGAATTGCTGATAATCAAGAGTGGAGTTTTTTTTTTAATTACTAATATCTTTGCTCGAGTTATAGCAGATCAAATCAGACCTCGAAAACTCTGACCAATAGTCAGATATCTGAGAGTCGCGGATTCTTAAAATGAATAGTCTTAATTTATATGATGAGTCGTTATAATAATTTTGTATCCATTCTCAAAACATTTTTGAAATTAGTAGGAGATGTTATGCGCCGTTCTTTCATTAGATCTGAATATGGATATTTCTTAAGATTTTGATACCTTTCTTTACACAAACGATTATCAGAACTATGTATATCGACATCGTTTTTGGAAAAAGGTGTAAGCGCCATTTACCAATCTTTACAGGAAATACATGAAACTTTTTTTCTCCAAATAATGTTGTAGAGTAGGAGTTTATAAATTGTGATGGCAAAACTTTTATAATTACAATAAGAAATACTGTAGGGGCGAACCGTTGTTCCAAACGACTTTGATATAAAGAAAACAATTTTTTAATGTTAAAAACCTAATCAAACAAATATTTTTGAATATTCCAAATAAAAAATAAATATTGATATGTAACCATTTATTATAGATTTTGTAAAATAAATAATACATTTCCTTTACAAATATATCTACACTTTATTGCATTTTTACTTCCTTGTACGAAGTAAAGGAAGTATTGTAATCGCGAAAATTTTCGGTTTTCAGATTTCAACGGAAATATCCATTTTGACCATCCCTAAATCCATTTTGATTTCTTTCGTCTTGGCGTCTGTACGTACGTATGTACGTTCGTTTCTCGCATAACTAAAAAACGGTTAGCCGTAGTAAGTTGAAATTTTGTATTTGGGATTGTTGTAAAATCTAGTTGTAACCTCCCTTCTTGGTCACTGCTTGATCACCGGAAGTGGTACTTTACTTGAAGGTCATAATTGATTTCCATCAAAAAATGTATTAATATACAATGCGAAACTTCTCAAATTTAGTATTTATAGCTTATATATTGATTTAAATAACATACTAGATTTTGGTCTCAATTGGAAAACCGAAAGCGGTACTTTACTGGAAGGTCATATTTTTTATGAAAAATTATACTAAAATATAATGTAAAACGTCTCAAATTTGGTAAATACGGCTTTTATATCAATATGAATGTATTTACTAGATTTTGGTTAAAACTGGTGAGCCGAAAACGGTACTTTATTTGAAGGTCATAATAAACACATCAAAAATTATATTAAAATTAAATAAAGAAATCATATGTTTCGGTAATAAAGGTTACAAACGCAATTTGGTTTCCAATCCAATTAAACATTTTTATTACTTGTTGTAAGTGTTCAAATTGAGTGTAAAATCCTTTTGTGTGTGTGTGTCAATGGTTGTATGTCGCGACGCCGAGTGTCGTTTTTGAGATACTGCAATCTTCGGAAACTAGTAACCAAATTCAGGATCACTTTTTGAGCCATCGATTTATAGTTTAATAGGCGTACAAGGAAGTCATGTGTTGTCCACCTCAGATATTTTTATTCAAAACTATAAACGTTTCCAGCCATGTGATTCGCTGTTAAAATTTTTATCTGGTTTTAGAAATTTTTTTTATCATTTTGAATATATATTTTTTTTTTTTTTGGTCCGTTTAAAAATAAAATTGGAAGATAATAAAAAATATACAGATGGATTAAGTAATTTAAGATGGATGAGCAAAGAAAATGTTAAATTTAATTATCAACTCGTTGAATATCTGTATTTTGTATCGACTCAGATTCTTACAATAAAAATTATATTTTTTACTTATTTTTTTAGATTAATAATTTTATACAAATATAACTAACTTTAACCATATTTAAAAAAAAACCAACAAGTAGTCTAAGAGCTGCCTGAGTTTAGCATAAAGAAGTAGACACAGAGAGCCTATTCCAAACGGAACTGCTAAAATTAAAATGCTCAACGTTTTCTTAAGTAGCTGCTCGGTAGAAAGGAAAGTGAAAAGTAAATCTTGTTGGTGGAACAGATGGGATGTCTTAGTAAGTAAACAAACGGTAAATCACTTTAAGTGGGTTTAAGCTCGAGGAAGATTACTGGATCCGGTATCAAGACAAAACTATTCAACCGTACCCCTCTCCAACCTCCATAATTTTCTTAAAATCACCCTAAATACTGAAAAAACATAAAATAGTAGATAAATTTTGTCTTGTAAAATATAAATGAATACCTATTTTATAATTCATATATGGATGTAAGTATGGGCAACTTATAAAATACTCCTGCGATTTATGAAAAATAAAATAAATAAATAAATAAAATAATTGAAGCTCTTTCTTTAGTAATGTCACCAAAAACTTTCATTCATACTTTCAGGACATAAATTATATGAAATATTAAAAATCTTGATATTATAAAAGCCTTAAAGGACAACATATGAAGAAAACTTAATGAAACATAAGCAGGTTTATGTTCATAGCATATTGTATTATTTATCGAGCTTAACAGATAATATCAGATATAAGATATTTGCTGTGAGATTCTATATATAAACGGGAACTTAATTATGAATGAGTCTTAAGTGTTGAATACGAGCTTATACCTGAACCGTCTATTCAACCACGCAGTCGCCCATCATATAAAAGAAGATTATTTGTTGTTTATTAACATTTTTATGAAGGTCTGTTCATCATTTATGAAGGTCATTTTACAGTAAATATTTAAATAAATTATATTATAATAAAGATATGGTATAGAGATGTTATGCTAAAAATAATAGTTAATTGAATCAACTCTCGTTGTCCATATTTGACCTAGCGATATCAACATCTCAGATTTGTACCATCTTGATCAAGTTTTCGTAAATCCAAATGTTAATCAATTTGGCATAACAACAGCAACAATAAAATTCAAATAACAACACCAAAAATTCTGTAAACAACAGTGTATCCATCAAATGTAAGAAAAGGATCAATATTTTTTCAGTTGAAAGCATGTAGTTGTTTATTTACAATACAAGAGCTTCATTAATAGGCTTAATGGTGCTCAAATTGATTCTTAAGTGCTCTTTAGCTCTGAGTGCTTTCGGCTTAACTATGGTGACCATTCCAAATTATTTTTATTAAATTTAGATCGTGTTTATTCATCTTATAATTGATTCATTCAATTATAAGTTTTAAAAAAAAAATTGATCACTCATTAAAGGTGTTAAGAAGACGACTGTATCTATGACTTTTGCCTCTTCGGAAAACGACGTCCTATTACAGGTTTCTATTATAAAACGTTGTTTTGACCAAAGGTACATGACGGTGTGTTTTTCCAAATTCAATCTCCTCAATATTCTAGATATTGTTAAAGACTGGAACATGACAAAAACAATATGTTATCATTATATGTTAAACGCCAGTATGCCATGATATATGGCGGGGAAAAAATAAATCTTATTGATCCTGATTAAATTAATAAAGCAGTTCAACCTACTACTTGATTCCCAGAGAAGAGATATCTTCTATAGTAGCTTTCTGGGTTTTCAATGTTTAATTTGCCACACTTAAGAATAAAAAATGGCGTTTCGTTCAAAAGTTGGATTTTGAGAGTGAATGTGAAAATGAAGACGTGGATATGGTTTCAGACATTGCAACTGATGTAACAGAACTCTTGGATGCACTTAGCCTGGAAATAAATTAAAAACAAAAAGAAATCAATTTTGAAAGAGAGTCATTTGAAGAGGTAGAAGATGTTTTGGTAGGATTTAGGAAAAATAGTGGGCACCTGTGCACTATATAGGAAAAATTATTTCCAAATATCAACATCGTTTTTAATACTAGATTAAATAAGAAAGACGAATCGGAAATTATACCGAATTCCTGACAGAGTCCAAAGAAAAATTTGATGTTGTAGAGGATGATTTTGTGGTAAAACTGGGAACCATGAATGGATGTTCATATTGCAACTTCTTGTACGCATGTATACGAACAAAAACTAGGTTATATTTTAAAACAATCTTATTTCTTTTTGTAATGAAACACTAAAATACAATTTTTTTAATAAAAATGTGGTTTTTAATACCTATTAACTAACTAAGATGTACTAAGTATGAGTACACTAATAACCAATGATACATTATGGCCTTGTACACTCATATATAAACCTTTATACTTAATTGCAGAGGGCCAAGATATTTAAAGTTAGGAAGCGTGATCACCCATATTGCCTCCCAAAATGGGCAGAAACAATTGAGCACTACATTATAAGCGATTTTGAAATTTTTTTGTCTGCATACTAAATCATCCATCCTTGATTTTTAAAATGCTATAACATATTCAGATTTTAGAGCTTCAAAAATGTCCGAGAAGTTTGATTTTTTAAAAAATCGCTTGAATTTAATCAACTATCATGAATTTAAAACAAAAACGGCTCTAAACTATTATCTGTGACAACTACAAACAAATAACTAAATCCGTTCCAGGTACCTATCAACATCGAAAAAAAATGAATCTGACCATATGATTAACAATTTTTCTTTACTTTAAAAAAAAAAACATAAGCTCAGGCTCAAATCGAACGGCTCCAATTTAGTTAATTGGTCCAGTGACGAGGGAATTGTAAAGTTTTCCGCAATTCGTTCACTTAGGTATTAAGCATTATCTTGTGTTATCCAATATTTTTAAAAACACACATTGAACCACAGTTATGTTCAAATGAATGCGACGTGTTTTTATTTTTTTATTATTTTTTATTTATTTGTTTTTTTAGATTTCATTATAATTTGGATCAATATTGACAAACTGTTTTTTTTTTTTTCAGAGAAGCGTTACGAAATTGAGTCCCATTTCAGAGTCAGCTTATGTAACCGACGGAAAAGAAATAAATTTGCCTTTGTCAGAACCAATTTAACAAATTTACTGTTACTCTGTAATTGCCATTTCACTTCCTGCCAGGTAGTGCCTCCGTAAGTGGATCAAACATCTTTATATTCAATGGGACGCAAAATAATATTTTAAGTAAAAAGTGGGATGGGGGAGGATGGAAACGTAAAATAAAATTGTCCAGAATGATATCGCAAAGACAAATTCTGGTAGTTTTGTCACCTTATTCCTTAGCATAATTATAGCATTCCTTATACATTAGCATGCTATGTTCTTTTTATAGGTCTTTTGGAAATTTAACAAAAAACGGGGCTATATTAGATTTTTATTTAGAGATGAGCTTATATAACAAAAAAAACAAAAAAAAGCTCTACCACTACAACCGATGATAGGTATCGAGTTCAGTACTTAGTAAGGATACACTATTTCTAAGCCAAAGGTTGTACAAGGAAATGATTTGGCCAAGATCACGCTCAATAGCCATTTTTCCCCTCAGTTGATGGTACTTATATCATAGAGGCTGGGTAAGCTCCAGGAGGGAGGATGGGGGACTCCCGATCCCTGGATCGATCTATAGCTAATATTATAAAATGAATAATATCTATCAAAGCCGGACTTGAGCCGGCGTTGCCTGGGAGATATGATTACAGTGCCTTGCTCACTGAGTTACCTCGTTCCCTTATATCTGTTATTATTACAATCACTTTCCTTTAATTCCGGTTCCTGATTCGAAATATGTAAAAAGCACCACCTCCTTTTTTCTGGTATGATAGAATTCGAAAGAAGTTTTACGATACCTGAGCTTGTTCTTTCAGCATCCTTAACTCCTTTCGGCAGATATATTTCAAACTGAATCTCAATCAATCCAAAGGGAAACGTCAGAAGAGGAATAGACTGTGAGGTCATCCTTCCCAAAACAAATCTTGCATCGTTTTTCCGGATTTTATTTGAAATGGTCATGTTTTTAATCATTATGACAGATCTCGACAATGAGATAGTAGAAAATATCTCTGGCGGTGGGCAGTAGCATCAACATTGTTGGCACGGAGCCAAAGACAGTATGAGTTGGCTGGGTCCATGACTGTAAAGAAGGGATTGGTGTCCAACGATATAGCCTAACGATCTGAATTTAACTTTTCAACAAAAATGTTGCTTAAGACGGAAACAATTGCCGAATATAGCATATTGTAACTTGTCTCCATCGGATGTTAAGATAATGAAGTGTAATATATTACTTCCCCACTATCATTGAGTTAAGAACCACGAAGAAGTATAAAACAAACAAATTGTATACCGTTAAAATAATTCTTTAAATACAAGAGGACTTGCCATCGTGATATGAGATTTTATACGGGCAGTATAGGACTTCAATGGAAGTCTTAAGCCGGAAAAAAAAAAAAAAAAAAAAAAATGAGATTTTATAGTAACAAATAGAAAAAGGTCATTTAATTGCTGGATTCATCAATATAATATTTTAGTCCTTATTAATTTCATTTCTTAGCAATTTATTTAACTTTTAATTACTAATACTGAACTAATGAAAATTCAAAAACTAAGGAATTTTCCTAAAACATATTATTATGTAACACATAAGCATCATTCTAATGTTTATAATAATAAAATTAAAATTTGCTTTCATAAATGATAGTATACGATGTTTCTGCTCATTCAATTTTTTCAATTCTTTTAATGTAAATCAGCGCAGTAGTGATTGCAACTAAATAATATGTTTCAGGGCAAAATAAGAAAACTTTAAAAAGTGCAGAAAATGAAATTGAAATTGAAAAAAAAAATTTCATAAGCACGAATTGTGCCAATCAAAGATTTTACACCATGTATCCAACTCTGAAATAACGCGCCAGTTGTGAATTAAGGGTCAGAAATTACATCACCACTTAAGAAGTTTAAAAAAAAAAGTGTGAAAAATATTTGAAGTGTATATAAATAGGGTACGACGACTAAAGGACATCATTTTTAAAAAATCAAATGTGGCATTCAGAAGATCCAAACTAGAAAAAATACAGGTTAAAGCTGTCGCACAAAATCGTACATGAATGGCTACCATCGCACACTGGCTCATATTTCAAGCATCTAGTTGACATGATAACATGTCTCAAGTACGATTAATAATTTATAAAACATTTAAATTTTTATATTTTTTAAGGCCCAGGCGTTGGCCTTGTCTGTACCTGCCTTAAAGCTAGTAAGCAAAGTAATTTAAGAGTACCTTACAAAGTGGTGCTTAGAAATAGTGCATAACTGGTCAATCTGATGAATGACTTGTTTTATTTTAATATATTTTTTTATTAATTTAAATAATCAACTATATTTCACTAATAAATATTTATAATCGCATGAAAGGCAGATTATAATCTGTTCTGTTTATTAAGTAACTACATTAGTTTTCCTATTTCCTATTTTTAAAAGTAGTCCAAATGTAAGAGAAATAAGAGAATAGTGTAGTATAGATTCGGACAAGAGAGAGTGAGAGGAGTGGTGAGGAGGGGGAGGAGGAGTGAATGATGGACCAGTCTAAGGAATGACTGATCTGCTTCGTAGAGTTTCTTCACCGACTGGATCCGCTGTGCAGTAACCAGCCAACCCTCCACTTGGCCTCCATCTAATGTTACTGATACGTTTGTCTAAACTATGTTTGGAAGAAGCTACTTTGAGAGGTTAAAAAAGTGAGTCCATCAAGAAAACATTGCTCGTTTAAATATAAAAGTAACTAAAATATAATTTACCGATCTGAAATCACTGTATCGTTTTACAGGACATAGAAAAATACAAGAACAAGTCGAAAGCACTAACTATACCAAGAAGGAATCATAGGAAGTTTAAAAAAAATTTCAAATACAAAATAAAAACTGCATAAAGACACTTAAATTATTATGAGATTTATACTAATATTTCAACTACAATTTTATAAAAATCATTCAATTTTTCCCAAATTTAGGTATTTTTACGAATAAAAAAAAATTACTATTCCACTACAACCCGAAGGTCTTGATAAAAACTTAGCTTAGTTCAATACTTGATAAAAATCGTAGTTTCTAAGCCAACGGTTGTGCAAGGATGTGATCTGGGCAAGATCACGCTCAAACGCCATGGTTTTTCCCCTAATTAATGGTACCAACTTTATAGAAGGCTGGGTGAGCCACGGGAAGGCTCCTGATCCCACAGGACCGATCCACGGCTGAAAACAGAATACATAATTATCTGCCACAGGCGGTCTCGAACCCGAGACCTTTAGATTCTTAGCATAGTGTCCGACCCACTGAGCTACATACTCTCTTAGGAATAAAACTTACTGTTAACTTATATTATTAGATTTAATTTATCAGTTGTTGCTTTCCATGAGACTAGCAATAATCAAGTATCAGTTTTATGATTTTAGCCTTTTAGCAAACTCAAATCATAGCTCATCTGATGTCAAACATTAAACTCCGCAAGTTACTGAAATTGTTCACCCTTTTCAGAACTTCAAAACAAGACGAAGGTCAGTCGTTAAAAAAAAATAATTTCCTTCCTAAATCTTAAAGAAGTGTGTGTTACAAAGAATCATAGCAGTGATAAATCACACACTATAATATTTACCATGAATTCATTAGCATGTATATTGCAGAATTGTTTAAAATAATTATAAGATGACAGATTTATTTCACAAATACAGAAAAATGTATTTATAATAATCCGTATGCTTCGATTATCACATTATAGGTAAAAGACAAATAATTACAAACAATAGGAAACCAGGCACCTTTCTAAGGGCATAAAATGAACAAGAACAACTATAAATGACCATAAAACATATTATAAAGGGCCTCTGTTGAAACTAAGGGGAGGGTCCTCGGGGCATAAGGATGAGAGGGGAGTGGTAATTGGTGTTAGCATCACAAAGGCTCAGCTGGGCCAATACCAACATTTGTAAAACAAGAGGGCTCCCGATATGTTCTGATTCCTCGATTCCCCTCTACCACGAACTCTTCTAACGGCCCCAGTTTTCAATTGAACTCACAATACCGTGAACAGTCATGACGGCCGAACTTCAGTACCCGTGCCCCGTTGAATCGGGAGTGTTACGCTACGTCAAGTGCAAATAGTCCATTTTTTTGTTCTGCCCACTATAATCCTCAAGGTCCGATTGTTTCTCATTTAATTAACCACATTTGCGTTAGACGTATTCGTTTTAATATTAGACAGACCCGACGATGCGGAATTACATCAAACAATAATGATGTTCGGAACTTTACCGACATGAAACAATTTTAGAAGAAAATATTGCAGAAAAGTGAAAAAAGAATAGAAAAGAACAGGTGCAGTTAGACTTACAAAGTCCCTAGTGAGAATATTTTTAATTAAATATTTATTTTAAATGGAAGATATTTTTTTTAACGTTCATTAACATTAAAGCATGATGACAGGTAACAACTAAAGCAATACGCCTATAGTAATTGAGCCAAAGTTGTATTTTCTTCACTTTTATTGACATAGACATGACCAATACATTATACATTGGCCGACTAAAAATTCTTTTGGGAGTAAATCAACCATTCTGGCTTTATCAACATTCTTTTTTTCTTCTTTTTTTACAATAAGTCTGACTTTGATAGTATGTAATTATGTTTCTTTTTATCGAATATTTTTAAACTATACTGAAAAATTGTTCACCTTCGGGGTATGGGGAATGTCTTGCATATTATCGATAATTCGATAAACCTAAAAAACATGTGATTCTGAAATAAAAGACTCTAACTTAATTACTACCAAAGGTGAAATACCTCCGAGCATCTACTGCATACTTAAATGAAATAAGGTATATAATATAGGCTATGAAACGGTCATACATTTTTTCAAAAAGTTTCTGTTTAACTCTTTTTATGACTATTCTGATGATAGAAGTTCCTACTAGAACATTTTAAATATAAGTTCTCAAATATAAGGGTTTACTTACTTACGAAGCAAAGCTTCGGAGAGATATTCGGGGGAAGAGTAGGAGGACGGAGAGGGGTAAGGGTGGTAGGGAAACCTCGGAAGACAGTAGTATTGTTAAAAACTCTTTTAATTAGTATTGACCTAATTAGATGAGAACAAAGGCACACCGAAATACACTAACATACAGACTAACAAAGTAACAAAAAAAGCATAAGTATGAACTTTTTATTTATTTTATTTAAGATTAAATTTCTAATTTCAAAAGAAAAATTTCTTTAATTTTAATAAAATCACCTGCAAAATGTTTATTTAAAGATATAACATTTAAAGATAGGATAAATATGAAAAACAGTCAAACTAAAGATTCCCTGTTAATGATTTTTATATAATCAAATTCATATTTGTGTTAACATTGCAACAGAGCATTAATTTAATTTTAGTAACAGAATGTGTCGTAAACTTTTTTATTCTCCATCACAGATTTTTACAGTTAATATTTCTCAGTACAATATGTAGTACAATAACATCAACACACACACACACACACACATATATATATATATATATATATATATATATATATATATATATATATATATATATATATATATATATATAAAGGTACATACAAATTTTTTAGCTACCTGATAGTATTTTAAGGTTGCAATTTTATTTTAAAAGTCCGCAGTGTGCGGGGTTTCTTGGCTGGATTTGGCCTTTCTTTATTTAAATACAAAGAGTGGGGAGGGACCATACTGCAGGTTGATTAATGTAAGATAAAAATGGGTTTAGACTGCAGAGTCCAGACACCTTCCCTCGGCGGTCACGTCTAACAAGGAGACAGAGCCTTGCTTGGGCCTGGGTGTAGGGCGATGTCTCTGAATAGAGGGTTGGCACAGACCTTCAGCCCATCAAAGAATGTGATGTATCTCCAGCTTATATATTCCGGCATTGAGGGTAGCTGGAGCTCCTCATAGATGGTGGCGTTTCACGCTCGTTTGAGCCGCCGAATAACGCAGTTATATTTATATTAGTTTGAATCCATTTCTAAGTGGGAAATTTAATAATGATAACTTTTATTATAATTCACTAAAAAGTTGTATCGAAAACTTATATAATATAGATCTCGTATACTAAAGTTCTGGTCGTAATGCTCTCGGAAGAGCTTTTATTAATAAAATTCTTATGATAGAATTCTCGAAAGAACTTTTGCTATAAAAGTTCGGACCTGAACATTCTTGAAACTTATTACGAAAGACCTAACATAATAGTTCTTGCTTGTTTGTTTGTTTGGGTTTCAAGGCGTAAAACCGCTAGGTCATCAACGCTTGTGGCTATTTTTTTTTTTTTTATTATTTTTTTTATTTTTTTTTTATCTATAATTTAAAAAAAAATAAATAAAAAGAACTAAGTAAATATATAATAATAATAATTAATATATAATATATATACACACACACACAAAGATAACAAATAGATTCAGATAAATAAACAAAACAAATACATAGATAAACAAATAAGATATAATATATTATAAAAAACTATATTTTATTTATTATGTCATTTGCCTTTAGAAAGTTTAATACACGTTTTATCTTGATGTCATCGTTACCTAGACTGGTTGCGATATCGGGTGTAAGTCCTGATCTGGCTAAAACCGAAATATAAAATGGACATTCCTGAAAGATATGACTGACCGTGAGGATGTTTTGACAGTGTTGGCATTTCGGTGGCGGTTGCTTGCTAATAAGATAGGAATGGGTCAAATTGGTATGTCCTATTCTCAGTCTGGTTATTGCTCTTTCTTCTCTACGATTAGAACGATTTGACGTGGTCCATGGCTTTACTGATGTTTTAATGGCCTTCAGTTTACTTGGTGGGCTCTCATTCCACATGGACTGCCACCCATCAGTAATTTCTCTTTTGAGGGGAAGACTGAGTTCTAGAGGTGTTAAAATGGCAGCGCCTCGACCTGGAAGAGTAAGTGCCTGTTTGGCTGCTAGGTCCGCGAGCTCGTTACCGACTATTCCTACGTGGCTTGGCACCCATACGAAGTATACCGATTTTCTTAGATTTTCGAGCATTTGGAGGTAAGTATAGATTTTAAGTAATGTAGGGTGTTTTGGATATGTATTATTTAAACCTTTTAGTGAACTTAGAGAGTCAGTTATTATTGCGATGGTTGTAGGTGATATTGACATTGAGAAGTGAAGGGCTGAGACTATTGCATGGAGTTCGGCGGTATAAATGCTGCACAGTTTATGTAGTTTTATTTTGTGGGTTGAGCTATGGGTAACGAAAGAAGATGCTGTAGAGTCGGAGGATTTAGATCCATCTGTATAGATTAAGAATGGTTCCGGAATATTCTGAAGGAGACGGGAAAATTCAGTTTTGTATTCCAAGGGCGATGTTTTGTTTTTGGGTAGTCGTGATAAATGTAACATAATTTTTGGTGGTTTGTGCGTCCATGGAGGAGTATGAATTTCAGGTTTATATAAAGGAATTCCTTTAAGGAACGAGGTAGCGGAAGAAATTCTCTCTGATAAAGGAAGTGTTGAATTAATTTTTTTTTCAAAGGTTTTGGAGAATTTTGGTTTGAAAATGTACCTATGTGTTGGGTGTTCCGTTTGAGGGAAGAGTTTAGAGATGTAGCTTATTGCCAGTTTTTTTCTTCTGAATAAAAGAGGCGGTAGTCCTGCTTCGGAACACAGACTGAGAATAGGACTGGTTCTAAACGCGCCGGTCGCGATGCGAATTCCGGTATGATGGACAGTATCGAGCTTATTAAGGATCCGGTAGCGGGCAGAACCATAGATAAAACACCCATAGTCTAATTTCGAGCATACTAAAGATCGGTAAAGTTTTAGCAGAGTGATTCTATCTGAGCCCCAGGAAGTACCGCTGAGAAATCGTAGTATATTTAATTTTTTTGTTGCAGTTAGTTTTAGTGTAGAGACGTGTGGTTCCCAAGTCAGTTTTCGGTCAAAAATCATCCCTAAGAATCTATGGTTGTTTGAATATGGAATCGAGGAATTACCTAAAAGTAGTTCGGGAGAGGTGGAAGTATTTCTTTTTCTGCTGAAATGTAAACATTTAGTTTTTTCGGTAGAGAAACGAAGACCAATGGAGAGGGACCAGTTATTAATTCTATTGATGGCTTCCTGTAATTTAAGTTGTACGGTGGTAATGTTATCGGATCGACAAATAATGGCTAAATCATCTGCGAACAAGAGCGGTTTGACACCCCTAGGTAAGTTGAGTCCCAGGTCATTTATTGCTAGGCAGAATAGAGTGGGGCTAAGGACACAGCCTTGTGGGACACCGTTGACCTGTTCATGGTTCTCAGATAGTTCGCATCCTATTCTAACTCTGAAGTGACGGTTTGAAAGAAACTGTTTGATAAAATAGAACATTTGCTCTCTGATTCCTATAGATGATAACTTATTGAGAATTACTGCGTGGTTTATGCTATCAAAAGCCTTCTTCATATCAAAGAATACAGCGATCATCTGTTGAGCGTTGATGAAGGCATATTGGGCTTCGGCCTCTAATGTAACCAGATGATCTATTGTGCATCGTCCTTTGCGGAACCCAGATTGAAATGGTTGTATTAAATTGTTATTTTCTATTATCCACATTAATCTTTTGTTGACCATACGTTCCATAATTTTGCTTAGACAACTAGTTAGGAATATGGGGCGATAGCTGTTTGGGTCCCGTTTGTCTTTTCCGTTTTTAAGAATCGGGATTATGACTGAATCGCGCCAGGTGCTTGGGAAGTGCCCAGTAGACCAAATGTGATTATAGTATTCAAGCAGCCATTTTTGTGTGTCGACTGGAAGATTTTTTATCATGTCGTAATGGATATGGTCTGGACCAGGCGAAGTTCCTTTAACGGTATTTAAGATATTTTTGAATTCCCACATTGAAAAATCAAGATTATAATAGAGGGTTTCGGCATTTACTGTATTATCAGTTTCTATTTCGTCAAGGTTGGGACTATTTCTCTCGGAATTATATATCTCGGAATAAAAATTTGCAAAGGTATTTGAGACCAGTGAAGGGTTGTCAGACAATTGTCTATTAACCGAAATAGTGTAACGGGAGGAAGATGGATTTTTAGTAAGTTTATGGATTTTGTTCCATACGTCAGCTGACGTAGCAGAAGCATTTATGGAACTTATATATTCTTTCCAAGATGCACTCTTACATTGTTTGAATATTTTCCTGCATATAGCCCGCTGTTTTTTATATTCTATCAGGTTTTCGGATGTCATAGATTTTTCGAATTTTTTATACGCTTTACGACGATCTTTAATGGCTTTTTTACACGTATCGTTAAACCAAGGAACTAGCGGTCTTCTGGGTAAACCTGAGGTCATTGGTATCGATGATTTTGCTGCTTTTATGATCGTATTTGTAATTATTTCACAGCCTTCGTCCATGGTCATATCGGATGGTTGTGTTTGGGGTGGTGAGGCTAAGGAGGTAAAAAGAGACCAATTAGCATTTTTCAACACCCATCTCGGTTTTACGTGCGTGGGATTCATGTTAGTAAATTTTATGAGTATCGGGAAGTGGTCACTACCATATAGGTCAGGTAACACTGTCCAGTAAATATTACTAAAAAACGTTGGACTACAGAGAGAAAGATCAAGGGCTGAATATGTCCCGTAGCTGGAGGTGAGGAAGGTAGATTCTCCAGTGTTAAGTAAGAGAAGGTTAGAGATATCTAGAAAATTTTCTATTATTTTACCCCGCATGTTGATATCTTGGGATCCCCATAGAGGATTGTGGCCGTTCAGGTCCCCAATAAAAAGAACAGGACGGGGCAGTTGGTTGTAAATATCTAATAGATGTTGAGTATCTATTGTACGATCTTGTGGTAGGTATATATTGCATACAGAAAAAGCAAAACTTCGGTGAACACTGACAGCAACCGCTTGAAGGTGGGTGTTAATCGGAATTGATTCTGAATATATGGATTTATGTACGGCTATTAAAACTCCATGGTGATTATGATTTGGATTGGGGCTATCTTTTCTATAAATTTCGAAGTTTTTTATTGTGATTTTGTCTTTTGTTGCAAGATGTGTTTCCTGAAGAGCTAGGCAAAACGGATCAGTATCACGTATTAATATTTTCAAATCATTAAAATGAATTTTTAAGCCATTACAATTCCATTGAAGCAATGACATATATGGTTATTATATTTAAAAGAAATAAAATAAAAAAGGAAAGATACATATATATGTATGGATGAAAATATATTCTAACTAGAACTAAGAATATACATTTGTTTTTGATTGAAAAGGAAAAAAATCTATGTATTATTATTTTTACTAGGAGAGTTTTTTCCTTTGCTTTCCTCTTTTTGGTTTTTGAACCACATATCCATCTTCTTCCTGTTCATTATTAATTAATATTTGTTCATTAATTAAATCGACGGGAGGTGGGTCTGGTTTAAGTGGCGGGGGTCGAGGAGTCGGGGTGGTGGAAGGTGGTAGGCTTGGAGTGGGGGAGGTCGGTGGGAGATGGGAGATACCGGAACAGCTGGAAGGAGAGGGGAAAGGGAGAAGAGTGGGGGTCATTAGAGCACTAGCGCAAGACCCGGCGGGTTGGGTGATAACAGACGTAGTTTGTGTATGGCTACTATGAGCTTTAATCTGAATAGTTTCATTTGATATTTCTCCAGCTGGGCTATTTTTATTAGTCTCTGTTTTGTTAAGATTATCTGGAAAATAATATAAAATGTTGGCCTGAATGGCAACATCTTTTTTTTCAGTATTTTTATTTTGATTTTTAGTTATTTCCGCGAAGGTTTTATTAAACTGAATAGGATTTTTCTCTTTATATATTTTTTTCGCTTCGTTCAGCGATACTTTATTATTCACTTGTATTGCTTTTATTTCTTTTTGCAATTTAAATACGGGACAGGAGCGATCAAGAGCATTATGTGAGCCGTTACAGTTAATGCATCTAGCCTGTAGATTGCACCTAATATTTTCCCCATGTTTATTCTGACCGCACTGGATACACACAGTTTCTTTTTTACATTGTGCCGTAGGATGAGAAAAACCCAAACAATTAAAGCATCGTAATGGATTAGGTATATACGGTTGAACTCTAATTGTTTCGTATCCAATCTGTATTGTATCTGGAGGTTTAGGGGTTATATAATGTTATTATATATAATATAATGTTATTATATAATTATGCGTTAAAACTTATATAATGTTATTAATATAATATAATGTTATTATATAATTATGCGTTAAAACTTCGTTTCCATTATTCTTTGATTTAATTCTTACTATATCTTTAATAATTGGGGTAAGTTCTTTTTTAATTTCTTCTATTTCCATATATTGAAAATCGAAACAACGGATCACGCCTTTACTATAGTTAAGTGTGTTGTGTGGAGTTATCTGTACTGGTTATTGTCCACCAAAATCCGTATAGGATAGAAGCTTATTGGACTGTTGTCCATTTATTGTTTGTATTAGTAGAGACCCGTCTCTTAACTTTTTTACGGTTTTAACGTTTCCTACCAAGTTAGAAATTACTTTATAAATAAAAAAAGGAGAGACTTTTTTAAAGTCTTCTTCATCTATTCTTTTTACTAATAAATAGGTTGGTGATATGTTTTCTGTCCTTTGTGGTAAAATTTTGTCGGGGGGAAATTTGATTCGACCCCGAGCCCATTTTCTTTTTTTATTTAAAGGACTAGTTAATTCGGGAGGGTCAGGAGGCTCTCCCATTTTTCGTTTAAAGAAATATTAAAAAAAAAAAAAAATAAATAAATAAATAAAGAGTAGTGGTTTAACAAAATTAAAGAATTTCTTCCAGATAAATAAGACAAAATAATAATAACAATAAAGTAAAATAAACCGGAAAAAACAAAACAATAAATTAATTAATGTTATAATAAAGGAAAACTCTTATCTGTTTAATACTCTGCGGAGAGTCTACGACTGTCTCGGCCGGAATCTAAACAGCTACTGTAATAGTTCTTGCATGAACTGCTCCAAAAAAGTTTCTAAGAAATAATATAAATTAAAACAAGATTATTTTCAAAATAAAAGTGCAGATTTATTTTGGAGATCTGATATAAAGTATTCCACACACATTATCTACGGAAATACGTTTACTTATTTTTATTTTTGTTTTTTCTTAGCTACATGTGAAACATATAGAAGGGGAAGTATTGCGATCTTGAAAAATTTCGAATTCAAACTTTCAACGGAATCAGATTTTCAAAGGTCCTCTGGGTACCTAATCAAGTCTCACAAAATGGTGTAGAAATTAAGTTAATTATTTCTACTTTTATATTATTTAATGGTAACAATATGCTTCCATAGAAACTGAATGAAATATAAATGGATACTTAGTGAAAACTTTTGAGCTCTAAATGGAAATATATTTTCTGCTTGACAAACCAAATATATATAATAAATAGAATTGCCTTAATAATATTGTTTAGAAAACTATTGCACTTTTGTGAGAGAAAAAATATTTTTAAAAATGGAATATGATTATGTAGTAAAGGAAAGTTATGACATGTGCGCATTTTTTTAAAATTTAAATGAATCCGTTTTCAGTATACGGGTATGTTTAGCTTTACCTTTGATACGTGATTCGGGAAAAATCTATTGTTTCGAAGGAAATTTAATTATCTCACAAATGAACCCCCCAAAAAAAGGTTTAAAGAGGCTTTCATAACCTTTTTTTATCTGTTTTTTTCGGTGGTGTACCATATATATACCTGTGTACCCTATACGAAAATTTTAGGCGTTTCGTCAAAATCGTTAGACCCGTTGTGGCACTACAGTGTATAGAAAAACAGGTTTTTCGGCTATCACATAGGGTGCCTTATTTGGTACACAGGTATTGGTATTGGTAGGGAGAACTAATCCGGCAAGTGGGCCTTATAGTCCTTTTTGCCAACCCCTGACGGCTACTTTTACGTCACCGCCGCGTACTAACCAGTGTGGGAGTGTCAAGATTCATTTCGCGGGATCGCCACGAAATAAATATTAACCGACCCAGGTGGGAATCGAACCCACAATGTTCCGAACCGGGCACTCTGGGACCCTCGCCCCAACGTAATCGGCCGTCACGTCCTCTAGGTATTGGAGGACAATACTCTAAAAAAAAATAAGAAATAATAATAACGAAATCGGTCCACTAGTTCAGGAGATAATCGTGGCACAGACAATTAGACCAATGGCTGAAAATGAATCCACATCAGTCGCTCAGAATAGAGCATCAGCGAATATGGTCAAATTTTTTAAGTATTAATACACCAGATCGCAGGAAATTTTCATTAAAATCGTTAGAGTCGTTACAGTTCCAGGGAGAAAAATAGGTTTTTTCGGAAATTTCTCAGCGGATGCCCGATTCGGTTCACAGACATTGGGATAACTCCACTAAACATAACAAAATCGGTCCACCCTTTCGGAAGATAATCGCGGCACATATACACAGACAGGCCAATGGCTGAAAAAGCTTTTTGAGGAAGCTCTGAAACGCATAACAACGTAGAAAACTGCGCTTATAAAATATGGCCCTATCGCAATACCTTGTAATTTAAAAAAACCTATCGGCCGACAAAAAAGACATTGCCGATAACAAAAGAAAACTCACATCGTTAATTTATATATAAGGAGGAGGAACAACAAATATAGAAATATCTGTTACATTAAACTCTATATTTGTTCTGAGAAAATAAATCTTTGGACATTTTCCTTTGACCGAAACACTGTCTTATTACCGTTAATGGAAATGGAGAATTATTTATCTAAATAAATCCTTTTCATTTAGTCTGCAAATGGAGTTTTTACTTAATTATTTTTAAAAAATGTATAATCTTCAGTTTTATTCAGTTACTTTGATGAAATTTTGCATATTATTAGATTAAAAAGGACATTATCATCTTCTACCACCAAGAGTTACTTATTGAAGAAATATCGCATACATGGCGATAGAAAACAATAAGATCGGATTAAAAATCATCCTCATTCTCATCTCCCAACACCTCTAAGTAGTATGAGATTATTAAGCTAACGACGTTCAATTAAAAAGCAAAACAACTCTTCAATTTCAGAATAATACCTCAAAGGCTATATTGTAATTCATGCTGTAGGATTAGAAGAAAAAGTAGAGATAGGAAGATTGAACAATTTTTAGTATCACCATCATTCTGAGTTTTAGAAAAAACATTCGCGCCCCCTAAACGAAGTCTCAATCAGGGAAAAACCCGTTCAACGCCGAGGGCCGTCAGCTAGTTTCCAATTATAACTTAAAATATGGAAAACCTGATCCGGATTGCGAAAAAGCAATCTTTAGTTCATCAGCTCACTGGCAATTATTTTAATATTTTGTAACATTTATTGGACTCTTAAGAATATCATCTGGGAAGAAAAAAGTTTATTATTGAAAAAAAAAATGGCTTGGAACTGGAACAGCAGTCTTAAGGACAGTTTTGTATTCAATTTTAAAGTTTACATACCTGCTTCTTGTTATTAAATGAAAGTCGTCGCGAGGATAGTTTTTGTTTGTAAAGTATTCTGAAGTAATCGGACATTGCAGAGACCACTTTAATCAAAACTGGACCGGCTGGAGTGCGAATAATTTGGATGTTGTTCTTTAAATTTAATTATATTGGTTATAATTGAAAATATATAATTTTGCTAGATAGTTCAGTTTATCTAAACTTTTTCAATTTTAATTTACATAATTGTTTTTTTACCATTTCAGATGAACTTAAATTGTATTTATACTATCAATTATAATAATAAAACAATACTTTCCTTTGATATATATTTATTTTAATTTGATATAATATATTTTCTATATATTTCATAGGTACGTGAAAATAATAATCAAAGTTGCTTCGAAAAGTGTTTTTAAACTTATTAAAATTAATATCTGAAATGCCATGAGGAAAATAAATATCACCTATTTATTCAATGTTCTCCAATAGTATTGTTTCTTTTTGCAATCAGAACTGCAGACTATGTCGATGTTCTTTTTTGTTTTAGAATTGGAATAGAAATGTTGTAAATTCTGAGTTGTAATTTTGATTTTTTTTTATAAATACAAATGGTAGAAGAATGGAGAAAATCTCAGTGGGTAACGTACTGTACTCCGTTGTTCCTTATACCCGATCTGAGTGTATAGTAACAAAAATATGTCTTGTTCACTCAGCCCGAGATCGACAATATGGTCAGAAAATTCTCCTGGAGCACAATCAACCTCTATTAACTAGTTGCCTTAGCCTTCGGGATATGGGTTAACTCTGGTGGTTGTACGGAAATGCTGACCACCTTATACCGTTTATACGTTGGTCAAGAAACATCACTTTTTTATCATGTGGGTACATTCAATCAAGATCGCCTTGTGTGTTGTAGTGGTGAAACTTCACTTTAGGTTTTCAAAAGTTTCCGGTTTGGCCCTGCCAACTGTTACACTTTGCAATGTTATTGGGGTCAAGATCTTCGAATGTACTCAATGGGCTACATGACCACTCTACGTGGTGTACAATGTTGCCCGGCATTCTTAAGCGATCAAATCTCTAAAGTGTTTGAACTGACCGATAGCGTACTTATGTTACTTGTCCAAACAACATCAGGAAACTTCTTTATGTAAATGAGCTCTTAAGCGATTAATTCTGCTTTGCTATTATTACACTTTTATATAATACGCATTTACGATAAAACATGTTTAATTGCCCTTTCCTTTTATTTGGCTCAATGAAATTTAATTCTGGAAAATATTTTCTGATTCGGAAAAACAACGGTATAAAAGAACAGAAATCAATTGATGAAATGAAAGAACGAGAAAAAAAATAAATAAAAAAATAACAACCAAAATTTAAAACTAGCAATGGAACCGTTGTGACGGAAAATATATGCTCTCTCTTTTCCTTTTTCGTTGAAAAACAATCAAGTGAAAACTGAAACTTTCGAAGTTTTCCACGAAGTAACTCATAAAGAGAATTCGAATTTTCGAATTATATAGCGTAAATAATTTCTTTCTTTTTTTCGACCTTTAAAATTAAATTAGAAGAAATTAAAAAAGAAGAGATATATCCTCAATTATGAAAAAAACATAAATAATATGAAAAAATACCTTTTTTTCAAACAATGAAGAAACTTTTATGAAGTTAATAATTAGTCGGGAGTTGTTTTGATGACGTTAGCAGTCCAGGTCATGCAGCAGGCGGTTACTTCGGGGTCTTATTATCTAGGTCTTTTAATGGATAATGCACGTTTTAATTTTACAAGCTCAAGTATTAAGTTCATAAAAAAATAAAATTTGGAATCAGCAGAGTTGATTAATATTTTCCCTTTATTCTTTGAGAGATCCTGATTTTTTATTTCAGTCGATTTCAAAAGAATGATAATGCACTCCTAGATCAAAACATTATTTTGGAATAATTCATAATTCCGTCCACTAAAATATTAAGCTCTTAAATATTATAAGGAAAAAAAAATATCTATGCAATACGGTTGGATTTAATAAGCAAAAGCAAGTTGAAGAGAAATGGTAGGGATATATGGTGTCAAGTATATTTTATCGTGAGCTCCTTTCGAAGCCGATAAGCTCGACAAGATAAGTTTCCATCGGTTAGGGTTCCAAGATAAGCCTTCATCGACCTCGTTTTCGGTTACAGAGAGACTGCCCTTCCCTTGCCAAACTGACTCTCCTGCTTATTCCACTCTAACCCTATCTGCAAGCCATAGTCACAACGGCTCCCTGTAGAGATATTCTGCATTCACTCAGATAAGACATTCAGAACTCCTTTCTTAGTAAAAAGGGAATCGCTAAAGTTTAACACCTGCTATTGAATATACAGTGGTCAAAATAAGTTTTCGAACACTTAGTTTTTCGGGTAAAAATATGTTTTATAATCTATCGAACATAAATTAATTGATGGATATGATAAAAAACACAACAATATTCCACAAAAAATTTTACAGGTGAAGGAAATACTTTTTTACATGATGAATTTTCAGTTGTATTTGATAATTTAGTTTAGCAAACCATTCCCTCCAAAACAGTCGTAAATCGAAATGATTAAGTTCTAATTGAAAAGACGGATTATTTAATTTTTGTTGTTATTTATGCTGTACGGGTGTCTAATTTCCTTCACGTTAAAAAATTAATAGGAAATTTAATGCGAAATGTTTTTTTCTTATCATGTCCATCAATTAATTTATGTTGAATAAATTACTAAACATATTCTTACAAGAAGAACTAAGTGTCCGAATACTTCTTTTGACCACTGTAAATAAACCGTTAGTAATCAAGATATTTTTAGTATGCCCGGTTAATAAATAAATCAATAAATAGAAAAATTAATCATTAAAATAAAATATTAATATATACAGGGTATCCTTCAAGTCGCGGTAAATATTTTAAGAGGTGATAATAAATCTCGATAGAAACATAAAAAGTTCATGATTCCACTCAGGAAATTTAAGTGTTTTTTTTTTAATAAATCGTGTTCTTGTAGAATACGAAAGGGGCTTTCGGGCGGACCAATAGCGAAAAGTTTTATTTTTTAAACCATACTTTTCTTGTGAATATTTTCCTCAGCCCTTAGAAAAAACAGTAATTAGAAAAAACACAATACACGCATGCTTGCCAATTACAAGCATTTAAACTTACAACCCGTTTACCTTGGGCTATCAGTAGCTAAATATTTCATTGGTACAAACTTATATTTAACGTAACAATCAATCAATCAACCAATCGGCGCGACAACCCATTGCTGGGTCCTGGCCTCCTCAAGCAGCTTCCGCCAGTTCGTTCGGTGAAGTGCAGCTGTCCTCCAATTACGAACACCAAGCAGGGTCCTTGTATACTCTCCAAAACCGTCAGACCATCTGAGTTCGGGCGGTCTCTCGGCCGGGTTCTGTGCAAGACCTCATCGAAGAGTTTTCTTGGGATCTCGTGAACTCCCATCTTGGTGAAGTGGCCCGCCTAACGAAGTCAGGCTCACTTAACAGTGAAAACACTTCTGCATTCGTCCGCCGTCTCCATGTTGCACCATTTTGTATAGAGCCATAGATACGCCGTAATATTTTTCTTTAAAAAATTAAAAGATCTCTTTCATCCGCTTTTGAAAAAGCCCAGGTCTCAGATCCATATGTCAACACTGGCCTAATCAGCATCTTGTACAGTCTTGTTTTATTGGCTCTGGATATTAAGCCACTTCTTAAATGACGACGCAGTCCAAAATAGCATCTGTTGGCTGATGGTATTCCCTCCTTATTTCAGACGAATTATCATTGTTCGTATTCACTTATAATCCCAAGTACACAAATTCGTCGATCGTTTAAAAGAGTATGGTCCGAACTGGACCGTTATTTCATGGGGACCTCTTGTTTGACCAGCCACCATATATTTAGTTTTTGAGGAGTTGACAGCCAGCCCCAGCTTCTTAGCAGTATCCGCTAGAGCAAGGAATGCTTCTTCTACAGTAGCATTTGATATTCCTGCAATGTCAAGGTCATCTGCGTAACCCAGGATTTGTATCGTGCGGTAGAGTATTGTGCCGCTAGTCTGGATCTTTGACTCCCTGAGAGACTTTTCCAGGCCAATGTTGAAAAGGAGAGAGGCGAGAGAATCTCCTTGTCTAACACCATTATCTGGGATAAATCCCTCAGACAGATCTCCCTGGATCCGCACTACACATTCAATGTTTGTCATTGTAAGCTTCACCAATCGAATAAGCTTAGTTGGCACATTTAGGTCTTTCATCGCTTGATATAGAGGTTCTCTTTGAATGCTGTCATAGGCTGACCTGAAATCCATAAATAAGTAGTGAGTAAGGAGAAAAATACAACTCACAAATAAATTTTTACACTTTCATTTACATTTACATTTTAAATTTACATCAGTGCGATATTTGGGACTTCATCTGGACAATAGACTGATAAGGCGGAGCCACATCAGACTGAAAAGAAAATAACTGAACAAACAATTAGGACTATTATCCAGATTACTTGACACACGCTCCAAATTATCCTTGACTAACAGACTTACAATTTACAAAGTGCTAATTAAACCTTTATGGGCATACGGGATAAAGCTATTGGCCTCTTTCAAAACTTCAAACATCAAAAGAATTCAGTCGTTCCAGTCAAAAGCGTTGAGAAAAATAATGGACGCACGCCATTCTATGTGACAAATTACTTTCTACCCTTGGACTTGGGCATTATAACAGTTTCAGATACTGCCACAGAATGCTACCAAAATTTTCACCAGAGGATGACTTGCAACATTTGAACCACACACATTGCAAAAACACCAACATCCACCACAAACCCATACAACCCACCCTGACGGCTTTCGAGGCGGTGGTCTTGAGACTTGTTAAATTGATCGCTATACTTGGATGAGCACAAATTTGCTTGTTGCAAAATTAATTAGCATAAAATTAAATAAATGCCAAACTAAATAAATAAACATTACATTAAGTATAAATTTATGTTTAAACAGTTCTACTTTATTGTTTTTAATATTTTAATTGATAATTTATTTTCATATTTTGTCGGAAGATCAGCATAAAAATCTTGCATCCCTAGAATAATACTTTTATGTAATACTTTTAGGTCTTCATAAATAAAATCATTACCTCTTTGTAAACATTAATTACATATTAATTACATTAATTACATATAATGTCAAAGGAAATTTTTATTATTTTAAAACAAATTTTATTCAATGTATCCAATACGTTCTCTGAAATCAATAATCGCGCAAATGATTGGGAAGCGTAATTAATGGTAAAACCAATTGAAACAAACAAAGGCAACCCCTATACAAAGCAAATGTAAATGCGCACTTAATTACAATTAACTATTTATTTAAACGCAGCCGGTTAATTTTTAGCTTTGTTAGATGTTTTAAAACATTTTAGTGATGTAAATAAGAAACACAATTAGTACTTAATTTAAATTTAACATAGAATTGAAGAGAGGAAAAAAGTCTAACAGCTGTAATTAGAGAAGTCTACCAAAGAGACAGTTCCATTTCGAGAGAAAAGACTTAAAAGAATGATTAAAACTTGGGAAAATGTTCCCCTAACGCCTGCAGGAAAACAAAAATAAAAACTTAACTTTGATAGTTCATGAAGGCTGTGAATTTGTAATAAAGTATAATAGAACCACTGTCACTTGAACAAGTTTTTTTTTATTCATCTTTTTATTTATATCTTAAACAAAAAAAAATGATCCGTCTGTAGTTTGTTTGTCTTTTTTTTTTTTAAAAAAGGAAACGCAGTAAGAAAGAAGTTTTGTAATGTAGGATAGATGATTGCACTTATTCATAAAAACATTATTAAGGGTACTCCGGCCGTTTTTAAGGTTCAAATCGGGCTCAATGTATTCAAGCTCTTATATTTCATTTATTAGTGATACTATTGTCAACATTTATTTTCAACTTGCACCGTTAATATTACGCTATAATCATACGTATTTTTCATTAAAAACAAAGCACGTATCCAGAGGGGCCAAGTTAATCGGTTTTGCTTTATGATTTTCAAGAAGTATCTTTTCAGGTGTCTTTTTTCTTTATAATAACAAATCCGATTTACGAGATAGTTTTATTTTTCTTTTATCCCTACTATATTCCTCTGAAAACATTGCGCGAAAAATTTAATAAATGTTCCCTTTTCTAGACAATGGCAGAGTGAGAAAATCACTGTAAATGTTTTTACATTACTTGCCGATAATTTTGCCATATTTGTTTTTTAGTTACGATAAATTTCAAAGTCTTTTAAGCTAAGATTCTAGATAAAATCATTCAAAACAAATTAAAAAAAAAAATAAGCGCATAGGACTAATAATTTCGGTAACACAAGCACTAAAAAAAGAAGTTACTTTTTGGGTGAAAGAAGGGGGTCATAGTTATGCAGCCGGTCCTTTTTATAACTCTTATGAATAAAATTAGTTAACAACAACTTAATTAATTAGTTAACAACTTATTTAACTATACAAATTGACCCTTTATTTTGAATTAATGGCTTATTTTTCATAATATTTTATAATAAATAAATTTACATTTACATTTATTTAAATTAAATTTACATTTACATTTATTTAAATTAAATTTACATTTATTGACTAAAGTAACGCGTCACATTATTTAGCATATCAACAAAATGATTTACAAAGTTTAACGAGTAAAGTTAAAAATATATATATATATATATATATATATATATATATATATATATATATATATAATATTATTTTTGGTGGTTTGAAAGATACGAGACTGGTCTTTATATATTCAGGAAACACTGCAGTTTAAGAATAATTATTAAAACAAAAATTCATTTGTTGATCCTAAAACTGTCATAGTATCCTTAACATATTTAGAAAGTTCGAAAATCTATTATGAAATGAAAATAGACATTTGAAAGGAGATAATAATTTCTAAAAAAAAATAAAAATAATAATCATGAATAAATAAAAATCATACAGTTGTGATATAAATTACTTTTAAAATGTAAAGAAGTGCTTGCCAGAAAGGTGGTTTGAATCTGAGCTAGGTTTACTTTTTTTTTTTTATGAACTCATATAATAAATCTTGTATCATACACTGGCTAGAGTAGTTTAGTAAGGCAGCCGTGTGATAATCCGCACTTTCTACCATAGTTAAAGTACATAAGAATGTTAATGAACAAAAAATATATTAAATGTAAATGATATTTCACATAATTTAACTTTTAATTACGTAATTGTGAATGCTATTACGATTCTACAGATATAAGTCTAACGAAATCCTCACCTGAATTCATAAGTAGATCTTTAACGCATAATTTAAACTGGCTATTCCTTTTACGCAAAAGGGCACGACATAAAAAATTAATTTTCCAACTAAATATAATCCGAGCCGTTATAAGTTTCACCATTATCAAGCTCTGCCAACGGTAAAATGTCTTTCTCTTAAGTTTTATCTTAGTCACCTCTACGGCTGATAGTGCTCCTTAATCAACCGATATTTATTAACTGTAATGCAATATATTAAAAAGAAAGAAAATAATTGTAAACTTCACAAATTTAAAATTATATTTAAAGCTTGTGTGATTTCTGTTTCAGATTGCGGTTAGAAAGAGCTGGAGGAGCTTGGTGTCCCAAGCCGCAGGTAGAGTCAGGAGTCAGAGAGTACCTGCAGGTGGACCTGAGGGGTCCTCATGTGGTGACCGGGGTACAGACCCAGGGCCGCTACGATAACGGCCGCGGGCAAGAGTACGCCGAAGAATATACGCTCGAGTATTGGCGGCCCGGCATGCCGCAATGGAAGCAGTTCAAACGCTGGGATGGTAAACAGGTGAGTCCTCTTAATTTATTTGATATTTTTTATTTTTAAAATTACAGATATATTCATATTTTATAAAAAAAAAAAATAATAGGAATAGAGATATAAACATCTCTAATATAAAGAGATATAAATAGATTTATAGAGATATAAATTGATTTATAGGGATATAAATAGATTTATATCCCTAATATATAGAAATATAAATATATCTAAAGCGTTGAGAAGAATCAAGTGTGCAAAACCTGATATAACAGTATTGATCTAGCGAGAGTAAATCTTTTTTTCTAGAATTACACTTTGTCTATGGGCATTAACGGTGACATGAATTATTTAAAAAAAAAATGGTTGAGCCTATAATAATTATCATGTTTTTAAATATTTTTTGCATTTTAAATTTTTTTACATAAATACAACTTGATATATTCACTGTCATATATTGATTTATATTTATTTATGCTAATTATATTAGTAACATTCACTAATTCACAATCACTTCTTCACTCACATATTCTCCCACAAAAGTACTATAGTCCGATTTAGATTTATTTTTTTAGAGAATTTAATGACTTCTGGTTGGTAGAAAAAATGTTGCTGTAACATCTCTGCCTTAAATGCGTAATTTCATGTTTGTGGAACTTTTCGTTTTTGAACTAGGCAAGACTTATGTTATTTGGTTTCAGGGATTTTAAACTTGTATTTCCGTTGAAAACTCAGGTTTGAAAATTTTCGTTATTCATTCCCTTACTGTATATTTTATATATAGATGAGTCAAAGTAAAAAAAAAAATGAGTTATACGCTCCTAAAGTATCATTCGATTTAAGTTCCTTCGAAATGGTTACAATAAATGAGAGCAATAGCTATTAAAATTATTATGTTTATTGGTGGAAAACCCATGGATATAATTTTAACATGGATCTTTTGCGAATGAAAACCCCCTATTCATCAAAGAATTCCAATGAAATTTTAGGCTTCTTAAAAGCAAATTAGATCACTGGGATTTGCTCAAGTGATATTCTAAGCTAAAATCATTGCGTGATTTAAGTGATAGTCTGTAGAAGCACTATTTATTACGTATATTGCATAAATAGATAGTAATTACCAGTCTATGACATGTTATTAAGGTTAGTATTTATAAATGTCTAGTAAGCAGGGGACATCCAGTCACTTTTGTGTCAGGATAGCAAGTCATATAAGTATATAAATGATAAATGATAATGGTGAATGGATCCACTTTTGAAGTACTTCGGTATGAACCGGACATAATAAAGTAACTCTACGAAGAAGGAAGAGACTTAGTTAACCAATTAATTAGAAACATTCCTTATCCTAACCTATTTGTCACTTATACATAACTTCAAATAAGCTGTTCCTTAACATCACACATACTATTCAACGACATTAATTCTACTCTAATTTGAATATTGCAAAGATATTTTTCTATTTAAAGAGAATAATATCAGCCATTTAATTCTCAAGCAGTACGTGATAATTCAACAAACAAGATGTTTAAGGATAAAACTATAATGACTATCACTGGATATTGGTAATAGCATCAACCCTTATTTAATTAGTCTAAATTTATTAACTTATAGATCATAATTGAATAATAACAACCAGAGGGCTATTTAAAACTATAATGCTTAATTTATTTGAACTACCAACATAAACTTAATGTTATTAATTTCCTAATTATAAAAATCATTTTTGATAAAAGAAGCAGCAAACATCTCAACTCAATTAAGATTAAAGCTGTTAATTTTTTATATTAACTTCCACCGAAGAACTCCTAATAAGCTCTAATATATTTTTTAATATCGCTAATACAGAATGGCCCTTAGATCCGGTTTATATCCTGTTAAAGAAAAAATAGCCTTTGATAGAATTTAATTAAAACTTCGAGTGACCAAACTTAAAATTAGTTTTATACCCTTTATCGGTCAACAAACAGATGCGAAATATAGACCCTATAGAACATCTGATTGGGCAATATTCTTCATAAAGAAAAAAAAAAATTCAATCAGATATATAAAATTAGATGTAGGAAAAATTAACAATCTCTGTTGGTTAATTTACTTTGACAATAGTACTTTAAATAAAATTTCATTTCGGCCATTAGGAACCAATAAATGGTATCATATGTGCATACATACACATATGCTAAATATGCATTTATGTTTTCCAAATTCAAGTGCCTTTGCGAATGTTGGTATTTGAAAACACTCTCCCACTCTATAATATCTTTTACGCCTCCTCCGTCTATATCATTAGGCCCTCCATGTCAAAAGCGCACCTGTAATAGCTCTTAAGTGATCAATTACTACAGTGATGTCTTTGAAAGCACTCAGGGACTAGTCTACTATGGGACAAAAATTATATTCAACAATTTTTGTGTGTATACATATATATACCATAGCATCCCGGTAATTAGTACATTGCCAAATTACAACAAGGTGTCTGAATTATCGATATTACCAATAATTAGAAGTAAAAAATCAAATATAGGAACTAACGAGATTAATACAAAATTTTATTAGTATGTATTCGTCTTTTCATTCCCAACAAACTTCAGCCGAAACACTCACAAATTTTTTAAACTTCATTCGTTTTTATTTTGTTTTTTTAACCTATCGAATCAACGATAGAGTTGCCCACACTGAAGATAATCATGGCCTCCAAACCAGATACCTTAAATGGTTTGGACATGTTTCACGAATGTGTGATGTGATGGAACCAAGAATGACAATGGAAGCAAGATCTCAAGGTAAAAGACCAGACGACTGACCAAGGATCTTCTATCAGGAATATATCCGGAACATTGGGGGATAATAGAGGTAAAATCTTCGTTGAAATAAAGCAGCTAAGCAGGACCGGGAAGATCCAGGCCCCTCAACGCCAATAATGGCTCGAAGAGGAAGAAAAAGATCAAAGAAGAGAAAAGAGAATCAACCATTGCTCTTACGAAAATCGGTATGTTAAGCCGGATCCACACCATTCTGAACAAAATTTTAAGTAAAAAATCTTCTGGAACAACGTCTTTTTAAGTTTAGCTCTGTTGATCAATTAATCATCCTTCAAGTAAGTATCTATAATTATAGGTTTTTTTTAAGCTATTCGAAAAATTAAATAAACGTAAACAGGAGCAGGTAATCCCACAGGATTATGCACTAAATACTTGATAAGCCTAGCTAAAAAGTTCAATGCGCTGTACCTTTGCTAGTATTTGTCGAATTTTTACAGTTTAGTTTTGTTATGTAGGGAATTTAATTAACTTTCAAATGACTGAAACATAAATTACCATAACATGTATAATTTTTGAGTTACGAGCAAATAAAGTTTTCTTTTCTTCCTCTTTTTCTTGAGGATACTATATACGAAAATTAAAAATACTTCAAGGAAGATTTTAGGCAAGTTTCATCAAAATCGTAGAGCCATATAACCACTAGAGTATATTAAAAAACACGTTTTTCAGCTATTGCACACATGGTGCCCTATATCCGGGTACAAAACAAAAAACAAAGTAACAAAATAAATCCAATCGTTCAAGATATAATCAGGCGCATGACGCACAGACAGACCAATAACCAAAATACGTTTTTTAGACTCTGAAACTCATTAATACTTTTTGAAAATTGCACATTGAAATATTGGTCCGATTACAATATCTGCCTTAACTAAGTGTTATGGAAAGTAAGCTTTGTTCGGGGTTATCCAGGTTGAATATTGTATATTTTATACCTTATTTTTAAGATGCTTATTTTATTTTATTTAACCTTCATTTTAATTTTTTTAATTAATTTGGTATAATTTAATTTATTTTTATAAAATCATTTTTTTTTCTGTTTACTTTTCAGTAATGTATAAGCATCAAATGAAATAGTGTGTAAGCACATAACAGTAAAAAGATAGTTGGAACATTTCTGGTAGTCGCGTTAGTTTCAGAAGCTTCATAGTCTACCATTATCAAATTACAATTTACCTAACATGGCTTTGACAATCAAATACAGTAACGTTTCCTCCATTCCGCCGGTATGAGCCGCTTTATAAAAGATTGCCCCAAGATCCGTGCGGTTGGCCGGGAGTGAGAATGAGAGAGAGAGAGAGAGAGATAAATTAATGTTCATCACGTCCGGAGGCCGTCAAAGGATCGCTCCGCCCAGGAACACAGCTCGCATTAATAAACATTTATGATACGTGTTTAATTAGCATTGTTAGGGCGAGCAGATCGGAGCAGCTGGGAATTATGCTAACTCGGCTTCCTTTAACACTCTCTCCGTCTCCATCGTTTGTTTATGTTCTTGCTAACAGCCGACTGGATACCCGCTGCTATATGCATATACATCCTCATACCTCCATCCTTAATCCGTTTTAGAATGTGTTGTAGTTTCGTGGTCATGGTCATGTTCTAATTATTTTTCTTAATGTCAGCATAATGTATTAATTTATATGTGATTGGTTAAAAAATGTTCTCAGAGAGTTGAAAGATAGATAGCTGTCGATTGTCAACGGTAATGGAAATAAATGGTTTAAAATGAGAGGAACTGAACAAATATGCTGAATAAAGTTGTATACAAAAAAAATACTGAAAGTATTTAGTGTTACTTGCCGACGATATGGATATTGGCTACACAATCGTTCCCAGTTTACAAAGAAGCTATTCTAGCTCTAATGGATGTGGTCGCTGCAATGGGTATGTATATAAATCAAGAAAATATCAAATGTATGATGTAAGATCAGCCAGGATATGAGTGGAGTAAAGCAGATAGAGTAGATACCTACGTAGATACCTCTACGTAGAAGAAAAAGCTGCTGATTCATTGATTAGACTAATCCTGATATCCGCTTCTGAAACTAGGGCTCTGTCAAAACAACGCGATTTCTGAGAGTTTCTTTCTACAGGAAATTTTCAGAACTGCAAACATTATGGAAACAATTAAAAGCATGCTAGCAGTTCTTATTCAATATTAGTATTCCGTGAAATATATTATATGAAAGGATTTTTTTTATTATCTGTTGATTAATTTGTTCATATTCCGTCTATTCTATGGCGCTAAAGCCCAGCTATCATTGCCTGTAATTATTATTCTAAAGGGGCTTGTCCCGTAATAAATAAAGAGCTTATTATTATTAATATTATTAATCTGTGATAGGCTTTCGGTAATTGAGAATATATAATACTGATAGAAACGCCGTGACGGTCTGTTTAGATGGTCCATTCTATTTTTCAGAATTTATTAATTTAATGAATTATTATTACTTGTAATTAAATATTAGAAATAAATTATTATTTAATATAATTACATAATTTACAACGAATATATTATTTAATCTGAGACTGTAATTTCAGTTTAAGTTTTCCTAAATTCTTGTTCAGTAGGCGTTTTTTGATAATCTTATTATAAAATAAATATGGGAGTGAGTTTTGTTGACCGTAGGTATACTTAAGAAATAAGTTGATCGGGAGTTGTGGTCAAAGACTAGCACATTAATAAGTAAGAGTTATTTATTTTGTGCCGACGTTCCGAGAGTGGTACAGTCGAGCGCCAACTGAATCGTAATAATCATTTCAGTGAATTATTAAGGTTCAGTTCGCACTCGACTGCACGGCTCTCTGCCCTGATGATGGCCTAAAACTTTGGCCGAAATATTGGCACAAAATAAGTAAGTCTTCCTTATTAATGTGGCAGTCTTTGACCGCACTCCCTGACCAACTTCTTCTTTAAATATAAAATAAATACAATTTATAAGAATCTAATTCAACGTAAACGGGTTGTGCACTAATTTTTTGTTGATGCTTGCTTATTAAGTATTATTATGTTTATTTATTTTTTATTTTATCGGAGCTATCTGTTCATCTGGGTGTATTGTTCCTTTAGTATTGAAATCACCTCTAATATTACCTAATTTGGTTGTGTCAGGGAGGTGTGCAAAATATTTTTATATACGATATGTTCGCATATGCTTTTCATATTATATAATTTGAAATACGTTTCTCAAAGAGGTTTATATCCCCGTAAGAGGCAATATGGAGAAGAGAAGATGGTTGACCAAGAGAGCGTTAGTAATGAGATCCGAGGCCAATAGACCAAAAATGATCACCTCCCTCCATCGGCTTGCAAAGCCTTTACTGTCTTCATTAGGGACAAACCTAAGGGCTACCTTCGCTCATTATGGGATCGCTGACCCTTCTCATTGATTATTATCTTGGATCAACTTACGTTCAGGTCATTAACTTGGGGATTATCATATATGGACTTCGTTTGGGGGTTGATAGTAGAAACTTAATTTTTTTATAAATTATAAATGCCAATCATTTATAATGATTATTTATTGTTGGAGATCAGTCATAGGTAGTAAAAGTATAAAAAAAAGCATTGGGCTTTTGTTTTAATTTATTCTGAAAGCTGATGTTTTGGCCTATTGTGGTTCGTATTTATATTGTGGGTCGTCTTCACGACTACAATAAAGGTACTAGGCAATCAAAAGAAAATAACAAAAGTAATTATTTAAGTATTGATGAAAATGAATAATGGCATGTGTCATATAAAGAAAGAAAACTGTGTGGGTGCGTGTGTGTATGTGTATCTCTCTAATAACCGCAATAATCATGTTCTAATAAAATGGATTACTATTTGGAATCATTGCAATTAAATATATTAAGATAGAAGAAAAAATAAAATTCCTGTTTAATGTCCCAATCCCCTTTTTATGTTTTTCTTAGAACATACATAAGTCTATATTATGGTAATATTTGGAAATACATTATATAAACATTTTTTTTAGACCTAAAAGGAATATACAGCCAACAGCTCCAATTAAATATATAATTAATGAACATAATTTTGAGTATTGAGTATTGAATAAGCAAGCATCAACAAAAATTTAGAATACAATCAGTTTACGTTGAATTCGATTTTTATAAATTGTATATATTTTATAATACGGTTATCAAAGGACGCCTACTGAACAAGAATTTGGAAAAACCCATTGAACTCTCAGTCACAGGCTAAATATGTCCCTTGTAAATTTCGTAATTATATTAAATAATAATTTATTTCTTATATTTAATTACATGTAATAATCACTTATAAAGTTAATAAATCCTGAAAAATTGAATGGACAATTACCATCTAAACAGGTAGGCACTTATCACCATTCATCATTGATCAATATACTTTATAATTATGATATTTTTGTTTTTATTGTTTGCAATTACGCATCAGTAATTGCAAACAATAAAAGTAATTGCAATTATGCATTAGCATCAGCGGTATGAATTTAGAATGATCAGACAACAAAAAATGCAGATCCTCAATCAGCGAAAGCCTAAAACAGAATAATAATTATAAACTCTTTATTTATTTTGGGAAAAGTATCTTTAGAATAAGCAATGATAGGTGGGATTTAGAACCAAAGAGTAGATGAAATATGAACAGACTAATTAACAGATAATAAAAAAAGTAAATGAAAAAAAAATAAAATTACTAATCATAATGGATGGAATAACTTCTAAAATAAAATGCTGACCATATGGTTTTATGCCTTTAAATAAAAAAACATACAAATTACTAATATTAATAAAATTAAACAAAAAAAAAAATGAAATAATCATAATAAAAGTATTGAATACATTCTGCAGATATTTATAAATTTTGATTGCATTTAAGGAAGCTCTATTTTCAATTCTTTTGGAACTGGATGGACAGAAAGTGATTGAATTAGCGGCATTTGAAGTTGCTGATTGAAGTGATGGATCGAGGAAGGAATACAATTTCATAAGGATTAGGATCGGATAAGAAAAGATCTGTCGATAGCTGCGGATAGTTGGCCGGTGATTGGTACATATTACAATTGTCCTTTTCTTCACCGCATTTAACGTCAGCTTGTTAGCTACAGCCCAGTGACTTATTCGATTCAAGTCCTCTTTGAGTCTTATTGTGGCTGATAATAGGTCTGGAAGCGGAAAGGACTGGCATATTTAGAAATCATCAGCATAGATATGGTATTGGGAGTGATGAATAAGAAGTCGAATGCCATTAATATAAATAGGAAGTAGATTGGAGAAATAGAGACGAACCCTGAGAGATACCACGAGTGAAGAGCACTGTTTTGAATGGTGGTTGCCCTGGGACGTATATGGTCGTTGCCCCCCCATACTGTAACCAATATGAGAGGAAGGATTGGAATCAGCGCGTGGCGCTGTTATTTAAAGGAAGAATTTACAGAAATATTGTTTGGGTGTGAAATTTTAGGATATTAGAAAGTATTTCATCATACGGCACCTGGGAGAAAAATAAGTTTTCTTGGTTTAAACTGTGATATTTAATATCTAATGTAGGTGAAGCATATAAAATAGGTGCATAGGATATAAAATGGTCGTTGAGATTGTCTGGGGTGACTAGGAAAGAATCGAGGTTATTGGATTAAGGTAGGGATCATTTTCGAGGTATTTTCCATTGTGGATGTGGAAGAATTTATCAGGTAGGACTGTTGGTCGGTTTTATTGCGAAGTTGTTTAAAAGACGCAAAATTAGCTGGCAAACGAGTGCGACGAAATTTGTGTCTTGCTGATTATCTTCTTTTCAGTTCATTTATTTCGGGGATCAGCCAAGGCACAGTGGGACGGCAGACGATTACAATTTTGAGGTGAGGATGAATGTGTAATATTGATTGTAGGTTTGAGATTAGAGTGGAAATCATGGAATCAATTATGGAAATTATAGGAATAAATTATGTTCCAGTGGAAGGAATCTATAGGATTCATCCGATATGATACAACTTTCTTGGTAAAGGATTTCACTGGTAGTTCCTCCAAAATCTGGATTAGGTCATGAGATGAAAGGGTACTGGGAAGAGGAAAGAATTTTTTTAGGTGAGTCAGGAATTTGAAGGTCTAACCAGGTTGCGGAAAATTGCGTGTGTTGGGTGAAAGAATAAGGAACGAGGTAAAGATTGAAAGAAACACAAGATCACTAAGAAGTGATTTACCTCTGAATTAAGATAGCATATTAATGCTGAAATCGCCAAAGATAATGAGATTGGAATAGGTGAAGGATTCTGAATACAGGATGTTGGACAAGAAAGGATTCGAAGAGGTAAAGAATTGAATTATAGGAAACTAAAAATAACATCGAAAAGAAGGAAAAGTAAATAGAATGACTACGAGTAAATAATAGATAGCAATTCTTCTGTGCCTATAGGGTAAAAATACAGGTAAAATATGAAAATAAAATATTTTCAATAAAAAACTAAAAATTTTGCATTATTGTGGTGGCTTGCATACTTGCCTCAGCTGTCCAAGTCGTTACCCTTACTTATAACCATCACCGAGTAACCATTTGATTCTATCTCCATTGAGCCTTACATGCTCGTACTTAATTTTCGCTGTTACGTGTTTCTGGCTTTATATCCTGCAAAGGTGCTTATTGGTAGGCGACATCGCTTCGCTGACGTATAATCGTGTGCAGAGAAGTTGTTTTTGGTTTTTCTTTGCCGAAAGAGCTCATCTTTTAAGGTCTGTCGCTGAAATCGTGCGATAATAGTGCCGAGATTCCTTCTTGTTTCTAGCTGAGTCGTACTGCTTGATCCAGATCGTCAGAACACAGCTTAACGCCCAATCATAAAACGACCTACTTACAGTATCTCTCGGTTTCTCTTACAGCTCATCTATCGGTTGAAACTTCGCATTCACCAACTTAACTCCCTTCTTGAGCGCACTCTGTAGGTCATTCATTAAAGAAAAGTTTCATCGAATGGTAAAGTACACGATCCTATTTCGCGATCGGGACATCTCTATTTTTTATCGCTGTGTCAGTCCGTTGAATAGGTTTTAACGCATTTAATATGAAACAGATATTGTAAAGTGGTACAAGTTAATCTCGCTTTGTCATCTTGGTCAACTGATATAATGCATATTTTGCAATTAACCAATTTAATGAAATATAATAAAACTTTAAAGGGTGAGAGAAAGTAATAATAATAAAAAGCCTGCGTGTCTACATAGAGACTGAAGGGACCACGCTTGCTAAACAAACTATTCCCTACTAGTTCATATCAGCCCGCTGACCAAGAAATCCATTTTAATTTTATCGATGTTTTATCACTATTTCTATTGTTAATTACCAAAATTGAGCTTTGATAATGAACTAACCACTTATTGATGTTTTTTAAGTACGAGCAAACGAACTACAAACCTTTTACAAGTAGAGTTAAAACTAATAATTTATCAGTGGTCAGTTCGTATTATTCAGGCCCTGGATAATGACAGAGACAGTCAACCATAGACAGCATCGAAGGCATTAATTTAAAAAACATAACAAGAACAGTGAGTAAACTGTAATGTTTAATTCAATGTTATTTTATCGAAAGGTAGACCAGCAACCTAGTGATTCGACACTAAACACTCCCTGTCAATATTTTATATTTCTCTCTTGCCCTTCTGAAACACCCTTACTGCTGTAAAAATAGAATAGAAAAGTTTCAGAATTTAAAATTTACTTACTAAGCCCTTATTGTAATAAACGGTAGGTATTTGCACATAAATGCTTAAATTTATCAATTCGTTCTTAGATTCATATTAGTAGACACTTTTGACCAACCGACGCGTATTGCGGGCAGGGTTGCTTGCGCCTTTTAAGTATAAATAAATGCTTTATGGTTTTATTAATTACATTAATATTATTAGTGGCTATGGATGCAATTTAGTTTTTATTTTATTTGTATTATTATTCTTATGTTTAAGTTTGTAAAATTATTGAAATATTCTCTTCTACCTTAATATATATATATATATATATATATATATATATATATATATATATATATATATATATATATATATATATATATATATATATATATATATATATATATATTTATCTTATTTTTTCTTATTAATATAAATGATTGCATTTATCACCGCAACTTTTTACACCTGAATGAAACATTAAATAAATTTATCAACAAAAAACGGTAATTACATTAGGTAAGATAAGGTTTCGTTGATTAAATCAACGATTATAATTTTAAGTAATTACCTTTTAAAAGTAACATTTTTTTATTGGAGACTAATCAATTAAGACAATTATTCTATTTAAAATAATTGATATTTTAGAAATCTGTAACCTTCATTGCTACCGGCACACGGTTTAGCGAACCAACATTCATATATATATATATATATATATATATATATATATATATATATATATATATATATATATATATATATATAAATTGTATACCAGACTTTCCATGTGGGGCTGGAATAGGGTCGGATAAATAAACATATTTCTCGTCTATATTACTGCGCCATTTTTCAAAATAAGCAAACAAGCCTAAAACTTGTCTGAGTAAGACATTGATGACAGAGTACAACCGCAGGCAGCACTAGTCCGACCCTAAAAGGGAGGGCTACTCGCAATAAAATATTCATAAAGACAGGGTGGTGGGGAGATAGAAGTGCTACTGGACCTAGGGTTCCGATCTCTAAAATGGAAAAGTGGTTCCTTCCCCCAGAACATAACGGAAGCCACGTTTCAATTCTGAATAATAAGGCATCAGGTGGCTCCACTCCTCGGGCATAACGCCAATTTCCTTTTTTATAATGCTATCCATTCGGGTACTTCCTTCGTCCTTAAAGATCGTTCCAGAGTCCACTTAACGTTCCTTCGTTGCTGTTTAATGAAACTAATAAGCTTATTAAATTCTATAGGCAAACCACTATAACCTCAACATCACTGAAATAACTACATTACATTATGTTATAGTGTGTCAGTATGGCCAAATCCATGAATATATGAAAATATTGTCAAATGATTGTCAACTATAATTGGCAAATATTCCCGAAAATTAGCATTAATGACATTTTGAAAAAAAAATTAAAGATAAAAAAGAAAATTATCATTTTGCGCCTTCGCTGGTGTTTAGTCACAGATTAGAATTGACTAATAATGGTAAAATTAAATTAATTTAAAATTAATAAAAGGTCTAAATCCGTGTTCTTAAAACATGAATGGAAAGTATTTAAAAACTCAAAAGAGGAAATTTTATTTTCTTTCGGAATTTCGACAGAACCCGAGCTGAAACAGAAAAAATTTCTATTATTTTTAAATATGATAATAAAACAGTAAAAATAATATGGAAACCTTTTTATTATTTAAAAATGTCTGATGGTCCAATGTTAACTTAAAGAAAGAAAACTATTTTAGTTTTGATAGCTGACTGCCCAAAATGAAGAAGCTTGATGAAAGATCTCCTAGTGTTATAAAGTGTTACTTTGTTTCATGATGTTGGGTATCCTCCTCCTCATACCTAACAAGATGTAACTGAAGTTATTATTTGTCTATTATCTAATCGTTACTAGAGAGTTATGGTTAAAAATTAATGAAAATACATGAAAGGTTCCATAGCTACTTTACGCAGATGTTCCACCATGTCAAAGAAACCTTACACGTCATTGAAACGTATTCTGACATATCAATTATTATTGTTTGCTTCACTCTTACTGTAAATACGTGTAATTTAATTCTTTATGCTTTACTGAATAAATCAGTAAAATCAAACGATCTTAGATACAAACAAACTAAATAGTCACTACAATGTTATAAAGTAAAGTAGAAAAAAAAACCCTATTTACTGAATATTCAAAAGTCCATATAGATAAGGTGCTTCTATAATATCTGGTCATATTGTTTTTTTTTTCTTTCTCTCCGACATTTAATATTTTTTTTCTTTTTCGTTGTTTTTCTCTTTATTAATTAGATTATGTTTGGATTTGGTATTAAGTGGAATACTAAACGCGTGTTGATATTCATGACAGTTGCCAGAAGCACATTATTTGTATGTACTCAGTATTTTATTATATCATATAAATACATTATAATGTTCCTCGTTTTTTATCTTTATCGTTCCCATGTTAGTTAATATTCAAATACATTTTTAATTACCTTTGAAAAAGTATCAATATTTGTTCTCCGTTGCTAATTACATATTAGCAAGAATAGAAGAAGAGCCTTACAACTTATTTTCTCGAAAAACTTATTTTCATTTTATTTTTATAATCATTAGTAATTAATGCCTGGTTTTTCTGTACCAGAGGCTTAAAATGCTTTTCGAGACCCCTACAGATGTTCTTATTAAATTTATAAAGTAAATAAGACCAATAAAATAATGGATTTATGATAATAAAAAATAAATACCAGAATATTTATCACTAAGCGTAATATTTTTTTTATTTCCTTATCTACCTAAAGTAGCACAAAATATTTGTAAGTAACCTTTTTAAATGATTAGGTTTCATTTTCATAAATCTCTAAAATATACTTATCTTTAAAATATATATAAATGATATCTAATTTATTACATATTCTTTTGTTTCAATATTTAGATAACTTGTTTTTATTTACCAAGTTATCTAACTTGACTTTATTTAATAAAAAATATATTTTTTTCATTGAGGGCTCGTTTCTAAATCAAGTGTTGAGGAAATCTATGATAACACTATCCCAGGACATAATTATTACCTAACTCATGAATCTGCAAAAGGATCAGGTAAAACAATTCTCCATCAAACCACAATTAAATTGAAATATGTATTTGGAGTTAGTTTCTTTTCTTTTTCTGGCTCAAGGACGATGATAAATTCAGTTTATAATTTGCTTCATATATAACTACGTTTTACAATTACTTCCTTGAAAGTTCATTTAGCTGAAATATTATTATCTTAAAATTATTTTGGTGTACCATTTTCTATAATGAACCTTTTGAATGAATCGAGCAAAAAAAAAAAATAATGCGCTTCAAAACTTGAGGTTTTATGTTATGGAAAGAAAAATATGGAAAAAGAAGTAAAATTTTAATAAAATAATATGAGATGAATAATTTTTTAGTAATGATTTTTTTTTTTTTTATAAATATCTATTTGAAAATAAAAACAAAAATTAATTAGAATAGTTTTTTTTACCTACACACAACCAACGTTTCGAAATTCTCTTTCATCTTCTGGGTTTTCCTTTCTTCTAAATGCAACATCAACACTAAACATATTTTTCAATTATTAATGTAATTTACTATAATATTTTAAAAACGAAATTATTTTACCTTAATTAAGCTATTTTTTCTATTATAAAATAATCAGCAGTACTTCTCTAAGGCCCTTTTTTTCCATAATACATTATTTCCTTTGTTGTGTCCACTATTCAATTTTTTTAAAAACATTATTGCACTAGAGAGTGTCTGCTAAGACTATATCGATGTCACACTGACCTACATTGGAATTTGTCTATCTAATTGACAATTAGAAATTGTCTATCTATTTGTCTATTGCCTAACATATTTGCTTAGCTCTATTAGTTATTTTCTTCCTTTTTTTGGTAAAAATCTTATATTTTATGAGATAATTATTACTATCATTTAATATTTAGTTTATTAATTATAACAGCACAGTGACTCTTTAAATTTACTGCATCTGACTTAAAATTCACTGTATTATTTATATTTTTTGTAATATAAATAGCTTTCATAGTCTACCTATTTTTTATGTTTTTTCATTATCCAAGATTTGTGGGTTGTCAAATCAAATATATTACTCATTATACTGTGATAGGCAAGAGCTGTAATGTTTTTGTTTTTATTATTTTTACAATTTAAAATAAAATAAAATAGATAGAAGTACAATGCAATTTTATTAAATTAATTACACACCAGATTTAACAGAGAATATAAAAAAGATAATGTTGGAGTACGCCCATGTAAATATAAAACTAGCTACTTATAATGAAAATAAATTGGAAAGATAAGTGTGATTTATAGAATAGATTTAAACGATGGCCAAATGATGTACATAGGTGAGACATCTAAAAAGGGTAGCTATTAACATCACAAAAAATATAAATAATACAGTGAATTTCAAGTCAGATGCAGTAAATTTAAAGAGTCGCTTTGCTAATATAATTAATAAACTAAATATTAAATGACAGTAATAATTATTTCATAAAACTATTAGATTAAATATTAGATTTTTATCAAATATTGTTGTAAAAAATTGATAAAGATAATTGAAGGGAAGTGTGTTTGTTCACAAAAATAAGAAAACTATTTAATTTAGTAATGAAAACTTCCGTAAAGTAGTAGGAATTTTTTTTTTTTTTAGGTGTGTAATAATTTGAAGCATTTTTAGGCAATTTAATTTGCAATTTTATATCTTAGGCTCCCCGTTAAAGAGTTACAATTAAAGTGTACTTCAATTAAAATGAAGAGTATTGATTCTCCACTTAATATTATTGGTGTTTTCATTCAGGAATTAATTTCATTCAGGGTTATTTTTAAAAAAGTGCCTGAACCATAAACAAACTCTTTTCCTGCCAGTGAACCAAATACTCTGATTATTTTTAATTGTCACGTGTATCCGCTTTTTATATTTTTCTTATTTCCTCCCTCTCCTCCCCACTCCAAGAACACATATGCTCACATTTTATTAAATAATTCTTCCATTCATGATTAGTATATGTAACTGGCTTAGAATTTGTCAGGAGAATATGATTGATTTAAAATATAAAGTTAATTTTGAACTGATTATATTTGAGAACAAGAGCTCTAGAACTATCTTGGCTCTTGTTCAAACAGTTTTTCGTGAACACCTGTTTTTACATTTTCGCGTTTTCCGTCAAAGTTATTACTATTTTTACATGAAATTTGTATTGTATGTAGGCATTAATAAAATCCACAATTTAATTCCACAAGAATATTCCAGCGACAATTACAAGCCCTGTAATCAAACATAAAAAAATGTTTTTAATTTCTTTAAGAAAAGCTGTTGATCGACTTCAATTGTTAAAAACTCATTTTTTCCGCCTTTTTAAACGATAGTACGTACCATTTTTTTTTCTCAAAAAAAAATTTCATATATTAAACGTTAAAAAACCGGGCTGCTGTACACCGATTTTATATAAAAATATATAATTTGTTTCTAGTATTTTTCTTCTATTTATCACGTTGAAAAAGTTCATTGGAAATTTAATTAAAAAAATTTTTTTTTTTTCCCTATCGCGCCTATAGTCTATACCTGTAACTACCAGCCTATTTCGAAGCAAACATCGAAGGGCCGTCGTACAGTGAAGAACCTTGCGGGACTATTCAGACCGAGACAAGAGTAAAAAAACTGGCCCCGTATTTAACGGACTAATTAATAGGGGCTCTGGGTGGATAAAAACCCTCGGCGAGAAAACGCTTAACACGCTCTTTCCAGCGCCGTTAATGTATAGCCACTGTGTAAGCGAAAAAATTCACTCGTCCTTGCTAATTTCATTTCTCTTCTTACGTATCCTCTTAGGGTCACTTTCATTCTCAGGCTTCGTTACACAGCACATTTTGGATTAGTGGAGCAATCTATGTGGTGGAACTAACTGATCTTAAAGGCAAACTGTAAAAATTATTCTATTTTCTCTAGAAATTAAGATAAACATAAGTTACTTGTCATTTTTACTTATATAAATAAGTATATAAGAAGAACATAATATAATATCTATGCATTGGATTATATATGAATACAAGATGATATGATAAATAAAATGCATATAAGATAATTTACCAAATAAATAATCTCTATTTCTGAAAAATAAATATTTATAAAATGTTTCGTAAGAAAATGTTATTTTTTTACTGCACGATAGGTTATAGCTAAGGTGATTTTTAGATCAGGTCTGATATAATATGAATAAACAAATAGTTGGGATTTAAAAAAAGTATTTATTTGGGGCATCCCAGAAGGAAATGTCAATAATTTGTCCGTTAATAGTCTATCAAAAATGTAGTCCAATGTCGCCAACCGCACCTTCTTATCTCAATCCGTTTTCGATATATATTGTTTAAAAGAATTTTCGAAGAAAAACACGTTTTTTTTTTTAATAAAATTTCAAATTTCACTACTCTAACTGAAAATTTCTCAACGTTTGTCACCATTTTTGGAATTAGCGATGAATCACCTGTAAGATATAGAAATCGAAGAAAAATTTTGCTTCGTCTGTCCCGATAAAAACGTATAATTTCAGAAATACTCCATTTAATCTCACGGAATGAATTTTCTAACTACGACCTTAGGGAATTGTAAAAAGTTGCTTTATTTCATCAGCTTCCAATGATATTACCTACCTTTGCGAAGTAAAGTTATTACTTCCTTGTACGAAGTAAAGGAAGTAATGTAATCGTGAAAATTTTCGGTTTCGATTTTAACGGAAATATCCATTTTGACCATCCCTGAATCCATTTTGACTAGTTTCGTCGTGGCGTCTGTACGTACGTACGTTCGTATTTCGCATAAATCAAAACCGGTTAGCCGTAGAAAGTTGAAATTTTGAATTTAGGATTGTTGTAAACTTTAGTTGTGAACCTTCATTTTTGGTCACTGCTTAATCACCGGAAGTGGTACTTTACTTGAAGGTCATAATTGATTTCCATCAAAAATTATATTAAAATACTTTGAAAAACTTCTCCAATTTGGTATTTATAACTTATATATTGATTTAAATAACATACTAGATTTTGGTCTAAATTGGAAAACCGGAAGCGGTACTTTACTTGAAGGTCATATTAGATTTTCATCAAAAATTATATTAAAATATAATGTAAAACATCTCAAATTTGGCAAATAGGACTATTATATTGATGTGAATGTATTTACTATATTTTGGTTAAAATTGGTGAGCCGAAAACGGTACTTTACTTAAAGGTCATGATAAGCTTACATCAAAAATTATATTTAAATTAAATACATAAATCATATGTTTCGGTAAGAAAGATTACAATCGCAATTTGGTTTCCAATCCAATTAAACATTTGTATTACTTGTTTTAAGTGTTAAAATTTAGTGTAAAATACTGGTTTTCCTCTCTATTTGTGTGTGTGTGTCAATAAATGGATGTTGCGACGCCGAGTGTTGTTTTTGAGATACTGCGACCTTCGGAAACTAGTAACCAAATTCAGGATCATTTTTTGAGCCACCGATTTATAGTTTAATAGGCGTACAAGGAAGTCATGTGATGTCCACATCAGATATTTTCGAATAGATGTTAAGGTTAGGAGGTCGAAAAACGTTAGATACTTTTTTTCCCCGATTTCGTTATCTCTTACCTTGTTTTGTTTCGAAACATTTTTTCTGGTGTGGATTACTACTGCAAACACAATGTTTTCGATTTGAATAGTTTTTATTGTTTGCCCAGCAATTATAGATTTTTTTTTGCGGTGTAAAGGTGTTTATCACAATGCTATAATAGGGCAGACGTTTTTGTATTTGATTCCACTCCACTTTAAAACTACCGCATTGTTATAATAACCTTCACCCTTTAAAAAAAAGAAATTAAAAATATAAAAACCAAAATTGTTGTACAAACAATAAAAAGCATTCAAAACGAAAAGCCTTGTATTTGAAGTAGTGACCCACTTTAGAAAAAATTTTGTGTGAAAAAAAAAAAGGATACGAAATAACAAAACCAGAACAAAAAAAATACTAGGTACTTGTACTGTTGTTGTTATCTAACGTTTTTTGACCTCTCAGCCTCAACATTTCTCCAAAATTAGAATTGCTTCACTAAGTTTGGTATATCGTGGGAAAGAAATGAGACAACTTTTTTTAATTCCCCAGTTTCGTAGCTTGAAAATTTATTCCGTGAGATTCAACCGAGTATTTCTGGACATTATTCGTTTTAAATTGTTCACGTTGCTTTAGCTGCTATGATCGCCTGACTAAGCAATATTTTTCTAAAAATTGGAAACTATCTTACAGAAAATTTATCGTAGATTCCAAAATTGGTGAAAAAAGTTGAGAAATGTTCAGTTATTGTAGAGAAATTTTGAGTTTTTTTTTGGAAAAAGACGTGGTTGTAGTTGAAGCGGTGTATCGGGAGATCCTCCTAGGGATCACCTAGCCTCTTTAAATTGGGCACCCTTACTGGGGCGAAAAAACCTTGAGGTTGAGCGTGATCTCGGGCGAATCACCTCCTTGCTCAATTGTTGGTTTTGAAATAGTACGGTCTTTACTAGGTATTGAATCCAAGATCTTTCCTTCTCGGGTTGTGATGGTACAGTTTTTTTTTTTGTTTTTTTTTTATATGAAATATGTTTATATTTTTATGTGCTTTCGAATTGTGTACTTTCTCTTTATATTCTCTATCTTAAATTGTTGATGAGAGTTATGATATATCTGTTCTACATTAATACGATCTTATGTTTTTCATCCCTCTAAAGGGCGAAAGTTTTAATGATTGGTTATTTATTGACATATGAGAGACTCGAGGCTTCGAATCTGTCTAATCATAGATATTGTCTCTTTTTTTTTTTAGATTTTGCTCTTATTAATGAAGTGGTACATGTATATACCAACCAACTCTAGCCAAAGTATAAAGCTGAGATGTATTTCATCCGCTCAATACAAGTCAAAATCCACAGATCGGGTTTGAACCGGTGCTGCTTATGTGTCAAATTTTACTTCGGAACAATTTTTGTCTGTTAAAAAACAAAATAAGTAGTGAATTATTATGAAGGTATTAAATAATGAACAGAGTTTTTATTTTTATAGGATTTTATCAGTAAACACCAAAAGGCTGAATCATAAACAAAAATAAACTTCAATACAATCGTTTAATTGATTATGTTTTAAAAAAATCATTATTATCGCAAACCACATAGACTAATTTATGAATTTGAAGATTCTGGTTTTGTAAATATTTAATTTTATAATATTCCGTATATTTAATTTATTACTGGTATTGTTTTCGAAGAACTTAGTATGAAAGATTCTTAGATTTAAATTAATTTTTACTAGCTAAGAAGAAACATTTATTTATTTAGGGGGATCTATAGTTTAAAACAAATTCACCCACCTCCTCTAAAGGTTAGAGAGGTGTAATTCACGCCAGTGATAGGATTTGACGGAGTCCTCTTTGAAAGTTAAGTCAGAATCAGACGTTAAAGTTACTTCAAGTTTGAAAGAGTTGTCGAAAAGTTCTTAAACAATTATTTTTAAAGTTGGCCCTACGCCGGAAACGGAGGTGAAGAGCCCTTAACTGTTGCTAGTCGCCTTAACAAGCGCTCGACGAGTTTGAGAGAGCAGCCTACAACCGATCCGGTATTCCCAAACGTCCTCTCGGCCATTTTGCTCTGTAATAATTATTTTAAGTTCATTAGGTAATAAAATTTCAATTTATATTTATTCTGTTTTATTGTCTTGTCTTTTATTACTAGTGCCAAATGCATTAATTTTACCCATATACTTTTCCACGGTAGCTTGTATGAACTATACACCAAAGATACGATTTAATGAAAGCTTTGTCATACATGGAGAAACATGGCGACCTGTAGAAGATAAAATGTTTTTAAAAAAACAAAAAGGAATTGGCATGCTTCATCTCCTAGATAGATCTTCAAATGAAACAAACAAATTCAACCCCAAACTATCTGGTGTAGTGTGATACATTTCAACACGTTAATTTTTATTTCTTCTCTGACTTAACTGACTGAAGTTATCTTGAAGATAACTTATGTTATGTTTTATTTGTAAATCACATATTTTTTTTTTATCTAATTGCATGATAGTATTCACATATTTATTTTATTTTGGTCAACTGTTAAGATGTATTTGTACATCTTATTTCTTTTATTTTACAAAGTTATTTATTTACTATAGTTAAATTTTACCTCTCCTTCCTCAAATCTATTTTTTTCCATTATGTACGTATGCTATAAATAATTTGAAAATACATGTATATTTTCAAAATATGTTCTATTACTTTTTAATGTTATTTTAAAGCGCTTTTATCCCATAACACAACACACACATGTATTGGTTAACACACACATATATTGGTTTGGTAAACAATCTATATGCCATCATATATAATAATTTCTTTATACATGTTGGGTATGAGTTGAGTTTCAACATGTTAACAATAATTACAATATTGCTTAGGACGGTAGATAATTTTGTGAAGATAAAATAAACAGAGCAATTTTGTTTATTATTATTGCCTGAAGGCCATTATAGTTTTGCATTTAAAGTGTTACTGGCTGACAGGATTAGCATAAGGTTATAGGTCGTGGATTGTTAGCTGCTGCTGCGGTCAGGGACCGACTCAGCAATAAATGCCCTCAAAGCTGTTTCTTTCCTAACACTATGGCTCCTATTGTACTCTCTTGGATCCGCCAGGCTAAGCATTTTTTTTAAACGCTAAGGATATTCTCCTGAAACTCAATTTATGAATAACAAAAAAATTTTATTGGCCATTAAAATAATATAATATTCTACCCTATTAAAAAAGATAAAGTGCAAGTAATTATATATAACCAAATGCTCAAGATGCTCAAGACATGACATACTACGATTAAATTGGGACTTATGTAATTCAATTAGTAAATTGTACTCTATAATAATATAACATATAATGTTATATTTGTTATCTATTAAATTTGTGCTGTTTAAGTACCTATATCTTTTCTTATCATTATTTTTCTTATGACAGGTAACCCTAAAATGTATTTCAATGCAAAAAATGCTTTATCTCTAGCAATGACGTAATTATTAAATGTACTAACATAGGAAAACTATTTCGACTATTAAAAAAAATCTTATATTTAAAACGTTTTAGGGATCAATACGTAGTAGATACTATATGCAGAATATTGATACATTATTTTTTATCTTTAAACAGATTTTTAACAACAGAAATATAAATAATGTTTTTTTACTAGAATAGGATTAATACGTATATTTCTACCGTTCTAAAGTTTGTTGTTTTTAGCTCGTCTCTCTGGTTTTTATTTATCCAGTGTTTTTTTAACTCTATAAAAGAATATTGCAGAATGTTTAGCTCAACAATAAATATTCATATTCAACAAAAATTCAGTATACATATTCTCGAAATTATATATTATTTTTTCGAAATAATTGTATTGATCATATTTAAATGGCTTCTATAACTTTAATTTCAAAAAGAGCATTCGTACAGTACATTGCTATATTCATATTTAGTCATTATATATTTCCAAGTGGCGTGGATAAAAAAAGTTAATATGCTGAAAGTTATTACACTGGTTTCTTATTTCCAAATAGTTTTATAGCTTATATATGTAAAAAAAAGATTTTTGTTTTATTTATTTATTTTTAAAGCCGCTGGTATATTAATTCTAAAACACCTTGGTTTTTCTTCTGGTTGTTTTTTTTCAATGTTCAGTGCCATGATAGATAATTTAATTAGAATAAAATAGCCAATAGCTCACAAAGATTTTTATTTTTTCATATCTAATGCGACGTTTCGGCTTCTCGAGCCATTTTCAAGCCTGTAAAAAACATGCTTTATGTTTAAATATATTTATATATCTTTTTTATATAGCAGTTTTTATATGCATATAAATTCTTAATTACCTTTCATTTTGTCTTCATCGTTTTATTAAAAACTCTTTTGATATTTATTAATTTCCTTTTCTGGTAAAATCTAATAATCATTACATAATGACATTATAATTGTCTTATTTTAAGAGCAAACTTTTCAAGGATATAGTTATAATTACTGTATATATTTACAGGTTGTTCAGTCAATTATATGTATCTTGCATGGCTATTTCTTTATTTGATTTACTGCTTTACTAGATTAGAAGGGGAGACGGTGAGTGTAGGGGTTCACATCCGAATAACAAGACGTCGGACTATATTTGGAAAAATAAAAATCGTGGAGAGCTATTTTATTTTAAATGGCCCATCTACGAAAATAACTGAGTTATGGGTGTATAAAACCTTTAATCGGCCGGCATTTTGAAACGAAATAGATTATTTTTGTTAGATTTTTGGTTTCTACTTATCCGGAAACGTAAAACCGTGTTTCGTCAAAAATTACGCCTTTTTCGAACATATTACTAGACAATCATCACCAAAATATTTTTATAATCTATATGTTTTATTATTTAGTATAGTACAAGTTTCAATAATATAATATATTCATTGAAAAGGGTATAACCTGAATTAAAGTAATTGCTAGAGGTAAAGCATTTTTGCATTGAAATACATTTTAGGGTTACCTGTCATAAGAAAAATAATGATAAGAAAAGATGTAGGTACTTAAACAGCACAAATTTGATAGACAACAAATAGAACATAATATGTCATATTATTAGAGAGTCCAATTTACGAATTGAATTACATTAGCTACAAGTTAATCGTAATAATATTTGTAAAAAGGTGCAGCTATCTAGAGAATTTCGTTTGAAAGTACCACAAAGTCTAGTCTGTTGAACTGAACTTGAATAATAAGTGGAAATAAATATGTATATCCCAATTATGGCATGATCCACTTCGGAAATGTTGAATTATCAGCTACTAATCTCTTCCATAATCAGTTAACCGCTGTTAAAATATACTCGTAGGCAACCCGTCAAAAATATTAGTAAGTCTTAGTCACTCAATGTGCCTTAAACCTTTAAGGTCGATGTTTCTATCTTCGATGTTTTCATTTAAATTTGCTAATAGCATTTAATTGCATAACACTTCGTCGGGTTAAATTTGAATTATTGGTAATTAATTGATGATTTCAAAATTTTTCCTATATGGTTCGGGTACGGGTGGATAGCAGAAAACCTCACCTTCACGAAAATGTCACTTATTCACTTTTACTTCTAACTCGATAATTTATTGCTAGTAACAAGATGGGTAGTAAAAATAAAAACGTAGCCCATCTCTCAAAATACCGTTTGCAATAATTCAACCGGATTTACTCATAAGAATATAAGAAAGAAAATTCAACATCTAAACGGAAATGCCAAAAATGTGGAGTGACTTTATGGAACGAAAAATCGAAACAAATAAAAGATATATAAAACGACACGGTTTGAAATAAAAGTAACTCGTCTTCGTTTTTCACAAGAACAATAAGTAAACAAGACTGATGATCAATGATTGATTTTAGCGTTCAATGGACCAAACGCATAAATGTCCATGGATTGACAGTCTCCTCTTCTTTTAAAGTCGAAATAATCATTCTCAGGCATGTTATTAATGGAACCTCAAGTCTAACCATTTTCCAAACAAAATAACTCATTTAAGGAAACTGTAGTAATTGAGAGTATATCAAAGGATAATCTTCTGGTATTTTCCAACTTTCCATGGTTCGCAGGCAAGTTTCGGAATACTTTAATTCCTGCTTCATTCAGCGGAACAATACAAGAGGGAAGAGGAGGGGAGCTTCTTAACCTGCTCGAGAAAAGTTCGACTACTTAATATTTTTCTCCCCTCGAGCAGCGGATTGTTGGGAAGAAAACTTGCTTTAGGATTTAATATGAGGCCTCCTTTCCCATTTTCTCCTGAAAGTATTTCAACTTTACCTTTCTTGTCTCCCACTACCATCTTCAGTTCGTACATTCTCATCCTCTCCCTGCGAATTCTTCTAGAATTCTTTGGCTTCTAACAGTTTCAACAAACATAAAGGTAATAGTTGCTGCATAGGATGTCATATTATTAATTTTTATTTGATCTAGTCACATGACAAAGCAACGTATTAGTTTCTATAATCGTTTCAATTTAATATTATTTAAAAAAACTTGTAATTATTTATATATAACAATGAATAATAAGGAAAATATTTTAAAAATTATATTTGATAAGACGAAAATCTCAACTTTAGTAGCCATTGTATGACAATTATTTGTTTAGCTAATGTAGGATAAGGTAAACTAAGCTTTTCACAAAAGGAATGGATTTTTTGTTAGCTCATTGTACTAAATAATATTTGAAAATAAGTCGCTCGGCTATAAATCATTAATTTAATAGAAAATAATTTATTTTTAGATACTTCAAAATATCTCCTTTAATTAAGTCCAAATCAGGAATAAGAATAACAAAATTAGTTAGCCGATGAATAGTTCGTTGTACGTTCTTCTTCTTCTTCTTCTTCTTCTTCTTCTTCCTCGTTCCCTTCATTTAAATGACCATGTCAGGAGATGAGAACAAAACTCGGCAATCTTCTCGAGATCCCCCAGACTCCCATTATGTTTTCTCTCCTGAGTTTCCTCTCTGGCCAGATCTTTTCTCGCAATTTTTTTAGCAGTTTACAGGATTGTAGTATGTGGTCTGATGTTTGTTCAGCTTCTCTACAGTTGCATAAAGGGCTAGTTCCTATTTTTAGTTTTTTGTATAAGTGGGATTTAAGACCGTTGTGTTCGGTCCTTATTCTGAAAATGGTGACTTGTTCTTTTCTGTTTAGTTGGAAGTAGTCATCCTTAGGGTTGTGTGCTGGATGTGAGGTCAGCCATCTTTGTCTGATGACTGCCTTGTTTATGATTTTTGCTTCATCTATGGTTAGTGAGGGATCATATTGTTGCATCCATGAACCTGTTTATGCCAGAGAGTCAGCTTCTTCATTGCCTGCGAGCCCACAGTACCCGGGGATCCATTGGAAAACTAATTCTGCGGTACCATCGACCACGCTTTTGACGGCTACAGTTAAATTTTTCAGATTTGTTTCGGCTTTGTGTCGACTTCTCATTGCCTGTAGAACTGATCGTACATCGGTGAAAATTACTATTTTATTATTGGGGACCGAAGAAGAAGATGAATTGATCATTTTTCAAGCGTCAGTGTTCAGCACGGTAATTGCTTGACCTGCTGCCGGTAGGCATAGCTTTTTCCAGGGTGGATCCATCTGTCAATTCAATATGGATGCCTGCACCTCCATCCCTGAGTGCTCCAATAGCTGAACCGTCTGTGAATGCCATTATCCATTCGCCTGGTGGGTATTCTTCATTTATGAGTTTTAGGCTCAGGGCTTTTATCTCCTCTGGTGGTAGTTCGCCTTTGCGGGATATAGGGGGTTTAGTTTGACAGCTCCAACTTCAAGTTCTCTCTGCAATGTTTTAATTAAACGTAGTGGGGTCTTTCGTCTGAGTCTGGTTAAGTAACCTGTTTTAATTCTGCCTTGCAGTGGGTGATTATGGATGTCATTTGCTTTGGAACTCAGATTCAGATATTTTTGGTCTCGTCTGTCAAGCACAGTTGGTAAGTTAAGGCTTCCATCTTCTTTACTGGAATATTTTTCATGGATCTATTGATTATCTTAAGACCATGGTGTCTGTACATGATATACCATGGTTGCGCTTTCCTATAATGAAGTTCAGGATACGTGACATACAAACGTCTCCTATACAACTTTACCTCATATTATTTTTCTTATCATTCTTTCTCTTTCTCTCCCTCTCTTATATATATATATAGATGTATATATCAATTTTTTGTATTTATTATATTCTTATCTGATAAATATTATATTATATATATTATATTACATTATTTTCATACTCTTTTTACTTCCCTGTACGAAGTAAAGGAAGTATTGTAATCGCGAAAATTTTCGGTTTTCAGATTTCAACGGAAATGTCCATTTTTACCATCCCTGAATCCATTTTGGCTAGTTTCGTCGTGACGTCTGTACGTACGTTCCTATCTTCGTACGTTCGTACGTATCTCGCATAACTCAAAAACAGTTAGCCGTTGAAAGTTAAAATTTCGTATTTATGATTATTATATAATCTAGTTGTGAACATCCCTTTTTGATCACTGCATGATTACTGGAAGTGGTACTTTACTTGAAGGTCATAAGAAACTTACATCAAAAGGTTTATTGAAATTTATTACAGACATATGTTTCGGTGATAAAGGTTATAAACGCAATTTTTTTTCCACTCTAATTAAATAATTTTATTACTTGTTTTAAGTGTTAAAATTGATTGTAAAATACTGGTTTCCACTCCATTTGTGAGATGAACAAGTCTGCAGTAGGAGAATAACATATAAGTTAAGTGGGTTTTTTCCGCTTAAAATGTCGAAACTGTCGATTTCCAACGCTTTATCTAGTGATATTGACAGTTTAATGTTGTAATGGAACACGAAGAAATCTCTTGGAAATTTCAGTTATCATGAGACCCTAGAGGTCTCTAGAGGTTTCTAGAAAACAAGAGTGTGTGTGTGCGTGCGTGTGTGTTAATAGATGGATATCGTTTTTGAGATTCTGCAATCTTCGGAAACTAGTAACCAAATTCAGGATTACTTTTTGAGCCAGCGATTTATAGTTTAATAGGCGTACAAGGAAGTCATGTGTCATCCACATCAGATATTTTTTTACATATGATAAACCTTTGCGTAAGACCAATTTAGAAACGTTCCCAAATCCCGTATAGTTAGTTAAACATTATTACATTGATAACTATTTATATCAAATAAAAATAAAATAAATATAAATAATCAGTCTCAGAACTGTCCTTGAATGACTTCATTGAACATGGAATGACCGCAGAGTTACAGTATTTTTAAGGTGATAGTGGTGGTCAGTAAATTTGTTTATCCAATGGCAATATCAAGCAAATAAATTATGAATTTTATAAGGCTAAAGTTAAACCTCTCATACGATATATTTAATTTTCATATGCTACGATTCGATCACAAAGCCATCATCAGTCATATCTTAAAAAGACCCTTATTTTAGTTTTCAAGGACATAGAACGCTATTATAGGGCTTAGAATATATTACATAATTATACTATTTACCCCTTATCTCACTTATATATTGAAATAAATGATAATAATGCGTTATTGACTATTCAGGGCAACGTCAATTTCAGCCATTATGTTCCATCAATAAGTAAAACACATAGTAAAATGTTTTTTACTTATTACTACTACTACTCAGAGGGCTGATTGATCGTATAGTTATTTTTATTTTATTGTTACCACAATAGATGTAATTGACGTGGTCATAATTTATTAGTTTTTTTATTATTTATATATTATCATATAATTCAGTTATGCCTCTTTTCATATTAAATTTAACACACATAATTCAAGTACTTATTGTTTAGAGTAAATTGCGCCCCTGAAACCATCATACAACAGTCTCCACCCTGACAGAGCTCACTAATTATTTGTCTATATAAAATTAACTGTACCAAGCCCGGAGCTGGAGAGTTTATTCAACATCTGAAGCCAGTCATCTTCTAATTACGATGCCTCATTCCTTTATTACTATAATTATTTTTATTCAACATTCACCGTGGAATCCTCGCGTAAATTAATGAAGAAGCCTAATTATTCAAGAAGAAGAATTCATAACTAACAAAATGAAACATGGGAGAAGATTTAGTAGCCATGAACATACTGGTGTCGAAGGGCTAAATAATTTAAGAAATAATGATGATCGCCGATCAAGAAATTGATTATTAAAGGAATGTTTAGAAGTTGAACCGGAGTTCTAAGACTCGTCTAACATTCAAGAAGGTGAAATCGATAAATGACTACAAATCAATTAGCTTTTCGTCATGAATGATGTAATCTAATTTCGGTACTCGGTGTTGAAAGGTAGTTATTTATATATCAAGACTGACCAGAGATTATATCAGACTTACGGCAGAATAATATATAATGATGAAGTCTTCTTGGATTTTTTTTCTATAAAATCATTTCTGTCGATAATTATCCTCAATAATAAATAATTGCTGTAACGTCTTCTAGATACTTTACTTACATTCTTGTCACAAATTCTAGTTAATTAATATAATGTATTTTACTAGATTTATAATTATACAATGCTGCCGTAGATAGCCACTACTAAATATTTCTTTTTCGTTATTGAAAATGCTAAGACGCTAAAATGTTATGTTATTTTATTTGATTTCATATTTACTAGAAAACTCTGTTATTAAACAATTTAATGCTACTAGCAAAATTAGAATTTCTCATCTGCTACAAATTTATAAATTCTTCGACAGACTATCTTAATTTTTGTATTGTATTTTTAACCTAATTTTTAGACAACACTAAAAATTTGGATGAGACCTGTTTGTACGACAGCATGAATTAATAACCAAAATGTTCAACCGCTTCAGTGACATACCAGACTTTCACGGTTTTGTTAATTCTGAGGAATAGTTTTTATGCTTTACTCTCTCTCTCTCTCTCTCTCTCTCTCTCTCTCTATATATATATATATATATATATATATATATATATATATATATATATATATATGTTTGTAGATAGATAGACAGATAAATAGATACGGATATGGATTTTTTCAAAGCCTGGCTTGTTTTCCGATCTCGTTTAATCTGCAGGATAGATGGTGGATGTACAATAATTAGGTCATACTTTTCCGATTGCATATCCTAGATCAAGAAGCTTGTTTTTTTTAGTAATTTTTTTTTAGATAATATGTTTTTATTGTGAAATATAAACAGATGTCTCAGTCAAGGGCATTAGTAATAGTGATATAGGACTTCATTTATACAATATTTGTAGAAAATATAAATTTATTAACTTAAATAAATTCCTTCTCTTTTTTTTTTTTTTTTTTTTTTTTTGCGCCCTCATTGAATACAGTCCAGAACGTTTATTGATAAGAACTGTGCCCCAATTTCTAATATTTTATAAATATTTTCACCAAGAATAAGGCTATTATACGGAAAGGAGATTTATATGGAGGAGGTATTTCTTAGTTAAGCCATGAATAATGTATTTGTCACGATTTGAAGGGCTGAAATATGGAAAGCATATACGAAGAACACTGATCTTCATTATTTGATTTGGCAATCAATTATGATTACCTATGTTGCGGGGATATGATGTAATAATGCTTAAAAAAAACATTATCTGTGACGGCTTTAAACCCACGCAATCACTCAGACATCGGCAATCTTCAATATGAGCTCACCTATTGAATATATTATAAGTCATAGCGGGGTCGTTATCGCCTATAAATAATAAAACCGTTTCAGCTAATAAATATTTAAACCCATTACACCCTTTCATTGTAAACAAGAACATGTGCTTCGTTTATAAAGGAATCCTGCTTGTTAAAAATTAATGACCCACTAGCCATTACTAACCTGTAGTTTGATAAATAAATAAACACAAAAAAAAACACGCAATCATGATACATGTCAAGACGACAATTATTATTTGAAATATCATTTAATATTACATTTAACTAGGAAGTCTCAGATTCCATTCAGATTAAATTAATTAAAAATAAACTATCGAAGTTGTTCTAAACATTAACAGTTTATGATCAAGTTACACTCTTTTTTATCAATAAATGCGTAGAATTAATGATATAAAACCAATAAATGTCATAATTCAAAACGTAATTAATATATAAAGGTCGGATTTTAACGCGGTTGAAGCTCTGAAATTTGCTTATGCATTTACATCAAAATATGTTATTAAATAGTCGAAAATTACATTCGTTTTCAATGTTTTGCTATACTTATTATCAAAAAAACATCAATAGAAAAATCAATTAAATACGCCTTTCTTTTTTTTTTCTAGCCCTCCAGAAATTTTATTGAATATACAAATACAAATAATATAATATATACACAAATGTTTCCAGTCCTTTGTCCATTTTTTTAAAAGAATAATATAAGATATAATTGAGTTATAAATGTTGGGAAGAAAAAAAAAATATGTTTTACGTCTATGAAACAAATATAAATGTTTATTATGTAATAAAAATAAATCTTTTCTTTTATCAAGAAAAACATATTTATTTAGAGAAAGCATATGAAAAATAAAAAACCTATAAGAAATAGTTTATAAAAACCTATAGAAAGACAAAACTAATAACTAGTACTAAGCTAGTAAATACGTATAAATAATAACTATTTTACTTTTTTTTTTGTACTTTATTTTTTATTTGACTAAACAACAAATATATGTGCTTTATTTTATATTAAACGTACGTGATGTAATTTTATATAATTCCAAAGGCGTACGTTAGCTCGAGGACCGGCATTAGGGCTTTAATGAAACAAGAGGGTGTAAGCGCTTTCATTAATCGATGCTGAGAGTTCTCAAGGAGTCTACAGAAGAAAAAAAGTGACTTCACCCTCCTTCTGCCACTTTCCTTTTCCTCTCAATAAGTTTTTTAAAAGGCGACCAAACTTGGCGAGCAGCGAATATCTAGAAACTGTTTCTAAGGAAAAAGTAATAAAAAAAATAAAATAAAAATGTACTTTATTTCTTGTCGATCGCAAGAGAAGAAGGTGTCTGTTATTGGCAAAAAAATAAAGTTTTTGGAAGTTGTCTTCTATACTGTTTTGTAAGTGAAGCGAGAAATGCTCTTTGTCATCCAAAGCATAAGTACTGTATCATCCCATTCTCAATGGTCCTTCGATTTCGCCATGATCTAGAGACATGGAAAAAAACTTTGTGTTACGTTTCTGATAAAAATATCATCAAAGGGTATAGTTATGAATAATTAAGTCTCATATTTGAAGTTTAGATCAATTGAATATAGGTTCAGTAAATTTTATATGACCTAATAAAAAAGTTTATTACTGCAAACCGAAAATTTGAATATACGTTAATTTTCATTTTTATTATTAAATTAAAAACATATTCAAAACAAGTAATTGTTGCCTTTGAATAACAAACTTTGGAGTGAAAATTATAAATGTTTATACTCAAGCTGTAACTATCAAATGAATAATGATGTATAACACTAACTAGCTTTTTATCGCAAATAGGTTATGAATTTCTTTCTGCACCAAAACATTGATCGATTGGAGAAAAAAATGGCATATCAAGTATTCAAAGAAAGCTCTTGTAATTAGAAATACAATTTAATTAATATATTTATTTTTAAATTTACTATGTTCATGATTTCACAAAATATTTTTATTTTATTAGTTTTCAAATTTAATTGCTGTATTATCTTGTTCATATGCAAAGTAATCAAATCTAACACATTTATCAAGACGAAAACTCAACCAACTATGTTGCTGTTTCTGAAAATATGAAAATTGTAATTTTTTTTATGTTGATAATCTCTTATATTCTCTGCTTTACAGGGTTTAAGTCGCGAGAAATATTTTAAGAGATAATAGTAGATAGACCTCATTAGCATTAAAAAGTCCATGGTCAGATTCCACACAGAAAAGGAGGAAATATCCATAGAGAAAGGATGTCCCCAAGAATCAGTGGTAGGCCCAACTCAATGGAACTTATTTTTTGACGAGTTACTGATGGTACTAGATGAAGAGTGGTTCCATGCCACAGTTTACGTAGACGATTTGGCCGCTGTGGTGGCCTCTAATAGCAGAGCCGGTGTTAAAGAGGGAGCACGATGTTGTGCAAGATGGTGCGAGGGGAAGATACTGACGATGGCCGCGTCTAAAACTCAAGCCGTTGAGAGGAAAACTAATAGAGCACCTGTTATAAACTTTCCAATAGAATCCAGAGTCTAAGGAACCGTCCGAGTAAGGCAGTGACATACCTTGGTATAAGGTTGAGTAAAAACTTAAATTTGATGCCTCACTTGGACTATCTGAGACCAAGAGTGGCTCAGGCTATGGATGGGCTTAATCGGATAGTTAGGACGTCAGGTACCTAGCAACTATGACGATATACAAACGAGCGGTGCTCGTTATCCTGAGTTACGCTTCGCCATCATGGTTTCCAAATCTTTCAAGACGGCAAAAAAACAGGCTGGCGTCAACCCAGAGGACGGCTCTCCTGCGGTTCATCAAAGCCAATAAGAATGGTGTCTGAAGCGGTGCATGTCTTATCAGGAGAGGTACCTTTGGACCTTTTCCTGCGAGAAGATGAGACCAAATTCAGGTTTAAGAGGGAAGGCTCGACAAGAACTCTTCCTGTTTAACAAAAAATGTGACACTTAAAAAAAAAGGTTAAATTTCCAGATTTTCTGTTTGGGATGCTTCATATGAACTATTTTGTTGCTCTTGAGGTCTATTATAACCTCTTTAAATATTTTTTGTTACCTAAGGTACACCCTGCACATATAGATCAATGAAACCCACCATTAGTTACAAACTCAAAGATATTTACATCCATCCATATTTAATATTTTTTTCCTATAATAAAAAATCGTTACACTTCTGAGAATGACAGACATATTGTAGGAAAATTAATAAAACAATTTAATTTTTTTTTTTATTTATTCTTTTTATTAAATGCCTGGACTAAAAAGTAAAAAAAAAAAAAATCCTCTGGATTCTTTTAAAAAATTTGATATAACATATACCATCCAACATTAAACAAAATATTTTCCATATATTTTTTTTTTAATAAGCAATATCAAAATGAAAATTATAAATAGTATGATTTATCTTGAAACTTAGTGACTGGTTATTTTTGCAAAAACAGCAGGAAAATAAGTAATTTATAGATACTTTTAATTGTTTTCTAAATATTTTTTTAAAAGTAAAGTGGTGATATAAATGTTGAATGGCACTTATGCTATACAGTAGCTGAACCGAAACCTTAAATATTGGCTAAAGATTGTTACAAACTGGCGAGGAAGAGAGAAGAGGAAGTCGACCCGCGGGCCCTATAAGTTCTCCCGAAGTAAGGAAAAGTAGCACTTGGGAATAAACAGGAGACGGCGACTTTAATCCTTATTTATAAGGCAGGGGGGAGGAGAGTGAGACTGAAGCTTTGTTTAAACATAAAAACGCCTTAGCGTGGTCAACCTCTTATACCTGTTCTGTACCGGCAACTCATATTTCATCCTTTACAAATAACGCAGACTATCCAACAAACGGGCAACCAGAAAAAAAAAAAATACAAGTTTAACTTATTTCTGATAAATATTTACGTTTGCGTCGATAATGCTTAAAAAAGAAAATTATGCATTGGAAGATATAAATATAATTTTCACCTCTCATATTAGGAATTCACAATTGGCAAATAGTCTGTCTTCATTGAAAAATATTGCCATGTCAGGTTTGGAAAGGAACTGCCAAAACAGCACGTCTTCCCAGATTTTATGCCTCTACGGGCCGGATTCGAACCTGCGCACAGAGCAGCGAATCAATGTGATTTTAGACAAAAATCGGAATTCATAATTTAAATGAGAATTTTTATTTACCAACGAATATAAACAACGAAAACACTTCGTCTAAATTGTGTTTATAATCATCATGTCATCATCATCACAAAACTAATTCATTATGTCATTTTTTTAAATATAGTAGATATTAACTGAATGTATAAATAGTCAATATAAATATAATCAGTTTTTTTCAAATAATGAGTTTTAGAAGCTCGGATCTTAGAAGAGAAAAATTAAGAAAAATTCGTGTTGCAGTTATTTGCAAATAAGGTTAATAGAAAAAAATCTAGAATAAGGACTAATTTTAAATCAATTGAGAGCACTAGATGTTTTTTGCCGAAGTTTAAACAGCTATAGGAATACTTACTACCGGCAGCCATTTTTAAAGACAACAAATACTCACACAATCAAATACGAGTTGTTTTAACCAGTTAATATAATATCGTGAGCAGATTCAAAACTCAACTGGTCAAAAATTCATAGCTCATTTACCCTTTATATTACCCTTTTATATTATATTACCCTTTTACCCTTTGATTCATCAAAATACAAAATGAAGCTATCTATTAATTTACAAGCACTTATTCATTCAATAACATGCATATCTGAAACAGAATGTACGGTTAAAAATAGGCAATAAAGTACTTAATTTTTTTTTTTTTTGTAGATGTGTTTTCATTCACACGGGCGTTTCCCTTGGGCCTGTGTTAGTTGCATCCCAAAGTATTTTATCAGTCATAATCTTTTTTTATTGGAATTTTTTCAGTTTTTGTAAATGATTCTTTTTGGCTATGCCGTATATCGCTGAGGGGTTTGAATATATGGGACATTCTCAAATAAACTGTCGTTTTCGAAATCTGGAAAAAAATAAACAAAAAAAATCAAGTTCATGGAAACTAGCCTTGGGCCCTATATATTTGTTATATACCAGCGTCAGAGAGTGCAAATTCTGACTTGGTTTGCGAGTTTTTTTTTATTATTTTTATATTTTTAAATCCCCTTCGTCTCTTCATTTGTAATGCCACTTATAACGCTCGTTTCTTTTTCTTATACTGAACCACGTTACATGTAAGGACTTTCTGTTCCAATGCATTAATATTATATTTCTTATGTTCACATGAATGCCACTATTAATCAACGGTCTATTACAAAAAAAATTAATGGTTTCATTATTGCTAAATGTATTAAAGGTTCAATGGAATTATAGCGGCATATATTTTTCAAAATATAATATCAATTATTGTTTATCGCTATATAAATAGACTTCAAACTTGTCAGAGACAATCCTATGGATCAAGACGATAATGGCTCTATTAAACTAATTGTAAGTCGCAAACTATGCTTGTCGCCTACATCAAAACCGCTCTAACATTTTCCTTAGTAAACTTGAGTAACCGTGTATGGGTGACATCATCCTAAAATCTTGACGTTCACATAATTTATCGATTACATATTTCGCCAAATAAGTGCTGGTGAAATCATAATAATACTTATAACAAATAATAAAAATAAATACTTATGACAATATTTATATATTGATATATATATAAATATATATATATATATATATATATATATATATATATATATATATATATATATATAGTACAATATTTATGTATTGTTATATATTTATATATTGTTTCAAATTATTTATGAAGCAGATCTCTGGAGCTCTGTCTTATTAACCTCTGCTTAGGTCGACTGGGTAACAGGGAGCTACAAAGAGATAGAACGAATAGATTTGGGTGATAAACATAATTAAAGTTGATAAGAGAATATTTTTAAAAAATATGTAGTTCATAGCATTCCTAAAAATACTCAGAAATTATTTTACTAATACTGTTCTATATTCATCAACAAGCTTATCAATATTTGTTCCCAACTCCTAGTCCTTTTATTTTTTATGTTTGTATCCTATATTCTTGAAAATAGAGGAAAGTTCGAAAAAAACGGCCTTCTTAAAACAATTCCATGATTGTGACTAAACGAGTATAACTTGAATCATGAGGTACAAATAATAAATGTTTTGAATAATGAATAAAAATATATTAATTATTCGTTATTGTGCATATTTTTATTCGATTATTGCCCAAATCTGCTTGAAAGCAACTCGTTGCAGAGAAATCCTTTGGGATTTTTCAGGAAGTTAGGCAGGAAGACCCAACCAGGGTCCCAAGATTAGGATAACCCAATCGGGTTATCCTGCAAGTTATCAACATGTTCTAGCCTGAGTGAGTAGGTCTAGATTCATTACTAACAAGGGGAGGGCACATTCAATGGGCCACCGATTTCTACCAATTTTTTTTTGGTGATTCTACATACAAAAATACTGGTCACGTGTTCATTTAATTTAGTTTACCAATTACTATGCGATATGGTGGCATGCAGGTTAATCTATGAAATCAAATCCAAGATCTTAAAACGACTTTTTTTTTTTAATTTAAGGAATTTAGCAAGTTAAACTCTATTTTGCAGCATTACTGACTTCGTACAATGGAGAATACTAATATGGATCATCGGAAATATTGTAATATTTTACTTGGTTGCCAACACAAGAGTGCATGGTACCCGTATGAATATTATGAACTAAGACTACCTGGTTTCTGGCCGTCTATTACTAACTTCCCTCAGGCTTCTTTCCTGCTTCCTCTTCTAGACTTTCTGTCTGCTATGTACTGTCTTCCACTTCCAGGTTCTACACCTTCGAACTCCTTGCCTCCACTGTCCCTTCTCTAGCCATCTATCCTTAGGCTGTTTCTTCTTCTAACTCTCGCTTTTCAAAAAATAAATATTTTTTCAGTTATTTTGCCTCATTTCCCTATCTTAAGGTTCTTATGTTCTGTTGCGTACTTAGGGCTGATATAGGCGATATCTTTATCGCCCGGATAAGAGTTTTGTCGGTGATTTGGTGCCGGCTTTTTAAGGTAACGCAAGTGTTCTTTTCCGCGAACCCTACCGCCCGCCGATGAGAGACCATTCTTCTCATCCGAAATTTCATACTTTATTGATCTAATAAATTGAATTAACTACTATTTATAAAAATAGATTTAATTAAAATATATTCCATTTTCATATCAGTATCCTCTTACTTTACAATGACCACTTATATTCACAATTATACAGTTACTTTATTTTTGCATATATTTTATTTTTAAAATTAAAAGTTGTTCAAATTTGGCCAGTTGAAATATAATATACGTGAAAAAAAATAGATATTGTATTATATTATCTTACTTTATTATTTTAATGAGTTGGCTTGTTATTTTGAGCATTGCTTTGAAAAAGTTTTATATTATAAAAATATCTGATGCGGACAGCACATGACTTCCTTGTACGCCTATTAAACTATAAATCGGTGGCTCAAAAAGTGATCATGAATTTGATTACTTGTTTCTGAAGATTGTAGTATCTTAAAAACGACACGGCGTCGCGACATCCATCTATTGACACACACACACACACACACACATCCTTTTGTTTCTGGAAGTCTCATTCCGTTATTATTAATCGTTTTATTTCAGTAGGTAACTAGTTTCCAAGAGATTTCTTCGTGTTCCATGACAACATTAGAACTGTCAATATCACTAGATAAAGCATTGCAAATCGACAGTTTCGACATTTTAAGCGGAAGGACTCATTTAACTTATATCTTATTCTCCTGCTGCAGACTTGTTCATCTAACAAATGGGGAGAAAAACTTTACATTGTATTTTAACACTTAAAACAAGTAATAAAAATGTTTAATTGGAGTGGAAACAAAATCGCGTTTGTAACATTTATTACCGAACCATATGATCTCTGTAATTTTGATGTAAGTTTATTATGACCTTCAAGTAAAGTACTCCTTTCGGCTCTTCAATTTCAATCAAAATTTATTATATTACTTATATCGATATGAAAGTATATTTCACCAAATTTGAGATGTTTTACATTACATTTTAATATAATTTTTGACGAATGTCTAAAATGACCTTCAAGTAAAGTACCACTTCTGGTCTGCCACTGTTAACCAACATTTATTATATTATTTATATTAATATGCAAGTCTTCTATACCTAATTTCAGAAGTTTTGCATTATATTTTAATATAATTTTCGATGATTTTCAATAGTGACCTTCAATTAAAGTACCATTTCCGGTAATCATGGAGTGACCAAAAAGGGAGATTCATAACTAGATTATTCAGCAATCCTAAATACAAAATTTTAATCAATTGACATAGATTACAAAATCTTAACTTTCTACGGCTAACCGTTTTTGAGTTATGCGAGATACGCACGTACGAACGCACAGATGTCACGACGAAACTAGTCAAAATGGATTCAGGTATGGTCAAAATGGATATTTCTATTGAAATCTGAAAACCGAAAATTTCCGTGATTAAAATACTTCCTTTACTTCGTACAAGGAAGTAAAAATGATATAAATTATTTTCTTGGTGGTGATTATAGAGAAATAATTGGGAGCATATATTATGATGTCCGAAGTATTATGATTGTATATGTGTAAAAAAAGCCACGTCACTCATAAACGCTTTTCTTAAGTTTTTATTCGCCGCGTTACCGACAAAGCCTACGAGATGTCACGAGGGATAGCTGTGATGTTTAACGAGATATGAGAGTGGATTGTTATCATTGTGAGCAATTAACTTAATTAACTCCTGAAAGATAGAAAGAAAACTGAAATAAAAGCTTTAAATGTTGTTTCTTTTGTTTTTTTAGATGAGTGAATCTTTTGTTGACAGATAATGTAATTGTTTAAGAGTTATAAATAGGTATTATCAATAAACTTTTGTTTTTTCAGAGAACCGCAATTACATCTTTGTTTCATTATCCAAGAGTATAAAACCATTATATATATTTATTGATTAATAATCTTTTTAAAATCACATTGATTGACCGCACTGTTCGGTACCACTTCTGGCAACAGATGGCTAAGGTACTCCCTCAATATGCTCGACCGCCACGCTCGCTATATAGCAAACTAATATCAAAATCATAACCCAATAATGAATTTTTCAGAAACATGCTGCTATATGAAGTCAAGATGAAAACATTTTTTTTAGTTTGCAAGCTGTAGACTGTTTTCTTCATTTATCTGATAAATAAATATTTCACTTGATATAATCTCCTCTGAGTCATAAATAACCCACAAGCTAATCGCGGTAAAAGCAATAAATATCACGATTTTGTGGCGAGCAAATTTAAAAAGTGGCTTTCCCAGATGAAGGGTAGGTATCATCTAGGTGAAGGATATAATATTCATGGAGGATGCTGTTAAAAAAGAGATTGATGCCTAGAGGGCGGGTGATGTACGGCTCCTTGCCCCGGCCAAAGGCCCTTCATTACACTGACATCCCTCCTTCCAGATAAAAGTTAGCCATGACATTATTGCTCTAGAGGAGGCCTCCAAAGGCCCCATTCCTTATATACCACTCACTCAACCTATCTCATTAGATATTGTCTAGTTTTCAAGATTCTCATATTTTATCTACTAGAGCATATGAGCTAATGTGACTACAATAACATACCTAGTAAGAGAGAACGTCTAGTGAAATAATTAAAAATACATTGATATTTAAGTGAGCTTTATGCCTGCTATCTAAATAATAAGCTAATTTTCGAAACAAACCCTGACTGATCATTTTCCAACCCTTTTAGATTGATAAAAATAATAGTTTAAATATTATTTGAATTATTATAATAAATGTCACATATTTAATATACCAATAATGAAATTGATCATTGAATACCTAATGATTCTAATAGATTATTGAACTGATATTTCTTTCATTCATTTAATTTTTTTTGAATGATTACGTCTATCAATCTGCATAATTTCACTAAAACAGGGTTCCGCAGTGAAACGGGATGATTTCAAAATTAATTTTTTTATTAAAGAATTCATTTTTTAATTATGTTTTTACTTCAATATCGTTCCGAATGCCTTTTATACTCAATAATTGACACTGACAGTATTAGAAGTGACTAAAAAAAAAAATCATTTACATTTTAAAATATCATTACATAACAGTGATATTCCGCTTGGTTCAAATTTAATAGATTCTGAGTGTTTCATTTTAAAGCGTGATAAACTTCACGTCCGTTGGTGAAAGTAACGCTTGTGGCATTTTCTAGTTTTACAATGAGATCTATTTTTCTTGAAGATGTGCTAGTTTTATCTTAATTTTAAAAAAAACCTACGTATTAATACCAAACTATTTGGGGACTGAAAAACCATGCTAATAACGAATGTAGAGACCGAGGACATCAAATGGTCAAAAAACAAAGGCCAACTGTGGATATGCAGCCGGGGTATTTGTTGCTAAATTCATATGAATTTGATGCCTTGAATTTAAATATGGCAGTAGGTTTTGCCTCGGAGCTCAAATTTCTAAGATGTAGCATTTCAGGTACGTTACACTATTTTGAGTTGTATCATAGGTCAACAAAAAAAAAGGAAAAAAAGAATATTTCAGTAGTTCTAATCTAGTTACAAGACGCAAAGAATGAGGAAAACTCTCTTTAACACTTCGGAACCTTCTCTTCCGTCACATTCTTGAATTTATGTCACCTTCATTACATTGGTATCTGAAGGGTGATCCGAGACACAATATTTGTCCTCACTCAGCTCTGGTAGCTGATGAAACGTTGGAATCGGCATTTCCTCTGAGGGAGGGGCGTCTTGCGGAGACTAAATCAGGATAAGTCCACTTGCTACGGTTGTTTCAATTGATTGTATTAATATTTACTAGGCAGAAATAACAATAATTGAAGTGATTTTTTAATCCAATCCTCCGAATCCGCCGAATTTCAGAATTTTCCTTTTCCTGGTAATCCTCTGTCGTAAATATTCTATACAGTGTCCCAAGAGGAAATGTCAGTAATTGAGGGAGCGATAGTCTATCAAATATGTAGTTCAGTGCCGCCAACGTCACCTTCTTTTCTCAATCAATTTTTAAATGGTTCTCCTTGAAAACCACTTTTTTTTCAATAATGTTCCAAATTTGTCTACTGTAACTGAACATTCCCGACTTTTGTCACCATTATTGGAATCTATTATAAATTTTCAATAAGATAAGAATGAATTTGTAGAAAAATATTGTTTCGTCAGGCGATCATAGTCAGGAATGAATGCGACATTTTTTCAGAGAGGAAGGGGAGTGTTCGATAAAAAGATGGCAAGTGGTCAACTAATAATAATAATAATCACCTATAATAGTCAAATATTGTTTACTATATTGTTATTTCAATTGACTGGTTTTTCGTAACTTGTATAAATATTACTCAAAATACAAATCTTATAATGGTAGGTATAAAAATCATTCATATTGGGAAGAAGGGAGGAAATAACCTCTTGATACCCATCTTACATACGCCATTGATTATAGTAGCCAAAGTAAAATTAACTTTTCAGAAATACTCCGTTGAATCTCACGGAATGAATTTTCTAGCTCTGATCTTGGGTAATTCAATAAGGTAACTTCATTTCATCAGCTTTCCAAGGATATACCAACTTTGCAAAGCTAGTCTAATTTTGAAGATATATTGAGGTTGGGATGTCAAAAAAGTTAGATAACAACAATACGAGTACCTAGTATTTTTTTTATGCTGGTTTTGTTATCTCGTACCTTGGTTTTTTTTCCAAAAAAAATTCTAAAGTGGGTTACAACTGCAAACATAGTGTTCTTCGTTTTAAAAAGTTTTTTTTTTTGTTTGTCCAACAATTTTACTTTTTATTTATTTTTTTTTAAGAGGTGAGCTAGTAATCACAATGCGGTAATTGGAAAATGAAGTGGAATCAAATGCTACAATGGCTGTCTATTTACCGCTTTGTGACAACCACCTTCAGCCCTAAAAAAATAAAAAGTAAAATTGTAGGACAAACAAAAAAAAATGTTTAAAAGGAAGAACACTATGCTTTCAGTAGTAAACCGCTTTAGAAAATTTCTTAAGGGGAAAAAAAAGGTACGAGATAACATAACCTAAAAAAAAAAAAACAATACTAGGTATTTGTATCGTTGAGGTTATCTGACGTTTTTCGATCTCCCAACCTCAATATCTTTTCTACTAGGTTGCAAAGCCTTTGTTCATAGAATAAGTTTTATTTAAATTTTAGTAAAAAATCTACACATTAAAATTATTCTTCAATATATAGGCCATCATTGCCAATTACTTTAGCCCATCTTTCTACGAGAAGTTGAATTTGTTTGTCCTAGATTTTTGGTCCTTTGGTTGGTCCTTGGTTAACTCCTCAAATCCTTATTTGACATTCCAGTTGTTTTTGAAATGCTAGCCTTTCAAAAATGTGCCATTGACGTTAATAGTGCAATGCCAGAGCAGTTAGGTGGGTAGGGTAAGATGCTAACACCCTCCATTTCTGAGGATCTTTCTTTGATTAAGAGTGAACGATGGGCAGGAGCATTGTCTTGCTGAAACATCACTTTAATATGATTGACCAAAGCAGGGGATTTCACTTTTAAAACTCAATATGCTCTTTCAAGTTGTTCACAGTAAAGCTAAACGTCAGTAGCCCTGCCATCTGGAACCAGATCAAAGTGCAAAACATCCTCAGAATTCCACCAAACACAAAGCAATACCTTGAAGGCTGTTGGCCGCCTGAACCAAAACGCTACTGTATTACGATGCACCACATTTTCACCTTCCACCGCTTAAATTTCCTCAACAGCTGCTTTCGCAATTAATCCTTTTTTTTCAGTAGTGCCTCAGAAGATCACGAATGACAATTGTTTCTTCCAGCATTATCAGTGAAATTTATAAAATGGAATGAAAAGTAGAGACAGTTGGTATACATTATTAAATCAAGGATTAGGCAAAGTAAACAATGATATATGCATTGTTTACATCAGTGTTGGATAAGGATTCACATGGAGACTTTAATGTCAGCAATGAATTAATGCACAAAGACTTTCGTAACAACCTAGTAAATTAGACTAGAGACTAGTAAATTTGAGAATATCGGTGGAAAGCTGGTGAAATGAAGCAACTTTTTTGAATTCCCTAAGGTCATAGCTAGAGATTCAGTCCAAAAGATTCAACTAGGTATTTCTGAAAATTATTCATTTTTACTTATTCACTTGGCTTTGCGTTATATGATGGTGACAAAAGTTGAGAAATGTTCAGTTAAGTATGGAAATTTGGATTTCGGTTGAAAAAAAACACGCGGTTTTCTTGGGAAATCCAGGTATCTCGAAAACGGATTGAGATAAGAAGGTGCCGTTGGTGGCACTGCATACATTTTGTATTTAATATCTCTCACGTAATACTAACATTTTCTCCTGGGAAACCCTCTATAATTTTTACAGCCTAGATGCGTTACCCAGGGTTTATCCCGATCACCAAGCCTAGCCTCAAAGTATCCAAGATGAACTCTCTTTAGAAAGTCAATAACAGTTTTTCTATTGTTTTTTCAACGTGTATTTTTCGCTTATTATGCAGCAAAACACATCGGGATGATTTACACTGGTTCTTCTAATTTATCTCATTTTATTTCCATTCTACAATATATATTATTATACATCCATTATATAAATACAATAATCTAAAACACAGTACGTTGTAGGTTAACTCTTACCTAAATACAACAGCTCTAACAGAAATATCATGCCATAAAATCACGCAGTTTGACAGAATAATGGTCAATGTTATTTTCTAGCAAAAAATAGTATATCCTTAATTTGGGGGTTACTTTTCTTGGCCTCCTTTAGATTTAAAAAATCTACATAGAACGTTATTCGGCCGAACTCTTAAACTTTTCATAGGTTTGTGTGATATTAGAATGACCTATATCGATTTATAACTAATATTAATAATTAAGGATTGTAAACAACTTCGTGAGGCAAACGAAGTATCTGACTGAATAAAAATGGACAATTCTTTATTTTTCTACATACATATAATAAAGGACCATTGAAGGGCCTCTATCCTGTCCATATCCTAGCTATTTTTAGCATAGAGGGCTTGAATAATTCTTGGTAGATCGGCCTCAAATACTTTTGTTTTTACGTTCCCATAAAAAAAAAGAAAAAGGAGCAAGATACATCGGGAAAGACGGGACTCGCTCCCTTCACACTTGCTGAAAAATTAAGTTTTTCACACTTTTGTTTTGTTATTTTCCCCTCTTGTGTTGATGGTGGGGGAAGACTTTCTGATGACCGGGCTTCAAGCACTAAAACCTGATCGAGAGAGCGTTTTCCCGAGCTATTATTATTCCTAAAGTTACTATTATTATTTATAATTATAATTTTCATTGTTGATATATAAATACAAAAGCCACAATTCAAGCCCCAAAACGAGTTCAAGGGATTCAAGCGAAAATAACGATCCATGTAATAAAATTCTCCAAAATGTCTAAATTTCGCAGTTTTTAATTTTTTTTTTTTTTTTTTAACTTTTTTGACCGTTTCCAATTGCCTCAAGCTCGTTTTATCCATCTTTTTATGTGATGTTGTTTTCATTAACATCTCAAACGTGAAATTGCGACACATCGATTTTATCCTAATTATCACATTGAGAAAGTCCATTGAGAATTTATTTCAAAAAATAAATTATTGCACCTCGAGTATAAAAGCAAGATGAACAGGTATTTTCAATATTAACCGTGATAATTATCATAATATTAATTTCAAATGGAATAGCCTGGCTCCTAAACAAAATCGAACTATAATGAGTGAATATTTTATGTTCTCAAATAGAACCTAGACTGAGGGATATAAAACTGTATAGCATGATGTAGGGGAGAACACATACGCGCTTCATCCAATTGATGCGCTCTGGGCATTGTGTGATGAGGGAAACGATGTTTTAGATTCGGCAATAGACTGATGATGATGACCATGGAATCGGAGTAAGGCTCATCAAAACACAGCTCAGATCTATAACAATCCATTCCTTATATATCGCTTCCCCGCCCATTGTGTTCCCGCGCTCATTCTAAAATTGCCCAGCAGTTCCACAAAACCATTTTCAACGATTGTGATCAATAAGTTCTATTATTCTATAACGATTCTGTTCTTTTGAACATTCGTATATGGGCGTACATTGTTTGAAATGGTTATTATGTAATATAATATTCGGATATAACGATGGTATCTGAATGTTTTCTTCGTAAAGTGTATGAAAAAAACATTAAGGTTTTTTTTTTTTAGTGGCTTTGTTATAATGATTCGAAAAAAAACAATACTTTACGTATAATTTTCAAAATCTATGCAACAACCCTTCTCATAAGTATCACTTAATTTTCAACTATTTCCACTTCACATTGTAAATAATTTAAAATTTTACAGATAAACGAAAAGTAATTATAACAATTCGAACTAGATAACCAAATTATATATTCAAGCTAAACCGTAAAAAAATATACATCTTGCTGCAGTAATGTTTTTTGACATCTTTAATTATGTATGTATTAATAAATAAATTTATGAGAGGATTAATATTGTAATAATATGCTATCAGGAGAACTAGAAAAATACCAGAAATAGAAAAATACTATAGTAAATTCTAATTAGGGATTGATCCTTCCATACCATCCTTCCATACCAGGATGTTAACTGATAATAAATTCTGTTACAATGTCAATTTGTCAATTTATAGTACTCTCCTAAAAATCTGTCATGAGTGCTACTTCAGGAGTGTTGTATGGGTTTGGATTTTATGGAAATCATTGTTCGATTACATTGGTAAAGATTAGTCATTTTGTTTACAGCTAACAGCAGGTAGGTGTTTTCCATGCCAAGCTTAATTTTAGAGATAGAAATGTTTGAAAACAGAAAAATATGTTCAGTATTTTAATTCATTTCCATGAGTATGACCCTAATTACTTACTTAAAATTTAATGTTTTGAACACTCATTCAATTTAGTTTTCTAGTACATAGTGTTTTACACCATTAATTTGTCAAAAGTGCTGGTCATGAATGTTAGCGTAAATGAGGAAAATCCCTTCTTGAATCAACCTTCTTAAGAAGCAGTAGGGTGTTAAAATTAAGATAAACTAAAGGCATTCACAAACATAAATTATGGGAAAAAATGTGAATTTATTTATTTTTAGTGAAAATAAATTTCATTTGCACAATGATCTCACAGACTCGATATTACTTAAGCTTATTTATTTTTTTGGGCTCTTTTCATTTCCGGAATCCCCATAATCAATTTTTTCATAAAAGTTTAAATAAAAACTTTTTTAGGTTTTTTTTTCATTTTTGAGCTTAGGCGTTAAAAATCACTTTAATCGAGAATCAAACTAGAATAGAATAATCCAACGTTACGGCGATGCGTTCTTTATAATTTAAGACAAGTTGTGGCATTTGGTAAACATTTTTTATGAACCGTGTAAAATTACATTTATATTGAAAATAATAATTCTATCTTCATAAATTGCCAAGTTAACAATATCTCTAATTGACCGCCATTTTGAAATTAGATGGTAAAATCGAGTTCCAAGGGTCAACCTGGGATGACCTGTGACTTTGATGCCAAATCTCAAAAAAATCTGCCCAGGAAATCCTCAAATTTTGAGTGGGATTAATTTTTTTTTTGGTCAACAACAAAAGTTCATTATCGAAAATAATAAACCAAAAGTACAAAGAAATCCAAAAGTCTAAAAAAATTGTGAAATACATAAAGAAAACACTTGTTTATAAACAGTTTTTAGAATACCGAAAAATTATTCCTTAAAGATTGAATTTTGAAAATTAAAAAAATATGAAATAATTTGAAATACCATAAAATTAAATTCTAGCCATTTCACCAACAGAGATATTTAATTTTAAAAAAAATCCTTTAAAATGCAAATAAATTAAGAGAGGAGATAAAGGGGAAAAGATAAATACAAGGAGGATTAGGTCTAAGGATAGATACATTAGAGGGAGGGCAGGAGGTCAGGCTATCAAGTAGGAGGGCTGTCCACCACAACAGGTTGCAGCTCCAAGTAGGTCCTTATCATTTATTTCTCTTTCACCTTCCTTCTACCACTTTTCATCTCACAGATTTATCATTTTAATTTTTTTCTTCATTTTATTTATCCGGATTATTATTGGTTTCAAGGTTCATTAAGTAACCCTATTATGATAGTTTGTTTATATACACACACACATATATATATATATATATATATATATATATATATATATATATATATATATATATATATATATATATATATATATATATATATATATATAAGGATAGACGCTTATGAAAAATGTCAAAAGGGAAATGATGTGAATTATTTCTTCTCATGATAAAAGTTATTAATTGTTATATCAATAACAATGAAAATTATTATCCGTCTCTTTCCCAAAGTTACTTGTGTTAATTGAGGTAATTTTTAATTGAAAGTTATTAATTTATAAAATTAAAAAGTTAAATGTTTGTTTGTCCGTTAATTTGTAAGATAATTTAAATCCCTTAAAAACAAAAAAAAAATCATCGAAATCAGATCATTATTAGCTAATTTACAGTGCATTGATGATGATTGATATTATAGCCATGTTTATATTTTCCTACCGCTGCAAGCCAGAGAAACTATATGTTATATAATGATATATATATATATATATATATATATATATATGTTAGTGTCCGACCTTCGGTACCGCAAACCCTCTTGATTTTCGGTATACTCAGCTAAATTATAATGGATCGAAAGTGGCGAGGCTTTTTAACTGCTCAAGGTAAACCGCAACTAGTATACCATATTTTTGTATATTGAAGACCCACGATAAATCGATGATAGCTTACGATCAATACATCTTGCATATGAAATATGATCATAATAAATGAAAAAAAATAAATTGCAATACGCAATCATTAATTTATTAGTGCAGACTAATTTATTAGTGGTATTGTGATCAATAGAAAATTGCTTTCTGAATATGCCGTTCAAAAAATGACTAGGTTACAAAAGGGCTCATAATGAGCCCTTGATGAGCACTAGAGATCATTGGAACAAGATTATTATTAATATATTATGCCATGATATTAATAGGGCCAATCGAAGGACTAAAATACTTGCTCTGATATTTGTCAATGAAGGATGCCTTATAGGTATTCGAAGCTCCCGCTGATCAAAGGATACCACTGTTGACGGCAACAATGTCATCAAAGCCGCACGGCTGACAGCTCGCGTGGAACATGCCATATTTCTGCCCTCTGGAAGTCATTATTCAGGAGCTATGTGTAGGGCACGCTAGCGTCGCTGCTTATGCTGTTAGTGTGAGTTCAATCGGTTATATAATTCATGCTGATCGCTGGGGACGGGATAATTCTATCTATTCGGAATAAAAAAATATATTTTATATATATTTATATAAAACTCTTCCATTTGAGGATTGCGTGAATCGTTTTCCGGATGGGATTGATCCTGATTAGGTAAAATCCAATCAATGGATTATTTCACAGGATTTATTTTTGGGCACTTGGGAATCGACAGCCTATTTGTAAGATTTACTATTTTATCAAAATTAAACCTTCCCTATATTTCCTTTTTTCAATAATAAATATATTTATTACTTTACTTACTTAAGGATTTTTTTTTTAGCATGCCAAATAACAAATATATATATATATATATATATATTATATATATATATATATATATATATATATATATATATATATATATATTATAAAGATTTGCTCATGTTATTTCTTTTTAAAAAGGAATATTCCTTTGCTTATGATAGTGTGTCATAGTGAAGAATATAAACACCGGCTTGAAGAGTGAACAGGATTTTATGGTAATTCGTTTTTCTACGTTCATCTGTACCATAGATCAAAAATAGTGTGTTTTGCAAACGTCCAAACTTCCCGATTTTTTTTTCCTGGGCACGTTGGACACGTTCACCCCTAATATTGAAAAAAACTTAAATCTTAGATTCACCTAAAAACGTTTCAAAAAAATCTAGGAGACACATGCCCTCTCCTTGTCAGTTTACGAACCAATCAACAATTGAGTGCTGAGAATGTACTTTTATTTACAATAAAGTATTGCAATGACTCTATCCTTATAGCTTTATCTAACCTATTACTATCTATTCTACTGCTAAAATACCGGCACTCTGCTTACAGACTCTTTGTTAACTGTATGCATACAGGTTTTTAAATGCCTAGAATAAGATTTGGAGATAGAGGACGATCGTGGGAAAAATAGTATATTGAAAACCAGCAGTATTTATCCTCATAAGCCGTACAACAATAAAAAATATAAAGAAGGTAAGTTGTCCTGGGAAGCTTGTAAGGAACGTGCTTGCTAGACACACAGACAAGAGGATATTGGAAGTGCTATTCTCCTTGAGAGGCTGGCCAAGGTCAAGCCATATGCAGTGGCGGATTTAGGCACAGTCAGACAGACTAGACATCTGCTAGGAGGGAGGAGGCAATTTTTAGGGAGCGCAAAATTTGTGTAAAATTAAATCTTTAGATTCAAACGAATTTTTAACTATAAAACAGTTCAATTAAAAAGAGTATGTGATTTGGAATGGATGACGGGAAGGAGAAAGAGAGAAATACATCTAGAAATGAGAGGAGATAGACGCATCTGGAAGTAGCGGCATTATCTGCCACGCCTGTGGCAACAATGGAACAATTCCGCTACTGGCCAATTGTTTAAATGTTAAATATTTTAATATTTACAAATACATTTAGATTGTTAGTAACATATTACTAAAGATAACAAGTGCCATTTCGTAACTTTTGATTAGATGTAGAGAGTTAATTAGTATATTTAAAAGTGAAGTTGAAATAATTCGAACAAACATAATTCATATCTTCATTTTCCCTTAAATATTCAGAGCAAAACAACGTTATATCATTGCATTAAAAACATTTGCCAGTTTCCCTAAAAAAATGTTATCTCCAGAGCTCCTAAATAACTAATAATAATTATTTTGAAAAGTTCTTGTTCTGAAATTAAACTTTTTCTTAAGAACTTTTTTGAAACAGTTCATGCAAGATAATAAAAGTTCTTTAAGAACTTAATCGCAAGAACTTTTATGTACAAGTTTTATATTTAAAAAATTCTCGTTGGAGCATTTTAGTGAGATTATACTAAAAATTTTCATTATTAAAGTTCCCAATTAAATGTGGAAAAAACTTATGTAATTGTGTCTTAAAGATTTTCTTATCTTAAAATGTTATTTCTTTAAAAAAACTTCTACAAGTGATTTAATTAAACTAAAGCAATTCAATTTTTCTATTGAAATCCAAAATTAAATGTTAAATAAAATAAATAATAAGGTAATTGTTTTTTCTATTTGTTATTCTATTTCGAACTTTATTCATTATCTATGTTTTTTTTTGGACGATTTTTTAATTTTTTCAACAATGCTGATGTCTTCCGAAGTTTCTCTCACCTCCCGAAGATCCCTCACAAGCTTTGCCCCATAAGTATGTGAAAAATTATATTTTAAATGTACTAGTAGGAACTTTAAAAAGAAGGAAATATTAACAGAATTTTTATAAAAAAAAGTTTGACAAGAACTTATATTAACAGAACATTTATCAAAAACTTTTAATTATATAAGTTCTTAAGGGACTGTTTATCAAAAGGTTCTTTTGTGTAAAACTTTTAAGTCAATTCTTTAATTGTTAATTTACAGTTGAACTGAAACTTTTTGAATAACTTCAATAATAGGATCGAGCCTTGGTTATCTCTAATAATGATTCATTTCAATTGTTTTGTTTTTTTCATTTTTAACCATTGTATTTAATATTTTCAAAACAACAATATATTCAGCTACATTGTACTACAGAATAAGAGTCGCTCCAAACCTTTCAGTAAAAATTTATAATTACCTATCTATATATTTATATAAAAAAAAATCGTTTTAAAAAAAGGCAGAGGTCTCTATAGAAGTAGCTTCACCTTTCGCGGCCTTTTCAATTCGAGGAGAGTAAAAAAAAAATTATTCCTTAAATTAATTTGAATTTCGTTAAACTAGCAATGTATGAATGCTCTGTTAGTTGACGCACCTGGATGTTTTTTAATCGCATGTTCTTTTTAAATTTAAAATAATTATAAGATAGGGTATTTGACCTATTTAGCCTCATAAATCTACGATAAGTAGATCCAAAAAGATTTTAATAAGAATGATATGTGTTATACTTCAGTCTAAATTTTAAATTTGAATCGTAATAAGAGTGTATAGGAGTTGGCATATTATTTCAATTAAAATTAACCTTTTAATTTAAAATGTAGCTGTTACACTAACTATTACACTAACTTACACTAGATATTACTGAAAGGCTATGATATAGTAATAAAGCCATCTCCAATTTCATCCACGGTAATAACTATATAAAAAAAACACATTTTAAAGTACCGTAACTTTTAACAGGCATAGAGAAAATAATACCATGTAATAACAAATATTGTAGCATACAGATTATTTAGCATCTGCAGTACTCTTTGAATTAATGAGGCATTAATCCAATGCCTATTAGTTTTTAGATTAGTATTAGTTTTTGATTAATGAAGCATTTATTATAAATTTTATAATTAAATAGATTTGTTATCTATCTTTCAAAATATGAACCAGTAGCATAAAGTTTTGCTTCAGTTTTCTTTGTATGTTTTTTGACTGAATGCATGCTCCTGATTACAATTGATGACAATTATTTAAGTTGGCAGGAATACAGGTCGTTTTAAAAATAAAATATAAAGCTATTTATTGAATAATACATTCCTTGAGAATATTTAGTATTGCCTTTCCTTAGCTTATAGCAGCGTTATGAATGCCACAAAGGTCGATTTCATCTTATAAGGGAAAAAGGCAATATCCCATCTATTGAAGGACAATATTTCTACCTTGGTGGTTTCAGTAAACTAGTAATGGAAAATACCAATATTTCTGACAAAAGTTTTATAAAAACGAAATTGTGATGTATTATGAACTGTTAACAAAATATTTTATCATTCGCTTATATCATTTAAACCTAACGATGTCTGGTTAAATAATTAATTGTTAATCATTTAATCTCTTACATAATCGTTTAATCTTGTATATGTAATTTAATATGAGTAATCCATAAAAGCAATTAAACAGTGGAGGCCAAGATGTAGATGGGAGGATTGTGTTATGTTTGACCTTTCGACTTAGGGTAGAGTGAAGGGATCGTGTAGATAATGACTGCTTGTGGTATTAGCATCCAACTTTCCGGTTCCCTAAATTTTTATTACTAACACTAATTTTTACCAGATATTTATATAATTTAATAAACTTTTTTTTAATTTGAATTTAAATTGTGATAATATATATCAAGCAACTTCAAGACGTTTGCATATTCAACCACATATTGTTATATTTAATTAGAGATTAGTGGGGAAAAACGTACATTGATTATATATATATATATATATATATATATATATATATATATATGGGTCAATCCATTAAAAATCAGCCAGACCAAGTTGCTCAATTTTTTATTTAAATTTTTTATCAGTTATTCTCCATCATTAGGTGAGTTTAAAACTATGTTTTAAAATTTTTTAAGGCTCATATTTTGTTTTTAGGTGGCATTTTAAATTTTCTTCGCACCTAAAAATATGTTTTGGGAAAATGTCTCTAACTCTGCCAATTAAGAAGAAGAGAATTATTGTTAGGACTGTTGTCTGTACAATTAGTGGTTATTAAGGTCCACAAAAATATGAGAGAGTTCTATTTACAATTAAAAGAGTTGGATTGAGTAATGAATACGGTATTAAGGGTAAAGTCTGGTAAAAATTCGATCCCGGGTAGTAAATATATTTTCTGGTCGATCAGGCGTGCATCGACCTGCTGCACACTCGGCCACTGTAAAATGGGCACATGGCACTTCCATGTGTTAATGGGGAAAACTTAGCTATTGAGCGTTTGGAAAAATCTGACGGTTAAGCATCATTAATTGTATATTCGTTGGTTACGGGAGTATTATTAAACGTTACTTCCTTGTATCAATGAAAGAGCTTTCATTGGAGAAATTGTTAAAAATGGCCTTATTTTTCCAATTACACTTTTTTCACAGAATTATTGATTTTTACTTTAACAGCATTATTACAGCTGACTAAATGGATGTTTAATTCCAAGGAACTACTATATCAGCGAACTGTGATCTTACTTCAATATTACAATATATGATCTTCAGTATTTCAGTAATAATTTAATGAATATCATACATGATAGCTGAAATGATAGATTGTCATGATCTGATTCAAATGTTCGTGGAATCAGTGATTCAGAGAAAAAGAAGACCCGCTCACCATTATTTTTTACAGAGCTCTGAATCAGGAAAAAGTTATTGATCATTGTGGTCCTTCTGATCAGATACATAATAAAAAAGAATGGTTCTGATTAAATCCACTCATTATCTCAACTTGAAAATTTCAACTTATTGTTTTTTTCAATTTATAACCACTTTTTGAACGACAAAAACCTTTTGTTCTAAAAGATAAAAACATAAACCTAATTTACTCATCATTAATGGACTAAAATATACCACACTACTAATCATCATGTCCGCATTTTGAAAGGAGAAATATTTCCACTTTTTCAGAATAAAAATTGACATCCTTTAAAACTTTTTATGATTTTTCTTTTGCTCGATTTTTTTTTTTTTTTAATGGAAAATCTAGGTTCCTACAAAAGTTGTAGTTAGCAGGAAAGCTTGGTAGAAAGGGCTGTCTTATCCAAGCCCTCATAATTTTTGTAAATACAGACGATTCTTTCTTTTTTTTTAACGGCCGTTAAACTCAGACGGAACCCGTTTTTTCCCCAGCTTTTTCACATTGTCGATCGCGGGCAGTTGGTTTGCCAACTGAGCGTTTGCCTGCAAGTTGTCAGGCAGTTGTGCTTGTATTTTTTTTAAGCTCTTTCATGGCCTTGTTTACCCTTAGGGCTGAAATTACCTTTAAGATATTTTTAACACCCATTGAACGATGCAGTCACACTGATATTACTCAATAGATATTAAATAAAAATTGCGTTTGGATATTATAACAAAGACTTAAGCTTTAATGTTTTTTACAACTTAAAATTATTACGCAACTTGTTAACTTAAGCATGTTTAAGTAAGGAAAACTTAATTAAGGCAAGTAAAGATTCCTAGGCAATACAAATCTCAGAGCCCCTCTTCCCTTCTCAATGTAATACATTTTATTGTATAAACAAAAATAGAAGGAAGACAAAGTAAAGTATACAATTAATATCTAATTTGTTATATTACCCAGACCATATTGGCTTCAATACATTTAATTAAATTTTTTACTAACACCAAATTTTAATACATCGTTACTAATGTAGGTATATCATTCATTAAACAAAACAAATCAGAAGTATTCATTTATGATAAAAAAAATTAACTAAGGTGGAAACAATAATTTATTTATCAATTAACCCAAGGATTAAACATTATCATTATCAGTCAAAATATAGCTTTAAAAATATTAAAATATTAAATCATGTTTTAAAAAAATTGACTTTCCTATAATTAAGATATGTCTTCACTCTGTTCTACATTTATTTTAATGTCTTTGTTATCTATACAGTTTCGTCGATTTTTTCACAGTATTTTTCTGGACAATCCATCTATAAAACTTTCGCACTATTTTCTAAATTTGAAACGCTTTAAAAAATTTCAGAAAGCTCAACTAAATGGCCGCAATGACTGAAAAAAATGAAAATGGTAGCCCATGGCGGCCAATTACTACTTGATCCGCCCGTGCTAAGCAGTAAAAATTCCTAAGTAATCAAACTGAAAAATCGGTTGAGCCATTTGCTCAAAAAATCGTTAAATTCCCTCAAACGTACAGATTTAATACAATATTTTCTCAGTATTTTGAGCTCATATTGTTTCAAAATATTCACGGGACTGCATCAAGTAATTTGAGCCACTGCCTCAAAAAATAGTTACATATTCTCGAAGGCAAATAATAAATTAACATTTAATGAGATATTTCTTTAGTATTTCAGCTCAAATCGTTTCAAAACATTCACGGGATGTCAACAAATAATTTGAACCATCAAACTTGAAAATCGGTTGAGTCATTCACTCATAAAATCGACGCCATAGTCGGGTAATAAACCTTCATTGTTACAGAAAATCACTATGTCATAAAATTACACAGGTTAAATTAGCATCAATCTTAAGTTTATTATTATAACCAAAATTTAAGTTTCTGAAATTAAAATAAGTTTGCATTTTTTTTTTCTTTCAGATCCTTAGCGGAAACAGTGATACGGCAACTGTGGTGTCTCACAAGTTAATGCCTCCTGTATTCGCCAATCAGATTCGAGTACTTCCCTACAGTGTACACCGACGAACAGTGTGTCTCAGGATAGAATTGCTCGGCTGCTCTTCAACAGGTAAATCATCTCTTGCCAAATTGATATTGTTTAGATTTGTACTAAGGCCACTTTATGTGGGGATTGAAAAATATTTGCTCGAACGTTGTACTAGATTGTAGGCCAGTTATGTAATTGATAACGCCATCGAGTCCTTTTAAAGATTATCATAAGGACCATATTGTCAAATGAATACAACCTTCAGCATTGGAAATATGGTGGGGAAAGAACAACCTCAGGCTCGGACTGAGGGTATTACTCAGTGACGCGCTATAAAATCTGGGTCCTTTTAGAGGTTTTATTTCCCCTCTTTGATTTTTTATTGAGGTTTTCTTCCCCACATCATTTTTCCATGTTCGTCTGATTTCTTGAAAAATCGTTTTTCGTGGTCGGTCAGCAGCTCGGTAAGTCCTCTAATATTCAATTTTTTGTACACGTTCTCTTTGTTTTGCTTCGCCTTCCATCATTTTTCAGCAGCAAATAAAATAAATTTAGCGACTCTTTCGGTCAACAACGGTACAATATGTTTAATGGTTGCTCGGGGTGAGGAGAGGTTCCTCGGTAATTTATATTCATTAGATTATATATTCAGAAGATTTTGATTTATACAGTATAATTGACTACAGATTCTACAGCATAGATAATTTAATGTTTATGCCGTGAAGAAAAAAAAAGTTAAAGATATTCTGGGCCAAACAAACGTTTCTTGGCAAAGAATGCACCATAAATTTAGAATCAGAATTAATCCTGAGGGTCGCAGAAATTTTTAATTTATTTATTTATTTTTTTAGATCAATAAACAGAGCCGCAATAGATTTCTAGTTACGACATTACTATATATTCACGAAGATGATTAGTTCCATTTGAAAAATAAGTGTGCATCACTATAATATGGAAAAACTGCAATCACTTGTATATACATATTGTCAATATATGTATTCGTGATTGTTTTAAATCACGATTAAATGACGGATCCAGAATAATAAATAAATTTTACATAAAATGTCTGGCACGAAATAATATTGTAGTAAAAATTATAGAACGAAATTACTAGAAAATAAAATTTATTGAAAATTAAATTGATAAAAATTATTTACTATTAATACTTATTACTCTTTGAATAATTACTTTTTAAAAATGCCGAACTAAAGAACTTTTCCACACTCCAAACTGAAACTGAAGATTCTCCCACCACCAAATTTAACAGTAACCAAATCATCCTCACAAATGTAATTGGAAAGATTCATTAAAAAAGCATCTAAGAATCAGGTGAGTATTGCCTCCTCACTATTTCTTTAGGCAACATAAGTAACTGTCTGGTAGTTTCCAGTAATGTTTTACAGTAAAATATGTGTAACATCAGATCAAATCTCCCGAATCTTATAAATATATTATTTGGTTTATGAAGATAAAATGCATAAAAAATACGTTGAAAATATTTATTCTCGAATAAATGTTGAATTAAATGTCTGAATACGTCATGAAACTACCCCAGTAATCTTAGAACACAGCTGGGCTACACAGACTCAGTCTCAGCATATAAGGAACATTCAGAAGCAACTGTTTTCATCTAAAAATATATTTATTCAAGTTCCTAAACCTATGGCATTTTTTAGTTAACAAATGAATAATAGGAACGAGGATTGGGTGCGATAATAGTTCCTCTCATTTCCATTATTGCATTATGGACTGTTTCTCTGGACTGCCGCACAACATAGAGCTCAATGCCGGAAGCTTTCGGAGATTCAGTGATGGATTGCGGCACCGTAAATGTACAAATGTACTTCCATTATCGCATTATACACAGCCCTATCTCTGGGATTTGTAGGCCTATTGCTCTGTATTTGACTTCTGGTGTTAATGTGCCCACCACATGCGAATATTTTGTTCGTCTCATTTAACATATTTCTAATTTTTGGAGTTTAGAAAACGAAGATAGGAGGAGAATATACTTCGCTGTTTTTTATTGGGTAGATGAAAGTATTTACAGATACTGGAGTTTATTGAAAGCTATTTTAGGCTAATTATTATTACATTGGATACGTACAGCGATAAATAGAAGTTTGTGGAAAGTGCCAACTGAGTTCCGGTTATTAGTAATACAAATGCTAAAATATCTGTTAATTAAAAAATTGAAATTGATCTTATATAATTCATGCTTGAGGCTGAGACACTTCCCGAATAAATATAAGCATGCAATACTGTATCCACTCCTATAGCCGAACGAGATCTGAGAAAAGGCAGACCAGTACAGACCCATTAACCTGTTGTATCTTGTAAAGGTCTATGAGAAAATAATCCTTAATTTTCTACGAGACTTTTGTGAGGAGCATTCTGTAATCCCGTATGAACAGAGAGAATTTCAACCCTATTTCAGCACCGAATACCACCTGGTGAAATTGCAGACTGGTTAACCCCAATTTCAAGAAAACGGCAAGAGCAATGGTCTCTATAGATTGTACAAAGCCATTTGATTCTGTGTCTCACAGCATTTTATGCCGTAAGCTCATGGATTGCGAAAGCCCAGACAGCTCTACTGCGCCATTGCCTCTTTCCTTAAAAACAGGAGTCTCTCTGTACAGATTGGTCCGTTTTCGTTCAACACTGCTGATGTACTAGTCCCGTATTTCAGAAAAGCAACGGTCGCGGCCTAGACAGACGGCATTGCTATCTACAGCAGCTGTCTCAACCCGACAAAAACACCTCAAACCTCTGACGACAGGCCAAAAACAGATGCCATGAGATTGTTAAATATCAGGATAATCTCAATATCCAGGTAAAACCGGAATGCGTGGTGTTTGCGCACCAACGGAGCAAGGGATCGAAACTGCTAGAGACTCTTCGAGTGGCCAAATCAACCATCTCCCCCTCCAACTTCTTGTATACCTGGGTATTTGACTGAATAGACGTTTATTAGACATTTATATTTATTAGACTGAATAGACATTTCAATCTAACAGAAAACTCGCACAGTAAGGAGAAAGACCTACCGTCTCAACTACCTTCTTACTCCGCATACTCTATCCCTCTGCTTAAAACTGACCATCTAAAAGTGCTTTGTACGACCAGCTCTTCTGTACAGCTCTCCAATGTTTACCCATCTTACTGATGTCATAATGCTTCATCTACAGCGATTCCAAAACACCATGATAAGGAAGGTGGTCTGAGCAACGTCGCTGAAGCCACCATCCCTCCACACCCTTCTAGAACTTCTAACAGTCCCAGAATTCATAAAGCGGAGGCATATAAAATTCTTGGACTCACTAAAGTGCCTTGCCAAACCCCTCTACTATGAATAGGTATTATGGCAGAACACAGTGCAATAAACATGAAATTAACAAATAAATTTAGTTATACTTTAGTTTAAGTTTAGTTTTCAGTTTTCAGTTTAGGAAAGTATTATTCAGATATTATTAAAAGCATTAAACTATAATAGCAAACGCTGCAAATTTTCATACAATGGTTTATTATTATTCATTCAAGCTGCTTTCCTCATCGCCTGGAATTAGAGTTCAGACAATTAGATTATCTTTCAAATCAGTACCTGAAATGTTCTGGAAGATGTAACGTTTTCGAGCCATCAATTCGATAGCTCGAAAACGTAACATCTCCGTTTCAAATAACTAAACAATGATGAACCTGTTTCCACAGAAACATGTGCAGAAAACTTTATAAAATATATCTACCAAGTTCAGCAAAGAAGTTAACATTAGAATAATGACTGGTTATAGGACCTACTAACTTTTCAAGTTTCAATTGTTGTCTAAACAACAAATTTAAAATTATATAAATCTCTTATAAGACTAGTCATCTACATTAGTCATCTATGAAGCGGAAACTTGGTGTTTGTCCCAAGGTGATTGTCGTAAGCTAAGAATGTTCGAAAGAAGTTGTATTTTTGGAACGTCTGTGCACATAAATGGCGATACAACAGGTCATACAAATGACCTCTTCAATAGCTTTAATGATATTAAGGCAGCCAAGCTTGGGCGATGCTACGATGGATAGGCCACGTGGCAAGAATGGAGGATGTCAACCAACTAAGAATGGAGGACATACTTATTCCCAAGAAGATCCTCGCCGCGTAAGTCCGTGGTACAAGAACAGGAAGATCCACGGAAAGGTGGGCGGAAGCAGTTGGGGAAGATACAAGAATCCCACTCAATGTTCGAAACAGGAGAGACGCTACGCAGGAAAGAGACGACTGGCGATAATTATAATAATATATAACACAGTGATACAAAGCATGTTACTAACATAATATATATTTTATTTTTTATGATTATAAAAACCAAAAGTATAACTGAAAGTGTGGCAACTCATGGAAGTTGTTTAAAAATTACATTGTAATAATAATTAAATTCAGCTATTCACAAAATGTTTCGCAAAAACGCCCTATATTTTAGATGATTTTAAAATCAATTTAAATTCATACTTCCATGTTTACGATCATTATCACGTGTTCCTTCATTAAAGTACGGAAGGCTATGGGGTGGAACAAAGAGCCAGGAGGTAACTAAGGTGAATATTAATACGGGCAGGAAGTAAATCATTGCTTGGTTATATTGAGTTTGGGCGGGGTGATGTGTGGTGTACACCTATATACTGCACCACAAAGCTCCATTCATTTTGGACCCACATAAATTATCACGGCCTCGTTATAAATAATGGTGTAGAAAGATCTTACAGTACTACACAGAGAAGTTGCCATAGAAAAATCCAATTTTTTCTATGACCTCTGGTGTCTAGCAGAGAATTTTTATATCGCATTATTAGAATTGATACATCACTATGAACTCTAGTGCATCCAATAATACTGTTCTAATAATGTTGCTGTATTAGTAAGAGTTAGATTATCAATAAATCATTAAATGGAATTGTCGTGATAAGTGAGTAAGCATTATATTAGTAACATCAAAACTATAATAAACAATGTTACATCATAATAATAATTATGCCTTATATAATAGTAAATTATACGGAATTATATCTTAGGCTATTGCAGTTTAAATGGAAAATGGTTCTTGTCGTTGAACCATTTAATCTGTCACTTAACCATTAAAATTTAATTGCTAATAAAGGAGTGAATATATTCCAAGGAAATATAATGATTATCAAAGTAAGGCACAATACAAGGTATTATATTATAGAATAATGAAAATTTTGTTTAACATTTCTTGATTAGAAGGGGAATTTATTAATAAGGCGTGATTTTATTTTTTAATGTGAAGTGAATTGTAAATACATTATTTGTCGAATTTGATAAGCCCTGACCTCAATCAGGTCTAACGGAATAATTACAAAATTTTCATTTAATGAAAATTTCATATATAACACCCCATTCATTTCATAACACACCGGCCTTATCATATAATTAGATAGAATAAGGAAAAAGAAATAATCTTTATTTATTTAACTGTTACATTTGAACACTTTTTGATTTGATTAAAAATAAATGAGATACTATACTCGTATACTACAGTAACCGTCACGACATTAGGAACTTCATGCACTTACCTTGGCTTCACAATCTCTCTTTGAAATTCTTTACAACCTTGGAAGAAATTCCTGAATTACAGAAAGTGCTTTCGCTATGGAGAAAAGTAAACAAAATTGAAGAGTCGACGGAAGAAAGCTGAGAGTCATGTTTTCTCCGAAATAGTTATGCACATCAATATGTTCATATCGTTTAATAGAATAAAATTGTAAAAAGAAACAGCCGGTAATGTGGTAAGTTAGTTTGTTAGAAGCGTTTGAAGAAAATAAATACTGTAGAAAGGCGGATATACAAACTTTAAATCTTGATTTTCTCGAAATGCGTTGCGGATGACTCTCCCCCTTTCTTTCGTCAACGCTTCAATTGGAAATATTTGTTTAGTATATGTTACAGACACATTGTAATATATAGAATTAATATACAACTATTGTCTCACGGAAAAGAAAAGATGAAAACAAAAGAAAAAATATCGAACATATCTCATTCAAATCTTAGAATGGTATAAGTTTGATCATTGAAATTAATATTCGACTGGTAAGATTTGATGAGTTGAACATAATGAATGTTGCTATTCTTTCACACATTTTATACGTTTATGTTAATTTGTTGTAAAGTCTTTTAAACATTCCTTTATTGTTATATTTTATGATCATAATAAATGTTATCGTAATAAATAATAATTTTCAATTCTGCCAATATCCTGAAAGAATAGTAGTTTATAACCATTAATCACAAAATACTTAGATATGGTAAAGATTATTTTACCTCTATGCAGCAGAGGAAAAATTTTAAACTAAACAATGGGAAACTGAGGTTATCCACGGGATCAGTTCTCAACTGGAAAATTGAAATACTGAGCAATTCAATAAGCGGTAAAGGAACATCAAATTATAAACAGAATAGAAAATAATCGGCAGTAATCTTCAAGATGATGGATTCTTTGTAATGGGTATATTATCCTGAAGGATTGAGGTAGACGGTTTGAAGATATAAAAATTGATGGAATAGCCTATTGTACAACGATTATAGTGGAATAAAATGTGATGCTTATATATATATATATATATATATATATATATATATATATATATATATATATATATATATATATATATATATATATATATATATACCACGGATATTTTCTGTGTTTTTTTTCTCGTTTCAAATACAAATTAGTTGTAGTAGTAAAATTAAATATTTTCCTTGGAAAACAGGACATAAGAACTGTTTGTCCTTTGGTACAATCATATTATCGGTGCTATAGTCCTCGTAATTCCTAACAATCAATCCTAGCTAAAGTAATTGCGAAAGAAAAAAATTTAATTGTCAAAATATTCTTGCAGATCATTTTTCTGTCTTTAAAAAATTTTACATACCTGGAAATAAAGTAAGAGTTGGAAATAAATTTTAAAAGTTTCTATTTATTTTCCATGGAAATTCAATTTAATTTATATTTACGTATATCAAACGAATAAATTATTATCTACAACAATCACTTATCCGTTATTTGTCACTCTCAATTATCTTATACGATTTTATTTTTTCTAAAAGATTTAGCTTTCTAATGGTATATTATGCATCTGTATTACTATTCTCATTTCCGGAAATTTGCTTTCGGCTTGAAAAAATATTTCTCATTTTTTTTCAATTTTAATTAATTATTGAAATCAATAAAAAAGGAGATGGAAGGCAATGCCAGAATTATCAGGGTATTTGTGTGCAGAGCTCAGTGAACAGAATTATCGGGAGACTGGTCCGGGATAAGCTGGAAGAGGAGTACACTATGCCAGTGAAGCAAGCTGGGTTCACTGCGGGAAGATCCTGCTTGAACAATATTTTAGTACTTCGACAATTCATTGAGAAATGCAGCGCGAAGAATAGGGAACTCCATTTAGCCTTCGTTCATCTGGAGCAGGCATATGATAGTTTCCCTAGAGAAAGAATATGGGCAGCATTGAGAAGAGCGGGTATTAATGAGTCCGTTATACAAGTAATACAACACTCGTACGGAAGCAATTTGTACAGAGTGAAAAATGGGAACCGCCTCTCTGAGCCATTTTCCGGGACCAAAGGGCTGAAGCAAAGGTGTTGCCTGTCTCCAAGCCTTTTCAAGATATAATTGGCTGACGTAGTGAAGCAATGGATGAGGCAATATCGGGACTATGGAATTTATTTCGATGACGACGAGCTCCGTACCCTGTTCTTCGCGGATGATCAGGTGGTGATTGCCCGGAGGAAAGTTTTTCTGGAGATGGTGGTCTTCCAGTTGAAGGAACTAAATGAAACGGCAATTCTCAAGATAAAATTCCAAAAGACTGAGTATATGGCTGTGTGGGAAATGAGAAAGACTATCTGCGCATATGTGATCAGGTATGCAACTCAAGGCCACACAGGAAAATGTGGGGGCGTCCGAAGTTGATGTCCGAAACAAAGTGGAGCTCACAAGGAAAGCAACTAGGATTGCTGCACCCTCTTCTCTGGGACAACACAATTTCGAACGAGAACAAGCGACGAATCTTCTGGGCTATAGTCGAATCCATATTAACCTACGGATATGAGGCATGGTCGATGAATACTCGCTTGTATGCCAAAGTTCGGACTATAGAAATGGATTTTTGGAGAAGGAGTCTCCAGATAACAAGGCTTGACAGAGTCCGAAATGAAGTGGTTAGGCAGCGGAGACTGTCTCTGAAAGAATCGGAAAACGGCGGTTGGGGTGGTATGGAGACTGCAGGAGCATACCCGAAGAGCATTGGCCGATCAGAGTCCTGGACTGGCAGCCGCCCGGAAAGAGTAGACGAGGCTTACCCAGAACCACGTAGATAGAAGGAGTCCAAGGGACTCTACAGGAGGGAAACTGGGCTGATAGAGCTGTGTGAAGCTCAGCTCTGACCTGAAGCGGTATCTCACGTTGGAACATCGGCAGAAGAAGGAGAAGAAATCTTTCATGGTTTATATTTAACTATTTTTTATTAGTACTAACAATGAGAGATAGTTAATTGCTTCAAATAAGCAAAATTAATGGTACATTAAAGGAAGCCATTTTGAAAATTCCAAGTTCCTGTCAGACTATTTCAATGAGAATAAGAGCTAGCCTAATATCAAAGAAAACTTAATTGTACATTGATAAAACGATTGATCAAAATCGTTAGTGCGTTTTTCGATAATCATTTTTAACTTTGAAATAGGATCGAGTGTCCGCAAATGTATGGTAGGCCGAAGTAAAAGTACTGAAATGTAATTCGAAGGAACATGTACGAAGATCGGATAGTTTTGAAAGGTTTTACAGACAATCCAAAGATATGGAACGTGCGAGAAAGGCGTGTCATGGTTGGGAAATTCAAAACAAGCACTCGATGAGCGCACCTCAGATCGCCTCAGATAAACAGGAATACCTAGATTATATGGAACCCGGAGTGGAATTATTTTTGAGATCTTTACAACCTTACCCACCACCAAAAAAAAAACTCGACAATTTTTAACTTTTTCTAATGACAGTTAGTCTTTAATTGTCATAATCAGACCTTAATTTCTTTGCAATAAAGTTTTATTTAATTAAAAACAAAAAAGTTACTTTCGGTGAGCCCCCTTAGTAAATGGGTCCGGCAGAACCTCTCTCTCCGCCCTCCCTCTACCTCTGGGCACGACACTGACGGAAAAGCAAGGTTTTCCTTGCTATGATGGGAAAGTACCTAGTGGAAAACCGTTTGTTCTTGAAAAAATAGAAAAAACAATATTGTTTCGGAAAAAGAGATCCAGAATCATCAGACAAATTTCGGAAAATGTAATTTTTCACTATAAATTTAAATTATATATTTTAGGCCCCGAATGTCCTAGTAAAATTTGGGGGAGGCGTAAAGAAGCTTTTATTTTATTTTTTTTTAACTAGAAAATTGAATAGTGTGAACATTTTGCTTACTGGCTGTATCATTACGGGAGGATATTGACTGGGAATTTTATGACGGTACATTACATTTTTTTTGTCTCGCATGAATTGACGTCATGTTTGCATGCAAACATTGCTACTAATGTTGTTTGGTATCATTTATTTATTGATGAAATTAATTCAAATTGTTTAATTATGAAATTAATGTATTTGAAAGGGGGAGTATAATGACGGCAAAAATGTACCCAAGGCATTTTCTTACATTTGTTTTTTTTCCCTTGTTTAAATCAAATTCAGAAAACACTTGGATGTGCTGGTGACACGTGAAAAATTTTTTTTTAAATGATATCAAACCCTCAAACAATCTTCTACATACCATCCACTATCAGGAAAATGCACTTTAAGCAGAGGGGAATATAATGATAGCCAAACCTTGGAACAGATATTTTGATGTCCATAAATGCGCCCGTGATATCATTCTTAACCCTTTTTCGGCCACCCACTTATTCCTGAATACTTAGATATGGAAAAGATGATTCTAGCTCTATGCAGGAAAGGTAAAATCTTTAATTAAAGAAACGGGAACTGAGGTTCTCCATACACAAAAAAGTGTTGAAAAGAAAGTATTTAATCCCAAGCATGTTTAGTAGTGTTTTTATGATGGAGGGGAATCATTCAATATTCTAAATCAATTGCAGATGCGTCATTTTTTGTTTTCATCCTTAATAAGGCCATATTCTCATTGGCGTAGCCAAAGGGAGAATCCGAGAGGTCCGGACCCCTCCGGAAATTAAGAAATGCTTTTACTTATTCTTATCTATAAACAAAAATTGTATGAACCAATTTGAATTCTATTTCATAAATAATATACGTTAGCATAGAAAATATTATATATAGAGAGCATCCCGGGATATCCCCGATTGGGGTTTTCTTTAAAAGTAGATCCTTGGATGGAACATCCTTCTCCCTCCCGAAACGAAATCGTAGATGCGCTACTGCATATTCTTTTAGAAAAAGTGTAATTTTCAAATAATAGTTTTTTAGACCAGATCGATGACAACTATAAGAATAATATCTCATCTATAAGAATATCTCACTATAAGAATAATTCAGAATAGAAATTCTGAGTATTTCTTCTCAACCATTACGTTTTATTTCAAATCATGAGATCCTGCTTTACTGAAGAATCCTATTACTTAAATCTATTATAAAAATCATATGACTATGATATATTACATAAGATATTTTTATTAAATTAAAATACAAATTCCAAAATATTGTATCGAAATGACTGAATTATTTAACTTCATATTAACCACTTATTAATATGTTTCTAAAACTGAATTATTGCTTTCCTGAGAATCAGCTGTATTTTCTTTTTCTACCCAAAGAACTGAAAATATATTCGTAAATATAAGTAATGTATTATTTTCAGATTGTTTTTTATCATTTATTCATATCCAAGCATCATTGACCGGATAAAATATATGTATATCGGAAAATTATACGGGTGAAAGAAATAGGTACATTATCTCTATCAACAACTGTAATACTTTAGGCTAATAATGTCGGCCTGGCAAACATCTGCAGTAATGGACTCAGAGCCATTCCACCGTGAGGGAAATAATCAGCTCTAAATAGGTGTATCAAACAGAATTTTATTCATAAGTTTCCCCTCATCGCGATTTATGGTGTTGATACTTTTGCAAAAGACTAGTCATGAATAAAACATTTAATGTATCATTACAATAATTTATGTTGTATCATTGGGAGGAAGAATGGAGCATGTTGGATAGATAAGGTTGAGACAAATGAAGCTTAGCTTCCTAAACCAGTTAGAGGGGTCCAAGATTTATACAGCTACCCTCAGCGAGGGTGGAGTATGATTCTGCCCACAAGATACCCAGTCCAATAGATTACTACTAATGTCTACTTCGTGGAAGTCCATTGTATTCCTTTTTATGGCTCCAATCTTTTACCAAAGATAGGTTAGATGGGGACAGTGTATGGGAAACTTAGAGAGAGCCACTTAAAATATAAATAATAAAATGAATAACAACTTCCTTTTTTTAATTAGTCTACACATAATACAAACTAAAAAATTTCTAAAGAACCTATTGGGAAAGGATTAAATGCTAATTCATTGTCACGGTCAAAAAATTTCACTTAATCAGTAAGAACTGTGAATACTCTAAATCATTTAAGGATCACTTTCAGAATCACTAATCACTTACTGGACTCTCGTATTAATTATCAATCATCTTGATAACAACCAATAGATTTCCGGGAAGAGCTGCGATGAAGTTTTCGAAAGAACTATTGCCATAGAAATTCTGGCGTATAATTCTCGTAATAAATTTATAATAAAAAGTTTTACAAATAAGTTCTTGCATAAGCTGTTTCAAAAAAGTTCCTAATAAAAAGTGTAAGTTAGAATGAGAGTTTTTTCAAAATATAAGTTCACAGTTATTTTGGAGCCCTGGTTTCCTTTGACCTTCAATAGTTTTACTACGATGGCGAGACACCGCACAGGATTTCTTTTGTTGATTTGTTAAAAGAGATAGATCCAATAGCATCTAGAAACTCAGCTAGCAATTTTCAATAACCTCGAATGTAGACCGAAGAGATGCTCACTGTACAGGATCATTGCAACCGATAACGAAAGATACGATAAGTCTCAATAACATTATATTGAGATTGGCTCTTTTAACTCTAGGGTAGAGATGAGACTTTTGATTTAGAATATCGATCATTAACAGTACTTAGTAAAGAATAATTTGGTTGGTCTTAGCATTTGCCATAAAAGCAGAACGACAAGAAGAGAATTCTATTAGAGCTAGAGAGAGCCCTCCATTCCTGCTCCGAATACTGGATACCTATAGAACGACCCCATTCCTGGCCGATTATTGAATATTAATTTAATGGCTTTCCCTAAAGCTCTTATCAAATTAAACCCGGGCCAAATTCCGCCTGAGCCTTCGCTGATCCTGCAATCGAAAGTAGCGAGGAATGGGTAACCTTCGCTCTTGTAGCTATATATTTTATTTAAGGTATATTTTTTTATTTTTAACTTTTAAACCTAATAGCAGGATTCAATTTTTTGGGTTTCATAAACAAAATAGTAATGTCGGAATACACACAAAAATTTAAAAAATAAGTAAATAAACAGTCAACGTTTTATTCTTCAAAACCGAAACTTGCTGTTAATTCATGTTGTTAAGCAAAAAAACTAATTTATTAATTAGCAGATTGTTGCAATAGTTATAAAATGTAACATCCAATAAACACTCAAACTTAAGAAATCTTACTTTTTCCAACGTAATTTTTTTTTTCTGTACGTAAGTATGTAAACTGTGGAAGTGACAGATTTTATAGGAGAGCAAAAAGAAAGTTCAGATCGTATTGTATTGCTTGTTGTGGATGGTGGTCTGTATTTATAGTTGAATTTTGCATATTTTATTATTCTTTTAGTTTATTTACGATCCTTACATAGTTGAAAATATGGCCAGAATAATGAAATTCTAATTAAGATTCTAATAAATTTATTAAATATGATATTCATAATCATTTGATAAGATTTCGATTTCGATTTTCATTTCGCAGACAGAAATCGATCGCATAGGACAAATGTTTTCATTTGGATAAATATTATTGATTAACAGTTATTTTTAAATCGTTTCAAGCATTAAAAGCCAAATAAGCAGTCCTAGATATCTGTTCAGCCTTGTTATCTAGCCATCTGCAATATATTAGTAGTTTTGTCCGGCTTCCAAATTATTTTTTAAAATCAAATTTTCTCGAAGATTATTTTCTTGGAGGGAAGTTCCTTAATTTTAGAAATATCATCTTTCAATCAAATAGCAAGAAACTCTGTTTAATTTGTATTAGATAGATTTAATGATAATGTAACGTGTTGTATATTATTAATATGTTTTATAAATACAATGGTTTGTTCTTTAACATTCATTTTATTAAGCATATTATTTCATTATTAAATATGATTAATTTGATTAATAATTAATTATGATTTAATTAATAAAAGTTTATTATTAATTCAGATAGCGAAATCTGATTAATATTAGGTATTTTTATCTCTCCAGAGCAGCATAAAAAATACATATACACGATTTTGACATTGTGCAACATTCATCGAGAATGAGTCATCTTTAGAAAAGTTTGAAATCTCAGATTGAAACATACAACTGACGTCTATTAGAGCTCAAAATGGAGCTAGTTAAATTCGCTTTAAGTAGTTTCTGATTATTTTCTTCGTATGAATTGCAGTTTCCATGATATTAGCCGAAATGAAGTCAAAAATAGTTATTTTATCTTTTTCGAAAAAATACTGTTTTCTTAAAAACTATTAACTGTTATCTCGGGTACTATTAAACTTACAGAGGTCTATTACAGAAAAAAAATTGAGTAAATTTACTCTTCTTTAAAAATGGTACACACAACGTTTTTCCTACGGTTGATAGTTTCCAGATATTCAGCATTTAACGAAAAATTAACGAAAATTTTAGGGTTTTTCTTGAATAAAATAATCTTCCGCTCCTCTGCCGAGGTCACAAATTTAGATTTATAATGTCGATCCATATCTAAACAGCATATTAAAAAATCAGAACTACCCGACCTTTTGCGTTTATTTGCTCTTTTCTTTTTTCTATTTTTTTTTCTTCGTTCCTTGGATTAATTGCATAATCCTGGAAATTATGGCATAGATATTAATGGTAAAAAAAAAATTAGAGTTTGCTGTTTCTCTACTGTGAGCGACACGACGGCTAAGATAAAGAAGAGTTAAAGTAGGATTTGGAATGGTCGCGTGCTAGGACTGGTTCAATCAAATAGGTTCCCGGCTGTGGCAGCAATTAGATGGCGCTAGGGCTCAGCTGCTCTATAAATCCCGTTCTGAAGAAGGGATATCCTCTCCCTGCCTTCTCCCCCTCTCCCTAGAACAACAAGCTACTTTTCAATTTAGTTCCTTCTTCATCGGGGGAGGACCTTCTGTTCTTCTGCAAATATGTAAAGTTTAAGGGATATCGTATATCATAAAATTGGTTGTTTTTTTAATGCTAGGATTGTGTGAATTTATATAACGTTAACATTAACCGCAAAATCTTGAATTCGTGATGATAGTGATAATCACAATGTTTATTTGTTAGGAAGTGTTTAAGCTAGTAGGGTTGTTTACAACCACATACTTTTGTATTTTGTAGTAATAAGGCTCAGTGTATACCTACTTTCCTCCACTGAGCCCAACCAAAACCTAAATCCACATGATCAGACCTAGCAAAATCCCATCTACGTTTCGGTCTGCACTCTCGAAACCCGCAGTCGTGCCAAAATTCTAGATCTCACTATTCTTATGTTTTGTAAGATGCTGAATCCCAAATAAATATTTTTTAAAATCTACAAACACATCTTAAGCAGTTATTTCGGAATTTCATTAAGATTGTTCAACTCTTTTGGCCGAAAAACCTGTTTCGTTCCTATAATGGAATTAGGTTAGCTAAAGAAAAGAAAAACTACTATAGACACAATGATGGTGACATTATTTTAGTAATAAATCGTTTAATAAGTAAAATGAACTAATTGTACAATCGCTTTTGGAAAAAAGGGCAGTAGAACGTGCAATAGTCAAAAGAAAAGAAATATTTCCGTCTATAAGAATCTTAGAAAATTTATTAGATTTTATTGTACTTACACTGGGGTGAGTTATTCACAATAGTGTAAATAATGAGAGGTCACTGGCACACTATAAAATTGAACTTTGAAGGACTTAGTAGGAGATAATAAAGTAAATAAACAGAAAATGATAAAAGGCAGAATTTAACGGACTTCAGACCTAATATTCTATGCAATACTTCATTTTAACAAATCAGAAGGTATTGTTCTTCGATTTACCGTATGAGGCCACTTTTCGAATCCTTAATAACCCGAAGTTAAAATGATTATGGGAGGTATAAAAGATATATAAATTCTTACTTTTAAGGTTTGGACAGCTTTTCGTTCGAATGAAAAATAACGATAATTTTCCTTCTTTCATGATTAGATCAGACTTTACAACCAGATTTCAGATCATAGCTAGCACAACCCCATCTTCTGTTCCCTCCAAAACGTACCCGTCGATTCAGCAATTCCTTATCTTTGATTCGTTCCTCATATATGACCACTTTTCGTATCCGTAATAGTCCGTAGTAAAAAGATTAAGGGACGTATAAAAGCCATGTTAATTCTTACTTTTACGGTTTGAACAGCAAGTGCTCGAAATAAAAATAACCTTTTCCTCCTTTTAGCTTCCTTTTATTTCCTACTTGAATTTCGTTTCTTTTTATACTGCAGACCGCAGATACTTGAACTTCTCAATGTATTAAAATTCTTCTTCTTATCTCTATTTTACCGAAATTATTATCTTTTTTACTACTAACTACATATTTTTTTATTCGTATCTATTTTGGAACCTTATTCTTTACCAGGTTATATAAATGTTGTTTTATTGAATTTATTAGCTTCCACATCTTCACCTAACAATATTTATCCATTGGAAAAGCTAAGTTAAACCTCTTTCGGGTTGAATTACAATTCTGTAGGCATTTTCTAAAACTAAATTAAATAAAAATGAGGAAAGGGGACTTGTCTAAAACATAAAAGGACATTATTTCTCGGCATAATAATTACCGATTCGAACTTAGTTATTTTAGAATATAAAAAAAAGTTCAAAATGTAGGTACATTTGAATTTTTTTATAATATATGCTATTAAACAGATTTCTTTGTTTTATTTTTTACCTATTTTTTTAAACACTTCGTATACTGGTTTTTTTTTTTCAATCAAGTAGGAGAAACTGCCTCAAAATTATTTTTGTGAGTTATAAAAACAATCCGTTACGAAAACGAGGTTTCGTTGTCAGTACGAGTTGTTTTCTCGACGATTTTTTTGCTCTCAGCCACTTGTACCTATCGCAGTAGGCAAATATAACAACTTAAAAATCATTTCTATCAGTTCTATTGTAGTTTGTAACAATAAATAAGAAAAAGAAAAAGAAAAGGTCCTTTATAGATTTTACTTGTCATAGAATAGGGTTGTCCTTGCTTAGCGCTCGGATCTCTAACTTCATGTGTAATGTCAACATCTCTTCCGTTCGAATAATTTCGGTGATATAATTTTGACTGAAATTACTAAAACCTTCTTCGCCGATCTTTTATGGTTTTGGCCTTATTATCTTCATTTATTTTTCATATACATCTATAGATCACAAAGGGGTATGCTGAGGTGCAACTTACTTCATTTCGGTATTAAATACTTTAGATGATATAGACATGGTTGTCATAGACATATCCTATGAGAGTTTGTTAGAATACCATTTAGACCTTACCGGTTCACTTAAATAAATCGAAGGATTATTTCCTATGAAAACTCTACGATTTCTGAACATTCGTCTTATCGATTGAAAGTTAACTATATATGTGGTTGGTGATTCTATATCGGTTTCATTCACTATAGATCTTAAAAAATGTTTTGAAACTCCCGAATCCTTTGCCTCATATCATTAATGATTCCCATTGAATATAAACTTTGAACCTTCATCAGTTTTTCCAATGTCGGAAGAGTATTTTTTATTAGTGTATTATTCTGGAAATAGTGAGTCAGAAATTCAATGAATAACATGTTAACAATTTAAAGTCAAAATTTCCAAATTTTGATCCAGTCGAAAACTATTCTACGAAACTTATGTGCTATTATGCTACAATGTGCCTGTCAGAACAACAAATAACATTTAGTTAATTAACAATCTAAGTAAATAATATTACAGATAGTCATTCTCTAAGCCTGTAGGTAGGAAGGACTGTTTTTTCTTCCGAAATATGAAAGGTGAACCTGGCGCCATCTCACGGTAGTCGAGTATAGTAACGTCAATCAATGCAGGAAGTAAAAGGAAATATGGAGGGCTTTAAAGTCCAATATTCAAGTCTGATAAAGCACAGACAGCCGGCATTTTTTCTTGAGAGCTATTAAAAACTCAACAATGACCCAGTAGATCAAGAAGCTGTTTCCCTGGTATAGGAGAAGAAAAAGGAGAGCGAAAGAGATATGGAGAGGCCTGCTGGCAATAATCAGTATAAGTTAATTCAAGAAGCGGAGTAAGTCACCTTCCTTTTTTTTGTATGTTCAGCTACAATTCACCCACCTACTTTCAACGTAATCATCAGGCAGTTCAACATGATTATCAATAGACCCAGCAAATTTGCAACCAGCAAAAAAATTTAACTAACCCTGATAATATAATTTTTCAAATTTTGGCTTTCCCATTCCGCATGCAATTCAGAAATATATTAATTCACACTATCCTTTGTCTTAAACAATTTCTTTTATACAGTCCACTCCAAATTTCAAACAGATAAAAAGTTCAAAAGGTAGTAATGCTTGACCATGAAAGATGAAAGTATCAATGCCGTACAAGGACTGAGGAAAACAAAAGGACTTTTGTTGCATTCTAAAAATACCAACAATTAATAGAGGGTAAACACATTGCATGGAAATCAGACGTTATATGTACTTTCTTAAATGAATAAATTATGGGATCTGGTCTCAACAGAGTCTATTCGTGATTACAAGAATTGAGAGGGAGTTCCAGTAAAGTTCTTGTGAAATACGAATAGATAATTCGATTCTCAGACTCCAGCCATTGTTGAGAGGAAGAGCCAAGTGTATTACCAGAACTAAGGAGGAAGGCTCACTTCCATGGCAATTAGAGGGGCTTTATGGAAAACAAACGAAGAGAGAAATTGAAGGGAAAAATATAGCACAACCGAGAGAGAGAGAGAGAGAGAGAGAGAGAGAGAGAGAGAACTTAAAAGGCGACAAACTGAAAACACAAATATTAGCTGGGGTGGCTTTAATTCGGACAGCAGTGGCACAAATTCAGCGTTCGAGCCAGGCCCCGGTGGGTGACTATTATTTAATTAAGGGACGCCCTTAAAAACAGAAGGGGAGCTAAGGAGGGTGAAGGGTAGCTTATGGTTGTTAATAGCCACTAAAGGAGCAGCTCCGCAGATTTTATTGCGTCCTTGTAATTAGAACAGATTCTGCGCGTCAGATTTAGTGGAAGTCTGGTTCACTGTCGAGGAATTCATCAACGAGGCAATTCTATCAGCTCCTAAGTAAAATACGTCCATAATGTTTTGCTTTTAAATTTAATTATGTTTAAACGCTTTTAGAAGGGTTAATCGGTCCGGATTGAAATGCTCTAGTTAATATTAGCTCAAATAAATGAAATAAAATTCCAAGAAAGAATAACTATGAAAATGAGAATATTTTATAAGATGCAATAGTGGGTATAGTCCAGTAACTGCTAGGACAAAGGTTGTGTTGTAAAGTTTTCAAGGTCAAAATCACCACTCCAACATTCCAGTTAGGCTGATGATCCTAGGAAGTTAGTATAATAAACAGAATGCCTTTAGGTCAGAAAATTCATTTTTTTTTTTAAAGAAAAAAAATATTTGTTATAATATTCAACAGACGCTATAAGAAAGAATCGGTAATAAAAAAGCAATATAAAACTGCTTCCTTCAAAGCAATATTGTCTTTATAGCCGATATGCAGCAAAGCCGTAAATGACTAAATCAACCCGTTTTCAATTTTTATCTACTATAAGCAATTCTTAGGAACTATTATAATTATGAAAATAGTAGGTACAAAAATCCTAGATTTCGCTCTTCCTATGTTCGAACTTAATTTCCAATAGTTGAATCGTTGAATAAACCGGCTGCTAGAGTGGTAAGCTTGGCTTTATAACTCTTAACTGAAAACCAAGTCTGTTAGATTAGGTGGATGGTCTGGCTCATATGATGATTAATAATTTGTTATTTTGTTTGTCTTCTAAAATAGACTTTTAAATTAGCAGATTGGACTGGCTGCTATTCGGTCTTTATTAATTTTCCAATGTTTATTTTATAAAACCGTAAACATAGCAGCCCTTGCGATGATCCTTGCGATAAAAATTGCCGTTTCATTTCCGACGATACCTTGGCTGTTTGCTTGATTTACAGATAATCAACAGAAAACAGAAAAACAAATTATTACCATTCCAATAACAGGCCCATATAAAGCGCGTTCTTACTGTGCAAATAACCGATAGATATTTTTTTTTTGTTAGGGAGAGATGGAGGAGATTCAGACATTGTAGTAACCGTATTTAATGCCAATTTAAATTCAGCGAAATCATCTGATCTATAGAAAACAAATAGCAAAATCATTTTTCTCCATTTTGATTTTGGTATGAAGAAAAATAATGAAGATATAATCAATATTTCAATATTTGGCAGCTAACGGTATGGTTAATGACTGACGCAGACCTGGAGCACAACCTTGAGGATTTCCAGGCCAAGGTAGGCGGAAGAGGCCTTGGATCGAAGATGACCTCTGGCGGTCCACATGCTAGTGCACGTGGCTACCAATAAAACCGCGCCCTCCTAAGATAGAGCAAGAACCCAATCTCCTCATATTACATGAAAAATAAAACAGGCGATTCCTCAACCAGGGAATACAAGATTTCGCTACGACCCCCTTGCATTAGTCATGTGCCAAATCCAATAGCTGTCCCATCCGAGTCAAAATTTGGTTTAAATTTTTAGTAACTTCGCTATCTTTACTGACCTTTAACACCTTCAATAAAACTCTCAAGTCCGTTCATGAAAGTTAATGCAGGAAAACCGAGGACGAGTGGTGAATTTGAACCGAAAGTTCTATCTACATTCGTAATACCTAATATTTATATAGATGTGTGAGTTAAGTTTGACTTCGATTTAATTTTAAGAAGTTGGTCGGGGGATGAAGTCAATGTAGAACACACTAATAAGTTTGACTTATTTTATCATGGGCCAACCTTTAGGCCTTAGTTTTAGGCCATCATCAGGGTAGAGAGGCGTACAGCCGAGGACCAAGTAAGTTAGCCTACGCCTCCCTGCCTGATGGCAAGTTGCATATATTAGTGTGTTCTTCCGTACCCCCCGACCAACTTCTTCTTAATATTTGTATAAGTCTTATCCTAATTGACAGCGTTTTTATAATTATTTTGTAGTCAAAGTTATTATGCAGATTAACTACTGCTAGTAGTATTCAATTCCCCATACCTCGTTACTCTGTGAGAAGTATATTTGTATTCTTTCATACTACTTTCTAAGTCCTTATTAAAAGTATCCCAAATTGGTAAACAATAATAATAATAAACAAAAGAAATCAAATTACCATCACTTCAAAACAACCAAGATAGCTACAAATAAATTTATTACCATGAATTAAGCACTTGATGTATTTCATTGAAGTAGCAATACTTCTTATGTGAATAAAAATTAAATTTAAGATACACTTAATCATTAATATTTTAATTTTTCTTATAGAAGGTGTCGTGAGCTACAGCCTTCCTCGAGGGAGCAGTAAGGAGTTGTCCGATGTGTCCTACGACGGCGAAGAGGATGGAGACCTCCTAGTGAAAGGTTTAGGGAGGCTAGTCGATGGGATATATGGAGGCGACAACTTCAAAATGGATATTGGACTTGGTCATGGTAAGTTATCCCAAACAAAATACCTAATTTTATCTCTCATAATTTAATTAGGTAATAATTAAAGGTTAATAAAATTAATATTTAAATTAAAGTTTTCTTATGCCAGCTATCAGACATAAATAAAAGAGTCTTAGTTACGCTGTATATAATTGAGAACTAAGCGAAACATTTGAAATATTTTATATCTTCCAGCACTTATTCCATTTCATTATTTTTTACAAAATCACTTTTTATAAATTAATGGTAAAATTCTATTTACCTTGGCCGAGAAGAGAAGCACCAACATCTGGGTGACGGGGTACACACACACGCTTTCATCCAGATATGAGTGAGGTGACGACGAACTTGTTAAGCTTGTTAAGTACTGGATCAAGTGGAGGAAATAGTTCAAAAGAATTGTGTTAGGCTGGCTTCTTTGTTTCCTCGTAGATGTTATGTTCGTTTGAAAGTTGGGAAAAAAAAGTTCGTTTTTTCACAAATATTAGTACAAGTGATAACAGTTTCCTATTTTTCATTACGGAATAATTCTTCAGTAAATCACTAGCTATAGCGGATAATGAACATTTCACAGATATAGTAGAATCGCACTGACGCTTTCTGGAAAAACGTTTTTAACGTCTTTCTAAGTCTATAAAATAAGTACAAACCCTTTTTTTCTCCTCTTTTTCATCTTCTTATTTTTCTTATTTCAGGTTAGGATGATAAATATGAATTCCATAGTCGCCAAAGGTCCACTAGGGTATTATACAGGAGAGCGTGATAGCCAAGGTTTATATTTATTTTGCGGCAATCCCGAAAAATGAATCTTGGCATTCCCACTCAGCACAACAGGATTAGAAAAATAAAATATTTTTTATGCAGAATATATTCTATTTGGAACTACAGTGCTCAATATAAATTTGAATTGATATTTTATCGCACATTAATTATATTTCAGTATTTTAAATGTTTGCGTCCTAACTAAGTTTAAGATATTCTAATTTCATGGTACCTGATAAATAAAAAGAATGTTTAACGGACAGGATAAGCATTTCCTCCCGTAACTGGAGAGCACAACCACGCTAAACACAATAAACAACATTATCATGGAGCTTTTATCTCTTGACAACTCAACGCCTTTTCGGGTGCGACGTGTGTAAATACATTTATTTCCAAAAATAAGGGCAAAAACGCACACTAACAGATGTCTAAAATAAAAATAAATGTATATAATTTGAGATACAAGACAGGCTCCGAAAGAAAAAAATTGGGTTCGCCATGATTTTTTTTTAAGTTTGTTCCAATTTTAATAAAATTAAAGTCGCAATTACTTTTGCAAACAATTTTAATGATATCTTTATAATAAATGAAAGAGTTGTGAGCGAGTAATTCTAAATGTCAAGCACGATAACACTTACTCATTGCAACAATTTGGTGACAGGTTGAAGAGAATTGGCTTCTTCTGTACCGATTAATTCTAACTTCCCAGATGTTTTTATCTCCCCACGCGGAGATTGGAATGAAAAGACTGATAAGCCTGGGCTTGTGCAAGACAAAGTGAATATTAGCGTAAATTATTCGATCAACTTACTATTCCGACTTTTTTCCAGCTAGATTTGATTTCTAAACACAGGACCAATGCAGAACTAACTTAGGTATTTTTTAGTACTAAACAGTTACCATGAATAATAAATTAAAGTTCAGCCATCAAAAGATCGGCGTTCTTCAGTAATATGAGAACACATGAGAAATTCCAATAACAATAAATCTCAGCGATGGTAAAGTCTGATGCCTGCATTTAATCGTTGCACCAGTTGTTGTTAAACCAACTCTTAATGGCACCTCCAGGCTAACTTGACTTAAACAAATAAAAAAAAATTAAATTCTTATAACACCACCCTTTAATAGAATTTTATACGCACTCATTTCCAACACAATATTAAATAATTGGTAAACAAATATAAAAATAAATATTTTTTAGTACCTTAAATAATACTTAGAATCACTACTTTTAGTAAAATAAAGACAAATAACTGGAACATTACAAAATTTCCAATCTAGCTTCGTTAAGTTGGTAAACTGTAGAATAACCTTTTAATTAGGATAAGCATTTCCTATCCTAATTGGAGAGCATGAACAAGCTAAACACACTGGATAACTACAACATTTTTTACCAGGAGTTCTCATTCATAGGATGAGTATTTGAATTGTTCAGCATGCTTAAAATTATTTAAGGAGATGAATATAAAAACAGCATTCAATCATGTTAACTCTTATAAAGAACTAAAATCAGTTCTTACAAGTATTAGTTAAACTTTGACAAAAGATATAATGAAGAGGTATTCATACTAAATGGAGAAGTTTTAACTAAAATGAAAATTAAAACTCTTTATTTAAAAAAAAATAGTATCGATAGATAATAGACATAAATTGACAAAAAAAAGAAAGTTAATTACAGTTTATGTTTAATAATATATTCTATAATTGAGATAGACAATGGGCAATACTTCTCGATATATCTCGTATTACATATTAAAATATAAAATATACAATAATAAAAATAAACAAATTTATTTTTAAAATACGATTAAATGAAATTATAAATAAAATGATTTACCCGTCGTATTATTTAAAAAAATTATTATTGTATTAAAACATTTAATAATATTGAATTATGGTAATAAGAATTTTATTCAGTTTTGGCAGACAATAACCGTTGCTCAAATTAATAACTTTACTAGCAATATAATTTAATGTGACTATAATAGTTGAAAATGAAAATTTTTCTTTTCTTTATTTTATACTTTAATCTTATAATCGAGGGTTAAGGTACAATTTTCCAAAAATATTTCAATTTGTACTCAATCATGGAACAAATGAAAATATGTCTTCTGGGACTTTAACTTTGCTCACAGAACAGTTGATGCGTTTGTTTTTACAGGATTTGGTAATTAAACTAAGCATTTTTAAATCAAGTTTTAAGTTCATTTTGAAAAATATTGAAATAAATTCAAATCAACACAATTATGTTGCTATCCTTTAATATCACATCTAATACTGATATCGAATAAATTGATAGAGAAATAAAATAGAATAAACAAATAAAAAATCTTTGGTTTACCGATGTTTATTAATCCTTAACCAGAGGAATAAAAATGGTTAAGGAAATTTTTGATGCCTCTAATACGAGTATATTAGATGGCTCACCATTTTCAAACCCCTTCGTGTTTCTAGACAACTTTTTTGTGGCCTCTCTCTTTATGACATACGTTCAACGGCGGCGATATAATATTTTAAGACTGGGAGTAAAGGTTTTTGCTGCTTACCAGAATATTTTAAGGTTTACGTTCCCCGAAGAAACCTGCCCCTCTCCCCTACTTATTAAAACTTTATAAAAGGTCATAGCTAACGAGAAGATAAGGCTGGAAATTTCTTACTTCAGCAAACCGGCAAGTTGTATAATTCTTAACACCCCTGTCAGGTAGGAGTCGTAAATAGTCTCCGTGTTGCTAACTCGATAGCCAACTAAAATCAGAAATTCCATCACGGTCCTTCATCAAATAAAATCTACGCAAGTAAACTTTCTCGCAACTTAGAACCATTGGACGATGAGTTGGAATTAAAATCAAATATTACTGATTTTCACTGTTTCTATGTTTTCCTCTCTTTTGATTTCTGATACTTCCCCTAAGCGGGTAATGTTTGAATTATGGCATAGCAACGTACCCCAGACATTTGTACAGGAAAAAACAATCCCCTCCGGAAATATACCGACGTAGTGCAAGAATTATAGCCATTACAGCCGCATACGGTTTCGTTAAAAAAAAAGGGGGGGAGGAGTAAATTTCTACCCTTTCTAGGATATGCGACATAATCATATATCTAACAAATAACCAACCTTTAAAAAAAAAGTTAAACTTTTTCAATTTAAGCTATTATGCCAGCGTTACCTCAATAATTCAATTGCTTTGAAGACATCTTCCATCAATAATTTAGGCTTATAACAATACATTATCAATATACATTGCATCAATATTTGTATATCGCATAATTTAATGTGCTTTGTATAATTAACATTCAGAGAGAGAGAGAGAGAGAGAGAGAGAGAGAGAGATCACCTTCCTCACTCTAAGACATCTACGAAAAGCAGAAGTACTAAACAACCAAAAATGTACATAAGACCAAAAAAATAAAAAATTAAAAATGAAAAGAAAAATAACAAATACAAAGGAAGTAGGAAGGTAATAATGCATAGGAGAGAAAGGTTTATATATATATATATATATATATATATATAGAGAGAGAGAGAGAGAGATATCTATATATATATATATATATATATATATATATATATATACACTTATTAAATGAACATAATTGAAAGTTTGTTCAAAATTATTGTATGTATAAATGCAGCATTAAAAAATCGAATTAATTCAAGTTCAAAATATAATTAGTTCAACCATTCAAGAGATAATCGTGACACAGACAGGCCAATGGCCAAAAATACCAGACCAGACTCTGCCACTTTATTATTTCAAAAACATCTAAGAACCATAAAGTTGATATAGTTAAAATTTGGTAAAAATTGGTTCAATGGTTTTCCTGGTTAGCTCTTACAAACGAAAAACAAGCTGTCCTTTTATATAATAGCATGATTGATATGTATATACATTTGTTCTGTCTAGCCCGAAATCGCGTTCGTGTGTGAAATCTTCCAGTTATATCCTAAAAATCATTTTATGTCTTGTTTTGATTTTGAGTTTTTGCTTTCCTTTATTTTGTCAACTATTTAAATAAAACCTAAATTTATTTTACATCAATGCTATCCATTAACCTCAACAAATCTTTTGTATACTAAACTAATAAACAAATTTCGCGTTAAGGTTTACTCATTTTTTTTTCTTTTCCGTTGCTATAATTTTAAACAACAGAAAATATTTGATTGATTATGAGATTTTCTGCAAACCAACAATGTTAAAAAAACAAACAGTGACGATCAGAAGATCGTTCTACTGATTATGAAGAACGTTTAATAATCACAAATCAAATAAATAATGTATTCTAAATCTTAAACAAGACACAAATGTCATAATTACGTTATAATTAGAACATTTTAAACAAAGCATTTTAAACAAAATCTCTCAATAACTAATAGTATATTATATTAACTAATCAGACAACGTTTCGCAAATTGATGTTTCACAATGCCAGAAAATCCTTGATGCTGGAAAGAGATAGTATATCCCACTTCAACATTCTACTACAGATTAACCAAAAAAGAGATAGTTGCTCGTAAAGTTCAGTGCATACGAATGATAATGCAAAATCTATTGATTAGTTTCTTAGGTAAATGACCTGGTGGCCTAATTTTTTTTTCTTTTATATCTCACAGGTTGTAGGCGAAATGTAAACTATCTTAAAATACAATGGATGATACAATACAGACGGTGGCGGCTGGATGATGAGTGACCATGTAAGCCGTCACCAAGGGCTACAAGAACTGCTATTGAATTTCATGAGATAGAACCAGCTCTCCTTTGGCTTCCGGATCAGCAATAAATTACACTTATCTCACACAATATAAGCATTACTGTCCCTTTATAAACTGTAACCCATGCCTGGATAGATTATATTCTGCAACAAATTTGACGTGGGCCTATTGTGTCCAATCAAATTTAGTATCAGCTAATTTAAATTAAGAACAAGGCAAGTGGACTTCAGTTATTAAATAGGAGTCATTTTTGATATCGAAGAAAATCATAAAATTTAACCTCATCCTGCATAATTTATTTCATTATCTTTAATAAAACGTTAAGGAAAGATTAGTTATTATTATTATTATGCTGATTGAATCCGATACGAATCCTATCTTACCACAATAAAATGTTAACAAACAACTAGTGGGTTTTGTCAAGTTAGGAAAGTGATTTGGCAGACGCCTGCTGGATTTATTCAACACCAAAAGAAAAGTGTCACTTTCTTCTTTCTGGCCGTAAAGTTGAGAATCATGCCACCTCTAACAGGGACACTGCCTCCTAGGCTCAACATGGGTTCATGGTATGCAACAAAAATTGTATCTATACTAATATAAATCATCTAACACTTGTTAGAGCTTGCTAATAATTTAATCTTTGATTTGTTGTTTCTTTAATTTAGTTACTTAATTTTATCACTATTTGCACACATTAAATTAAATGAAGAAGTTAAATAAAGGACAAATCAAATAATAACAAAAATAATTACATTACTGATTTATTTGATTTTTAATGTTTTGACAAACATTTTTGACTCGCGTCAATTTACACGACCTCTGTCGGTCCGATTTCGTATGTTAAGTACTCGGTCGCTGCCGAATTATTTGTCCGAGGGTGTTCAGAATTTGGCTCTTGGTGAATTTTATGCCTCGGTCTTAACTTTATCAATAATCCGTGTTATATGATATGCTAGAATACGACGAAAAACGTAGATGAATACAGTATTTTTTTTTTCTTTAAAATAGATGGACTGGTTCACAAATAGATGCAAGAAAACGGACTAACTACTTGCTCCCATATAGTGGACGAGGATGAACTACCTTTTTGTGGTTGGATCGTTCGCGCGTTTTCTGACGAATTCAATTTCGCATCTTTCTGTTCACAATGTACTCGAGGCCTAACGTGGAATTAGCCAAATCTCCAATTTGATGAAATTTTATTAATTAGTTTATATCTCTCCCGTTCTTTAGCAAACGTTAATCACATGATAATCATGTATATATATGTATATATATATATATATATATATATATATATATATATATATATATATATATATATATATATATAAGTTAAGCGATGTGACACAAAAAATAATAAAAAAAAAGAATGAAAAGGTTGAAAATAAAACTCACTGTTCGACTTCTGAAAACATACTGATTTATTCTCTCTCATAATCCTCCTTATATATCCTCTACAATGTTTATGTTTGGTATTCATGGTATTAGAAGTAATACTATCCTACTACCACTCATAACTCCCCCTGCCAGTTTCCGAACAGTCCTCGGAAACTCTTACATAAAAAAGAAAAAGAAAAATCTTATAAACTAACATAATAACAGAAATAAACAGTAACAACTTAAAAATAAAGAAATCTTATAAGCCACCACAATAACAGAAAATAAATACTCGCAACTTTGAAAATTCCAATGATTATGTACAAAAAAAAAAGAATCTTATCCATAACTACGATATAAATACAATAATAGTAATACTAATAAAGCAATAAAGACAGAAAACCGACCTACTATCCTCATAATTATAAATAAATTAGAAAATAAATATAACAATACATGTAAAAAAAAAATATTATATCTATCATTAACAAAATTGCATGTTCCCAAGGGAGGATACTCCAGTAATTTACCCGACCGGCGATTCCGGTGCTGGTATATTTAATTGCTCAATATGTACTGTCCTCCGCTTGTGCGGTTTGGAAATACTCTCAATTGTAACCACGTTATGCTCTCGGATAACGATCACCATGAATGGTCCTTCATATCGCGATAGCTCTTTCCCTCTGTTAGTCCCAATTTTTCGGCATACCGATTTTCATTCTCCCCATCGCGTCCCGCACCGACAAATTCTCCCGCGTTGTCCTCTTGACTTTTTCGGCTCGTAACTTACCTCGGACCTTTTTCCACATCGTTCGCATTTCCATGCGGTTTGCCACCATCTGCTTCTCGTCCTCCGTCACCTCTCTAAAATCTCTCCTATGCTCCCTCAGACGGTGAGAATCCCGTGGCCGCATGGATGGAATGATTATAAGCGACGATGGCCTTGGCCATGGCAATGTCCGGTTCCAGCCCCTTCTCTCCTTGGTACACCCGCAGATGCTCGCTTAGGATACTATGGAGGCGCTCGATACATCCTATGCTCTTAGGGTGTCCAGGCGTGTTGAGATGCCATATTACGTCCAGGGCGCGCATCTCCTCCAGAATGGCTGCGTTGTCGAACTCTCGACCGCCGTCCAAAGAAATTCTTTCTGGGACCCCGTAAAACTCGAACCATCGCTGCAATGCTCTGCTGATCTTTCCTGCACTTGGTATGCCATTGCGGCTTTGCTGAATAGGTCCACCATAGTCACCCATTTGTACCCTCTCCAAGTGAATGTGTCGATCTGGATATCCATGAGGGGTGTTTCTGCTGTAGCTGCCTCTTTCTGTATAGCTTTTGGTGGGTGTCGATCATATTTTGTGCGTAGGCACACTTCACATGTTCCGATGATCTCGCTTACTGTCTTTTTCATACCCCACCAGAAGTATCTTCGTCGCAATGCTACCAAAGTTTCAGAGATCCCGCGGTGGTTCGTTTTTTCTTGGTGGTGTGCCAACCTCACCTCTTTCTGGCGTTCCACCTCTCGGATTGTCTCAACCATTCGCCAGCGAATGAAGCAGCGGTCTACACCAATCCTTTCCGACCTCCTTACGCTTTGGATCTTTTCCCAAATGATATGATGCATTTTCCCCGGCTTTGATGCATCTTTTAGGACCATACAGATTTGATCATCCCCGATCCCAGGTTGAGACCAGATCGTAGTAACGTTAGTTGTTCCGTACTTCGCGAAATCGATCTTTAACAGCCCCGATGTACGTGTCTTCCAGATGACCTGACGCCTCTTGTCGTTGATAATGTCATCGATTTCCTCCATATTGTCGGGCTTGTCTGCTGTCGAACTTTCATCCGATGGTGTACCATGTGTCCCCATTACTGTACCCCTTCTCTCTCCGGTGTCCATTCGCTGAGGAATTGGCGCACATCTCTCGACGACTCCCCAACTTCTTCCACGGCGTTTACTGTGATTGCGCGCGACAACCAGTCGGCCACTACATTTTCTTTTCCGGGCTTGTATATAACTTCCATATTATACTGTGCCAAGAACTCCTTCCACCTGGACACTCTTGCTGATGTTTCTTTGAGTTTCCCTACCCATTGAAGTGGCCGATGGTCGGTATGCACGCGGAACTTCTGCCCGAAGATGTAAGGCCGGAAATGGTCTATTGCCCATACAATGGCAAGGAGTTCTCTTTCCAAGGCGCTGTACCTAGTTTCGGCCTCAGTCAGACGTCTGCTGGCGTGCGCTATCGGACGCTCGCACTCATCCTCACCTTGACAGCACCGCCCCCAACGCATATTCACTTGCATCCGTCGTTAGCGCGAAAGGCTTCTGGAAGTTGGGGAATGCAAGCACAGGTTCTGCTTGTAGACTTTCCATGCATTTTCGGATGTTATTTTCCATGACCGGGGTTACCACGAGTTGAGCTCCCTTTTTGAGCAGGTTGTTAATAGGAACAAGGCGCTCCGCCATGTCCGGGACGAACCTACAATAATAATTTAACGTCCCCAGTAGTCTCTGAATCCCTTTTACGTCTTTAGGAACCTGCATCCTCTTAATGGCAACCACTTTTGATGCGTCCGGTCTAACTCCTTCTTTAGAGAGAGTGTGACCTAAAAAATTTATTTGTCCTTGCCCTTGTAGGGACTTTTCCTCCGATAGTTTTAGGCCGAACTGGCGCACCCTGTCAAACACCATCCGCAAATGTTCGATGTGATCCTCCTCCGATCTACTAAAAACTAGAAGATCGTCCATGTATATTTGGCACATAGACTCATCGATCCCCCTCAGGAATTCATCCATGAGCCTCTGGAATGTTATTGGAGCATTCTTCAACCCGAACGGCATTCTGGTAAACGCGTAATGCCCCCTCTCAAACATCTTTGGTTGGTCCCGAGGGTGCATCCTGATTTGATGGTAGCCGGCTTTGAGTTCCAGAGTACTAAATATTTTCGCTCCACTCAACCGATCTAAAATATCCTCGAAACGCGGGATGGGGTACTACTTCTCATAGCTCGTATTCTCGTTAAGCTTGCGGTAATCGATGACCACCCTATATTTCTCCTCTCCCACCACTGCCTTCTTCTTCACCGCCCACCGAAGACTGTTATACGTTGAAGTACTGTCGATAATGATCCTCTGCCGCTTTAAGTCCTCTAATTCCTCCCTGATATGACGGCGTAGCGCTTGCGGGTATCGCCTCTCCTTCACGTATGAAATTCTTTCATTCTTTTGCGGGATTTCGTGAACTGTTTTCCCTGTTACTCCTAATATCTCCCCTTCTCTGAAAAACATATCCGCGAATTCTTTTTTTACCATCTTTCTCCAATCTGTTACCCTGTTTATGACCCCTATTCTAGCCTCTGTTCCCTTTAATGTCCCTATGAATTTTTTTCCCCAATTCGAACGTCCCAGACTCCCCGTTTGTGTTTCACGTTCGCTCCGAACTGCCCTAGCAAATCACACCCTACAATCGCCTGGTATTCGCGGCTCATACTTTTTACAACGTGTACTTTTAAGACCCCCTTCTTACCGGCCCATCTCATGGTACCCAACTCCACTTTCCCATCTACCTCGCATGGGCCACCCAGAGTGATCAATTTACATACGCATTCGCGTGTCTGGAGTGCCCTCTCTTTCCTATACATCTTTTTTACCGCTCCTCTAGTTAATATAGTGTTTGAACTACCCGTATCTATTAAACACTTCAGTCCCCTCACCTCAATAATCGGCAACCCGCACTTCCAGATGCCCCGTTTTTCCACACCCGTGGCACATCCGCTACTCTCTTTTCCCACTTCTCCTCTCTGTTCCTGGTCGTCTATCTCGTGCTGCCGGTCTCTCCTTTTTATATCCTTCGGGATCTCTCCTTTTTCACATGTCCCATCTCGGACGGTTCCGGCTGATTTCTGGCCGACAGTAAGTGACCCTACTCCAGCCCGTCTCCGCTAACTCACTATATCTGGACTCCTCTTCTCTTGCGCTCGAGTCCACTATCTCCTGGGCACACTCCAGGAATGTTTTGTCCCTCGGCAATCCATCCTTTCTTCCGGTTTCTCTGGCTAGCTGGACTTTCAGTATCCTGGACAGGAAATCCATTCTCGCCTCTACTTGTTCGGTCTCCATTATTTCACGCAATTTTTCAGTATTTTTATTGTACCGCGCCAATAATACTGCCGCATATTGTCCATGCGATTGCCCTGGTTTGCGGAACTCCCTGAACATGTGGAGCATGTCTTCTTCAGGGGCCCATCGACCTCCCCCAAATGCCTTTTTCAACCTTTCTTTGAATGCATGCCAGGGTGTCTCTTCATCTGCCCGAATCAAGTTGAGGATGCTTCTTCTAACTCGACACACTAAGGCTGCCCTTAGCCTGGCGGCATCTAATTCTTCTATATCTTTTGCCTCGGCCTGGACCTGGATATAGTACATGATCCTGTCCCCTGCTTTCAGGAAGTGGTTCAGTTCCCCAACTTCTCCGTCAAACCTCTCTTATTCACTAATTTCCCTTCTCAAATCGCGTGCATTACTCTTTTGTAATTTCATGCGTTCTAGAAGATTTGCCTCCCTTGCCGCACCAACGCTAGTGTAGTCGTCGGCGGGATTGAAAAATCAGGGTTTGTTGGCCCCTGTGGTTCTAGCGGTGGTTGTGGTGTTGGTTGTGGTTGAGATTCCACCGTGAGCACCGCCGGTCTCAGAATATCGCTTAGTCCGGGTTCGGGCATTTTTTCTTCTTTAGTGGTCAAAATTAAACAAGACAATAAAAAAAAAATTTAATTTACCACAGTCTTTCTTTTTCTCTTCGTCCCGGGTTTCGGCACCAGTTAAGCGATGTGACACAAAAATAATAAAAAAAGGAATGAGAAGGTTGAAAATAAACTCACTGTTCGACTTCTGAAAACACACTGATTTATTCTCTCTCATAATCCTCCTTATATATCCTCTACAATGTTTATGTTTGGTATTCATGGTATTAGAAGTAATACTATCCTACTACCACTCATAACTTATATATATATATATATATATATATATATATATATATATATATATATATATATATATATATATATATATGGTACTGTCAATCATATTCGTCTTTGGCCAACAAATCAAGCCTGTTTAAATGGTGCTTGTATTTGTGAATCCAATTCGTAATTGAGAGACGATTTAATGTATCGTAATACAATGTAACATTGATGAAATTTTAAATAACGTAAAATAGCTAAAATAGTATATTTCAATGTCTAAAATTTTAAAAATTCTTCTCCCTATTTGCATCTTTGCATTCCTATAAAAACATTCCCTTCATCATTAAATCATATTCTTTGGCTACGTTTAAGGAGAATAAAAATTCATTCCTAATGCATAAACTAACCGATTAAATAACTAAAAATCTGTTTTTCCAAAAAAATTTATATGTTGCAGGTAGTGGATGGGTGGGATGGAAGAACGACTCCTTCCCTAAGAAATATGTCGAACTTGTGTTTGAGTTTAATACTGTGAGGAACTTCAGTCTTATCAACATCTTCACTAACAACTACTTCACAAAGGAAGTTCAGGTTAGTAATTAGCTCTAAGAAACAGTTCATACTGCATGTTCATCTTCGATATTCCTAGCATAAATTTATGATGAATAATTAGGTGTCATAAATAATTTTTGTAGATAAGGCTAAGTTGGTATTTAAGCCAGAGTTTACACTCAAGACAATATAGACTTCGTAAACATATGATTTTGTGAAAGATAAATGGCGAATGATACCTGAAATTATTGTAATTAATTTTAAGGAATAGCATACGCCCTTCAAACTTCATATTTTTCTATTTTCTTAGTCATGGCAACGTTTCAAATTGAAATAAAATAAATAAGATGAAATTTCAAAATAAAAAATGTGTGAATTATGACAAGGATGTATGTTATTTCTTGAAATTAAATAGCATAATAAATTAGTGCCCTTAGACACAAAAATAATTAAATTACGAATGATATCTGGAATGACAGAGAGGCACCTCTCAAAAGATCTAACGGAGTCGTGATGAGGAGGGGTTCCCATCTCTTAATATAATAATAATTATTATTTATCGTAATTTACTTACGAAGTATATATGCGGTCCACATAAGATATTTGATACAAAGAACTAAAAAGCATGAGTCTGGTTATATATTATTGCCAGCCAACATTCTTTATTTACAAAGCACATATAAAAATATATATATAATATTACCAATCCACTGAGCTGGAAAATTCTAAATATATTATTACATGAAAAGATATTATGACGGGAATATCTTGTTACATCGATATCAGGGTGGAGTAGACATTCCCTGTTGAATTTTATGAATTAAGTATTAAAGATTTCAATAGTTAGAAGAAATGATATCTTATGGAGATTATGGACTTATAGAACTACTTCCAAATATTAGATATTGACAACCATAGTGCTTTTGGAGAAATAATACCCAGACGATGGAGGAACATTTCGGAGCATTGATTGAAGGAATAATAAAAATATAAATATATTGGCAATAAATAAAGTAATAGGAAGTTATTGTTTTCACTAAATACATATAGTATCTCAATATTAAACTTTCAGCAGATATTATAAACTATATAATATGTAATGAATAATTATTAAGTTATATATAATGAGTAAATACTTATTGTTGTACGAAGGAATATCTTTTATTTTTTAAAAAGTAAATTTATAAACAAGCTGGGTAAGAGATGCATCTCTTTACATATTTCATGATAAGGGAAAGAGTTTCGAATAATGAAGGGGGAAGAATATCTTAATACTTAGATAACACCATGACTAACATAATTAATCACTGTCAAAATATTAATGATACTTCAAGGGTTTAATGAGGTGTCCATTATGTATCATTAAGGTTGTTGGGACTAGTTGTTTAGACCTTCTTTAAATGTTGTTATTAATTAAAATTCCCACTGCTGTTCGTGTGAAATGCATGCCAAGAAAAAAGTATTAAAAGGTTCTTTTAAAAAATAATAATAAATATTTTCTAATCAGAGAGGAAGTGCAAAAATTATTTTTTTCAGAAATAAACTTTAATTAAGTCAATTTCAATTGACTTAATTTTCCAACTTTAGTATTATAGGTACAATTAAAATTTGTTAAATACCTATTTTATAAAATATCTACAAGGGACAGTTGATACGGTACGTTAACAAAGGACTATAAGAAGTACTAGTTAAAAAAAAACATTTAAAAAAATTGGCTTCATTAATTAAATAATAATTATTACCTTAAAGTATGTTGATTTCCGAAAGAATCAATAATTGCAGTTAAAAAATATGAAATAAAAAGATTTTTCGAGAAAATCAAATCTTTGAAGATCTGGGATATTATAGAGTTTAGCTGTAACACATTCAATCGTCGAAACATCAATTTTTAAAGCTTGGTAAAATTTATATTCACAATTGTATAAATATTTCGAATTTCGAATTTGAAATAAAAAATATTTATTTTATAAAAATAATAAAAATAAATGTTGATACCTTAACAGGATTATTAGACGCGACCTGATTTTGGAATAGTTCAAAGAACTATAACTCCATTCTAAATTTGCATAACATTTGAAAAAATAGGATTTCATCGTAACCAAGAAACACAGCAGCTGATCACTAATCTGAGACTATTGTGAGGAACGGTGTCATGTAATTACTTAATTAACTGTGGCCTTCCAATGTGTGGTGGTGACATCCGCCAGCTTGATTTACCAATTAACGGGTACAATCAGTTCGATCCTCTCCCACCGAAATTCCCCTGATGAAATCCTCAGCATAGCTACTCAGGTTTTGTTTTTATTTCAAAATTCCTTTCAGCCACAAAAGATTATATGATAACACATAAGTAAAATAATGAAAACATAATCATAATTAAATATTTAAGAGTAAATTTTCAGTCAAAGAAAAATTCTAAAGAAAATAGGTACAAAATAGAATTTACGAATTATCTTATACAACTATAATTCTGCGGAATAAGCAAAAAGTAGAAAGGTCAAATCATTTAAAAATTACTGTACCATATTAATATGTATTAATATTGGACAATATTAACCTAAATATTATTTAACAAGCACCAGGTGCGAAAAAAAGATGATAAGGGAAAAGCAGGTAGGTAGATAGGTAACTGACTGGCGATGACAGATATCCCCACAGCTTTTACCCTCAGAGATAAGGAATAAGTTAATTTAAAATCCTACCGAGAAGTGGACAGTGTGACAAAGGCGAGAGGTGGTCCGTCTTGGAAGACATGATCAATTTTAGGAATCCTGTCAACCTGGCATTTCAGAGAAAAACGGAGGAAGCCTGGGAAGAGCAAAATTCGATTAAAGAGGGTATTAATGGATTCGAAGAGAGCCCCCCACCCCGGACGACAACTAGACACTGAAATTCTAGAATTTTCTCCCTCTATAAAACTAGTCGGCCAATCACGATAATGTACTGCCCACTGCCGGGGAACTAATCAACCAACAACGTCTAGGACCTCCTCTTGGGAAGAACAAGGAAGAAAGGGGGGGAGAAGCCGAGGAGGCAGAAAAAGGGGACTTCTGCTCTGATCTCGCTGGAGGGTCGACTTCGAGGACGACAACGACTTCCCTCTGCCTTGATGCAGATGCCTGGCTTTTAGCACATTGACTTAAGATATGCAGGAGAACCCGATGGAGAGATCCTGAGGGACCTTCAACACCAATTATTATAGATAAGAGATTTATGTTCGAACAGTTAATGGCTAGGTCTAATCTGAATCATTCTACGGTTAACAGTTTATTGTAACAGTTATTATTTTCTCTTGTACAGATAACAGTTTATTATTTTAATTTCGATGAATAAAGATAAATGTTAGGAAGGAGGTTGTTCTTTAGTAGCCATGCCCACAATTAATTTGAATATATTTCATTAAGCATGATAGCAATAAATTTGATTAGCGGTATGGTTATTAGTATTATTATTAAACTTAAAAGTAGTAACATTATCTTGGTTAATTATTAAATAATGGTAAACACAAATCAGGGCCTTGGAAAGGTATCCAATTTAGAGGACACAATAAGTAATTCATATTTATTTATAATCTTACATAATTTTGGAATAATCATCCTCAATGATTGCCCAATGGCATCCCTATATACAGACTAATATATTATCAGCTAAATATATATAAATATAAATATATATAAATATATATATTATTATATATATATATAATAATATATAAATATATATATATATATATATATATATATATATATATATATATATATATATATATATATATATAAACTCAACCAAGATAAAACATAGCAATATCAACGCACGTTAAATATCAAAGTTGAAAAACACGATATTTTTCAGTTTATATTTCGGTGCGTCAGGGGTCCAATCCTCGATTTTGTTGATTTTGTTTTTATTATCGTATTCGCATTATTCTTGCCATATTATCTAAGTTAAATAATCGTAAATAAGATAAAAGCATATTAAAAAATGAAACATTTCAAATATAAAGATTCACCCGAATATAAAGATTGACTATCCACTGCAAGCAATACAGTACGATGTAAAATTTCGTTTTACTCTGTAACTTTGAAAATGTAATATTTTCAAGAAAATGAATGCCATATGCATGAGACATTAAGCATAAAATAAGTAGGTAAATATTAGGTAAATAGGTAGGTAAATAGGTAAATAAATAGGTAAATATAGTGAGCAGGAGTAGTCCCTAAAAGGAATATAAATGATCAGACTTAAAAAAACAATAGATATTGTCCTGACCCAGCTATAGCGAGGCACCAGTTGGCTGGGATGGTTCCTGGAGGCCGACCCCATACGTAACGGTTTGACCCAGATCAGATCAGCAGTAACAGTTGTTATAATCCCTCAGCGCTCCCTTGATCGCCAGCTTTGAAAAATCTGTCTGTGTATACATAAAAGGGGCAAAATGCTTATTTGCCTGTCTATCTATAGCTTAGAAGTACTGTAAACAGACCAATTTAGATACCTATTTTATTTTATTTTGCATCACTCTATTCCAATTATAACGCAAAATCTACTTAATATGAATGCTCTTTTCATAAACCTCTTTTGGCTCAGTTCACATTGTCCCTCTGTAACATCGACGACATCAGAATTACAATTACAATTCTCAATGCCAAAAATCGCCAGTATTCTACAGGGTTCATGGTAGAGATATCAAAGGCAATTCACAAACAATCGCTAGACCCATTATTGAATTGATCAATTTTTTTCATTAAAAAAATTTTTTATCAGGTTTTGTTTTCACTTAACTATCCACGTCAATGCGTATAAGAAATAAAAAATAAATTAATATATAAACGCTTTCTTGGAATATTTATGCCAAATGTGAAGGAAATCGGAATAGCAAATTTGGTCGTGACTACGAAACAAACAGATTTTTGATAATACGAGACCGTTAAAACGACCACCATCTTGAAACGGAATTAAAAATAAAAATTCCTACCCATGTGTCGTTTTTCCTGACTTCAAGCCGTTTTTCGCTTTTCCTGAATAAAGGAACATTTGTGTCAAACTTGAAGAAAATCAGACGCGTTTGGTCGTAATCGCGTAACAGATAGACCAACGAAATGACAAAGGGTCGAGTTGTAACAGGATATCGCTTGCGCTCGGTCAACAACTACTTGTTTTGTGAACAGTAGAACTCGCAAACCAATTTAGGCATTTTTCTTTTATTTTATCTATTCCAGTCACAACGCAAATCTACTAAATACGAATGTGAAAATACATAAGCCTCTATTGTCTCAGTTCACATCGTCCCCTTGTAATATCGACATCAGTAGTACAATTGCAATTCTTAATGTCAAAAAATCGTCAGGATTCTGCAAGATTCGAGCTAGATATATCAAAAACAATCCACAAATACTTACAGAACCCATTACAGCACTGATCGATTTTCGCCATTAAAAAATTAATTTAATATCCTAATAATTATTATTGTTATTATCTTATTTTATCTTTTCCTCACCATCAATGGCAATGCTTTAAAAAAAAAAAGATCAAATGCCTCCAAGGAATGTTATGTCAGATTTGATGATGACTGCGAAACAAACTCATTTTTGAAGATACGTGGCCCAATAAAGCGATCACCATAATGGATCAGAATAAAAAAATAAAAATCCCTTCAAGTCCATCGTTTTTTTTTTTTTTTTTTTACTTCAAAGAACATTTGTGCAAATTTTGAAAAATACCGAAAGACGACAGACAGACAGAAGAAATGCCAAATGGTGGAGTTAAACCAGGCTTACGCTAGGTCAATTAATTTCAGAGGGAACGTTTCCTCTCAACTAGTCAACAATTATCGAATAGCATTTGTGTTTTACAAAAAAAAATAAATAAATAACCTTTTAGGAATATTCATGTCAAATTTCATAAAATCGAACAGTACATTCGGTCGTCAACATTGATCGAAATTAAAAAATAAATATCCCTTTTTCCTAACGACAAGGCTGTAATTGCATAACAAACAGACAAACGAAATGCCTAACGAGTTAAAACAGGACCTCGTTTACGATCGGGCAAAAGTAGTTGATTTCTCAAATTAAGATAAGAAAAGAATATATTGCAGATATTTTTTAAAGTAACTAAAATACAGAAGGTAAATTACTTCAGGCTTGAATGAATAGTGTAAAACATTACTCCGTCTGAATAAACCCTTTTATAAGAATACAGCACAGAAGTCAGTTTCTTAATTTTAAAGCTACTGAAAGATTAAAAAACCTGATAGAAATAAGATTAGAAAAACAATAAACGCATAGTCATTATTATGATGACAGAGATTCGTTTTTTAATTGCAATGTTCTTCCAAGTAGAAACTAATATAGCTTTTATCTTATAGCTTTTATCTCTGCGTCCCGTTTAATAAACTCAAAGGTGAGATTTTGAAACAAATGAACAGAATCATAAACCCTACAATCGTCATTAAAAAAATTAACAACTGTATCTCAATGTACTTGAACCAATTACACTTTTGCCTCTTGTTTTCATCTATATTATACTATCTTCTATTTTCTCTATGTTTCTTATTTAAATTTCTTCACAACTTTTTATTTTCTTCTTTTCCTATTCCCATCTCTCCTCAACTTCGAAATTAATTTTAAATTAAAAGCCCTATTTTAATTTGTAAACTACTGTATACCTAGTATTGCCCTATATAGTCTAGGTCTCCTCCACATGCCAGGATACCCAGTGAGTATGTACTATGATTTTAATTGTATACTCTTATGCCCCATTGTATTATTTTCCTGTACTGTTGATCTATATATGTGCGATGTTTGATTAGTTTCATTAATTTTCCAGTTGTCTAGAGTTTGTATACTGGATTAAGAAAGGGTTGGTTGTTAACTGGAAGAGAGAATTATGGAGAGGTGAGAAAGTAGTTGAATGGATAAAAAAAAAATAAAAGATAGAAAAAGAAAAGGAAAATGGTGTGTAATCGAATAAAGACGAAAAGTCTATGAATTATGTTTATGAATGAAAAAAAATAAATAAATGTAAAATGTGTAAATATAAATATTTTATCCACTATGGATTGATCAGTACGCTGTGTATTATAGCAACCCAATGTATTTGGGCTGCACTGATTTTCAATAAATCATTTCTCTCTCTGGAGTTGAACTTCTTTCTTCTACTCGAGGTTTTTATTCATTTCTATGCCTCGTAATAATTTCAGAATAAATTATATTTTGTAACATCAGAAAAATTATAGTTTGGCAGTTATTTAAATTGTGGAGTATGGACAACAGTCCAGTCAACAAAAGGTTTTTCGAAAAAATGATTGTAGAAGTATTTTTCTCAATCATTGTATATGTTTGTTGGGGTTTTGCATCCGAATTTCTGGTTTGCCGTTTCCCCTTCCGCCGGCTTTACAACGAGAATAGAATTTTTTTTTTTTCATTTTTCGAAGATTAAATTACCAGCGGAAATTATCAGCCTCTCACATATGCGTAAACGAGTATGCGAATGCATATGTGTGTAAATATATCATAATGGTAGATATTTTATACGAAAAATTTTAATTTTTAATTCTATTTGCACACGTAATAATTTATATTATTAAAACTTACAATTATATTAAAAAAATTCAAATTAAAAAAACTCTAATAAAAAAACAAAATTAAATTAATCGATACCATAACTCCTGGCCTAAGTCAGCATAAGTTTGGAGTCAGTAAGCCCATTTCATAATTTATAGATACCTTACAATTTTAGTAAACCACAAAAAAAGCATGGGTAGGTGTTTTTATATTTAACATGTTTAGTTATACTTAAGATTGTTATACTTCTTCAATGTGAATAAGAGAAAGTGAAAAAAAGAAAACATAGTAATTATTTACAATACAATAATAATAAATCCATTATTGTCTTTAGAAACAGGGTTGGGAACACTTTTGAGGAGATGATTGGAACCTAGCACTATTGCCTTTGTCTTCTCTGTATTCAATTTCAGCTTGTTAGTAACAATCCAGAGACTTATTCGATTCAAGTCCTCTTGGAGTTTTTTTGTGGCAGATAATTGGTCGGAAGGCGGAAAGGGCAGGTATATGTTGAAATCGTCAGCATAAATATGGTGTTGGGAGGGATTGATAAGGATGGAAAGGTCATTAATATAAATAGCAAATAGAGTAGGGGACAAAGACGAATCCTGAGTGACACAATAGGAAAGGAGCATTGTTAGATGCACGTTGATCTGGGAGGACTACGTATTGTGACCGACCTGGGCAAGGAGGATGTTCTGGTCGGAAGTATCGATTACTTTACAGAAATCTAAAAGGATGAGGATAGATAGTTTTCGGTGTTCAATGGCGCTTTGGAGGCCCTGGGTTATTTTCAGAAGAGCGGATTGAGTTGAGTAGCTAGATCGAAAACCAGACTGGAGAGGACTAATAAGGGAACGTTCTTCTGGGAAGTTTGAAAGTTGAGTTTGTATGAGGCGTTCCAAAGGTTTCGAAAGGTTAGAGAGGAGAGAAATAGGACGGAGTTCAAGTAGTTTCATTTGGAATTTTATTTAATGGTCGGACAAGGGCGGTTTTCCAGGAAGAAGGGAATACAGTTTTTTGCAGAGAAAGGTTGTAAATATGGTAAAGTACAGTTATAAGGATTGATAGGATTACAGGATTTTATTAGATTTACAGGGAAGTTGTCAGGTCCATAATCATTGGAAAGTATTTCGTCATACGGCACGTGGGAGTAAAAGAAGTTTTCTTGGTTTAAACTATGATATTTAATATCTAATGTATGTGAAGGATATAAACTAGGTGCATAGAATATATAATGGTCTGGGGATTGTCTGGGGTGACTAGGAAAGAACTGAGGTTATTGGATTCTGGTACGGATAATATTCGAACTATTTTCTATTTGGATTTGGAAACAAAAGCATTGGAGAGGGCGGAATGGTTGTGGAGGGATTAAGCACGCCGGACTGCGGATTGGGTTCCATTACGAAGTTGTTTGAAAGATGCATAATCTGCTGTCAGACGAGTGCGAGGAAATTTGTGTTTTGCTGCTTCTCTTCTTTTCATCATTTCCTTTATTTCGAGGGTTAATCAAGGCGCAGTGGGGCAGCGCAAGATTCGGGTTTTAAGTGGGGCATGAATTTCTACTATGGATTGTAGATTTGAGATAAGGGTGGAAGCCATAGGAACAATAGAGTTGTAGGAGTATATGACAACCCAAAGTACTGATTCAGATTAGGTTGAAGAGATTCTCAGGAAGGGAGATCCAGACGGTATGATACTACTTTGGGAGTAAAGGATTTGAGGGGTATGCCGTACGAAATCTGTATAAGATCGTGTAACGAAAGAAAGGAAACGGGGTGCTGGGATGAAGAAAAGATTTTCATAAGAGACTCAGAGATGTGGAAGTCCAACCAGTTGTCGAAAAATTGCGTGTAGGAGAATCTGGAACGAGATAAGATTAAGGGAAAACACTAGGTCAATAAGAAAGCATTTGTCACTGGATTCAGAAAGCATATCAGTGTTAAAATCGCCAGCGATAATGTCATTGGAATAAGTGGAGACTAGGTGGACAAAGGAGGATTCAAAGAGGTTGTCGAATGGAACACGAGAAGGTCGGTAAGCAATAGTATACAGCAGACGAGAGGAAATAGTTTAAATTTCAACAAACATATATTCTAGGTGAGGAACGTCAAGAGAAGGGGATCGAAGGAGAATTTTGGCCTTGAGAGTGTCATGGGTATATATTCTGACACCATCTCCCATACGATCATGACGAAGGGAAGAGTAATTGGTAAGGGAAACTTTAAAGGAAGGAATGAAAGGTTTTAGCCAAGTATCAGATGCAGCTATTATATGATAGAAATTATCGAGGAAACAATGTTGTAATTCATCAAAGTGGGCAACAATAGATTGTACATTGGCGTGAAAGGGATTTATGTAAAACAGGAATTCAGTATATCAGCAATACAGCCCAGAAATCTCCACTGATGCCACCACATACAATTAATATCTATGGTCATAACTTCCCAGAGTTTAATAGCTTGGAGCACTTGTCACCGAGGAAAATGAACTCCACAAGGAAATTGAGGCATAAAAAGCATCAGGAAATCGATGCTTTGTTGGTTTTCATAAAGTTTTAAATTTTGAAGACCTTTCTTGGAGCGCCTAGATTATCATTTATAAGACGCCCAATAGTAACCTTTGGCAGCGAGACATGGGACATGGAGGGGCGTCTATGCACATGGGACAGAAAAGTGCTCAGAAAAATATATGGACCAGTCTACTCTGATAGAGAGTGGAAAATTAGAAACAAAGAAGAAGAGAAGACAAGATATCCCATTTACTTCTTGCCAAAAAGTACCTTCTATTCGACAATATAACATTCCTATTATATTGTCAAAAATACATGAGAAAGTGCAATAAACTGCAAACATAAACTTATTAATTATGTAAAATACCAATTCTAGGTTTTCTGAAAAATAGAATTAGGTAAATTGGTCCAATAACAAATTTAGGAGAGATTTTAGAGTTTTCTATAAAATTTCATAAAATGGATTTAGTACCTTTTGGAAATCATTGTCTCGATTGAGATATAAACAATACGGCGTTGTATGATACTGTATCCACTAGTCTTCAATGCGGAAACTGTATATACATTGCGCCGTTTCACTCAATGAATAAGTTGACGTCTGCATGAATAAATATATATAAATAAATAAAAAAAATAAATAAATAATGAATAGAAGGATCAATCTAATTAGGGATTGATAAATTATTTGCCAATTCTATAATTTTGTTTTTATTGAAAACTACTTTCGAAGTGCATTCATCTTCAGTTCTAAAAACACAAAAATTCAAAAATAAGCAATTCAAAATACAGTTTGGTATTATTATGCATATTATATTAAGTGTAATATAAATTAGTATTATAAAACATTTATGAATAATGAATTAATTAAGACAAGAAATCAAATGCATGTTGGTACTCACCAATGTTTAAGTAGATTATATCAAACAGAAAAGTTTGTATTGGTTTGTTCTCGCACTGAACTTGCATCCCACCTTTCTTCCATTGCTAGTTAATAAGAAATAGTAAGAAGTTAATAAGAAGTGGCAAATAATTTATCAATCCCTAATTCAATGAATAAGAGCAGGCTGGATATTTTTTAACCTTTTGCCAACTCAATGTTTCTGTGTCCCAGATTTTTACTTAAATAATTAAATTTATTATGCTCACAAAAGCTCTAATCATAAATGACTTTAATGCCAATTTACATCAAGATACGCATGGTTTAAAAAACGGAGGTTAACGTTTCAAGGTATAATTTTATTTATTTATTTGTATAAATTTATTTGATTTTGTATTTTTGAACGATTGTTGCATTTATAGATTTTGAAAATTTTTTCAACGAATTTGAAAAAATTGTTGGTTGTGCAAATAATAACTGTAATATTTCTTGTACATTGCTTTGTGCTTGGTGCCTTAGTTACCAATATGAAGTATATTACTAAAAATAATAATATTTTTTAATAATTTTGTCTTGAATCGAGTAGTAGACTTAAATAATTATTCCTTTCGATTTGGAGAAGTAAACTGTCTCCCGCATTGTTTTTCTTGTTAGCTTCTTTTAAATATTTTTTTCTCCGCCTTCTTTCAAGGCAACCAGTAAAATCCTATTATCAAACCAAATCAGACATTGAGAGGCGACTGCGTTATAATTACTTTAAATTCATTCCAAACCGACACTTTTTGTAATAACGATACTAATCAGAATTTGAAATATATTGAATTTAGAATTAAAAATTAAGAAAAAAATTTTTGACAGGCTAACTTAAATAATTATTTAATAAGTTAAATAATTGTATAGCTATTGAGGGTGAACTGCAAGGCATAGTACCATCGCTCTCATCCAGTATTGTTTTCCATTTATATTGATAAAACTGTTGGAATCAAGCACCAGAATGCCACAGGAACTGCTTTTGCTGATGATATTGCCGTCACAAATATTAGCTTCAATTCCAGCAGTCGGAAAAATTTTCAATCGGAAAATACTTGCCAAAATCCAAATACAGATGAAAGTCAAGATAAACCGAAGGGCATAGTTTTTCATTACAAAAAAACACAGTGAAACGTAAAACTTATCGAGTAAATCATTTAGGTATTATCTGTCTCAAGCTTATATTTTTGTTTTAAGACTTTAATCTATAAAACTATTAAACGTCCGACCCTATTGTATGACACATTGTTTTTACTCATTGGAAAGTCAACAGAAATAGCGTTTACAATGATTTAAAATGTAGTATTAAGGAGGATATAATAATAACTTCATTGCAAAGAGTGAAAAAATAAAAACTCCATGAGGAATTAAAAATTCCAAGAGTTTAAAATTTCCTAACTAAGAGAAATAACAAATACTTCGAATCAGTGAAACATAAATCATTTAGTGACCTCATACCTTCTGGAGTACCCCAGCGATGATAAAAGCTATTCGAAAATTAAATTTTTGATTTAGTTTGTTAGTTCGGTGCAAAATAAAATATGAACCCTATCACCTGATTATTAATGAGAAATTATGACAAATCAACAGAAATAATTATGAAGATGTAATATAGAACTTAAAATGAAAATCTGTAGGAAAAGGAGAATCTCCAGGCAATGAAGTTTTTAGAAGGTGATATGAAAAAAAAAAAAATCAATTGTTCAACCTGTTCCAAGAACGGTTTTAATCATTCGAAAAAAATACAAAACATGCTATTTAAATATTTACTCCATTTCGTTCCAGTAAAAAATATGGAAAAAAAATAACAGTAAACAATAGCTGCACAATCTTAAATAAATACAATGACAATAAAGATAGAAATATCTATATTTTTAAGGTTACGAACAGCTATTGTTTGCTATAATCTGTTTCCCATATTTTTTACTGTAACGAATTGGAATAAATATTTTTATTTTTTTATTTTTCCCCAGTGAATAAAACCATTACCGAGAAAGGCTTCTTCTCCGTCTTCTGTTGTTGTATTTTAAACAAATGAATCAACATGAATGAGGAAAGGTGCTCCCATGGGATGGTGGACAACGGAGACTTTTTATTTCTTCCGCGAATTGAGTTCATACCGTTTTTCTGAAATACCGTTTGGCTGAAATTGTTGAACAGTCATATTTAGCATTTTATTTTTTTAACATTATGATGTAATAGTTATTTTTATTTCAATATTTCGTCATGGAAATCATCTCAAAATTAAACGATTTGTCTTTAAAGTTAATTTTTGATGATTATTATAATGATATTTTAATATGCTAATGATGTTCTACATAGTACTGAAAAGAAGCTATCGATTCCGTAGATACAGAGGGAATTACTGCACTACGTATTAACAAAAAATTATATACTTGCAAATATTTAAAATTTGCTCCGTTATAATTTTCATCTTGAACGAAATGTATATCCCATATTGCTATATCTCAAGTATATATAAAATTTAAAAAACATTTTTACAACTACATAATTCAAAAATCTTGAGAAAGAAAAAAAAACGAAGTTTCGTGAAGGAATTAATTCAGGATTATATCAATATGAAATACTGTTTTGAATAAAATTCAATGGAATATTGGAATTTGAGTGTTTTTCATTTTATAAATTATAGGAATCTGAATTATTCCTCGATACTTATATTGTTGAATACACTGGAATTCAATACTCATATTAATTCAAAATATATCTTTCATAATTTCATTTTATTTTGTTTCCTACAGAATTGTCTAGTAACAGTTGAACTTTTGGAATAAATTGGAATGAGTTGATATGAATATTTATTCCGTAAAATTAGCCATTGATTAATTATTGCATCTATTTTCATGAGGGACCAGTCCACTAGATTCAATATAATAATATTATTATTTAAAAGATTATTCATACTTCAATATTTATACATTATTTATTCATACCACTGGTTTTTGCACTCCATCGTGCCTATCATATACAATATCAAAATTTTTTGCCAGAAAATTCACTTGTTTCAACATTGTCAACAGGTGCGAATACAAAAATAAAGTTAAAAAAAAATACATACTATTAAAACTAGATAATATTGGAAAAATAAATATATAAAATTAAGTAATGAACTTCATCAGCTCTCAAAAAAATTTATTAGCATTAAATTCCTATTCATTTTTTTTTTGAAAATTCAATTCAATCCAAAAAAAAAAAAGTGAATTTAATTAATTTTTATTAGAAAGCTCAACTTATAAAATAAGCCCATTTTGATAGTGACTGACTAATCATATAAATTAGGAAACTAACAAACATAGAATATCATTACAAAGTCATATGATAAAACCATGCAAATCATAAAGTCCAAATTCAAAAATTTTTAAATTCTACTATTAAATCTCACAAGTCATACAAGGCCCGTTTTCAGCCTAAAATACCTAAAACATACTTATATATATATATATATATATATATATATATATATATATATATATATATATATATATATATATACAACTTCTAGAAGTATGAGATGAGCTAAATATTTAATTATTTTGCAATTAGTGAAAAAGAAAAAAACATATGAATGCTTAGGAGTAAAAAAGGGGTGATGAGGAAAACTGTACTAAATGCACATTTTGACAAAATTTATTTAATTAAAAGTCAATTAAAATTGAACTGCATGATCTTTAGCGCCTACAAAAAACTTTTATTTGCGATTGAAATTCAACATCAATAATTGGAAAAATATACGTAATTTGGTTTTCGAAATTAATACTCCTTTTGACGGTGATATTAATCAATGACATATTTTGTTTAGTCATTAGTACTGATAAATCGTCCCAGGGACCGCTTTTAGTTTAAAGTTGTATAAATAAAACAAAATAAAATTTTTTGAATAGGTACTAATTATTTTTTACAATTTACATGGACCTTCTTGAATCGTTCAACAATTATAATCTACTAGAAATTGTTAAATGTTACATCTATTATCATAAAATGAATAAAAATAAAAAATATATATATATTTTTTTTTTTGGATGGATCGACATCGAGATCCATGTTTATTTAAAATACAACTAAAAAAATAATAGATAAAATAAAGTAAATTTTAGAAAAACAATTAATTTATAAATCGTAATTAACGAAGTAAAGGTTTTTTATTTAATTATTTCTAATTTTATCACTGTTATTATTAGTTAAAGATATGGATTAATTAAATTACTGAATTAAAAACTTACCTTTGAACAAATTTCAATAATTTCAAAAATACTGATGATTGGTCCCCGGAACCTAGGTACACTTAAATCTTTCATGAAAATTAAAACAAACCACTTTTTATCACTTTCAATAGGTTATGGTTACTTAATGGGAAATTTCCACTATTAGCGATGAGGTAAATACCCAAAAACGGTACTGTGAGGTTAAAGGAGCCAAAAGTTAGTAGATGAGGGTTAAGGTTCTTGCTGGAATAAATTATTTTTCGATTCCGCTATTTTGCGTCATAATGCTTGCACTATGATTTATTTTTCAGAACAATATCTATTCGGTCTTTACAGATTCTGAATCAGAATAAAACATTTTCCATAGAGAAATAGCTCTTCATCAGCCACTTTGTATTTTAATATTGGAATATCGTTAGATAAAATATCATTTGGAATTATCGCAAACGTTGGCTTGGTCCTATTTACAGGAAGATTTTTAGCGTTGAAGACCCTTATCATAACGATAAGTTAGATTGATTAAGCCGACTTCTGAAGCAAAAAAGTAGCTTAATTATTTACTTTTAAAATAAAGTAAAAACCTTTTTGCAGACTTCAGTGGTGCTGAATGAATAACATCAAGTCTTTCTAAACACCAAATCACTTCTATGAATCACAAGAATCGATTCTAACAAATCACAGTATAAGTAATCAAGAAAAAATCACTTAATTTGCAATCACAATGAAAAAACTTGTTAATAACTAAATAATTACTAGCTCTGGAATATCTTGGCAGGATACATACTTTTCTATAAATAACAGATTAACGCAAAATAAACGTAAAGTTCAATAACATGTTACGTCACGTTTCTATTTCATTTTCTTCAAATAGTATGTGACAAGTAACATTCTTAAACCGTCAAACTTAAATAGCAGAGATTAATAGAAAAATAGTTCTCATTTTTACATAAAGATTGAAAAACTTTTTTTAGCAGCCTTTACCAAACAGTTAACTGAATTAGAAGAATATGTACTCGTGTAAACTTTTTTTGTATTATGTTTATTGACTATTATAAACATAACGCAAATAAAAAATAAGAATATAAAGTAATAAATGCGATCCAAGAATGTCGAGGAATTATATGGTTATAATTACAGAAATGAATAAGTTTCATAGATGCTTACAAACGTTATTAATTACGCATAATTTTATTTGTTAAGAATTAATCTTAAAAAAGTTGAATAATTCATTAAAATCTCACGACTTAGCCCCATTCAATACATCATGGCCATTATTGATGGTATTGAAAGAGATCAATAATGTAACAATTGTGGTGGTGAATTACAATGGCCGGCCTACTTCCCAGCAAATTAATCTCATGGCGAAACAACGAAAAGAGAATTACTTTTTCTAGAAGAAAGGGATAAAGAAATGTAATACGTGTTGGGAATATCGGGTTACAGGCTTCCTGTACAAAGTTGGAATGTTGCGGCTTTGCGGCCTTAGGTAGCTTCAAATAATAATTGAAAATTAGCACCATTAATTTTACAGAAACAATAATTGGTAATAATCATTTGTTACACTTTACACAAGTGAAAAACTCTTACTATTGAATTTAATCTCGAAGATTTGTAGTCCAGAACCATCTACGATTCGATAAACTGGAAAAAAAAATTGAAATTTGAGGTTTTAGAGAATATGCTGGATTTACTAGATGGTTTCCATGATTTTAGCACATTGCATAATTAAAATGACTACTTAGTACAATTTATTAGAATACAGTCAGTCCTTTTAAAATTATTTCTTTAACACTCCTAGCAAAAAGCCCTGATTTTTGTAATCCTTTTTTTTCTTATCAGGATTAGATATATTTTAAATATTTCACATGCGCATATAGTTTGAAATAATAACTATCAATTGAAAAAATAAATACTTTTATTTAACAAATAAAATATCAATATATAAAAGTTTATGTTTGATCATGCTATAAATATCTTGGGAAATATAGATATTGATGAAATTTCGATCATATATTCCTCATTGACCTGTTAAACATACAATAATATTTCTGAGATTTCATCAAATCCAAACGGCTCGGTTGATTTTGAAGAGACACTTTGAAATTCGATAGAAAAAGCAACTATAATTGGAAATTGTGAGATGGTACAAGCGTGAGGAACGTTCTGAGAGACATCTCTTCAGTTTCTCAAGAATTCGGGATATGAAGGATAGAGCTTTTAGAACGAACTGCAGCGAGGCATTCGATTTCATACCAGGGATTGAACAACATCAAGTGCTTCAAAACCGAATAGAAATGTGACACAAGACTTTCTGAAAGAGAAAAAAAGAGCCACAATTAATAAACATTTTATTCTGAAGCTAGAAAAATTAAGACCTCTAAGAACAACTCGCAATGAATGATTGCTTTCCCATCAAGTAAATCGACACAGATAGTCAAATAATTAAAATCAGAAGCACCTGATCTAATCTTAAAGCAGAAACTGTTTCAAAAATATATTAGTGGCCCATCCAGAAACCAACCCCATAATTTCTAATTTCATCAGTGAACATTTGTTTTACACATTAATAGATGAAATTATCCAAGCGTTCCCTAAATTAAATAACCCTAAAGGTGCAAATCATGTGCCTAAGTTGCATCTACTTTGTAAGTTGAAGAAGACCCCAAAATTTTTAATAATGTATTTTATTGGAGATAAGCAGCTGGAAACCGAACAACGATACGAGTATAATAGCCGTCACGAAATTAGGAACTTGGGATTATTTTTATAAATGTTTACATACAATTAATGATTTGTTTTTGAAATATATGGGTTTTTAATATGTATGTGAGTTATGGAATTTAATTCATACCCATATATGAAATTTAAAACCTAGTCATTAATCGAATGCAAAAATTTTAGAAAAATCGATCTCAAGTTTCTAATTTCAAGACAGCTAATATAGATACGGCAGTAATAATTCAGGCGACAACTATAGGTAAGGTAGTTGTACTGTAGGCTAATATAGATACTATACTATGCTATACTATAGATATGTGGCATGGGGGGAGGGGGTTCCGTGCCAAGGTCCCAGCAACATGGCCAGTAGATTGACCTCTTATGCCCCAGTTGTGGCGTACCGGAGACCGCCTAGCATGTTTCCTTACCTGCACCGCTTATGAGGCCCTAGTCAAGTTACTGAGGGAAACAGAGATCTAGAATCATAGAGGAATCAGACACTCTAACAGAAAGTGAATTCCCTCAGTTGGTAACTGCAGACTCTTTGTATTACCTGTAATACAAACAGTAGTGGATCCAGCCCGCTTTAATCTAGGACGTAGAGGACCAGTTCCCGGGAGGCCACCGGACAACGAAGGCTAAGTTGGAGGAAATGAAGGTGGGTGGAGACTTGGTGTCGTGTGTAGCGGTCTGGCGGAGTATATGTGTGTAGTGGGCATAAATAAAATTTTATGTTTTATAACAGAGATGAAAAAAGTGATATGCCACCACTGCAAACGCGTATTGCCGATAGGCAAGGTAGGAAGTCGAAAAATAAATAAAGAAACTTTTCTAATAAAAATTTTTAAAAAATATAAAAGTTCTAAATCAATCTACCAGATCTGGTACAATGTGGAAGATCATCCATCATTAACCAAGAAATACAAAAAAATAAATAAATATATTAATCTAGTTCAACCCCGTTCATCTAAATTACAACTTGAGTTTCGAGATACAACTATCCCTAGACCATCATTTGGAGAACCAATAGGGAAATAGTCGGGGGCTGGATAGTAGCCGGAGTAATAGGGAAATGACCCTCGCCATGTTTCTCGACTAATGACATACAACAATGACAAAGAACAATGACCATAAACCTTCTAACAATAATTTCTCATTCTCATCCAAAGTAGATAATAAACTATTTACCCCAGCTATTCACTTAGTTGTTTCGTAGGTACATGTGACACTAATTCTGTGGTAATATAACATAACGCAGAGTATTATATTTAGGAATACCTCTGAGGACTAAATTCTCAAACTACTACTTTACTACTACAAATTATGTAAGATAAGATATGCATAAATAAGAAATAAACTATGATTCATATACGCTATGTTATTTTTTTGTCTGTCTAAGCTGATAGGTTCTGAAATTTATATAGCATACAGTGTGTATAAGGTAGTACATGGTAGAAACATTCCTAGAGGCTGATGCGAAAAAAAAAATTATTATAATTGAATGATAACCTGTTAGAAGGCATTGAAACATTTGATAAAAGTTTTTTTTTTAATATATTCCTATCAAGAATGATCGCCTACGTCTCACATAATTTTTTCCTAATGTCGGAAAGCATAATGTATAAATAATAAAATAATGTGCTACCACCTCTGTAACCTTCATACTTCGTATTACCTGAGTGAAATTAAGAACGAAGCTTGGTACTAACTAACAAGGGGAGGGCATTGAAAAAAAAATTATTTTTTTGTTTTCAATATTTTCAAATAAAGATTTTTTGGTGCGCTGAATCAAAATGTGCCATAAGTTTTGAGGTTAACAAATTTATAAGGCTATCAACCCAATAATCTAAACATTTTTTTCAATTTATTTGATCAAAAAGCAATAATTTTTTATAGTTAGTATTTTTCATTCAATATAAATTAAAAAAAAATGTTTTGGTGGAAAAACCACGTCGATGTCATTTTTCAAACTCGAGATAAAAGCAGTTTCAGCATGTTTTATTTTTTTTTCTCGGCTCCTGGAGCCCATTGAAACGAACGTGTCTTATATTTTTGGGGTTATAATCACCACATAAAATTTGGTTGAAATTGGTGACCAATTGACTGTGCCCTCCACTTGTAAGTGTTTATTATTATATTATATTATTAATAATTAAAATATCAATAATAAATGAAAGACAGATCTTAGAATTGGCAATTATGGCCGAGTGTGTTTAAAGCACTCGTAGAAAATCCCATATGTAAGTAAGGAAAACAAATAGAATCCGTAATACATTAGATGTTACGTAATGTAACGAAAAAGCGCATCTAAGTCGAAAATCCAACATGATATCAAGTCAAGGATGTTAATAAAACTTCCATAAAACTTTGTCAGGAAATAGACGAACACAGCCGACCGCACTTTTTAGCTCGACTAAAGAGAATTGTTCTTTTATGAGAACAGATGCCAGTTTTGAAGAACTGTTGAGAGTGGCTGTTGAATAGGAGAAACGAAGTAGAAGAGGGAGGAGAGATAAACTTTGTGAGGGTTAACTGTCGGGAGAGAGACAGTGAGCGCCGCCTGCTGGTGAGAATAAAAACTTTGACAAAAAAGATAACCGCCTGCACATATCGTACCTCCCCCCTCTTCTAATTGGGCCCTGTCCTCGCTTTATGTATTTCTGTTTTTAGGATCCTTCTCACTGGTCGCGGTCTGCTTTCCCCCTGTCCATTTTAATATTTTTACATTTTTATCTTTGGAAACGAGAGAAAGCAGTGTCTAAAAAGTGGATATAGCTAAAAAGATAAAAAAACAAAACAATATTGCTCTTCATACCCGAAGTATAATATCGCATCTAATCCAACAAAAAAAAATGGCTCTTCAATTAGAGTTGGGAACAATGCAATGTTAACCGTTAAGTATTATCGTTAAAAGATCCTCAAAAGATTTTTCTTTTTAGTCGTATTTTCCCAAAAGATCATCGTGCATTTTATTTGAGTTCCATATCTCCTAGAACACGATCATGGAAATTCCCGACATATATGTATTCGCTAAATTTGGGCACTTCCAGCGGTCCACATTGGATCAAATTTAGTATAAAAGTTTCTTTTCTAAACAGAACAATGAAAAGTAGGTATTAATTTCGGTATATTTACCTGAAATTTCGCGGTTTTTAATGTTTTGCGCACCTTCTAGAACCAAATTGAATTAGAGAACTGAAAACTTGTTATATTTGAAAGGTAATTAAATTGCCTAGAGAAGAAAAAAAAATTAATTTAAATCGGATCGGTATTAGATACGGTTTATTAAACTTTTTACTCTCCCTTAACTGTATATAAAATGTAAAGTAAGTGGAAGTATAGAGATTTTACAAAATTTCGAACTCCTGTTTTCGATGGAAATACGCGTTTTAAGGTCTCCTGAGTTCAAATCACACAAGTCTCGTAAAAAGGTCTGTGTCTGTGTGCATGTGCATCTGAGTACAGCCTAGCTCAAAACCGAAAAGTTGTAAGAAACTGAAATATTTAAGGTATTTAAGGTATGCAGGTTATTACAGCAACTTTTTCGTCAAAATCAACTAACCGGAATGGCCTTTTTATATCGTCGATTTTACAAATTTTTATAATTTTCTCGAAAACGGCTCTATCGATTTTTATTAAGCTCGACATCTACACGCTCTTTCACTTTTCATGTACGTAGCACAGAATGAGCGTACTGTAATTGTTAAAAAAACTACTTCATTGCACTTTTGTGACAGAAGACGTAATGAAGTGCAGGCTGCTGAAAATATTTCAAGTAGGTAGTATTTATATGAATTTTTAAAAATTATTTTTTAAAATGGATTATTATTATAGGGTAGTAAGGGAAAGTTGTGTGATGCGCGCACCGCACCAGATTTTTCACATGTTTTTAGACGTATTTTCGCGGTTTTAAAGTAAGAAGGTCATAGGAGAGGGATAGAAAGTGCATTATATATCCGTTTCATAACCACTAGAACACGGTTATGGAAGTTTCGGAGATATCTGATATATTTTTTTTTCCTCAGCACCGCCATTATGAAATCTTCAATATCCATTTTAGTTAAAATCTCAGTAATGGAGCTCTACTGCACACTCTTTTTTTTTTTCAGATACAAGAAAGTTGGAAAGAAAAAATATTGCATATTACTTATTAAAAGAATGTCTGTAAATATTACTAATTCAATCATACGGCAAAAATATCGCACAATATACAAATCAAGTAAAAATTAACTAAATCAAGTAAAAAATCCATGAAAGTAATAAGAAATTTAAGAAATTTGAAAATAATAATATAAAATTAGGTTTGTATAATAATTATAACCTGCAAAATTTTACGTCAAATATGAAAGATAAAATAGATATTAGATAAGCAGAACGTAATATACAGACCTGATTGTGATGTTTGCAATGTTAGATACATATGAGAAACATAAAAAATAAATAAAAACTAGAAGAAAATATCACATAGGAGATTGTAAGTATATAAAAAATGAAGACGAAACAGTTTTAGCCCAATATAGTATATAGATGAATCACAAATTTGATTTTTAAAGTCCTAAAATAATAAAAAATCAAAAATACATCAGAAATAGAAGAATTCTGGTAGCATTCTAGATAATAAAATAAACTTCAAAATTGATACTAACAATTTGAAAGTCCAGTATGCACATATAATTGATAAATTAATAAAACAATAATCACGTAAATCAATAGAATAATAAGCATCTACTTCTATAATCGCCTACTATTATTAAATAAATTACAGTAAGAAATAACTGAAAAATATATTTCAAAATTAGTAAGGTACTATACGTATGAATTGTAAGCAAGTTGAATCATTACAGTCATAGATAAATAGTTACAAATGGTAATACTTAATATGGTTGTAGCAGTTCTGGCAAGTACGAGATAATAGTTTATGGATACTCATGTAGTAATATTATATATTTTCAAATAATGATCAGGACGAAATAGTAAAATGGATTATATGACATACATGTTATGCTTTATGACTAAATTAATAATTCTTTAAATGTGCTGATATACTGTAGAAAATATTAATGTCCTCGAAACATCGCAAAGTTTTATAACATGAGTTAGTAAATAAATATATTAATTGGAAGTCAATTTCACAAATGAATTTGTTTAATGTTCCAGAGGATTTCTTAGTTAGTAAAACAAGAATAAAAATAAAAAAATTGATTTGATTTTTAATATGTAATTTATGTATTTGTAGCCTTCTGCTTACATTCTAATAATGAAACAAAATACAAATAATTTCATACTTAGACATATTGTTACATAAACTATTTTCCAAAATTCTAATTTTTTTTTTTTTTTTAAACTTTATTATTGTAATACAATATATTATATAATCATTATTTTCCTTAGACAAGACCGAAAATTTTCTTATGATGATCGAAATCACTTCTTCCACTTAAAGGAACTCCCTCGTTAAAAATTTTGCCCATCAGAATGTTCTATAAAGTTATTTACTGAACCAATATTTGAACCATTACGTCAATATAATTTTCACTGAAAGTGCTAAAAACCTTCTTCACTGATGTTAGATGCTTTTCATCCAGCCTATATACTTAAATATAAATATTTCAAATATACCCCATATCCAAAAAAAAATCGATTATGTTTGTTCAAGACATGAGTAATTTATTGCGCAAGAAAAAAAAAAATTGTTTATTACAGAAAAATCAACGGCTTTGTTTTTAAAATTATACTTGTTAGAGTTTCAACGTTAAATTGAAATTTTGTTGTTGTATATTGGTTTTCAGAATCCAAATCCAATGGCCGACTGTATATGTAGCTGTATATTTATAAAAAGATATTACATATTTGTGTACGTATAATTTGTATTTAAAATATCAATTGATTGATAATCATATCATCCATGTAAAATAAAGCTAAAAGCTCAAATATGTATCATAAGGACATATTCAACTGTTTAATAAGCTTTTAAGTTTTGTATTACATGATAGATACAACATTATTCTCTATTTTGTTTTTAAAATTAAATAAAAGCTGATAATAGTCAGCTGAATAAGTAAGAATAAGCTTAAAACAAAGTGTTTATGTTGAGATAAATTTCCAAAAAATAAATAAAATAGCATTGATCAACAACAAAATTATTATTGTTCATATTCAATGGGATTCTAAATTATTTTATAAAATTAATCAAATTCAATGAAGAAATAATAGGCCTTATTAATTCCATATGACATTTATTTATAAAAAATCTAATTTACATAGTAAATATATTATTTTTTTGTAACGTTGAAGATAGCCAAAAAATGTATTAAATAGGACCGAAACATTACAAAAAATATATATAATAATATATTGACTATATAAATTAGTTTTTATTAATAAATGTATTGTGTAATTCATAAGGTCTATTATTTATAATCTAATTGAATAATTTTCGAATTTTCCAAAGACCCTTGAAACATAACTTATTAGAAATTCCAGGAAGCAACAATTTCAGGTATTTTACCTTCTTTACCATGAATATTTAAAGAATTAATAATATTAATGTAATAAATAAAGGAATATTGAATATAAATTTATCTTTAAATTACACGACTTACCAAATTCAATAAAAAAAAGAAAAAGAACAGAGGTTTATGTTTATTGATTTTATATTCATGTTATAGGTTTCTGTGAACACATTTAACATTCATTCAGGGCTTGGGAGGATGCGTTCGCCGTGTGATATGGAGTAGTTCTTTTCAAGTGGTGGGAATCAACTTCGTCAATGAGAGAGGAGTGTTTTTTACGAACCGAAGGAAGAAATATCCACCTTCAGATTATAACTATTATAGAATCAAGACAATTTTCAGTCTCTGCCCTAATTGGAATTCGAAGAATGTAAAACCTAAAACGAACAGGTTGAATTAAGAAAATTCAGTTAAAATAGTTGTTTGCTTCCCTATAATATTATCGGCTATGAATGATTGTGCTATAATACAAGACCAAATGAGTTTCACTCAAACAGGTAGGGAAGGTGTTATTAATTTGTTTCATAGGGGTAGAACAAGGGCGTAGACAGAGGACAGATTTATTAGACAGGCCGGTAGGGATATGAAGGTGAAATAAGGCTCTATATAAATCAGGAGCGGTCCGCTACACACTTTGATATATTGCCAAATCAGGGCCTTATAAATAGTCGTCCGACGAGATCTATGGTAGGATCAACCGCAACTCAACCTGTGCCCCATGTCTTCTGTCTTTATCGCGGGCCCATAAACCTAGCCGCTGGTTCCTGTCGATTCTTTATGTTCAGCTCTTCCTTTAATAAAAATACAATGACGCGGTGTCCCGTAAATCAACTAAAAACTGCTAAATAGTTCGAATTTTCGAATAATTCGAACACAGCGTCCATAGGTAAAGTGTGTTCTTATTTAGTCAATGGGTTGCAAAACTTATAATACTATATATCGACTTTAAAAGACGATTTCTTCACGATCAATAAGAGTTCTAGAGTTCTCCATAATTTTTAGAAATATTTCTGTAGTGAAAACCAAAAATATAGCAACTAAAGATACGAGAGACCAATGTCATACTTCTCGCAACTTTGTAACCCTATAACTTTTTTCAATAAACTACAGGTTATAAACAACTTTAGTTACTATTTTTTTTTCACTATAGAACTATTTCTAAAAAATATAGAGAACTATAGAACTCTTAGGGGAGCTATCAGAACTATAAAAAAAAATTACAAATTTTGACTTTGAGGGACCAACTTTACAGAGATGCCTCTAATTGGTCTTTATAACAAACAATATAATATAAAATTTTATTTAAATGTAGTAATACAATATTATATGTAACAATAAAATTAATAACTAACATTGCATTATTGTGTATTATACACAGTCACATCTTCAAATTTTGACAAAGAAGCTTAGGGAAGTCTCAAAACTTGGTTGCCAAGAGCCTGCAAATTCAAATTTACGCAACTGAACGAACTCATACTGCCCCACAACAAACGATTCTATGACCAATTACAAGGACACTCTAACGCACTCATAAATTACATGGCCACAACACTCATAACGCCCGTAGAAGGCTGAGGGGGAGTTGAATGAGGGACTTTCTCGTTTAACAGTTCATGTTGATTTCACGCCAGGAGGAGGTGGCACTGGATATTATTCCTCCTCATGTCTCACGTCTCATACCATGCCTTAGAGGTATTTTACCCTATTTACTGGTTGTTAATAAAATAATTCATAGGAGTGAATTAAAATTTCAAGTTAAGCAAGAAAAAAAAATCAGATTAAAATTAATTAATTGAGGCGATGCGGGGCAAAGTTATTCAAGTGCCAAAAATTAATGGACATGGAAAATATACTTACAATCAGATCAATCGGAAGGAACGGAAAGGTGTCGACAAATTGACAGAACCATTTTTTGGAGCGCGTTTCAACTGGATATGGGGACTATTCTGGACTTAAATATGTTCACACCGTTGGCAAAGGCACATAGATTATTTTGGTGTGAAAAAACTTTTTTCAAAATTTTGGCACTTTGTTAGAAATCTTTGTCCCGCAACGCTTGAATTATCTATTGCTGGAGTTAACAAGTATCTGAAGAAGCACGCATAGCAACATTTTCACTTTTCAGGCTAATAAGAAAAGTTGAACCGACTTCTATCCACAAAAGAGTAGTGCCAAGCTAGAAAACGAAACTCTCCTAGACAAACTTGAGTAACACTTAGGAGTTAAGAAAGGTTTGGCTGAGCCTTTGTTAGAAACGTTTGGGGATTCCAGTCACGCGCTTTTCCCGTCTAAACGGATTGCTCTTCAATCACATTGAGGCCTTTGTGATGAAATTTGTATAAAGTTATAGGACCGTATTAAACAAAGCGCAAAAGATTTTTAGTTTATTCAACGAGAATATCCTGTAGGTTAATGAATCATTATTAAAATTCTACAGTACTATAATTTAATTTTTAAATATCAGAATTTCTTCTGCGAAAGAGAGAGAGAGAGAGAGAGAGAGAGAGAGAGAGAGAGAGAGAGAGAGAGAGAGAGAGAGAGAGTGAGTGAGTGAGAGAGTGAGAGAGTGAGAGAGTGAGAATGAGAGAGTGAGAGTGAGAGTGAGAGTGAGAGTGAGAGTGAGAGTGAGAGTGAGAGTGAGAGTGAGAGTGAGAGTGAGAGTGAGAGTGAGAGAGAGAGAGAGTGAGAGAGAGAGAGAGAGAGAGAGAGAGAGAGAGAATATTTAATTTATAATATATATATTTATTATATATTATAATTATAATATATTATAAATTAAATATTTTCTCGCTCTTACATATCCTAAGCTCTAACCGTATCTCTATACAATGTAATTGTCAGTATTGGAATTCGGATTTTAAAGCATTACAATTAGCAATGTACTTTTAGGCCTTTTGTCACTAGTTCATTTAGTTCATATTACATTTCGTTCGTGGTGGTTGAGTACAAGCTATATTGCTTTCAGTAAATATTTCGAAACTTAAAATCTTAATTTTTATTATTTTTCAAATATTATTCTGCAAACTTTAAATGGTTTTAATATTTACATTTCATAAAATATTACATTAGGTATTCGACGTACACCAAAATATTTTAAATTATTTTTGCGACTGTTGAAAAATGCAGATAAACATGCTTCTTCTAGTTTTTAAAAACTACCACCATCATAAATAGTAGGGAAGTAGCATATTTTATGCCATTTGAAAGTTTAATCGAGACCTTTCAGATAGGTTCAAAAGGATTTAATTGATTATACCTAAAAATGGTGATGTGGGTTTGGCACCCAACCTTAAAAGCTGGAGCATCCGCCCAACCCCCACATAGAAACTTAAAGCTCGATGTTTATGGAAATATGGTATGTTATAAATCAAAAATAAAAATTACAAATGCAAATCCTACATATAAATAAAAGTACATGTACAAGTGATATGTAAAGCTGTTTTTGCATATTTCGGAGAGAATCAAGTTGCCAAAGTTATGCATTTCATTTATATACAACAAAAACAAAAGCTCTGTTTTTCTTTTTTCAAGATCGTCAGTATTTCATTTTTTTTTTTTTTTTTTTATTAAATAGGTAATTTCTGTGCCCGAATGAATAGATCGTTGGAATTTTCTATTATTCCACTAGAACGGTTCAGGTTGAATTTAAAAGTGCTATACCACACTGCGATATAGATTATTATTCATTCCATACGGTATTGAAGATGACATTCGAGTTAAATCAATGAAATTATGCCTTCCAGATATCCTGCAGGTTCTTATATATTGTTTTTTCTCCAGAATTCGGTACACCTAATTCTTGAAAAAAAAAGAAAGCCAATCTCCACCCTTTCTAGCATCTAGACCTTTAGAATGATTAGACAGACCCTAACATCCTATGCAACCTTAACAGTATTCTGAACCGCTTATTGAGAGTCATATCGTCAAACATCTGGTTTAATAATTGCGTAGTTAGAATGGAAATCAAATTGAACTAAAAATATGCTGTCTGTTCATTAAAGTCTCAGAAACAAATAGGTATATATTTCAGAGAAATGAAGAAATCAGATTTCAACATCGATTAAATCCTTGTATTTTACTGAGGTTTCAGCGTTGGTTAATAAAAAAGATCATAAAAAAGATCAAGATTTCTTAGCAGCCTCGAGTCTGAAGCGACGCCGGTCTTTGTCGGTTGAAATTTATTTCATAGCCGACCCACTGAATGATCTCAACCTGCCCACTATAGCTAGAATACGTTAGTAACTTGTACAATAATCCATTCTGTCTGCCTTAATTGGAGTTGGCAAGGACGTTGAACCCCAAATAAAAAAAAGAGATTCATGCTCTTACATTTATTTTTTCTTTGAAATTACAACCTCAGCTATTATGTAAGTTCTATACTGGATAGCAGGCTCTAAAATAAACTGTTGGGTTGTTGTGAAGGACTCGTGGAGTGTTTTGGCTGTCAATGACAGACAATGGCCAAGTAATTTCTTAATAAGGGGAATGATAAACGCCAGATGGGAGATGAAAAACAGAGCTACAATTGTATGTTTTCGTTTGGGTTCCACCCCGCTGCGGAATCTTGGCCAGTGAAAAAGCTGGCCAATCAGCCCATTCGGCCAGAAAGGGAAAAGCAACTGGAGAAGCTAAGCAGCAAAATGTTACCTTGGAATACCAGGTGAACCAATCAAAGAAAAGATTATTCCTTGATTTAGATAAGATTTGGAAAAGAAAAGACCAAGCTAGCAGAAGTAAAATCTGACTGCAACAAATAGATCACAAACTCCAAAACGTCGAGGAAGGAAGAAATTACCCATTGGATACTGCCAATTTTCTCTACCTTTTAAAGATGTCTATAATATATAAGCTTCTTAGATGCTTTTAAAATATAAACAACCTCTTCCTGCCAATAACTTCTTGGAGTGCACATCGAGAAACAAATAAAAAATAAATCTGCTCTTAGCATTGCATAATGCTATTGAAAGATCCAGTAATAAGTAATGCTATTGCTACCTACTGATTAAATTTATTTGTGTTATGAATTTTTTTTTGGATATAATTAGAAAAGATTATCAAAATTACTGAATGCAATCAGTCCTCTTTTTACCTCAAAATAATGTTCTAATTTTCCGTATATATTTATTAAAAAGGTTTATTAAGTTATTGTAATGGCTCTGTCTTTGTAATATAGCTTTCAGATTTGTTCAAATGGATTTTATTTAATGCATCTAATTAGCTACTATGGATTCGGAATCCAACCATAAAGAAAGGCTATCCATCCAACCTTCTCTAATAGTGTTCCCTGATGAAAAAAAAAAAAGTCTTCTCTTCATTCGAGACTGTCCTCTATATTTGCTATAAGGGAATCATTAGACAACGAAGAGTTGAAATGAAAGAGAATATTACGTTAGCCCTTTCCAATTGTCTATTCAGTTTTTGCGAGAGTTCAAATATCCAAAACTAGCATTAAAGTATTATATAGTGATGTAGAAAGAAACCGACAGATAAATTAGATATCATTATTGAATTTGAAACAAACTACTAGATTAGAAGATCCAACAAGATTTATGTTATCATAAAGACTATATCTGAAAGAAAAGAAAATAACTTTAATATATTAAAATCAATAATTTCAGAAAATAATTTAGTAATTTAATATATATATATATATATATATATATATATATATATTATTCCATATAAATAAATGTGGGGTGGAATTTCGTTTGGACATAAGCACTGGCATTCCACTTTCTTTTAAATGTGGGCGAGTTGACGCAACAGAGGGAGATATACGAGCAGCGAATTTCAATTAAACTCAGCTTCACCAGCTATTAATTTGTTTGCTCCGGTCTACAAACAGCTCTGCAGATTTATTAACAGAAAAGGAGGTCTTTCCCCAGAATCAACTAAAAGATAATTTGTTCTTCCTTGTCACAGATATAGCTCAACATCCTTCTCAAGTTCTCTTTATTAGCATCCGAAGATAGTCCTTCTCGCTATTTACCACTGCTACTTTGAATTAATAAACTATGTCTTATACTTGTAATAAATGTTTCCAGCAGAAAATGTTCCGCAGTTTATTTAAAATTTCCAATTACCTTAGATCAACTAACATCTAAAGAATTTTCTACATTAACCTATTAGTCCGTTATTTTACCTTCATTATATATATGCATGTATATATATTGTAATATCTTAAAAAAAAGGGTCCTTTCTTTTTTATTGTTTAATACCTTCAAAAAGGCCCTTCTTTTTATTTCATTATCAATTAATATGTAATATCTATTAAAAGTACACTTTATTTTAATCATATACTGTAATTCAATATAATTAAAAATTATTGAAATACGAGAAACACCTGTGTATGCATGCATGGGTAGGCATATTGCAAATAATATTTATTTTTATGCGTGTTTAAAATGATTTAAATGATACATGATAATTTTCTTTAGATCTAAACAAAACTTGAACAAAATTAAACTAACAAGCACAACAAAAGAGATTTGAGAGGTTTAGTAGTATGTTTTGTATTAATTTAAATATCTATCTGTCATATAAATCTGCAGTCATAATATACATGCCTGAAATTTTAAATCTTGCCATCTTCGTCATTTATATCAGTCGTTATGATGTTATATAGTTATAAGTAATATTTTGGTTTACAGTGTTCCATCAGGTTGAAAGCTTTATGCGGAGCGTTTAATGTATAAAAGTGTTATATGTGATACGTGTTCGTGTGGACTGGGTGATTGAGTTTAAGCGTTCCTCATAATGTTTGTTCCACTTACCAATCAATTCATTGGTAATAAGTCTTTTAAAGTCGAAGCCTTACCATAGATATTCATATAAATATAATTCATATATATATATATATATATATATATATATATATATATATATATATATATATATATATACCATATATATACTTTCGAGAAAAAAAAATAATATTTTTATCATCTCATAGCTCTTCACAAAGTGAAATAGTGAGAAGAGTGAGTTAGACACTAATTTCAATGATGTCAAGATAGGCCTCCTAAAATAATGGCAATAATTTTATCTAAATAAAGTGCGTTAAAACCGTTATGTGGGTGAAACCTGCGGTAATTGACGTATGATTTCAATTGTGACTGCCTATATTGTTGCGTGTGAAAGGGGTCTTAGTTTGCCGCGACAATATTGAAAGAAAAACATGAGAATATCATTTCAATATAATGTAGATAACCACGATATTTTTTCAATATTTTATTTATTTAATTTGTATTCGACGTCGCGATCCGTTTACAAAAAACGGTTTACAACTATGACTGTCTCTCTGAAGATAAAAGCAAACCTGTTTAATTAGGAAAAATAGTATTTTTAGCATTATTTCATTATTACTAATTTAAACGTATGTTCAACTAAAAGTAAATAAAATAATTTTTCTTTAAAATTTAGCTTATAAAAGGAACGTAATTAATCTAAATTATTTGTTGGCATTTTGGCGCCAGCTTAAGCGGCGCTCGTTCGACCCTTCCAAGCTACGACTCTAGTAAATAGTCCAAAATCCTATGGGAAGGGAAAATTCAAGAATCCACCTGTCGAGGAACGCGGAAAGTTTTTCTTTCCCACATTTTCTTATAAGACAACTTGTTAAGGATTTTCAGGTAACTTTTCCAAGATGACACAACCTTTTAGGTCAAGCAGTTTCTCTTTGGCAACCATGATGCAGCCTATAATTCAAATAGAAAGCAAATTGAATTAGTCGTACATTGTTATAAACTTCTAAATGGCAATGATAGATTATAATAATGTGTCTGTATTGAGCTCTTAAATAATGAAACTACATCTAGGATTTATAAGCTTATCTATAATTAATAAAAAATTCTTTGCATCTCGGCTCCCAGTAAGGCTGGAACAATTTTTTCTAAATTTTTGGTTCTTATAGCATTTCCAGTGTTGTTTATTGCGATCAATTTGATGCTAAATTCGTTGAGATATTAGCTTTTGTTTAAATTGCAAACTTTTAATTATCCATAAAACATGTTCACGATTCAAAAAAATTCAATTTAATTAATGACTACTCGGGATTTTCCACCGAGATTAGACTGTCCTAAATGCATTTTAATTTTTGAAATACAGGTTCGAATTTTTTTTTTATGAATTAGTTTTAAGAAAAGCGATCATGATTTTGCAATGAGACAAGTCTCATTTTGTTGGGCATCTTGAGAGCTATCGTTTATTATAGTTTCATCATGATTGATTGAGTGCATTTGTTTCTACAATACTTTAAATTTTGGAGTCAAGAACACTATTTTTATGCAATGTTTTGCAATTTACTTGTTATAAATAATTCAATTACGTTAGAAAAAATCTGTAATAGCTTGTTCCATGATAAAAAATTTGAGGTATTTTTGAGTTGTTTCTGGCCCCTAGATTTCCTGATTTTTCCAACTTGATCTGGAAAATTATACCCAGGATACCGGACTAAAAATAAAATTGAAGAGTTTGTACAAATTTTTTAGCTGATAGAATTTATGACAGTTATTTAAAGACGGCTAAATGATTCAAATGATCATATAATAAGGACGAAAAATTTATATTATCCATATAATGCATTGGAACATTAAAAGCGGAAGTGCCAATTATATCATCGATTTTACACTTGTTTACAATTTTCTCGTAAAAGGCTCCAACGATTTTGATGAAACATGCCCAATGTTTCCTCCTTCAAGCCATTTAACATTCCATGTCGATAGTATATTAACGAGAAATTATCGAGGAAAAAGTTAGACAGAAAAGAAAATTTTATTTGCGCATAATTCAATACATATATAGTACATTCTTCTAATTATATATCGTTAAAAATTAAATTAATAATTTCTACTTTTATATTATTTAGTGAAAACTAAATATAATTTTGATTGAAAATTTTAGAATATATTTTCAGCTTGACAAACCAAAAATATATAGTGTACTGAATTGTCGTATTAACATGATTTAAAAAAACTAATTTATTGAGCTTTTGTGAGAGAAAACTTGAAGAAGTATATTCTGCTGAGTTTATTTCAAATAGTTTTTATGCGAACTCTTTAATATTATGTTAAAAAGATTATTATTATAGATGGTAAGAGAAAGTTGTGATGCGCGCACCGCACCAGATTTAAAAAAATTATATTATTGTGATTTTTAGAAAAACGCGTTGAAGGATTTAATCGATCCATTATAATATATAAATTACAACCGATAATGGCGCGTATGTCAAGATGATTTAAATAACATTTCCTTTTTTCGAAATAGAAATATTTATAAATTAAAACGTTTGCTTATAACTTTCTCCTTCTCTATTTTTTATTTACCTTAATTTGTTCATTTATTGAGGTTCAGATTCCCCTGCTTCACTTTTACTACGCATTTTGTTTCCATTCACTGTCAAATTCTTGGATTGGTAATATCAGTGGTCACTTTGATAAAATCGCCTATGCATGACTGACTATCTGAATAAATAAGTAATAATAAAATAAAGTTCAAACTTTAGTCGGAAAAAAACTTCCGAGTATCTTTTGACTTAACTAATGCAAATAGCTCTGAATGCATTTACTTATTTATTTCCTTTCCACGTAAATTCCGATTCGGCTACGCCATGACGCCATCACGCTATTCGCCGATGATACAGCAGTTTTTCTATCGGAAATGATAACCTGGAAACCGCTAGAAAACTAAATACAGCAATAGCCAGTATACATAGATGGACCTTAAAATGGAGAATAAAATTGAATGAATCGAAATCTATTCATGTTGATTTCACTAACAAAAAAATCAACTATCTGCCGATCACGATAAATAACCAAGTAATATCCAAATATCTCGGAATGATATTGGACGCAAAGCTCCGATGGAAAGAGCATGTAAAAATAAAATTAATACAGCTGAATCCAAGGTATCAAAAAATGTATTGGCTTTTAGTTAGACAATCCAATCTATCTGTAGAAAACAAAATTCTCCTGTACAATCAAATCCTGAAGCCTATCTGGACGTATGGAATCCAACTGTGGGGATGCACGAAAGATTCCAACAGACAAATTATACAAAGGTTTCAAAATAAAGTTATTTGGGGAATTGTCAATGCACCCTGGTACATCAGGAATGATGATCTTCATCGAGATCTTCATGTAGCTACAGTTCAGGAAGAAATTTAAAAAATCGCTCAGTCACATCAAGAACGACTGCAAGGGCACACCAATGCTGAGGCCGTCCATCTCCTCAACTTTGGTAGCCTAGTTAGAAGATTAAAACGACGAAAACCCCACGAGCTAGTCTAAAGTGATAGCCAAATAGTAATAGTTTGAGGCCAATTGAGACAATTTGAAGCCAAAGGGAGAGAAAATTAAAACAGTATAATATATATTTGTTTTTTCTTTTGTTTTTGTATGTATGTTAGAACTAAATTGCTAATAAGCTCATTACGAACTTGATTGTAATCTCAATAATTAATAATACAAAAAAAAATTATATTTTCTGTTTTATTTGTTTGGTGGGTATCTATATTTTTGAAATTATTTTGTTATACAATTCCCATTTTAAAAAAATAAGGCTGAGGGAACCACATTTTCTTTTTGGCTACATTTATAACTAAAACATATACAAAATCAAATACATTTACATATTTAGATGAACATCACAGATTAGATATTTAGCACACAACAATTACACTGACATAAACAGATTCATAGGAGAAATTCCTGTCACCTAGAGTATGAGGAGACAGATAAGGAGATAGATTGAGTTGTTCTACTCAATACTGTTAAATATCATGAATAAACGCCATATTTTCTTTATTTGAAAATATCAATAAATAATTTGATCAAGAGAATATGGAAGTTCAGTTAAAACCTCGCGTCTGCAGTTTAACTTAATTAAAAAAAAAGTAATAATATCTCCAAATATTTTCAAAACTAAAACTTTAATCTTAATTTTTCTATCAGTCATATTTAATGGATAAGAACATTCAGAAATGCAACTTCCAGTTATTAGACTCTGTATAACATAACAAATTAAAAAAAAATTTAAATAAGGCCGAGGGTTTAATAAATTGGTAAGAATTTATGTTTAAAAAATATAAAATAAATTAGGTATCATTAACTTAAAAATCATTAATAGTCATTCGCGCACGGTTTCCTGGCCTTCGGGTAATTATGCGCATGTGATCGGATAACTGTGCGCGGGTACAATTATGGTTGAATGAGGAGATGCTAAACTAATTGTTTGATTATTACATAGGGACAAAACCTAGAAAATAGCTATCCTTTCGATTAAAATTCCTATAAAAAAGGATTAAGGCCTTGAGGCCTGTGTACGCTTTTCTTCTCTTCCTTCTCACTCATCATGCTCGCTGTCCTTTGGGATAGACGGTAAAGGGTTGCCATAGATAATTCCGAGGAATGAACGCTCCACTTTTGGGAACATCACTCGAGGTTGAATTATACAAACCGTCTTTATTAGAAAATTTCGTCAGTTTTGTTAGATTTTTATCGTTCTGTGAAGTTTCACAATTAATCTCAAAGATTTCTTGGTGCATTTGCTGAGCCTACTTAAAAGTGTATTGCTCTACCATATCAAAATGATAAGCGAACATTTAAATGATTACACATGTATATGTTCATGAGGGATCATAAATAATTATAAATATAATTAGTTAAGTGAATAAAAAATTGTGGAAGGCATAGCTTCTTACTATCCAAGGAAGCACAGTGGGACGAATCGTCTATCTAGTTGGAAATAGTTAACATCTAGGAAATAAATAATATATGCCTCCCTTATAAAAACAACAACCTTCATAAGGCATTTACAAATTATTAATCACTTTAAGCAAATTCCAAATGAATAACACAAGCATAAACTTTACGAATCCGTGTAAGTTTATTTCCACACCTCTTTGTGAAAGCAGTAAAATCAATAAGCAAATTTTGTTTTGTTTTTTGTGAATTTATTTAACATCAAGCTTGGAAGACGATCCAGCAAGTAAGTTTTTGTCAAGGGGCACATTGTGACCGACGATGTGATAGATTGTTTGTTTCGAATATTAATTAAACCACCAATTGATAGGAATACTGAAACTAAAACAATAAATACTAATGTTAGATTATTTTCTTTAAATGAAGCTGTTACTATATGGTATGATATTTACATCATCGAGGAGAATGATATCCCTATATGATATCCCTATATCCTTAGTAAGATAAGCAATCTCTATTACGAAGTCTTTGTGTGCGGGTGGAAGGAGCCAATGGAGCCAACTTATTTTAATCTTCTTTATATAATGGGATGTAATGTAAATAGAAAAATTTGAAGGTGGTCTTCCTGTTTCAAGATAAATGGAAGAATTAGAAAGTGGTAGATAACTTTAATCTATCCGTAGACATGCAACTGCTGCCGAAAACCGTATTGCCGAGAGGCAAGAAAGGGTGAAAATAAAAATTAAAAAATAAGTAATATACAATATGGTGGTCAAGACTATGAATGAAAAATGCTGTGCTCACGCTGCAACGACACCCAACGGTGAGGGAAAACTCCCGGAAAATGAAAGGAAAATAAATCAAAGCACTTCAATTGCCCACGGCCTTTCCTCCCAACCCTCAAACTGAATTTTAAACGAATGAACACCTCGGCTAAGATATACAGCCTATGAATATCAATTATCCCAACCCTTTTTAATAATTGGCTGGCACCCTCTTTGGGTAGGGGCAATCAACCCTTCCACTGTTTGATGAGTGCGAAATCCGTTTTGGAATAATTAACTAAGAATTTAAATACATAAATTTCCGTCGGCTCATTAGGAGCTAATGGCTTTTATAAATGATCGTTAATATTGAAAGCCATTATGAATTACATATTTGTCTAATATCAAATTTATTTTATATAAATGAGTTATTTAATATTCGTTGAAATATTATAGCAAATCCGCCATATTGTGTAAAATATAATGTACTATAGACCGAGCGCCAAGAGAATGCCTCTCAGTAGTGGGTCACAATCCAAATAAACAAAATAAAGCGCACACAAATTCTAGACTAGAATGACTAAATGGCAACTTACTTCAATATAGTTTAAATTAATTTAGATTAATTTAAGTTAAATGACAATGAGGACAAGTAAGATTGATAGTTCGAAACGTTTCATCGGCAATCTCTTAGCGAATGGACTATAGATAAAAATAGATCATAATTCTTGGTGAAAAAATAAGAAGACAGCACTGATTTTGGAAATGGAGTTTACGATTTTTAATAATTAAGAAAAAAAAATCACAGAGGAAAAGGAGATTATTAATTAGTCATTTATACTTACAGTTCCAAAAGAAGATTCTTTAAAAAAAATTAAAAAAATAATTGCTTTTCTTAAGCTTTGATAAACAATTTAAAATATCACTGTAAATAAATACTGGACTTAAAAAAATATTCGGTATAATTAAGGTTAAATGACGAGACCAGGGAGTGAAGTTAAGAAATCCAGAGTAATTTTCAGGGAAAAGCTTTGGAGGAATCTTGTATAATTGCAAAATTAGAAAACTTTGTTTGGTTTATTTATGTTTTATTATACTTTTCAAGCCAAGAATATTTCAAAAAATAAATAATTTTCCCAGAAAAATTTATAGTTTTGACAACTTTAAAATGTTGTTATCGCGACATCCTTAAAGAATGATTATCAAAATAAACTGACAACCAGCGAATGAGATGTGAAGTACCTCAATCAAAACATGACATAGAAGGTTTGAGGAAGAGAACTGCCAAGTGATATATCATTTGGTATCATATATCCAGCTCCTTTTCAACCTTTTACTGATGTTGTTGGGCGCCTATGAGATAGTCTTGTATCATGAAAGGTATATGGGGTGACCTAGTAGTTTGTCATCAAATCTCGTTAGGCTCATATTTGTTAGTTGGGGATATGGATATGGGTTCAGTAAATAGAATATGTAACTAAGCTTTTGTATGTTCTAATTTTGAAAGTCGTCCAAGGGAGATCCAGTCGTTGATTCAGCGTCTCGTATTTCGCCGTGATGAGCGGCTTCATGTCATCCTTAAATCAAACGTTAGACCTAGGTAATGCACTATGTAGCAGAAATGGTGTTTGAGTTGATATAGAGAGCAGGTCTCGTATCGGAGTGAAATGTGATCCCTTATCATTGTTCGCACCTTGTGCTTGTTATATTTGATTTGTGAATAAGAGTAATATTGTCCAATTTCAATACATACTAAAGTGTGTTCTCGTTGACTCTTAATAGTAGTAGTGTCGTAATCATAAGTGACTAGAGTGTTTGAAGTAATGTTTGTGCCGTGCATGTATCATTTTATTCAGTATGATAAAATCTATTGAAAATGGTCATTTGACCATTTTTAAATTTATACAATATGTTGATAAATAATCTGTCGACAAACAAAACATAAAACTATAAAGTAAACAATCTCGTGATGTTGTCAAATAATCGTTTATTTGAGCGAATTCCACGACTGATTTTAAAGTTTGATGACACAAATTACCAAGTGGATTCCCGTGAATGTTTTGAAACATTCAGAGCTCAAAATATTAAAAACATATTTCATTATATTTGAAGTATTTTTGTTAATGTTTCTTAGAATATCATTTGTAAGTTCATGATCATATATAGTTGATTATTATGGTAGTTGATTACCATCTTCTATATATATATATATATATATATATATATATATATATATATATATATATATGTATAAAAGAATTCAGCCTGCGTATGTTTGTGATCGCAAAACTCGAAAAGAAGTCAGTCGATTTTGGTGTGGTTTTCACTGTCACTCACAGAATTTCTTCAAGAAGGTTTATATGCATTGAATTTTTCGAAATATTCCCCTTAAGGGGAGAAATGAGGAAAACTATTTAAAAAAATAGATAATTTGGAATCATTGTCATGGCAACTTCATAAACGTGGAAATAAATTCATTACAAAAACATTTTAACAAGAGTGAAATTATTATATAAAAGCGTAATTTTCTAATAAAATCGGAGATCAACGAAAACAAAAGGCTAAAAACTTGAAGCTTTATTGCCATTTTGATAAATTTATTATAATTTTGATTATGTTCCTAGTAATTGTCTAAATGAAACGAGACGAATTCTAAACAATGCAGTCGAATACCGAAAAAAAATTTCACCATTATGGTCTTGGAATAATTACAGTAAAAATTTTTGATGGTAACTATTTTGTTAAAAGTTCTGGTAGTCCCCTCTAGAGTTCTAACAATTATTCTAATAATTATAATAAATTATAATTGAAGCATAGAAAACAGTCTAAGTGGCTTTAAAAAATATTTTCAGAATTCAAGTGTCAATTTGAAAAATATTACATAAATATGACTTAATTAAAAAAAAAAGCTTATTTTTTCCTGATAATCCATGGTTGTATAAGTAATTAAATCAAATTTATAATAGTACTAGCTTTACAATAAAAAAATTATTTTTTTTGTAAAAAAACATCATTATTCTTTCTTTCCTTTCAGTCCCCATAGCCACGCCAGAGCAAGGGTATTATTGAGTTGAATGATGCGTTTCCTCGGTGAATCTATGTTCGCTATAATATTTTTATTTACTTTCTCATTCATTTCATATAGCAATAAGTATGATGAAATGTGTAATAGGTGTATAATTAATGTGTTAAAAATTAAATAAAAATCAAATTAACTTAAATCTTTTCTTTTTTTTTCTTTTAAAAGTTTTGTAAAACCTACAGTATGATGATGAATGATGATTAGGAATTATAAGAACCATAGTTCTGTCTTCTGCTACTTACATTATTTTTTAAAAGTTAAACATAAAAAAAACAAAAAACTTGAAATTTGGGAGGGTATTTAACTTGCAATTCTTTTCACGAGCAACACAGTGCGGGTATTGCAAGTAAATTATAAATTATAAAAAGGTTAAAATAAAATTTAATTTAATAAGAAATAAATACCCCGACTACGAAAATAATTTTTATATCTTTCAACCCTATTCGTTCTAAGGGACGAAATGTACTTGCATATCAATGTCATGCATATCATATGAATATTGAACCTCGGTGTATTAGGTGGGTGTCTTCCATTACACGGCCCCTTGCAAGTACATTCCGTACAATTCATCTATACATGTCAAGGATAGCTCCTTGCATCTGTGCATGTAAACATAGAGAAAGTATATTGATTTTTTGAGTAAAGTATGTATTCGTTTTCGTTTGGGTGTTGAAGGCGTCCCGACTACTATTCCGAATTTCAATATTCATGGGCCTCCACTTCACTAATAACCCAACAATGGGCTTCAGTATATTTGCTAATACATTAGCAATGTACAAGAATAGGGGATATTAAACCATTTTTTTCAATCTAAGATTCGTGAAACCGAACGGGAACTGATAACGTTCATATTCAGGCTCTTAAAATTTGGGTCAGCAAATTTTTTAAACGCAGTTAAAGAAACCTCATCCTCGGGATCTGCAGAGACTTCTGAAGTAGCTCCGAGTGGTATTTCTGTATGTTTCTTTTTTTTAACATCTCATTTGAGGACATTAACAAGCTCAACTGATAAATGGAGATAATATGGAAAAGATCGAAGTTTGAGTAAGACTGTATAAAGGAAAAGGTAAATAAACGCATATAAATAGAAGTAAATAACTTGTTTAATATATTTTGAAACAATAACTAATGAATAAATAAAGATCGAATTGATAAATAAAATACAATTGTTTACTTTATGGTTTTATATTTGGTTTGTCGGCAGTTTATTTGTCAGCATATCGTATTAATTAAAAAGTGGTTAAATGATCTTTTTTGATACATTTTTTCACGCTGAATAAAATGAAACCACTCTCAATTCGCTAGTTCAAATTTTAAGCAAGGAATATTTTTTATTTTTATTTTGAGCGAAAAAAATAACGCTCTGAAATAAGAGTTATTTTTTCACTCAACAATAATTATTATGAGGTGATTTTTAATCTGTTATCAAATAAATCAGAGTTATTTTTTGACAAAAAAAAACACAAAAATTATTTTTACATTATAAAAGTAAAAATCTTGATTTGATTTTTCCCTAAAGAAAAATAATTCTCAAATTCAATCATATATATATATATAAATATAGTACTGTATTACTTTATATAAAATAAAAAGCTTTATATACATTTTCAAAAAATCTAGAATCTGTCCCTTGTTTCTATAATGGTTTTACACAAAAGATGATTTCTGAAGGGTGAAATTGTAGCATCTAATCGCAACATTTATAAGGAAAATATAAATAAGAGATGTTCATTGGAAGTCTTTTTTAATTGTTTTCATTATTGAATATAATCCCCATGATACACTTGAACGGAAAAGTGCTACAAAATTAGACGATAAACAATACAAAAGAGAAGAAAAAATAGGTAGTACCTATGGACTCCAAAATGCGAAGAGTCGTAGATGAGAGAAATTTCAAGTATAAAGCAGAAACCAAGAGAGTGGAATGCAATTAGGAGTTGGGAAAACCATTTATATCAGTTAGGATTCCGGGTTCCGATCGGAGATCTATGAGGTGTCTCCTAATGTAGTTACACAACTTATAAATGACGATGGTCATTTGTCTCAGTTAGAACACAAGCTATCGAAAAGTCATTCGATAAAACTCGCACTCTGTTCATCTCGAACGAACTTGGAATTTCAAATATCTTCAATAAACAATATTCAATGAAAAATAAGATTTTTTTTTTTTTTTTTATCAATTTAATAAATCAATTTAAATTACGCCGAAACACTCATATGGTAAGGGAAAAATATTAATAACAACCTTGGCGAATGTAATTTTAAAAATCTGTATGGTGACTTTAAGCACTTCATAAGCTACTTGAAAAATGAATAATAAAATGTATGTGGAATTAGTCAGATAAATATTTATGTGCATTCATGTGTGTATGTATGGTGGGTTTTATCAGGATTAGTACTGTGGTTAGATGCTTCTTGGCTTCCCACGATAGCACGACACTTGAATATTTTAATGCCTTATTTTTCTTTTTTTATTACTTCGCTTAGCAACAGGGAGGGAACATTTTGGAATTAAACTAATTGTTCTACCTTCACCAGAACCAGAGATATAAAATAAAATGTGTTTTGCACATGCAAACTTCCCGATTTTTTTCCGGAGCTTCTGGGGCGTGTTGGTCCCTAATCTTCAAATTAATATTTTATTAATTTTATTAATTAATTTATTAATTTTTACTAACATTTTTTTATTAAAACCGTGAGCAGCACAATAAAATTCAAACTTGGCGTTTACTTTGTCTTAACTCTATCGTTATTCATTATTTTAAACCTAAATAGGAATCAATTTGGAAGCTGTGAAACACCTTTAAGCGGTGTACATAAAATTAAATTTAAAAGAAAGTGCGGAAAAAGGAGGCACGTAGAAGAATGGTATCAAGAATGGTACTAGATATCGCTAGTGGGACGATACTCTATCAGATCTCTACACACTCTTGTTCCCCTCTGCTCATTACCACTTAAGTCAGATGTCTTGTTCTCGTCACTCGGTTACCGCAGGGAGTGGTGGCTGGTTCCCTTCGCCTGCATTTCCTATGTCCTTAGCGGTTCCTGAAGGTTTGTTCCTTTCAGGGACGCGGTGATGTCAGAAGGCTGGTTCCCTTCGGATACCCTTTTCTCACCCTTATTCACGAATCCTACCTGTTCTCTATTCTTCTCACACAATCTTAAAGAACAAGTAGCATCGAGGACTTCGGAAGTCAAGTTCACCCCTGTATACAAATTAAAGTGTCGACGGTGGCTGATAACTATAATGACAAACAATAGTGTCGTTTTCAAAACAATTATTTTAAAATACTGTGGAGCTCCAGCATTTATTCTCCTAATAACTAAATTAGATATACAGTTATTAAAACCAAGTAATGAAAAGAAGAATGTAATTGAATAAGGTCGCACATAAACGAATCACGAGTTCTTGAACTCTTTATGGTAAAATAAAATCAGTACTACATGTTACTCTGAGTTAAAAAAATATGGCGTGCAAAACTGTTTATTTTTTCTTCGAACTAAAGCGTTTTCAATCTACCACTTGGAATTTGCCAGTTACGTGACTTCCATTCTAAAGCATGAAATCTCTCTCAAAAACTTCAAAGGTCCGGACTAAAGAAAACTCTTAAAATGCTTATTTTGTTTGTTCAAATCGCCAAGTATATTAAAGAAAAACAACAATTTATGAAATTTCATTACTTAAATCTTTCTATTACAGTTGATTATCCTAAACTTCAATCAAGAAAGTGCTTTTTCAGGGCATTTCTTGTAGAAAGGACAACCACTTGAAGAAGAACACCGTTTCTGAATAAACTCATTGTCTGATTTAAACATATCGTCCCTATCATGTATAACTAACGAATTTGATCAAGAGACCAAAAAAAGAGCTTATGTTTTGCTTTTAACTTCTTTTTTGCGAATAATTTTTAAATCTATTGGTCTTTAATTCTCTGAGCCCTAGATTTGAGTTTATACGATTTTATATTGCAAATATGCTTCTGGTAAATTAATAAAACTACGCAATTCCAAAAATGCGATTTTTCACATTCGTTAGTTATGCGTGTGGCGACGATATAAAAGTATCCAAAATGTGCCTTAACAAGTATAGAAAGAGAAGATTAACAGTTCAGAGATTATTTTTTTATTTTTACAGAGATAGTTGTAAGTTATGCAAAAGATGACTATGATGTTAAAGAAGTTGACATTGTAGTAATTAAATAATTATAAGATGAAGGAGTAAAATATAAAGTGATGTAAGCCCCAAAACAAAAATAGATATCTATTTAATAGATCTAATAGATATCTATTATAAAATAAATATCTAAATAGATAGCTATTATCTATTTTTGTTTTGGGGCTTACATTACTTTATATTTTACTCCTTCATCTCATAATTATTTAATTACAACAATGTCAACTTCTTTAACATCATGGTCATATTTTGCATAACTTACAACTATCTCTGTATGCTATACACATTACCAAAACTTCATACTATTTGTCTTTTTAATTAATAGATTTCATATATTTCACTATTCCCTGTGTAAATATCGCATTATTTTTATTTTCAATTAATTTTTACATTGTCATTTCATTTATTTTATTTTATTTTACTTTTTCATTTGTCTCTTGTGTCATGTAATTTAATGTTATCTTTTTCTTTTTATACTTCATACTTTTTTATCTTACTTGTATTATCTGTTTTTTATCATTTTTACTGTTACTGGTACTGCCTCTGTCTCTTTTTTCATTGTTGTTATTTTGTTTTCCTTTTAGCCCTGAAGATGGCCTAAAACTTAGGCCGAAACGTCAGCACAAAATATATAAGTTCGCTTATGGTATTGTAATTCTTTGACCGCACCCCCCGACCAACTTCTCCCTTTAAGTGATAATTTTTAAATAAAAAATAACTGAAAACTTCAATCTTCATTTCAAAATTCATTAATTTTAGAAGTGAAAAGGTAATTAAAAAGACTTTGGTAAAAATAAGTATCCACATACTCAAAAATATTGTATTAAGCTTAACTGTTCTAAAATTCACTACATTTTAGAAAAGATCGAACTATAATCTGGTCATTGTTATATACCTAAAAACTAATCGTAAAAAATAATTACTCTTCTGTTGTATAGTGATGACATCCTATAATAACATCTCTGATTAATAATCGAACACTCTAACAAATGTTGCAGGTTTTCAACAAAGCGAAGGTACAGTTTAGTCTTGGAGGAGCTGTATTCAGCAGGCGAGCAGTATCCTACACCTACATGCCTGACAAGGTCCTAGAAAACGCAAGAAATGTTACGATCCACCTCCATCATCATATTGCAAGATATGTAAAAATTCAACTTTACTTTGCTTCACGTTGGATTATGATTAGTGAAGTCATATTTGAATCAGGTAATTCTTCTGCAAAGTGGTTTGTGAATCCTTTAATAACTATAATATAGAAAACTTAACATAGAATTATAACAACTCATTAATAAAATGATTTATGAATGATTTTAAGGAATCTTAATTAATTTATTAGTTATCAAATAAATTTATCCACAGCTGACAAAATTTATAGAAGAAAATCTGTACAGTTTCAAAGAAAGTTCCAATGTGATAGTTCGCAACTATCAATTTAAACATAAATGCAAGGTGCTTGGTCAACTAGAAACACTGTATTTATGGAACCTGTCTATACAAAAGATTAATAATTTCACATTGATTAATTTTTTTTTTTATTTAAGTCGAATTTTATTGATTTGTGGAAATAAATATGTAATCATTAACATCTTATATCATATCTTTAATATCAATTTATCTGTTTTAATACATTATAGGATAACAATAAAAAATATATTAAATTTTGTAGTACAGTTATAAGAAATGAAATAAAAAAATTATGATTTGTACATAATTATTTAAGCCAAACCAAAGTGTGTACAAACAAAATGAATTTTATGAAGGAATGAGATGGTCCGGGAGGCGGCAAAAAAAAAGTGGATCACAAATCCAATTAAGCATCCAACAAATTAAGCAAATCCTAGTTAAAAATTTCAAATAGGAAACAGTTTTTAAAAGTAAAGCCAAGCAACTATTTTCTCACCTCTAATGTGAAAATAATAAATGCATATTAGATTCTATGCTAAAAAAATTAACTATAAAAAATAATGAATTTTATTAACTATACATTAACTAACAGAAATGTTTATCCACATTTTATCTTGATGTTTATCTTGATCTAATAATAAATTAGACAGTGATTTAAAAATAATACAAAACTGTTAGCTTTGTTAAGTTTATAATCACGATAAAATCAATTTAATCACCTTCGGAAAAATATTATTTTTCATTAAACACGTTTCATTTAACTAATTCTATAGTAATCGTAAAGTTAAATATTGTTACAAAAATACTGTTAACTAACCGAAATTTTACAGAACCAGTTGACACAAACGTGACAGAAGAAATTGAAGCAAGTCTAGCACAGGAGGAAATTATGTTCAAATCTGGAGGAAGTCATAACATGATATTTGACAGCTACGAAACAAGTAAATTAAACAATTAATTTATTAATTTAAATAAAAATTAACAGAAAAAGTGTTCATCGAGAATAAAAAGTAATAAATGTTCATTCAAGCACATAGAATTGTTGTTATAGAACATTGATTTGTTCTAAAGAATGTTTTTGCTATTATGAATAAGTAAAATAATGTAAATTTGAAAGTAGGTATGTGATTATTTATATCTTATGTACTTGAACCTTAACACTTAAGGACTATCCAAATAATGTACTTTTTTAAAAATTATTAACAACTATCTTTTTTAAAAGGAATTCTGAAATCTTTTCCATGGTATGATAGAAAATGACTTGTACAATATTAGTCTTTGCATTCTGGGTTATATTAAGCTTCATTACGAATTTCCTTCAATTCTAAATAAAATTGAGCCTATATTTTTGCAGTCTATAAATATAATTATGCTAAAAAATATTACTGTTTCAAACTTGATAATCTACTTCAAATATAATCTAGAATACTTAATATATTATTTAAATATATATAATTTTTATTTTTTATTTTTGAAGAGCTGCAAACTTCAGTTGCAGCCCCAAATGAAGACAATGAGTATGTTGAGGTCATCATAGGAGTCTTAACAGCTGTAATGTTGCTATTGATTGGAGTTTTTGTGATTATACTTGTCTTAAGTCGTAGACAGAAACATCAAGGCTCCCCTACAACCATACTGAGAAATCCTTTTGGTGTTACAATTAACATGAAGGTATCTACTTCTGTTAAATGCCTTATAGCTTCTAAGTTTAAATAAAAATAACAGGTATTACTAGCAAAAATAGTGCATTTAAATTTTTTTAATTTTTTATATACCTCTATGGAATAATATTTATTGTTTTGTAAAATTTAAATACATTGCATAAAAAAGAAAGTAAATAAAAACTTAAAATGAATCATCATTATTGGATGATGTATATTGGGGAAGCATGTACTAAACACCACAGACAACAGAGATTGATTATTTCTATGTTATTACTTTTATTTAAATACCTTCATTCTAACCACAACTATTCATCCTACCATAAAAGACAATTTCTGATTTTGACACAGGATTTGCTGATGAACCTTTCACCTCTAAATACAAGTATGGTTCATGTCAGCTCCCAACCTACACCGGCCAGCCAAGAGCCTTCATCAGATCAATCTTCGATGTGTTTCGAAGCTACACAGCATTATCACACACCATTAGTGAGCCCTTACTATTCCTCTGCCCCTACCTACACAAGTGTAAGAACTGAATCACCAATTCACACGAATGGACAAGGTATTCATCATCATATCCTTCTTTAGATAAATATTTCTCATAACTCAATTTGCTTGAATCAAATGAAAAAGCATTTTCATGATAGTTTTATAGCCTTAAGGCAAGATGTTAAATACGACATTGCTAAATGTTACATTTCTGATATAAGTGTCTAAATAAATCATTCTTACTTCTAACGATGTCAAGCCTATTCAGTAAAAAACAGTAATTATATTTTTTAAAACAGGAGAAGAAATAGTTGAAGAAAGAATTGTAAAAGAAAGTGATGAAGATTCACAAACTCAAACAAAAAGTATGACTGCTTCAAGAAGTTTAGGGAGAGGTGCAGCAAGTCCTTATGCAGTTACAGGACCGGGATCACCCGTACGAAAAAGATACCATACAGCTCCCCGTGAGAAGCACAGAGTAAGCTTTAGATGTTCTTTTTCTTATATATTGATTTAAACAAATCAACAAGAAACAAATTATTTTTTAATGGGAACGTTTCCATGAAATGGAAAATCATAAAATTTTTATTTAATTTAAATTGAACAAAATAAAACTTTAAAAAATAAAATTATAAAATACAAAATATTTTTTTTTAATTTATTTTATTTTATTTTTAAAAAATAAAAAAATCCTAGTTTTATTACCTAATGAGTTTTGGTTCATTCCGCCCCATCCTAAAATAAAAAATATATACATTTAAACTACTCTTTCTAATTTCAATCGTTATTTCCTATCTCTACTACAATATTATTTTGAAATCTGATGATACCAATGTGATATCCAATAGATGAAGTTTTTGTGAAATTAAATAAGTTGTGGATATATATTTTTTTTAATCTAGTAAATGCACAAAATTGTTGTAAATTGCTATTTTTAAAATTTTCAAACTGATTGCACATTCTGTGTGCAAGTTCTGAAGATTTAAATCTCGCTTTTTCAAACAGTGGCATCAGATTTGTTGTAGCTATTGCAATTATTTTTACACCTTAAGGTAAGAAAAAGTATTAAAAAAAATAAATAACCGAAAATATAAAATACTCTATAAATAAAATATTAAAAAATAAAAATGTATTTGAAATTTCGTTGCTTTTGAGCAGTAACCTGAATTAAAGAGTTTGCCTACTAGTCCAGGCGCGACAGTTTATTTTTTGAAATAAATTGCCATGGGACTTTATCAACATGATAATTAGCAGAAAAATAGTAGAAACCAATTTTATGTTTTAGATAAAATCGGTATGTAGCAGCATGGTGAAAAAATTCTAAAGATGTCGAAAATTGGCTTTTCACGTTTAAAATGTGAAAAAAATTTGCTTAAGAAAAATGATAAATAGTACTTAATGGCGTTTAAAAATTGGGAAAAATTAAGTTTTAAACAATTGAAGTCTTTTCACAAAAAAAATAATTAAAACCGCAAAATATGGTCATTTTACTGTAGACCTTTTAATTTTTGCAGGAACTTTTTTTGGAGCTTAAATGTGGCTTTTGTTAGTGCCTATTTATAATAAAAATTGGATGCAAAAATAAGAAATTTCCTGGAAATTGAGAAAGAGTAAAAACAGGTAATCTCGAAAAAAAGTTTTAACAAGGGCCAAAATGGCTCTAGAGCCATTTTTCAAAGCGCTATTTGTTCCCAATGAGTTTCTCTACAACCCCATTTTCATGAAATATATGTGAGGTTCAACTAAATACCTAATAAACGCGTTTGAACATAGGGCTGTTTCTGAAACTGACACTAAGTAAAGCAGCGGAGGAGAAGTGGCGAAGGGCCGATGAAGACTCCCACTATCCCCCCGCAATGCTCACTCAATGCAAGTCCATCAGAGAGCCTTCTCCCGCCTTTGTCACTTCCCTTCACTCCTTCACCTTTAGTGCCAGTTTCCAGAAACAGCCGAATGATCAAACGTGTTTTTTAGGTATTTAATCGAACCTCACATTTGTTTCATGAAAATAGAAATACATTTTCTCAATTTCTGGGAAAAGTTATTATTATTTTTATCATAAATAGGCACTAACAAAAGCCACAAGTTAAGCCCCAAGTTTTCAACAAGTTTCTGCAATAATTAAAAGGCCTTTAATAAAATGATCAAAAATGGCCATATTTCACGGGTTTTAATTTATTTTTTTTAAAAACTTGTTGACCAACTTCAATTGTTTAAAAATCATTTTTTCTGTATTTTTTATTTTTATTTAACAATTTTTTTTTCACACCTTAAACGTGAAAAACCATATTTCTGCACCTTTATGAATTTTTTTCACCATATTGCTACATACTGATTTTATCTAAAGCATATAAAATTTGTTTTTACTATTTTTCTCCTAATTATCACATTAAGAAAGTCTCTTAACAATTCATTTAAAAAAATAAATATATTTACTCTATCGCCTAAACTATACCAAGAATTGAGACACCCATTATAGCATCTCAATGAAGATATATAACTTCTTTTTTTTTTTATTCTTAACAAAATAACAGAATAAACTTGAGCATCAGCCAACCATTCATTACTGAATTTGTTTAAATTTTGTCAAAAGTTTTATCTTGATTACGGTATAATGTCTCATTATTATAGAAAACAACAGTCCTTGGTTATAACTAATAAATAGATCATTCCCAACAATAATTCCATAGAGTCAAAAATGCTATATTTACTGCAACTGAAACAATGAAATTTTCACATACTTATTGACTAAGAGGATTTGATCCTCCAAACTGTGAAAGCTGTGGTGTTCAAAGAACAGTTAAACACAAGATTGTCCCACGTTCTCAAGTATAAGGGAAAAACTGGATATGTCACTAACGTTGAAAGATAATTTAGATGATGATAAAAAAGCGGTTAAGAAAACATTTAAACATTTTTGAAAACAGTGAAATTCTACAACCTAGTGTAACATAATAGCGCTGCCAATGACCCTACAGGGTATAGGCAACAAAATAACAATAAATAAATACTACAAAATATGGTTTTGAAATCATGAATTAAAATGAAATTAACATTTCAAATGACTGAATTTCACTAGTTCAAAATCAAGAGCTCGTTTTATGCTATAGCTGTGTTTAATAAAAATTTCATTGAAGTTAAAATTATTTTCTTAAAGCAAGAAAATTTAATTAACAATCACAATAAATAGAACTCTGAAAGTTTCCTTCTTTATTTATATATGTTTTTAAATTAAACATGTTGAAAGAGGTTAATGCTTTTCCATTTAGTATAGAGAAAGATTAAAATAATCAGGTTCAGAAATTAGAAACCAAACAGATAACTGCTTAAAAAAAGAGACAATCACTTTACACTATAAATGAAAAACTTGTTTCCACAGGAGTAAATAGATATAAAAACAAACTTTATTTTAAAATTTCATTCCATAAAATATTAATAAATCAGTAATAATAGGTATTTTTTTGTTTTTATTTTTTAATTCATACTGTATTTCAGTCCTCCCAGACTTTAGATAAACATAATTTACTATTCGCTTGTTTTTTATAGATGGCACCTCCTGCTGTTTCATGGAATATAGCGCCTAGCATGGGGCAACCATATAAATGTAGAGAAGGAGAACTTGTCCCCATTCCACGTTACTGCCTTAGAGTTACACAACACTTAGGCACTTGTCATGTAGGAGAGGTACAACCTTATTTCCTTAACTACTCTTATTAGAAATGTTTAAACATGAAAAATATGATAATCGAATTATTATGAGTGCAAGTTTAGTAAAAACTACATAACATTAAACAACAGTAAATATTAATTTTAACATAATTTGAACTATACTGTGACAAATAATAGTTAAATTTTTCAAATTGAAGAAAATTTCAAACTAATGTTGTTACATAATTTTGAGATTATATGAAGATTTTAGATTTTACAATATTTTCTGAATTTCAAGTACTTAGAACTATTGGTGCCATAATATATTCAATAATGTAATAAATTACCTTGTCAAGATATATAATTAAAATTAGCTTACACATTTTTTTTTAAATTACAAGTGGAACCATTCGATGTTTTACCCATATTTCACCAGTTTATTAGTTACCTAGCAGTGTTGGGCAAAATGCAATTCCAATTACATTTTGTCCAACACTGTTACCTTGTAATAGCACTCAATGCATTAAATGACTCACAAAAACATTGATTGTGGCCTGATTCTTTGTACTGAACAGATATTAAGTTACTTTTTCATATCAGATGCAAACATTTAAAAAATCATTATAGCTAGTGGTTTGTCTGATATTGAACGTAAGCAAAGAATGAGTATTGACCATGATTAGCAATTAACATTAGAACTTCTTAAAAAGAAAGAATGTTCTTCTTTAATTTTAAAGATATGATAAGAATAAAGATAAAAATGATTAAACAGAATATTAATAAACATCGAGTAGCATTAGCTAATTTTTAGAACCAAAACTCTTTAATAATAAGCTGTTTTGTGCCAATTACAAAATGTATTTATACTCATTATCTTACAGGTCTTAATGTGTGAAATGGATGGAGAAGAAGTTGGAAAAGGAAGAGTCCTTGTGAAAAGTATGAGGGGTGAATGTGTACGAGAGGCAAAGTTGTTATCTAGTCTCAATGACCAAAATGTCGTCAGGACATTGGGTGTCTGTACTTCTGAGCAACCACCCTGGGTTGTTACTGAATTTCCGGCCGAGTTAGGTGATCTTCATCATTTGCTTGTCAACAATGACTCAATAAAGTGCGTACACAGCCATTAAACAATATCCCTTAAAATAAATCTAAAAACTTTTTATTATCTCCTAATAATGTAAAAGACAAATTATTCAAGTAAAAGATAGTAATAAAGAAAATTTGTGAAATAGAATATTTCAATAAATGTGAATAAAATAAATGAATTTCAGGTATAGCTGTTTGATGTTTATGGCAATACAAATTGCATCAGGAATGAAATACTTAGAATCGAAAAATTTGGTTCATAAAGACATTGCAGCCAGGTAAGAAACTAGATAAATATAAAATTACTACATTTATATGTGTTGCTTAGTTTTAATTTGATTAAATTAAGGTAAAGCAACAATGATGGAATACATTATAGTCTTTAGTAGTTACCTATTATTATTTTTGTTTTTCAGGAATTGCTTAGTAGCAAGGGGCTATACAGTAAAAATTGCAGATGTTGCAATATGTAATCCAGATTACGAGAATGATTACAGTGCTATAGGTGGTCGACCACCAGCACCTATTAGATGGATGCCTTGGGAGAGCATTCTTTTGGTAATATAAATCATCATTAAATTTACCAATTTGTTGATCAGTTTAATTTGATGGTGTTACAGCAATTCACTAATTGTTATTTGCACTGATATGCATTACTAAAAATTAAAGAATCTTTTGTCATCACATTATAATTAGATATTTATAAGTTCTCTAACAGCTGAAATTATAACCAAAGTAATTGATAAATCATAGGGGACTATTATCATTGAATGGTTAAAGCGCTGGGTTTGTCAAATAAATTTCACAACATTGGATCCAGGCCCCAACTTTCCAGTGCAGTTGGTCCCATCAGTTACACCAAAACCTTCTTAATCAGAAGTACTATATGTTAAAATACTAAAATAAAATTAAAATAAATTAGACTAAGCAATAATCTTATCACGTACTTGTGTAGATATTTAGGAAGATTATTCTAGACCCAAACAAATAGTTTTAAATATTGTCAAAAGTAAGTAAGCACAATGTAACTGTTAAATAAAAAAAAAACTGTTAAATGAAATAAATGATGCATTTGTTTGTATTAGGGTAATCATTTTATAATTTACTTTTTACATTTCATTTTATTTTAAATTTTATAATTTTCTGAAACTAGAAGTATAATTTTTTTTAATTTAAGGTGATATTTTCCATGAAACATCCGGTTTCACAGTTAAAGTTACTTGATTAAAAATACTTTATGAAATCATAAACATATTATTCAAAGTAGTCACCTCTTTTCCCTGCAAGTAATCAATTTCTCAATTCTAGAATTGAAAAATTCGTGTTTTAAAAAGATATTTAATCAAAAAACTTGTTTTACCTGTAAACCATTTTCAAAAATTTTCCAACGAATAAAGTTGCCCAAATTCCTAAAAAAGGGAAAACCTGTTGGAGAACAGTTTGAAGAATAGATGGGTGCAGAGAAATTCACGTACTTAAACATATTCAACAAATTTATTGACAAATCAGTTTAAAAAAGTTGAGAATACCAGTTATTAGAAATATATTATTAGTACCAATAATAACTAGTCCATTTTAACCTTTGGTAGGAACTCCTTAAAATAATGGCTAGAAAGATTTATATGCAAAAGGAATAATATAAATTTATATAAAAGAATATTGACAGAATAGTCGAATTTCAATTAAAAATGACAATACAACTCAATATGAAGAAAGTGGAGTAAATTTTCAAGGAAAAGAGAAAAATTCGTTGTTTTTAATTTATTTTTGATCTTAATTAAAATTTGATCTGGATATAGTTTAAAAGAATAATTTTAAGCCCAAATTTTTTTTAAATTTTATTAACATGCGTGTAATTTTGTAAATATTGCATCAAATAGAGCAGTAGTTCTCAAACTTTTCTGTCTGTGGTACACTGAAATTATTAAACAAAATTCATGGCAGACCTAACATTGTGTTTATATGTTGTTGTTTTTTTTTGTTAAATGAAATAATAAATCACAAAAGTAAATAAAATAGAAACATAAAAAATATATGATTGCAATTAAAAATTAAAAAAAAATTTAATTGCTTTATTATTTACTTTATTTAATTCTATAGATTAATTTTTAATTTAATTTAATTATTTAAATATTTCCCTAAACCATTAAGGCATCCTAAGGTGCACGGCACCCACTTTGATAACCAGTCTAATAGTGCGTTTTACTATTTACAGAAATCATAAAAGTATCTATTAATTATACCTGTCAAAACTAAGTAAATTCTTAGATTATGAATTCGTAATATGAATTTCATTGAAATGAATCTTGAAGTTTCCAATTTTAAAAAGACATAAGATCCTTTAGGCAGCCAGGGGTGGAGGAAAATTAGCCCAGTTGCGCGCAATACTAGGAAACTCCTTTTAAAAAAAAAAAAAGATAAAGCGGTGAAAAAAGCTTTCCACAGAACTTGTCCAGAGATCCATTTATAAGCAAGCATAAACATGCACAAAATAATGTATAGTTACATGCAACTAGAAATTATTATTATCTAAGATTTTCATTTTTCTTTTTTGTTATTTAGACAGTATGTTTCTGATTATGTAGAACCTTGATCATATTATTTAATGTCACTAGGATCGACACACATGTGCTAGCAGTGTTTGGTCCTTCGCTGTTACTCTCTGGGAAATAATGAGCAGATGTACACAAAGACCATTCGAGACACTGACGAATGATGAGGTAGTTCAAAATGCTGAACAAATGTACTATGGAGGAGAATTGCCGGTGAGTTTAATTAGGTCTATTTATTTGATATTTTGAAATAATTGCATTTTGCTTATTTTATAATGAAACTATTTTACTAAAGGATCATTCTATTTCAGTAAAATTTTGCCAGTTTGATAAGTATATATACATTATATATTTATGTATATACATGTTGTAAAGTTTCTTTAATTTTTTATATATATTGAAATATTGAAAATAATATTGTTGATTATGGATTTAAAAAATATGTTTTTTTAACTGTTTTCCCAGATGGTAAATTCTCTATTTTTAGATTAGTAATTCAATTAAAATTTTTGTAATTCAATTAATTAAAAAATATGTTTTTTTAACTGTTTTCCCAGCTGGTAAATTCTCTATTTTTAGATTAATAATTCTTTACTCATTCAAAACTCTTTATCTAGGCACAATAACTTTAATCTTAGCATCTCACACCACACTCCATGAATACTGAAGCTAGACAGACATGCACTGTATTGCATCCCAAGCTAGACAGAATAGACTTTCTCACTTCATGATCTCCTTAGCTAGACTGACACACTGCCAGTGACATTTGCTCTTCACTGATTTCTATACTTATGTTTCACATTCCTATTCTAACAAAGTTTATTTTTAGTTGGAAACTAGTTTTTAAATAAAAAATAAATCTAGTATGTATAGAAAAATATTGTCACCATTTTATCTTTTTCTGACACTCAAATAGGCATTGACTTCGCAGCATACATGATTATATTAATGTTCCCCTCGGAACATATCAAAGTTTCATAAAAAAGTGACTAATTAACTTTCTTCTATATTTAAAATTACTATAATTATATTATATATATATGGAATCGGGATGGCCAAGCATATTAAGGAGCTTGTAAAAGTGCACCTGCTTACAAACCCAAATGTTGTGAGCTCGAATCCTGGTCCCGGGATTACTCAGGCATTTAATCATCCCTCTTCAGGGTATGTGAGGGCCAAGTAGGCTTACCAAATAAGCCAAGTAGGCTCACAACTCAAACTCACACCAATCGGGTGCAGGAGTGATGACCCTACCGTGTTGTGGTTTTCCAGAATGTAAAATAACAGCCTGGAGGCTTGATCCATAGATGGTCTACTACGAGGAAAGAAATATAATTTTGTGTGCCTGCTGACCCCAAACAGCCATAATTCGGGGATCTAGCCCAGTATGTCACTCTCCTTGAGTCGGTTGGAAGGATACTATCGAATTGGCCCCAAAAGTTCCGGTTATGGAGCTATGGGTAGGCTACGACTGCACCAGGGAAACCATAGTTCGCAGCAACGTGAGGTTGGCTAACCTCCTCCAGGCTCTCTATGCTCCTACAAGCAATAAATGTCAGTAAAAATACCACATCATATTTTCTTAATATGAAATAAAAAATAATATCCATTTAAAAAATGTAATGACCAAAATAATCAAAACAATAATTTATATAAAAGTATTAAAATTAGTTTTTATATTTTGAATATAAAACAGAAACTGATAAAGGTTCTACATGTGTCTCTCATGGAACAGCCAGGTAAGACCTTTGTGATGAGCACATTCCCCTAGATGCAGAAGTTATCGAAGAAATAATGACAAAATTAAAAAACTGGAATGCACCGGTAGTAGATGGTCTACCAGCAGAGCTGTTCAAGAATGCCAGAAGTGAAATGAGAAAAGAACTGCTTATAGCTTATAGTATAGATAAGCTTATAGTGCAGATCTGGGAAGAAGAATCAATACCCAGTGATTGGAGATAAGGTATTATTGTTCCAGTTTATAAACAAATAAGAGTGACCCTATGCTATGCTCTAACTATAGATGTATAACTCTACGAAGTACGGCATAAAAAGTTTTCTCAATAGCGTTGTATAACAGACTACTGCCGTATGTTGAGAGGAAGCTTGGAGACTATCACGGAGGTTCCAGATGTAACAGGTCAAAAACAGACCAGATCTGGACACTGAAAAATATCTGCAAAAAAATGAAGGAATATGGTCAGACAATGTGGGTGCTGTTCATCAATTTTAAATCAGTGTATGACACAATCAGTAGACAAGAACTCTTAAATATCATGCAGGAAATGGAGATCCCTCGAAAACTGATACGCCTTGTGGTGTGCGCAATGGAAAATACGAATTGTCAGGTAAGTTGTCAAGGGGACTTGTCAGAAACATTCAAGATACAAAATGGTCTTAGACAAGGAAATCTTCTTGCACCTCTCCTCTTCAATATTGCACTACAGGCAACGATGGAAAGAACGGGATTAGTTGGAGATGGAAATATCTTTAATCAGATGACCCAAATACTTGCTTATGCAGATGATGTCGTTATAATTGGAAGGTCACTATCTAGCATTAGGGACAGTCTGCAAAGGCTTGAGATGGAAGCAGGCAGGGTAGGATAAAAAATAAAGGAAGAAAAAATCGAATTGTTGATAGAGAGAAGCAAGTACGCCAACAGCAACAACATACATGATAGGCTGCACACTTTTGAGGTTGTTCATAGCTTTCAGTACCTCAGCTCAGTTACCAAAGATAGCCAGAATGAAAGGGAGGAAATCAGAAGAAGAATCCTATCAGAGAATCATGCATATTTTGCCATTGCAAATTATTGAATAGTAAAATGGTTAGCAGTAAAGAAAAAATTATACTCTACAAAACACAGATGAGACCTGTAGTGGCGTACACCTATGAGTCTCGGACGCTTAACAAAAATGATTCACAGTTGGTGGAAAGGCTTGAAAGATACATACTCAGGCAAATCATAGGGCCAGTCAAGGAAAATGGCGTATGGCAAAGAAGAAAGAATGCTGAATTGTACGACCTTTATGGTGATATGAACATCTCTTCTTTTTCCAGGATACAGAGATTAAAGTGGCTGGTTTCATTTGCTTAGAATGGATGAAGTAAGAATGACAAGAAGAATGTCAGGGACGAAAACTGCCCTGATGGAGTTAGGCCTAGAGGAAGGGCAAAAGGCAGATGGAGAGATAATGCCCTGGAAGATATCAGGAAACTACGAATAAGCATTATGCATGCAAAAAACCGAAACAGATGGGACTTAAAGATTGAGCAGGCCAGGGATAGCTTCAGGCTGTTGCGCCATTAAAAGAAGAAGAAGAAATGTGGATTGGTATAGGAATGTGAAATATTTGAACATTAACAAAATAAAATCATACATATCTTAAAATAAAAACAAGATATTAAATTTAAAATTTCCTAAATAAAATAAAATTTGATACTTCATTTGATGTTTTCTTGTTCCTGGTTCATATTCATCTGCATTGTTTTCAATCCAAATGGCAATGTTTCATAATTAAATATGGCACTATTCAAACTGGTCTTTGCTCACTGGCCTGTAAGTCACTTTTACTTTTAAGGCTTCTACTTTCAATTTTTTATTACATTCCTTCTTCATTTCTACATTCCTTTTTTTATTTTATTATTTAAACAAAATATATTTTCTAGTTAATGGAGCAAATTTATTCCACAACATATTTTTTTTAGTATATAGCATTTCCACATCAATTGTGATCTTTTCCAATTTTCCAAATCAATTATCACCTTTTCCATTTCAATGGTAACTTTTTCCATTTCAATTCAAACCAATGTAAACCAACTGGACATGAAATAATTCTATTTTATTTATTTTATTATTGAAAAAATTATTTTAATTAGGTAAAATAATGACTTTTGAAATAATTTTGGCATTTTCTTCCGACATTTTTTTCGTTTATTAGATAATTTATATTGCACTAATTTCAGATAGTTTACATTTTTTTAAAGAAAGTTGTTTATAGCATTTCCACACGAATTCTAGCTTTTGCCATTTCAATTGTAACCTTTTCCATTTCAATTGTAACTTTTTCCATTTCAATTGTAACCCAACAGGACATGAATTAATTCAATATTATTTTATTTAATTACAATAATGGCTTTTGAAATAATTTGCCACCCTCCTGGCATTTTTTTCGTTTGCTAGAGAATTGATATTAAGTGCAAATTTAAAGTAGTTTAATTTTTTTAAATAAAATTGTTGTTTATTTATTTTTAAATATTTATTATTTTATAATTATTTGGTGGGGAGAGAGGAATAGTGGATTTCATTGATTTGAAGATCATTCATTAGGTTTTCGAATTTTCTAAAGTCAAATTTGCCACCAAAATTTTCTTTGACCACGAGCATTTCTACTTAATTATTAGCTTTCAAAATTCTTCGGTATAGGTATCGTATACTGTGTTTTCAAGGATGGTATATCTGAATTTACTATCAGATTTCCGATTGTGCATGCCCATTTTGCTTTTCCGTTGCTATTGAAGTTTTCTATGATAAAGGGATCGTTTATAGGGTTTTTGAGGGTTTTGATTCCATTATTTTAATTGGATTTTTGATCTCGCATGTGCATTTTGCATTTTCGTTATTATTGGAGTTTTCTATGACATAGGGATCATTTATTAGGTTTTCGAGGGTTCTGATTCAATTTTTTTTTTTTTTTTATTGAACTTTTGATTGCGCCAGGGCTTTTCGATTTACTGATACTGTTGAAGTTTTCTTTGTTATAGAAATCGTTAATTAGGATTTCATGGCTTCTGATTGCATTTTATTTTTTATCGAGCATGCGCATTTCAAATTATAATTACATTTCACATTTTTTTTAATACATCGTCCTATAAAACATAATAAACAGTAACTTCAATGGTAAAAAAGATCAATTGTAATGGTAATTCGATAAAATATCCAATTCAAAAAAATGAATCAGAATCCTTGAAAATACAATAATGCCCATAGGCGATCAAAAATTCTATAGTAAATTCAAAATATAGTGATTGAAAACGTAATAAATGATACCTGTACCAATGAAATGTCAACTGTAATAGTAATTTGAAATCCGCTAGCTCGATAAAAAATTCAATTCAAAAAACGGAATCAGAACCTTCGAAAACCTAATGAACGATCCCAATATCATAGAAAACTTCAACAGTAATGGAAAAACAAAATGCAAATGCGCGATGAATTTCACAATATCCATTCATCCTTGAGGCATACTGCTTCGAAGATCCTTCTTAAAATTTGAATTCTTGAATTATAACATAATTTAACATGTTAATTATTTTGTAAGTTTTGTATTTTTTTTTTAAATATCCGTCTATTTATTTATTTAATTTTTTTTTTTAATTTCATCAACATTCAAGATTTTTATTTTTAAATATATCTCATATTTTGTTACATATTTGAGGAAATATAATTATATACATTTGTGCATATTTAGCTTTTTAATATATTTTACATGAAAATCCGCTTCCTACTTCTGAGACTTGTCTTTTGCTTTGTGTACAAGTTACAATAGTGTTTAAAAATATAGTGTCTTTTGACTTTGATTTTATTTTTACATGCATTTAATTATTATGGAGTTGGCTCCAATTATCGTATATAATATTGGTGAGTACATCTATTATTAGTAAATAGTGAACAGCCAAAATATTTATATTTAAAGTAAATTTTAAAATTCAAAATTCTCAAGTAAGTAACTGTCCACATAAAAAAAATTCTAGCTCAAATTGAAAGTAGCACTTAGAAAGTAAAAGTGTGTTCTTTTAAAAAAATGAATGGTATTCAAATTTTCAAACATTTCCAATGGTTTGGAGGTCATCAAGAAATTATGTCTCTATGTTATTGGGAAAACGACTGCTCAAGTATTTAACCCCTATGATTTCAGTTGTAGGTTCAGTTTTACAACAAGTCTCTGGATTACAGTTTAAAACTGGTACATTACCTTACTGACATTAATATTGTATTGTCCAATGTCAGAGGAGCTCAGGGTTACCATCTTGTAAAACTAATATTGCCTGAAATAAAAGTGGTAACATACTTGAGGTCTTATTTTCACTACTCCCTAGAGACATAAATTCTTGATGACCTCCTAACCATATTAACCACAATTTACTTGAAATATATATATTTTGGCCATTCGATATTTACTAATAATAGGTGTGCTCACCAATAATGTACATAAAAATTGGAGTCAACTCCATAATAATTAGAGCAATGTAAAAACAACCTCAAAGTCAAAAGATGCAAATTTGACAAGTCTCATGAGAATGGCCCATATATTTGAGAATGGCACATATAGTAATAACATAAATAAAAAAATGTATTTGGTACATCTACTTTTCTATTTCTTTAAATGAATAAAAAAAAATCAATCCCGTTTTGTTACAGATTCTGCTACCTAAGCCATCAATATGCCCAAATGATGTTTTTGAAATCATGGTAAAATGTTGGACACGTGATCAAAATCTAAGGCCAACATTTAGAGAAATTTATATGTTTTTAAAGAAAAAGCATATGGGTGACACATTAAGCTCACAAACAAAGAAAGTAGATCTTTAATATAAGACAGGATGAAACCAAAATAAAATTATTTTATTTAAATCACTTAATCACTTCATCAGTATTAAATGCAAGGTTGAATAGCATTCAGTTGTGTAGCAAACTTTAACCTATAAGTACTCACAATAATTACTACGGCTTTTATATATAAGCATCAAATTCAAACGTGTATAAAGTGTAAAATCTATTGTATGTAAAAGAAAGAAATAGTTTGATAAGTCATGTTTATAGAATGTTTCTAACTGTAAAACAATTTATTATACTATGCAAAAATATGTGCATTGCCTTATTCTTTAAAAATATTCTAGGTACCAAATAAAATCTATGAAACACAGAAGTAAACAAATTAATCAATTTTTTTAAATTTCCACTCGACTATAGCACAGTAGTCCCTTCTGAACTTACTGAGTGATTTGACAAAATTGTGTATATTTTAGATAATATAGAATGTTTTTAATGGTTGAGATGTAATATATACTATGTAAATAGTCCAGAAGATCTTATGGTTGTATATACTTCTGTAAGAATTGCTTGATTGTGATAGAGATTGTATGAAGACTGTTTTTGACCTTTGCTTTTTAAATGTTCATTTTCTTAAAAGATTATTTCATATTATTTCAGCCCCAATCAAGTGTACATAAATATTTATTTATTTTCATAGTATTGCAGTGAAAACATTATCACTCATGTGTTACTAATCATTATGGTGCATAAATGGTAAGTTAACTTGCACCAGTTTATTATATTGTAACATAATGTATTATAAATTAATTGCATGTTAGTTTTTTTAGAACAATGTTTAAAAAAATAACATGATACAGTAATGAAAGGGGAATTAATGTTAAATTATTATTAAGTGTTAATAAAAAAAGTTTATTAAAACAAATGATCAAAATATTAAAGTGATATAATTTTTTTTTAAATTACAGTATCTATTTTTTTTTTGTTCAATGGTGCCATCTTTGGCCAGAAATTAACAGTACAGGAAAATTGGATTACTAAGACAGTTTCAATTGAATATTGGGATATAATAACATTGAATTGCACTTAAATTAGATACCATTATTTTAGATTAATAAAATAAAAAAAAGAGATTCAACAAATGAATTCACCCACAACTATAATTGAAATGTTCATTTAAATTATAATTGTTTGGTTGAACGTTAATTCTTCATGAAATGTGGGTGTACCAAAATGAAGCATCTTACTTTTTTATTTGGAAATATAACTATAATTTTTTGTAACTTAGGCCAATATGTATTTCTAAAATGGTGTACACAAGACTAGTTGGTTTGACTTATTGAACTTCAATGTATTTATTACACATGAAAAATTTCATATCGTCACAGGTCATTTTTTAAAATTTCATTTTGCATCAATTATCATTTTTATAATTTTTTAGAGGCCATTACTACACTATGCATCATTATACAAACAAAATATAGGTTATGAAATATTATTCTTAAATCATCAGGAACCTGGTATCAGGATAATAACAAGAGATCGTCTTCCTGTTAGAATGTTTATTTAGGTAGCTACTGGTTTCAGTCTGCTGGACATTGATTAAGCTAAAATCGCAATCATTGATTCAAAAAATGGTTTAAAATAAATATAAAAAACATAAAATTATAACAAATATTTCTTTTATTTATATATATATATATATATATATATATATATATATATATATATATATATATATATATATATATATATATATATACACACACACACACATAAACCAACAATTTGCTGTAAACACCCAACAATTAGGAGATAAAGTTATAAAATTGGCCTCTTTATTTGCTTGTCAAAAGCGGACTAAATTTCTTATCTCTTCTACTAGATGGACTCTACTAGTCCCTTATGTCTCAGATTCATTAGTTGCTGTAGATAGACCACCGTAAGTAGTTGTTACCACATTTGTCATATCTGATTTATGGAGATTTAAAACATTTTTTTGTATCCACTTTTTTAATGAAATTCATTGGATATCCTTTGAAATTGTGTGTAGAAGTTTAACTCTCTTGTTCTTTCAAGAAGGAAGTAAAATTCAATAGTGCAAAATAAATATACAAATTATATTGATAAATTGGCTAATGTAATAAAAACTTTTTAATTTGCTGTTTTTCTATTTTAATTAATTTTGGCATATTTCCAACTAAATAATTATCTAGATTATTCTTACTTGAGAATATTTTTTTATCAATTGAGGAGTCAAAAAAAATGAGGGAAAAGCAATAAAGAATAATTTTTTAAAACAAAAAAAAAGAAGTAGGTAATTCTAGTGGTTTATTCATAAGGGAGTAGAAGGTGAAGCTACAATTATTTCAAATAAAATTGGAAGGATAATCAAATTATGAATGTTTAAATTCATTCATTCATTCATTATTGGTGCAACAGATTTATGTAATAATCTCTGGCAGCTCAATTGTCTTTTCGCAGTCATCCCTTTCAGCAACAAACCTTATGGAGATTCCATTTTTCTTCAAATCCTCCATCACATTATCCATCCATTTTGCCTCCATTCTTCCCCTAGACTTAATTCCTACTAGCTTCCTTTAATACCCCCTTCTTGCTTCTCTTGATTCATTTATTCTCAGGAGAAGCACTAATACTTTAATATGCTGTACTCAAGTGAACTGGGGAATAGATAGAGCACCATGCATTTAGTAGGCTTTCTTGTTTGTTCTTTGGCGAGGAACTCCCTCTTCCTGTTGCAGTATTATTCCGCCATGGCCTTGTCCAAAGTTCAGGATGAGAAAGGAGGACAGTTGGAGAGTGACCGCTTATCAGCCTCTGTAAAACGACTCAAGCACTTCAGCCCAAAAACCAAGCCTTGAAATGTTTAAATAACTTTTCCCATTTACATGACCTTGAACAAAAATTGAATAGCAGTCTCAGTAAACAAAAAGCGTTAGAAAATGCTTATTTATATTTTGGATCAAAATAAGTATAAACGGTTATCACGCTAAACCTTGACCAATAAACTAATTACATTTTACAATAAAATTATGTCAAAATGTTTAATTATTATAAATTTTAGAAAATTTAATAAGCTCAATGACTACTTTATTGTATTAAAACACTCTAATATACAAAAAATTAGATATGTATTAAATATAATTACAAGCAGTAAAAATCCATACTCTGAGAAGGAGCAATATACATTGAATATATATATATATTATTTGGAGCTACATATTTTTTTCTAATTGTAATTACTTGATTTTTTTTCAATGGTAGCTAAAGTTTAATTAAGTTTCTACTTAATGAAATCTCACTTTTAGATTTTTTATTACAAAATCTTTAGATTTATTGATGAATAAGTGTCATAAATATTCTAAAACAAAACTAATGGGGAAAGAAATAAAAAGTAGAGCACAATAAATAATGATATGGCTTAACAAGCTCGAAGGCTCCATGCTGATACCACAAATAATTGTTAACATACTTACCAATATGTAGGTAACAATTATTACTCTATAATGTATAAAATGATTCAATTTTCATCCAGCACAATTTTAAAAACGAATTTCCATTTTCATGATACTATCATCTTAATTTTATTTAATAGTTGAAGGTCATGAAATTCCACATTTATTTGCTGTCTTAATTCTCCAGTGGGCTCATCTTTTTTCATGCCCAATATTTACCACAGCATTTTTACGACTTAGATCTATATTGGCCCAAACAGAGCAAATTTAATGAAAACAAAAATTTAATGGTTATCATCAAATTCATCAAATCTTCAATTCTTGATATAATTTTTAATCTTTAAGAAATAATTTACATAATCTAGAAAAAAAAAAGACAGATTCAGATGCAACTCTGCAAAAGAAATAATATTAAATTAAATATTAAATATTAAATGTTAAAATTAGTTTTTAAATAGATGCAATTGCAAAGTATAACTATTTAGATGAATGGGATGATTGAATCAAAATATTTTGTTTCAAGAATAAAATTTATGAAAAGACTTTTTTTAGCCAATGATGGTAAAACCATTATAAATCAGAATCCATAAGTTTTCTTTATTTTAATTTATATTTATCCATTATTTATATCTCTGAATGAAATAATTTTTAAATACATTTCTTAAATGTATTACAGAATTGCTATGTTGACACCAATTTCAGTTATTGTTTAAGTTACAAAAAAACATAGTTTAATTTCCTTTTTTTCAAAGTAAAGATTTTTTAAATTATCAGACTTCTAGAAAATAAGTAAATACTAATCAATTTATTAGCTTAAAAATTACTTTCATTGCCTTAAACCTTGACAAGAAAATAATTTAACAAACGAGAAAATTAAATCTTCTTTAAAATTAAATCTTTCTCCTCCTGCTTTAATAATTGTTCATACTCTGACAAATTGATATACACTAATACAATAAGTTTGAATGGATATTTGACTGTTAGTTGTGAGAGATACATATTATGTAAAAATACTCAACAATCTAAGTATAGTTTCAGCTTTGTTAAGTATAATAGTGTAGAAACACCCCTTGAGTGGAAAACTTATTAATTGTTAAGAATATTAAAACAGTTTTTATAAATAGATTTCAGTTATATGTGTATCATCAAACATCAACATTATTAGGCAACGTTAAATCCAGGGTAAAAAATTCATTGAAGTTTCTTATTTATAAGTAATATTCTTTAAGTAAAAACTGTAACTATTACTTACATTAATACACTTAGCAACCCTAATTAAGATTACAGTCTTTAATGTTGTAAACAATTTTTATTTCACTATCTGTTATAATTTTACTTTCATTGTAACATGATTCCCTGCTAAATTATTCCATTGTTCCATTATCCTTTATGTAGCAGTTTTCAAATCAAAGGGCTACTTTAGTTGTAATAATACAACACTTCACGAAAAGTTCTAATTAAGTCAGAAATGTAAGAACTAGTCATCAGACTTAGGTAAATTCTCATTATTTGTAAATAATGGCATAAATATATTTGTTATTCCTTATTTTTAAAATAATTTTTCAAGAAGTTGTGTATGTGGTCAAGAGAGAAACCACACTGAACATGCAAAAATTCTGTAATGTTTGAGCTTAAGTTGAAGGCCTTCATCAGGACTGTGGATAACAATACACAACCATAAAAGAAAACAAATAATAAATATGAATATATTATGAAATATATTGGGAGATTATGAAATAATTGAATTCGTATATTTCAATGTATACTATTAGGCCTACAACTTAAGTGCAAATGTCGGTACACAGTAAAGAAGTTTTGTACTTTCTTCACCACACCCCTAACCAACTTCTCTTGATTATATTTAGGGTCAACAATATCTTAAGAAATGGGCGAAAACTAATCATTCAAGTAACAAATAAAAAATATTTAGAATATTGAGAATTATGAATAAATTATTAAAAAGTTATAGGCACTGGTTGGTGAATACATTTTAAATATGAAATTAATTTAAATATGCAATCAATAACAAATCATATTAAAAAATGCCTAAGTCTGTTAGTCTAATTTTAAACCTAAAACAGTTTTATTTTCCAATGGAATAATTTAATTTCATTTAAGTTATAAATATATCTTTTTAAGAATAAATCTTGTATTTAATTTTGATCCTGCTGTGATAACAATGTAGATTAACCTTGGAGTTTTAATAGGATTAATTAAATTAAAATAATTTTAATAGTTAAATTTTGTAAGAATAATCTGAGAGCTAGTAAAATTTGACCTCAGTATGAAGCGCCTAGTCTTAGATAGCCTAAATAAAATTTCATAGTCAGCCTACTTGGTTCTTTCATATTTATTACAAACCCTTAGATGAGCTTTCATGGTAATGCATTATTTTTGCGTAAGAGACAATTCTAATAACTTCATGGGACCTAACATTAGAATATATTTATATTGTTGACATATTATAAATGTATATAATTCCAGGAAAACTGGTGTTACTTGAAATAACTACAATGTAAATTGAATATAAGTATTATTTTTTAAGCTTCATCTCACTGGATTTTTTGCTTATCAACATAATAAATACTGTTATTTATACTCTGTAAGTATTACTCATATAACTAGTTGAATCACAGATTCTTTTTTAACAAAAATAAGATGCACTACAAAAAACAAAACAAAAATTTTTTTAAAAAGCAAGTAAGTCTTATACGGTAACAGGAGTGGTGTAAGCTATGTAGTCCTATTGTCATACAATTTAATGTCTTTGAAATTGTAATACCCTGGCTTAAATTAGTTAATAAGGAAATATTCTCATGTTTTATGAAAAACAAACTATCATTTTTATTGAAATAAATGCAAATAGATTGTTTGGTTAATAGGAAGAGCTGCAAATCTGATATTCAAGTTTTAAAGTATACTCTTTGATAAAAGAATTCTGTAAGTGGACCTTAAATTGACTAAGTTGATATGAAAAGTACTTTATTAAGGATTACAGTTATAAATTTTTTATATATTTAAATTTATTTATTTTGGTACTTATGTTTTAATTTTAATCATTGGCAACTATACATTTTTTATGAGGAGGAAACAACATTATTTTAAATAAAAGTTTGCCAAGTTTGTTAGAGACAAAAGTAAAATCACGATTTAGTTTATTTTGGTAATTCAATGTTAAAAATATGTAAAAAAAATTTATTAATCAAATTCAAAATTTTATCATAAAGTTAAGCATTGTTTTTTCCTCTTGACATTCATAACTGATAACTAGAGACAGAATTTTCATGCAGAAAAAACTGAAAAGAGTACAGTAAAACATTCAAATCATGAAAAATCGTGCACCAAGAACACATTTTCTTTTCTTTTGGGTATTATATATAGTACTATAAACAAATCGATATTATAAATTAAACAAAAATTATAATTTTAAAGTATTAATTTTACGCATGCTTAAAGTATTATATGAAATACCCAAAATATGTATATATACACAATTTTACAAATTTTGGATTCTTAAAATTTTTCCCAATTCGAATTTTTGACTGCACGTTTTTTGTTTTTTTACTGCATGAAAATGCGGTCTTTAGTGATGACTTTCCATGCAACAGATATAATAAATTATTAATATGAATAACAACGAACACACTATTCAGATGACAAAAAATTAAATGGAATTGCAAAGAGTACAATTTTAATTAATTTTTTTCAATTTGTTTCTGTTTTTGATGTTGAAATTATTCACAATTCAGATTGCAGTGTGTTAAAACCAACAGTTCAAAAAAACACAATATGTTTAATGCTTTTTGGTCACTAAGTAGAAGCTTCTATTTAGCTGACCATGTTGAGGTGCTTCCAATCTAGAAAATATCATGTGTATGTATGTAATGTGTATTGTATTTAGTGACATATGTTTTGCAATAAATTTAAATGTCAGTGCACAGCTTAAATTTATTGAGCGCCTCCCCTATTTTTTTAATTTATTATATTTTTTTTTGCATTATTTATGCAATTTAAATTTTCCAGATTTTTGCATGTAAATATAATCACTACAATTTTCAGATATATTATATCTGAATAACCTATTACCGTCTATTATATCTACTGTCTATTACCAAAATCTTTTTAAAAAAATGTTTGAAATTTGTTTCCTTATCTGAAGTCCAATCAAAGCATCATTCTCTTGATAAGATGAACAATGACTGCTGCAAATGGATGGAAATGTAATAATATTAGTACATAATAGGATGAAGAATGAGTAAATTACAAAACATAGCAGGTTGGATTATTACCACATACTTGATATATTATTTTGTTATGTAGAGAGTAAGTAAGAAGATGAAGACAGACCAATTAGAGATAGTCACAATTATTAAAGCTTAAAGTTGCACAGTAATGGTGGATGCATAGGCGCCCATACAGGGGGACTATTGCCCTTCTCCTAGCCTATGAACTTTTTTTTTTAAATATTTCTGACTCATAATAAATGATCCATGAAGTAGTTATATATGTATATATGTATATATGTATATATGTATATATGTATATATGTATATATATATATATATATATATATATATATATATATATATATATATATATATATATATAATATATATATGTATATTATATATATGCATATAATATATATGTATATAATATTGTATCTAATATATATGTATATAATATATATGTATATATATATATATATATATATATATATATATATATATATATATATATATATATATATATATATGTATATATATATATGTATAGAAGTCCAGTAATTAATTCAAGTAAAATTGATTTGCCTTCAAATCAATAGTTAAACGGCAATAGTTACAATTGCAAAATAAGATGCCTAATTTAAATTAGATTCAGTTCTGAATAGGACTGGAGTTGCTGTATAGTGGTGGGGTGTTTGCTAACAATCTGTTATTTGAAACAGCTTCTTTCATTAAACAGATACAGTTAACTGTTTCGATCAAAATTAAACAGATACTGTAGCATATTAGTATGTAAAGAGGATGCTCTCAACGGCAAAAGAGTGAAACACTGAACAAACCTGTTTAATTTAACAGAAACAGCTTTCTTCAACTGCTTCACTGAAACAAACATATAAACAGCAAGTTGTCATTTTTAAACACTTTGAATATCTCCTTCTCCTATCACAATTACCTTTTGTTTTCTTTTTTAAATCAATAAATGTACTTATTCCCTTTCATAATGTGTTGTGATTTGCAATTAAAGCTGAAATGTTAATTTGGTTTTTATCACCGCTAATTATAAACACAAACTAATTTTTATTTATTTGACATAATTGATATAACAAACATTATTATCTAGGTATAATGTAATTTTACAATTAAAATTCAAAATTAAGTAGGAGAAAAAATGAATTTATTGAATAGAAAGTATTTATTATTAGCAATACAAATGTTTTTAAAATAGTAAACAGATAAAAATATCATTATAAATAAAAAATTAATTAAAATTTATAGAATTCAAAATCAATTAATTAATAAAATAATCATATCTAATCAAATTATTCAAAACAAAAAAAAATAAATAAAAATAAGATGGGGGAAAGAAAGTTCCTTACACAAAAACATTTTAATAAATGCATCAAAGTTTATTTAGAGCATTTCCTCAATTATTAGAATTAAAAAAAAAAAAAAAAAATCTAGAATAATAGGTGAATAAATAAGAATAGAGCTTTTTTTTTGGTCATAGTTTGAAACAGTTCTGTTTTTTTTAAGTAGCAGAAATAGTTGCTACTGCTACTCCAAATAGACACTTTTGCCCATTACTCAGGCGGGTTCCGGATGGTGGGGTGCGATGCTGCTTTTTTTCTAAATCGATAATAATTCTGCTATAGCTTCATAAGTTACGTCACTCGAAAGATGACGAAATACTGAATATTTTATTAACATTATGTCAAAAAAAAAAGGAAAATATTTATTATTTTCAAACTTATACCAACTCACTTTTCGCATGTTCTGAGAAGAGAAAGCAAACGAGTCCTACCCCTCTGGGCTTAGAAAAAATGCGTTTCACTTGTATTGTGCTTCCACTAAACCTTTATTTCTTATTTCAACGTGCATTACAGCCAAATATTCAGCTTTGTTGGAACCACTGGTTAATAATTTACAGTCGAAGAGTATAGACCTTCTTCAGTGTTCTAACCATGTGAAGAAAATTCTTTCACTTGTGAAAGATCACCGCTCGAACAACAACGAAACGATAAAAGAAATTTATGAAAGAGTTAAGCAGATAACTGAAAATCTTATGGTTGATCTTCAACCACCAAGAGTGGTGGATCGCCAAAAACATTGTTCGAATCCTCCTGCTAACACCGATGAAGACTATTGGATGAAGTCTATTCTAATTCCTTACCTGGATTCTTCCACAGTTTCATTTGGGAGCAGATTCTCCGAAGAGTTCTCACCTGCATTTTCTCTTTTATCTGATGCTTGCCCTTGCCTATGATAAATTGAAAGAAAAATAAAAGTATTTGAAGACTTTTATGAACTAAGAGGGCTTCAATCTGAGACTGAACTGTGGTACATGAATTGGAGAGAGAAGAAACTCGATCGCGAAAAATTAAAAACTTTAGAAAAGTTGGTCGGGGGTTGCTGTCAAAAACTAACACTTTAATAAGTAATACTTATTTATTTTGTGTCTTCGTCCCGGTTTAAGTTTTAGGCTATCATCAGGACTAGAAGAAAAAAACAAAATAACAGCATTGAAAACGACAGAGGCAGTACCAGTAATAGTAAAAATGATAAAAACATATATTACAAGTAAGATAAAAAAATATGAAGTATAAAAAGAAAAATATGACACTATATATTGTAAAAAGAGTGAAGGAAAGATTACGAATTACATGAACCAATAAAGTACATAATACAAGTGGCAAATGAAAAAAATAGCGATGTAAAAATTAATTGAAATTAAAGTAATGCGTTACTGTGACATATATGAAACATATTATTTAAAAAAACAACTAGTATGAAGATTTGTGAATATGTAATTTGAGAATATGTGAGGTAGAGCACTAGAGACTGTTGCCGTGCTCCCACGGTACTCGAGGCGGCACTCCTATTCCCTGTTCACCGCGCTGTTCATTGTCTCACCTCAATGTTCACAATCTCGGCCGACACTCCAACAGCCTTGGGAAATCGAGTCAAGAGGAACAGCCACTCCAAACTTGCCAAAGGAACCGCTTGTAACAACTGAATCCAGTCTTTGGATTATGTGAGATAATTATGTGACAAGGTATGTAAAATATGACAATGATGTTAAAAAAGTTAACATTTTCGTAATTAAAATAATTATAAAATGAAGGAGTAAAATATAAAGTAATGTAAGCCCAAAAACAAAAATAGGTCAAAATCCTATGCGGTGAAGAAAGAAGAAGAAGGATAGAAACAAGGAGGAAGAGGAAATGTAAAGAAAACGTAATAATTACCTACCATAGAAGTTCTGGGAATTAGAAAAAAACATTAAACAATGTCACCAACTCACTGATTTGACAGAAACTACCACTAAATTTAAATACTTTCTGATCAAAAGGCATAACAATTGATTTAAAAACTGGTAAAATGTATTGATTTAAGGCCAAAAAAAAAAAATTAAATTAATTAAAATCTAAAAATTAATGTTAAAAAAATAAATAAAATTAGAAATTAATACCTCTTCCAAAAAACATTCCCTCCAACTGATGGGATAAATGACAATGGGAATAATATAGGTGACGGGTTAAATTTAATAAGGAAAATTATTTGTATAAGGAGTTGTCACGAAGGCAGGGGGGAAAAAAAGGATGGGAGTGCAATGAAAAGTTAGGTTTTACCAAATAATAATTTGAAACCGCATCGGGATGGTTACGTTCTGTTTATAAGCCGACAAAAAAGACCTAGAAAAATATGACTACCAAATAAGCCATTGATCGATCATGAATTAAATTATATAGCTAAAGCTTTAAATATTCAAAATTTTCGCGGAATATTTATGACTGATAGTCTCCCCTAATAAACATGAGACAGCTATCGCAAATTTGCATACAAGTTCAAAACCTGCTACTCATTAGGTTTGTTATATAAAAATATCTGATGTGGACAACACATGACTTCCTTGTACGCCTATTAAACTATAAATCGCTGGCTTTAGGCGGAAACTGTTACATTGGGAATGCATTTGAAGAAAAATGGAGATTGATTTTACCAGAGTTGTGAGCGGAATAAATGTGAAGCTCGTTATAAAAGGAGATGTCAAGCCCCGTTAAGAATTAGTAAACCTAAGTCGACGATACAGTTCAGAACAGCAAACGCTAACTTTTTAAAACAGTGTGGTTTTCGGTTAAAAATAAGAAAAAATGAATAGCATACTAAACATTACATTAGGCATAAAATTTGACGATTCTCTTACATAATTTCAATATCATTCAAATCAACCGTCTGCGGGGAACACCTTTAACAAGCCTGATGAAATCAGAGTACCGATCCATCAACAAGATGTTTATGCGTTTCCTTCTTTAAGTTCCATTTATCTGGAAGGACGAAGTTCAAAAGAGGTACTACTGGAACATCTTCAAAATCGACTAATAACTCGTTTGCGTTTTTATTTGATGAAATTAGATATGAACTGAATGGTATCCCAGGTGTCGACAAAACTCTTTCAATAGATAAAAACTTTTTTTTAGCGTATGCCTGCCACTGGATATTCTCCTAGAGATGTGTGAGGACTATCGAAAAATTTAAATTAATCTTAAGACTTGAATTAATCGAGTACAGACTTGAACTGCGTAAAGGGTAGCGATGTATGAACATCTTTGTACAAATGAAACCAGATAAAGTGGTTTAGAGGATGTCTCATGTTTGTGTTTCTGATCAAGAACGTCTGAGGTTGTTGAAAATGGTAGACAAAAACATGATCATTTCTATTCCGTTCAGATTATGGGGTCTTTACGAATACCCTAATTTGCCTGCATCACAGCAAGAAAATTGGACTGTCAAAACATCAACAAATGTAGAAATCGCATACCAGACTGATCGAACGAGAAACGCTACTAAAGATAGCAGTCAGTTTGATAGTTGTAAATTGAAAAATTTGAAGCTTTGCCTGAATAGTGAACAATATCATTATGGCAATTTGAATTTAGATTTTGTGCAAGGAAAAGTGGCTCTCCTCTATGAAATGTATGTTGAGTTTCAAACGAGTTATTATGGCAATAGACATTCTTAGCCTCTGCTGTCACGATCCGATTTTGAGAAACTTGTACCTATAGCCATCATAGATTGTTCTAAACAATCTGAAGCAATAAAAAGTACGATTATTGATATTTGTGTTCAACTAGAGGCGAGTGAGAACTTACCGCCTAATACTAAAGCATACTGTCTCATTCTTCACGATAAAATAGTTGAATATGAGGTGGGAACGGGTTTGGTCCATAAAATTTACTGATACTGCATACCCTGTATATTATATCGATTGTAATAACAGTAAACCGTAGAACATTGACTGAAGCATATGATGCGTTCAGCGGTCATTGATTTTCAGGGCTTCATCGCTTGGTTTCCAACTCATTAATCGTTAAAGAAGTATCTCCATCAGCCATGGTTCATCGTGGCATTGATTTTAAACCACCTCGAGATATCGGAGGAGAAGTGGATCGGTCAAAAACAAATCTTTAGGTAAAGAAACATATTCACGGACTGTAATGGAACTATGGTGATGTACAATATGTGGATTTGAAGAATTTCTTACTACCCATTACGGAAGACGTTTTATGGAGAAAAGGATTGAATAAGTGCAATTTCATAGAAGAACTTTTCGATAAACCAGCTTATGATCTTCATGATTTCGGCTGTCCGAACTTGAAAAATTTAGATAATAAGATTGCATGTCATTTTCATTTTAACACTTCGTTTGTTTGTTCATTAAATCAAGCCCATCGATTGGCTACATGGATCAGAAAAAGCGATGAGGCTATAAATTTTAAAAAAGAAGAGTTACATAGACAGACATTTAGAAATATTGATTCGCCTCATCATCTGCTGTCATTTGCAAGATTTATACGCGGAGTCAAGGATAGGGTTAAATGTGTATACTGCAGACTGACATGGCAGCAAATCACTAATCAACCATCTCAAGTACCATAAGGCGAATAGACCTCCTTGTTTGTGGTTTGAGGAGGAGTACTTATAAGACAACTGGAAAACTTAGTATCAGTATGATAATGGACAGAATGAAGTCTGTGATACGTCGTTTGGGAGAAGAAGGCATTGAAAATTTAGCTAGTGAAGAATTAAGAATTTTAGCTCGGTCTTTGCTTTCGTACGTTTTCGACTCTACATTAGATTACATCTGGGACAACTTACGTGAAGGATGAAAAGAGGACGAAGAATTTTGCTATCTCGATGAAGATAATTATTAATGTACTCTGTTCATTCAAGCTATAAAAAAGGGTATTAGTGTTAATAGTAAAATCAATTGGCACAGATTCCACAGGTTCAGTTAGTTGAGTTTTCTTGTAGAGTTCGACCATCTTGGTTATCAAGTCCAGAGAGTCGTTGATTTTTTTCGATGCATGTACATAGCCTTGCAGTATCATTCAAACATACTGAAGGCGAATTCGTCTGAAGGGTTAATGGACTTTGATTAATCCTGTTTCTACCACTCTTGGAAAATATACAAAGTACATTTTTACATCACACTCGGATTTAGAAGAAACTTCCTGCACCTGCTTTGCTAATGAGACAGCATTCTAAAAACCTGGTAGACGACAAATTCCTATTTCTCTCCATATATCCATATATATATATATATATATATATATATATATATATATATATATATATATATATATATATCCATTTATACAACCGTTTTCTTGTAGATGACTGCGCTATCGCACATTGTCATAAAAGACCTACTCGGACAAGTTTGCTATAAGTGATGGGGTAATCAGTCACTAATTCCAATCGTCGAGGGCCAACCATCCCGCAAGGCTTCAATGTTGGCACTGAAAGATTTAACAGAGAGGGAGAGAAAGAAGAAGTTTTTCTATTTTTTTTTTACTAGTTGATTTATTTAGGTTCTTTTTATTTCATATAAAACGAATTTGTTTTTTTAAACGGTCAAGTTGTTTAAGAAAACGTTTAAATCTCTTACACATATTAATAACACCCATAACTATTTGTCTGTTCTTTTTTTTCATCAACTTCATCTATTATTATTGGAAACTTCTCTAGTTGATCCAAATACTTTATAAACGGACAATATCTAGACCATTTCTTGTGATCCACGAAAGGACGTAATGCTCTAACCATTCGTGTAATATTACTCCACAAAAAGGGCACCTTGTCTGGACCGATTTTTTCAAATAATAAAATCCTGCGGATGCAAGCTTAACGGCACTCACTGGTGACCTCAATCTAACAAATGTAGATTGACGATCTTTCTCATACCTTAGGGTCCAGCTTGTTCGCTTTCCCATCTTGAACTGGTTGAAAGAACGGGAAAGATTCATAACCGGTAACTGGTGGGTGACCTGCCGTCACTGGCGCCACACTACTATAGGCAAAAACCAGAACAAGCACCAGAGAGTGACCCGTAGGACGTTCCATAATAAACTGATCAATAAAGGAGGAAATAACCGCATTAAACTTGAAGGTCAGAGTGTCATACTACTGCTAATAAACAAGGGCGTGAAGTGGCTCCCGTAAACTCGAAAAAACGCTGCAAATTATTACACAATGGTTTATTATTTCCACTTAGTAATATTTCCAAAAATATATATTCTGTCCAAATATAAAAAATTAAGCCGTAGGCACCAAAGAAAAAGAAATTTAAAGCTTGTCACAAGATGATCGCCGTGAGAGTGCCGAACTGGGAGTGTTAATTTAAAAAACTGTGTCAATGCAAGTAGGCTGTGATGTAAAATGATATAGATAAAATATTTGATGTGCACTTCAGTAGGAAAAAAAAGAAGAAAACTAAGGAAGCAAAAGAGAGTGCAGAAATAATCCAAGAAAGAATATAGCAGAGAGATACGAGGAAGTCAGAAGCCCAATAGATAAGTCCTGACTTATGACCTCCTGAGGCCTAGGGCCACGATCACCAGCCGCGCCGGAGAATCAGTCTACGACGTTCATTACGCTATATATCAGCTAATAATGGTCCGATTTAAATGATTGTTGTTTTGTTTTGTAGAGAATTTCATTAGCTTTCATTTAGATATAATAAAAGTACCTAACATTTAAAGAAAATTTTGGGGAGGAATTTTTTTTTATTCGATATTTGGATTCCAAGATACGCAGAATGCTAATTCCAAAACACCTTTCATTTCTCCGCTATGTTTATAAATGGTCGAGTTATGGGCATATAAGATCTTTAATCGGTAATTATACAGAATTTTGGTTTTTAATTTTTTTTTTTTTTTAATGCCTTGTTAAGCTTATTTCAAAACATCTTACATTTCCTCTCTATCTCTATAAATAGCCGAGTTATGGGCTTATAAAATATATCATCGCTCGCCATTTAGAAAAAAAAGAGACGGCTGGTAATGTAGAGTTCCGAGGATCATTCTGGGGGCATTTGTGACTTTGGTACCGAATCTCAAAAAAATCGGTTCAGTAGTCACGGTGAAATGCCCTGGACGGACGGATTTTTGTTATTGATATTTGGATTCTACGTATCTTGAAAGGTAAAACCTCAAATTTTGAGGGGGGGAGAGGGGATTATAACAATTTTTTCCTTGATAGATTCCAAAGGTGTATTATTGAAAATAATAAACAAAAAGCATTTACTGATAGAGATTTTTTTATTTTTCGTTTTTCTTATTTTAATGCTTTGTTATGCTGGTTCCCAAATACCTTGCATTTCTCTGCTATGCTTATAAATGGCCGAGTTATAAGGCATATAAGATCTTTAATCGGCAATTATTATAGATTTTTTGTTTTTCATTCTTTCCTTTTTTTATTTTTTTAATGCCTTGTTATGCTGATTCCAAAACACCTTACATTTCCTCTCTATCTTTGAATCTAATCTAATCTAATTTCTGATGCAAATCTAATCGCCATTTTGAAACAAACAGACGGATGATAATGTCGAGTTCTGAGGATCATTCTGGGGTAAAATGTGACATTGGTACCGAATCTCAAGAAAATCGGTCCAGTAGTCACGGAGAAAAGCCGCGGACGGCGGACAGAAGGCAGACGGACGGATTTGTTTTATTCGATATTTGGATTCTACGTATCTTGAAAGGTAAAACCTCAAATTTTGAGGGGGAGGGGTTACAAAAATATTTTTACCTTGGTCGATTCCAAAGGTCTATTATTGAAAATAATAAACCAAAAAACAAAAAAAAAAAAACCTTGAACTAGGTCGCTAACACATAAACAAACATTAGCGAGAATTCGAGGTAATCAACTGCATAACAGTGAGACTTGTGAATGAAAGACCGTTGTCTCGCCCAAGAAATTTCATCGAGGCGCGTAGTGTGATATCAATAAGAACGTGTTGTAAAAAGCTGTCTCAGGTGTTGCGGGCTCGGTATACCCATAAAACCTTGAAAAAGAACCCCTTCCCGCTTATTCCCTCCCCAATTAAAGCTTGGGAGCACCTTTGCACTTGCACACCCCGCGCTTTACAACTACTACTTACGTCTGCTTGTAATTTTTCAAAAGGTTTGACAGATGTGGGATTATTTCATAAACTTTTTTAATTGGGTTTCTATCGTATTTAACCGTTTAACATAAAGAAAAATTGTTTATTATTTTTGTGATTGATTCTAACATCCGGGGCCAATAATATTTTTTATTTAGAGCTTGATAAGTCTCATGTATTCCGCGATGCATAATCTTTCCGATATTTTTATTTAATATAATTTCTTTTTGTTCTTCCTTAGTTGTTATGTCACGTACGTTTGAATAATACCGTTTGATTTTTATAGTGGGATAGTTAGTTTTAATAATTTTTGCAAAGTGGTTAAATATTTGTTCATCTATATTATTTTCAATTTCTAGAGAACATGTTATACGTAGGTTTTATTAGGTTGTAAGTATTCAATGCAATTATCTTGGATATCTTTGGAAAAGGGACAACATGTGTACCAATTAAATCTAGTTTTATTAAATATTTTTTCAACTGTTCTTTTCGTTTCCGGATTTCCTTACAATAATTACAATTTGAAAATTTTCAACGTTTAAATATTTGTTCTTATTGTCTACAGGTAAATTTGGTCGCTAGAAGATTCTTGTGAGTGTTGTGTCTGTAAGCTTTCTAAATCCTCTTCTAATGGAATTTCAAAAGATCTGGCTAAATCATTAATTGTCTCGTCATTGTGTTCCGGAGAAATTCAAGTAAGTCACTGGGACAAGAGTCAGTATCTATGGAATGTAAGTTCGTTTCAGTTACTGGGCTCCTGGATAACGTGTCTGCAACATAATTAATTTTTTTTCTAAATGCTTTACATCAAAGTCGGAATCTGCTAGTTGTAACTTCCACCTAATTACTTTGGAGTTTGGTTCTTTTTTACCAAATTCTGTTTTGTCTAATTGAATTTTTAGATTATGAGTTTTTAGTTTTTCAAAAGTGTTTCTCTTCCAATTTTACTGAATAATTCGTCTTTCGTTTTGTTGTTGAGTTTTCTGTAGTCAATTATCATTCTTATTTTACGTTTACACGAAGCGTAAATGGTTTTTTTTAAGTCTGATAATCGTAATATGGGGCTGTTTTGGGATCTATGAGAGTGTTATTTTCTGGATGTACGCTAATTTTTATTTTTTTCATGCTGCCATATCCTTAAAGGATGTAATACTTTTTCGAAAAAGGAAATATGAAAAATTTTACTGTTTTTTTAATTCCCAATTTTTTCTCGAAATCTAAATAACAACTGTTAGTTCCGGTATTATTTCCTGTGGGTGTAGTTATAATCAAAGGATCGTCAATTTAGTATTTGGAGGTACCTATAATTTTAGAGTGTATATAGTTTGCCTTCGCGCCGGTATCTGTTAGCCATTTTGTTTTGTCGTAATATTCAAAGTGTGATAAAGTTGTAGTAATTAAATTTAAATTAAGTTCGGAGGATTTTCCTTATTGAAGCTTGGCTCTAAAATATGGTCAAACTTTTCTGTAAAGGTTTTTAATGTATTTTCTAAAGCAGTCAGTATCAAATTCTGATTTGATTTATCATTTTCATCATAAGGTTCTTCCTCACAATGAGTTACTTTATAAGGAGAAATGAAATTTTGGTGTCTCGGTCTTTGCAAATTACTGACTGTTTGTCCTCATAGATACTGTGTTATTAGAACTTTGCGATTTTTTAAAATTATTATTTGATCTACTATTAAAGGGATGATTAGGATTGTTAGGGTGGTTGAAATGTTCTGGTCGCGTTTGTGGTTGATGTTGATTGTTATTTCGATACTGGAATGAATGTGAAGGATTTTTATGATGTTGAAATGAATTATGTGGAGTGTTATGATTAAGATGTTGTTGATGTTTATGATTGTTGTTATTACTATTAAAGCTTTCTTTTATTCATATTGGAGATAATTAATGAACATTTGTTATGCATTATAGTCCTAACCTCATCTATTTAACTAAGATTAAATATCATATGATTGCCAAGAGTATGGGAAACGTTTATAAATATGATAGATACTTCTTTATCGGTTCTTAGCATTATTTGAGTGACTGTTTCTTCATCGAATCCATCTAATTTTAATCCAATATAAACTAAATTTCTCAATTCCTGTACTTTATTAATAAATCCAACTGGTGTATTTTATAATGAAAATTTGTTTGTAAAATTTCTTCTTTTAAGATTTCAAATGACCTTGCGTCACCAAAATTTTCTTTTAGAAGTTTAACTAAAGTTAGTAACTGCTCTACATTGTTTGCTAATAAACTATTTCTAGCTGGTCCAGATAATTTAGCTTTTACTTTCATAAACAATACATTGTGATTGTAATCAGAACAATATCGCTGGCACAAATGGTCTTTAAACACTCTCGACCATTTCACAGAAAAATACAAGCTCATTCGGATTTACATCAAATGATGGGATATGATCATAGTCAATCCTAGAGATTGTACATTTAATAGTATTAGGCATTTTTACAATATTAGAAAGTTTTGAAGGTCTGAGAATTGAACTACTCACTGTTCTGAAGTTGGAGATCGCCGTTGTCAATGCTGAGGGCTTTTTTTGAAGTCTTGAAAACAGGATCTTGGTACGAAGGCTGCTGGGTCAAGTGGACACAGGTGCAGGCTGTTGGGTCAAATGGACACAGGTTCAGGATGCGTGCTTCGTAGTACCAATTGAAGGGCGGCATTTGGTATCAACAACGGGGGATCCGTTTTAAAAAAAGATTTGTTTGGAATAAAAAACAATTTATAGCAATAATTTAACATAAAATATATTAACAAAAAAAGACGAATGGATGTGGCCTGATGATGGCCTGACTGATGTGGCCGAGAGGGCAGCGACTTGAAGAGTGTTGACTTGAGGAGTGGAGATACTTCTGGTATTCTCTCCTATATAGTGTTGAGTATTGTTTTTTTTCCATTTCATTTCTATGTATTTTGTATTTTCCATTTTATAGGATTTTCTGTATTTAACTTCGATAAATTTTAAACCATTAGATTGAACTATTTAAAAAATTAAGTCTCCTCACACCGTTTTTCTAACTTAATTTTATTTTTTTCTCTTTCTCGCATACTTTTTTCTAAATGAAGCGGCTTAAGGTTGATAGTAGAGAAGTATTTTATGAACATAAAGTGTAAAACATTTTGTCTGCTTTAATTTGGTAGTGAATGGTCTTGTTTAAATAAAATAAGTTTCCAAGATATAGATGGAAAAACAAAGTTCCGGACAAAATATCTGTCAGAAAACCTCAGATTCAAGTTCAGAAACCCGAAAAACTAGGATGTACTAAAATTTTCGTCTACAACTAATCTGTCCCCTTTTCTTTCCTAGTTTGTACTGACACCGCTTACCTAATTTTAGTTTACTTTTTTCTATTTCTTCTTCAATTAAGCACCCCCTCTCCCTCCGTCCCATGGAATACCCCAAAAAGGCAATATTTCGCCTCTCCCTCCCCAAGAATTTTTACGACGCAGCTTGCGTCAATAATAATATCAAAGCCATACCCTGATAAGCTTAGAATGAGATCGGACCAGATCGGCCACTCTCGGTCATTTCCGATTTCCCAGTTTCTATCAAATCTTGACAGCTGTGTATATAGTTTAGTCTATGCGTTTGGGATTGGTTATTTTTGAGCGAGTTGGTTGTAGAGCAGTTGGTGTATCTTAAAACATGAAAATCATTGAAATAACTGGTTTGATACCTAACCCACAAGAAGATAGTATGAATTTCAACCAGAGTAAGTATGAATATGTTATAAAAATAAATTTGATTATCCTTATTGTTCAGTATATTTTAAGCAAACGAATTATCTTTTAATGATAAATTTCGTATTAATCTGTCAAATAAAAGTGATATTCCCACATATCATTCATTCATAATACCTATACTTTTTATTTAATTTTGTTTGTATGCTGAATTAATGATTAATAAAAGTAATAGATGCTTTACAAGGATGTTAATTTCAAACAGTAATTTGTTAGTGGTGTGTTTGGTTTTATTTTATAATAAACATCAAAATGAATTCTTTTTTGTTATTTTCTGGCTGTTATTAAAAACAACTATATTCCTCGGTTTTTAGTATTTTTTACGGCACCTTCTAGACTATCTCCGATTACTTGTGCATTATTATTGCCATCAGTATTATTACTTTGTGACAACTTTTATTTTAATTTTTTAATTTCCCGCCAAAACCTATCAACAAAAATGATACCTTGAAAGTTGTTGAAGCTAATGTGACCTTCTCATGGGTGGTGGTCTTCCATGAAATGAAGCGGATAAACTCATTTCAATGTATAACTTCTACATTTTATCAAAAACTCTGTAAACTTTGTTTGGTGTGTCAACCACAATTATCGTGTTGCCATATAAGTATTTTGTTTGTAGTCTTATTACTATTTGAGCTCATAATGCTGCATTATCAGTTTTGAAATACTGTTTTTCTAGTGAGAAATGAATAAAAATGTCCAAAATTAATGGTAACTTTGTGACAAGGGTCAAACTCATGATTTGCTTATCAGTAGCTTTCCAATAGCAATGGCAGCAACTCCATCAAGAAAAATGGGAACATGGATGCGGAAATGAAAAACAACCCAATTGGTGGACTCACTCCTCGATCTTCTACTCTCCTCAGCTTCTACATAATCTAAGCCTTGGAACTAACGAAACATGTTCCTCTAAATGAAGAATTGTTCCAGAAGAAGATGAAGCAGGCAGCTACTCTCAGTTTTCCATCCTTTGTAATGAATCTGACAAGAATTTCAATCTTTCAATGAAGAGTTAGATGTTGGAGAGGCCATACACATTTCAGAACCTGGATTTTGTGATATGTATATTCAAGCAAATGACAGCAGTGCAAACATCCTACAAAATTAACCAGAAAGAGATTTTATGGTAATAAAATACATTGTGGTGACCTATTCATATAATACCTATAAGGTGAATTTTTTTTAGAGTTTCTTGGTTTAAGAAGCGTGATTAAATGTTTCTGAAGATGATTAGGTGTGCAATATGAGATAGTTTTGTTATATAAGTGAATTCATGTGTATTTTCAATCAAAATTACTTCTGCCGCAAAGTTACCCCGACTGACAGAGTAACTTTGTGACAATAAAAAGAAAATTGTTGCCTCCTTATGTGTCGGATTAAAATTTCCCTCTGGAATAAATAGAAAGCCTAAATGTTGGACTATTCTTAAAGGATAGCTGAAAATGTGAGAAATAAATTATCTTGTGCATCAAAAATCATGAAAACCTTAAAAGTTGCCAAAAAGTTACCCCATCTGATGGTATGTAATTTGGAATCAAAGTCATTTTGGAAAGAGATTCGGGTCCCTAATCCATAATTATATTATAATATGGTAGGAAAAAAAATATTTACCTATATATATCAGATATGCTGTCAAATATATATATATATCGAATATGAAGGTTCCTTGAAAAAAATTCGATATATGGAAATTTTGATGTATAGAAAGATTGCAATTGTTTGCCATTTGCAGGCTAAAAACAGTTACAGCTATTCTCAAGGGTTAAAGAAGTATCAAAGATAATTTTTTGGGGGTTAAAGAAAAACAAAACTGAACGATCAATAACACTTTTTTGAAAAATTGTACAAATTACATCTGTGATAGCAGATTTTTTACAAATATATATTTATAATTTAATAAGGACATGTATTTAAAATACTCAAATATACATAGCAATTAATTTATTTTTATTTTCGTGCAAAATAGCTTTTAATGTCTTTTTGCGTTTAATTGATCACCAAAATCATCTTTAGGAGCAATTTTCACAACAAGAAAGGTAAAATTCAACTGAATTTAAAAATATTATTCAGGCATAGATAAATAGTAACAAGCGTAACATAAACAAACCTCATCTTCACAATTTTGCAGTAGATCAATTTTCCTTTCAAACTGACGATATAATGGAAGGCCAAAAATTGAAATAAATTAAACATAATAATTAAATACAATAGAGTATATTTAAATAAGAAAATAATAAATTGAAAATTAAGTCAAAAATCAAAAGTTTATCAATTTTGCATAAAATAAGACTTAACAACAACAAAAATTCATCAAATAAAAATGTATTCACCAAAAGTAACAAATTTGGACATTGTGTAGAAAATAATCAATACTTTTCAGTTCAGTTACGAATGGAGCATCAAGGTTTGGCTCGATGGAACTCAACTTGATTTTTAAGTCCTCTTAAACACTGAGTTCCTTTACTACGGTAACCATCCAGAATTATATTTATTAATCGTAGATTGTTTTTATTCCCCTTATAATCAATTTATTTAATAATAAATTTTTAAAACCAATCTCTCATTGAACATTTTAAAAGCATGATTTTGTCGATTACTTTTGCTTGCTTGTTCGCGCACCACCTGGAACATCTTTGTATACCACCATTGGTATGCGTACTACAGTTTAGGAACCCCTGGTACACCACTAATATATTGCAATTTGTTTCCAAAATCTTATCATGGGGACTAATTCATTTGGGTAGAAGATTTTTCGCTTGCGTAAGGACTAAAATATTATTAACACTTAAAGACTGAAGATTATAAGTTTTAGCCTGATTTCATTTTTTGTTAACTGTTATTTTTTTTTAAAGTTTATTGATAAGATTTTTCTTTTTTAACAATTCGGCCCCTTGTCTTGATTAAGAATGAAAGTGGCATGAGTTATTTCAACAACCAAAACCAGTTAGTATAAAATATAAGAAATTTTTTAAGATGGAGTTTATCAAACTTTAGTTTTGATACAGCTTTTCAAACTGTAAAGCATTATTAGGTGAATTTAAGTGTATCCCATTTTATCTTGTCCATATATTTTTAATAAGCAAATCTACAAAACATCAATTTTTTGTTGTGGCTTACACCATTTTCACTCTCACTAACTTATGTGAGGCGTTCCTTGCAAGAAGGACAAATACGCCATGTCACAAATTTCTTTTTTTATGGCAAGTATCATTTTTTTTTTTATTGGTGTTTAATATCCTTCCTTTCCTATCATATTAAGGCTAACAGGACGGGTTAGCCCCACAGGCTACCAAACTGTTCTAACCAGAGTGAGAAGGTCGAGATTCATTATAGCTGTTGTTGATTACAAAGGAAAATCACACTAAAAAAAAAAATAATATGAGTGGCTATAATAATTATAATATCTACAATTTTTTTTCTTAAAAATCAAACATCTTTCCATGATTGGATTTGAAAGGCTTGTTACAGGTGTAGAAATTGAAATATTTCTGATTAAATTGGTAAAATGTTTCAGGTAACTAATCTATTTATTAATAGTAAAAAAAAATTAATTTTCCAATACCTTAAAAAAATATTTTGTTTCCGCCTTTCAACCATTGTGCGCCTAACACTCTTGGCCACCATGGCCTCACTCAGATGGCATTTATCATATATTATAAAATTTATATGGGTGATTCTAAAAAAAAAGTCAATTTTATGTAACTCGAGTATTCCTTCAAATGCATGTGTCCTTTCGATGGTTTTTTTTTTATTATTACGTTCTCATTCCTGTTTACAATATCCAGTAAAAAGAACTACCATTTCCTTCCTTGGTCTTAAACTCCCGATTATTATTACCAACACCTGCACCGAAATCAAATTTGTATAAAACCTCTCTTCTGAGAATTTGGGGTATGTCCTTTTTATAGAAAATCTTATAAAAAAAAAAAAAGTCATGTTATGCTTTCTTCAGAAATAATTTCGTTAATATTTTGAACGCAACTAGTAATATCAATAGGTTGTTCGGAAGTTTTTATTAGTAAATTTTTCATCACCACGCATCTATTGATATTTTCTATTTGTGAATCTCCAGGAGGAAATTTTATGCTACTTGAGTGATAACCTTGTATAGGATCCCGTAAGCAGGAGAAACCGTTTTCATCCGTCTACCTACAACGTATGTTCACTTTTCAAGGTGGAAGGGCACTGCACTATAATCGTTCTTTTAAAATATTAATTTTTTTTTTTTTTTTTTTTTTTTTTTAGAAATTTCACTGTTTTGTCTCCTACTAAAGGCCTTTGAATATCCGCCTAACTAACTAGTGTAAGCAAGCTCAAAAATTTCAAATTCTTATCCCTGTGCATCAATCAACTATCATTACTGGCACCCTAACAACTAGAGCTTCCTCTTTACCACCACATTGATAGGTTGGAATTAGGACTCCTAAAAAGTAATTTTGTGTTACATCTTTTTCTTTTTTATCCTAGGAATCCACTTGAAAAATTGGGAAATTTTCGAAGATGAGTTCAATTGCTCGAAATTCTGACCCAAAAAATGAAGCTTTTTTTTAGAATCATCATATGCTACTTGAATTATCTTGAATTATGGTCCTCACACTGTTCAATAAAAATTTAGGTATATTCTTCATTAAAGCCCACAGATATCACTATTTTCTCACAAACAAAATTATTATCATTATCGCCACTTCAGAAAATTGGAAATTTTGAATTCCTGACCCAAAATATGGTGTTCAGCTCAAAACAGCCCTAACAATCATTGATTGGTATCTTTAGATCACTCAATTTTTTTCAAAGTTTTTTAAAGAGTTCAGTCTCACTTTTTTGGAGACTATTTTTGAGCTTTTTCTGAGAATCTACCCATTTATGTATATCTGCATATACTTCTGCACCAGCTTGGGCCTGTGCCAGGCAGGACAGCCGTTTGTTGAACCAGGGCCCAGGCTAAATAATGCAGCAGGCCTTCCCCTCTCCCACTCAATAATTCTCTTATTTTATTTTTTTCAATAATATCAATAAATGGATTAAGGTTTAATAAAAATGAAACTTATAACTACATTTTAGTAACAAGAGTTTCTATCATACGTAAAAAAAAAAACAGAATTTTTTTGACAAAATTACTTATTAATGATAGTATAAGTTAATAATAATTACTCAAGTAAAGTTTTCATAACAGAACTAATAGATCTTGAATTATATTTTATTTTCAATGATTATTCACATCAACACTCTTGACTTATTTTCTGCGAAAGTTTGAATATGCGAGTCAAAATTCAATGATCTTGCTAACATAGACTCAACAGCCAATGCATTATTTTCTCTTTAAAGAACATACATATTTATAAATTAAGCTTTATAAACTAATGATTTTTTTTTTCATTTATTTGTTCAACATACTTTTTAACTGTTTATATTTTTTTAGTCAACTCTTATTTAATTCGATCTCCCTGGAAGCCTGTGCTATACTTATTTTGTTGAGGTACCTCTAGAGGTTGAGGTACTGGGATTGAAAGTATCTGTTAGTTTCCGTTTGTCACATTTTAGATAAAGTATCAGGTTGATATGTTCCAACCCATCTCTAATAAAAACCAAATATATCTATATATCAAAAATACCATATATATATATATATATATATATATATATATATATATATATATATATATATATATATGTATAATATATAATATTATACCAGACATTAAATAAAATAAAAAAATATGGTGACATGGAGGATTCGCCTTTCTTTCATGAAGTGCCTCACATATATCATGTATCGCCTCATATATTGAGCTTGTTTATTTTATGTGTTATGAAGTTACAGATATTATGCCGAAAAATCATCTATCATCTGCTGATTTTGTTATTGATGCCACAAATGATGATCAAAAAAATCCATTAGTTGCAGCTTATCCATGGATATTATATTTCAGGCAAAAATGTCTTTCCGAATTAATGAATAATAATTTGAGGAGTTTGATGAAGTTAATAAAATTTTACAGTGGGTAAGTGATAAAAACATTCTCTTTGCTGTTTAGATGTGTTTCTAATGAGAACAAATATTCTATATGAGATAACCCTTGTTACATATCTCGGAGATACATGTCTGCTGTGGATTTTTTGATATTTGCCAATGTTTTTTCCTACTTTGCAGAGACACAAATAAGTTATAAAAATTGTTTCATTAAATAAATTATTTAGTATATTATTTGTAGTCCTGCAAATTTGATAAACATTAAATAACACATACATAATATATATTAATTTTCTGTTTTTATTAAGGTCTTATCGAAATGGTTCATTGTTTTTGTGGATAGGAAAATTGCTTTTGAAGTGCTTGAGTTATTGGCAACAAGTATGCTTATCATTTCTACAAAACTGATGTTTTAGTCATCTCTTGATTCACCTCAAACCCTTGCCCGCATGTCTGAAATATTAGCAATAATTATTTCTGTCAGTATCGTCAGTACTGGCCAGATGCTGTAAAAGTCAACCAAATATCATTGCTCATATCATACGTATTAATAGGTGAAAGCACACAGTGATAAGAACTTGCAAACAAATTAAGGGATTCTTCTAGGAGACAGATGAGTCTCATGCATCTCTGGCTTCTGTAATTTTTACATATATGACCACTTGAAGCCAGCATTGGAAAGTTAGTATTTAAGTAATATGTAGAAGTGGAGATCTTTTTTCATTATGCGGTTATATATTTCTTATAGCGAAACTACTAAAGAATTTACAAATATAATGTTAAAATTATTTTTTGAAATTAGATCTATTATAAATTGACACCCCAGTGTTTTCAATATATGACACTCCATTATGGAAATTTAAAAGCTAAGATTGCATAAACATAAAAGTCTAAATTTAAAAGTTCATAAAAGCATTTGCATGGTTGTAAATTGTTTATTGTTTTAATGTATACCTAAACAGTGAAAAATGGTAACAATTTTATATAAACAAAGTATTAGACTTCGTTTCTTTCTGATAAAATTACTATAATCAGAGAGCACTTGATGATATTAAAAACCATTTAATTAGAAAAACCAATTTAATTGCCAATAGACTTGATCTTAGTTTCAGTAGTTGCAACCTGTTTCATGAAGAATTATTATTTTCCTTCGAAATAAATCACTTTTATACCAAAATAAAATAAGATTAATTTTTGAAATCATATTTAGCAATTAATGCTTACTGACTATTGATTCTAAGAAGTAAGTAATTACAGTTTAATATATATATATATATATATATATATATCTTGTGGAGCATTTTTATGTTTTTTTGTCGAATCCATGATTTACCTTTTTACCTATTAATTTCTTCTTTATTTCAGTAATATTTCAAAAGCTGTTGAAGACTGTTATCATAAACCGAAAAGAGCTATGAAACTTAAAACAGAACTGTCAAACACTCTCACATTTTTCCATTTTGCTTATAAAGAAATTAAAACAGTGAGTATCATGTACAATATTTCTTATTTACACTTATATACAAATTTAATCTTAGTAACTTATTTATGTTTTAACTAATTATTTGTGTTATGATTTGCTTTTCACTTATTGTTGATATTATTATATACATAATCAATGATTTTAATTTTTATGTGCTCTGTTTTCAGAAAATGTGTTCCTTTGCATGCCACATGTAATTTAAAACAAGGAAAATGAAAATAAATTGTAAATTTCCAAATATTAGTGTCATTATTTTTTATTTATTGGTTATAATTTTTTTAAATCAAATTTTATCATTTTCTAATTTTATTTATCATATTTTTATTACTTAAAAAAATATATATTTAGTGTTAATGATATAACATAACATTGAATTGATTTAAACTATATCTGTGGATAATTCAGTGTTAATGTATTTTACATTGGACATCTTTAGCAGCAAAGATTGAGAAGTAAATGGGAATTATTTTTCAGCCCTTAGAGCACTTCTCATATCTGGAAAAAATGTCTGATCTCATGGCTATGTATGTGGATATGGAAATTAAGGCATCTAGGTATTGTTTTTCTGATTATTACAGAGATTTCTTCAGTTTCTTTCGAATCTTCCCTATTTATTTTATTGTGAGATTTTACAGTAAAAATTATTTATTTTGGTTTAGAACATAACTCGTTATTCCCCCACTTTTTTCTTGAATTTATTTTATGTATGTATTTTTATATAATATTTTTAATTACTTTCTATGTTTAAAGCTTATATGGTATGTTTTTTCTATTTTATCATCATTTATTTACTCCTCGCTCTAACTTTATCTCCATTGTTTTGTAATTGTATTGAAGTTAACTATACACTGGCTCTTCCAGCTTGAGATAGAGTTTGGTTTTTTTTAACATCTTGGCTTACATGGCGATCATTATGACCACTACATGACATTCTTCTTGGGCCATGATGGTCATTATATCTGCCACTTGAATATTTCATAATTCCTTACTTATGGACCCAAGTGATGGCGATTCTTTATTTATTGTTTGTTTATCATGATAGACCTTTGAAAGACAATATAGACATTGCTTCGAATTTTAACTTTTATTATTTTTGGATAAAAAAGCTTTAACCTTTTCATCATCATTTGATTGAATGTATTTATTTTTTTATTCCATTCGTATATTTCAATTTACTACTGAATTAAAAAAAAAAAAAATATCTGATGTGGGCAACACATGACTTCCTTTTACGCCTATTAAATTATAAATCCGTAGCTCAAAAAGTGATACTGAATTTGGTTACTAGTTTCCGAAGATTGCAGTAAAAACGACATTCGGCGTCCCGTCATCCATCTATTGACACACACACTCTTGTCACTGGAGGTATCATTCCATTATTATACATCGTTTTCCTTTGAAGACTTGTTGATCTCACAAATAGGGAGGAAAATTAGTATTTTAGACTCAATTTTAAAACTTAAAATAAGTAATAAAACGCTGCAAATTATTACACAATGGTTTATTATTTCCACTTAGTAATATTTCAAAAATTTCTATTCTGTCCAAGTAAAAAAAATTAAGCAGTAGGCACCAAAGGGAAAGAAATTTGAAGCTTTTCACAAGATGATCGACATGAGAGTGCTGAACTGGGAATGTTAATTTAAAAACTCTGTCAATGCAAGTAGGCTGTGATGTAAAATGATACAGAGGAAATATTTGATGTGCACTTCAGGAGGAAACAAAAAAAAGGAAAGACTAAGGAAGCTAAAGGAAGTAAAGAAATAATCCAAGGAAGAATAAAACAGAGAGATACGAGGAAGTCAGAAGCCCAATAGATAAGTCAGGAAGCAGGATGACTAACCGCCAGGAGAATCAGTCTCAGAAGTTCCTTACACAATATCTCAGCTAATAATGGTCCGATTTAAATGATTATTATTTTGATTTGTAGGGAATTTCATTGGCTTTCGTTTAAATACAATAAAAGCTCCAAACAAAAAATTAGCTGACGGATTTTTTCCGTTTTTGTCAAAATGGATATTTCCGTCGAAATCTGAAAACCAAAAATTTTCGCGATTACAATACTTCCTTTACTTCGTACAAGGAAGTAAGAAGGAAAATAATCAGTATTCTGGGAGAGAGCGTCTCCTTATAATGCAATATATACATATGTGGCACAAGATCCCGTAACCGAGACTGGACCTCCTCTAAGAGCCTCCACCAGTTACCTCTGTCTAAATTTGCTGACGGATTTTTTCCGTTTTTGTCAAAATGGATATTTCCGTCGAAATCTGAAAACCAAAAATTTTCACGATTACAATACTTCCTTTACTTCGTACAAGGAAGTAAGAAGGAAAATAATCAGTATTCTGGGAGAGAGCGTCTCCTTATAATGCAATATATACATATGTGGCACAAGATCCCGTAACCGAGACTGGACCTCCTCTAAGAGCCTCCACCAGTTACCTCTGTCTAAATTTGCTGACGGATTTTTTCCGTTTTTGTCAAAATGGATATTTCCGTCGAAATCTGAAAACCAAAAATTTTCACGATTACAATACTTCCTTTACTTCGTACAAGGAAGTAAGAAGGAAAATAATCAGTATTCTGGGAGAGAGCGTCTCCTTATAATGCAATATATACATATGTGGCACAAGATCCCGTAACCGAGACTGGACCTCCTCTGAGAGCCTCCACCAGTTAGCTCTGTCTAAATTTGCTGACGGATTTTTTCCGTTTTTGTCAAAATGGATATTTCCGTCGAAATCTGAAAACCAAAAATTTTCGCGATTACAATACTTCCTTTACTTCGTACAAGGAAGTAAGAAGGAAAATAATCAGTATTCTGGGAGAGAGCGTCTCCTTATAATGCAATTTATACATATGTGGCACAAGATCCCGTAACCGAGACTGGACCTCCTCTAAGAGCCTCCACCAGTTAGCTCTGTCTAAATTTGCTGACGGATTTTCCGTTTTTGTCAAAATGGATATTTCCGTCGAAATCTGAAAACCAAAAATTTTCGCGTTTACAATACTTCCTTTACTTTGTACAAGGAAGTAAAATAAAATTTTGCGGACGGATTTTTTTTTTTATTCGATATTTGGATTCTACGTATCCTGAAACGTCAAATTTTGTGGGGAGGCGTTACAAAAATTTTCTATTGAAAGTCTAATGTCTGACCTTCAAGTAAAGTACCACTTCCGGTTTTCCAATTTAGACTAAAATCTAGTATGTTATTTAAATCAATATATAAGTTATCAATACTAAATTTGAGAAGTTTTGCATAGTATTTTAATATAATTTTTGATGAAATCAATTATGGCCTTCAAGTAAAGTACCACTTCCGGTGATCAAGCAGTGACCAAAAAGGGAGGTTCACAACTAGATTTTACAACAATCCTAATTACAAAATTTCAACTTTCTACGGAAAACCGTTTTTGAGTTATGCGAAATACGAATGTACGTACAGGACGAAACTAGTCAAAATGGATTCAGGGATGGTCAAAATGGATATTTCCGTCGAAATCTGAAAACCAAAAATTTTCGCGATTACAATACTTCCTTTACTTCGTACAAGGAAGTAAGAAGGAAAATAATCAGTATTCTGGGAGAGAGCGTCTCCTTATAATGCAATATATACATATGTGGCACAAGATCCCGTAACCGAGACTGGACCTCCTCTAAGAGCCTCCACCAGTTAGCTCTGTCTTTTGCTGCAGCTCTCCAGTTCTGAATGCCAAGTAAATTTCTGGCATCACTGACTACGCTTTCCAGATATCTGATCCTCGACCTTGCTAATCATCTTGTGGAGTGCAGCTCCTCGGTGATAACCTTTTTTGGCGTTCATTCTGGCTACATGCCCTGCCCATCTTAGTCTGCCAAGTTTAATAAAAGTGATGATGTCGAGGTCGGAAAATAGAGCTGAGTTCCCTATTTTTCCTTCTCCTCCAGACCTCACCCACCTTCACTGGGCCGTAGATTCTCCTGAGGACTCCTCGCTTAAATACACTCAGCTTCATCTCATCACCTTTCGTCATAGTCCATGTCTGTAAGCCATATGACAAAACTGGCCACATGAGGATCTTGTATATATTTTTCTTGGTCTTCTTTGAGAGGTATCTACTTCTAAAAGTGTCGGCCAAGTCCAAAGAAGCTTCGATTGGTAGCAGTGATGGTTCTCTGTATCTCTTGGGTCATGCCATTCTTACTATTCACTTCAGACCCAAGAGCTTTTAACTCTCACGAACTTAAAAGATCTCGCTTCAAACGAAGAGCTTAGATCCAACTCTTATCTACTTGGTTTTTCTTTCATTGGCTTCTAGACCAAATCGTCTTGCAGCTACTTCAAGGGCTGTTCTGAGAGCCTGTTCAGACCTTCCCATAACATCAATATCGTCTCCAAGAAGCTGGGTCAGGCGATTGAGGATTGTTCCTCAGTACCAGCCTCTCTCCCAGCTCTCTCTTCTACCATGTTGAGCAATAGGCAAGTGAGGGCGTACCCCACTGTTCACCTCAAACTCTTCAGAGACATCGGGACCAACACATACTATGCATTTTGAACTTTGCATGGTCATCTTGACTAGATGTATGAGCTTTGTGGGATGCTTAGCTCATCCAGAACACAGTATAACTGAGTCCTATCAACACTGTCGTACGCTGCTTTAAAATCCACAAATAAATGGTGGGTGATTATCTTATACTCCATATTCTTTTCTTGGATCATCCTGAGGGTGAACAGTTGAGCGTCCTCTCCGAAATCTAGCCTGGTATCTACCCAATTCTTTTTCAGCATACGAGAGGATCCTCTCGAAAATAATGTTAGAGAGCAGCTTATAGACACATGAAATGAGCGATATCTCTCTATAGTTAGCTCTATAGATCTCCCTTCTTATGTATTGGGCAGATAATGGCTGTTGCCCGTTCCGTGGGCATAACTTTCCTTTCCCACATGGTCAGCACCAATTCATGAACAGCTTTCTTTAGTTCTTCTCCCTCATACTTCAACAACTCTGACTGGATTCCGTCCAGAACTGGAGCCTTCCCATTTTTCAGTTTTCACATGGCGCTTTCAATTTCATCCTCATCTGGAGTTCCATAGAGTTCAACTTTTGCTGCTTGAAGGTACTCAGCATCAATCCATGGTAATCTTCTAACTTAAGTCTCGTATCCAAGGGATTCTTCTGCTGCCTGCTTGATTGCATTGCTGCATCTCTTCCACTATTCGTCGTATATAGCGCTGCCATCAAGTGATTCTTCCGCAAGTTTCCTCTCAACAGCTTGTTGATACGAATGTTGGCAGTCCGGGTTCTTTAGTTTAGCTACATCAATCCTCTTCTTTGGTTGTTGGCGGTGAATGCGTGACCTCACCTTGGCAATGCTGAGATAATGATTGTATCCATTTTTGTACCTCTATAGGATCTCGCATTCATAAAGTTGTATTTGTATCGGGTGCTAATGAGTATATGGTCTATCTGGGATGCTGTTTGCCCATTCAGGGAGGTCCACGTTGCTTTGTGGATATCCTTTCAGACAAAAAGGGTAGTTTCAACGATCAAGCCATGTGAAGTAGCCAAGTTAACTATCCAGAGTTCATTATCATTACTAGATTCTTGTAAGCTTTGGGTTCCTTTGGTCTGCACTAGTACCACCTCCTTACCGACTTGAACATTAAAATACCCAAGTATGATTTTAGCATCACTTTTAGGGCAGTTATTATCATTAATTATCACTTCTTAATTATCACTCCTTATTCAAGAAAGTTGAAACATAGCCATTTAATTTTTTTTATGTATCAAGAACATTTCTAGTTTATCAAATAAAGAAATAAAAATCAGGCTGTATTTATTAAATTGAATCGTATTGGCAACTAGTTAGAAAATTAACATCTTTCACATCTTTCCAGAAAGTTACCACAAACCAATTCATCAATGGAAGTAGAGGAATTGACAAAATAAAGAAGGATCAATGCTTTCTTTACTTTAAAATATATTTATAGGTTAATTATAGTCCTGATTATAGAATATGGATAGATACACGATTTTAGAATTATACAAATTATTTCACTCTATATTGAAAATTTGTGACTGTCAATTAAAATCGGAGGGAAATGAAAATGAAGACCGTTCAAAAAAATGCATTATTCGACTAATTTCATGCCTGTTCTTTTTTTTTACTCGTATGAATATAGGTGTAGTACCCATATGATAAAACTAACTCTGCCATGCCTGTGGAGCACCAGGTGTTTAGCAGACAAAATCCAAAATCTTAGTTTAAAAACTTGAAATTTGAGTTATTTCACACCTGTTCATTTTTTACTGATATGAAAATAGGTGTAAACTGTTATGCAAAAATTACTCTGTCGTCTTTGTGAAATGCCAGGTGTTCGACAGACAAAATCCAAAATCCTTGTTTAAAAACTCAAACTACGAGTCATTTCACACCTGTTCGTTTTTGGCTCATAGGAAACTAGGTATAGTACTATTATGATAAAACTCATTCTGCCATACTTGAGGAGTGCCGGGCTTTTGGCAGAAAAAATACTAAATCCTTGTTTAAAAACTCAAAATTCGAGTTATTTCAAACCTGTTTGTTTTTTACTCATATGAAAATAGATGTGATACTAATATGAAAAAACATACTGCCATGCGTTTAGCAGACAATATCTAAAATTCAAGTTTGAGAACTTGAAATTCGAATTAAATTAATTACTCATGAGTACCTAGTAAAATATCAGATGTCTAATAGGATAATATACAAAATTTTGTATTTACTTTCCAAAATTCCAATTTTGGCATTTGTAATTAAGTATATTCTGATCTTGTATACATTGCCAATTTCTGATGTCAATTTTCCTTTTTTTTTCCTTCTTCATTGATGATCCTACAAAAACACTTAAATATTGCATTCATGTAAAAACAAACAAGGTGAAGTCTAATCCTTTAGGCAGCAAACTTTGTGAATATTCAAGAAAAAACTTTGATCCAGGCAATACTACCATTCGGCGTATGGTCAAGTAAAACTTTCTTCTTAGTTGCCTGAAAAAATGTTTGGGTTTCACAGTGGTTACTATTCCAGATTTACTTCGGTCAGATCGTCAGACATATGCTCAGTGCCTCCTGGCTGGAATTTTTATCAGATGTAACACCAACAGCAGCTGCTTCATCATCAAAACCTTCACCACAGGTTCAGCGAATCTCCACAGCTTTTGAAATCTTGCCCAGGCTGTGTTTTAGTGGTATAGTCCAATTTCAATACAAAACAAAGAAACAGTTATTGATTGGGACTTCTTGGGTGAAAATTTGTCAGAGGGATTTTGTTGGGAAAGAGACAAGGTACCATAAACCTTGTGCAACAAAATATCGGAATAAAACGCAAAAGCATCTGAACACATTACAGCCTCGTAGAGATTGGTAGGAAACAAAAGTTGCAAGTAATGAAGAAGCAACTCAAATTGAGAAAAGCGGCATTAGTACTGAGGTGGGAAATATTACCAATTGATAAAAAAACTATGCATCATGATTTCACTGTGCATGACAAAAGCTCCATACATTGGTTTTCCTTGTGGGACTCATTACAAAAAATGCCGTAGAATATATCCAATGATCACAGTTGCAGTGAGAAATCTAAATTGACTTATTTATAAACAAAAGTGAGCTGGAAATAAGCCTAACAACTATTAAAAATCAACTTCACATTTGCAAAAATGAAACAATATGATTCTTGTTAAATCCTCATTGACAGTTCACTACAAAACCACATCCACTCATACTATGAATTTGAACAACAAACAAGTGAAGATAAGCATGGAGCAACTCCTCAATTCTGGGCCATAGTCATCAGTCTACTTGATTTGTACCATGATTTAAATATGAGTATACGTTTGGGAGGTATCAACTGTTATTCTTTCTTTAGAACTGATCAATGACATTTTTTTTTTTAACCATCTAAATTACACTCGATGGCTTGTTTTATTCTATGACTAAACTAGTACAGGTCTTGGATGAAAGCGGGAATTATGTGACAAAACCATTTGTTGGAGAGTCATCCGAAAGTAATATCAGCTCTATTTCATCACAACCATGAAATGGTTTATTCTCGATAAGAACTTTTCTCGAACACCACCTGAGATTACCCTCAAACAGACGACCATAAATGCTGATGCGGGGAATCGATTCAGAGGTGTGACATTTTTTATTAACTGTGAGACAATGGGCTGTTACACATGCTGCAAGAACTTCAATCAAAAGTCATGACCTAAGTCCTGTCCTAGGTTAGGTAAAAATAGGGAGCATTACTAAGGAGACCAAACTTCATTGAATATCCTAGGTAATATAAGCGTTACAGCACTTATTGGATCTTTAAAAAAATGTTGTCTGCCAAATGCCCGTCACTTCACAAGAGTGAATGACTGAGTGATTTTTTTTCATATTAGTATCACATCTATTTTCATATGAGTCAAAAATGAGCAGGTGTGAAATAACTCGAATTTCGAATTTTTAAACAAACTTTTTGTATTTTGTCAGTAGAATGTCCGGCACTTCACAAACATGGCAGATTGAGTTTTTTTATAAGAGTACTACTCCCATTTTCCTATGAGTCCAAAATGAACAAGTGTGAAATAATTGGAATTTTAAGTTTTAAAATTAGGATTTGGTCTGCCGAACATCTGGTACTCCAGAGGCATGGCAGAGTTAGTTTTATCATATGGGTACTACTCCTATTTTCCTATGTCAAAAACGAAAAGGTGTGAAGTTACTCGAATTTTGAGTTATTAAACATGGATTTTGAATCGAATTTTGAGTTGTTGAACAAGGATTTAGGATTTTGTCAACCAAATGCCGTATCACTTCACAAGGATGACAGAGTGAATTTTTTTATAATAGTACTACACCTATTTTCATTATGAGTTTTTCCATAATAGTACTACATCTATTTTCATCTAGGTATTACACATATTTTCATCTGGGTAGTACACCTATTTTTATCTGGGTACTATACCTATTTTCATCATGAGTTTTTCCATAATAATACTACATCTATTTTCATCTGGGTATTACACCTATTTTCATCGTGAGTTTTTCCATAATAGTACTACATCTATTTTCATCTGGGTACTACACTTATTTTCATCTGGGTACTACACTTATTTTCATCTGGGTACTATACTTATTTTAATCGTGAGTTTTTCCATAATAGTACTACATCTATTTTCATCTGGGTATTACACCTATTTTCATCGTGAGTTTTTCCATAATAGTACTACATCCATTTTCATCTGGGTACTACACTTATTTTCATCTGGGTACTACACTTATTTTCATCTGGGTACTATACTTATTTTAATCGTGAGTTTTTCCATAATAGTACTACATCTATTTTCATCTGGGTATTACACCTATTTTCATCGTGAGTTTTTCCATAATAGTATTACATCTATTTTCATCTAGGTACTTCACCTATTTTCATCTGAGTCCAAAACGAACAAGTATGAAATAACTCGAATGTTGAGTTTTTAAATTAGGATTTTGTCTGCCAAATTCCCGGACAACTTTTGTTTCCTAACAATCTCTAGGAGGCTGTAATGTGTTCAGATGTGTTTGCGTTTTATTTCGATATCTTGTTGCACAAAGTTTATGATACCTTGTCTCTTTCCCAACAAAATCCCTCTGGCAAATCTTCACCCAAGATTTCCCAATCAACAACTGTTCCTTTGTTTTGTATTGAAATTGGATTTTACCACAAAAACACACAGCCTGGGCAAGATTTCAGAAGCTGTGGAGATGTTCATTCGCTGAACCCATGGTGAAGGTTTTGATGATGAAGCAGCTGCTGTTGGTGTTGCGTCTGATTCGGTGCAAAAATTCCAGTCAGGGGGCACTGAGCATATGTCTGATGATCTGACCGAAGTAAATCTGGAATAATAACCACTGTGAAACCCAACCATTTTTTCAGGCAACTTAGAAGGAAGTTTTACTTGCCCATACGCCAAATGGTGGTATTGCCTGAATCAAAGTTTTTCCTTGAATTTTCACAAAGTTTGCTACCTAAAGGATTTGACATCACCGTGTTTGTTTTTATATGAATGCAATATTTAAGTGTTTTTAAACAGGTTTTTGTAGGATCATTAATGAAGAGGAAAAAAAAAGAGGAAAATTGACATTGTTGGTATATTAACCTATTAGACATTTGATATTTTACTAGGCACGCATGAGTATTAAATTTAATTTAATTGGAATTTCAAGTTCTCAAACTTGAATTTTAGATATTGTCTGCCAAACGCATTGCCGTGAGTTTTTCATATTAGTATCACATCTATTTTCATATGAGTCAAAAACGAACAGGTGTGAAATAACTCAAATTTTGAGTTTTTAAACAAGGATGTAGATTTTTTTCTGCCAAATGCCCGGGACTTCACAAGGATGACAGAGTGAATTTTTTCATAATAGTACTACTTCTATTTTCATTTGAGTCCAAAAGGAACAAATATGAAATAACTCGAATAATGCATTTTTTAAATTGGTCACATTTTCATTTTCCACCGATCCTGATTGGCAGAGTCATAAATTTTCACTCTAAAAAGGTGACAGGTAAGAATGCAAGAATATAAAAATTGTGGTGAAATAACTTTCTCCTCTTGGGCTCTTGAACTAACTCTTCTGACCTGTACTTTATTCCTCTTTAATAATCAAGGCGTTATTGTTTGTTCCCTTAGTATTTCTTTTGGAACTTCTTCCATCATTGGAAATAAGAAGCCATTAAAACCCTCTGCTTTTCATTTTTTTATTTCTTTATATACAGTAAAGGAAGTATTGTAATCGCGAAAATTTTCGGATTCCAGATTTCAATGGAAATATCCATTTTGACCATCTCTGAATTCATTTTGACAATGTTATCGTGACGTATTTGCTTAAAAATTCGTATCTCGCATGACTCAAAAACGGTTAAAATTTTGTATTTAGGATTATTGTAAAATCTAGTTGTGAATTTCCCTTTTTGGTCACTACGTGATTACTGGAAGTGGTACTTACTTTACTTAAAGATCATTATTGATTTTCAACAAAAATTATATTAAAATATAATGCAGGGACCTAAATATTAATATCAATAATAAAATAAATTTTGGTTAAAATTGGCGAACCGTAAGTAGTACTTTACTTGAAGGTCATATTAGACTTTCATCAAAAATTATTTTTAAAATATAATGTAAAACATCTCAAATTTGGTAAATTTGACTTTTATATCTAAATAATATAGTAGAAGTTGATTGAAATTGAAGAGCCGAAAGGGGTACTTTACTTGAAGATCATAATAAACTTACATCAAAAGGTATATTGATATTTAATATAGAGATCCTATGGATCTGTGATAAAGGTTATAAACGCGATTTTTTTTTCACTTTAATTAATCTATTTTATTATTTCTTTTGTGTTAAAATTGAATATAAAATACTTTTTTTTCTTTCCCATTTCTGAGCTGAACAAGTCTGCAGCAGGAGATTAAGATATAAGTTAAGCGGGTTCTGCTTAAAATGTTGAAACATTTGATTTCCAATGCTTGATCTAGCACCCGATTTTTCTCTTTAATTCTTAAATGTCTTAATTTGTATTTACTTACTTATTTAGATTTGGCATGGAAGTCACAATTCACCCCAGGATGACCCTAAGAACTCGATATTACTATCCGCCATTTTGTTATAATATGGTGACTGATTAGAGTTTTTTTACGCTCATATCTAGGCCATAGTTAACAAACATTAAATAAACCTAATATCGGAGAAATTACATTTTGGGTCTATAGCAAGAGATAGCTGAAATACAATAGTAGCCAAGGTGTTAATATGCCATTGTCTACAAAGATTACGAAATACTCATTGATTTATATAATATTAACTTTATCTTGTAAATATAATTCATCTATCATACTTCTAGAAAATTATTTTGCAATGAAATTGGAAAGAGTATAATTTTGTTAACAGTATTTATGAAAAAGTTAAGAAAAAATGAATTTAATCTATATTTAAAAAATAAAAATTCAATTAAAAATAATTATTTTTATTAAAAAAATATGTATTATTAAGTTTTGCAATAAGAAACTAAAAAGGATTTATTATAAATTGAAATAAAAATTGTTTTAATGATGACAAATGCTTTACTGTCTAATTTTCTATAATTGTTTTATAACTTAAATTTTAAAAGTTCTTTGATGAGTCACTAATTAATTCATGATATAGGAATGGCATTGAGAGTGTAAGGAAGGTGGCTAGCAAGATTACATCGTCATTAAAATTGAACTTTGGTGAGATTTATGCATATATTTAACTTTTTCAGTATATCTTTTAAGCAATACTGCTTTCATTTAATAATGCTTTCAAATTATGGATTTCAGGTAAATATCCAGAATATATCCTAGCTTCTCTGTTGAAGACAAATCTAATTACTAAAAGATGCAGTGACCTTGGTGACCTCATATTTCGGTTTGTGAATAAGTTAATAATGGAAATAAATGGTAATACTCCAGAATACTGGCTCTTGTTCCACAGCACACCAAATGAGTAATAGTTGTCAGCTGTAGTCTACCTGAATCTATAATCATGATCAAAAACTAATAATTCCTAAAACATTATTTGTATTTTATTATATGTTATGATAGCAACAATTAATTTTCACTTGTTAAAATTATAATAAGGAAACTCCCAACAGGGTGCTTATCAGCTTAGGTTAAATTGATAATGATTTTGATTATTCAATAAAACAAAGAATCCAAAGTCTCCAGCAGCAGAGGGAAGGGGTCAGGATTTAATTTTCTGAAGCATTACCAAACCAAAAATTGATGATTCTTGTTGGTCTTACAGTTATACAAGTTGTTGATATGTATATATTTTTCAATTAGATGGGTGCTGAGAGATAAACCAGAATCTCCATTAGATATCATTTCATACATTCAAAATATTCTTTCTTATAAAATGTGGAAAGAAATAATGCAAGGATCGAAATTGGAACAACAGAGAATAACACGGCTAGCTTGCATAAGACTGGAGCCACCTGTCGGTTTTAAAGATAAACTTAAATCTATACAGGATCTTCGAGACTTATTTCCTATTTTGCCAAATTCTGACATAACAAACTTTTTAATGAAGGCTAAATTTTCAAGTAGGGAAAAAACTAAGGTAAAATTTATTATTTATGGTATAATTAAATTGAATTTATCAGTAAGTATGAATAAATTTAGGTTGAATTAATTATTTACTTTTGCTTTAGATATTTTATAAAGCTGTTGCCAGTCCAATAGTCTTGGCTACTTTGAATCATACTTGCTTACCTGTTATAGAAGATTCTGACTCCATCTTTTGTGAAAAGGTATTTTTTTTTTAAGTTATCAATGCCAATTATTAATATATAAAATTTAAGTATACAAACTTAGTGTTTAATGTTTAAATTAAAATTCAGTTTTTCATGAACATTCCAAAATAATAATAAGGATGATTGCCTATAATGACTGAATATTGGTATATTCAGTCATTATAGGCAATCATCCTTCTAACCTTCATACTATATACCAACGATCATAGAAACGAATAGATAAGAAAATATCTGATTCCTGGATTGATTTCTTTCCACACCTCACTAGTTCATTGCTTTGTTTGGAACGCTAGGGTCTTCAATAAGTTCAATGTTCCCATTTGCCTTTTTCAGTAATTAGAGTGATTTAAAAAAAGTTTATTATCACTTATTTTTTTCACACATTCAGAGGATCAATTAAAATCGGTGAACAACTATTTGCAAAAAAAAAATTAAAAATCATGAAATTTGGCCATTTTTGGACATTTAATTACAGTGCTTGTAATTGTCATGGTTTTTAATGGTGCCTATCCACAGTAAAAATTAATAAAAACTTTTTGTGGTACATAGCACTATCCCTGCTCACACTCCCGATCCCGAAGCAAGAAAAAACTCAATTGCATTTTAGATATATTAAATCGAACCTCACATATATTTCATGAAAATAGGATTGTAGAGGAACTCTTTCTGAAGAAATAGCATGCTGAAAAATCGCTTTAGAACTATTTGGAGTCTTATTCAAACCGTTTTTTGAGAACACCCGTATTTATATTTTCACATTTTCCTCAAAAATGTTTTATTATTTTTGCCTGAAATTTTTATTTTACATATGCATTACTAAAATACACAATTTAATTTCACTAACATGTTCCTACAACAATTACAAGGCCTGCAATTAAATGTCAAAAAATGCCCATATTTTACGGTTTTTAATTTTTTTTGCAAAAAGTTGTCGACTGAATTCTATCGTTTGGAACTTTTTTTTTTTCGTATTTTTAAATACTATTACATACTATTTTTTTATTTTTATTTAACAACAGCGGACAAGACCACATAAAGGGTCTTCCTCCCCATCAAAAAGAGCCTAGTCTCTCAGACTCCTTCCTGCTGCAGAGCATTAATGAGATTTTATTTATAAAATTTGGTGATTTTAAAATTTTATTTGCTGCTTAAAATTTTTATTCAATTATAATGCCTGATATTATCTCCTATTTATTTATTTTTTGTGTTTTAGGGCAAAAGCAAAGTTGACCAACTTTTAAACAATTTATGGGACATTTTGAATGGAAATAGAGGTGGCAATAGTAGTATAATAAAAAATATATCCATGAGTTCTTCTGATGAATCATTAAAGAATTCCAAGTTTAAACGGAAGAGAGAATGTATAAACAATGACATTAAATCTGAACCAAAGGAAAAACCAACTGAGAATCTATCTGTAACTGAAGAAGATAAGCATTGTATCAAATTAGAGACTGAAGATGTCTTTACTCGCCTAGCGTATGAAAGTCTTTATGAATATGCACACTCAATTGAAGATTTTTTTCATGCTGAAGAAGAAAATAAAGATCTGTTGTGTTGGAAATCTGACTTCAATATGAAGAAGGAAAAGAAAGATAAATCAGAGGACTTTGGCAACTCTGAATGTTGTATGAAATCTTCTGACCTTGAAGATGAAATTGTCAGTTCTTCGAATGAATGTTTATTTGATCCTAAAGAAGATCTTAGTGTTGTTGAAGGTGAGAAAGGAGATGATGGTGAACATTCTTCCAGTCTACCTCTTAAAAAGAGAAGAGGGTTTCCCTATAATAAATATGTTAAAAATGATAATACAGATACTTCAGACATTGTTAGTGGTGAATACGAAGAGAGAAAGATGATTTTCAAGACCCCTGCACAATTGAAAGCATTTAGTAATTCCCTTAATGAATCAACTGATCTTATTAACTTAGCTCTTGGATCCCGTATGTATTTCAAGCAAAAATCATATTATTCTTAGTATTCATAGTTTGCTTTTTATGAAAACTTTATGCTAGCAATACCTGCAAAAAAAGAGTCCCTAAATTATTTATTTGGGGTGTTGAATAGTTTATTCATTCAATTAGTGATTTTAAAATCATCGTTGCTATATCATAGTAACTTACAATTGAAGGTGAAATTTCTCAATATTAAGTCAGTTTCAATCTATTAAAGTTAAGCAGTAATTTAATTTGAAAGAAAATCACAATAAAAAAAGAACTGACTGCACAGATGCGTCAAGAAATGATTTCTCTCAGAAGTTCAACTAACTATGACTTCCTAATAATTAATTTTGCTGTATCATATTACTGTCATGTATAATATGAACCGTGATTAGAGGTGAATGCTAAGTGATTGTTATTTTACTTACATAACACTTCGGAATGCCATTTTTTCATTCTTTTTTCAGTCCTAATTCCCTAACTATTTATTTCCTTGGCAACTTTATTTCTTTTATCTTGCCCTTTTATTTATTTTGTACGAAATGGAAAAACATGATACATTTATGTTTAATTAAGTTGGAGAATATTCTCTCAGTTCTAAAGTTCAAATGCAGCTCAAGGTTTTAAGGTATATTATAGTTCTAAATCTTTTGTTTCATTAACTGTGATTTTTATTATTTATAATGCTTGTTGAAGTTTGTTAATGTCCTACTGTAGTGATTGATGGCTTTGGATGTCATAGTATCAAAAAATGAGATAATTTTCATTCCACATTAGTTTTTGGGAAAAAAAAAAAATTATTTTCTTAAAACCTTGTATTATGAAGGTTTTAAAGAATATTCTCTTTGCGTTTTAAATGTTATAGGCTTGAAATTTTATTATGCCTCTTAATTATTTATTAATAAAATATTTTCCACTCAAGTACTTTTAAAAATTAAAATTTGAATTATTTTAAAGTTATTACTTATCGTAATTTGAAAATTGTTATTATTTTCAGAAGATAATGCTTTGTAATTTTACTCTATTTCGATGTTAAATTATGCTTACATGTAGAAGGCATAAAAGAAGTATGAGTATAAGATTTCAGTTCTCTGTTTGTTTTTTTATGGGATTGGATTATACAGGGTGGGGCATTAGAAATTTAGTAGAAAATGGAAGTGCACAACCACAAAGAACATCTCGAAGACAAAAAAACGGTTTGGAGGGATCTTGGGCAGCCTACATTTCCAATTTTTTCCTTTGGGTTATTTGAAGAAAAAAGTTTTTAAACATAGCCTTCACACCCTAAATAGTTAAAAGACAAAATCAGAGAAAAAATTCATGACATACCAATTACAGTTTGCCGTCGACTATGGAAAAGATCAGTGAACGCCTCTGACAATGTAGTAATATTACCAGGAGTCATCTTGGTGAAATTATTTTTAAAACGCACTGTAATGAAATTGGGAAACTATTTTGGATTAAAAAAAAATTCAGTATCTTATTCCGTTAATTTTTTATAACTGCTCTATCTGAAGTGCCCCACCGTATATATCTAGGAGATAATAGTCAGGGATGTGATCTGAGTATATCATGGAATGGCTGTGTATTTTTTAATGTTGACCTGCATTGGGGTCTGACCTGCATTTCTCTGGTGAAGATCTTTGCAGATCTTCACCAGAGAAAACAGCCAGCCGATTAGGAAAGCGAAACCAACCACTTTCAGAAGCAGCCTCTGTTTGTCTTTTCAGGAAAGTGTTTGATTTCTATTTCTTCTTTAATTGTGTGCCAAAATGCTGGTAAATATTAAATGATACATAGCTATTGTGTGTTTTATTTTCACTGTCTCTTTATCCATTATTTGAATTTCCAAAGGATGTTTGGCATTTGTTATCCATTGTTTGATTACTGAATTTACCTTTTCATACTATGAAGTTAGTTTTTGATTAATATAAAGTCATTAGTACTGTTATAATTAGTACTGTTATATCTTCGAATTAATCAAAGTATGGCTCAAGACAGAAAAAAGAAATAGGGAGGAAGAATGAAGATATGCATGTTTGATCCAAGTTGTCATGCTCTTACTATGTTTATATGTTCAAACTTTAAATATTTAAAATTTTGTAAAAATAGCCAAATTAGTTTTATTTACTTATGTTATCACTCACTTATTTCACATTCATATTGTTTTTGAAGTTATTCCTTCTAAATTTTCATTGTTATTTTTATATAAATGTTTTATAATTATTTTAGCAAAATGACATAATTTTACATATTTGAATTATCATTCTAATGCAATATGTAATATATTTTATTTTACTGCAATATAATTGAGCAGAGAAATCAAAATGAACATGATCTCTTTGGACACTACTGTAATTGGAGGTAAGATTAATAAAGTTCAATTCATAGAAGAATATCATTATTTTACAGTAAATTATTGAGGAGTGTCTTTTCCTGAATTGAATTCTCTAAATACTGTACCAATATTATCTATGAAAGAAATAGTGTCTTCTTTGTTGTAAGTTTCAGTACATTGAAAATATCTCAGTTAACTTGTTCTTTTCAGGATTTCTCACAGCACATTGAATAGAGTAGACAGGATAGGTTAGGATTGCAGAGTGGCACTTGTTACTTCCACTCCAATCACCCTATCCTTGCCTTAAATTAGCTGCCGTGTTAGCATTTAACCTCTACTCCTGTACTGGTTTTAACTTTTTCAGCTGTTCTTTGTTATTGAAATAGTTGTGAGACTTGCCCAATTTAATTTTCAGCAACTACAATAGAAATTTCCAAACCAGGATTATGAGTAAATAACATATATTGGATCACATAATGATAAATCGAAAAGCGAGTGAAATTTCTAGTCTTTCATTATTTAAAAAAAAATATATTTTTAATCTTGTTTTGAAAATTTAAAATTCATCTGCTGAAAATGAGGTCAGATAAATCTTGAAACTCAATGAACGTTGAGTACGATCAGTATCGAGATAGATAACATAAAATATTCTCTATTCTACGTTCTATAGTTGAAAATTGTTCAAACATAGGTATTTCAATTAGAAATTTTTTTTTTCTTGGTTGAACAGTAGAAAAAAGTAATTTATTCATTATGTCAATAGGCTTTTATGTTTTATTAAAGATATTACCTTATTAACTCAGTGATAATTAATTCTACCTGACAGATACGTAGTACAATTATGTCAGATTATGAAAAATTGTTTTGATTAAAAAAAAAAAAAAGGGTAAAGTTCTTACGATAAAATCAGAAAATTTTCTCTTGCATTTATTAAAAAGGCGTATAGAGAAACGCTTCTTTTTTAAGTCTGAGCATTTTCTACTAGAAGATTCCCGTTACTCTACCCTAATATTCTCAATTGGAATGCTTAAAAAAACAAAAAAAAAAAACAAGAATTCATCGCTTTATAACATCTCTGAACAATCAAATCCAGAAACAAAAAATAAAGGCTACTCCTAAAAAGGTTAGTCCTTTTCAAAAGACAGTGAATTTAATAATAGTGTTTTTTTCATTATACCAGTTTATTATAATATAAAATTATCTAGAACTTTTGCTTTAATATGCACTCGTACTTTTATTTAAAATTCAAAAAGTATTGCTTCATCATGTTTATCTACTTCTATCATCATGTCAAATTATTTAGTATTTACATTTATTTCTATTGAGAATATAAATATATATAATAGATAACTATGTAAGTTTTGTAAATATCTACATTTATTCCTATTGAGAACATTAATGTTAAAAGAAAAGAAGCATTTATTGTAACTAAACTTTTTATGAGGGATTCTCCAAAACAAATCGAATAAATTAAAATGAATATTCTTCCATATTTTATAGTTTGGCTTGATAATAAAGCATTAATTTTTATTTAAAGTGCATTAGTACGATTAATTAAATTAATCCTCTAAAAGAAAATTAGTATCAAAACAATAAGTTTTCCTCTTTAAAGGGCAATGGATTTAATAATTGTGATTTGGACCAACTTCTTTTATTTATTTTATACTCCTCTGTAATGTCTGGTTTGGCTTGATAATCATTATATGATTTTGACCTACTTTTTATGTGTATTGAATTTATTAATATATTGTTAATTTTAAGTTAAAATGTTAATTCAATTGTTGAAGTATTATAATTGAGGTGAAGGTTTCAAAATGAACATTGAAACCGACTGTCATAGGGTGACTAGGATGAGTCAAATGAGAAGGTGCCACTCTTGTATCGAGATAGTCTGTTCTTCTATTCTTCCTCTGTCCTATAGAACAAAACAATAATATTTATTCTATATTCTGTGGGATTTCTTCTTTCTTTTTTTTTTAATTTCCGCCATAGACACACCATGGCTTCATTGAGGCCTATTGTACGTCGTACTATACTCTATCAAAGCAGACCAATGGCCTTTAGGAATCTGCTCATCTTATATGGATTAATCAGTTCACTTCCGGTTTGTATCTCTACTAATACTGGTCAGATTTTGATGGTTCCTTTTTGCTTTTTAGATAGCTTAATCGCCTTATTGGCGAAGCCCTACGAAACAAAACAATCATCAAAATCGGTCCATCGTTTTTAAGAGATAATCGTGGCACAGACTCAGACCAATGGCCAAAAATGAGTTTTTAGATATAGTATAGATTTGTTGAACAATTGTACTTCGAAAATTTGACCCAATTATGATGCATTCCTTACCTAAACAATAAGGAAAGTAAAAATTTTGATTAATTATATTAACAGTATTATCACATTTGTTGCTTTGGACTAGTGTTATTTCATGGTTTATATCCTATTTGTAAAAACCTGTTGCTTTTGTTTGGTATGATAGCCAATTGGTATAATATTGAAGGAGGGACCCTCTAAAAAATGTTTACTGTATTTAGAAATAACTTATATATTATCCTATGTCATTACAGTATTTTTCTAATCTTTGAACATTATATATTTGTTTTTAATGTTTCATGTCCTAATGAGTTATATGAAAGTTTTAAAGTGAAGATTTTTATCATTTTTTTTTTCCTATAATAAAACCACATAAGTACAAGTATAAGTGATAAAAATACTAGTGGAAAGATTTGATTTGTTACAGGGTACTTATCGTCTTTATATAATAATAATTTTATTCAATTTTTTTTTTATATAACTATTTTAAATGTTATTGTATTTTAACATATTACAGTGTTAATCATAGCCCTAGTAAGTCATGGGCTAACTTGTACTTCTACTTTTGTACTTTATTATGAAACTGGGAGTGTCTATAAAGTAAAGTACAAGATATTATGTATTGTTAAAACATTGTTATTATGTTGTGACATGATAACATTTAAAATAGTTATATTAAAAACCAGTAAATTAAAAAAAAATGAATAAAATAATTATTATCTAATGGTGATAAGTAAATTGTAAACTCTCAATACAAATCTTTCCAATTGTACTTGTACTTTATTATGAAATAGGGCCCTGGTGTTGCTTAAATAAAAATTATGTGGAGTCCAAATTTGAATGCAGTAAAACTTGAATGAAACCGTCTTTTAAAAAGATAAAATCTTTTGGAATTTTTTTTCAAGTATCTAAATGGTTTTGAAACAGATTCATCTCTTATTAAATAGATCTTATATTAAAAAACTTGTAAAAATAAAGAAATTCTTTGGTTTAAAAACCATATGTCTCAGTTATAAACATTAGCATCAACCAAACTTTTTTTTTCTTTTCATCTGTATTTTAAATTGATTGAGCGTTTTCCTAAGAAATTACTTCTGCTCTGACCTAAGGTTTAAGATTTAGTTTTTATATCTTCAAATACTTATACAAATCTTTGCCAATCTTATATGCTTAATCTTTTTTTTCTCTTTACTTCTTGGTTTTATTTTTATTATTAGATGTTTCATTTCTATTATAATTTTATTTTGAAATCTTTCATGTTCTTTGTGTTACTTGAAATGCCAATTCTTTTAAAATTAAGTTAATTCAACATTAACAGTTGTTATCTAACTTTATTAATTATTTAATAAAGACCAATTATTTAATAAAATGCAAAGACCTCTTTGCAACATCTTGGACTATTTTCTAAAAAGTTGAGTGTATAATAATAAGGGAACAAACAATACAAAATGCCTTAAATTTATTTTACTGCTTACAAAAGCAACACAATTTATTTCCTTTCAGTCTCTGAGCTTTTTTAAAATGGGAAATAAAAACCTTGTTGATTGGAAGAATTTTGCCGAAGATAATGAGCTTATTTTAAATAATTAATAAAGTTGGATAACAACTGTTAGTGTTGAATTAACTTAATTTTAAAAATTAATGTTAATTAATTTAATAATATTTGGACACACCTTCTTACAGAATATTTTAAATATCCCGCCCTGAAAATATTTATTGACATCGTATTTTGAATTCCCGCTCGCGATATATCGAGAAAAAATTTTTAAATGGTCTAAAAATCGATTATTGATGATGAAAGCCCCAAATATTGAGAACTCTCGTTGTTACTCTGGCCTTGATCAGTGCTAGATGCCTTAAAAATATATTGTAATCATAAATGTTTTGCCACTTTAATAAACTCCTACTGTACACAATAAATAATTAAATTAAAAATTATATATATTGTTATTTAGAAAAAAAGTTTGTTAATTGGTGCTTGTGTCTTTTTCAAAAAACGATGTCGATATGCTTGGCATCATTTTATTATTTTTCTTGTCTTTATTTGTTTACTCTACAATTAATTGGTCCCTCCCTCTGATACTTAATCTCAAAATATGTTTCCGTAGTTCTGTATACATTTTGTATATGGAATGATATACAATAAATTGCTTGATAATCAATTCTATATTTTGTTTTGTTATGTAAAATAAGTTTGTGGACAAAATTGTGGTGAAATTTATTTCTATAAGCGAATATTATTTATTTACAGTATTTTCTAATAGTTTTTATTTTCTGTGATGCACTGAGTCCTCAATATAAGAAGTTAGATTTTTAGACCATGTTTCATTAGAGATACATCTTTTATAATTATTCGAATTCATTCTCATGTCCTGAGTGTACATTTTATCAGCAGACGGCCAAATACTACATTTTATTGTTCCGATTTTCTAAATTTAATCCCATAAATCAATGAAAAGCATCTTGAATTCTGTACTTCACAGCCTTGAAATCCTTGAATTATGCTTGAATTTTTTCATGTTTTATCGCCGGATATCCTCCACAGAGTAGATGATAGGTAACAACAATACCAGACAAAAGATAAATTAAATAAAAGTAGATAAAAAGAAAAATGGAAATATGGCTCATACATCTTGTATCAAAAGGAATATCGGATTTATTTAGGGATAACTTTATGTGATTTGCTCAGAGACCTTATGGCCCTTTCTGCCAACATCTGACGGCTTCCTTTAGATTGCTCCCTCTCAGGCCATGGGTCTACAATGGAATGTGGTTGAAGTACAACTTCAACTTTTCTGTTAAAACAAATACTTGGCTAAAAGAAACACATCTTTCATTCAAAAATTTGTCTCTGTTTGGCTTACAGAACCACATCCCCAACATGATTATATCAAGACGGTATTGGATCTGTCACCAAAAACAGTAGTTCATTGGTTAAATTTTTGTTGGAAGCTTTGTATCAATTCCAAAGTGATGTTATATATTCAAGTTATTGGACCTAACCAGAGTGGGTGTGTCATGATTCACTTTGTGTGGCTGCCACAAAATAAATGACTGACTTAGGTGGGAATCGAATCCATACTATTTGGAACCCTCATCCCAACATGCTCAGCTATCACAGTCTCAAAAGTTGATAGTGGAACAAATGCACTTTTTTGCTTATTTTGCACTAAAGATCCAGGAATCGTCTTTATTTTCATGAGATTGGATTTGCGAAAATTCTAGTTTAGTTTTTTCAGAATCATATTTCTCTGTAATATCATTATTGCAAGTTTCTTCATTTGAGTAAGCTCATCATCAACCCAAGTTTGATATTTATTAAGGGAATCAAAATCTTTTTGGACAAATCAAAAGAATTTTAATTATTTTTCAAGGATCAGAATTTTTTATCTTAAGAATGATAATTTATTCACAAAAGAAATTAATTATTTTTGTGTATTTTATTTGTATGCTGGTGAGAGATGATTTCAAACAATTTATAGATCCTATCAGTTCAATTACGTGATGTGATAGAGGAAAATTTTTTGTGAAAATTATACTCTATGAAATTGGTTTAAGCTTGTCTATTTTCATTGAATCAAAATTTTGGAATGAATTTGTGTTAGTCGGTATTTATTATTTTTTGTAACTAAATCTAATATTTACTACTTTGACTATCTATCTTGCTTCATGTTTAATGTTTAGTTAACAGTTGATCTTTTTTTAGAATATTTAATATATGTGAATGAATTTTCTTAAGCAATTGGCTAATCTAATAAGAAATATTTACAAACATTAAGATAAGTGGGATTGTCTGTGAACCTTCCAAAATTTTCTTTGGTACTTAGATAAAATATTTTCTTAAATAATTAGCAATCCTTATTAGAAATATTTTAGAAAATAATAACAGTGGGTCTGTCTCCGAATCTCAAAATTACTGCCATAATACTTTTTAAATATTTTGCATATAATTTTATTCCAGTTCGTTTCTATATATGTTTCTTTTTTAATGTTGTGAGACATTGAATTTAATTTAGCTTTTTTATGCAAAAGTGGTCTACACCAGGCCAACAACGCTTTCATGATATCTCCAATTTTAATTCTAATCCAATATATTTTTATAGTTTACTGGTCTGGTTTACTGTTGTACTAAAAGGTGGGGTCAAATAATTGGAATTAAGTAATATAGTCAGAATTAACTTTTACAATGAACCTTTTTTGAATATATACAGCATTTGTCTTGATTGGTTAAATGTTGGAATAATTTCCCCATTATTTTTTTGTTTTTTATTTTAACAGATTCTGTTTACTCTGAACATAATGCTGAGCATTCTTTTCCTGTAAGTAAGAATGCAGATTCTATATCTGAAAATTCTTCTCCATCTTTTGTCATAAGGAAAGCTACGTCTGCATCTAGAAGAGGAAGAAGGAAAGGTCGAGGGAGACCCAGAAAAAAGAAAAAGATGCTAGAGCAGGCTGAAGAATGTAAGCTAACTATATTTATATTTTATGAGATTGGAGGTTCCAAAAAATTTTCTTATGTTGCTAAAATTTTAATATTTATTACTTATGCAGTTTTCCTCAATATTGATTTAATATTAAAAGTGAAATGTTAATAGTGTTAATTTTTAAATTATGAATTATATACATTTTTATTTTACATATAGGGGTTGATCATGAACTGATAATCTACAAAATGTTGGTCAAAGATCAATGCCTGGCAGTAATGAGGAATAAAATACACATTCGATTTTATTTCATTATTATGTTTGTGTTCTAACTAGTGGGATAAAAATAATGTGGAGGAGAGTACTTGAGTTGAGTGTCATTATTTCCTTATTGAGTTTCAATCAATAATCTTTCATAACGACCACTATAAGGCTGGAAAAATATTGTCGTCACCACGTATAACTAGTGAATGTGAAAAATTACATTTTTAGAATTCCTTAGTTTTATTAATTTATCAGAAGGATATTTGCAAAATAAAATCTTATGAACAAAAATCCATAGCTGAGAGAATTAAAAAGGCCGAGAGATATAAAAATTATTCGCAATGAGGAAGTTCAAATTAAAACTTCAAGCTCTTTTTTGTTCTGTTGTAAAGTAGATATTTTCACGTTCGTTAGTTATATGTGGTGGTGGTAATATGGTGGTTGTTATAACACTCAAAATGTTATAACACTCACTTTACAACAAAACATTTTTTTTTTTTTAATCACAACAAAAATATAAGTTTGTAACAAAAAAATAAAAGGCAGTAAGGAAATGAAAAAATAAAAACTTAATTCCATAAAAGCAGCTCAAAATGGGCCAGAAACTTATCAATAAGCAACATTTTCTTTTTTTCCTTCTAAGGTTTATGTCCCCAAAAGTTGCAACCAATATGAAATTATGCTAAGATAAAAGGATCATAATGATCATTGTTATGATTTTTAATTTTCATAAATTAATTTTATATAACTTGTTAATTTTGTTGTTTTCTCTAATATAAATCCTAACTCAAATTTAATTACTCTATAGAACGAAAACAGTTAACATTCCCGAAATAGACTTCTGCCTTAATTTTTGTTTACATCTAGTCTGTCGTTAAAGCCTATTTTTAATTCTCCAAACTACATTTTTAATTCTCCATTACTACAGTCGATATTGAAATATCGACTTTATGTCCACTGTCATCCATTGTTATTTCTCGGGTTACTGTAGTTATCAATGATTTGTTTTCATAGCCTGTATTGTTATCAGAAAGCAGGACCGGAACTAGGATTTTGCCAGGGGGCAAGCTTAATTTTGCCACTCCTACTTTCACCCCTCTTTCCCCAATAAGAGTGAACAGTTATATAATAGTATATTAGTTTATATATTTCGAAATAAATATCATCATCTCATTTTATTGACTGAATTTATGCCAAAATAATCAAAAAGCAGAAACAAATATTTTTCACTTCATTTAAAAGCATAATTTTGCTTGGAACTTAAGCATTATAAATAAGAAATTTTTACTGCACTTCCAGTGTTCCTCATTACTTATTAGCTCTTTAGAAAAGTTGCAGTGTGGGACAAAAATAAGCTAACTAATTTAAATATTCATTTTGTTCACCAACATTTGACCAATTCCTGACTACCATAATCTAGATAAAATTATATTTTGTGCGCTATTAATGGTATTAATTGGAAAACTATTATATTATTGTAACTCTTTTAATTGGAAGTATAAGAACTCAAGATTTTTAGGCTAAATGTACCTCTAGTATTGAAGCACCAAAATAAGTATAATTTTAAAATTGATTTTCTCAAGAAAGAAAATCAAAGAAACCTTTGATTTGCAATCTGTAAACAGATTGTTATCAAAACCCACATTAAATTCACGCTAATAGGTTCATAAATTATTAAAGTAATTATTTTGGAAATTAAAAAAAAAAATCTAGCGAATTAATTACTTTAAAAAAAAAACTCGCTTATAGCCACTTAGCTGCAAGTATATCAAACATGACTACGCAAAAAGATTAATGCTCAGTTGCATAGGCTGATCGTTAAGTGAAAAATACTATTTTATAAATAACCGAGAGACTAGTTAGGAGCTCCTATTGTAGGATAGGGAGATCTGACTCTCGTCTTACTGACTACAGGTAGTTATTCCATCAGCTAGCACCTGATTTTTAAGTAAATTGACTCACTTCTGCGTTAAAATCTAGTGGAGAGTCACTTTCTTCAATTTTTTTCGTAGATTACAAACATGATGATCCGGAAATTGGTAGTTTTGGTTTCGTTTTAGTAAAAATAAACTCTGAAAAAGGACTTTTTTATTTATTTTTTTCAAGAAATATGCATTTTAAACAAAAAAGTTTCAAACAAACTTTGTTCAGATTAAAATTACCTACAAAATAAATTCAGTTACATTTTAAGCTAATGCGTACAACGTCGCTACATGGGATCAAACGCTATGAAATTTTTGGCATTTCATGACAAAACTGCTTATCGCATATTTGCACACTACAAATTCAACAGCTAAACTTAAAATGAATCGATATTTATCCTATTTACAATAGTTGATAAATAGTAAATATAATTTAAAATAAATGATAAAGATACTACTCTAAAAAAATATTGTGAAGATTGTCGAATAAACGCTGGTAGATATTTTTCTTTGGCATATTGAGTACGATAACTCTGTGTCATGAAAACTGCAATTTTCAAATTCCTTTTTGAACCTCACATACATTTCATTATATTTGGGTTGTTGGACTGCTCTTCGCAAACAAATAGTGCTTTGATAAATTGCTCTAGGATCATTTTGGGCCTTGTTCTAACCATTTTTCAATCCTTGAATTCCTCGTTATCAAACTCAATCTTTGGTTTATTATATAACTATATCTTTAAATAACTCTTGAATATCCAATCAAACTCTTTGTATTTAGATACACTTGTTAATTCGAGATGTTTTCGTCCCTGGCAGATTAGGGGTTCTTTATTCGAAGTCAGCTGGTTGTCCCTCTTGATAAATCAATTTTTTTTCAGTAGATTTACAAACATAGCATCTTTGTTTATTAATTAGAAATTTAATGATGATATAGGCTTCCTGAAAATGCAAATTTACGGAAAGAAGAGAATTTTAAGAAAATTAAGTTATCACTGATAACTTACCAGAAAACTAAAAAAGGGGATGTGAAAAAAAAAGAAGCTTTCTTTATTGAAATTTTCAGTTTCAAGGATGTTCAAAATTTGTAAGCCACGAAAATGTTTTGATTTGAAGCTCTGTCTGTATCTCATCTTCAGTTTATCCCATTTCGATTTTCTTGGATTCGTTGGAAAGTCGGAAGTTTCTTCTTTCCATCTATATAAACATCCATTACTTTATCTTGAAGGTCTGTGTAAAACAATGTGATTACAAAATAAAAATAAAATTGAGGCTTTTGCGGGTGATGGTTTTAAAATACGTAGGAAGACTACAGTTAAAGTAAACCGCGTAGATTAAGATCCTTTACAGGCGACCCAAAATTGGTTTGAATCGTACAAAGGGTTGCTGATGTATTGGCATTGTTTTATTCTTTCTAAAATCCCCTTGGCGAAATTTTTAGTAAAAAAAAAGTTTATTTTTAGCTACGCCCGAAATTTTGAATTTTCAGAGTGCTAAAATCAAATTTGACGCGTCTTGAATAAAAAAATTCTGTAAATACACTTCACTCCGTAGAGGAAGCGTACTTCGAAATCGCTATAAAACTTAATTATTACATTTAAAAAATTGGATAACCCAAAAAATTTACAATTTCTGGATCACAAATATTCTTTTTTTTCCTTAGTATTTATAACACTTTAAACCCGGCCTTAAATTTTCAAATTAAATTTCAATTTACTATGACATCCTGAGTAAGGCTGTGTACAGTTAAGAATATACCCGTTCTGATGGGTTTTTGGATGTTCTGTAATTTTTATTTCATTTAAAAAAAAAAATGATCACTCCAATATTTAGGTGCTATTTCTGGATCACAAATCATGATTTTATATTATAATATGTACATGGTTAAGAGTCCGGGATCTCAAAATAAATTGCAATTTAATTAGAAAATATAAGACCGGATTAAAAGTTTTATAAGTTCTACAAAAACATTATTTGTGATTCAGAAATAGTAAATTGTAGAGTAATCTATTTTTTTTAAATGTAACAATTAAGTTTTATAGCGATTTCAAGGTTCTATTGAATTATATGTTATGAAAACATTATTCCTCTAAGGGGTGAAGTATATTAACAGAATTTTTTTATTAAAAAATGGCGTCAAATTTGGTTTTAGCACTCTGCAAAAACAATATATATTCTAACTTTCGGGAGAATCTGAAAATAAACGTTTTTTAATAAAAATTTCATTTTTTTTAAAGATATAAAAATTGTCGATAAATCAGCAACCCTTTGCACACTTAAAAAATATAAAGGTTCTTAATCTATGCGGTTTATGTTAACTGTGGCCTTCTTATGTATTTTAGAGCAACGTCATACACAAAAAACCTCAATTTTGTTCTAATTTTGAAATTACATTTTTTTTCACAGACCTTCTAAATAATGCAATAGCTGTGTATATTAGTGGAAAGAAGAAACTTCCCTCTTTCCAGCAAGTCCAAAAAATTAGAAATAAGAACGAAATCGTTTCTCCGTCTCAATCTTTAGTCGTTACGGAAAAATCACTATATTCGTCTCAAGAGAATTGACCCACGCTGCATCCTGTCCATCACCAGAAGGTATACTTACGCTAAGGTATTTTCTTTGGCATTTTGAATACGATAACTCTTTGTCAGGAAAAATTCCAATATTCAAATTTATTTTTGAGGGCCAACCTCACACATATTTCATTATATTAAGGTTGTAGAGCTACTCTTTTGAAACAAATGGTTCTTTGATAAATTTCTCTACGACCATTTCGGGCCTTGTTCAAGCCGTTTCTCATAATTGAAGGCTCTTTTTTTACTTGGAACTGTTCCTACACAAATTTATTAGTCCACTACTTCGTACTTGTCTGTCAATATACTCCATCTTGAAAGCAATATTTAATAAAAATCCTCCTTTGACCAAAAGGGGAAGAGAAAAACTCTGTCTGGGAAGGAAAAATCCTGACTGGGATTGAAAATCCCTGGGTGGAGAAAAACGTACCTTAACAGTACTTTGATAAATCAAGAATAAAAGTGTTGCAATATCGGGTACCCTATTATTTGTAAAGAAAGTTTTGTCTTACTTAAAAAAAACCAACAAGTAACCCAGTTATTATATCGTTTCTCGAAAAATATTTTTACAATCATACTCTAAAGATGGTACAACTATATACAATCGCTTCTGCCGGCCATCCAAACCGTCGGTTTGAACGACAGTAAAGAGTGGGGGAAAAACCGTTGGTTTGGCACGATGAACGATATTCCCCTACACGATCGGTTTTTTCATCCATCCAAACCATTCATCCACTCTTTAATTTTGGTTTAATTCATTTATTTGATTGATCTTTTGAATTTATATCGTTTTAATTTATATAGAATAATCGAAAACAATTAAATAAAAATCTAATTACTCAATAATTATACTAAATACTCATTTAAATTTCCATCCCGACCAATGTTCATGTGTTGAGGCAATTAAATGATAATTAATGATAAAAAATAAATAATAATTATTGCTTAAAGTTGGCGAAGTTCATCTTTGAGGGGATGATATCTAAAAAATAACAAAATAAATTTATTTTAAGGTTATATCTGAAATGTTTAATTGATACCTTATGGATTAGGTGTGGTGAAAGTATATTACTTACTCAATTTTGACAATAGTTGACCAAATTGAACCTATAATGTACGAAAAAGCAGCACATCGGGAAAAATTGTCGATTACTCTTGATTAAATGACAATAAATGAAAAATATTTTTTTCATTTATGTGCATAGGATGTACATAATTAGTCAGAGTGAAAAAATTATATATAATGTGTCTCTGGGCCTTACAAGGGCCAACCAAAAGAATAGAAACGAACTAATATCCTTCTGTAGAGAGCTTTCTGCGAATATAATTACCTTTTTATTTACTACGTTTATGGGAGTTATAAATCATTATTATTTGAAGAAAAAAATGCAAACAATTTAAATTACAATACCTTTACAATTTTTTTTTTTCTAAATTTACCATGTTTACAAAAATTATAAATTTCTCTGTAGCATATTTTAGGTTTTTGCCTAAATTAATGGCCTACAAGTATAAATAATGTTTTAAAATAGGGCTGATTTATTATTAAAAATAACACTGATTAATCGCATTTGATCGATCAAATTGTATTATGGTATTTTAGTGCCATACACCCTTTACTACTTTGAAAAAAGTATTACCAAATACTAGCAATTATAATTTTTATGATACTTTGACTTTTTTTTTGTTTTAATAACTGATATATTTAACATGATCGAAATTATAATGCAATTATTATTCAATAATTTTACAGACATTTTCACATTTCTAAAATTTTGTAGGTGTAATAAAAATAAAGCTAAATACTTAAAACTTTTTTTTTTCTTCGGATAGGTCTCTAATAGCTTGTATTGGAATGAAATAATTGCAAAGTTTATTTACATTGATTATATTTCTTTAAGTTTTGTTATCTTCTCCCAAAAGTGTTTATTATGATTTTTTACAAATCGAAAATAAACAGACTTTCCAATCTCTTCAATCTAGTATTGATAATGTATTCAGTTCCGTATGCACTTTTATTCACTTCAATAATGTTTTGTTGGCTTTAGACAAAATTATAGGCCAAAACAGAATTCAAATAAACTAGTTTTATTAGGCTTTATTTTTCACCTACTATATTTTAGAAATGTGGAAAGGTCTGTAAAATTATTGAATAACAATTGTGATATAATTTCGACCAGGTTAAATATATCAGTTATTAATACAAAAAAAGTCCAAGTAACCTAAAAATTTTAATTATTAACATTTAATTTATGATTTTAATTTTTTTAACGGTGGTAGAAGGTGTATGGAATTAAAATAACAATACAATTTGATCAACCAAATGCGATCAGTCATTGTTATTTAGATCCGAAGCCCTATTTTTAAACATTACATATATTTTTAGGTCATTAATTTGGGCAAAAGACTTAAATATGCCCAGAGTCCATTGGAAAAATTTATAATTATTGTAAACACAACAAATTTCGAAAAAAATAGTGTATTGTTAATTTAAATTATTTGTATTTTTTTTCTTGAAATGATAATAATGCATAAATCTTGAAAATGTAATTAATTCCTGAGGAAGGCAATTATATACGTAAAAAGCTCTTTAGATATGCTTCATTTATTCAGTAAAAACCGATGTGAAAGAACGAAACAGCCCTACATGAGCAGTTTTAACCCCTTCCTTCTAAGCCATCGGCTTTATTTTCTGTCCTCTACAGGTCTCATAGACGGCCCTCAAAACCGATCGTGTAGGGCCACCTTAAGATATTTTCACTCATAATCAATAACTAGAATTAGTTTTCTTTTCTTGAAATCATTCTCGAGATAATTTTGAATTTGAAAAGTGATAAATTATTATTGGTTTTGTAGTTTATTTGTTTTTATAAATGTTAAAGGGCAATTTCACACTTTCAAAAATTAAAAAACAAAACAACAAAGAAAACTATTTCTTGTCATTGATTATAACTGAAAAATATCTTAGAATATAGTCGTAAAAAAATGTTTTTAAGACTTCTTTGATAATTCCGATGATAACTTGGTTACTCTTCAAATTAAAGAAATTAAAGAAAACTAAGAATAAAGCCAAAACTCTGTTTATAAACAGTAGGACGTTGTAATTCTTATTGTATTGGTTTATTACATTATTGTTAACATACTCCAAGAGCCGATGAGAAATTTTGTGTCCCATTTGAAGAAAATTTGTAGTCATACATTTATAAAATACGACCCTCAGCATTTGCATTTGGCTAACAACACAAAGCAGGGTCATTACAAAATGGTCTTTCCATGCTGTACAAACATTCAGATATATGCAGTAAGGTCCATAAGTTTCCGGCCTGCCCTCGTTCCCCTACTTCAAGCAGTCTGAGACTTGTCCGCCGTGCATGTCTATGCCTGCACTCGACATACCCATCACCCTCACTTCCTCAGTCTTGTCAGTCCGTATCTAACCTGTGCGTTTTAACAATGTTCAAGATCGATTACCATACGGTTATTAAATTCTTGTGTAAAAAGGGTCTAAATCCTGCGCATATTATAGAGTGCTTGGATGGTGTTTATGAGGAGTCCTCTCCTCGCATTCTACAGTAAAAGAATGGGCAAAATTAATTAAGTTAGGGAGAGAAAGTCTGGATAGCGGCTCGGGTCCTGGTCGCCCATTGGAAGCTCTCACTTCTGAAACAATGCAACTTGTGGAAGCTAAATTGCTATCTCAACGGAGACTGAAGACCAAATAAAAAAAAAAAAATAGCAACAAGGTTGGTTCTTTCAAAAACAAGTGTTCTGAGGATCATTAAAGAGCATTTGGATATGAGCTAGGTGAGTGCAAGATGGGTTCCGAAAATTCTTTCGACTGCTCAAAAAGAGGAATGTGTTCACTGTTGCAATGAATTTTTAAATGGGTATAATGGCGATCCAAAAAACTTCTTGGATTCAATTGTAACTGGGGATGAGACAATGGTTCTATACTCAGCAAAAGAGATTCCATTGAATGGAGAAGCACCTCCGCTAAAGGAAAATGTCACACACTCGACAAAAAAAATAATGGTTACCATTTTTTGGGATTGTAGAGGAATACTGCTGATTGATTTTAAGGAAAGGAACATCGCAGTGAATGCCGAGTAGTATGCAGCCCTACTTCACCGCTTACGAGAGAAAAGGGGGGAAGTTGAGCAGAGGTGTTGGGCTTCTTCACGACAATGCTCCTGTCCACATAGCATTGATTTCCAAGGCCGCTGTGAAAGATTGCGGATTCCAAGAAACCTCCCATCCACCCTACAGTCCAGACTTGGCCCTAGCGACTTCTACCTTTTCTCAAAGTTAAAATCTGACCTTCGTGGGAGAAAATTAAACACCGACGAAGAGGTCCAAGCAGCCATGAAAGAACATTTTTCTAACAAAGAGGAAAATTATTTTTTTCATGGTTTAGAAATGTTGCCTAAGCGTTGTATTAAGTGTGTAGAACTTATAGGAGAATATATTGAAAAATAATAACACCAGTTTTTTTCTTTCGCCTTTCCTTCTTCCTCAGGCCAAAAACTTGTGGACATTACTACGTGCACTAGCATTTTCATCGCCGATTTACTGAAAATAAAACTGTGAAGAAGTTCGTAGATGTGATCAGGAAACAAAGAAAAGAGGGGATATTTCAATGAAGAAAGTTTTTTTTTTCCCATAGCCTCGACTTACTCTTCAGATAACTTTATTGTCTTAAAATTCTCCTATTTCTGTAGATTTTAATTTGAAGGTTGCCTATATCATCATTAAATTTCTTATTAATAAAGAAAAATGATATTCGAGGATTGAAACGGGAGTCGACTAAGTATACAATTTTTTTTAAAGTAGTATTTTTAGCATTTATTTTAATTTATATTTACCATTAATGAACTATTGTAAATAGAGTAAATATCAATTCATTTTATGTTTATTTGTTGAATTAGTAATGTAAAAAGTGCGTGATAAGCTATTTTTTCTTGCAATGCCGAAAATTTCACAGGGTTTGATCGTCTGTAATGACATTGTCGTAAGTTTTATCTTAAAATGCAACTGGGCCTATTTTGTAGGTAATCTCAAGCTGAACGACTTGTTTGAAACTATTTTTGTTAAAATGTATATTTTCTGAAAAAAGAGGAAGGACTAAAAAAAATCCTTATATTTATTTTTACTAACACCATAACAAAGCTACCAATTTCCAAACCATCATACTTGTAGTGTACTAAAAAACTGAAGAAAATCACTCCCCGCTCGACTTTAACGATGGAGTCAATTTATTTAAAAATTACGTGCTAGCTGATGGACTGTCGGTATGGTGAGGGTTCCGTTCTCCTAGCCTACAACAGGAAATCTTAACTAGTCTCCCCATTGTTTTTAAAATCATATTTTTCACTTTACGATCAGCCTGTGCCACTGAACATTAATCTTTTTGTGTAGTCATGTTTGCTATATTTGTGGCTGTGGCTATAAGCGAGTTTTAAAAAATAAAAAATCACTATATATTTTTTTTAATTTCCAAAATAATTAATGTATGAATTAATTAGCATCAATTTAATGTGGATTTTGACAACAAATCTGTTTATAGATTCGAATTTAATGATTCAATTCATTAATGTGTGCAATATTAAAATTGTCCCTAAAGTGATGCATTCTCTTGAAAAAAAATCTTTCTAAAATTTGGTACATTTAACCTTAAAGTAGAAAAGACAGGAACCAATATCCAGTTTGAAATTCAAACTTATTTACAGTCAGACCATAGCCTATAGGGTCTTTTCAATAGAAAGTCAGGAGTAGAATTGACCTCTGTAATGTGTTTTTCTGTCCTGAATCTCACAACTATTCATTTTCAGAAATATATTAAATTGTTTATAGGAGGTCTATACTAATTACTGTTTTTCATTTCACTTTATTTAAGTACTTTTTTTTTTTACAGCTAACAGGTTGACGAATTTGAGGTTACAGCTTGATGAATGGACCACAACTGCTGGCTTGTATGTGTTTATTATTATGTTTTAAATGTTATGTTAATATCTTCGCCCCCACATTTAAGTAACAAATGTGAAAAATTGAATTTTTAGAATTCCTTAGTTTTATTGATTTACCAGAAGCATATTTGCAAAATAAAATCTTTTAAACTGGAATCTAGGGCTTGGAGAAGTAAAAAGGCTGGGAAATAAAAAAATATTTGTAATGTGGAAGTTAAAAATAAAGCCTAAAGTTCTTTTTTGGTCTCATGAAAAGTAGCTATATTCACATTTGCTACTTAAACGTGGCAGTGACGATATTAAATATTTATTTTTATGGTAATAATTTTAAAAAATTTACTATATGATAATTATAAATAAATATAAATCAATAAACAGTATCAGAATTCAATATCAAATTGGACTGGTGCCCCAAAGGAAGCTGTGCTCGAATTTATTTACATCTTATCAATTCTGATCATCACTGAAAATCTCTTTTTGCTTGAATTCTTAATTTTTATTATATCTTATTTCTTATATTTCAACATTTTAAAGATGAAGATATAGTTGGCTGTAATCGAGGAGAAGATAGCTGGGAGTGCAGTCAGGAATGAAATTTATAGTAAGGTAATGTACAGTTTTTATGTGGCTGACATTTCAGTCTATGTTGCAGGTCCTTTCCAGGATTTTTCTGACGACAGTAGGTGAACGACGTTAACATTCATTCGCCTACTTTCATTGAATTAACCCTGACAAAGGCTTATAACTTAGGCCAAAACATTGGCACATGTTAAAACAATATGTTACCTTACTTAATGTATCATTTCTGACCACACATCAACCGTCTTAACCTTACTCAACCATTTTAATATTATATAGTTTTCTATATATATTTTTTTTTTCTGCAAATTAAATACTCATGATATATAAACAGGATTTAATACAATGTGTGTTTCAAATGGTTTGAAATTAGAATTGTTTTAACTGTGTTGCTTAGTATAAAAAATATACATTTATTTTAAAAATTACAATTAATAATTGGCAAGATTAATTAAAAAAGACTAACTGGAACACAAGGACTAGATTGATCTTTTTTTTTGGAGGGGAGGGAACAAGCTTGGGCTAGGAATAAATGTACAGTTCTGCTAACTGTACGAAAGATTTTTTTTATTGATTAAGATGCTAAAATTCAGGACAAATTTTCCCTGAATTTTAGCATCTTAGAAAAGATAGATGATAGGGTGGGCTATTCGATAGAAGTAGTGTGAAGTATCATAGTAGAGAAGAACTAGCTTACCTTGAAATTCCAATCAACCTGATTAGTTGGTCACAACGCCCACATGGAGTACTCGACTGGCATTATCCTGTACTAGTGTTGCTATATTTTATAATTGAGTCTGATCAGAACTAAATGGGGATTAATTTTTGTTTCTATTAATTATGAATGGCCTCTAATTTTTTTCTATTAATAATTGCAGTATGTTTCTTGTGGGGATCCTTATTTGTACTTTTGATTCTCTGTTGTATTTTTATTTTATTACCTTTGTTCTATTAGGAGAATGTTTTCTGGTTCCATTCCTTATTCTCAGGATTTCTTTTCATAAGATATTTTATATAGTTTCTTGGTTATGATACGTTATTATAGTTACTGACATTCATGTTAGCAAAAAAAAAATATCAGGTATGTCCACTCACACGACTTTCCATACCGCTTTGCAGTGGTGTAGACTGGATTTCGTTTCAGAGGGGGTCCATCCAAGGATCTACTTTAAAGAAACTCCACCGGGTATGTAAGGGAGCTAAATCTAAATATAATACTTTCTATGCCTTGGTATATTATTTATAAAATAACATTTGAATAGGTTTATAAAATTTCAGTTTACAGATAAGAATAAGTAAAAGTACTGTGTAATTTCGGGAAAGGTCTGAACCTCCCTCTCTAGCTACGCCACTGCTGCTTTGGATTAAAGTAAAATACAAAAAATGTTTGCTATGTCTAATATTAGTCCGACTAATTTCTTTTTTTCTTTTCTATTTAATTTCTTAAACAATCAAATTATTTTTCAAATGGACATTTAGAATATTGCAGGAAATGTATATTTTTCGAGATATCAAAAACTAAACTGAGGTGAACCGGTATAAATAGGAACATGTGTAAAATAATTTATAAAAAGTATGTAAGTTCAAAATGCTATATCTCTGCTAATTTCTGATCCAGTTTGGATGATTTTTATTTCGATTTGTAGAGAATTAAATTGCCATTCTAATGATTTAGTATACGATTCATAAAAAAATGTATACTTTTTGAGTTATGCACGAATAAAGTTTTATTTTCCTTATAACTTTTTTTTCAGTGATACACTATATAGAAAAATTATAAGTGCTTTTGGGAAAAGATTTTAGGAAAGTTTCTTAATAATCGTTCGAGCCTTTTTGCTCTTAATTGCCTTACACAGGCGTTGGAGAAGAAAATTCTATATACCAAAAAAATAAGGAACAAAATCGGTCCACCTGTTCGAGAGATAATCATATCTATTGTATCGTATCATCCCTATATCTGTATCTATAAAATACATCTTATGAGGGTTAACAAGGATTAATAATTTTAGAAATTAAAGTAAAGTGCATTTTAATAGATATATTGTTGGCATGATTCACACTTGTGGTAAGTGCGAAATTTGCAATTTTCAGAAAACATAAAAGAAAGTTTGGGCATTGAGGTAACAATAATTGTTTTTTTAATCAGACCTCAAAGTCATTTTATCCAAAGGATGATTGACATCTAAGGGGGGGAAAATCTGGTGCGGTGCACACATCACACAACCTTCGATTATACCACCCTATAATACTAATCTTTTTAACATAATTTTAAAGAGTTCACATATACACTACTTGAAATAAACTCAGCAGAATGCACTTTTTCAAGTCTTCTCTCATGAAAGCACAATAAATTAGTTTTTTAAACAACTTTAGTAAGTCAATTCTGTACATTATATATTTTTGGTTTATCAGTATATAACATTTGGTTTCCATATAAAAGTATAATATAATATAATAGTATAATATAAAATTATAAATTATTAAGTTAATTTCTACTTTTATATTATTACAGAGTGTATTGTTAACAACAGGTTGGTGGCTTGGTAGGAGAAGGTTTGGTCTCCTCCATTGGGACGCTAAATCTAGGGTCTTATAGTCCTTATAAGATACGCTGTAACATTGATAAAACTGATCCGATTTCGATGATTCCTTTTTGTCTTTTTTTCCTGCATTTTCTTGTTGATATACTGCATGAAAAGTTAAAGGACTTTAAGGATTAGAAATTAGGCAAGTTTCATCAAAATCGTTAAAGCCGTTCACAGAAAATTGCGAAAAAGTGTAAAATTGATAATATTATTGGCACTTCTGGTTAGTCCCTTACAGTGTATCTGAGCTGATACTGATCCGATTGCGGTGATTCCTTTTTAGTTTTTTAGGTACTATAATTACCTTTCATATGATTTCATACTTAATTTACCAAAAAATCTATGCTTTTTGAGTTATGTGCAAATAAAATATTCTTATCACCATAACTGTTTTTCCTTTATTTCCTCGTGGATGTACTACATATAAGAAAAGTTAAAGGGCTTTAAGAAGAAGATATTAGGCAAGTTTCATCAAAATCATTAGAGTTGTTTTTAAGAAAATATTAAAAACATGTAATATTGATTATATAAAGTGACACTTCCGGTTTGTCGATTTTCAAAAGTTGGTGTAAAATTCCAGGAATATACCTACCTTCAATACATAATTTCACTTTTGTAAAGCTTCGTTTTTGAGCTAGGTTGTTCACACGCATACACACTCACAGACCTTTTTGCAATGCTTGGTTATTTGGACTCAGAGGATCTTAAAATGTGTATTTCCGTTGAAAACTCGAATTAGAAAATTTTCACGTTGGTAATACTTTCCCTTACTATATATTTCATATATATGTAAGGAAAAGTAAAAATTACTATTAGTACATAGAAATTAGTATTGCAAAAATTTTATCACTTACCACATTTATGCAATAAGGCATGAAATATATTTAATTTTTTTTATTTTCATGGGCATCATATTAAGCTTGAGCATTTTGATTTATTTTTGTATTTTATTTTTGTTTTAGCTTCAAGTAAATGAAGATATATTATTAAGTCGATTTGTTGTTGTTTTTTTTTAATGTATATAAGCCTTCTACTAATAAGAAGGGATAACTCAAGTTTTTTTTTTGAAAATTTGATTACTGTTTTTATTCAAAGTTCTAGACTGACCTAAAATAAATTTTTACTAAAAATTATTTTGTACTGCAAAAGTTAAAGCTACAAAGAAGGCAGACGATGTATGCTGACCGACTTGTCAGAAATTTATTCTGTAAATGTCAAACTTTTGTGTGTTCAGCAAAAATTTTAAATTTGGAGTTATCCCTTTTTGTTAGTAGACAGCAGTTGAAATTTATTTCTTGGAAGTAATTTTCTCAGATTGTATTTGATGATATCACTTTTGTGATTATTTGTACTTTGTTGTATTAGTGTTGTATATCCTTTTTTTGTAAGTGTTTAGTAGTTAATTGTTTAATTATTTAGTACAGTTATATATGTACTGTAATATAGCAATTAGGTAAGGCTAACAATCAGATGGTGTAGGTTTTTATTAGAATCTGTTAATTTAATCATTGTTTTAATTATATCTGATTAAATATACATTTCATTATATATTAAAAAAAAGATGGATTTTTGTAATCAAAACTTCATTAAAATAAAAATGTTTGCATTTGTTTTGATATAAACAGTCTTCTTTTAACTTACAATGGAGAGGACCCAACATATGTCTCCTAGATTTTGATGAAACTTTTTTAAGTGAATCTAGGTCCTAAAATATTAGAGTCCAACACGTCCCAGGAGTCCTGGAAAAAAATCGGAAAGTTTGCATGTGTAAACCATTTCATTTTATATATCTTGTTCTTAAGAGGGTAGAAGAATGAGTTTAATACCAAAATGTCTCTATCCCTAGACATCAAATTTTTCAATTATTATGCTTGGTAAGAATACTATTAGCATCAAAAAAGCCTTTGTGATTTTTGGGGGAAAAACAGTTTTCTCAAAACCGAGATCCCCCAACAATGACTATTTTGAGGGCGTTTTTATTTTTAGTATTCTCACCAAACATAATACTTGAATATTTTGATGCCTTATTTATTTTCTCAGTAATAGGGACATTTTGGTACTTAACTTATTTTTCTACCTTCATCAGAACCAGAGATATAAAATAAAATGTGTTTTGTACATGCAAACATCCCAATTTTTTCCCGGGGCTTCTGGGGCGGATGGTTGTTATGCGTTGGCCCCTTATATTCTGCACAGTCTAATATTTTAAAGCCTATATTCACCTAAGGAAGTTTCATTAAAATCTAGGAGACACAGCTGGTATCCTCTCCTTGTTATTACAGTGATTTTTTTAGGGATAATATTTTTTAAAATTACTGTAAACATATTTTTACTCAGTTTTCATTTTCTTACTAAAACCATTTTTGATGGCGAAAAATATTTGTCTTAAAACTCATTGTTATATAATGCAGCATATTATTCCATCAACATTATTTTGGAAACTAATAGAGGAGTGTAAATGGTATCATCTATTATTTTTATTAGTTCGGCATCCAGATCCGTGATTTAAAAAACAAAAATTGGTTATTAATAATAAAAACTTTTTCATCTTTATTTTTTCAAATGAAATCACCTTTCCATTAAATTTTTGAATGAATGATCACAGGCGTTCTCAGTTTGTTGAGAAAACACATATTTAGCATGTACTCCTCTCCGGTCAAACAGGCTATGTTTATTATGATGTCATTTTATTACATATTTTTTAAATGCTTTATTTTATATCTTTTCATAATTACCATGATATCTTCAAAAGATTTTTGTTGGAAAATATTACCTTGGTGATTTTATAATTATTTCTAATATAAGAGTATTTACAAAAAAAATTATTGTTTTTTTTTTCATTCTTTAGAAATAATGCTTGTGGCATCTACCGGATCATTTATGATTGTAAAATTTTCAAATTAAGTAAATTGTTTCTTTGTACTTACAAAAAAATTATTATTTTATTCAAAGTGATTCTTCAATCTTATAATTTGTCTCCATAAGGTGGAAAATAATTAAGTAAACTGTTATGAGATCGGAATATTCCATTGTGAATTCTTTTAAAATTTAGAGTTATACACTTAAGTGAGAATATATGTATGCTCCCTGTTACTTTAACTTGAAAAACAATAGTTATAAATCAAATTGTTAGAAAAACCATATAACAAATTTTTGTTCTTAAATTTTGTAGTAAATATTAAACTATTTCATCTGATTAATCCTGTTAGTCCTTTGCATTAAGTGAATGTTTCATGTTTATTGATAATATGAAATAGAAAATGTATCTATTATTTACTAGTACTGCAATTGTGAATGATGTTTAATTCATGTTATCTTAGTTGTAAGAAAACATTTCACTGTTTTCTCCTCAATTAGCGTCTTAGTATCCTAATTATTTAGAGCAAATAATTACTAATTGATATTAGAATATGTATCAATTGTATGATAAACAGAAATATCTCAGATAAATAACTTGTTATAATTTAAATGTAAATGAGGTATGATAAGTGTGTGTATAATAATCATACATTACTCTATATTTTATTTCTATGGTCAAAGAAAATAAGTTAGTCTGCTGAAAAATGGTACTAATAAATTTTACATATTGTGATATTCTCTTAAGCCTCTATTCTTAGTAATATTCTGCATACTGTGAAGAAGTTGATAACCCACCCATAGCTCTAAATATTTCCAAGATATAGAAGAGAGCTGTGAGTTTCCACCTTTTTCAATGTTTGCAAAAGAATTGGGAGATGATTACAATAGCTCAGGAAGACCATTTTTCAATTTATCCAACTTATTTCCTGGGGCCATTTTATGTTATCCATTATTATGACCAAAAGGTTATGTTGCTCACACTGAAATCGTAAGTTCAATTTGAACAGTTTTGATTTTTGTTTTAGCAGTTACTGAATAAAATTTTTATTGTTGTTATCAGAACTTTCCTCTGAATGACATATTATTAAAATAAGAGAAGAAAATGTGAATTTCATTAAATATTTATTATCATTTTGTATATATGTATAATAACTTTTTTTTTGTTTTTATGTTTGATTATATGTCAAGTATGGATTTAACTAATATGTTCTGCAATTTTATTAATTGTTTCTGTAATTGTCTTTATTAATATTTTAATTTTGTATGTATATAATATTTTTTGTTTGTTTTTATGTTTGATCATTTTCCTAGTATTGATTTAATTAATATACTTTTCAATTCTGTTAATTGTTTATGCAATTGTTTTTATTAATATTTTATTTATTAAATGGTAAATTAAAGTTATGATCTCAAAAAAGGTAAGAAGTTTGATAGAATTATCACAGGCATAGATTAGACTATTGATTGTACAGAAAGGCAAATTTTTATAGGCATTTTTAATTTTATGAAGGAATGAGATAGTCCGGGAGGCAGTCAAAAAAATGGATTACAAATAGTAAAGACTATTTATTCGGAACCAACATTTTAATTTTACTATGATTGTTTAACCAAGTATATGTAAAATTTACTCAAGTAAATTTTTAGTTATAGTTTTTTTTAAAACATATTTGTTATTTACATAATTGTAATAATAAAAAATAAATACATCTAATTGAATTGACTTTCTTTCTTTTACGTACAAATTGAATGGTCAGTTAGAGTATCATATCATAATATCATTTCATTTGTTACAGAATATATAATCAAACAAGAATTTTTTTTTTATGTTTGCTTGGATATTTAAAACATATATTCTGAAAAAAATAGATATTATTTTGAATGTCATTAAAATTCTGTTTAAAGTTAATCATCAATAGCTAGTTATTTTACTATAGTTAGTTTACTATTGTTAATAAAGCAATGAAGCATAGCGAGGTGTGCATTCCCATGATGAATACCAACCACTTGTAGAAGGCTGACAGTCCGGAATGGGTTGTTGGTTTATTCCTTTAATTCCGGGATATTGAATTTATTAAAGTTACTTTAAATATCTTCAATATACAACACTGTGTTTTTATTAGAAGTCTTAAAAGTTGAAGTTGTTCTGCACTCACATATTGATTAACCAATGGTTCTTTTACTTCTACATATATAAAGTATACCTTTATGGGTTATAATTTTTCTCAAACTTGAACCTTTTGAGCAGAGAAAATAAGGAAGTTTGTTAGACTCTTTGATTGTGTAAAATCTAGTTTGCATTAACTATTGTCTTTATTCTAATTTTTTTAATTTACTCCCAGATATTTCAAAAGTAAAATCAGATTACTTCGATTAAGATGTTATGCATGATGGCTTCAGTTTGAAATACACAACATTAAATACTAGCTGTATTAAAAAAATATTCTGTTAGCAATGGGTGCATTCCTTTATATTATATGTAGTTTATTGCAGAAATTTCGATAGTCGAGAATAGTTTGTTGGTTTGATGATTGGTGTGATGATCTATGTCATAATAAATTGACCATGGTCTCAATTTTTTTTTTTTAGTTTGTTCCATTTTCCATCCTTATTAACCAGGTAAAATTCTATTTTAATACCTTAAGTATTATTCGAGATATTGGAAGGTACTAGCACTAAGGCTCTTTATTTTGATATCTTAAATACTTTTTGAGGTATTCATTTTCAAAAATGATGTTTTTGCTTAACCAACAACTATAGCATTAGTGACATACATAGTTTAAGTAAAAATTTCATAGCTTTAGCAATTTTCATCACATTACAATGATTTTTTCATAAAAATGTTCAAAATAACCTATAAGTCAAAATTGCATTTAGCAACACATTTATTAAATGATGCAATAATTATTAGTTCAAAGTTGAACTTAAATATTTTGAAGAGAAAACGTAATTAAAAAAAAAGATTTAAGATAAAAGGCGCTACAGTAACCAAAATATTTATTTTCTGTAAATATTCCTTAGAGTATGAACTAAGGATCTGTAATAACATGTAATGCAATAACAGTAACTCAGGATCTGTAATAACATTGGTGGTTTTTTAACTACTAGTAGTACTTTAGGTAAAAACATTATTTGTACGCTTAGTTTTTCAGTAAAAAAAGTTTAATAATTTATAGCACATAAATTAACTGATAATTATGATAATAAGAAACATTCCACATTAATTATTACAAGTTATGAAAATTAGAAACTCGTACAACATAATTAACAACAAAATTTGAAAATGTATGGTGCCAAACAATTATTTATATAGGAACAGTTGTTCTGATAATTACTTGATAGTTTATCAGCTCATTGTTTTCACCCTGATTCAAATACAAATGCAAATGAGCCAAATCGCAGTATTGAAAGGCAATACCACCAAAATGGGTTGCAAATCAAATTCTACCTTCAAACTCGATTTTTTTTTTTATAAACAAAGGTGTAATCAATCATCTTTAAAACTGGATGGCGAAAAACGCGAGCAGAAAATATTCGTTCAGGTGCGTGATCACGTAAAATCTTGTTAAATGCTGCCGAAAATTTCGAAATAAGCACTCGTGTACTTGCTGAGCACATCAGTCATCACAACATGATAAAATATTACTCTCCAAACTGTGAAAAATCGGCTTCAGTCGAACAGTAGTTTGCTGTCATTAGCAGTCAAATAATCAAGAAATAAAGATGAAAAAGAAGCATTCAGTTAAAATTAAAATGAACTCCTGAATATAAACAAATGGTGAAATGGGTGAATTTCATATTCGGAAGCACGTATGTTTGAAAACAGAATTTTTGACAGATAAAATTGGCGAAACCAAAATCCCCTATGTCACGGTTGGCTTATGAAAATGTATATGATATCCTTAAAACTGTATAGCAAAAATTTATGTTAGAATTGATGTGTTTTCAATTGTATAATTCATAATAAAATGTATGCTTATATCTGAAAACACCTTTTTTTTATTTTATCGAATATACAAATATTGAAACTGTGTTTGTACCAATTAATTGTTTAATCATCAAGTGTGATTTAAACCATATAAGCCATATATGTATATAGTTTTTGTATTATATATATATATATATATATATATATATATATATATATATATATATATATATATATATATATATATATATATATATATATATATATATATATATATTTTTAGTGGATTATTCAAGGAAAAGCGTCGAAAATTTTGCTATCCTATTATTTGTAGGTACAACATAAAAGTTGTTTGCCTCTATTTTAAAAGAAGAGAAATTTGTTTTGTTTTTTCAAAATGTCTCATTAACAATAGCTTCTATCGCCAATCGCCTAAGGGATATAATTAAAAAAAAGAAAAGATATTTGGTATCAGAAAACCGGTCTTGTAGAAACAATTAACTTATCAGTAGGAAGCAGTGGCTGACAAAGGAATCGATAACACTATCTCAATCCGTCTCAAAGGTGGGACACGGTGGCTGAATAATTATGATTCATCTGTAATCTGATCATATTGTTTTCAAATCAATGCTATGAGATATATATCAGATAATTAATTTATCGGCAGTTTAGAGCGTAGGGTGAAAACATCTTCGTCATAGGTTTTAAAAACTAATTGTAAAGGCTCCTTGTTTCGGTTTTAATAAGATTGAAACATTATTTTTAATGGAATGCATTGAAATGTGGAGAATAAATATTTATTCCGTCTATCGAATCCAGCTTAGTAAGTTTGAAAAAAAAAAAACCGCTATAATTTAATTTTTCCAATAAAAACTTAAAAATATGTTTCCTGTAATTAATAATTACTAAACCAAACAAGCAATAATGGTCTGGTATGGCAGTTAGGATAGCTTGAAGTATAATAAAAATACCGAAATTTATGATGAATTGTTTTTCCGATTATTGAGTTTTAAAAAGTCTTATCAAATAAAAGCCCTATTCGACTACAATAAAATATTCTTTTAGTTTTTATATATTTCAATTATTATATATAATATATTGAAATAATTTCTAATTAAATTAATGTTTAATATTGTTTTCCTTACAAAATTCTATAAACGATTTTATATAACCTTTGTTCAGTAAGTGTAAAACAATTTCACTAATTATACGTTCACCTTCATCTCCACCTTGTGAAACAAGGAGAGAAATTTTTTCTTCTAAAGTCAATGTCATTGTTTCCTCAAACATAACAGGTTTATCAATAATCATTGCTGGAAGGAAAAGTGCACATATTGTGTATCCATAAATAGCTCTTTTGTCAAAATGTTTTAAGAATTTTTCAAAAGAAGGAATGTCAATATCGTTTGGCACATATTCCCTCAGATTATGCCAATAAAGCTTTAGAAACTCATCCCAATATTTTTCTCTTAGTTCGGAAGTTGTATGCATGTATAAAAAGAAAAACAGGTCCATAACAGGACTCCCATATTGTGTTAGCTGAAAATCAAGAAATATACAATCTTTAGGCTTGTCATTTTCATCAAATTTGTAAAGTATGTTGTTATTACAGAAATCACCATGGCATATTACAGCAAAGGGTTCTTCAGGCGAAGATAATTTATACATTATGGTTGGAATCTTCAATAAACTCAAACAAGTTTCTAGAACATTAACACTAATATTTTTTTTTATCAATGGTCTTATTCCTCTTTCATAAGCGGCAGCATCAAATGCCCTAAACTCATACTCAGAAGGTTCTGGTAATATGACATCTCTTAATTTTTTTACTTGGTCTTGAAATCTTTCCATGTTTTTATGCTTATGTATGAACGAAAAAGAATGGAAATGTGCAATCTTCCTAATGGCGACAGAAATGTGCTCAAAATCTAGGAAAACTTTTGTTTTGGATAGTTTATAATTTTTATATTTTAAATTTTCCAAAACTAATAAATCCTTTTCAGGTTCTGCACCATTAGTGGCTAACCCATAGAACATCTTGGGATAAAAATCTTTTCCCACTCCGAGATCTGGAAGAATTTCTTTATACATAATTACCTCGTTGTGAAACATAGCATCGCCGTTGCGGGCTTCTCTTTCGATCGCATCAGTAAAAGGAAGCTTGATCAAGAGTGGTTGTTTAGACTTCCCCTCTGGGCCTTCCAATGTTACAGTTACCGTCACCAAAGAAGAGGCAAATTGAGCCCCAATAACTGTTTTGTCAGGTTGCACTTCCACAAATTCAAATTTACCAAACACACCATCTTTTACCAGAGATGAGATTACTGATTTGACATGCTCCATCACTGTAGCTACAATAAAGACTGCCTTTCAAAGCTTCTGTACTCCCCTCCCACTTTATCTCTTATCCCTACTTTATCTCTTTTTTTATTGGTCTTTTATTTGGATATGGCTTTGTATTTATATTTTTTTCTTATCACACTAATAAGTATGTTTAAGTAAAATTCATTTTTAATTTTGCTAGATAATAAATATAGTAAACAATAAACCACCTACGTACGCGACAAAATTGTCTACCCAAAATATATTAATTTGTTTATTCTTCTCAGTGTCCTGGATTAACATCTTCTTCTCGGAAAACACTCCAGGGGAAGGTAGATGATATAATGCAATTTATTAGTTTAAAAATTTTCTTACAATCCTGCAAGCATCAAGCAGGACTGCTTTTTGGGCTACTTTCAAGCTCTGAAGATCAAGGCCAAATTCTTCTGTACCCTCTTTAGTGCTTTTTAGACCATTTGAGGATATAATTATTGGAGTTATTACTACTTTATCTAAGTGATAAAGTGTTTTTAGGTCTAAGGCAAGCTCGTGGTACTTTCTTATTTTTTCAGCCCTGGTAGTGAGTAAGTTGGAGTCATTTGGGACAGCTATGTCTATTATTCTGACCATTTTATCTTTTTTGTGTATAATCAGAATATCTGGTCGGTTATGTATTACTCTGTGATCCGTAATAATTTGCTCATCCCAGTAAACTTTTATGTATGCATTTTCAACTAGTTTATTTGGAGTATAGCGATAGTATGGGACCACATCATTTTCCATTAATCCCAATTTTCTGCAGATGTTTTGGTGAAATATTTTTGCCACCTTATTGTCCCTCATCAAATAGTCTATCAAAGCCAGAAATTCACATCCATTTGTAACATGCTGGCTAGATTCGTGAGCCTTTAAGCAAAGGCGACATTTATCAGTAACGACGTTGTCCTTTAGGATATGTCGCCTATAAGCCCTATTTGCAATAACTTAGTCTTGTATTGCCGTGTAAAACTCTTCTGTTTCACGAAAAATTTGACCCGTCTTCAACAAATCAACCGAAAGTTCGTTATCGATTTCCGGCTCATGCAGCTGATGGTAGAACCTACCATGCAGTTCCTTTTCCTTCCATATAGTTTTTAAATGATCCTCACTTCTAATGTCCTGTAGCGTTGGATCTCTGAGATTGAGGGCTGTGTAATCTTCATCCATCTCTCTCATCATAGCGATGATTACAGAAGAACTTCCCATAAAATACTCCCAATAAACAATAATCCACGCCAAAATTGTCTACTCAAAATATATTAATTATTATTAATATATTAATATTTTATTATTATTATTATTTTAACTAATAAGCATTCATAATTGAAGACAAGCGGATGAAGTTGTTATGTTGCAAATTTAAAATTTTGATAAAATGACTAATACATTTTTATTTTATGTACTTCTTAAATACATGATCAATCCAATTTACATGATCTAGGCAATTAACCAAGAATCTTGGGTTGCTATGTTACATGACGTTGATAAGCACATCTTTGAAAAAATCAATGCCTGAAACTTTGTTACATAGCACCTTCATCCACTCATTTCAATTAAAGTCACTTATTGTTAGTAAAACCTATTTTTAAAATTCAGACAAAGGCATGGCTTGAATAGTGGAAATCAACTATGAAAGGAAAAACAATTATTTCATCAGAACTACATACAACATGAAGCTATTACCCAAATTGACTGCAGACAGTGTCACGTTTTCATCTTCCACAAGATGACATATTACTACTTACAAATGTTTAAACCTAGAGACAACAATAGCTGTAGATATGGTGGACAGGTTTATGAGCACCTTATATAACTCTAATAAACAAAAAGAAATACAGGCATACGAATTGTAGGATGTTAAATGATTTATTTTATTCTAAAACAAAATATCCTTCAATTTCATCTGAGAGAATTATTATATCAATACTTTTAGATTTTACGGGTTAACAGCGTGGAGTAAATGTACATCCAATAACAAAAATGTTTTATTTATAAACATTGCATATATTCTGAATCAAAAAGTCATTTCGTTATTTCAATCATTTTATCATAGTCTACTATAAGTTATGTTAGTGGTGGATCAATGGGGGGGGGAGGAGAGATCACCCTTCGTGAGTAACTATGATAGATTATCATTCATTAGATAGGAGGGAAATTAACTTTGGCTCAACTTGTGAGAAATCGATCGTCGAAATTCTTAATGGAAGGCATGAGTGGTTGAAGGTGTTATGTAACAAATTCGAAGTTTTGAGGTACCACTTATGAAAACCGGGGACCGAGTAAACGCCGGGTTCCAAAAATACGGCCGGGTTTAACATTAATAATGTTATTAAAAAGCTTATAAGAATATTGAGAATTAAGATATGGCAATTAAAGTGCATTTTAATATAAAACAATAACTGGAGAAAATCTATTCCACTGGGCTTTGGAGATAACTGCAGAGTAATATATTTTACATTGAGAAAATAACTAGTAGGGTAATACAGATGTGAAGCTCTCTGTCAACGAAAAAGTATTGAATATCTAGCACAAATATCTAGGTTTTGGTCAAAGTATTGTTGAAAGCTTGTATTTGCCATGGAAGTGGAGGGAAATAGATCTTGTTTGTCAGTTAAAGTGTTGCTGAAAGCTAAGTCATCAGTTAAAAGTCTTTTGATCAATATTAATCCTGTTTTGAACTTAAAAATGCAAGAGACTCATCCTGAGCTAAGGCTAAGGTAGAGGCAAAATCTTGGATGAGGTGGTACTATCTTCGTCTCATGGGCGGAGGGAGGAGTTAGTAACATAGAACAATAATTATTGTATTTCTCAAATTTTATAAATTGATTACTTTTCAAGGAAATGCAATACAATAAATCGTCAATTTAAATATATAATAAATCACAATTTACACGTTACGAATATATTTCATATAAAAGATGATCCGTAAACATGTTGAAGGACCCATCAGGATATCAATAAAAATGTGGTTTCAATCAAATGCTCCGAAACTCAGCGGTGGTTTTTGTCTTTCATATCAAAATTCTTCAGCGGCACAAAAAAATTATATGACAGGATTTTGAGTTGTTCGCTGATTGTTTTATTTTATTGGTATCGGAATGGTAAGGCATGGTATACGATAACGAATTCATTGATGTATTTATTTAAATTCTAGCATACGTTTGGACAATTTCAGATGTATAGGTACATCCACATACGTTAATCATTAATTACTGTGATATCCTGTCAATCTCTCCTGATACGGAATGGTTTGCGTCTCGAATGAAGAATATATACAAACATTAAAAATACAAACAATAAAAAAAAGTATGGCATAATCCCGGCCTGCTTTACGAATATCCCAAATTCTGTGGTCACCCTGACAGCCTCTCCCCCTAAAAACTACTTCTGGGTCCCGCTCCTGAGTTATGTCAATAGTTGTAACCTAATGATTCTAAAAAAAAAAAAGTTACTGCTTCTTCTCTTTTTATACTCCTACTTTATACTTCTACTCTTTTTATATTTTATTTTTACGAATTTCGAGTTGTCTATTGTCTTTAAATTGTAAACATTTATAAAACTTCTATATCTTAAACTTTTACGTATTTTTTTATTTATAATAATTTTTATGGAGGGCTTTTATTAAGGTCCTATATATTTATTTTTAATTTTATCTCATTTTTTGCTTATTTTTCTTCATTCTTACAATTGGTTTATACTAAAATTATATCAATTTTATAAATTATTATAACATTCACCAGTTCATTTTAAATAATTTGTTATTTTCCAATGCATCCAATGATAGAGAATGTGCCAATAAACGTCACTTAACGTGTTCAGCAAACCAACCTAAAGCTATAAAAATTGAACATTGTGTAATAATTTCCAAAATGTGCTTTATATTGAAAATTTTATTATGGATTGGATACGCCCTTGACAGAACTATCGGCAGAAGTTGTTGAAACTCGGTTATGTTGCCTAAACGCAATATATATATATATATATATATATATATATATATATATATATATATATATATATATATATATAAGTTAAAACTTGTTCGGCACGAAACACAAAAAAAAGAGAGGTTGGGAGGATGAAACGTACACCACAATGTCTAGAATACAACTGGCTTTATTTACTTTTCTACAGCCTTATATAGGATTTGCTATGTTTATTTATATATTTTTCCCCATAATCCTAAACTCTCCACTTAACTCCCCCGCACCAGTTCACGATGTGAACTCTGAGAAAAAATATATAAATGAACATCAGCACAAAATATAATATACAGAAACCAAAAGATATATACAAATAACTACATAATGCTTAACTACTCTTAAAAAAAAAAAAAAAAAAAAAAAAAAAAAGAAAACAAACTGTTAAAACAACCCACAAAACAAAATTACAGACTTATAACTAAAACTACTTATAATTACTAATTTACAATAACTAATCAACACAAAGGCCCATAAAACTATATACAAAAGGACTTAAAACTAGGTCGAGTTAACAAAAGGATAACTTCGATGTGCTCTATTCACTGAACTATATACACTTCCACAATTGTCTCAATTGTTACCCGCGTCCAAAGGGATGCGGAGATGCCTGACGTGGGTATGTCGCACTCTTTGTGCGCCTTGAATCTCTTGTATCGATACAATATTGTGTTCTCTGAGTGCTACCACCCTGAACGGCCCCTCGAACCGGGGTTCTCCTTTTGTCCGACGAGAAGGTGGTCGGCGGTAAACGATCGACCCCAGCTTGATCCTATGTGATTGATCTGGCGCGGCCATACCGACCCGTACGGCTCTCGCTTCCTTCCCCTTAGCGATTCTACTGCGGGTTTTCACGGTAGTTTCCCACAACCGTCGCCGCCTATGTGATACCGTATCGCGCAACTGCGTAGTCATCGCCGTTAAGAGGTCGCCTCTGTTGCGCAGGGGATGTCCGAACACTACCTCGACTGGTGTGAACCCCGTAGCCGCGTGAATGGTATTATTATATGCCAAAATCGCTCTTGGCATTGCCGCCTCAGGTCCTAATTCCCTGTTGATATGAAAGAGGCGTAAATGCTCTCCTAGCGTACTATGGAACCTCTCTATGGCCCCTCTTGCCTGCGGATTCCCTGGGGAGTTGAAGTGCCAGTCGATCTGAAGTTCGGCACATTCCGTAGTAGTACGACTATTGCGAAATTCCCTTCCCCCATCCGAGGTCACCCTCTGGGGCACCCCGTAGCAAGCGATCCACTGTAATAGCCCTTCCCAAATAGCGTCGGCAGACCTTGACTCGAGCGAATACGCCATGGCCAGCTTGCTAAACGTATCTAAAATCGTAAGCCAGTGTGACCCCTCCCAGGAAAATACGTCCACTTGAACGTCTAATAACGGAGAATTTGGTGTCGGGGTTATTTCCGGGTGAATAACCACGGGGTGTCGGTCGTATTTCGCTCGATGGCACACCGTGCATTCTTTCAGTACTGCGCGAACGGAGCGTTTCATACGGTGCCAATAATATCGCCGTTGAAGCGCAGCCAACGTTTCTGGAACCCCCCTGTGGTTCGTCTTGCCCTCGTGGTAAGCGCGTACCAGCTCCCGCTGCTGTCCCTCGTCTTTGATCGTCTCGACCAGATGTCTACATAAAACGAAGTTTCTATCCCCCCCTATGCGTTCAGTTTCCCACATGTGCCTTATGCGGTCCAAAACTGTCTTATTGCCGACGTACAAGTGATACGTCTTTCCCCTTTTCGTTGTCGATTCCAAGATCGTTGCAATCTCATTAGGGGTTATCGAGGCCAAAGTCCATACCGTGACGATTCTATGCCGTCCGTAACGCTCGTGCTCCGATTTAGAGATACCTGCGGTTCGGGTTTTCCAGATAATCTGCCGGGTATGCCGATTAATCGGCGAATCACTTTCGGGGAGCTGGGGTGGTCTCGCCATAGCCGGGGTCTCGTCTGCGTCCACCGTGTCCTCATCTACGTGTACACTATCGCGACTGTCTGGGTCCTGCGACGGCCCCCCGCCGTGTAAAGGATTCGCGTATATCGCTCGGGAAAGCCAATCAGCGACAACGTTTTTGCTACCTTTCTGGTGGGCAATGGAGAAGGAATAAGCCCGTAACCTTTCTTTCCAACGTCCCACCCGTGCTGACGACTCCTTCAGGCCGTCTGTCCACAATAGGGGCTTATGGTCGGTGCGAAGCTTGAAATGCCTTCCAAAAATGTACGGCTTAAAGTATTCTACCGCCCAGACTACTGCAAGTAATTCACGCTCCAGAGCGCTATATCGGGTTTCCGCATCAGAAAGCTGTTTGCTAGCGAATGCAATTGGGCGGTCCCCCGAATCATCCTGTTGTGATAACACTGCCCCGAGTGCCTTATCGCTCGCGTCGGTGGTAACGATAAACTCGCGAGAAAAGTCGGGAAAGGCGAGTACCGGTTCCCCCATGAGTGCAAGTTTACACTGCTCAAAGCACCGCAGATGCTCCTCCGTAAAAACAAACGGCCGCCCTTTCTTTAGCAATTGGGTCAAGCTCGCGACTGTGTCCGCTACATGAGGAACAAACCGTCGATAGTAGTTGACCATGCCGAGAAAACTCTTGAGGGATTTCTGGTTAGCGGGTGGCTTTACTTTAGAAATTGCCTCGACCCTCGCTGGGTCTGGTCGTACTCCATCGGCCGACACTATGTGCCCCAAAAATTTTATTTGCTTCTGGCAAAACACCGATTTCGACTCTGACAGCCTAAGACCGAATTCCCTAATTCTAGACAAAACTGCACGGAGATGGTTCTCATGCGTCGCGGGGGATGGGCTAAAGACGATTAGATCATCCATGTAGATCTGACAAAAGTCTTCGCCCAAGCCGCGTAGAAACTCATCCATGAGTCTTTGGAAGGTCAGAGGTGCGTTTTTAAGCCCGAATGGCATGCGCACAAATTCGTAGTGCCCTCTACCGAATGTAAAGGCCGTTTTTTCGATGTCTTCGAGACGCATGCGCACCTGATGATACCCCGCTTTCAGGTCAAGCGTTGAAAACACCCGAGCGCCGGCGAGTCTGTCTAGCATATCCTCCAACCGCGGTAACGGATACCTCTCGTCCACAGTGTTCTCGTTGAGTTTCCTATAGTCAACGACGAGACGATATGAAGGTCCCGCCCGAGGATCGGTTTTACGTTTCTCCACTACCCATAATGGACTACTAAACGGAGAGGTGCTTTCTCTAATAATTCCCTGACGCAAAAGAACCTGAATTTCCTGTTGAATTATGGCAGTTAGTGACTGCGGATATCTCCGCCCCTTCGTATACGAAATTTTATTTTCTTTCAGATTAATTTCGTGGCATGTCCGCCCGGTAGCCGGTAATGCCCCCCCTTCCACATAGAACGCATCCCTAAACTCCTCGAGTAACGCCCCTATTCTGCCGCCCCTTGCCCCCGCCGTTAGGGTAGTCGTACGAAAACTTGACTGCGCCGTTCGGAACCGGCCCTGGTGTGTCTTACTCCCCAACTGTATTTTCCAGTTACCGTTACTCCCTTCTAACCGAAAACCAACCGAATCTAGGACATCGCATCCAATTAAGACATCGTACTGGGGTGCTAGTTCACTCAGCACGTGGACAGCCATTGTTACATCGCGCCCCGTTAATTCTCGCAAATTCCATTGATATTCTCCCAGCACTGCGCAGGCCCCGCTCAAAGTGGTTATCGAACATCTACATTTCTCAACCACGTCAGTACACCCTAGCATCCCTTTGCTCACGAGAGTACTCGTGCTCCCCGTATCAATGAGGGCCCTAATCTTCCCCTGACTCCCCTCTACTATGGGCAACCTATCCCACACATTACATATAGCATTTACCTCATATTTATAGTCTCTGTGGTTGCCCGCGTCTCCTCAAATTTGGGTCTCCTTCCTCGCCGTTGCTGCTGTTGCTGTTGGCCGTAGTTTCCTGCTGCTACGTCCCTTCGTGATTTGTGCCCACGAAGTCGGCTGCTCCTCCTCTTCTCCGCTAGAGCTTGATGATGTCGTTTCCCCCGAGCTCGATGATGTCGCACGACGTGCGTGCCGCGTCCGGTGCGTGTTAACTTCCATTGGCTCCTCTCGTGATCTCTTCGAATGGATCCATGGACATGCCCGTGCTACATGCCCCTTTTCACCACACTCGAAGCATTTCACGGACGGGCAGTTCGCCGCAACGTGCCCTGTCCTGCTGCACTCGTAACATCTCCTATCATCTTTACGTGGTTTCCGAGAGGTGAACCTTTGCCCATCTTCCTTTCTACGAAATCCACGCTCGTCTCTGCGTGAGCTGCGCTCCTCTTTGCGGCCGCTGCGCTGTTCGTCTCTCCTTGGCGGAAGCCTCTGAAAGTTTCTCCTATGCCTGGGTCCCACTTGCTGCCACCCATGCTCCGACTGAACCTCGTCTTCTTCCTGCTCCCGCGCCTCGCGATCCATGACTTCTCTGACGCAGTCTAGGAAAGTTTTTTCTGCAGCGAATTTTTCTTTCGTCCTTAAATTTCTTCCTAACTGCACCTTCAGAATTTTATCGTAAATGGCCAACTGTTGGCCTGCCTCTGCCTGGCCGACGGTCTCGACGATCTTCTCAGCAATAGCTACGTATTGGCGTAGCATCGTTGCTGCAAACGAATACCCCGACTGCCCTGCCTGGCGGGTTTCCGTAAACAGCCGATACAGATCTTCTTCCGGCGACCATCTTCCTCCGCCATACGCCTGTTTTAGACGCCGCACCACCTCGTCCCACGCCGTCAGCTCGTCTGCCTGGATGTAATTTAGAATACTGCGTCGCACCCTTCCTACTAACGACGCCCTCAATTCTAAGACATCCAGTTGATCTACCAATCCCGCTGTTATCTTAGACTCCAGCAGTACGTGAATTTGTTGCCCTCTCTTCAAGAAATGATTAAGATGGCCTATCTCACCTCCGAACTTTTCCAACTCCGCTATCGCAGTTTTCAAATGTGGCCGTCGCGGTCCTCATCCGCATCCATTCCAAACGCATCATTTCCGCATTAACCGCCTGCATCATCTCAGCGCTCGCTGCTGTTGAGGTGTTACTTTCTTCCGTCATCCTCGCAGACGTCTGAAGTTCGCTCTGAATTTCGCGTACCACTTCGTCTAAAGTGCTTGGTCGAAGCGGCATATGCGCTAGCGAAATTAATTTCTGTTAGGACTCGCTAATATCTAAAGGTCCCGGGTTTCGGCACCAGTTAAAACTTGTTCGGCACGAAACACAAAAAAAAAGAGAGGATGAAACGTACACCACAATGTCTAGAATACAACTGGCTTTATTTACTTTTCTACAGCCTTATATAGGATTTGCTATGTTTATTTATATATTTTTCCCCATAATCCTAAACTCTCCACTTAACTATATATATATATATATATATATATATATATATATATATATATATATATATATATATATACACACACAAAAAAACATGTATATATGTGTATTTTTTTTTACGGTCAGCAAGGGATCATAAGGAATTTGGGATCCGTGATGTGCTCATTTACAGACATTTATTTATCACTTGCACAAATGGCCTGGAGGAGGTTATCAACTACTTATGATTTCCGTAGTGCAGACGATTGCTCAAAAACCGGTCCCTTTGGGGCCATTGAAACAGTACCCTTCCCACCGATGTACGTTAAAACATTCCGAGTAGATCTAAATCCACGAATTATGGTTAACACTGATTAATAGATAAACTAGAACCCTTTTTTTCCCCTAGAAGCAGACCGTTTGTGAAGGCCTTCGGTTTAGAATTTATAGAATGCAATAAATTTATCACTTCTATGCCTAGTCTAGGTGCAATGCCTCCAAAACATTGGTGGACGTCACACACTCTAATGGGGAGGATTATGACCTTGCCGGTCATTGTAGAGACCTACGTAGAAATCTGCAGCTATTCAAGGACTTATTAATTACTTTTGAGAATTCAAATCACAGCGACCACAGCCATTTCACTGTCCCCCAAAATGCTTATTAGACTGTTTAAGATTCCGAGATTATAACACATTTTTCAGAAAATAGGGCACTTGAGTAATATATTTTTCATAGCTCTTTTTGCAAAAATAAACATAAAAACATTAAGTTGATATTTACTTATCACGCTCTACTTTGATTAAATTTCAATACGAAGTGTATAGCCTGGCCATTAACGCCAATAAGTGTACCCGCTAGGATAACAAATTCGTACACATGTATTCTATTATAAAAGCACTAATGTACACTATTTCTTTAATTTATTATTTAAAGATACGTACATAATAATATGTACAAGTATGGAATACATAATACTGAAAGTAACACCCAAATTAGTTAAATGTAACATGCTTAAAAGTGATATACATTTGTTTAGTTAATTTGGTCCAGTTATTTAGGCGAATTAAAATATTTTGTTTCACAACAATATCGAAGTGCCCTCAGCTTATACATATATAGTTTATATATATGCATATATATATAAGGTGATAAAAGTGATATACATTTGTTTAGTTAATTTGGTCCAGTTATTTAGGCGAATTAAAATATTTTGTTTCACAACAATATCGAAGTGCGCTCAGCTTATACATATATAATTCATATATATATATATATATATATATATATATATATATATATATATATATATATATATATATGTATGTATAGATAGATAGATAGATAGATCGATAGATATAATATATTAATAGAATATATATTTATTGATATGTTTATTCGTTAAAATATTCGCAAATTATGATGAAAATAATTATATTTAAGAGGTATAATCCATGAAAATATGAAACGTTTAATTTGAAGAATATACTAAGCTTATAAACATGGTCCATTCTTTCAATACAAACTATTTTATACTTAAATCAATGCAACAATGATTAAAAGGTTCGTATCTACTTAAAATTAACATTCAAATTTTTTATTTTTACAGAACTCTATGTATGGTCTAATATAATCTTTATCTAGTAAATGTTGAACAATTTCTATGAGCTTGCGTTCAGCTTCTTTCCCACCTTTTGATACTGCCCTTTCAACTTTTTCTTCCATTGTTGATGGTTCTGTATCTTTCTCAGAAAATGTTTCGTTTTCCATCATCATAGGAAGGAAAAATGAGGCGATGGTATATCCATAAATTACTCTTTCAGCAAAATGTTTTAAAAAATCTTCATAAGATGGTATGATAATATGGTCACTGACATATTCCCTCAAAGTATCCCAGTAAAGCTTTAAAATGTTATCCCAGTATTTTTCTCTTAACTCCGAAGTTGTGTTCAGGTATAAAAAGAAAAATATATCAACAGCAGGACTTCCATAAATGGAAAACTGAAAATCGACAAATACACAGTCTATTGGTTTATCATTTTCATCAACTTTGTAAAGTATGTTGTTGTTGCAATAGTCTCCATGGCATATCACTGCAAAAGGTTCCTCAGGAGATGAAATCAAGTCCCTCGTTTTAATGGGATATTTCAATAAACTCAAACAGTTGGTTAAGAGGTCTACACTCACATTGTCTCTTAGTAATGGTTTAATGCCCCTTTCTACACAAGCAATATTTAGTACATTGAATTCATGTTCAGTTTCTGGAGGTAAATCAATAGCTTTCAATTTTTTTGTCATCTGTAAAAAGCTTTCCTTATTTTCATATTTATGAATAAAGGAAAATGAATGAAATTCTGCTATTTTTTTTATAGCTATCGAAACGTGTTCAATATCAAGAAAAATCTTGGTTTTTGGCGGAAGAAAATTTTTATATTTTAAATTTTCTAGAATTAATAAATCCTTCTCAGGTTGAGCGCCATTGCTGGCAAAGCCATAGAACATTTGGGGATAAAAATTTGTTCCCACTCCTAGATCTGGTAATATTTCTTTGTACATAGCTACCTCGTTGTGGAACATTACATCTAAGTTACGAGCCTCTCTCATTTTTAGGTTTGCAAACGGTAGCTTGGCAACAAGTGGCAGTTCTTTCTTCCCTTTTGGCCCATCCACTGCTAGGTTAACGAAGAAAAGATCAGAGGAGAACTGTGCGCCCTTCGCCGTGTCATCTGTTTTAAGGCCAAGATAAGAGACATTGCCGAAGACTCCGTCTTCTACCAGCGTAGTCACGATTGATTCAAGAGCAGAAACTAACATGGCATTAATGAACATATACTCTCCGAAGCCACTGAGACTGAACTGAGGCCATATCTCTCCCCACCATGCTCAACTAAGCGTTTCTGCCCAGACAGCTCTTATGGCGATATTTTTTGCTTAATCCATCACAATTTTGATTAAGATAAATATATCCTTATTTTCCTTTTTAAATCTAGAATTAATTTCACTGTTATAAATTTGTGTTGTGTTAGCTGTTCATAACTTATAACATAAAAAAATCTAGTGGCAGAGTATTTCTACAATTATGTTAACATTGTAATAAAATCTGTCAACCCATATCTCAATATCTTCACTTCAATAAATATCATTTCACTGAACCTTCCTGAAGAATATGCGCCATAAAAATTATATCAAAAGGAAATAAAGAAGCTACTGACAATGAGTACATAATTCAATAGGATTGAGTTCATTGAGTTCATAAAGAAATCATTTTGCTCTCAATGAAAAATCTCTACATTCAAAGAGATTTATTTCTAGAAGGTAACAATTAAATGAATCTCTGAATAACACGGAATCTCCTTACCATAACTAAAGACCGGATGTATATGTAGCAAAAAAGATTAAAATCAATAAGAGTCTCTTCCAACTTGTCTAAGGTTGAGTTGCCCTGGTGAAGACTTACAATCTGGGTCAAAATGTTGGCATTTAATAAACAGTAACCACTATTTTATTTTGTTATTTTGGTCAACCTACAAAACACAAAATAAATTATTTTAAATCATAGGTATATGATAACTGCGTTTGTGATCACAACGATACAAATTTGAATTAATTATTCTTATGTACGATAACGCTTTAAATAGAATAAGGCAAGTAATCTTCTAAATCCCAAATTGGAAATAAGGTTTAAGGATAAATATAAAAATGGGATTAAAAAATATTGTTAAAAATTATCAATAATAATATTTAAAATACGAATGTTTTTTCTTACATTACGGGGAGAAGAGAGATATATCCTCCTATCCCATTGCAACGCAAATTCCTTTTCATAATAATCAACTACCATCGCCCTTCCTGTGTCTATAATCTCCTCCAATTCAAGTCCTCTATTCACTCCTTTATCACAAGATCTCGACCATCTGACCTTTATACTCCTTTTCACAGATCTGCCTCATTGTGAAAAAATTCAAAAATCGTTTAGTTTCTATTGAACAAACAGATATACTCGAAATAAAAAAGCTGGCACTTAAAGTTTTACATCCTGGGGCCACATTTGGCAGACATTTTTATGGGACATAAAATTTAAAATTATATGAGAAGGGCCTCTACTTTCTGTGTCACTCATTATGCGAAATGTCGCTCGCTAATGGAGACATTTTTTAACGATTTATTTTGCTCGTTATGCAAAATATTCGTTAAGCTAGGCTCAGTGGAGTGCGTTTATAGTGGTATAACGCATCTATAAACAATAACATCTATTGCATTAAGCTGAATCATTACCTTTTGTTTCATTATGAAAAGAGTAGTTAATCTAAAAATTAAAGACGCATAAGAGTAGGCATTGCACAGGTATTTAAACGTAGTATCTACATCATATTTTACTTAAACAATAAGCTGACACGTTATCAAACATGTAATTGTGGCGCGTTTTTGCTAAACCCTCCACTTTCATAAATCATGAAAAAAATCAAAAATCGTTTAGAATCTATCGAACTCATCTGTTTTACAAAATTGTTTTTTCTAATTATTAAGTTCACTTAAGAGATATGATTTACATTTTTAAATGATGAAATAATCAGCATCATCCATTTAAAAAAAAAATTCTCCGAGACCACTGGACTGATATTTTTTTAATATGCAGCAAAAACACAAGCCAACCCAGGATGATCCTCGGAACTCGACATCACCTCCTTTGTATTTTGTATCAAAATGGCGGCCGGTTTTTGGTTTCATAGCTCATATCTCGGCCATTTATAAAGATAGAGGAAACAAATAAAGTGTTTTGGAGTCATAATACCAAAGCCAAAAAACTTAAATAAAATATAAAATTTAATTTAAAATATTTAATTTTTAACTTTTTTTATTATGATTCCAAATAAATTTTGTATTGTTCGTTAGGATTATATATTCGAAATAATAAACAAATATATATTAATATGCAGCGTTTAATTCTTCATTTACACAAAACATAAGCTGCTATAGTAAAATATGGGGATGGAATGGGATTGAGTTTGTTTTATTAATTTGGCTCTATCTGAAGCTTCGGATGCCCTATCAACTTTAAAAATATTTTTGTGGAAAACCATTCAAGATATCATTATGAAATTTTGTGTTATAAGTAAAACCAGCGAAAAATGCTATTGTCAACCGATCTCAATCCCCTAAAAAAATAAAAATATTTAAATATAATTTGCTAGAAATTTAGGAAACCGGTGTTATGTTTTACCAAACCACAACATCTACAGTCTCAGACCTAATATAATGCTCTAATTTGCTTTAAAATGCTCTTAAATTTATGGGCTTTTAGATTAATAAAAGATATAGAAGACTTTTTTACATATTAAATTACTGTGCGCAATACCTATAAAATTTCAAGGTGATGTCGAAAAAATATAAAATAAAAAAATTCTGAAAGAACGGCGGGCTCGACAAGCAACGAATCATAAAAACTTGTGGTGTGATATGTACGTGTAGCTTTATATGGTGGCTGTGTTCTAGGATTGGGATGTCGAAACCAAAATATCGATATTGAAATTGATATCTGCATCAGTTAACAATACTTGGTATTTAAATTCTGCTGGAAATGAACTTCATAAAAATAATTTCATAATCGACACAAAAATATCGATATTTCAAAATATCGTTAATTCTTTTAGTAAATTAAAAAAAAAAACCTAATCGTATCGGAAAGAGTATAAGATATAGCCTGCTTCATATTATTTAAATCCTTCTGTAAAAAATATATAATAAATACAATATTATTATATGGGCACAGAAATATATATATATATATATATATATATATATATATATATATATATATATATATATATATATATATATATATATATATATTGACATAATGGTTTATTATTTCCAAATATATAATCCTAAAGAACAATAAAAAAAGTTATTTGGAATCAGAATAAAAAATTAAATATTTTAAATTCATTTTTATATTTTATTTTATTTCATTTTTTTTTTTTTTTTTTTTTTTTTTTTTTTGGCTTTGGTATTATGACTCCAAAACACATTATATTTTTCCTGAGATATGGGCTATGAAACCTAAAACCGGCCGCCATTTTGACGCAAAATGGCGTGTGTGATGTCGAGTTCCGAGGATCATCCTGGGATACCCTTTTTTTTTTGCTGCATACTAAAACAAATATCGGACCAGCGAAATATTCAAATATATTTACAAAACACTGGATATGTCGGGCTTTGCAAAAACGTACAACTTTAATCATGTTTTTTAAACGAATTTTGCTGATTATTTCATCATATGAAAATGCAAATCATATCTCTTAAGTGAACTTAATAATTAGAAAAAACAATTTTGTAAAACAGATGAGTTCGATAGATTCTAAACGATTTTTGATTTTTTTTCATGATTTATGAAAGTGGATTTATTAATATATATATTGGTTTATTATTTCGAATATATAATCCTAACGAACAATACAAAACTTATTTGGAATCATAATAAAAAAAAGTTAAAAATTAAATATTTTAAATTAAATTTTATATTTTATTTAAGTTTTTTGGCTTTGGTATTATGACTCCAAAACACTTTATTTGTTTCCTCTATCTTTATAAATGGCCGAGATATGAGCTATGTAACCAAAAACCGGCCGCCATTTTGATACAAAATACAAAGGAGGTGATGTCAAGTTCCGAGGATCATCCTGGGTTGCCTTGTGTTTTTGCTGCATATTAAAAAAAATATCAGTCCAGTGGTCTCGGAGAATTTTTTTTTTAAATGGATGATGCTGATAATTTCATCATTTGAAAATGTAAATCATATCTCTTAAGTGAACCTAATAATTAGAAAAAACAATTTTGTAAAACAGATGAGTTCGATAGATTCTAAACGATTTTTGATTTTTTTCATGATTTATGAAAGTGGAGGGTTTAGCAAAAACGCGCCACAATTACATGTTTGATAACGTGAAGGTAATGATTCAGCTTAATGCAATAGATGTTATTGTTTATAGATGCGTTATACCACTGTAAACGCACTCCACTGAGCCTAGCTTAACGAATATTTCGCATAACGAGCAAAATGAATCGTTAAAAAATGTCTCCATTAGCGAGCGACATTTCGCATAATGAGTGACACAGAAAGCAGAGGCCCTTCTCATATAATTTTAAATTTTATGTCCCATAAAAATGTCTGCCAAAGTGGCCCCAGGATGTAAAACTTTAAGTGCCAGCTTTTTTATTTCGAGTATATCTGTTTGTTGCATTCTATAAATAACTAAAGAATAAAATATATAATTCTATAAATAATCGAAGTATTTCCCTTTGAATCGATTTAAGACAGAATATCCCAAGTGTCTGAGTGTTTCGCATTACGAGTAAGATTTCGGAACGAATTATGCGAGAAACCCATACCCAAATCGAATATCGAATATCGAATATAATTATTTTTCTTAGAGCCCGAATCTGAAATGCTATATCATTAGATCGAGAAAACTGCTAAAGAGGCACAGTCACGCTGATTTAATATTGCTCCGTATATGTTATGCTATAAAGGAGCTCATTTTTTTTTTTTAAATCGCAATTTAAAAAATGTAAAATGAATAATTAATGTTATGAACCTTATGAATGAATGAATGAATGAATGAATGTTATGAGTATTCATTAATACTCACCTAAATCCTGTTTATTTTAGTAAATCTATCAGAAATAATTATAAGGGTTTATTATTATCATCCAACTTTAATTTATAAAAGTTTTAAAATATTAAAAAAAAAAATTTTAATTCTTTAATTTACAAATTCGGATGCCAGTTTCAAAATGCTCTATATCCAAAACGGCGATTTTGAAAAAATATTATTGCTGCGTTGTCGTTTAATATTTTCTCTCACTAAAAGCGATGTTTTTGTATTTAAATTTGAGATGGCTTATCGTTTGTTCTGATTTGAAATTTAAGAAGAATTGTCAACCAGTGTACTAACCTACCATCGAAGTCATTGAACAGCCATTGATCTACAATTTACCCCGAAAGGTCCAAGCTCTGAGTGCTTGTGAAATTATATATACTGCCGATAACACCAATCCATCAAATCCAGTACGCCGGTAGCTTATTAATTTTTAATTATACGCGTATTAATCACCAGCAAACCAGATTGAAACTAAGTTGATATTTCGTTGCAAGATGATGTTTTCGAGTTATCATAGCTTAAATGACGATAACATTATTAGAATTTGAAATTTTTAGTTGAAAATTTAAAATTTCTCCTTGTAAATTTTATTTCGCCAAACTATTATGAATATATTCTATTTTATTAAAATTGATTAGAATAAATTTCAGCTGAGTCCTAAAGTCCTATATCTCTATCGAAACGGATAACATGCGATCCAGTATATTAATAGAGCGGCCTTCAGGAGGGGCCTGGACACTAGATCGCTGTCCGACGGATGACCTTCAGCTCTAATTCTTCTTTCATTTCAGCAGCATGTCGGGTTCATTGCCGAAATTCATTAGTCAAATATATACATACGACCTTCCAAAAGTTCAAGCAGTTCTATTTTTTTAAATATTTTGTTTGCATCTCAGCCAATAATAACAAATTAAAATTGCTACTTGACCCGTGCTAGCTGAATTCTGGCACCATTATCAGTTCTGATCAATCAAACAATTATTTCTTTATAATTGATTAAACCTTGATAAATGAAATTGGGGAAAAATCAAGGTTCACGAGAAAGTTTATAGCAGTAACTAGAATTTTGGTTTGTTAAAAAGAAAATGGAACGAGTATTTAGAAATAGTATATACATGTATAAAAGAAAACTCATCGAAATTACAATCATTTTGACGTCTCAAGCTTCAATAAATGTTCCTCTAAAGAAGGTAAAAGCTCATCGAAGGAATCCTCCAGATGAACAGAACGTGTCGGCTCGGCTCGGTTCATTCAATATAGGGGTTGAGATGTCGACAGAATCTCGTAATCAAACAGATTGCACGTTTTGACATAATTTGCCCTCGCAGAATCGACAGAATACAGAGCATTTCATCCCAGCTTTCCGACAACTGGGAAAGCCGCAGCAATCTTTTTTGTCTTTGCAGGAAATCATGCGCAGCAGAGGAGGATCCAAGGTGGTTATAGGAATAGGGTTATGCTCCTAATCATAGAACTTCCAACCCAAATATGTAGGATTTTCGTTAACTCCCAACTACTTTCGAAGTTGGTGGTAACTTCTGTAAGCATGGTGGAATGCTGCGTCCTCTGTTGGGGGCAAGCGAGCAAGCTTGGTTTTGGTGTTTACTGCAGATTTAGAACACAACACAATTTAGAACAGAACACTTCTCACCAGCATTTGCGATGTCCTCCTTATTTGAATCTGACTACAGGAAAGGTTCAACCAGTTCCAAAAGTTGGAAATTTTTGTATAAAATGTTTTATATATAAAAATAAAAAGTTTTAATTATAAGTATCTTTAGTTTTAATTATAAGGTTTCTTATATAAAATAGAGTTTGACTTTTAAGATTTCTTGAATAAAATAGAACATTGGTCTAGTATTAGTAAAGATACAGCGTATTGAATTTATTAATTAATACCCGAATCCAGATTAGATGCCGAGTTAGGCCGAAAGCAGATGGGTACGAGCGAATCTCCTGTCATGTCTTCCCTCACCTAGCTACTTCTGTTCTCAACGATACTCTCTGTTAAACTGTGTTGTTAACTATGCGCTTTTTGTTATTATAACATGCTTCACGATCATTATTATAAAGCTGTGATAGTTTTGTAAAGCGCGCGCCATTTTTTTTTTTTCTTAAGCTCTATTGAAATCTGTTTAGGACCTGTCACCGGACTACATATTGTCCAATAAAAAATGTTAATTTTTATTTTTTTTTTACAAATTGTGGTTGGAAGGGATAATTATGGTTGTAAATAGTCTATAAAACATGTCAATTTTTTTTAAGCCATCCAGCTTTCAGTATCGATTTACAGGGTCTTGGGAATAAAAAAATGCTGGGACTTTCTAGATTCGTCAAGTCATAATGCCATGTTAGGGGCAAATGTATTTGAATCAGCACCACGAGTTTAGAATTTGTGTGAGATCATATATTCCTCTTTTAATGGTTTCCACTAAAATCAATCTTTTATAAGGTTTTTGTCTTTTTTTTTAGCTATTATTGGGGTCTATTTGAACTCGGAAAAAAAATTATTCAATTATTTGATAGCAAATAGTTGATATTTGCGACAATGTTCGTTACAAATAAGTGCCAAGTTTTGCCAAAAAAAAGGACTTCAAAGGGATTCATTGTAGGTATTTAGTAAGATGAATGCGAAAGAATTACATCCAATTTTGGACGTGAAAGGATTTTAAAAAAAAACAACATATAATTTAAATATTTATTTTTTTTACTACTAGAAAATTTTTAAGGAGAAGAATCCAGACAAAAATATTTTGAACAAATACAATTTTTTTGTTGAACAGATTTCATTGAAACTAACAAAATTTAGTATATTTTGCTCATTTGACTGCTTACATAACTTCACTAATTAAGTAAAAAAAGTGTATACCTAAAAGCAAAATACTGGAGCTTGTGGAAGAGAGGGTTCGTTTTAAGTTTATTTTGCGGAATTGTTTTCAATTAAGCTAGTTTGGGTTTTAAAATTTGTTAGCTTAGGAAAGGTGTTTAAAATCTTCTTTCAAATAACAAAAACTTCACTAATTAATGACAATCACAATGACAATCAGATTCAGTTGGACAAAGTACATAAAGCATGACTCTTATTAAAATTAATATAGGGAAATATCTGCATGAAAAAGCCATGCCCGGAGAATCGAGCGTTTCTTCCCACGAAAAGTAAAAAAAAAATCGCAAACATCTCAAAATACAGATTCAATGATATCCTATCATTTTAGAATAGTTTACAAGTCCATTCTCATGTTAACGGAGAAAAGTGGCATTTTTACAGTTGTATTGTAATTACTTATCTGAAACAGCTATAGATAATCACTCATACTCTGAAGTATGGAATTTGATGTCAAAATTCTGAGTCACTACATTTCTACTACTTTATCAATAAATGTGCAATGATACTGCTGGCCCGTCTAATGTAACATATATGGCAATTTTGGGTGGTTGAAAGGTTTCTTTAAAAGTATTTTTGTACTTTTTTTGAATTGTTTAAATTGTTTTGGATAGTTTTTTATGAAGTAAATTTCTTCCTCGAATTTTCTGTAAAAATGTATTTATCACATATTTCTTTACGTTTTGAGGAATTTTCCTATCTTCAGGACAAAACTCTTATGTATTATTCCTTAATATTATTATTATCATTTCTCCAATCTTCTTTGTCATTGCTTAAAATCTATACATTTTATTTCGTCTTATTTATTTTATTAATCACTATTTAAAAAAAAAAGACTTATCTTATAAACTTCACATTGTAACAATAATATTCAGTGCATATAAACTGTTTTTATAAGTTTTTTAAAAAAAATTGTGACTAAAATAAGTAAGACGAAATAAAGTTTATGGATCTTAATCAATGGCAAAAAAAAGTGGAGATATTATAATAATATTATTAAGGAATAACACGTAAGAGTTTCTTCTTGAAGCTGGGGAAATTCTCCAAAACATCGAGGAATAGGTGACCAATTTTTTAAATAAACAGAAAATTCGATGAAGACATTTACTTTATAAAAAACTCCCCTAAATTAAATTAAAAATTCTTCAAAAAATATCAATAACACATTAAGAAATGTTTTCATATTTTTTTTTTTTTTAATGGTGCATCTTTTGAACGCGATGTTTTAGCTTGTTTCTATTTGGCTTATATTTATGTGAGGAAATAGTCCCCAGCTGCGTAAATCTGCGAACTTAGTTGATATTTTGATTTTAATTCGAAAAAGCATTGATCTGACTGAACATGTCTAGTAAGGTATCTCGGTGAAAAGTTTTGGAGAAGATCTGAACATTTGCTCATTCAAGTTTGTTTGGGTGCTGATAACGAATTTCAACTTTGTCCCGTCAAATTGTTTCTGGAAATATTAAAAAAGTTTTATTTTTATTTTTTGCTCATAACTTGAAACCATTAATTTTATATTAAATTAAACTAGAGTAAATTACCAACAATTTTGATTCTAAAGATTTTTTTTGTTTGGCCGCTCCGTTATAAAGTGGACGCGAGTCGAAATTAGGAGAAGCAATGTAGTCCAGTCAAATGGGAACCAGACGCGATGGAAAGTTTTGGAGAAGTTATAAAAATCTTTAATTAATGCTTTTTTGTAGTACTGATAATAAATTTCAACTTTGCCACCTCAAATGCTTCCCAAATGCATTTTAAAAAGAAATGCAAAAAAGCTCAAAAAAAGAAATTACCACATTCCTTATAATTTTTTTGCCATGAAGCTGCTGAACTATATGTACAACTGTATGTACAGCTGGTATAACATTCCTAATATCGTCTGCAAGACTCTTCATAAGAATACTAAAAATATCAAAAACGCATTCAAAATAGTAATTTTTTAGGAGAAAACTTTTAGTTTTATCAAAAACCGAGATCAGATTTGAATTTCCCAACCCCAAAAAACAGTTTATTTCTAATTTTTAAGAAAATCGAAAAAACAAATTTTTTTCAAAATATAATATAACCCCTTTAGGTTTTTTAAAATAGTTTTACATATTTCTCCTGATTCACTTGTACACTGCAGAAACCTTAATTTTACACAGATTTACACCATCATATGAGTAATTGCTAAAAATGTGAATGTTCATAAAATCCTATTAACTCATAGTCGGTGTTTATATTCCTCATTATCAGAAACTGTTATAAAGGAATATTCTGTTTTAACTAGCAATAACGTGAGCAAATCTTTAAATTTCTTTGTTATTTTGTAAAAAAGTTAAATATGACATGAACTATTGAGCTATTTCCAACAAATAATTTTGAAAAATAGCATGCTAAAAAAAAAAAAAAATAGAAATCCTTAATAACTTTTGATAACTAAAGAGAGGAGAAAAAAGAATAACTATTGACTTGCATTTACTTGATTGATACCTTTACTTATCAAAAGTTCTTAAGGATTTAATTTGTTTTTTTTAATAATGATGTATTTCAAAATTATTTGTTGGAATTAGCAGAATAGTTCTTGTCATATTTATTATTTACGAAATTATAGGGAAATTTGAAGTTTTTTGCCAGAGAGCCTTTCCCCGCCTGTCGACATATCATGAAAATAAGGCTGCAGAGAAACTACTCGGGAAGAAATGGCGCTTTGAAAAATGGCTCTAGGACCATTTTTGGTCTTTATTCAATTTTTTTTTTCGAGAACACCTGTTTTTACATTTTTTCAATATCCGAGAAAATTTATAATTGTTTCCATAAAGTCACAATTTAAGCCCCAAAACAAGTTCCTACGATAATTACCCACCCTGTAATAAAATTTCCCAAAACGGCCGTATTTCGCGATTTTTAATTTGTTTTGCAAAAAGTTGTTGACCAATTTCAATAGTTTGAAACATTTTTTCCCTATTTTTGAACTCTATTATGTACAATTTTTTATCTTTCTAAAACAAATTTTTTTCACATCTTTATGAATTTTTTTCACCATTTTGCTACATACGGATTTTATCTAAAACGTATACAACTATTTCAACTATTTTTTTTCCTAATTATCACTTTGAGAAAGTCCAGTGGCAATTTATTTAAAAAAAATAAACTATCACGCCTAGATTATTCACCTCTGACTAGAAGAGGATTGTTAACTGTGGCAATAAGCATTCCTGCCCTTGTTGGAGAACAAAAGGGCATCTTAAACACATTAGATAACAACAAATATGGCGCTCATGAGTTGACAGCGAAAAAAAAAATCTGTTCTTTCCAATTTAGTTGAGTACTGACATTGATGATATTGACATTGAGATATGTGGCTAATGCTGGAGCGTTGTTATTAGAGGATTTTGTGATACTACAATCTTTATCTCTGATACTTAATCTTTATCAGCTAATGAATTTCCGTATTCGTAATGCTTAATCGAAATCAATACGGCGCACAACTCTCTATCTAAATTACCTTAATGATTTATTATATACTCAAAATAAATATATTTAACTCTAAAATATAATTGTATAATCAAATTGAAACGTTTCTTATAAATCAAAAAGAAGATATTTTGTGGCGGTCAAGAAAACGTTAAGCATAAGTTAATATTTGTTGATGTTAGTGCCAAGCTACCAAGAGTGGAACACTACTCCGTTTCAACTATTAAATTGTTTTAAGTTCTTTTCAAAATTCTTAAGTTGTGGAGCGGCTTGGCACCCAGGGTTGGAATATCGAAACGCGATATATCGATATATCGGATTTGAAAAACCGATATATTATATCGTTATCCTAATACCCGATATATCGATATTTTACACCGAAATATCGGCGATATTGATATTTTAAACTTTATTATTTTAATTAGAAATTTCCTTTATTCTTTATCATATTTTTAATTTTATCCGTGAGCTGTATTTAACATTATAGCATAATTATTCAATCAATCTAGGACGCTGTCTTTGAGCTGTTGTAACTTCCTTACTGCTTTAACTCATAGGCGTCTCTAGCGGTCAGTTACATGTTGTTCATTGTTGTTGTTGTTAGTGTGGTGATTAAAGTGAAAATAGAAACTAAAATGTCGCCGCCAAAAAGTGAAGTGTGGAAACATTTTAAATGGAGAGACAGTAAAAGTGCGGAATGCAAATATTGTCAAACAAAATATTTCGGACATCGGGAAACACAACAAACCTGCAGTCATACCTCAAATCTTTCCATTCGCACGTTTTTTCGTCTCCATCAGGGTCAGGTTTTTCTACAACACCATCTACTTCTAAATCAGAAGCAAATGAAATACTTCCACCGTCAAAAGCTTTTGACATAAGAAGTAGTTTCCAAAAGATCGCATCATTTAAAGAGGGAGACGAACAACGAAGAAAAATGAATGATGCTATTTTATATTTTATCTGTGAGGATACTCTGCCATTCTACACAGTTGAAAAGAAAGGTTTTCTCAGCTTGGTTAAAATTCTAGCTCCTTTATATAAGGTACCTTCTAGAAATACATTAAAAAGTTATTAAATAAAAAATACTCAGAACTGCGCTCTCTTTTTTAAAAACATTTGAATGAAGTAAATTCAGTGACATTGACGTGTGACATATGGACGGAGTCCCACCAGATGAAAAGTTTAATCTGTGTCACTGTTCATCATATTTTAGAAACAAATGATGAAATGTCCTCAGTGTTCCTGGAACTTCGAGAACTCATAGACAGACATACATCCCAATACAAATCTTATGTTTTGGAAGATGTGTGCCGACGTTTTAACATCTCAAATGAAAAAGTAATAACAATTGCCACTGAAAATGGGGCCAACATTGTGAAGGCAGTGGATATGTTCTCACAGGCCAAACATGTACACTGTTTTGCTCACTTGTTAAATCTAGTGTGCGAAAAGACTTTGGTGTCTGCGCCAAAGTTGGAAGAATTATTTAGAAAGCTTCGTAGCATTACAACTTGGTTTGCTATTGTTGGCTGTGACCAGTTAAGAAAAGCCACTGAAGGTGGCACTAAATGCAAGCTAATTTCAGATGTTCCTACCAGATGGAAAAGCAAATATTAGATGGTCCAACGTTTCCTAGAACTCCGGCCTCATATCAGCGTTATATTTAATGAACACACAAGTGCTCCAGATATGGTGACTGCACAAGATTTTGAAGAATATTCAAGAATAGGAATCGAGGTATATTAGGTAGAGGCTAACAACTAGTTTTAAATTTAATTGTGTTTCAACATTTCACAGTATGTCATATGAATAGTAAATCATAGGTCTACTCGCAATTGTACTTTCGTACTTTATTATGAAATAAGGTCCAGGTTTTTTCTCCTTACCCTTCAAATAAAATCAAGAGTTTATGATTACCAAAACAAAAAATAATATGGATCAATCACTCACCAAATTGAAATAAAACAGACAATACTATAAATGTAAATAAATTGTTGCAGATAATCATTGGTTAAAATATAGCACATGTTAATTTATAAATATAATGGGGTAAATATGAAAAAAAAAACATTATTTAGTTGCCAAACAATAATTAGTAGATAATATCGAAACACATATACTGTTAATTAATCCTATGCAAAGACAAACAGGCAATAATATAAATGGTGATTGTACTAAAATATATATATCAGATGATTTACATGTTTTTAGATAAATGTTTTGAGAATGCTCAATGTATGCATGGAAACTTTATGAAATAATTTTTTTTTAGAATTTTTTTTTTTTTTTTAGTTTGTAGATAATATAATATATGAAATATGGCAAAAAGCCTTTAAGATAAAAATGTATTATAATAATTATTTTGTTGACCAAAGTATTATTCTTTTCTATCTTTTTTTATAATGATTCATGGATAATAAAAATATTGTCCTATAAATAATAATTATATTATTTCATAACCTTCTTCACATTTTAACGTTATACTCATTTAATGCACGGTTTCTTTGCTTTTTCATCTATTTCCTTCCGATATATCGATATTTTTCTACCGATTATCGGTGGATATCGATATTTGGTTTTGCGATTTATCGAATATCGATATTTTTCTTTCGTTGTTCCAACCCTATTGCCACCGACATCAAAAAAGCCTCCTAGTCGCGCTGCTTCCAAGATACTGCAAATTAGCTTTATTTATTTATTTGGTATGAAATAAAAATGTTGTACTCACCATGTTTTTTCTTTTTTTTTTATTAATTGTCCATTGTGTGTCTCACTGTTGGGAAAATGGCTTTTGTTTATTTGAAAAGAAAATAAACAAATAGATTTATAAATGTACTTGTAAAATAAACTATTGTAATTATCGCGAGTGATCTGCTGTTGCCCATTGAGAAGTTCGTTTCTCTATCTCCAACAATATTGAAAACATATTTTATAATGTTTAAAGCATTCTCGACATTTTGTTGCTGTTAAATTATATCACGCGCAAGTTTGATTTAAAAAAGAATCATAAAATCGGTTTACTAATAGCGAACTTATAAATGATTCTACGTTTAAAAAAGGTTTTCATCGGACCTCTGAACAGACATACTCTTCTGGGAAGAGAGAATTTCCATATTTTAATCCTCGAAGTAGGTTTTTTAATTGCTTTCCGTGATTGTTACCACCAACTTATTTAATGTAAATTCACAAATGCATTCATATTTACGAAAAGTATCGAAAAGTACACAAGGGAGCACAGTTTTAGTCATAACTATGTTTTTCTGACCTTAACTTTGCTGACGTCTTATTGAAGGTGAAATTTCTAGGAGTGCTAACGTCCAGGAGGGTTACCAAAAGCAGTTACTGCAAACAAAATTAGTGGAATTAACTAGTCATGTGTAGCTGCTACAGTGACTTTAAGAACCATCTTCTCATTAATCAACTGGAGACTGTAAATAAAGTTAGCAATAAACATTTTCGGTGTACAATTTTTTCATTAAAAAATAGAATATTTTATAAAATAAAATAAAAAATTCTTTACGCCTCCTCCTATATACTGGATACTATAAATACAGTCAGTAACAAAAATTTTCGACCAGTGCAATTTTTCATTAAATAATGGAATATATATACATTCTTTTTAATAAAGTAAAATATTCTTTACGCCTTCTCCAAATTTTACCACGAATATTGGAACCTAAAATATTAATTAAGATTCTGTAAATTTTTTTTCGAAGCAGAATCTTTTTTTTTTACTTTCCCTTACCTATATATGAAATATATAGTAAGGGGAAGTATCGCGATCGTGAAAATTTTCGAATTCGAGTTTTCAACGGAAATACAGGCTTTAACATGCCTTGAGTCCAAATAACCAAGTCTCGCAAAATGGTCTGTCTGTATTTGAACAGCCTAGCTCAAAAACGAATAGCCGTACGAAACTGAAACTCCGTATTTAAGGTAGATTATACGTTTGCTGTAACATCAAATAATTGTAACAAAAAGTTACAGCAACTTTTTCGTAAAAGTGCCATTTTATACCACCGATTTTACAATTTTCTCGAAAACGGCTCTATTTTGATAAAACATGTAACTATTCTGCAACTTTTTTCGAAGCAGAATCTTTCTTTTACTTTCCCTTACCTATATATGAAGTATATAATATCTGAAAATCTTCTCCTTAAAGCTCTTTAACTTTTCATTCATGTAGTATATCACCGTGAAATGCAGGGGGGAAAGTTAAAGTGAAAAGAAAATTTTATTTGCACATAATTAAAAAGTGAGAATTTTATGGTAAATTTTGTATGAAATCATATGAAAGGTAAAATTCCTTAAAAAAAACAAAAACAACAATTATTTAAATCGGGCCTACATACACCGTATCTGATAAGGACTACTAGACACCAGATTTCCTTAATCATCCCTTCTCCTATTATATGTATAAAAGCCTATCTAAAATGGACTGATCAATCAGTTTTAGAATGTAGAATTAGAAAGTAAGGTAGATTAAGAGAATGTGAGACACTCTCGCTAAGTTTAGCTTTAAGTATAGTTTTAAGTTTAATAGTAATATCTTTAGTAGAGTCTTTCTGTAGTTAACACTATCAGTAGCTCATTATTTATGTTATGTACCTTGTACACTGTTTAATAAAGTATTTTCTAAGTCTTACACTCATCGACTTTGTTAATTGAACGTCAAACTAGTCAAAATGGAATCAGGAATGGTCAAAATGGATATTTCCGTTGAAATCTAAAAACCGAAAATTTCCGCAATTACAATACTTCCATTACTTCGTACAAGGAAGTAAAAATACCTTTAAAAAAAATACCTTGGGAAAAAGTTTCTATGGAGTGATGTTCAATGGATTCAGTATTCAAAACATCCCCTTATAAAATATTTTTTAAGACTAAATTAAAAGTTGATGAATTCCGATCCATTTCTTTTCTTCGTAGAGGAAAGCTCAGTCCATTTCTCTATCCTATATTGACATTAATTTCACAAATACCAATTCCAATCAGCGAAGCAAAAAAAAGGACTTTATGGATTTACTTCCATTGGTAGATCCACATTTCATACATTTCATACAAATTTGTCGGTGGCAGGTGCTGAACCGATTGACCCTGATTTGATCGAAATGAGTTTTATCGGCTCATGAGGCCCAGATGAGTTTTAAATTAATTTTTATTTTATATTTCGGTTTTTACTGTTTTAATTACTGTTATTTTTTTCCATTCAATTTTAATGTTTATTTACTGTATTTTATAATATTTTAACAATTATTTTTTTTGTTATACTTGTGTACTTTTTCATTTTAAATAAATAATAACCGAAAAACAAAACTTGTGTTATTGTTTTTTATTTATTTATTTCCTACCTTAACATACAAATTTATAATTGTATTGTAATATTAATAGTTGAAACTATTGTTTTTTTGATGATTTGTTATATTTTTTGAGCAATGAAGAATAATAACTACCTTTTTTATATCCAGAAGACAAGTGTGCATAACTGGAGAAATCATAACAAGCTTAGTTAAGTCATAATTATTAAATAAAAAATGACATAATCCAAACAAAACTTGACAATGCATACTTCAAATTTTAAAAACGTCTTAATAAGGTATTAAAGTATCTATATTGGAGCAAATGGTATTTTTAGAGTAATTACAGGATTTTGGAAAGCGATAAAAAATTAGCGGTGCCCTACTGAAAACTGCAAAATTTGGCTTATCGACTTATTCACGACAGTCAGGGATTTAATGGAAACAAAATGATTCCATGGAAACTAAATGGAATTTCCATGGAAACTAAACCGAAACTTTTTAAATATATTTCCAGCTAGGCAAACCAAAATATTTAGTGTACAGAATTGTAGTACTAAAGCTATCAAAAAACTAATTTATTATACTTTTGTAAGAAAAAACTTGAAGAAGTTCATTCTGCTAAGTTTATTTCGCTTAGTGTTTATGTGAACTCTTTATAATAATCTTAAAGGGAAAGCTGTTATATCCTCATTATATCCTCATATTTTGAGGTTCTCAAAATTATTCTCATATTTTATGGATGAAGTTGTTTTCCCGTTTATCCGAATATATCGGAGACGATCTGAGGTGCACTCACGAAGACTTATTTTCAATTTTCACGAAATATGGTATGCTTTTCTCGCTCGTTCCATACTCTAATCCATCCGACTTTACCTTCGAATTACATGGGTTACGGTACTTTTTCTTCAGTCTAGGATTCCCCGAAATTTGCAAACATGTGATTCTTTTTCATAATTAAAATTCTGGTGCGGTGCGCGTGATGCTTTCTCTTACCGTCCTATAATAATTATCTTTTTAATATAATTTTAAAAAGTTCATATATTAGCAGCATTCACTTCTTCACATCTTCTCCCACTTCAGTACAATAAAACAGTTTTTTAAACAATTTTAGTACAACAATTCTGTACACTACCTATATATTTTAACATCGTCAAGTTACAAGTATATTTTAAACGTTTCGGTTTAGTTTTCATGGAAATATTTCTTTCCATTAAATAATATGAAAGTAGAAATTATTAAGTTAATTTCCGCTTTTGTATTCTTAAATTACTTTATTACAGAGTATATTGTTTATAACAGATTGGTGGAAGAAGGTTCGGTCGCATCCGTCTCCTTTCAGATGCGCTCGGTTATCCATCAAGGGTCTTGTGCTCCTCATAAAATACGCTTATCTTTGCTAATACTGGTCCGATTTTTATGATTCTTTTTTTATTTTTTAGATAATTTAATAACCTTTCATACAATTCTATACATAATTTAATATAAATTGCATGCTTTATATATTAAGCGCAAATAAAATATTCTTTTTATCATAACTTTTTTTCGCTGCATTTCCTCGGTGATATACTACACAAATAAAAAGTAAAAGTTCTTTAAGGAGAAGACATTAGGCAAGTTTCATCGAAATCGTTGGAGACGTTTACGAGAAAATTGTAAAATCCCTGATATAATAGCTGCATCCCGTTAGTCCGATGCGCTTCATCTTTACTAATACTGGTCCGATTTTGATGATTCTTTTATTGTTTTTAGATAATTTAATTATCTTTCATACACATTAGACTTTCATAGACACACTAAATATACGAAGTAAATAGTAAGGGGAAGTATTGCGATCGTGAAAATTTTCGAATACGAGTTTTCAACGGAAATACACGTTTTAAGGTCCTCTGAGTCCAAATGACCAAGTCTCGCAAAATGTTTTTTTTTCTTTTTTTTTTTTTTTCTTTTAACGAGGGTGGGTGGAAATCTTCAAAAGACACGGATAGGCCCGTACCTATCCGCGTGTGGGATTTCTACCCACTAAAACCACCTCCCTACACCTCTTTCCCACCCTCCACGGGACCACCGTTAGGCATTACTTCATGGAGGGTGATTGGCTGTGTGCCGCCTCATTGTTTTAGGCTACCACTATTTAGGCGCGCCTCTCCTTTTCCTCCTTCCTCAGCTTCTTGATGACCTCTGCCGCTAGGCGCTGGTCTGCCATCCAACACTCCTGTGGAAGCAGCATCAGGCTGACGATGCTGTCTACTGAGGCTCCTGAGCCACAGATTCCTAGAAATTCTTCCCTCTCTTCTTGAAAGCGGGGACAGCTAAAGAATACATGTTCTACAGCCTCATCTATTGTTGGGCACCTTGGACATACAGCGGTATTGTCCAGCTTGAACCGCACTTGGTAGGCTCTGAAGCAGCTATGTTCATCTGTGTTAGGTAGTAATCTACTTCCCCATGTTTTCTATCCAGCCAAGGTTGGATTTGAGGCATCAGTCTATGGGTCCACCTCCCTTTCAATGTCGTATCCCAGCTACGTTGCCATCTCTCGGCCGTCTGCTTCCGTTCCTCTGTACTGGAGATGCGGTCAACTCTCTTATATGAGCGTTGCCTCTCTTCTGCGACCAGCTCTATCGGCGGCATCCTGGCCACCACACATGCAGCTTCGTAGGAAACTGTGCGGAACGCGCTGATCACTCTGAGAACACTCCGGCGGTAGACAGATACCATTGGTCTCCTGTAGGCCAGTATGTCCAAGGCCTCACTCCATATCGCGGCTGCGTAGAGCAGAGTAGATGGGACCACACTTGCGACCAATAGTCTCCGACTACTTCTAGGTCCGCTTATGTTGGGCATCAATCGCGCCAACGCTGTGCTCACTCAAACCGCTTTATCGCATGCTTGTTGGATATGCTCCTTGAACCACAGCCTCACATCGATTATAACACCAAGATACCTCAGGGAAGACTGGGACCTAATTTCTTGTCAACCCACTCTCAAGGTTATTTCTTCCTTCCTTTTGCGACAACTAATAAGAAGAGCCTCTGTTTTCCCGTCTGCCAGCTGGAGCCCCACCGATGCCAGCCAATCTCGCATCAATGAAATGCTCTGGTTGGCCTTCAAGGTCACTTCGTCTTTGTATTTTGTCTCGATCACTACTGCGATGTCGTCGGCAAATCCCACCGTCTTGGCACCCTCTGGCAGGCTAAGCCTGAGGATCCTATCGTACATGACATTCCACAGTAGTGGCCCAAGCTCTGAGCCCTGGGGTACTCCACCAGTCACCTTAAACCTTTTTGGCCCATCCTCTGTTGAATAAATCAGGGTCCTGTCCCTGAAATAATCTCGAATATTGTTCGTCAGGTAAGTGGGGACACCCATTTCCTGCAGGGCATTCAGAATACAGCTCCATCTCGCCGAGTTTTAGGCGTTTTTAACATCAAGCGTGATAACTGCGCAATAGCATTTCACACCTCTCCTCCATCTCTTCCCCGCAATAGCCTTCCGAGCCGTTTCTATCACCATGGTGATTGCGTCCAGAGTTGATCTTGCTTTCCGGAAGCCAAACTGAGTCTGTGCTAGGCCCCCTACACCTTCTGTGGTCTCTTGTATCCTGCCAGCTATAATTTTCTCCAAAGCCTTGCCAGCTGTGTCCAACAGACATATCGGTCGATATGCTGAAGGATCCGATAGGTTTCCCTTGTCTTTCGGGATCAGCACAAGGCGCTGTATTTTCCATGGCCGCGGAAAGGATCCTTCACTTAAAAAAGAACTGAAGACTTCTTGAAAAAGATTTGGCCTTGTCTCCATTGCCGCCTTTAGTGCCACATTTGGGATGCCATCCAAGCCTGGTGCTTTTCCTATCTGAAGGCTAGTCATCCTTGAGTTCTTCAGCTGTCACGGATGATAAGTCAAATGGCTGCCACAACCCTGAATGCATTAATTCTTCTTGTTCTGGGAAAAGAGTTGTCACTATCTTCTCTACAACAACCGGGCACATGGGTGATTTCGAAGAGTTGCTCTTTAACTTCTTCATGACGGTCCTGTAAGGCCGTCCCCATCGTCTACCTCTTCGCAGAGTTCCTTCCAGCACCGCCTCTTGCTCATCTTGATTGCTCGCCGTAGTTCACGCCTCGTAGCTTTGAACACTTCCTGGAGTATTTGGAACTGAGGGCTGCCTTTTGCTCGCTGGTACCTTCTTCTCGATGCATGACACCGTCTACAACAGTCAGCGATCTGGTCGTTCCACCAGTAGACTGGGTTTCGGTCCATGCATGCGTTGATGCGCACCATAGCTGCGTCACTCGCTGTGGTGATCAGATCCATTACCTGGTGTGCCTTATCCTCTGCGGCGCCTGAAAGCTCACAAGATGCCTCCATCATAATTTTGAATGACTCCCTGTTAAAAGCTTTCCAGCGAACTGTACTCCTTTCATGCCTCGCTAAAATTGTTTTTCGGTTTCCCAGGGTGATCAGTATAGCCTGGTGATCGCTGTGGGTGTATAGGTCGCAGACCTGCCAATCAGTAGTTGGACGTAGGCTGTCACAGACAAATGTCAAGTCAATGATGGAAGACCTGCTCCCCTTCACAAATGTTGGTTTCGTCCCTGTATTTACCACCACCAAGTCGTCCATCTGGGCAAAGACTTCTAATAGTACTTCTCCGCGTCGGTTCGTCGACCTGCTGCCCCACTCTGTCGCCCAGGCATTAAAGTCTCCGGCAATTACTATTGGCCTACGCCCTCTGGTCTCGTACTATGCTATCTAATTGATCTTCGAATTCCTGGATTGTGGTGCTTGGCGGGACATAGCAGCTGTACAGGTACAGATGTTGTATCTTACCCCAGCAAAACCAGTTGTAGGGGCCTGCGGCGTTTCCTCTATGCAGTTTTGTCCACATGCCCATATTGCTACCCTTCGTGCGACGTCGGATACCGAACAGTTGCCGTCCAAGTTTTTATACGGCTCACTCAAGATCACGGCGTCCACTCTTAGATCTTTAACGGTTTGCCATAAGAGATCCTGGGCGGCTTCGCAGTGCTTGAGATTAAGTTGGAGGATTCTCATCTGTAACGATTTTTTATCCTTCTTTGTTCTTCTAGAGCTCGCTGTAATGTCGGGCATTTGCTACCACCGCACGGGTGACCGTTACCGCTTACTCCATCGCATAGTGCGCAAATAGGACTCTTCGTGAAGTCCACTGCTCGATGACCCTCTTCACAACACTTGCGGCAACACTTAGTTCGGTCGGGCCCTTTGCATTGCCTGCCCAGATGTCCGAAATTCCAACATCGGAAATAACGCTGTAGTCGGATTTTCTCCCGAATCCGACTGATAACCAGTCCTACCCTAATCCTTCCTTCAGCAATTGCTCTCCTGGCCTGTAAGACTGGAAGAGCAACAACTGCCGTCTTTGTTCCAGCGTATGCCAGGCGAATCGATCGCACAGCTGTTTTCTGGATCTGCTCTCCATCTAATAAGGTAGTGAGTGCCTCAGCGACTTCTTCTTCTGATGTAAGGGCATCCAGGTCTCTGATTTCGATCCACGATTCCTGTCTCAAAGCCCTTACTTCGGCCTCTGATCCCAACGCTCCTTCTAGAGTTTGCTTCATGCTCACCAGGGCCCCTTTTGATTCTCGGTTCAACTGTATCAGAAGATTCCCGGCCTCATTCTTGCGAATCCTGGTGATACTTGAGCCCATACTTTGCAACGCTGTATCGGCCCAAACCTTACGAAGGGTATCTGCATAGGTGGTGCCTTCTGAGATCTTGATTATCAGGGCGTCCGGCCTTGGTGGTTTTGGGCGTTGGCACCCTTTTCTGCCCCTCCTCTTCTTCGTGACTGTTTGCCACTGCCCCTCTGTGGATGCTGTAGGAGCTATCATGTGTTGCCGAGGCTGCTCCGCTCTTTCTCCCCTAGGTACCTTGGTATGTTTACCCTGCACAACCACCTTTGTTTTTTGTTTCTTTCTCAAGTCCTCCTCTTGAGTAGTTATCTAGCTGATTCTTTTTTTGCGTAGTTTTTATTGGTGCTGGCGTCCCGGTCTGGATACCAGCATCCACCCTACTTTCTGTTTTTTCCTCACTTAATTTGTTCTCCTGTGAAATCAGGTGGTTCTGGATTCTACAGGCATATTCCTTTATCTCACCGTGGACATTATGTCGCGACTGGATGTATGCTTGTAATTCCTGGACTTCTTTAACAAGTTCCGTCCATTCCGCCTGACAAAACTCCAAAGCTGTACCTGAAGATGTCTCAGCTACAGCTGGATTTCTATACTTGGTTTTGCGGTGGCATGATGACGACGACGTCAACCTCTTCCGACGCTGGTACTGGGGTTCATAGCTCCTGCACCGTAAGGCTAATATCCTGCTCTAACATTTCATTTATTTAATTTGCATTTTATACCTCCTGCCAGGTTTAATACAGCCGCCTCTAACCTGAGGAACAGACGCCGACCAGGTCACCGCCTAATCTAGGAACCGTCGCGCCTGGATTTGTTTAGTTTTGGTCCACCCCGGGTATTTATTTCCCCGGTATCCACCATATCTGGTGAGCATCCCCCTATCCGCCACCTGGGGAGGCGCCCGATGGGAGGCTAGTAACTCCTCACGGGTCGCAAAATGGTCTGCGTGTCTGTGTGTGTGTGTGTGTGTGTATGTGAACAGTCTATCTCAAAAACGAAAAGTTTTACGAAACTGAAATTAGGTATTTAAGGTTGGCACATGGATGTGTGGTTACAGCAACATTTTCGTCAAAATCGACTAACCGGTAGTGCCACTTTATATAATCCATTTTACAATTTTTTACAATTTTCTCGAAAACGGCTCTAACGATTTTGATGAAACTTGCATAAATTACTCTCCATAAAGGCCTTTCACTTTTCATTTATGTAGTAAATCACCGAGGAATTGCAGAGAAAAAAGTTATGATGAAAAGAATATTTTATTTGCGCATAGCTTAAAAATTATGTTCTGACGGTAAATTATGTGTAAAACTGTATGAAAGGTAATTAAATTATCTAAACAAGAATAAAAGAATCATCAAAATCGGGCCAGTATTAGCCTTTGCTATCTTTATATAGCGCATCGGGCCAACCGGAATAAGCTATTATATCATGGATATTACACTTTTTTACAATTTTCTCGAAAACGGCTCTAACGATTTTGATGAAACTTGCCCAAATTATTCTTCATAAAGGCCCTTCATTTTTCATTTATGTAGTAAATCACCGAGGAATGGCAGGGAAAAAAGTTATGATGAAAAGAATATTTTATTTGCGCATTGCATACTTTTTAGCATTTTACGGTATATTATTTGTAGAATTGTATGAAAGGTAATTAAATTATTATCAATATTGGACCAGTATTAGCAAAGATGCAGTGTATTTTATGAGGAGCACAAAACCCTAGATGCATAACCAAGCGCATCCGAAAGGGGATAGGTGCGACCGAACCTCTTCCCACCAACCCGTCAATCTGTTGTAAACAATACGCTCTGTAACAAAGTAATTTAAGAATACAAAAGCGGAAATTAACTTAATAATTTCTACTTTCACATTATTTAATGGAAAGAAAATGTTTCCATGGAAACTAAACTAGAAACTTTTAAAATATATTTGCAACTTGACAAAGTTAAAATATATAGGTAGTGTACGGGATTGTTGTACTAAAATTGTTTAAAAAACTTTTTTATTGTACTTAAGTGGGAGAAGATGTGTATGCTGCTGAGTTTATTAGAAGCAGTGTTTATGTGAACTCTTTAAAATTGTATTAAAAAGATAATTATTATAGGACGGTAAGGGAAAGTTGTGATGCGCGCACCGCACCAGATTTTTTACCATATAACTAAGCGTAACTGCTAAAAATGGAGCAAAATTTAAAGTCGTCTGAAGATTTTTGTTGCCTATTACACGTCTAATCTTATTAAACCTATTACAATAATGAATCTTCCAGTGAACAAGAATGATCTGTCCTGAAATTTAATTTTTCTAAATAAAGCTCATGAATGTTACTGTTCAACAGACCCTTTCGGAGTGGAACATGGTGAAATGTTCTCTTATTTGAGAAAAATGAAAACCATAAGTCGTCAGATACTGAGAATGGAATCCTGCTAGTACCAACTTTGTAAATTAAGTGGCGATTTTCCTCATTTATAGAAGTTATAGAGAATTTTCGATGAGCTCGATATAAAAAATCGTAACACTCCTGGATTCAAACCGTCTTATGAACAAAACTACTATTAAGAACGAAGAGTTAATTATGGGGCATTGTTAAGTATCTGGGTAGTTAATATTTCCAACAGCAATTGCTACCTTAAGGCGAAATGGGACAGTAGGTGCGAGAGAAACAGAAACATCAAATAGTTTTCCCCCTTTTTCTTAGGGAAAAAATAGTCCCATTTTTATTCCGAAATACGCTTTTGTGTCGTTCTGACGAGAAGAATGGCGCAAACTAGATTTGAAAATTTTCAAACGAGTATTTATTGAAATATGAACTCTAAAATTTTCATTTTGAAAATCTTAAAAAAGTTCGACCAAGCGAAAGTATAGAATAAAATCTTGAATCCAACGCATTTTTCAGTTTTAAAATCCATCCAACAGTTCCATCGGAAACAGATATTTTGAAAAATCGTGGATTTTTTAGCAATATCGACCTAAACTAAACTAAACAAGAGTAAATTCCATATATTCTTGAACTCTTATAATTTTTTTTCGTTCAGGACATTAATTAGGAGCATCCGCTCTTAGCCTAATGGGATCAGTCAAATTGGGACAAGAAAGGGATCTCCGTTCAAAATGTTGGAGAAATTTTGAAAATTTGCTTATTTATGTTATCTGGGATGTTTGTTACGAGTTTCAACTTTGTTACCTCTAGTTTTTCCTGGTAGTAAAAAAAAGAAAGAAAATAAAAAAAATTTTTTTTTATTTTGTTTAGAACTTGAAAATCATTCAAACTAACTGAAAGAAGAGTAAATTACCTACAATTTTGACTCTAACGATTTTTTTGTTCTGCGACTCTGTTTTTAAGCCAGCGCAAGTCGAAATTATGAGACAGAATATCAAAATATTTTTTGAAGTTTTACTTTTATATTTCATAGTATAGTAAGAAGTATCCCAAAAAACATAAAGGAGCAAATTTTTAAACTAAACTAATTTAATCAAAAAACTTATTTTGACATTCGAATTCATAATTTCGACTTTCGCTCGCGAACAGTGATTGAAAAGCGGAAAAAAATTATTTTTTCAAGGTATTAGAAAAATCATTTTATTTTACTATTGATAAATAGAATAGTTACCTAAAATATTTTACGTGTTTAATCAGAAATATTTTAATTTTTACACTTGCAATGAGCCTCCAAATATCGTTGGATTAGACTACTGTTTGATTTTTAAAACAAAGATCGTAGTCATTATTATTATAGTCAATCATACATTTTTTTTTTTTTTTTTTTTTGCGATTTTCCTTTGTAATCAACAACAGAAATACCAAATATTATAATTAGCGATAAAAAGCATCATGTCTTGTTTATTTTAAGCCAATAATAATTTCCCGAATAGATAACAAAAAAATAGCTATAAAAAAGTTTTTGTTGATATATATCAGTAAGTTCTATTTTCGTATTTATCTTTATATAAAAATTCACCAGTTTAAATCATGGAACTGAAATTTTTATTAAACAAAAACAACATTAATAATAATAACAACAAGAAGTTTAAAAAGATAACGAAATACAAATAAAACAATATTAATACCTGAAAGAAACTGAATTTTAAGACTCTTCTTTTCTAAACTACGTATTTTTGAATAGCCTACCAAGCAAATCATATGTTAAAACAAAAACATTAATCTAACATCTGACAGTTTATCTAACACCCGGCAGTGTTAAGCATTTATTTTTTATCTACTAGAATAAAAATAAAAAATAGCATCAGGATGATAACATGAAACAAAGATAATAATTATTTACTTAAGTGTTAACAAGCACCAACTTATTTTTGTGAACTAAGTTTGGCATAACCTTTTTCTTATTTTAATCTACTTAATACATAAGAGGGGAAAGTTTATCTGCAATCTTAAATGGTCCACTCCTAACTTCTTCCTACTTGTCTCTATTTAATTTATTACCACTATCAACAAAAACTACGTCTCCAACATTTAACTCCGTCGATTTCTTATTCATATCTGTGCGTTGTTTGTTTTTCTGAAAATACCTCCACTGAGTTTTCATATGCTGTTTTCCTATCTTCTAAATCACTTTCGCAAATGTCAATGGGGCAAATATTTATGCCTTTGCCGAATAATAAATATGCTGGGGTGAAACCCGTAACTGAATGCTGAGTTTCATTGTATGTATCAATGACTTCAGCAGCAATAGTATGCCATTTCCTACGCTTGCCTGGCGTGTTCATCAAACATCTAATGTTATTTACTAAAGTCTGATTAAGCCTCTCGATCATACCATTTGACCATGCACAATCTGTTGCAGTAAAAAGCAATTTGATATTTTCATGTTGTAAAAACTGTTTAAATTCATTCGATCCAATATGTCCAAACTTTAATTTAATTTCTCCGCGAGTATTTCTGAAACAAAAATCTTCTTTTTACCGTTCTTTAACTTGTAAATTATGTCATTATCTGCACGGATCCTTTTATCTGATTTTAACAATTCTCTATGATTTTTTTGGTCGTACTTTATTTCCTCCAAGTCAACAACATTAGTGATTCTGATAATATCGTCTGTCTCAAATGTTTCAAGTATCGGATTCCGAGACAATGCACCTGCTTCTATATTTTTCTTTCCCTGTTGATATATAATTTTAAAGTTATATTGTGTGAGATATACAATGAGATGTCCTAAAGCTTCATCAGGTCTGTATTTTACCTTCAAATTTTCCAGAGGTTTATGGTCCGTTACTACTGTGATTTCCCGACCTATTAATAAATGCTGCCAAAATACTATGGCCTCTTTAATAGCCAAACATTCCAAATATATTGGTGGTTTCCTCCTTTGGCTATTCGTCAGTCACTTCGAAAAATAAAATACAGGGTGTAGTAGACCATCCTCTAATTCTTGTTTTAAAATAGCTCCTAATCCCTCGCCACTTGCATCTGTGTACATATAACTATTTTTCATTGGATTAAATATTGCTAATACTGGTGGGGAGCACATGTAAATTTTAATCCGATCAAAACATTGCTGACACTCTTCAGTCCATTTAAATTCTACATCCTTCTTTAATAAATCAAACAAGGGTCTGAGCTTCTTTGAACAGTCTTCTATAAACTTATGATAAAAGTTTATTTTTCCTAAAAATTGCCTTACGTTCTTCTTTTTTGTGGGAACCGGGAAATTTTTAATTGCTTGTAAATTATCTATCAATGGAACAATTCTATTTCTTTCTATGATATGGCCGAGATATTTAACAGATTATTGAGCGAATTTACATTTGGTGAACTTTAATTTAAATCCTTCGTTTCTTACAGGCTCGAAAAACTGCTTCAGATGTTCTGCATGTGTTTCAAATGAATGGGAAAAGATTAAAATATCATCAATAAAATTCATACTAAATGTACTCAAACCATTTCTTCTTATTATGTTTGATAAAATTCTTTGAAAGATAGCAGGAGAATTTTTATATCCAAAAGGTAATACATTAAATTGATAATGATCTGTTTCAGTGACAAAGGCCAGTTTTTCTCTGTTCTCAATTTCAACTGGTATAGACCAAAATGCGGAATTTGCGTCCAGTACACTAAAATATTTGCAATCATAACATTTAACCAGCATATCTTCAATCCGTGGGAACGGTTGAGCCTCCGGAATCACTAATTTGTTTAGCTGCCTAAAGTCTATACATAATCTAGTTTTACCTTCACCTTTTTTGTACGCTAGGGTAACAGGGGCTGCAAAAGGAGAGCTCGACTCGGACACTAAACCTGTGTTCAATAATTCTGATACTTGTTTCTCAATATCCATCCTATGAGCACCCACATCTATGAGCACTCTAGGTAATGAGCACCTGTATGGTCTTTGGGATATGTATTTTTCAGCCGACAATTTAATTCGCGCAGTCCCTGCTTTCATACTTCCAACATCATATTTGTTAACTGCAAATATATCTATATTACCTTATACTAATTTAGTAATTTTATTTTTTTCTACTGCCTTGAAGTGATGTTCATCATCGTCACATGCATTTACAAAATTTGTAATAACCTATTTTTAATCTCAACTTTGCTCTTCCCTCTCCAAGATACTTCTAGATAAAGAATGCAGGACATCCGCACGTTTTAAAAAATGTATGTTTAATTTTTCTATTACATTCTTATGTATTAACGAAACAGTTGAACCCATATCATATAAAGCTTCAAAAAAATTTCCTTTGACATTTGCCAAAATTTTGATTAATTTTTCTGGTGTCCTGTTTTCCAAGTTTGCTAGTCATGCTCCTGTTTCATTAACATTCATTATCTGGTATATTTCTTTTTCATCATCAACTTCATTAATATTTACTCTTCTCTCGGCCTTAAACATATCTTTATTTCTACAAATTCTTTCCGGATGATATCGGTTAGGGTAGTTTAAGCTCCCGCAAATAGTGCAAGGAGTTTTATTAACTCCAGAAAAGGATAATCTTTGTTGTTTATTCTGCTTCAGTTCTACGCTGCTGTTTGTTGTATATCTTGTTTAAACTTTGGTTTAGATGGCACACGCGCAATGTGACCTCTGCGAACAATTCGTCCACTGAAGTTATATCAGTTCTTTTTTTATCTATTCTGGACATATAGCCGCAACCCTACCACTATTAAATTTATTAGGCTAATCTGCGTCATATCGTTTTCCATTTCTAATAGGAGTCTTTATTTTGTTAATAAATAATCCACTAAACTTCCACCGATATATCTAAATTGAATCGCGTGGCGAACATACGCCCAGTTTTTTAAACCAAAAACAGAGTTAAACGACTGTATTACGACATCCCAGTCTTGTATTCCTTTCTTAACATTAGCTATGTACCATTCTACCGCTGATTCAGTTAAAAATACGCGCATCACTTCCAACTTTTCCTCATTACGTAACCCAAACCTGGCACATTCACTCTCAAATTTTTCAAGCCAACCGACGACATCACCTTTTCCATTAAATTTCTCTAAACTAAATTTTTTTTCCGCTTCCCATTTCTTCAAGCGTGATTTTTCATTTATTTCTTTTTGTAGATCCTTTATCATTTGTATTAACCGCATGTTTTCTTCTTCACTAAATAAATTTTATTGAAAACAAAATTTTCCTCTTGATCCATATAAATTTGCTTCAAAGTGCCATCCAAGGTTATAGTGACATTTCTAAATCCCAATTCTTTCTTCAGAGAAGTGACACTATTTTTTATAGTACTTGTATTAAACAAACTTACGTGGTGTTCTTTATCCTGCAACCCAGGTAGAAATACAAAATTGACATTATCTTTCACGATCATTATACTATTAACCTTCTTCACTCCTTTCTCGTTTACAATATGAAATTTAACCTTCATTTTAATGTTCTCAAAAAATTCAGTTTATGTAAGTACTATTTTCGTTCTATTTTTCTATCTTTATAGAAAAATTCACCAGTTTAAATCATGCAACTGAAATTTTTATTAAACAAAAACAACATTAATAATAATAATAATAACAACAAGAAGTTTAAAAAGATAATGAAATACAAATAAAACAATATTAATACCTGAAATAAACTGAATTTTAAGACTCTTCTTTTCTAAACTACGTATTACAATTTTTGAATAGCCTACCAAGCAAATCATATGTTAAAACAAAAACATTAATCTAATACTTGACAGTTTATCTAACACCTGACAGTGTTACATATCGCAGCCAACCACAGTCTAAAATCTATTTATTTGTTTTAAAACTAGATTCCTAATAAAATATTTTAAAAAATACAGTTGTGTCCGACTACGTCTGTGTGCACAATTTGATTTTGAAAATGGAGTTACTCCTGTTATTTGTTAATTGCTTCCTCACTACTACAGTTTTTTATATCATAGCTGTATAAACGTTTGCGCATGCAATTGCGAAATTAGAAAATAGAATTGGACTATATTGATAGAGAATCATTTTTACACTCAAATCGGACCACCCATTGTTGAAATATAGGTGTTTCAAGGAAAATACATTTGCACACATGCGTATGCAGAACTATAGAATTGAATTTGATAAAATTGATATGCGAACATCTAGGTATCAACATGCATAACCACTAAAAATTTTATTAAAATTGGATTAAAAGTAGCAGGCGTTATGCTCGTCAAGTGGATTTGAAAGCTTCAGTAGTAAGGAAGTAATAAATAAATAACAAGTGTAATTTCATTTTCAAAATCAAATTGTGCCTACAGACGCAGTTGTATATTTTCTAACATTTTATTAGGATTCTCTTTTCGATAATTTTTTTTTTTATTTATTATTTATTTATTGAAATTTACAACTGTATTACATAATACAACAAGTAAATGTGAAGTTAGAGTACAAGACATGAGAATTACTTGTGAAGGACGCACCCATTGGTAGCACTTCAATGACTATTTTAAGTTAGAAGGTCCCGTGGCCATCTTCTTTTCAGACGCCTCAGAGGATTATCAGGAATACATGGGGATGAAAGGCTACGAACAAGAGGGTTGATATGGGCAAGGAGATTGGAATTAAAGGAGGTATATCTATTTCGGGCTAAATCTGCAACAAATGGGATATTGAGGTCTTTGTGGATAATTTTATTTGTGACAAAATAAGGAGCATTAAGGATTTTTCGAAGGATTTTGAATTGCAAGGATTGGATGCGGAAGGAATTTGATGGTTCAGTGGTACCCCAAAGCTCTATCCCATATGTCCAAATAGGCCTGATAATGGTGATGTAAATGATCTTTTTGTAGAAAATCGGTAATTTGGAGCGTTTGTCAAGTAAGTGTTGTAGAAATCGGAATCTACGAGCAGTTTCTTGTCGTTTCAGTCTTGTATGAGGGTTCCATGTAAGGCGTTTATCAAGATGGAGTCCTAGGTAGCGGATCTGTTCGACAGGGATAAATGGTATATTATTAAAGGATACTGTAGGGCAGGATGTAGTGGGTTTACGACGTAGGGTAAAGGTGATTTGATGGGATTTGTTGGGAATTATTTTAATTTTCCAGTTTTGACACCATTCTTCAATGGCTGTGATTTGTGACTACAGAGTTTGAGATGCGGCAAATGGGTCATTGTTCACAGATGACGCACATGTGTCATCAGCGTAAGTAGTGAGGATGGTGCTAGGATGGGTTGGGATATCAGCTGTATACACCGTGTAAAGGATGGGGCCAAGGATACTACCTTGAGGTACATCGGCGGACTGAGAGAATAGTGATGAGTAGGCAAGATTATGGTTTATTTTGAAGGTTCTATCGGTGAGGTAGGAACGGATTTATAGAAAATATGTCGGAGGAAGGAATTGACGGATTTTGTAAAGCAGTCCCGGGTGCCAGACCCGGTCAAAAGCTTGTTCCACATCGAGAAAGGCTCCCGTGCAGTACATTCCGCGCTCCAATGTGGAGGATATCACATCCACTACACGATGACACTGCTTTATAGTAGAATGGGATGTTCGAAATCCAAACTGATAGTCAGGAATCACTTGATTTAAACTAGGATTGGGCACAGTCTCTTTAATATGAGTTTTTCTACGATTTTGCCCATAGTGGGCAAGAGGGAAATAGGATGATAGGAGGATGGATATTCAGATGTTTTTTTGGGTTTTGGTATCATTTTTTATAATAGACAGTTTCCAAGGATCAGGGAAATAGGTGGATCTGAGTGAAGCATTGTATATATAGGTTAGGAATAGGACAGCTTTTCGAGGGAGCTGTTTTAGGATGTGCGATGTGATGAGATCATGGGCAGGAGCTTTTTTGGGAGGTAATTTCTGAATGATGTTAGTTATTCCGGAAGTATGAAACGCTTTAGGAGGAAGGGACATCTGAAGTTGAATAGTTAGTTCTGCCTCAACATGCTCAAGATGAGCTGGTTTAAGGATATCAGAATGAGGATTAAAAGTTTTGAAAAGGTGTTCACCGAATATTGGGGATTTTTCTTCATCTGATCTAGAACAGGTCTGAGATTCAGTGAGAAGCGGATGATTAAAGGTTTTGAATTTTAATAGCTTTGCTGCAGTTATCCATAATGATTTATCGTTAGTAGTTAGGTTCTCTGTAATTTTCTGGAAATTTTGAATTTTGTATTTTCTGATTTCTACTTTTAATTTGTTGGTCAGTTTTGTATAAAGCATTTTGTCTGAATGGATATCTATGTCACTTCGCTCTTGCTCGGCGTTTTTCAGTTAATAAAATGCGAACATGATGTGGCAAGTTGGTTTCATGGATATTTCTAATTTTGTGGTGTCGCGTGTTGCTGTAGATAGTGGTACCTATGTGGTAGGTACCTATTGCTCTTGTGAATTCCTCAATAGCAGAATCAATCTTTTGCATAGTTTTTAACAGAATTTTTAAGTCCATTTTGTTTTCTAGATCGTACCGAAAATTGTTCCAGTTTGCTTGTCCTTTAATCCAAGGAAGGAGGGGAAGGTTTCGGAACAGGATTTGAATGCAAGAAAAGCATAACCGGACTATGATCTAAGGATAGGTCATCTATGGATTTTATTGTAGATTGGAAGGAGGGTATCTGGGAAGTAATGAATATATCAAGGATATCAGGATGTTTTTTAAGAAATGTAGGCCACTAAGTAGGCTTCATGGGAGAGAGGATGGAATAACTATTGGAGGTTGTGATACGAGAAAGAATTCTGCCACGAGTATTGGAAGTTCGACATCCCCATCGTTGGGTCTTTGGCGTTGTAATCCCCTCCAGCAACGAAACGCGGACCAAGGGATCGGAATAAGGAATCAAGGTGGTTATAGGAAAGGGAATTTCCAGGAGGGCAGTATCGATAAAGAAATAGATTTTAGATCTAAGGTTGGCTGGGTGCGGAAGATACGAGATAATAATTTTTTTATTGTGTTTATTTTGGTACATATCCGAGATATTATTTTGAAAATATCAACATATTTAGTGTGGTCCATTTTCCGTGGATAATACTCAATTTTCCTACCCCATTGGCACTAAGAACCTCCTCCATGTTTAACGGTTGGCTTTAAATTTTTTGTTTCTATTTCACGGTTGTTTTTCTCCAGATTTATTTAATGAAGTCTTTGCCTAAATACTTCAAATTTTTTTCTTATCCGTAAAAAAAAAAAAAAAAAAAAACGCCTCCAAAAGTCGTCTGTTTGATGAGACTAACTTTTTGCATATTTTAATCTTTTCATTTGGTGATTTCTTGAAACAAAACACTTATTCCGTGCTGTCCGTCCATGAAAGTTAATTTTATTTTAAACAGCTTTTTGCTGTACTTGAACAAACATTTGTCCCTTTAATTTCGGCTAGCTTTACAGCTAATTTCGAAGCACTTAATCTTGGGTTTCTTTCGATTTTCATAATCTTAATTATTTTCATAAATGTTTCATCTATAGGTGTGAATTTCATCGGTCGGAGGTTTAGAACGGAAACTTCGCTTCAGTCCATACCAGTTGATGGTATCACTCACATTAACATGGCTTCTCCTCACTATTTTGCCGATTTCACGGAGTGATTTACACTTATTATGTAAATTAATAATAATTCTCCTTTCTTCTTGTGTCTCTCTTTTGATTTTCAGCCCATGTTCACATTACAGTTTCTATTTCATAACTGAGGATTTAGTTTATACAAATCGGATTAGCGATTGAACAATGATTGTATACAATTGATAGAATGAAAGGGATCAGGAATACAGAACTTAACAAAAATAAAAACAAGAACTGTTCGAATAATTTTTGCTTATCTTTTACGAACGTTTGCTAAATTAAAAGTTATTTTAAATTTTAGAAATAAAAATTTCTTATTAAAATATTATAGTTATTTTGTAATAATGGTTTCATTTCACTAATATTTTACTTTCAACTATAATGGGAAAATGTAAGATCATAAAAATTATATTCAAATAGGATTTCACTGCGTGCTCGAATACTTTTTTCACTGTCTGTTTTGTCACTGACTGGTATTTTTTTTTTAAATCAAAACAAATACTTGTAAAGGGTTTTCATAGAAATAATGTTATGTAAGCATTCATGTTAATGTGTTTAGTTTGAGTATTTAGTAATCTGTAGTTTAGTTCAAAATAAAATCTTATCCTCTGATAAAGAAGTCCCTAAGATAAGTGGCTGTTGATAGTTGAAGATAATGTAAGATAACGTTCTCGAAATTCTATTATACCTTCTTACGATATTTTAAAATGTTATCGAGTGCATAGCTTCATGTTCAATTACTATCATTACTTGTTCTCGAATAGAATTTATCCATCACTAAATAACAGCTGCGAAGAAGCGCCAAAAAATATATTTAGGGGGATGGAAGAGTAATTTAGTATTAATAATTGTTACCACTGTCCTGTGTAAATTTTTAGATCTTCAGATAACTGAATATTAAATTAAACGCATTAACTTGGATACTAATTACTTCTAAGAAGTCTTTCTTCAAGTCAATGTTTTGATTTTTTTTAAACTAATCAACGGTGCTAAGGATGTTTAATTCACATTTTAACGTCATATTACGAGCATTTTAAAAACTTAATGAACATTTTTTTTAAAGCCCTCATAAATAATAAATAAATTAAAATATGACTAATTATTATTATGTGATATGAATTAATGTTCCTTATTTAAAAAACTTGATTATTTTAAACAACCCATCTTATTATTATTTCGTAATTGTTTTTTTTTATGCTTTTATGTTTTGGTCCGATAAGGAGTGGAAATTGACAATTTAATACGATATATGATGATAGGAATGTAAATGGTAAATAATAAAAATAATGACATGAGTTTTATATAAATGTACCATGCGATTTATAGAAAAATATACGATTGTTAATCTACATCATTACCTGCCTATATAAAGCTAAAGAATTTCTTTGTATGAATGCGTTGATTTCAGGAACAACCAACCAGTCCGATTTAAAAAAATATTTTTACGTCAAAATGGGAACGAAGGATCACTTCGTTACGGTTGGACCAAGTTGACTACACAAACTTTTCAATTTTGGTGTTAATGTAGTTGGTCGTACATGTACTTTAAGTACAAGTTGGTATTTTATATCCGTCTACCTATTTTTACTTGTATATTTTTATGTTTTATACTACTAATTTTTAATTCTCTAATGGTTGTTATCATTGTTGTTTTACTAAGCCTTGTTGAAGGACTACAACTTGGACCGAAATGTTGGAATCCAATAAAAAAACTAAGTTCCACTTAGTGTGTTTTTCTTTATTGATCGCAACCCTCCAACCAAGTTCTCCTTAAATTAAACGTGTTAATAACGATGAAATTATTTTATGAACACTTTATTCTGTAAATAAAATGGGTGAAGAAGATAAAAAAAAAGGTAAGAATACGTGAAATTTACTAAGTATAAATTTATCATAAACTGATGATCATGAAATATTTTTCAACTTTGTATCTCAGATTGACCAATCCTTCCAAAAAAATCGACAGTTTCGCTTGAAATGTTCATCAGGGTAGAAACTTGGAACAACGAATCCCAATTTTCCCATGCTACTCGTGATGTGATAGCTCATCATTATCCAGCTCTCCGAAGTGTCAGATATATAGGCTCCTCATCAAGCCTGTCCTTACCTACGACCCGGAGTCCTGGACTTTCACAAGTTCAAGAACTGCTCTACAAGAAAGGCTCTTCTTATTTTTGAGAGAAAAATCCTTCGCCGCATAACTGGACCTGTGAAGAAATCGTTCTGTTGTTATCGAACAACAGGAGAAGGGGAACAAATACAGATGTTTATGTGCTCTATGGGGGGAGGAGAGGGAGATGTGAAGATGTTCATACAGTTAGGCAGGCTACATTGTGTTTGCCACATTGCACGAATGCCAGCAGAAGAGATCCCCAAGAAGTTGCTGGACGGGAGACTGTATGGGATCAGAGGAAAAGGAGACCGCGATTAAGATGGATCGATGCTATAGCCAGAGACGCCCGGGAAATACTGGACAGTCACAATGGACGAGAGGCTGCATAGGACAGTGATTTGGCGAAGACTCATTTAGGAGGCCAAGGACCACGCCTGTCTAGTAGTAGTAGTAGTCATGTTGTTGCACTTTTTGAATTTTTTAAAGCTATCAAATTCATGAAAATAAAATAAAATTTTTCTAGATTTCATCAGATCATTCATCCAGGAACTGGAAATCCAGGAAATCCACTGATACGATTCCACTCATTTTTTTTTGCATCAGCATACAAATATAATCATGCAATTTTGGGAATATTTTTCTTATTTGTATCTCAGCAAATTGACCAATACTTCCAGAAAACCAATAGTTTCGCTTGAAATGTTCATCAGGAGAGGCACTTGGATCAACGAATCCAATTTTTTCCATGTCGCTCATCGCGTAATTTTTGGAGCATTTTAATTTGGCATTTTTAAACTCGTCATATTAATGAAAAGCTTTAAAATATTTGTCAATTTTATCCATAATCCCATCTATATTAGATAGCTACTTACTGAAGGATGTCAGTGGGTCAGACCAGGGCTGCCCATAGAAATGTCGGGTCTTGGCTTTGGTTATTTAAAAAGTAGTAACTATCGATATTATCAATAAATTATTACTTAAAATAATCAATAAAGTAAAGAAATACTTAAAAAATTGTGATCAGTCCTCTCCCGGATACTCTGCTCCCCCTAAGGGTTGGGCTCCCCTGAATGCTGGGCCTCCCGAAAGTTGACGGACTTTCAGGCCTTGAGGTTTCAGGCCATGGGTAAGACAATGCTGTCTCAAATTGTATATATTTTTTCAAGCAGAGACAGCATAATTTGGCTAATATCGCTGCCAACAAAATTTTTCCTTCAATTTTTCACCAGCTCCCTCCTTAAATTTTATCCCCTCAGCTTCAAATTTGATAGCTTTTGACGTATAATGGTTTGTTTAACCCTATCAGAATTCGTAATACATTCACGTGGAAATAATATTCTCAACTTTTCTCCTGTTTTTATAAAATTTCATCACGTAATGTTTGGCACATTTTGAAAGTTGTTGGATTCGAGAAAAGCTTCAACAAATTTGTCAGATTTCATTAAATTACTCACCTAGGAAATGATCTGTCTCAAAATCGTCTAGATGCCACCCAGTTTTTCCGTACCGTTCATCACGTAATTTTCGGCACATTTTTGAAATTCTGCAGCAGCAGAATCTCAGATCGTTTTTCAGCAGTAGACAAAATGTCTACTGCTGAAAAACCATCTGCTGCTGATCACAGGGTTGATTCTTTGGTAGAACCCGGACTATATGCATTCCCAACCTGGCCAGACCCTATCAACGTTTATCAAATTGTCCCATTATACATATATGACCAAGCTCGCTTGGATATCCCAAAAATAATTCTAAGAATTTGGGATTATTGATAGATAAAAAATATGATTTCTGTAAGTTACATAACTATAAAAATATAGATTGCAAAATAAATAAACAAACAAAAAAAACAAAACGATAAAAAATAAGATATTAGGATGGATATCATTTATATGAAAAACAATTAATTACTACAAAAAAGTTCTAAATATGCACAATAAATTATTTTTCTTTCTTTGCCATTAGCAACAGCTAAAATACACCAAAATAATAATACATCAAGGAGTTGTTTCACTTGAACTTTTTAATTCGGTACAGAAAATGGGAAGAGGAATGAGAGCGAAGATACGTACATATTATTAAGCACTTATAAAAACTATTCTATAACAATTAAAATCCCTGTATCTAGAATTGGATTACGATTCAGTATTTTTCTCTTCATAAAATTCTATGAAGTCATCAATGTAGTTTTTAGACAGTAGATGCAAGACAATGGCACATATCACTTTTTCTCCTTCATCTCCAGCAATTGCAACAAATCTAGCCGTTTTTTCTTCCAAACTCAAAGCTGCATAGTCACTTTTTGTTACTGGATGATGATCCATCATTGAAGGAAGAAACCATGAGCTTATCATGTATCCATATATGGCCCTCTTACCAAAATGCTTCATATAATCATCAAATCCTGGAATTATTATGTCACTGGGTAAACTTTTCTTTAAATTATCCCAATACATTTTAAGTACAACATCCCAATATCTTTCTCTGAAAGATGACGTCGTGTGCATATATAAAAAGAAAAATAGATCTATGGCTGGACTAGAATACTGACACATCTGATAATCCAGAAAAGCACAGTCTATTGGAATTCTCGATTCGTCGTACTTGTATAATATATTATTATTGCAAAAATCTCCATGGCATATGACAGCATATGGCTCTTCGGGATATGAAATCAATTTTTTTATTTTATATGGAGATCGCAATAACTTTAAACATTTTTTGAGATTATCGTGAAGTGGTAAAAATGGTTTCATACCTCTTTCCATTGTTGCAAAATGAATTGCTTCTAGCCTAGTTTGTACCGATGAAGGCAAAACTACTTCTTTCAATTTTTCCTTAATTCTAAAAAAAACATTTTTGTCTCTGTGCTTTAATATATATGATAGCGAATGGAATGCTGCAATTTTCTTGGTCACAAGAGAAATATGGGAGTAATCGAGGAAGACCTTCTGTGGTGACGTAATGTAATTTTTGTATTTCATGTTTTCTAAAATAAGCAAGTCTCTATTTGGATCAATCCCAGAATTAGAAGTTCCATAAAACATTTTGGGGTACATTTTTTTGTCAACGCCAAGAGTTGGGAGAATATTAGCGTACATAGTTACCTCGTTATCAAACATTACATCGCAGTTGCGAGCTTCCCTAGCGGTAGGTTCAATACAAGGCAGTTTAACAACTATTGAGAGCGCTTCTTTCCTTTCTTTTCCTTTCACCATAACAGTAAAGAATTTCAAAGATGAGGAAAACTGAGCACTGATGTTTACATCTTCCACAGGCTGGAGGTCTATAAATTTCACATCACCGAAAAATCCTTCACCGACTATATCTGATATTATGCGATAAAAATTCATAACTGAAAAGTATACAACTCCAAACGTTTACATCGGCATACTGGCCTTGATGTATCCCCTCCCTTTTTAACAGTAAACATCAAGTGGCCTTCAGATGTCCCACATAAGGCTGTGTAGCTACCAGTTCCATGTTGGTTCCAAATTGAAACTTTTATAATTTTATTTTTCACGGTTCATTGTGGTATTCAGTGAAAGGCCACTGTTTCAGTAATATTTCAGAATCCTGACCCCAATATGGCGGGTGGGCTAATGTTTTTGGTACTGTCTGTCGATACCTAAGGTTTACGACGGTAGCCGAGTCTCTCCGAATGTTGACGAAAATAAATAAGGACCGCTCCTGCCGAAAAAATAAACTGTTCCTTTGTTACTAAGAGCCAATTTTTCGAAATAGTTGAGAAATATTTTTAAACCTAACAAATTTTCTTTAGACAGGAACTTGTGGTCTAAGGTAACCTTACCACAAGTCGGACTAAATGCAATAAATCCAAGACAATGAGTTAAAACAGACATCCTTTCGATAAAATAATTAGGTATTCTGCTAAAGCTTTATACGCCTGGGTCTATTTCTTTAATAGTATGATACAAAAATAATAATTTATTCCAAAGTCCAGTATACAATGCTTATGAGGGGTTGCTCTTAAAGCACAATTTAAGTTTTATACATAAATGCTTTAGAGACATATCTAATATTTCATCTCCAAAATGGAGGAAACACATTGTTGAATCAACCAGAATAATTATTGAATCAATATTTAGGAAAGGATGGCTAAAGTTTAATATATTTTAAGTACTGTATGTATTCCATTTGTATGGAGTATCAATGGCGGATTCAGGAAAGGTCGAAGGGTATGACTGCCCCAGACTTCATGCTGTAGGGCACGAATTCATAGTTTTAGGGGTTCTCCCTTCCTCATGGGGGTATTCCATACTTTCAAAATCCCCAGACAACACCCCATCCTAACCAAGGAGACCCCACAATATTGTTTCGCCCAGCCTAGATCGAAGTCTAGAAATAATACTGTGGAATAAGGAATAAATGGTGGAATACATTAAAAGATTAAAAACTACTTTTTCAAATATTTGTTTATAAGTTAATAACGATGAGGTCAAACAGAGCTGTTAATATGAATACTACATGGTTTTTTCCCCCCTAGAATAATATATTATGTTAACATTTAATTAGCATATTCCTAACTGAAATTTTTTTTTAAGTTACTGTTCCTTTACCATAATACATTATTAATTTTCATAGGCATATTTTCAAATATTTCTATTTTAAATACAGGTTTAGTTTATTCTTACGATAATAAATTTGTTTTCAAAGAAAAGAAAATACGTAAATATAATGGCAGGAGTAATCATATTTAGTGCAATTTTTGATGAAGTCAATGAACCTTACGTTGAGGCAATAAATAAATTTTCAATAATTATTGTAATTAAACAAAAATTTATAAAAATCTTTAATCAAAGTGTTGGATACATTTTAAATGACGGTAGACAAAACTTTACTAAATAATATTTAAATTTGTATGGAAATTAATTTTAACTAGGATCGCCCTTTTAGTTGAGATTTAATCAGATACACAATATTATTTCAGTTTTGTGATTTATTTATATAATTCAAATGAGTAGAAAGCATTATTTCCTTTTGTTATTATTTATTCAATTTAAATATCGATAAGGGCCAACTCAAGCGGAAATTGTGTCACAAACAGACCAATTGCCAAAAATGTGATTTTTGGACTCAATAGCCTCTGAAACGCATAAGTCCACTGCAAACTGCACATCGAAAATTTAAACCGATTGAAAAACTTTTCCTTAGACGGGAATGCAAAAAAAAAAGAAAGAAAAGGGTGTCTACAAAGTTCAATAGGCTATAACTTTGCTAACACTGGTCCAATTTTTATGATTATTTTATGTTTTGTAGGAAATTCAATTACCTTCAAATTATTTTATACATAATCCAGCAAAAAATATACTTTTTGAATAGTGTGGAAATAAAGTTTTCTGTTTTTCATAAAAGTACTTACCAATTAATAAATAAATTTTCTATTTTTTTATTAAATGTGATTAGTTTTATTTACCTAAATTTATTTTTGTTCCTATTGGTTTTCGCAGATTTAGGTAAGTTTTGTTTCTGTTAATATGATTTTTTATTGTTTTCTTACTTTTATAAAAAAAATTGTTTTAAAAATGTAATTAATAAATAAATATTTTATTATGTTATATCCTTTTTTCTTTATTACTTGACAACTCATTATTTAGTAATTTTGATACAGAATTTATAATTTATTTAATTTTTTGCTGTTAAGACTTTTATTTTGTGATATTACATAAAAAAACCCAACATATTTTAAGATTCTTTCTATACTACATAAAATATCATTCTCTGGTTTTTACACAACTTGAGGTAAATACAGACAATAATTAGTAGGGGCATACCATATAACTTACTGTTATATAGTACACTTCACAGTTTATTGTTATATGGTGTTTTTAACAGAATAATGTACATCATTAGACTATCATAAAACTCTAAAAACTTAATTTACAAATAATTCTTTTTTGTTTGAATGACTGATCATTTTTTAGAATTGAACTATAAAATTACCAGTTATTCAAGCAATGAGCTTCCTTATGAAGGCCTACAACTTAGACGAACGTTGGCACATGTTAAAAATAAGTTTACACCTATCTATTTGTTTTCTTCGTAGACCGCACTCCCTCTGGTATTAACATAAAAAGTTAGGAATACATTCACTGAGTTATCAATTAATAATATAATATACAAACTTAATTTATTTGGCAGAATATAATGTTCATAATGGAAGTTCATATATCACAGCCCTTTCTTTGGCTTTATGTATTTTAAAGAATAAGTAAATTGTTCACAATCAATTATAGTGCTATTAATACTTATTACATTCCTTAGTAGGAAAATAAGTTATAATATAATAATTATTCAATTCAATTTACCTTAGCTGTATTGAATAATATTATAGGAAATATTTTTTAACAACAGCTAAGAAATAATCAAATGGTGCTTATCAACAAACTATCCTTTATGTTATAAAACATAGTAATAAAAACTTATTAATTAGCTGTATTTTTTTTCATTACAAAAATTCAGAAACTTATTTAGGTAATTCATCTTTAAAAGGTGCAAAATAATGTCACAAATTATTTCTTCAGCTTTCTCTCCTCCAGCATTTCGAAATAATTCGATTCTTTCTTCAATACTCATGTCCTTAAATTCTTTATAGTCTTCATCCGTGAGTTCATCATCATTAAGCATGATGGGAAGGAACCAACCACTTATGAGATAACCATACACTGCTCTTTTTTCAATATGTTCTAAAAATTCTTGAAATGAAGGTATATTTGTTGGGACATTTTTTCTTACAGTGTCCCAGTAAAGCTTAAGAATTTCATCCCAATATTTGTTTCTGGTCTCCGATGTTGTATGCATGTATAAAAAAAACATCAAGTCAATAGCAGGACTTGAATAAAGTGATAACTGAAAATCAAAAATGACACATTCTACTGGTTCATCTGTTTCTGAATATTTGAAAAGTAAGTTGTTATTGCAAAAATCTCCATGGCATATTACAGAAAATGGCTCTTCTGGATGATTAATCAATTTTATTAATTTACTTGAACTTTCAAATAACTGTAGGCATTTTTTTAACTGATCAGTAGATATACCAGCATTTTTTTTTAATGCAGCTTCAACACCTTTTTTCAAGGGACCACTTCTCATAATATCAAATTCTTGTTCTCCTGATTCATTACCTTTCATTTCTTTCAATAATTTTAAAATTTGATCAAACTTTTCCCTATTTTCGTTTTTTAGTTTATAAGAAAAAGAATGAAACTCAGCAATTTTTTTTATAGCAAGTGAAATATGATCAAAATCAAGAAATATCTTTGGCTTTGATGGCACAAAGCCCTTATATTTTAAATTTTCAAGAATTACAATATCATTTTCTGGATTGAGGCCTGCTGTCGCAATTCCATAATGCATTTTCGGTAACTGGTTTTCTTCATAACCAAGAGCTGGAAGAATTTCTTTGTACATGGTTACCTCATTGTGAAACATAACATCAGTGTTGCGGAATTCTCTTTCTTGAGGGTCCATAGGAGGTAGTTTAACCACGAGCGGAAACATTTTTTCACCAGAAGAACCATCCACTACTAAATTCACAAATTCCAATGAAGACGCAAATTGTGCACCTTTTTCAGTTTGATCGTTTGATATCAAATCCACGAATTTAAATTCACCAAAAACACCATCTTCAACCAGCGAACGGATCAGGTTGTTGACGAATACTGCCATTGTTGATCACCAACTTAATACTGAGTCAGTCCTGGCCACCACTGTCTAATTTAAAATATTTGCTCCGTCCCTGGATAAGAGGTGATTACGTCACCAACCGTTCTCTACTTTGGTCAAGGCCAAACAACCTAATAGCGCTCTTCTTCAGGATGCAATTAATACATTTATCGATTTATTGTAATGACTACACATCTTTTCCTGTTCATTAGTTGTTTTGAAAAAATTCTTGAAGATCAACGACTATTTGTTTGATGGCCTTACTAAATCCTTTATACTAAATAAAAAACACCTTTTAAAATAAAACGTTTTTAATCAAGTTGTGTAACTTTAATGGAATAATTGAATTTAGAGATGCTCATGTTTAAGCTTCTAAAACCATTACAATCTTAAAGTCTAAAAAAGTTTTGCCACTCTATCTTCAATCTTTTTATTCGTGACGGGGCAGACAATTAGTTTATTAAATAAAATATTTTCAGCCATAAACATTCTTTTTTTTATTTCTTTGCAACTGTTGTTGAAACGCTTACTCTACATGTAATCACGAAGATCATACTGATTCGCTTAACTTTCCTAGGATAAAAATTAAGATATAATATGCAGAGACGTACGAAGAATTTTTTTTCGGGGAGAGGGAGGGGGAGGAGGGAAATTTAATAAGAAGGCAAGTAATCACCTAAATGACAATTATCGCCAAATTGGGTTTTAAGCTTAAGTTTTAAGAATAAGCATGAAAACTGGATAAAAAAATTAGCAAAAATATTACTTAAAATACAAACCTTATGTTTTTTTTGTACATTTGGGAGTGGGCTGAGGTCATATGTCTCCCAATTCTCCCACTGCGTACGCCACTGATAATATGGAGTTCCTCTAGAAAGATTTAGGTGGACAACTGCAATTTTACAATTAAACAATCATCAGAAAATAATATTAGGAACCTGACTGTATTATCTATCTAAAATCAGGATTTAAAAAAGAAAAATTGCCAAATACCGGAGTACATATTTCAGCTACAGTCTATCCTGTAAGATTAGGTATTATGAAGCTCCTCACAACCCGTGGCGTTTTAGAAGCCCGATTTTGGAGGCCCACGGCAGACAAGTTTCTAGGCCCCTTATGATTCTTGAACAAGTGGCTATGTGTTATACATAATAATATAACGTTAGTTATTAATTCAATCACTACATATAATGCAATTTGATATTATATTTTATTGTTATAAAGGCCAATTCGAGGCCCCCCTAGAACCGAGGTCCGTGGCATTTGCCACTTAATGCTTACGCTCTTGTCCCAAAAAGTATTAATTTGATAATTATAACAGAATATTTAGCAACCCGACATAATGACTATAGCTATAGCCAAGTATACGGGTGATAATTCCAAATTTATTGAAAAATGAAATTATCATTGAATGAAAATGATATTATTGAATGAAAATTATGAAGAAATTACTATTGGCCGATACGTGTCGTGTTGCATAACACAAGTGGATGATTATTTCATAAATGGAGCATTCCAACGTTTTTGATTGCCTCACATCAAAATTTTTGGCCGGATCAATTTTTATGACAATATATATATGTCAGAGGCCTACTACTGTATTCATTTTTTAATTTCGAAATCGCTAAACATCATTGTTTTAATTGATCATAAAACACCAAATTCTCATTCCTTTGTGGACTTTGAAATGATAATGACACGTCAAGGTTACATTTTGTATGACGCTATTGGTACCAGCCCTCACGTAATAGGAGGTCCCAGACAGACTTGGGTAGGGAGAAGGAGGCTTACTTATTTTAAAAGCATTGTTTTAGAAAAGTAACAGGAAAACAATTTTCAGACAGACCAAGTGGCCCAAAATCTATTATGTAAAGAGTTTGTAAGGAGGAAATTTCAAATTTCAATCAAAATTAATAGTTCTAAAGACAAAAGTATATCTATTATTTTTTATTTGAAGTAAAATAATTATATTTGCGAGTAAAATCTCAATATTTGAGACAAGGCAATAAAAAAGAAACTTCTATGAATAAAATTTGGTGGGTAAGTGTTAGTGAACATGCCAAGAAATGACTTTGGTGAAAAAAATCCGGGGAATTAGTAACATTTTGTTTACTGAAATTCCAACATTCAAAATGCTCTGTTTCGGGAGAATTACCCAAACATTATTTTTAGGCGTTATGGAACAAACCTGAAAATAATGTAGGATAAGATGAGGCATGTGCACACTAAATTTTGCGAAGTTCGACTTTACACTACTGTAAAATTTTTATTTTTTAAGCTAGAATTTCTTTCTTTTTCTTTTTTTCAGAGCTCCTAAGACGATTATATTTTAATATTACATTCAAGCCTGCGTTTCAACCACGACCATTTTGATGAAATTGATAATTTCATTGAATAGCACTTGGTTTTAGTGCAAGTGTAAAACAGTTAGGTTTGTGGAGGATTATTATACTGGTGTGATCATTGAAACATGGTAATGCTTATTTGAGATTCAAATTTTATAATATTCATTGAGTTATGAAAGTGGGATGTGGAATATAATTGAATGAATGCTTTGAAAATATTAATTTTTGTTTGCATTCGCTAATCCATAGTTGCTTCGACAAAGCTCTTGCACCTGTTTTCATGTTTTGCTGGGTGACTGCGGACAAGCGCATAAAAAATAGAAAACTGTCAAGGAGAAATGTAAATCACAAAGCATTCTGAAGAAAAGCTTCTGTAGGTTCCGCTTACAGCAAACAAAGAAAAAAAAAGGCCTACTAGTAGATATATACCGACACAGCTGTACGGCAGAAGTTGAAAGACACAATCTTACTAACAGGTTGGAACTAATATTTTTAAAATTCGTTATACTTCACCTTAGCGAACGTTCGTGGGCTGATTTCTGACATCAGTGTGACGATGAAGCCTAACTTCATGCTCCGCTAAGGGCAGCTCTTACCAGTTGATGGTTTAAATTTAAGAAAATTACACACTTATTGACAAAACGCACTTACCCTACTCATCACCCTACTGATTGGTTTATAAATCGAACTTGGATATTAATTTCAATATTATGTATTAAATTAACGCATACAATCGTTTGGCTTGTCGTTGGCCACTGTTGTGGGTCGGAGTATTTGTGAATGATGGAGCATTGGTGAAAGTGCTGGCCGATGTTGGCGATGGCAATTGCGTTGGCCATTCCCGAGCGGTTGGCCATTGGAGTACGAACAAAGCGATTGGCTATTGACATTGTGTTCCATCCACACCAGCGATGAACTATTTGCCCAACGGGTTCCTCAATTTTAACAAAAAATTAGATTTTATAATTGTTTTTGCTTTAAAAGTTGATATTGAAATAATCAGCGATTCATAACTTGATAACTTTTGGTTACTTGTTGGATTTATTGTTTTGATTCGTACTTTTTCCTGCCATATTAGTCCAATGTTTGTAAACCAATTCCTAAAATTCAATCCCCGATCTTGGATGCTAACAAGATATTGTTGTTAAAATAAAAATAAAAGAGCTACTCCTATTAGCGGTAGGAAAGTGAAGAAAAATATAAAATATATACAGAAGGACAATCAATTCCTTTTATCCAATACGATGGAGAGCAAGTTCTTTTTCTCTCAAAGAGCAAATAGTAATGGAATTAAAAAATAAAAATATTAATCCTCAGCTACTATTAATTGTCCTAATTAAATAATATTTATAAATATAAAATAACATTTCTGGAAGAGAAGCTCAAAATTCTAGGAAAATTTAATAATCCCTTCCACTCATAGGCAACAGTATTGTTTGAGCTTTTCTTTCAGTATCTTCATAAGCATTTTCACAAAAATTTGGCAAACGATTAGGCAAATAGTTTGCCATGCATATGGATGCCCCATTTGTATATTTGTACTTCCATATTTCAAAATTCGCAAACATTGGACAAGTTGTGTGACTAACGATTGGCCACTGGTATGGAGGTGGCATAAGATATTAATATCTATAAGCTATTTGGACAGTCATACTATTCATGTTACATACACATCTTCAGATCACTGGCGGATCCAGCAGGAGTGCATGAGAGGGGGGGAGGAGGGGTAGGAAGGGGAGGGAAGAAGGAGGGCGCCCTGTTTTCTATTACACATACAACAGCGGCTTTTATTGACATAATAATTGACATAATAATATTATTGACATAATAATAATAACGTGGATTTTAAACCTTGAACAAAGTTGTTAATGTTTTAAAGTTTCTAGAAGGGGGAGGGGAGGACCCTTTAGATATGTGCGTTTTCGATTTTCGAAGAACATATGTGCGTTCTCCTCCCTCAAAAAAATTCCTGGATAATAGTGCTCCAGATAATAATGAATCATATTAAATAATTATGTTTACTTTTATTATGCACATAAGCATTATTTATTAACTAAATCTCCTGACTGCCGTAGCTGTATAATTAAGTCACAGAGAAGTATAAAGTTTAAAAAGCTACATCATATTATTTAAAGAATACTATGACACGTTTAATAAACGAAAATATAACACTTTATTTTGAAACAATGCAATTTTAAATGTTTTTTCTTTTATTTAAAGCCTCTTGAAATGTAGTTTTTTTCATTCCGAATGGGATCAATGTCTATATGTTACTCTATACTATTGAATAATCTGATAAGTATGTTTTATTTGCTTTTCATATAAATCCTTATCTTGATATAAATCCTTGACATAAATAATAATTCTTGATTCAAATTGGTTGAGACAAACTGTTCTATGATGTATATACTAGAAGTGTCTAAAGCGAAAAATTGATAAACGAGTTGACAAATTATGTTGTAATGATTAAAGTTATTGAATGAAATGATTATTTGAAAATATGACTATAACTATGTACCCAGATTTCTTTACATTTACCAATTCTTTTTTTTTTTTTACATTACTTTACATTTACCAATTAGAATAGTTCATTATTTATCTAAAGTAACTTGATGATAAAATAACTCTAGACATAGAAAGGAACATATTTATTTCAACAAAACATCATTTTTATGAATTAACCATCAATAGGAGTAAATTAAAAACCTCTTGGAAGCAGGCTAGATCGTCTATAAGTGCAGCGATAGGAACTCGCTAGGGGGAGGAAACTAGGGAGAGGGCGCACAGTGGGACCAGCGGATTTAGGAGGACAAAATTCAATGATCATAATTTTCGATTGGAAATCACTTGTTCCTCACAAATAAATAAAAATAAACCTTTGATGGTTTTTAATTTATTAATAAAATTATTTTATAGCGAAAAATTAAATTTTATATTCATAATTTCAATGAATTTTAAAGAAATAGCTTGAAACAACATTATTAAATAGAAAAACAATGTGGACATGATCAAATTAATTCAATCTATTGGCCACATCTTAAGGACCGACATCCGGAGAAAAGTTATTTTCTGACAAAAGTTCATCATAATTGCCTAGCGATAAATCAGGAAGTGATGAATAAAGTGCCTCTGTAAATCGAATCCACAGGACCAGAATTAGAGGGGCGGACTAAGGGATCACTTGCCCCGGGTGACAGAATTCAGATGGCGGCTAATTTCAAGTGAAATTTTATTTTTAGGTCAAGTAAAAAATATTTGTTGTTGCTTTTTGATTAAATTGTTTTTGTTTATTTTGACCTTAGTTTTAAATAAACTAAGTTCTATCAATAAAATGGTTTAATGTTGTGGAATGATGTTGTTTATTTCGAAAAATATTGCCTAAAATACTGCTCACTTTTTTTGACGTTTTTTAAGCTTAACTTACAATCAACAATTGCCGCAAGGCTTCTTCACAACTGTACTATCGTAGATTTTTTGATCTGTGATCATTTCAAATTTTCATGTTAGTAACTGTTAATGATGATTGTGGGTCCACCACAAGTTTAACTATTTTTGCTTCACGTCGACCAAGGTTATGAAATATAACCTGTGCTGCAACAGCTATTCCTTGGGAAGTTAACTGCAGTATTTTAATTAACCGCTTCTTAGTTTTTTTTGGAGTATGCTAACATTTTTTTTTCGGTCTTCCTGGTCCCGCGAACCCTCGATAAGACCGATGGCTTCTTACCGGAAGGTCCAGAGAATCAGCTTCAAGAAGCTATTTTATGATATTATTTTATCTATCTCATAAAAGCCAATTTCTTTCTCTGAGTATTTTTCAAACGCTCATTAATTTTGTATGTTAATCCGGCTACATTGTCTTTCAAATCTGTTTAAGTTTTATAATCTAATAAGTCAATTTAGTGAGTATTAATAATTTCATTAAAAATTTCGGTGGTCTGTTCTTGAGAAGACAAATTTCCCTGTAGTTCAAAAAATGTGAGCCCATAAATTGTATTCAATTAAAAAAAAAACAGTGCTTAGCGCAAAACTGCGCAAAATTTGATGAACATTTCTTGAAAGAATGTAAAAAACGCTACAAAACATAAAAACAAATTTTGCGGTGGGATACCGGCAAGGGTGTTTTACAGATTATAGAAGTGTTGTTTATCTATTTCAAAGCATTGATCATAACCGTTTTCGAAAATCAATTGTAATCAATATGAAATTGGTAGAAGTTATGCTAATCTGGTAAGAAAGAAACATAATTAGCTGATTTAACAGAAGCCATCTTGAGCGCTGCACACACTGACACCAGTTGGAACTATAAATGATTGTGGGCCTGCTGCCGGACTAATCCCTACAATACAACGAGAGCATAATCAAATTTTGAGATTATACTGTGGCACTTTTTAAGTCACCAACTATTTATAGAAAGGATGCTTTATTACATTTATCATATTTTTAAAGTTATTTTTGTCCTCCTAGATCGGCTATCGGCCCCACTGTAGGGAGCATTCAAATTTTTTTTTCTATATCTGAAACTATTGAGCACGTGTTCTGGCGTTCGTTCCAGTGGTGTACTCAGGGGGAGGGAGAGATCAGGGGGGTATCTCCTCCCCTTCCCACCGAAATGTACGAAAAAAAATAATTTTCATACCCACCAACATAACACCAACATAAGATTTTGTATTTTGAGTAATATTTTTGGTAATTTTAACAATAGTTTTTGATCCAATTTTCATGCTTATCCTTAAATCTTACACAAAATTTGGGGGTTATGTAGATTTAGATGATTATTTGCGTTCTTCATATTAAAGCTTCTCCCCCGAAAAAAAAAATTCTGCATACGCCCGGGGTTCGTTTTAATGGTGTTTAGGAGCCAAGAAAAAATGTATTTTTTTCACGTAAAATAAGAAAAGATATGCTGAGAGATTTTATTAGTCAATGAAAAGTAAAAAAAAACATGTAGTCGCTTCAAGTAGTTAAAACAGATTATGTAAGCATAAAAAAAATTTATATTTGTGTTCAGCATCCCAAAATAACTTTAAATGCCAGTTTAAATAATTTCCCCTACCGATTTGACGACCCTGCCGAGTTCAACTGTTTCGTCCCTAGAAGTCGAGAAAAAAAAATTAAACAGACTTAAACTGCTTTATTTTATATCTCGTAATTGGATAAGGATATTGACACAGTGTTTCTAGGAAAACATCTGTTTTTCAAAATATTTTAAAGAAAAAAGTATATCATTAAAAATAATTGATTTTTGGTCATTTAAATATAAAAAAGTATTAAAATTATTAAAAAACTAGCCTTACAGATTTTTACACAACAAAAATAATAAATAGATTTTGATACAGCACACCAAAAAACCTTTAGAAAAACATTCCGAGGGTTCTCAAAAGTTTTACTAGCTATGAAATTTTTTGCAGATAACGCAGACTCGAAAACACTAAGAAACACGACGGTTAAAGCAGTTTAAGAACCATTACCGACGATCCAAATTCGGATTGAATCGTTCAAAGGGTTCTATTCCTGATTTATGGGAAATTTTTTGAACCTTGACAAATTTGAAGGGTGGAACCTGAGCAAAATGTTTAGTCAAAAAAGTTATTCGATTCGCCATAAATTTAAATATAGTTTTTTTAGAGAGCTAAAACCAAATCTGACGCCCGTTTAGAATAAAGAAATTCTGTTAATATACTTCATTCTGTTGGCATAATTCAATGCATCCTTCAGATCAACTAAAATTCATTTATTTCATTTTAAAAAAAATGGTTTCATCCTCTGATACCCATGTACCAAATCAAGCACACTGTGCGGAATGCCGGCTGCGTAATAGCCGAAAAACGTGTTTTTCTACAAACTGTAGTGTCAAAACGGCTCAAACCATTTTGATGAAACTTCTTTACCGCTTTGGGTGCAAATTCCAATACAACAATTTTATTATCTTTCAAATATGAAACTTGGATGTTCCGAGAGATTTATAGTTTTCGGATTATATGAAAAAACTATTTAATAATGAACAGGTTTCCATAGAAACCAGGACAGAATCTGTATAATTAGGCAAGCAGTTTTTTTTGTCTTGCCGATTGCTTCGCCTTTTCGCTGGAAGAAAATAGACATATCACTGAACAGGTAATATCACAAAATCTAACAGCTCGCAGTTTTTTGTCGTACCTGTAGTATTCCCCTCCCTCCCCCCCCCTCCTGTATGCATATTATGCTATGTTTTATCTCGATTGAGTTGACAGTTATTTTAGCTGCTAATATACTAATCTGTAAATAGGGATGTCCTTGGGCAATCATTGTGGATGATTATCCCAAAATTATGTAAGATTATGAATAAACATGAATTACTTACTTTGTCCTCTAAATTGGATACCTTTCCAAGGGCCTGGTTTGTGATTGCCATTATTTAATAATTAACCAAGATAATGCTCCTACTTCTAAATTTAATAATAATGCTAATAACCGTAATGATAATCAAGTTTATTGCTTTCATACTTAATCAAATATATTCAAATTAATAATGGGCGTGGTTACTAAAGAACAATCTCCTTCCTAACATTTATCTTTATTCATAAAAATTAAAATAATAAACTGTTACAAGAGTTTAACCATGGAATGATTTAGACAAGACCTAGCCATTAACAGTTCTAACATAAATATCTTATCTGTAATAATTAGTGTTGATGTTCCTTCAGCATCTCTCAATCGGGTTCCCCTTGCATATCTTAAGTCATGGAGTATAAAGAAGACAGAGCATCTGTCGTCTTCCGGAAGCTTAGGTTGAGGTAGTAGATTTCCTCGGAGTTCGGTACTCAAGCGCAAAGTCAGCAGTGGTAAGTGTCCTTTCTTTGCTTCCTCGGCTTCGGTTCCCCTCTTTCTTCGTTGTTCTTCCTAAGAGGGGGTCGAAGACTTTGTTGGTTGGTTAGATCTCCGTCACAGGGCAGTACCTTTTTCGTGATTGGCCAACTAGTTTTATAGAGGGAGGGAATTCAGGGATTTCAGCGCATAGTTGGAGTTAGTAAGGACATTAAACCCCAAACAAAGAGAATAAAAAAGGTTGGCTCTGACGGAAAATTAAATTTAATAAACAAAAACAAAATAAAATAAGATTTTCTGCTCATTAGAATTGTATAAATACATCACAAAACTGATATAATATTTTTTTTCTGTTCGTATTTCGACCACGTGGCGATTCTAGTATTGAAAATAAATAAACAAAAAAATATTTTAAAAAAATCTGACTACATAGTTGAAATTAGCACTGAAAATCATGTATCTAATAAACAAAAACATGTCGGAAGAATATACCGAAATTATTTCAAAAGTCATAATTTAAATTAAAATAATTATTTTTAAATAAAAAAAATAAAAGTCCGGTTGGTTTACAATCGAAATGAAAAAGACTACTATTGAAGTGAAAAAAGTTAAATTTCAATTGCAATAGATTATAATTGAAATGGAAAACATTACAATTGAAATGGAAAAAGTTACAATTGAGATGTAAAAGGTTACAATTGATTTGGAAAATGTTGCAATTGACTTGGAAATGCTTATTATTAAACGGTGGCTTAAGTATGATTCTTGTGTTCCATGGCAATCATGTTTTGAGATCTCCTATGTTTCTAACTAAAAATTTGAAGATATGCTTGTGTGTTATACATAATAATACAATGTTAGCCATTAATTATACTATTGCTTCATACTATTATATAAGTGGACAGTCCGTTTTTCTCAAGGTCTCCGCAAGGTTTAGCAATTATGGAATCTACTGATTTTTCATTAAAATGTAATTAATAAATTGTTAAGAGAACAATTACCAAACTTGCGTATGTGTCGTAGCCATGAAAACTGCAAGTTGACGACAAAAACTTATTATGGGTGAAATTATTTGGGTTTAACGTAATTTTGCAAATAAACTGGGAGGGTAAGAAAAAAAATGATGTTTGCGCAGCTATTGTTTGCCAAGTTTTTTTACTCAAATGAAATGGAATAAATATTATTCTTCCACTTTGTATTTTTCCCAGTAATTAAAACTGCCATTAGAATGGGTCCCCCTTTCCGAGCAATTATTAAACTATTGAAACATTGTTGAACGAAAGTGCGACTGCATTTATAAACAGTAAAATAAAAAAATGAATCATGGAAAAGAACAGTACTGCAGTTATAAATCTACGAATGGTGGCAGTAAGGAAAAGAAAATACCGAGTCAACGTGCCAGACGAAGCAAAACAAAGAGAACGTTTACAAAAACTGAATACCTTAACTGAACCAGCTAAACGACAACGAAAAAATGACGTTTTAAGAAATTGGAAATTTGAACAGACATGGAAAGATGAAAAGGGGAGAAAACCTCAATGAAAAATCAAATAGGAGAAGTAAAATCTAAAAAAAAAGCGGCGTAATAGCTCAAAGCTATACCCTCAGACTGAGGATAGCCAAGGTTAGGCCGAAACGCGCAGAATCATGTCTTTCTCTTTCATTAACTTTCATGGTTCATCTATTATGTTTTACTTTCTTTTCTTCCTTTCGCTTTTCTTCATCCTTTTATACCTCAACACTTCACTTCCTGTTTCTTATTACGTCATCATATTCTAATTCTTGCTGAAGACTATTCATTTGAGGATATAGTCCTTTAAAAGCTTGGGTCAATGTTATCAATTGCATAACAGACCTTCAATCTGCCAGTGGAATCGTTCATCGTGCTTTCAAAGCTGTATGTAATACACAATTACATTGTTAGACAATGATAACACTGGGGAACAATTTTTGACATAATTTTTGTTGAGTTCGATTTTTAGCTGTTTTAAAGTTAAATAGACATACTAATTTCAAAACTGTATTTAGTTTTCTTCTATCACGTCAAGTTTTATCTCTGCATCTTATCACTTGAAGTGTAACTTTCTCCACAATGGAACTTTATTTGGTCCAATACCAATTATGAAGATAAAAGAGAGTCATTGATTTGTTGCAATATGACAAGCACAAATGAATAATTTGTGTTGACCTTAAAATGGGTTGCTTCCTTCTTGGTCAGCAACGCGGATATACCAAGTGTCTCTGTTTTTACTTTCTTGTACGAAGTGAAGGAAGTATTGTAATCGCGAAAATTTTCGGATTTCAGATTTCAACGGAAATATCCATTTTAACTATCCCTGAACCCATTTTGACTAGTTTCGTCGTGGCGTCTGTACTTGCGTACGTTCGTATCTCTCATAACTCAAAAACTGTTTTCCGTAGAAAGTTGAAATTTTGTATTTAGGATTGTTGTAAAATCTAGTTGTGAACCCCCCTTTTTGGTCACTGTTTGATCACCAGAAGTGGTACTTTACTTGAAGGTCATAATTGATTTCCATAAAAAATTATATTGAAATACTAAGAAAAACTTCTCAAATTTAGTATTCATAACTTATATACTGATTTAAATAACATTATAGATTTTGGTCTAAATTGGAAAACCGGAGGCAGTACTTTACTTGACGGTCATAATAAACTTTCATCAAAAATTATTTAATGTAAAACATCTCAAATTTGATAAATATGACTTTTATATCGATATGAATGCATTTTCTAGATTTTGGTTAAAATTGGTGAGCCGAAAAGGGTACTTTACTTGAAGGCCATTATTAACTTACATCAAAAATTATATTAAAATTAAATACAAAAATCATATGTTTCGGTAATAAAGGTTACAAACTCAATTTGGTTTCCAAACAAATTAAACATTTTTATTAATTGTTTTAAGTTTTAAAATTGAGTGTTAAATACTGGTCTTCCTCACCATTTGTGAGATCAACAAGTCTGCAGCAGGAGAATAAGATATTACTTAAGTCGGTTTTTCCGCTTAAAATGTCGAAACTGTGATAGTGACAGTTTTAATGTTGTCACGGAACATGAAGAAATCTCTTGGAAAATAGTTACCTATTGAAGGAAAACGACATATAATAACGGACGGAGACCTCCAGAAACAAGAGTGTGTTTGTGTGTGTGTGTGTTTGTGTGTCAATAGATGGATGTCGCGACACCGAGTGTCGTTTTTGAGATACTGCAATCTTCGGAAACTAGTAACCAAATTCAGGATCACTTTTTGAGCCACCTATTTATAGTTTAATAAACGTACAAGGAAGTCATGTGTTGTCCACATCAGATATTTTGTGTATGTGGGACAGCAGAGCTCGTTAGAAGCATTAGATGCAGTCAAATTGGCCGTCAGGATCTGATCTCAAATCTGGTGATCCTCATATTCTACCTCTGACATTTGTCGATATGAACATTGTATTTCCACCTCTGCATATAAAACAAGATCTCATGAAGCAATATGTTAAATCTTTGCCAACTGAAGGTGACTATTTCAAGTATCTCATTACGGCATTTCCAAGTATGTCTTTTGAAAAGATAAAAACCGGTGTGTTTGACGGCCCACAGATTCGGCAGCTCGTTAAAGATGAAAGTTATATCGAAACAATGACATAATTAAAAAAAATGCTTGGATGACATTCAAAGACCTTATAAAAAACTTTCTTGGAACACATGAGCACAGAATTACACCAATTAATAAAGTCGACGAGTGTAAGGTTTAGAAAATACCTTATTAAACAATGAACAAGTTACATAATATAAATAATGAACTACAGATAGACTCTACTAAAGATATTATAACTAGACTTAAAGGTAATATAGTGAGGGTGTTTCACATTCTCTTATTCATTCTAATACTGATTGATCTGTCCATTTCAGATAGGCTTTTATACATACAATAGGAGAAGGGATGATTAAGGAAACAGCAATTGTTTTAACGCTGATAAGCAGGAAGCATAACAATAAGTTCCTGGGTTATAAACCCTATTTAATAACTAATATTTCCTGGGTCAATGTCATGTGTAAACTCACAGTAATTGTTAAACAACTATTGCAGACCTTATATTAATCTCTCTCTCTCTCTCTCTCTCTCTCTCTCTATATATATATATATATATATATATATATATATATATATATATATATATATATATATATATATATATCCTTTGTATGAATAACATTATTCTCTGTGAATAGCATATTTTGCATTTTTTTTTAAATTCCTTTGTATGCACATTTTGTATGAATTTTGAGACAAAGAGGGTGTATCTTGTATCTCAAAAAGTTGATGTGATAGACAAAAATTGGGGACAGTTTTGGATTTAGAGACCAAAAGTTAGATAATAGCAAGTGTCAGATCTAAGTCAACGATATATGTGTTTCCCAGTGTAATCATTGGAAACATACTTTCTCTAATGCCACCATACTAAAAAGTACTTACTTTGAAAATGAGAGATTTAGTAGCTATCATTTTAGTTTTCTGTCAACTATTTGAATCTATATTTCTATGAAAAACATTTCGAATGAATTTTCACTAAGATATTCTTCATTGAGAACGATATCATTTAAATAACTATAAAAATTGAAGAATTTGGTCAGGGAAGTTGGGCGTGTTTTCTTTAATTACGTTAAGTTAAGATTTTTTATTTAGGATTTTTGAAAAATCTAGTCGTCTCAACAGCCGAATTTGGCCACTGACCGATATTTGTACCCAAAACGCGACATGAACAAACCAAAATTTCTGCAATGCGTTTTGGGTATTCCAATTCGGTCATTGTCCGATATATGTATGCTCAATACGTAAATATACGTTTGCTCAATAACCGAAATAATCTTTCACTTCGGTCTTTGAGTAAATTCAAAATACCCACAACGCGTTAGTAAATACCACTTGCGTAAATCAGTTACCTAATCTTCCTACGGATGAGCATTGTCTTCAAACTTCAAACGGCTATTAATTTTTGACGTTAAAAAATGAAATTTTTTCTCTTAGTCCATCAATCAATCAAAAATCAAATCAATTTGAAAACAAAAAATGTCAATTCATTTAATATATTCCATTTTTTGTTAGTTTAACTAATTAACGTTTTATTGTAACAATTTAATTTAAATTGAATGTTGAAATAAATTAAAGTTTATTGAAAGTAAATGAAAACTGAATATAATTTTAAATCGTTTTATTTTCTAAATACGTAGCAGTTAGCTTGACCGAGATTTTCAACAAAAAATAGATTGCTCTAAAAAAAGCTCTACTCCACTCCCGCAACCATTTCCATTTTTCACACAGTTCAATTAGCACTATTTCCAGTTCTGTGTTGTTGAGTTGTTGTTCGTTCTTCTTTTTCCGTGTTTTATTTGGTTTTGTTTAAGGAGAATGGAACAAAATTTCAATATTAACATGAATCGTTTGATGAGTGAAAAAAATGTTGCTTCTTATCGCACACTTCTTATTAATCATACGAAGAAATAATTGCCGAAGTGAAAGAGGCGAAAGAAAAAAAGAAAAATGGAAATCCTTTAACTTCCAAAGAATATCATCGCCTAAATCGTTTTGATGTGATACATATCGGTCATAAAGAACTGTTGATCGAAAAAGCTGAAGAGCAAATTACTGATATAAAATATTTCTGCCTTATTGAAGAAATGTTCAATGCAATTTATATCATCTAAAAGTTGGTCATAAAAAAGAAAAAGGAACGGAGGCTGAATTAAAGAAGAAATTTTGCAATATTACCAGAGAGGTGATCAAAATTTATTTAGATTTTTGTGAAGCTTGTAATTTGAAGAAAAAATCTAAGAAGAAAGGACTAGTAGTGAAACCAATGATAATGTCAGCTTTGAACTCTCGCTGCCAATAATATTAATATGTTTCTAGGTAATCCAGAAGCTGGTAAATAAATGGAACTCGGCGAAACTTGTTCATGGAAAATCACGCCATTCACAAATTCAGGGATCTGTCGAACGTGCCAATCAAGATTTAAGGGACAGTCTGGTAGCATGGATGGCTGATAACAACACTTCTGATTGGGCAAATAGTCAGCGGATTGTTCAAAATACAAAAAACAATAGCTACCATTCTGGAATAAAAATGACGCCTTAGTAAGCTTTGTTCGGTGCTCCACAAAAAAATGGATGCTCGGATTTCGTCCTCACCGCTGAAGTATGTAATCGGAAATTCAGTGAAGAGGAACTTGAACAAGAATTATAGCAGATTCAAAAAAGCCTGGATCGAGACCAAATTGATGACGAAGCTGACTAAAACGAGGATAAACCCACACCATCTGAAGGTAAAAGTGATGACCAAGTGTTAGTTTGTTGAGTGTGCTGTGACTCATATACTGACAGCACAAAATGTTTTGAATTTACTGAAGATTTTCATCCAAAATGTGCTTTTGAACAAGGAGTGAGTTCTGATTTGCCACTCTGTTTAATTTTCTCTATGAAAATTCCCATAGAAACTGCTAGAGACAAGTGCAAAGCTTGATTGAGCAACCAAGCAGAGAAAATGTTAAAGCATTCAGAAAAGAAGCTAACCCCTGTATCTGTTGGGGACAATGGGTTAACAAACATTCCCGAAGTTGACAGTGAGAGATTATGTCCTAGAAATGTGATGGAAGTGGTCCTGGGTGTAAGTGAAGGATTTCACTGGCTTGGCAGGCAAACTATATAAACAGTTTACCAGTAGTCAATTCCAACCTATAAAAAAAAAGTTCATTAAAATTGCAGATGTGCCTAATGAACTAATTAATGTGAGAAAAGAAGCAATGTCGGCTACTGGATCCAAACAAGGTTTTATAAAATGTACTGGAAGAATTGTGCTCAGAAATCCTGCAAATGTCATAAAGCCAATCTGAAATGCAATTCCAAATGCGACAAAAGTACTTCTTGTGAAAATAAGTAGACTTTCTTCTTTCCCATAAATAGATTTTTATAACTTATAACAATATGACTAATTTATTTAGAATTAAATTTTTTTTAAAGTTTGGATTGAGTTTTTTTTAGAATCTTAAGTAATGCTTTGTAATAATTAAGAAGGAGTTTCTTTTGCATACTACTTGAGTTGTAAAAAATTGTAATGTATGCATTGTTGATTTAAATTCTGTAATTTTTAATTAATGCCAACATATTAACAGATTTTTTAATTTTAATTGCATCATTTTTTATTTTTATACTACTGTCTACTCTTGATAACTTGAATATCTAAGGAATTTTAAATCACTTCGAGTTATGCACAGTTTGAGTTAAGATAGTTTGAGTAATACAGTTTATTTATTTAATGTGATACATGCATCTACCCATGGAGGGTCATTAGCATTACTACATAGATATGTTTAACAACTAAATTTTTCCATAATAATAGTATGATATTTCTTTTGGAATCACTTTTTCACAATTTCAATGAGCTATATAAGGTTACAGATTTGACACTTTTTTAAGAACTTGAACATACTTTGAACACAAGTTTCACTGTCACCAAGAGCGATGTCCAGTCTGTTGTTGATGTTGCAATGTCGCCTTGCATCCTTAAGGGTCTTGCAGTCCAGCAGGATGTGCTCCACGGTCCGAGGTACCTTGCAGGTATTACAGGTCGGTGGGTAAAGCCCTTTTAGAAGAAAGGTGTGCGTCAAGGCTGTATGCCCGCTACGTAACCTGGCCAAGACTACTTCTTCTCGGCGGTTTCTCCTTTCGGCAGTTTTCCAAACCTCTGGAGTATCTTTAATTTGTCCCAATTTGTTGCTTGTCCTGCTCCACTCGGAGGTCCACGAAGCGTATATTCTTTTTTTTTACATACTTGCGCCAGTCCAAGGCAGTTGTCTTGTTGACCTGTGTTACCTCAGTAACAGGATCCGTCCTTGAAGCAATGTCAGCCCCCTCATTTCTCCCAATGCCCAAATGAGATGGAACCCACAGGAATTTTATTACTTTTCCTGAATGCGTGCATTCCCTCTCAAGAAGTTGAATTTTCATAACCAAAACATCTTTAGAGTTCCTGTTTTCTAACGACTTGAGAGAGCTTAAAGAATCTGAATCTATCAAATGGTATTTATGCTTGTGTTTTACTATGAGGGTTAGGAATTTCCAAATTGAATAAAGTTCTCCTGTGTATACACTATTTGTTTCTGGTAGCATGAATTTTTGGCAAATGGAGTCCATGACGATTGCACATCCAACATCAGAGTTAGATTTAGATGCATCGGTGAACCAAAAACAGTAGTTGGAATACAGCTCTTCCCGTTCTTTGTAAAGTTGTTGATACACATGATGAGGTGTTGTGGGCTTCGAAAATGCTGATAAAGGCACTGATTTCTTTGGAATTTTAAAGAATTCTGGCAACGTGATTTGTAGGTTATTTATCAATTTTTTTGATCTACCATGGAAGCATTTACATGATGGGTTATGTGTTTCATTTACAGTTGGGTGTACCGTGGCTTGGTGCACAATAAGGCTTTTCCGTGACATCAGTGTGCCAAAATATGCCAATGCCAAATATTTCCTTCTTGTTTCTAAAGAGGGCTCGCCACTCTCTGCATACAAACTTTCGACGGGTGTTGTCCTGAATGCACTGATGCAGTGGCGAAGTCCTTGGTTATGTACTGGATCCAAAAGTTGTAATGTTGTCGCACTTGCTGAGCTGTAGGCGATAGTCCCATAATCGATAATAGGCCTGATCAGGGTACGATACAGCATTAATAGTGTTCGCCGGTCTGATCCTCACTGAATGCTGGCCAGAACCTTTAATAAATTTAGGCCTTTTTGGCATTTTAACTTCACTTGGCGGATTTGTTGGGACCAAGTTAGTTTTTTATCGAAGTAGATCCCTAAGAATTTGATGACATCTGCATAAATAATCGGTTGATTTAATAGAGATAATGAGGGATGAGTTAGGCATTTTGTTTTTCTGCAAAAATGTACGACTACTGTTTTTGAATTCGAGAAGCTGAAGCCTGTAGTTCTGGACCATGCTTCAAGGTTTTCCAATGTTTTTTGCAACCTCCATTCAATATATTCTAGAGACTTACTATTTATGTAAATTGCGAAGTCATCAGCAAATAGAGAACATTTCACATCAGCTGATGTTGTCTTTACAATACTATTTATGGCTACTAAAAACAGCGTTACACTCAGAGGAGATCCTTGGGGTGTACCGTTTTCCTGTAGTTGCATTTTAGAAAGATTAGGGCCAACTTTCACTTGGAATGTGCTCTCTTCAAGAAAGTTTTTGATAAACGTCAGCAATTGCCCCCTGAGTCCGACTTTTGATAGCGTGCTGACCACATTATATCGCCACATCGTATCTTATGCTTTTTGGATATCTATAAAGACAGCTACCAGGTGCTCTTTATTTGAGAAGGCAGTCTGAATTTCATTTTCAAGCTTGATTATTTGGTCAAGGGCAGAGCGGTTTTTCCTGAAGCCACATTGAGAAGTGGAGAAAAAGTTTTGTGCGTCCAAATAATATCTCAGTCTATTGTTTACCATTTTTTCAAGAGGTTTCAACACACACGAAAGTAGAGATATAGGCCGATAGTTATTGACTTTTACGTCTTTAGGATTTTTTTTAATTGGTATGACTATCGCCGTCCTCCATGTTTCAGGAAAAAATCCTGTTGTCCAAATTCTATTATATATGGAAAGAAGAAATGATTGAGCAATTAAAGGCATTTTTTTCAAAAAAATATATGGAATCTGATCGGATCCAGGAGTGGATTTAGTTTTACATTTGTTCAGGGTATTCTGAAGTTCAGCTAGACTAAATGGGTGATTGTAAATTTCAGAATCTTGTGTATGGAATTCGATCGAGTTTTTCTCTTGCTGACTTTTATACTGCAAAAAATCTGAATTATAGTTGTCTGTTTTCGACATGGAAGAGAAATAGGTTCCTAAAGCATTAGCAATTTTTAATGGTTCAGTTATGATTTGATTGTCATATTGAATCGTAGAAACAGTCTCACATTTTTTGGATCCTTGAATCGCATTCACTTTTTTCCACACTTCTTTAATGGTACTATTATTATTAATAGAGCTAACATAGTTAGTCCATGATTTTTTTTTATTTGCCCTCAACACCTTGTTTGCTATTGATCTCATTTTTTTGAATTCATTTAAATGTTCTGTTAATTTTGTTTTTTTGAATTTATTGAAGGCCCTTGTTTTGTTCATTATTGCAATGCGGCAATCTTCATTCCACCAAGGGCCTAGGCTTCTGTCGCTGAATATTTTCTTGCATGGAATACTTTTCTCTGCAGAATTAAGGATGCTTCGGTTGAAGAAAGAAATGCTTTCCCCCACATCTATTACTGTATCTTCCATTTTTTCTATTTCGTCTTCTATCAAGGATGAAAACTTTTTCCAGTCGGCTTTTTTGAATGACCACTTCGGAATTTTATCAAAATTAGTATTACCATCAAACTTTATAGTGATTGGGAAGTGATCACTTCCGTACAGAATGTCCTTAACACTCCAATGAACTTTGTGAAAAATTTTAACATCTACAAACGACAAATCAATAGCGGAAAGTGTGCCGTTTGTACAAATATGAGTTGGGGAACCATCGTTAATTAGAATTAGAAAATTGTTATTATCAATAAATCTTTCGATTTATATAGGAAACTATTCCTCTATTTTTGTAGTCGGACAGTGAGGAACCCACAATTTGTTGTGCCCATTCAGATCTCCAACTAGAATAACAGGTCTTGTAAGTTGGTCAACTATTTCTTGGAGATCATTGACAGTGAAATCTCGATTTGGTGGCATGTAAATGTTGCAAACTGTAATAGGTTCAGGTGTGTATATTTTTGTGGCTACAACTTCTAAAGAGGATTTAATATTTATTGGTTCTGAATGGACATCTTTTTTAACCATTGTGGCTACTCCTCCCCAGGCTGACTTGCATTCAGGTCTATCTTTGCGATAGATGTTATAATTTTTTAAATTTACAATCTGAGATTTCAAAAAATGTGTCTCTTATAAACCCCAGCAAATTGGATTTTCTTCAGTTTGCATCAATTTGAAATATTCATAATGTTTGTAAAACCCGTTACAGTTCCACTGCAATTAATGTTTTTCTATTTTTTACCATAATTTGCAAATATAGAAAAAGATATAGTCGGAAAACTTGTTTCTAATTAATCTTCAGTGCTATCCTCCGTGTTTATTTCATTTTCTATTGAGTCCCATCTTTTTTTCAGGAGCTTTGATATCTTTAATTTTGAACGCCGGTCTGTTATAAGGCTTCTAGTGTCTGCTAGCATATTCTTAAGACCCTCTGTATTGTGTGTGAATTCTTGAACCAATTTAATGAAATTTTTCGTGTTTGACGACATTGCAATCAACTTAACCATATTGTCGAATGATATTGGGTATTTCTGCTTGTTTTCTTCAATTGCCTGCCGAACATCTTCAAGGTTGGATCCTGAATTTATACCCGTCTTTTTTAATTTTTTTGATTTTTTGCTACCAGACTGAGTACCTGCCATTGGTGGAAATTCTTCAAAATTAATAATTTTTTCAATGTCTTCTTGAGAATCTAACGTTAGATTCATTTCCACAGTAGATACGGTAGAAGGAGGAGGGCTAGAGTGACATCGTTTGATTCCAGAAATTACAGTAGGGGATAAAATTGAATTATTGCTAATATCTACAGCTGGTTCTATAATATATTTGATATCGACATTGTTGTGGTTGTTGTCCCCCTGGTTACCAGGCAGCTGTTTCTTGAACTCGTCACTGGTAATGTCTATATTGGTCTCTATTGAGGTGGGAGTGTCGTCAGGGCAACTGACCTGAACTGGCTGTACGGTAATACTGTGGTTAGAAAACATATGATTAGGTGTATCTAATAGGGAGCGATCAGCACTTGTTTTTTCAATTATATTGGAATGCAAATTTATTAATATACTATCTTGTTCAGTATTATGAGATTCTTCAATGTTGTCATGTTCACACTCAGGGCAATCAGTTGATATATGACCCGGCTGCTTACAAATGAAACAAGTGACAATGTCTTCACTGAAAAAAATTCTATAAGAGACATTGTCGTGCTTTATTAGTAAGGATGATGGCAGTTTACTGAGGTCTTCAGGTGGGATGTAAACTTGCCGCGGAAACTGAGAACATGGGCCAATCTTGGATCTTGATATCCGGCTCTGAGAAAATACATAGGCGAAACTAATCTCAAACCTATGCTTTTGAGTTCTTTCTCAATGGACTCGTGAGGAATGGAAGGGCAAGCGTTTGAAATTATTATTCGTTTGGCCGGATTGACCAGTCGTTTTATAAAAATGTCTTTATTGTCAATAAATATTGATTTGTGATTTTTTTAAAGGCTGTCTACTGCTTCTTTATTACTGAAGTGTATGCAAAATCGAGAGTTGGATATTCGGGAGGTATAGTGGATGAATTTTGGATCAATCAAGGCGGCAATTTTGAGGACATATTCTTTTTGTTTGATGCCTGGAAATGTGTGTAAAATGATGGCATTTTCTCGTTTTGAAAATCGCTCCGTAGCAGTGGCTTGGGCATAACTGGTAGTTGTTACTGGTGGGTTGAGGTTATGTGGGACTTTTGATACATTTCTTGATTGGTTATTTTTCAATTCTATTTGCTTCTGACTTGTCGGTTGCATCGTATTAGAAGAAAGTGAGGACATTGTAAGGTCTGCCGATATCGCTGCAGAGCCCAAAGCTCTGGGTGCCTATATACGGCGAATAATCGCCTAAGTTCTTATAAATGCCTGTTTTCTATTAAGTAATGGAACACGCGCCCTCAAATTGTCCAATTTGCACACAATAAAGTCTATGAAAGCATAAATAACACTTATAAATAGGTAAAACTTGGAGACTGACCTGAAGCGTGACTTCTTCATGTAGGTTCCAAACAGCTGATCCCTAATACAGTTTAGTTCCTGGACATTTTGTGTTATAGAGCTTATATTTTATTCCATGATTGAGGTTTAAATTAAGGGAATTTTCGATAGAATGGTGAAATATGGAGTATTTTTTTACAGCTGCTACATGTATAGGTAGGTCTGAGAGCTGTTATGTTGATAATTGGGTCTTTTACAGTAAATTTAATGATTTTCAGAATGTTGTAGATTAAAAAACAAGATTTCCAAGAAATGCTATAATCAAGTCTATGCCTGGTGATTAACTTAACTGACTGAGGGGCTCAAGTGACATTGCAACCTATTATGGCATCTTTGGTATAGTGCTTAATTATAATGTCAAGCATGAGAATTTGAATAATAAAAGAATCTTTGAAATGTAGGTAATGATTTTAATAATTATGTCCTGCACCAAATTCTTTGAGTTATAAAGGTAAATAGTTCATTCCTTTAATATGAAGAGGTACAATTTTTACCAAAATCACTTAATAGAGTTCTTTAATCTAACAGCTGTTTCTTAATGTGATTTAGTTTCGATCATTTTGGTATGTGAATGTGTGATCTGTATTTGACTGGGAATAAAAAATAAATAAAATAATTAAATAATGCATATGAAAAATAAACAGTCAAAGTAATAAAAATATACAGTTGTTGTGGTTATACCAAAACGAACTTATTTACATTAAACTAGCTGTGATGTCTTGGTTCTTTCTTCTATCTAGGTTGGGTTCTCTTTCTTGTTCCACATATCAGCCCAGGGTGGCTTATCAATTTAGTTCTCTATGATATTATGATGAACCGAACCATTTGGTTAAAAATTTAGAAAGACTCATGATAGAATGCACTCCTTTGTCGATTTGTGAGTGCCTGTTTTGGTGACAGCAATTTCATAATTATTGTAAACGTGTAACATGTTTAAATTTTTGGTCTTGTAAAATGTATTGCTTTAGTGCCTCTTTGAAATATGCTGTTAATGTGAATGCACGAGTTAATGTCTTATTTTGACTAAACACTTAGAGGATCAGGAAAAACTTGGTATTATCGAAAAATTTGAGTTATCAAAGATTTTGAGTTATCAAGAGTCGACTAATTTTCTAAATGCAACAATTGTTTTGATTTCCTATACCTGATCCAGCAATTATCATATCTGGAATTAATATTTTAGGTATCTTTTGTACCATCAGTATTATTATTTTAGTGCTCTTTATTATGATTTTTTTCTTAAGTAAGGAAGAATTTTTTCCCTCCACGACCGTGTGTGATATGAAAAACACACAAATGTGTGATATGAAAAACACGACAAGTGTGTGATATGAAAAAAAAAGAGTAAAAAAAGTATGTTTCTAAAATGAAAATTTTTTTGTTTATAAAAATAGAAATTTATTAATTTATAAAAATAAATATTTAATGCAGATATTTTATTGTTCATATCCTTATGATCTTCGATGTTATTGTCAAAAAAGTGCTCTATTCTAGTTATTATTTTGAATACCAATTCTCTTAGAGAAACAAGTGGTGAACACTGCAGTTTTTTATTTTATTAACTTTTGATATTGTAGGATCAACATAATTTATGATATCTCTTTAGATTCATATTTTTGTTGTTTTCCTGTCGAATAATTTTTCTTGTTTCTTGAACAAATGTACCTATTTTCAGACATCAGCAATTTTTTTCTGTTGATTAGCCTTTTTTAATTCAACACATAAAAGATCTCTATGGCATCAAACTCCATTATACATTTTAGATTCAACTCTAATTAGGAATAAAAAATTGTTAATTACAGCGAAAAAAATAATTGTTTCTACTTATTCAGCTATAATGCCTTTGTCTCTGTTGGGGGACTACAAAAAAATTTGATAGTTCAAAACATAAACGGTCTCAATGGCATCAAACTTCATTATAAATTTCAGCTTTACTTAGATTCAAATCTAAGTAGGTATAAAAAAAGACTATGTGTTTTCCTTGGCCTCTATGAGCAGCACCATCAGAATTTATAACATTATGGAAGCTGTGGATCCACTACTTTTTTTCAAGAAGAGTGACGATCCTACTGCCCTTGCATCAGTCCTTAGCCCAATGTTTTTCAATTGTACAACATGCTGTAGGATGCATTGTGCGTGTCACAAGGTGGGAATGCACTGCTAAAAACTATTGATCCTACTTATAAAATGCATTGGATCATTTTTGTAAGAAATGTTTTTAGCTTCAATTTATAACTATAGAATTTTTTCTACAAGCAACAATTTTCAAATTTTTTTTTCTGTAAGCGAAAAACTGAAAAATGTCCGGGATTTTTTTTCTCTCAATTTGGCTGAGCTGTTTTGAATTTTCAAATTTTTATCTAGTCCCCCAACAGAGATATTGTAGCTGGAAAATTACAAAAAAACTATTTTTTCAAAATTTTAGTTAAATCGAATTTCCCTCTAAAAGAAGTATTTTTATTTCATATCTCAGCGAACAATTCGTTTTAGCACTTTTCATCATGTAATGCAGCATATTTCTGTGTGGAGAAGGAGATGTTGATGTTGAGAATCCATACTCTGACACAGTATCACAAATAACCTTTAGTGTCTTTACTATGAAATTCATTGATGATCTTAACTTATCCGCATCATTCATCACTGCACTTGGCTTAGCAGAATGCTTCTTTGCAGCTAGTTGTTTTCTCTGGATAATACAGTGTGTGAACGTAATTTCTGAATCCCCAACTGCCTTTATTTTTGCATTCCCTGATTGGTAGCCAGTCATACTTGCAGTACTATCTGTACATATGCTTTCGCATTCGCCAGTCTGCTATAAAGTATTTCGGAGCTAGTGGTCTGTCCAGGTAAGTCAAGGCAGCTACATAATTCTTCCCTAATGCCCTCAACTTCAGTATATCTCAAGAAATAAAATAGAATTGCTTAGTTATTGATGTCAGTTGAGTCATCAAGTTGAATCACAAACTTCACTTAATAATTGAATATGACTGGCTGTCTTGTTTTTAAAAATGTTTTATTATTATTATTAATAATAATAAAACTGGTCCTATTGTTAGACATGTGTTGTCGTTTTAAATAAAACCTGGTTCTTTTTGTAATGTGAGTTTTATTTATATATTTATTTTCAAATGTAATTGTTTAAAATCTGAGTTTGGTAGAAGAATAGAAATATGCCTATAATCATTTTCTGATGGGTTTGTGTTTTATAACACATTATCCAGTAGTACATTGATTTACTCTGTATTCATAAAAAAATTGTCATGTATCAGTATTGGACTGCAATGAAATTTTGAAGTATTATTTCAGAGTTATGTTGATGAAGAACAACTGTGCAAACAAAATATACCAAGTGTTGTTCCCAAATAGTTTATCAATTATAAGTAAAATTAGGATGCATGGGGATAGATAGAGCCCAAAACAACAAGGTATGTGTTTCATATCATGTTATTATGTGTTCTTATCCTGCTATATGTGTTTCCTGATAGTCTGAAATAATTATTATTTATTACCATAGATTTCATAAGGATTGTTTTGAAAATGTAATTTTCTTACAAATATACTCAATTCTAAACTATTTCCAAAAGTTTAGGTGCTTGTCATGTGTTTATTAATTACTGCTTTGGAATATCTCATTATTATTATTTATTTTTCACACTTTCTTTGCTATTGCCAGAAATATTCACATATCTTAGGGTTAGCCTCAAATTTTAAATTATATTTAAAAACTTCCTGATGAAAATCTACATAAACTTTAATAAAATTTACATAAACAAAATAATCATAATTATAGGAATGAAATGAACATTCACTCATTCTATGTTCTGTTTCACCTTAACAGATCACTCTATCTGTCGCTAAGTGAACTAGGGATGTATTAGCTCCAAACAGCTTTGATTTCAAATCAATTTTAACAGATTTCCACTCCTCTTCTTATAATAAATTTGTCCCTCAATCTTAAGGCCGAAGGTGGCGTGACAAGGAAAAGGGATTGCCAGGATTCATTTTATTCCTATAATTATGATTTTCGTCTGGAAGTTTTAAATATAGTTTAGTGTAATTGGGAATCGTCCGGTTAACACCAATTAACTGACAATATTTCAAACCAGTACTTTTATTCTCAAGTAAAAATAACAAGCCGGGGCAATTTATTTAATAAGTATAAATTATACTTATAGTTCAATTGTGAGAATATAGTACTGTAGTAGAACAAAGATTTATACAGGCAACAATACACAATATGAGAGAACTCTGCTGAGAACAACTTTTTCAGGGAGGTAATTAATAGGCTTGCCAATGAACACTCAAGATAATTTGACTATTGAAATTTGCAAAAAGAAAATTAGTTAATTGATAATGTTTAGCGGAAAAACGAAAAATGAAATAATTAATTTTATATACATTGGCAAACCCATTTTACAACCATAACCTCCCTGGCGCTGATATCACTATCACTGATATCACCAGTCGCCACATCACTCCCCCCAATGACATCGGCACAGAACCGCACCTTAGGCTTCACCTCTCTACCAGATCGAGTGCGGTAACCAGGTTGCAACGTAGGAGGGTTTGCGTCGAGGTCATTCGGATGGTCGCCTGAAGGTCCTGCGGCAGGTGTAGGAGTGGGTCGATCTCTGGTGGCGGTGCTTTCTCCGTTGCCGTCTAGGAGATGGGCCGGCATCAGTCGATCCATGGATATGACCTTCCGAACGGAAGGCAGCTGGACAGTGAAGGTCTTCTCTTCCCTCGAGATGACATTAAAAGGGCCAGAGTAGGGAGGAGTCAGCGACTTACGGACGTGGTCATCCCTCAGAAACAAATGACTGCCGTGCCCTAAGTCTCGGTGGACGAACGTCTTGGCTGTGCTGCTGCAGTGAGGAGCTGGGCGAAGGTCCTTCATGGCCTGGCGAAGAGACCAACGTCGACTCGGTGTCTTCAGGACGTCTGGAAGGCTCGAAGAACTCGCCATGAGACGTATACCTATGCCACCGCTCGATGCACCCGTTGGACTGCGGATGGTACGCCTTCGTGCGACAACGCTGGATGCCAAGGACACTAGTGAAAAGGTCTGACTCGAACTGGCGTCCCTGGTCGGTGGTAATCCTTGCAGGCGTACCATATCGAGAGATCCACGTGCCCACTATTGCTTCGGCTACCGCAACACTGGTGATATCCTCCAATGGGCACGCTTCGGGCCAACGGGTACATCTGTCAATCATCGTGAGGCAGTATCGCTGTCCATTAGAGGGTGGCAAAGGTCCGATTATATCCACTTGGATGTGCTCGAACCGCCCGCTCGGCTCGAAACCAGCCGGAGGGGTGACCGTATGCCGAACCACTTTGGAGCGCTGGCAGGGTATGCAACAGCGAGTCCACCTCGAGATGTCGGCATTCATGCTCGGCCAAAAAAATCTCTGAGCAACTAAGCGTCTTGAGGTTCGTATGCCGGGGTGACTGAGCCCATGTAGCCGCTTGAAGATGTTCTGACGCATGGATTCAGGAACGTAAGATCGCGCATGAGAAGTGCAGGTCTCGCAGAGGACCGCTGCTGAGGTTCCAGGAGGTGTCATCCAGCGAAGTTGGAGACGAGGGTTCTTCTGCATTTCCTGGATCGACGAATCATTCGCTTGCTCCTCAGCTAGACGAGCAAAGTCTTCCGTGCAGTCAATATCCTCCACTCTCGACAGCGCGTCGGCGACCGTGTTGTCATTCCCGGCTACATGGCGGATATCGGTTGTGAACTGGCTAATGAAGTTAACCAACCGAATCCGCAAGGGCGTCGCTGTGTCCGGCTTCTGCGAAAATGCAAACTCCAGAGCCTTGTGATCAGTCCAGATGACGAAGTGTCTCCCCTCCAGTTGGCCCCGAAAGTGTATAATGGCCCGATGGATCGCCAGCAGCTCCCGTTCGTATGTGGAGTATTTCTGCTGGGCTGGAGCGAAGGACTTGGAGAAGAATCCTAGAGGCCGCCAGGCGTCGCCCTCCTTCCGCTGCAAGACAGCACCCATAGCAGTGTTGGACGCATCACAGACCAGCACGAGATCTGCATCGTGCTTGGGGTGTCCAATCACCACCGCCGCTTTGATGGCGGCCTTGCAGCGCTCGAACGCCTGGTTTGAATATTCACTCCAAGGAATTGGCGACCTATCATTCTTCTTCGCTCCAGCCAAGTACTTGTTAAGCGGACCTTGCAGCTCTGTCGCTCTGGTTATGCAATTGCTCTGGGTAGGTAAAAGTTAAACATACCCAGAAAGCGTCGGAGGTCCTTGACAGTGTCAGGTCGTGGGTAGGTGGAGATGGCGTCGACTTTCGCTGGCAGCGCGGTGACACCCTCCGAGTTCACATGGTATCCGAGAAACTCGACGTCCGGACGCCCGAAGACACATTTGGCCAAGTTAATAGTCAGACCTTGGTCATCCAACCGTCACAGTACTTCCTCCAGATGTGCTCGGTGTTCCTCTTCGTCTCTTGAGTATATGACGATGTCGTCCAGGTACCACCACGCAAACTCCAGACCTTGAAGAACTCTGTAGAGAAAACGCTGTAAAGTCTGAGAGGCGTTCCTGAGACCAAAGCACATCCGGAGAAATTCGAAAAGACCAAAGGGAGTTATGACTACTGTCTTCGGTATGTCCTCCTCCGCCACCGGAATTTGATAAAATGCACGGTTGAGGTCCAGCTTGCTGAAGATCTTCTTACCGTGCATATTGATATTAAAATCCGCCAAGTTCGGAACTGCATACCTGTCGGGAATTGTCTTAGCGTTTAGCTGACGATAATCTCCGCAGGGTCTGATTCCACCGTCCTTCTTCTGCACGATGTGGAGAGGGCTAGCCCAAGGGCTGTTTGAAGGTCTGCATATCCCTTCCTCCATCATCTGGGCAAATTCTCTCTTGGCGGCGATGTACCTTTCCGGTGGAAGGCGCCGAGCTCTCGCTGCGACTGGAGCTTCCCGTGTCTCTATGTGGTGCCGCACGTCGTGTTTGGGCTGCTTCGTGGACTTGGTCGGGTTCGTGACGCTGGGGTACTTGCGAAGGAGCTCTTCTGCTGGGACGGAGTACACAGTGGGGACTGGTACTGTCGCCAGATTGCCGCGCGTCGTTAGCCCAGTGATGCCATCTACCAACTGGCATCCGGCGAGGTCTACTAATATGTTATGGCGATATAGCAGATCCGCGCGGATAATGGGGTAACTCACCTTTGCCACGACAAAACGCCAGGGAAGGCTCCTCCGCAGCCCCAAGTCCACGTTCAGCAGTGTGCTACCGTAGGTCGGAATAGGGATGCCGTTCGCTGCATACAGCGTGAACTCCTCGCTCATTCTTCTCGTCGGCGTCTTCACCGGGAACACAGATAGAGTGGCTCCTGTATCCACCAAGTATCTGTGCCCGGACTTCTTGTCCATGACGAAGAGTCGGCGGTTAATTACCTGAGCGACAGAGTCCGCCTTGTCTGTCGCTGCGACTAGTTTCCCGACGGCTTCGAAACGGGTGAGGGCTTCCAATCGCTCGGCTGGCGGCAGTTTGTCGCTTTACTCCCAAACCTATTGTGGTAGTAACACAGGCGATGATCTTTGCTTCTGCTACGGCTTCGTGGCCGGTTCCTCCCTTCATACCTTCTTTGGATTTCTAGAGCTGCGAAGCGATCGGTCAATCTCTCCAGGGCCACTAGAAGCCTATCTTCTCTGTCGCTGGAGGTGGAGGGCCGCATGGCAGCTACTTCGCAGGTTCGGTACTCCTGAATCTCGGCGATGCGGTCAGCAATGGTGCTGAGTTTGACCATGTCGGCCGGCTCCGCAGCTTCTAGCGCTGCCTGCATCCCATCTGGAAGTCCCCGTAGCCAGATAGACTTTAATAGGTCTCCAGGCAGTGTGGTTCCCCCCAACGACTGCAGTTCTCTCAAGAAGTGCGACGGGCGGCGGTCCCCGAGACGTTGGTCTTCGAGGAGTTTCTTGATTCGAGTATGTTCGGAATCACCGAAACTCCCCATCAGCCTGGCCTTGAGTAATTCGTAGGGGTTTTCCGCCGGAGGTTGCCTGATCGGGTCTATGACATCTCTGAGTGGCTCTCTGTCCAGTTGCGTGGCCACGTATCTAAATCTAGTAAGCGAATTAGTGACCCGGTACAGGTCGAAAACCATCTCGCACTGTAAGAAAAACATCTCCGGGTCACTCTTACGAAATGTGGGCATTCGGACCGCTACTGTGGTCGCCGAAGCAGCTTCGATCACCTGGGGGGGCAAGCCCCGTCACTTTGCCCTCATCGGCTCCATCCAGAGTCAATAAATCGAATTTATTGTTAAGGGGCATCTTCACTTGTAGTCCTTAGTGTACAAAAGAAAATATGATAGTAATTGTACTCACCGATCACGTCGGGGTCACCACTTTAGTGTAATTGGGAATCGGGGTCCAGTTAACACCAATTAACTGACAATATTTCAAACCAGTACTTTTATTCTCAAGTAAAAATAACAAGCCGGGGCAATTTATTTAATAAGTATAAATTATACTTATAGTTCAATCGTGAGAATATAGTACTGTAGTAGAACAAAGATTTATACAGGCAACAATACACAATATGAGAGAACTCTGCTGAGAACAACTTTTTCAGGGAGGTAATTAATAGGCTTGCCAATGAACACTCAAGATAATTTGACTATTGAAATTTGCAAAAAGAAAATTAGTTAATTGATAATGTTTAGCGGAAAAACGAAAAATGAAATAATTAATTTTATATACATTGGCAAACCCATTTTACAACCATAACCTCCCTGGCGCTGATATCACTATCACTGCCCAGTCGCCACAATAGTTTAAAATTTGAGCCTAATCCTTGGCTTTGTTCCAGGAAGGTGAATATTTCTGTAAATAACAAAGAAAATGTGAAAAATAAATAATTATGAGATATTTCAAAGCAGTAATTAACTAAAACATGACAAGCACCTAAACTTTTGGAACTAGTTTAGAATTCAGTATATTTGTAAGAAAATTACATTTTCAAATCAATGCATGTGCAATCTATGGTAATAAATAATAATTAATTAAGCATATATACATATATGTATAATTTTGTTTTGTTAACTAACTTTTTTTTTCTACCTGATCTTTCGATCATAAGGGGTTAGGGCAGCAGTGGGGTAGTGCACGGGGGTATGCGCATGCCACTGCCACCAATAAGGTACGCTTTATTTACAACTATTTATATTACAAACAATTTTTGAGGATGCTTTAATTCTGGGGAACAATAAATTATCCTGCTACTGTGGTGCAGCGCGGTGCACGCATTACTGTTGGGGCTGCAGTTTATCCACGCCCGGATAGTATCCGTCCGGTTAGCATCCAAAGGTCCTCTGCATCCGTCCGGGTGACTCTGGTCCAATCTTCTTGGCGCTCTGTATCCGTCCGGATACTGGTCCAGCCCTCCTTGTACACTGCATCCGTCGAGTATCAAACATCTTGAGACTCGCCACCGTCGGGTGGTCTGGCCCTTACTAGGGTAAAGTGTTCCGGGCCCACCACCTCCACCCGTATATGAACTCCTTGAAGAAAGGGTACATCTCTTCCTCCATCAAACGGGGGAAGTCTGACTTGACGAGTGTGAAGATCCCGGTATTTCTCGACAACCTGGATCAGTGTCCTTCTACTGCGGTGCAGGATACGATCACGTGCTCTGCTGTCTCAGGGACTCCACTGGTGGGACACCGGGGGTCTATGTCCTTTCCGTGTTCCTCTAGTTTCCCACGGAAACCTCCATGCCCTATCAGCATCTGAGAGACCCAGTAATCAGGGAGGACCCATCTGGCCTTCAGTCTTGCTTGGACGGTGATGAAGAACTTCCTTAGGGTAGCTCCCTTTTGACTCCCTACCCACCGTCCATTCCACTTGTCGATGTTGTCCTCCCTCAGTATCCTCTTCCATTGCTTAGGGTTTCCCCAACTCTATCCATGACTACTCCCTTGTGAATGATCATTGTAGCGGGGCATCTGAGGCCCCAAAACGCACCCCCAATTCTGCCTAAGTCATTTATTGACAGGGTCACCCTATTCTTCAGGCACTCTAGATGAGGGATGACGTCAAATCCTCTCCTTATCTTCACTCCTAAGTATGTCATCTCCTCACTCATCCTCACTCCTTGTCCATCTATATTCAATATGACAGCCCTATCTAGGGAGCCTCTTACGAGCATGGCTGGGTCTTGGCTGCGGCAATACTTAGCTTCCTCCTCACACACCATTCTGAAATTAGACTGACACACTTTTCTGCTTGTGTTTTCACTTTGATTCTGCTATTCTCGGCCATTATGAATGCCAGGTCGTCGACGTAGGCCGTGGCAAGGAACTGTCTCTCCTCTAATTCCTCCAGCAACTGGTCGAAGACCAGTTTCCACAGGATCGAGCCCTGCGGACAACCTCTTTCTATTCTTTTCTCCACCTTGTAGTAGTTACCTCTGATCTTCACGCTCCTGTTAATACTACTAATGAGAGAGTATAGGTCGATGGGGGTGTCGAATTCCTGCAGCCGCTGGAAGACTTAGAGCCACCACATACTGTCGAAGGTGGAGGAGATGTCGAAGAGTATCAACATCACATACTTCTCCGCCCTCTCCTCCATGTCCTATTTCACTCTCAGCAGTGCATCTGTGGTTCCCTTGCCACGGTTCAAGCCGAACTGCCGTGGATGGCTAGCTGCACTGAGGATCGTGTGAAGTCGCGCTACGATCATATGCTCCAGAACTTTGCTGACGATATGCCGAAGGCATCCTGGCCGATGCCTATACGCCTTAGGCGATTCCTTGTCCTTCTCTCCTCCCTTGTAGAACTGTCTCAAGTCTGCGGTCCTCCACTTGCTTGGAAAGTGTCCCCTCTCTAAACAATCAATGAAGATCAGGAGAAGCTCCTTCTCAATGTATGGGGCAAAACCGCAGTGTCTATGCAATGCCTATGCAGTGTCCTGACGTCAGTGTCCTAGTCCTGGATCTATGCCGATCCTCTGCTTCTCCATGGCCAGACAAAGGTCCCATATATCCCATGGTGGACATAGATCGATACCTGGTGGTTATTCCGTGGTGCGTCTCACCATAGCATCTATCTCGCTATCCTTTGACGGGTCGTCCCTGGGGTGCGTAAAATCTATATACATCGAAGCCGCCTCTTCCAGGGTGGTTGCCTGGGCTCCTCCTATTCTAAGGAAAGCCACCATCGTGACTTCACCTTGCTCAGTGCCATCCTGTACGGCATTCTCCGTTTCTTCGACAATAAATTCGTCCCAGGACCTTTTCTTCTGGTGACGCATGGCCTACCTAGGGACACGGTTTAGGGCCGGTGTCCACCATGAGACCGGATCCTTCGGCGTCGGAGGGATGCACTCGCCACTTCTGTGATGGTCCCCGTGAGCTTTGCCACTCTGTGGTCAATCCCTGACTCCACCTCCATTGGCGCCATCTCTTCACACTCTTTACCCTCCAGTTTCCTGGAGAATGTCCTCCAGTCCACCGATAGGGTCACAAAGCCCTTGCCCACTTCTAGGGCGTCCCCGCCTTCCTCCTGCATTATACAGAAGGCGATGACCTGGGGTCAAAGCTCGTGTCAGACAGTAGGGTCCAGTCCGCAATGCGCCACGCCATGGTAGGCATGGCGAGTGTCACGTTGATTCAGCTCTGGCCTCTCGCTCTAACAAATGTGAGGCCAAAGGGCTCGTTGACCACCACGAGCTGATACCTCGCCAGGCCCTCGTCTACTGCTCTTCCTCTGGCATCTGTGCACACTGAACCCCAGGCTGTGCTGCACCAATTGGTGTTGGAACAGACTACTGCATTTCTATACCTTTGCGCGACTTGGTGGCCTCTCCGGGCACTCGGCTTTGTGTCCATCCTCCGTGCACCATCTGCACACGATGTGTACCAACACCTTCGTGCAGGTTCTTGCGGAATGGCCATATTCTTGGCAGAGCAGTGGTTCTAGGTAGTCCATAATCGAGAGACTCCACCACCCTCCATTGACGTCCGCCTCGGACAGGCTCATGAGGGCGATTCTCATATTGGGGTGCGTCTCCATGACCCATGCATGGTAATGCTTTTTCTCACGGTGGTGGAGAAACACGGGCATAGCTAGTCCCTTTTATTTTTATCTTTGCACTCGATCTTGAAACTCCCCCACAGGAACATCTGCAGCATACCTTCGTCCCAGTGGATAGGTACAACATTGACCTCGACTCAGGGCCTCCAGTTCATGGCCAGCTTAGACTCCAGCCTTCTCTCTCTAAGCTTTCCCCATCCCAGGAGTTTCCTCGCCTTTTCCGCTCCTTCAGTCTTGAATAAGACGGTCCCTCCTTGTGTCACCTTGACCATCTTCACACCCACACAACCTAAATGGCATTACGGTGTTAGTTGGGTCTTGGCCTCACTTGAAATATATAGCCATTCCTGTCTATTCTCCGTCATTCTCTCACTCCATGTCATTCAACCACATTAGCCTCGGTCTCCCACTCAATCTCTTACTGCCTGTGCTGCCATTCATCATCCTCTTTGGTAGTCTCTGATCCGGCTTCCTTTGCACGTGGTCTAGCCACCAGTCTTCCTTCATTAATGATGACCACAATATTAGGCTCGCCAAAGAGCTGTTCTCTCTAATTCTCAAACCTCTATGATTGTTTACTGGGCCAAAGATCTTTCTGAGGACCTTTCTAGCCCAAAGCTTCAGGATCATCTCATTCTCCCTATCCAAAACCCAGCACTCTCTCCTATACATTACAACCAGTTAGTTATTATTGTCATATAAATGGTGGTTTTTGCAGATCAAGGCAATTCCTGGAATTTGAGTGCCTTATTCAGCACAAAGAAATGCTACCTGCCACTGTTACTGTCATTTTCTTCTGTAACAAAGATCCCAGATATTTGAAGCTCTTGCAGAAACAGAAGCTGTGTCCAATAATTTGCACTTCCTCTTCTCTACCTGCTTGAGTTGTCTTCCTCAGATATTCCGTCTTATTTTTATTTATTCTTATGCCCTTGCTCATTGCTGCTGCTTCAAACTATAATGTGGGGGTTGTGATGGCTATATCGTCTTCTTGCACTGGGTAAGCTGGGTAAGCCTGTTATTAGTATTTCCACCAGGGTTAGTCCTAATTGTTCTTATTGCTTTTTTGAGGGCCAGATTGATCAATCTGGGCTAAAGCCAGAGTCAACTTTTTTCAGCCTATTTGTCACTTCAAACTCCTTTGATAGGGTTCCACTAACCCTTACCTGATACTTCCATTTAATATCCTTCCTTACCATTTCAACTAATGTCACAAACTTTGCTAGGACTCCTAGGAACGAAATATTCCCCTTTTACCAAGTTATATGCCTGCTTAAAATCTACAAAGAGATCGTGAAGCTTAACCCTAAGCTCTTAACTCTTTTCCAATAGCTGCCTTAGTGAGAAGATTAAATCCGTTGTGGATCTGCCTCGTCTTAACCCACACTGGCACTCCCGAGTAAATCTCAGCCCAACTCACCAATCTCTAGTTAATTGCAGTGAAAAGTACTTTGTCAACATAAGTGCCATTCCACGATAGTTCTCGCTTGCCTTCCTGTCGTCTTTCTTATAAACTGGGCAAAGGATAGCTTTACACTTGTACAAATGTGAATGGCGTTGTAAAGTGTGGTGTCCAAATCGTTGTACTGAGTGGCTCATATTTCTTTAACTTTATGGCACTTGTTGAATTGTTCAATTATCTTCTGTTTGTTTATTTAGCAGAGCGAGATGTTCCCATTTGACTCGCAGAACTGCTCGCACTATCTCCCGATTCAATTTGAGAAATTATTCCAAATTTCAAAGTAGAGCGAGATGTTCCCATTTGACTCACAGGACTGCTCGCACTATCTCCCTATTCAAATTGAGAAATTAATCTGAATTTTTTCCTCAACTGATGTTGACTGACGAGACATTGTTATTTGTAAACAAAATCAAACTGAGAGTCAATTGTATGTTGCCAGACTTTAGAGTTCGAAAAGTAAGAGCTTTCTAGAATTGATTTGTCATCTGTGTTTAGACTTATTTCTTGTTCACTATAACCGGTAACAAACTGTTCAAAGAACCTGGAATATGTTCCTTATAACTGATTTGTACATTATAAACGGTTGTATGTTTTAAGTGCTTCACTATGCATTTTACCTATGATATTTCATGGAACTGGAGATTTTGTAAGTTACAACCGGTTGTTTCTTATTGTTATTACTATTATTATTATTGTTGTTCGCTATCGTTATAAACAATTTCTACTGTACTTCTGAAGTATAGTTTCTGTTCCTTTACTGATGTTGGTTAATATATTAGTACTGCTTCATTTGTTTTTATTATTTAAATTAATGTAAATTATTACTGTTTTATATGATATTTGGAACTAGATTTTAGTTTTATTATCTTGATTAAATTGAAAAAATTAATACATTTTGTTTTCAGGTTGTAACTTTAAGTTGCTGTTGTCTAGCCTCATTTTTTCTATTTAACAAGAAGTAGGAATTAAACATTTTCTTTGCTTCTCAGGTAAAATTATGAATCCCGAAGAAGGAGAGGAGCTTGAAGAGGAGCGGTCTTGTCCGTTTTTCTCTGCATATTCATCTATATCTTTAGACTTAGTAAGCTTGATTGAAGAACTTGCTGTTGATGATAGAGTACTTGATGTGGAAAATATTATTTTATTCACTCTTGGATTGCTTATCCTCCTTGCTTTTGTAATCCTTACTGCAAAAAGAACTGACTGAAGTAAATGGTATTCAATATAAATGAGAATATATTCCTAATCATTAAAGAGAAAAAATAATCTAAGCCTCTCCTTCCTTTTTATAAAATCGCGTGCATTTTAAATTGATTTTTTTTAAATTTGAATAAATTTTGATTATAAATTTGTTTAAATTGCCTAATAGTTTTAATTTTTTAATTTCTTAAGTTTGATAAATTAATTTAAATATACTCTCCAGAATTTAGATGAATAAGACCTTTATTGAGAAGTAGTTCCTTGATCACTTTAAATGAGCATGAGCAGGCAGTACAATGACCAAAAGTTGATGGAAGAGAGGAAAATCACATTTACCCTAAAAAAATCAGGGGTAAAACTCTACAAGTGCTGCTGGCGACCGTTAGGAGGTCTACATTCTCAGACCAGACTATACTTTCACCCACTGCGCATGCCCAATTAAATAGTCAAACCGATGGATCCTTTTCACTTGGAATAGTCATGTAGGGTTAGGTCAGATTTCCCGCCTTTTACCGAATAGATCTCTTGCCCCCACCGCCTTCTTTCCTACACCATCTTTAACTTTAAATATCAGCTTGAACCCCTGAATTCATAATGTTTTAGTCGTATTTCGCGCCTTTCAGCTCTTCTTCGAAATGTTCGTCGATGCGTTCACTTCTTCTTACGAAATAATTATAGTAAATACATATTAAATTTTAGTATTAAAATAATTTTATAGATATTATGTTATATATAGATATATTATATACATTATACCTTAGTCACTTTTAGTCTTTGATGTTCTTGTGCGAAATTTCGAGAACCATGGAGAAATGGCGGCTTCTCCAGAATTTATTACAAACTCCCACTTTATAATTATATATATATATATATATATATATATATATATATATATATATATATATATATATATATATATATATATATATACATACAATAATAAAATATATTTACAGGATTTAGGAATTGCATAAATAACTATTTTATTTTCACAGGTGTGAACGCACCTTTATATGTTACAAAAATTTGAATCTGAGAAAAATTTAGTGTAATGATTTTTCATATTACATTATTTATTCTCTTTCATTGATTTTCATTTCATTGATTTTCATTTTCATGTTATTCATAATCTTTCCTTCACTCGTTTCACATTACTTGAATTTTTCATTATTTACAATATATATTAACATCTTTTTTCTTTTATATTTTTATCATTTCATTTCTGTTTATTACCTTTTTTTACTGTTATTGGTACTGTCTCTGTTGTTTTCAAGGTTAAAGTGATTTGAATATGTTAAATGAAATAGATAGGAAGGATTATAAAAATTACTTAAGAATGGATAATAAAATCATCTCTCTAGTATAAGATAAGAATAAATGCTAAAAGATATACTTAAGGTTTATATTTGTATTATACTTTTTTATTTGCAAGGTTTATACATTTTCATATTACTTTAATTCAATATAATTTAAACTGGTTATAGCAGTTGCAAGATCGGCTCAAATTCAAACACAAAAGAAGATAAATTAGAGATGTACATTTAATTAACAATAAAAGGATCCAAAATTATTTCAAAATTGTTGACATCCAGCTTTAATTGCATTATTTATTTAATATTTTAATTCAGTCCCAGCAATAGAACGTCAGATTGACGTTATAATGAGAGACATTTGGCTGAACACTGTACTTTTGGGAAATACGAATGAAATAAAGATATAAGAAAAATTAGGATGTTTTTTTAAACCAATGTTTTTCAAATCATTCTAATTTTCAATTTGTAATTAGAAAAAAACGATTTACGCGTTTAGTAGTAAATGCATAAAAAAAAACCTTAAACTTTCTAAAGATAAAAAAAAGATAGTATAAAAAAAATAACTTAAATCAAGAGAGAAAAACCCCAACTTGGCAACACTGAATAATAGTAAACGAATATTAATAACAATTAATGAGGTCATTGATGACGTAGCGGTAAACATGTGGACTTTGAAGGACGATAACACCTCTAACGATCCAACGCGGTAGGATGTTGGGAGAAGGGAACAGTTGTAAGACGATCGGAGAAGCCTACAAACATTCTACACGTTCTATTTATTCCTACACCCCCCATTCGCAGTCCAACTGTAGTCCGATATCTAGTGTAGTCCTACATGTAGGAACGTGAATGGCTGGCTTCAGCTCATATTTCGGCCACTTATGGAGCTAGAAGAAAAATATGAAGTATTATGGAGTCAAAATACGAGAAACAAAAAAATAAAATGAACAAAATAAAAAAATTAATTTAATTTTTTTATTATGATTCCAAAGAACTTTTTTTTTTTGGTTCCTTAGGATTATATATTAATAAATAATGAGCCATTATGTAATAATTTACAGCGTTTAATTTTTCATTGACACAAAACATCAACATAAATAGTAAAATATGGAAATGTGGGAATTGAATAGTATGGAGATACAATAAAATAACGCATAAGAACAATATGCATACATTTTCAAAAAAATTATAGAACAAAAAAGTGGAATCAATGAATCAATGTTGTAAGTGATAATGAACACGCCAAGAAATGATTTTGGTGAAACAACTGCCGAATCAGTAAAATTTAAAAAATCAGTTTTCTTGCTCTCTTCAAATATGACATACGACCTTTAGCGTGTTATGGAACGATGTGCAGTTTTATAACAATTTATAAAGTAAATTATAAATAATTTATATAGTAAATATATAAAAAACAAGAACTAAGGTTCTATTTCGTCGTGAGGATGAACACGTAATCTTCAGTCTGAAAAAAACCCATAAACAATATTTTAAAAATAAAGCCTGCTATATTTGTATTGTACTTGAAAAAACTAAATATAACTAATAATAAAAAATTGCTTTAAGCCCTTGAAAGTGAATGAATATATTGCAATGTCGACGTCAGTATGTGGTTCATGTTGGGACCTGTCCTGGGTAATCAGCTTTGCCTTGTAACGATTCGTTCTTGGCGTTGTCTCTGTTGTGGATAAAAATTACCAACCGTCGTTGAGATGAACAGAGGTAATCGTTAAAAGTTGTTTTAGTTTAATTGTTACTTATTTTTTTGGTAGTGATAGTATTTTTCGGAGCCTATTCAAGTGTATTTCGTTAAAAATTGGAGAGTTATCAGTTGTGTACATATTTTTTAGAGGTTATACATTTTGGTTCGGGAATATTTTAGTTGGATTTCTTGTAATATGTCGTTTTTATTTGTGAATCCTGATTTAAATTTTTTTTTTACTCCTAGTGGCAACCAGTTCAAATACCAACATTTTTAAAAGACATAGAACTACAAGTGATGGTATGGCATCCAACAATAACTATTTAAAAGTGTGCATATGCCTTATCCTCTAATTAATTAGTTTTCAATATTTTCTTAGAAAGTGATGGTGAGTTGATTAAAAGACCTAAATATTATTATCTCCTTGAACCGGAATCAACCGACTATTCCTCAGATGGAAATGAAAGCATCTATAGTATTCAAGCACGGACAACAGGTATTATATAGACCTATTTTTTGAGATATTTTGGGTGTTTATGAACAAATTAATATCTCATATTTTAACTTGTAGATACTGCTAAAGATACCTCAGATACTTCAACAAAAAGTGAAGATTCAATGGTGGAATTTGAAGTGGTATCAAATTCAGACAATGCTGTTTATCCTTTCTCTTTAAGGGATTCTTCTTCTCCTCCTGAGGTATTCTTTTTTATTTTGGCAGGAATGTGATATATTTTCCAGGTAGTTTTTCCAACCTTAACAGTGACCTTTAGGCTTTTCCTATATCACAAATTATATGTTAGTAGCAGTGAGAAAGAAAAATCACAAGATGGTTTCTCTAAACTAAATACCTTATTTCATAAATATATTAATGATATGTTAAAAGACACTAGATGGGCCTTGATAGGACTGATGTGTTTTATTAGATGCCAATTATCTGGGAGTCGCTTTTAATATATAACTAACAGAAACTAAGTGGACCTATTTCACCAATTAATTAGTGTCTGATTCAAATGGAACTTAAATTTAAAAGTCACCATATGTTATCGAATTACATTTAGGTACATTTATTGCACAAATCTGCTGTTAACTGAATGATTGCTCGATAGTTTAACTTTTAACACAATTATCTATTACCTAGATTGATAAATTGAAGTTCTTTTTATTATATTCACTGTTTAGAGATTATTGCAGTCTGAACTTGATTTCTCGAAATGATGATTTATCTTTATCTATGATAGAAAGTTATCAAATATAGGTATTGTCATTACTGTATCTCAAAAACGACAATGCCTATGAAGTTGAAATTTTTAATGGTGGTTCTCCCTATCCTCTAGATATGTTATAAGGCTGGGTTTGTAAAAATTCATAATCTAAGAGATGAGTCCCGTTATATGCATTATAGAACTCAGAATGGCATGACTAGAGCCCGGATTTCGTGCAGTAAAAAAATTGTAATACTCGCAAAAATGTGCAACAAAAAATTAAATTCAGTCATTTACGTCATTTATGCTTAATAAAACAAAATAAAATCTACATTCTTTCTTAAATTACTAATTTCTCTTAATAAATTAGGTAGGTTGGAGCATTGTTATGTAAAATGTGAAAACCTCACGGGCTCTTATTAGGATATTTTTGCTACTTTTCGCACAATCACACGTGATTCACGCACTAAGGCAACGCATTTTCTGCCGGGTTTTGTTTTTTATTGTCAGCCGATAAATTGTTTGATAACGAATCGCATGGTCAAGTAAGACAATCCCAAATTTCTGCCGATTTATCGATGACTCAATCCTTATCGAAAAAGTTGAACCATTCATGTTTGCCGGTAGAATTTAACTCTTTGAATTTACGATCCATTTTGGTGGATTGTCTTTTAATTCTGATCATTTTTCCTATTTTGCGTTTATATTTGAACATGACATAATTAATTAGATGAAAACCATGAGCTGATAATTTTTTTGTGAATCCAGAATTTATGTGATATGAATATTATATATGAACTTTAATACTGCAATTGAGTATGATACTCACCACCACATCACCTTCTCTTATTGCTTTAGCCAGCAAGAATTAGTTTGCTTGTCTATTATTAAACCCAAGACTCATAATGGGTTGTAGTAGTACAAGATTTTTTATTGACTTTTTACACCAGTTGGGCAATAGTTAGGTTCCAAGATATTGCAAAGACACAGACACCAGTGGTGCAGACTCACACCTCATTCACTCACTTTTCCTCTCTCCTCTCTCCCAAAAAATAACTTTAATAGATCATCCTATAAAAGGCTTCTTTTGAAGCAAATGTTAGCATGTCTCCTACCAGCATAGTTAACTACATGAAGGTAATGTTTGATAACTATGCATAAAACTGAACTGGACTGGTCAAATTACATTACTTAGCAGAAATTAATTATTGAAGCAAGACAAATAAAAATTAAAAAAAAATGAAAGAAATCATATTAATATTCAATGCATAATTAGAAGATCTCACATAACCCTTCCTTGTTTAGTTTGTCTGTCAAATTTCTACTTTGTTTTCCTGTAATAATTTTTACTTGATCAGCATCATATGTAAACAGAACTTTTTACAGGGAGACATCTTATTCTTCTATTCCCAGTTTTCCATAGCATCATGCCAAAATTAAATTATTTTTTTTTTAATTTTATGAAGAATACATGCTCTTTCTCAGGCTCATTGCTTTATATTAAATTATGTTTCTAATCAATTATACTCTCTGTTTGTATTTGATTTTGAGTTTCTCTTATCATTTTTCAAAGGCCTGTGTGTTTGTTTTTTGTTTTGTTATGTTTGTAATTTATTTGTTTTAATGTTTACCATTGTTGAAGCTGACCACATTGTGTTTCACTTATGAATTATTTCTTGAGTAATCAAGCTTTTTATGTAAGAGGTAAGAGAGAGAGAGAGACCTTCATGTATGAGGATAAAAGATGCCTCTTAGTACCTCCCTTTTTGTACTTGCTATTGCTGTGCACTTGCTTGGATATTAGATGAAAATGTTTAATGTAATTATAATGTGGTTGTTGTTTTTGCTAAGTATATTACTTAACCCGTAAAATTACCTGTCAAATTTCTTGGAATGTATTTTGATAGGAAACTTAATTGGAACAGGCACATGTCTGAAATCATAAAAAGATCCGAAAAAATGATTAACATTCTCAGAATGATTAGTATAAATACCAGTTGGGGGGCTGGCCCAAATATATCTCTAATATTTTACAGATCTACCATAAGGGCTATTCTTCATTATGGGTCGACTTTATACGGTTTTGATAACTTCATTAAAAAAAAATGGATTTGATAAGAATATGTTTAGGCCTCCTTAAGTCTACTCCAATAGATGTTATGTTGAATAAAGCGGTAGAAATGCCATTAAAATTAAGAAGGCAGTTAAATAACAGATAAAACCATTTTCAAAATCAAAGTGAGAAACCCCTTATGCTATCAAAAAATTTTAAATCTGTCCGTATTTATATTAAACAAGGCCTATTGGCAAAAAAAGAAGTATACACCAATTATTTTCAATAGCTTTATAAAATATCAAAATAAATTAGCACTTGTCAATCCTTACAACATACTTCCCCAATTTTCCATAGACTTTGAATTATTATTACAAAAATTCAACATAGTTATAAACAATAAAACTAATACACTACCCAACATCGCAATCCATAAGGAATTTAAAGCCTTCTTAACTTATAATTATCCACAACACATTCACATTTCTACTGATGGGTCTAAAATAAACAACCTCTCTGGCAGTATATAAATTCCATATATATTCCAGAATATAATCACACCGCTCTATTTAAATTACCATCAGAATATTCACCATATTCAACAGAATTATATGCTATATTAGAAGCCCTTAAATACATACAACAATCAAATAATAACAAATTCTTAATATTAACCGACAGTCTGAGCTCTCTACAAGCCATTAATAATCTTAAAAATATAAACAACACTAATATATTATTAGATATAATAAAATTATATTTTGCATCAATAGTAAATAATAAACAGATTGTTTTCTTATGGATCAAAGCCCATATAGGAATAACGGAAAATGAATTAGTTGACGATTTGGCTAAATAGGCTACTTCCACGGGAGCCCCAGATAATATATCGGTCACTTATACTGATTTTTATTGCGTAATCAAGGTAGACGCTAGAAATTCTTGGCAGGAAAAATATCAGCAATCTTTAACAGGACAAAAATATAAAGAATTATTCCCCTACATATTCCATAAACCATAGTTCTCAACAACAAACCTCAAAAGGGATGAAGTCAAAACATTCTGCAGACTTAGATCAAATCACGGTTTATATAATAGTTATTTGCACCGAATAGGAGTCTCCAATACGGCGCAGTGTGAACATTGTAACAAGCGGGAAACTCTTCAGCATATCATAATGGAGTATGAGGCATACAAGTCTCATAGAAAAACTTTGTTCCAATACTTAGTTGATAACAATATTACCTATAACCAAATATTGGCATTAAATAATTCTGGAAAAATTAATAATATTGTAAATTTTTTTAAATCCATTAAAAAATTCATTTAATAGGTTAATAAAAATAAAATAAATTTATATTTCGGAATAATTTAGATTTAATTATAGATTAGTTGGTGAGGTCTTCGTATCGAAACTGACTAGAATTTGTATTCTTTTCTAATATAGACTTCTCATTCCTGGCTGTATGGAGAAATCCCATGCCACTAATAAAAAAACAAAACAAAAAAAAACAAATACCTGTATGACATTTTGAATTTTCTCAATTAATGTTTACTGTGAAGAACCTTATTGTGAGCCATTATGACAGTGTGTGAATTAAAGATGATTCACTACATTGATATTACTGTACTCTGTGTAGTCATCGTAAGTAATATTTTGAGTGTAGGCAGTACACAGATATGTTAGGCTTGTGCTATAGGATATGTTAGGCCTACTGAACTGTATTTAATGAAACTTAATAATATTTATAAGTTGATGGTATTTTTAATACCAATAAATAATAATATTTAAATACCGACAGTTTTGAGACAAAAAAAATCTACCGATATGAAGAAATAGACTGTCATTATATAATTTATTCCTTAAATTGGGAAAATCAAAATAAATCCTTTGCGAATTAACATTTATTTGTCTTTTGGATATAAATGATAGGTATAATTTTTGGTTGACTCTTTGCTAAGATATTTTAATTAGGTATAACTTTGTTTTTCTGTTTTTTGGTTGTTTGAAAAAAAATTTTTTTAGTCCTATCGTATCCTCTTTCCCTAAATACTTAGTGTCAAAAATAAATCATTTCCCGGGAGTAGGCTAGATGTAAAAAAAAAAAAAAAAAACCTTAACGTTTCAAACTTGTATGTTTTATTAAATTAACAAAAGCGTAAACTAAATTTTTTTCACAAAAACATCTCCACGTCTTTTTTTTTTTCCAAATCTACTAAACTAAGTTCGATAATAGATGTTAGAATCATATTTAGTATAATAGGAATATCAAAATCATGACAAGTATGGATAAAAAAAAGTCTGAAATATTAAAAGATGAATTAATTTTTATTTGTTGTTATTTATGGAACAATTTTTTTTTAAAGAAATTTAATTTTGGGTATATTAAATATGAAGCCAATTTTCTTCCTTTTGTATTATATTTTCGGGTATTTAAAAGGAAGACAATTTACTTCATGAAATATACCCAAAATTTGAATTATTGTTTTTTTACCTGCAGTTTTTTAATTATGTTTTTGAAATTTTTCAACAGAAACAAATTATATTAATATGTGTAAATATATGAAAATAATATGGATTAATATTTATATGTGTTGGTTACCTTTTTTCAGTGCAAAAAGTTATTGTGTTTTATTTGTTTAGGATATTATGGGTGATGCTATAACTTTTCATATTGATGGAGAAACTTTAGTCTTTTCCAATGACGATGCCTGTGATAATTCATCTGTTACCTCAGAAAAAGAAGGAATTTATAAAAACCTTTATTTATTTAAGACTTGTGTGCAGTGTGGACAAACTAATAGTACGCCTTTATATAGATACTGTGATAAATGTTACAAGGTGAGTTTGTGTGACTTGATTTCATTGGTTTTGTTCTCGGCATTCATTCTGATTGACTAGAATTATAGTACCAAGATTTTGATGATTAAGTTCCTCCTTAATTTTGTTTATGATTGTTAAATTAGAGACTAACTCAGTTTTTTATTATATAAAATACTTCGGTAAATCATGAACATATAGCTTTGAGAGTTATCGTATTGCGTAGTTGCTTAAAACTGAAAACATACTTCATGAGCTTATAATAACAACACATTATGTTATATTTAATGCAATAAGATTACTAATAATACTTACAAAAATGTTGGTAGTTTCAAGAACTGGTGCTTCTATTGTGATCTTATCATTTGTGTTTAACCGAAAATTTGAGAATACGCAAATAGTTAGAAATTTTATTAGTATCTTTTAATAGCGAGATGCTTAAGATTTTCTCAACGTGGAATAATTTATTCAATATATTCATCCCAAGGAGTTACATATTAAATGATTGGAAAAAATCAAGGGATTTATCAATTATTTAAAAATCAAGGGATTTATGATAGAGATATTAAAATCAAGGGAAAAAAATTGTGTTTATATTTATTAGAGAGAAAATATTGGTCATTAATTAATTGGTTTCTTTAATTTAAGTTTACAAAATGCTGTATTAATATTTTAAATAAGAAAAGACCTGGATTTTGAAGTTTGAAAGAAATATTGTTAAGGCAAAAGCAAAAAATGTTTTGCTTCTCTAAAGAGCTAAGGAAACTATCATCAGAATAAAAATAAATACCCTAGAAAAAGGCTATAATTAAATCAGAAACTCATACAAAGAATATATAGCTGAAATATAAATTGGATTTTAACAAAACATGTATTGTAGAAATATTCAATAAATTCAGCTAGAAATGGGGGAGGCTTAGAACTGAATAACAATGCAATATAGATATGAACAGTGAGTGCACAATAATTATTTTCTTGAAATGTGGTGAACATGAATGCATCGATGTCGTTTTCAAATGGTGAATTTCCCCTAGTGATTATTAGAGAAAATCAGATCTCATAATGAATATAAAAGGTGTCATATTACTGCTGTGTGATATTGCTTATCGACTCCCTTTTAACATATAGATAAGACCAGGACTGCGGTAAGACTTTGCAGGCAAAGAGACCAATGGGCATTGTCCTTGGTGCATGCATTCTGAGGATTGGTCAATGCCTAAGATAGCAGACAAATGATGGCGATACAGGTGTGGTGTGTGGGGATGAGCCGCCCCTTATAGATGTCACTCCTAGCGCACTCATCAATTTGAACATTGACTGAACTTATTTAGATCATACATAGATCAACATTACATTTCCGTGCTTACAATTATTTGTATAGGGAGATGTGCAGATGTGTTTACATGGATATATAGGTGCTGAATGGAAAGCATTTTTAACACAGCATCTAAACACTCCTTGTGTTCGAAAAATCACTCAAGAATGAATTTAATATATTTTTTTTATATTAACACATGAAAATAACATGATCACAAAGAAAGTTATTGGGATTCAAAAGAGAAAACTGAAGTATAAATTATACTGGACTTATATTCTTTTATATTTTATATTCTATATTTATATTCTTTATTCATTAAGTCTGTGAGAATTTATTTTGTTGACTTTTAAAAGAACAATGGTATATAATGATGCATATACCAATGTTCATAAGTAGAATCGATAGGCCCATCATTACTTGCAAAACAAAAATGAAAAGTGATGGTGAACAAAAATGTTCTACTTTATGCAAAACTTTTATTTCACTGAATTAAAACAAAGGAATTTTTAACTGCCAGTATTTAATTTGACTTTAAAAATTAATAGGTTTTATGATAAGTTATTACAGAATGTTAATAAGTTAGTTAATGCTGTAGTTAATTAATGCCAACATATGAACAGAATTATTAATTAATTACAGCATTTTTTATTTTTAAACTACAGTCTACTCTTGATAACTTGAATTTCCAGGGAATTTTAAATCACTTTGAGTTATGCTCAGTTTGGGTTAAATAGTTTGAGTAATTCAGGTTAGTTCCTGGACATTTAGTGTTATTGAGCTAATATTTTATTCCACATAGAGGAAGTTAAATTAAGGGAATTTTCGATAGAATATGGAGTATTTTCGTACAGCTGCTGCATGTATAGGTAGGTCTGGGAGCTGTTACGTTTATAGTTATGACTTTTTCAGTAAATACAATGATTTTCAGAATGTTCTGTATTGTAGACTAAAATACAAGATTTTCATGTAATGCTATAATGAAGCATATGATTGCTGATTAACTTAACTGACTGAGGGACTCAAGTGACATTGCAACCTATTATGGCATCTTTGGTATTTTGCTTAATTATAATACCGATCATGAGAATTTGAGTAGTAAAAGAATTTTTGAAATAATGATAATTATTATTATTATCTCCTAGAGGAGTAGAGCATCTGCAATCGCGTCCTATTCCTTTCTTTTTGCTGCAATTACTTTTGCCTCTTGTCAAATCTTGCTGCTCCGACCCAGGTCCTTTTGTACCGATCTGTGCCATGTCTCTCTTGGTCTTCCTCTTCTTGGTCCCAGGGGGTTCTATTGAAGAGCTTCTTTCTCAATGGCACTATCTGTTTTCCTTAATGTGTGTCCTATCCACCTCCATTTCCTTTTTCTTATTTTGAGGTGTATAGGAAGCTGCTTTATCATATTCCACAGCTCCTTGTTCGAGATCCTCTGGTCATCAGATCCCCCAGATTCTTTGCAATCTGCGGTGGATGAACGTCTGAAGGGGTCGGGTAACGGTTTTGGTCATTTTCTATGTTTCACATCCATAGAGTAGAACTAACAGCTTCTTCACTGCTCCTGTTCAACTCTACTGAGAAATGTTCTTCCCAAAGCTTCGATTGGCCGGGTCTTTTAGAAATCTTTCTTCAAAAGAGTTCTTGTAATGCTGTATAGCTCCTTCATGTCCCCATTGCACACAGCCTCCTCTGCTCTTTATGCATGGTCGCTGATCCCTGCAAGCGCTCTTTTTACTTTCCCTTACCTATATACAATCTAGCTCAAAAACGAAAAGTTTTACGATACTGAAATACGTATTTAAGATTTGCATATGCATGTGATGTTACATCAACTTTTTCGTCAAAATCGACTAATCGGAAGTGCCATTTTATATAATCTATTTTACAATTTTCTCAAAAACGGCTCTAACGATTTTGATGAAACTTTCCTAAATTATTCTTCATAAAGATCTTTAACTTTTCATATATGTAGTACATCACCGAGGAAATGCAGAGGAAAAAGTTATAATGAAAAGAATATTTTATTTGCGCATAATTTAAAAAGCATGCATTTTATGGTAAATTATGTCTAGATGCGTATGAAAGGTGAATTATCTAAAAACAAAAAAGAATCATTAAAATCGGACCACTAATAGCAAAGATACAGCGCATCGGACTAACCGGAAGTGGTAATTATATCATTGATTTTGCAATTTTTTACAATGTTCTCGTAAATGGCTCAGACCATTTTGATGAAACTTGCCCAATATCTTCTTAAAGCTCTTTAACTTTTCATGTATCCAGTATATCAACGAGAAAATACAGGAGAAAATGTTATTGGGAAAAGAAAATTTTATTTGCACATTGTTGAAAAAGTGAGCATTTTATGGAAAATTTTGTATGAATTCTGTATTAGTAAAGATACAGCGTACGTCATAAGGACTACTAGACCTTAGAGTGAAAACCGAGCGCTTCCGGCAGGAGATGAATGTGACCGAACCTCTCGTCACCAAGCCGCCAAAACACTTTTGTTAGCACAACGCTCTGTAACAATTTATTGCAATAACATAAAAGTAGAAATTAACTTAATTATTTCTACTTTTATATTATTTAATGGAAACAAAATGATTCCAAAGAAACTAAACAGACTTTTCATGGAAACTAAACCGAAACTTTTAAAATATATTTTCAGCTCGACAAACCAAAAATATTTAGTGTACAGAATTGTAGTACTAAAGTTATTTAAAAACTAATTTATTATACTAGTGAGAAAAGACTTGAAGAAATGCATTCTGCTGAGTTTATTTCGAGAAGTGTTTATGTGAACTCTCTAAAATAATTTTATAGATTATTATTATAGGTTGGTTAGAGAAAGTTGTGTGATGCGCACTGCACCAGATTTTTTACCAGTTGGTTCAAGATATTATATTCTTGTTATGCACTAACTTTCTGCGATCGGGTTTTGCTTAGGCTGACCTGCTTGAGCCGCTTTCTTCTTTCTATCTCCTTCCAAGTTTCATCGCTCATCCATTCTTTCTTCAGAGGATTTTCATAACCGAGACAAGTTTCACTGACTTCCAGGATGCTTGATTTAATGTCCTCCCAGCGTCCATCGATGTAGTCATCATCCCTCTCCAGCACTTGGAATTTGTTTCGAAATTCAACTTTAAAATTCTCTTTCACCTCTGGGATTTTGAGTTTTCTTGGATCCAGTCGCTTCATCTTTTTCATAAGTTTGTTTGTTAGTTAGTTAGTTATTTGGATGTCAACGTAAAACCTATTGGTCAAACAATGATTGTAATTAAAACGATAACATATGCAATATAAAAAGGAGATAATAAATAAAGCCAAATATAGAAAATAATAACTAGGAAAATTATGCAAAAAATAGGTGTTCATATTATTGATTTTGTTAAAGCATTTTTACTCTTATTCACTGAATTTTCCTTTTTGATTTTTCCCTTCTTCTTCTTTGGAATATCAGTCTTCAGTACCTGACGGATCTACCTTGATGAGTTCGTCGCCTTCAGATTGGTCTTTATCTAAAGAGCCATGTCTAAAGGTTCGGAGTATGAGGTTGAAGCCGTAGAGTTAAAGAGGGGGGCCGAAGATAGGGCGGGAGGTAAGGAAGGAGCTAAGGAGAGAGGTGAGTCAGGAAGAGAACTAAGGAGTTGGGACGGGCCGGAGAGAGGGACGGATGTGGGGAGCATGAACAGCTGCAGCGGTTGCCGATCTGTTCTATCTACGCTGTGGCTTAGGTTCCAATATGGCCGATGTGCTAGGAAAGGGAGAGGAATGCTTAGTGGTCATCTTTATTTGGTGATTCGCCGGAGCTTCAAATTGGAAAAATAAATCTGTCTGAGTACCTGTTTCCTGTGTTTTTAATGATTTCTGAAATCTAGTTATTTCAGAGAATAGTCTATTAAAATTTTGGGGGTTTCCTATCTTATATATATTTTTTGCTTCATTATAAAGCACATTTTTAGTAAACTGAATACATTTAATTTCTTTATTCATTTTAAAAATGGGACACCAATAGTCCAAACTGTTATGCTCACCATTGCAGTTAATACATTTGGGGGTTTTAGTGCATTTATCATCTGTATGTTTTTCCTCGCCACATTGATAGCATATGGTTTTAGGGTTAGTGCATTTTAGTGTATGGTGAGAAAAATTAAAAAATCTAAAACACCTTACAGAATTTGGTGTGTATTTTTGAACTCTAATATTTTGGTAACCAATTCTTAGAGTTTCGGGTGGGAATGGTGTCGGAAAGGTCACAATTTATGAATGAGTAAATTTCTCGTTGTCGTTTATTTTGATTTTGATTCTTTGTATATCATTTATTTTACCATTTAATTTGGTTATTATTTCATTTTTTTCTAAATATTGCAAGTCATAACATCTAATAATCCCCTTACCATAATTTAGTGTTGGAATGCGGTTTAACATATATATTAAATTGATCTGCAAAGTTTTTGCATTCTAAAAGTTTTTTTGATTGATTATTATTACTAGTTTCGATGAGTAAATCTCTGTCTTGTAATTTCTTTATGTTCTTTACCTCTCCAATCAAATTATTAATAAATTTATGCATTAAAAATGGAGATACCCTTTGGAATCCCTCATCTCCTTCTATGTTTATTAATAAGTATGTGGTACATTAATTATATCGGGTCAGGTGTAGTTTTCATCTGACCTCGTTTTCGTCTTTTTGTTGAGCTAAAAAATAGCTCATCCATTTTAACTACTTAATCTATTGCTTTAATTATATTTACAATAGTAAATATAAAAAGATAAAAAAACAAATAAACAAATAATTAATTATGATAAAAGTATGTATAGAAAAATAAAAGAAAAGAATCCTTATCTGTTGTAGTCAAGATAGGTAATCCTCTGGAGTACAATATTTAAACGACCGATCACCTTCAGATCCTCTAACTGACTAAGTTTGTTTGTAACTGAGGTGATTTTCAGGTGGAATGTTGAAAGCATAAGATGGTGATTGCTTCCCACGTCAGCTCCTCTCTTGTTCCTCACGTCCTAAACTGAATGCCTGTATTTCCTACTAATCATGATGTATTCTATCTGATTCTGTGTGCTGTGTTGTGAAATATAGGTAACACTATTAATAATTATGTCTTGCACAAAATCCGTTGAGTTATAAAGGTAAATAGTTCATTATACTTGAATAGGTATAATTTCTACCAAAATCACTTAATAGAGTTATTTACTATAACAGCTATTTCTTAATGTGATTAGTTTAGATAATTTTGATATGTGGATGTGTGATCTGTATTGACTGAGAAAAAAAAACAAAATAATTAAATATCAGGTTGGTAGGAAAACAATTTCGTTTTTTAACCGATAAATTTGAACATGAATGTTTCAGCTTATAATAAACTTTATTAATCAAAGTAAGAACCATTAGAATCAAAACACTTTTGCCAACGAGAAACAAGTTTATTTATCCCGGTAGCGTAAAATTCCAGAGTGTAGGAGGCGATGAAGTCGTTAAAGGCGTTTTTGGCCTCGCCTTCGTTCTTGAAGCATTTCCCTTGAAGGAAGTTGTCGAGATGCTTGTAAAAGTGGTAGTCGGTAGGCGAAAGGTCTGGCGAGTATGGCAGATGAGGTAGAGTCTCGAAGCCTAATTCGTTCAACTTCTGCAGAGAAAGAGACAATGACACTTCGATTTTTCTGATTTTCCTTCAGTTGGTGTGGGACCCATTTGTCGAGTTTTTTTAAGTTGTTTTAGATGATCCAAAACTGTCGGATGAGTGACGCCTAACTCTTTCGCAAGTTCTCTAATCGTTGAGCGCGGTTCTGCTTCAATCAATGCCTTCAACTGGTCGTTGTCAATCACCGATGGACGCCCACGTCCTTCTTGATCTTCGAGGCTCTCATCCCCACTGCGAAACTTCTTAAACCAAAGTTGCACCACACGTACTTGAACAATGTCTGGCCCAAACGCATCTTTAATTTTTCGAGCAGTCTCGGCCGCTTTAGTACCCAGTTTAAACTCGTACAGGAAAATAGCCCGGATTTGCTTCTTCTCCATTGTCTATTTAAGAGCAAAAAAACAACACTTAAATCAACAAAATCTTGAAAGTTTTTATTCAAAATACAAAGCAAAGTTAGCGCTTTGAAATGATATAACACACTAACACATTTATATATAACTTATCTTAATATCAACAATACAAACATCAACAATACAAAAAACGAAATTGTTTTCCTACCAACCTAATAATATATATGAAAAATAAACGGTCAGAGTAAAAAAAATATACAGTTGTTGTGGTTATACCAAAACTAACTTATTTACATTAAACTAGCTGTGATGTCTTGCTTCTTTCTTCTATCTATGTTGGGTTCTCTTTCTTCTTCCACATATCAGCCCAGGGTGGCTTGTCAATTTACTCCTCTATGTTATTATGATGAACCGAACCATTTGGTTAAAAATGTAGAAAGTTTTGTGATAGATTGAACTCCTTGAGCGATTTGTGAGTTCCCGTTAGGGTGTTAGGGTGACAGCATTGTTAAAATTATTGTACACATGCATTGTTTAAGTTTTTCAGTCTTGCAAAATGCATTGTTTAGTGCCTCTTTAAAATATGCTATATACATGAGCTAATCTCTTATTTTTTATTTTGACTAAACAAAGATTTCTTAGAGGATCGTGTAAAACTTGGTATTATCAGAGAATTTGAGTTATCAAGAGTCGACTGATTTTCTAAATGCAACAATTATTTTGATTTCCTATATCTGATCCAGCAATGATCATATCTGAAATTAATATTTTAGGTATCTTTTGTACCATTGGTATTAATTTTTTAGTGCTGTTTATTATGATTTTTTTCTTAGGTAAGGAAGAATTTTTTTCCTCCACGACCGAGAGGAAGAAAAAATAAGACTGAGAAAAAGGCTTGCACTAGTAATTCAAGTAATGATGATATTGTTAGATCATCCTGTGATAGTGGTATTATTTCTGAATTTACTCAGAGTTTGTTTGAAAAAGCGTTTGGAGAAAGGACTGAAAATAATTCTGAACAGGACATTATTCATAGAAAAGAGCTTTGTGGTACTTGCTTAGTTCGATCAAAGGATGGGGGGTATGTTCATAAAAACATTGTACATGTTTATTCCTGTTATAAATGTTCGGTTAAGACAGTTAAGCAAATAGGAAGGTGTCCTATTTGTAATTTGCGAGTGAGACAAGTGTGCAGAGTAATTACGATATGAAAAAGAAAAGAATAAGAAAAAGTATTATGTTTCTAAAATGAAAATTTTCTTGTTTATTATTATTAGAAATTTATTAATTTATTAAAATAAATATTTAATGCTGATATTTTATTGTTCATATCCTTATGATGTTTGATGTTTTTGTCAAAAAAGTGTTCTATTCTAATAATTCTATTTATTATTTTGAATACCAATTCTCTTAGAGAAACAAGTGATGAACACTGAAGTTTTTTTATTTTATTAACCTTTGGTATTGTAGGATCAACACAATTTATATTATCTCTTTAGACTCATGTTATTGTTGTTTTCATGTTAAATAATTTTTCTTGTTGCAATTTAGGGATGTTGTTATATTCCAATTCAGATAAATATTGTCTCCAAGAAATAAAATTGTTTTTTTAATATATATGGTCTATATATACTACATATATAATATATAGAAGGTTTGCTGGTTATGAAACTAACATTTCTCTTGTTATTTTTTTGTGTTTAATTTTCAACTGGTTAATTTTATTAGTCACTCGTAGTATTAACTATTTAATTAATTTTTTTATTTATTCTTTTTTTCAATGTAGTATTGATTCAGGTGGGACAAAAATGTATTATTCATTTTTGGTTGATATAAGTGTTGCAATGAAAGGACTTGAAATTTAATAATTTTTTTTATTTAATGGTTACCTATTAAAACCTAATTCTGTCAGTTTCTGCCTATGTTTTGTAATAAAATATTCAAGGGTTGTTGATTTGCTCAGCTATGTGCTCAATTATGTATCATATTGTTCTATCTGATTACAATAATGTAGATAAAATGTTTTATAATGAAATATTTATTATAGATTATTATGTGTTCTTAAATTTCTTTTAATCCTTTTTATTTCTTAACTTCAGATCATTGAGATGACAAGAGTAAATCCTAATATGCTATCTGTCGTTAGGTCATCTTTTAAAGATAATTATATGGGAAACTGATGAACTTAGAAATTCAATTGTAATAGATTGTGATAGAATAGAAAAGTTTTCTTTTTGGTACACCAGCCAAAATTACCGAATCATGTTTTATTACCTTTAAATCTTGACAGATTAGTTTTATTGCTACTTTTAAGAAAATGCTTGTTTAACATCATTATGTACTGGTAACTTAGTGCGAAGGGTGGATTATTCTAGACATTGCATATCTATTCCAGCCAGTGTGAAGGTCACAAAATTTATTATGTGTCCATCACAAAGTAAAGTAACACTAAATCTGTGTCGCTTTTGACCTGAGTGTACTAAGATGCTGCCCCAATATGCGTGGTCACCACAGCTTATTTATGACGCTATCATATGATATAATGCTTAGTTATAGTTACATGGAATCTTGGAAGTGCTAAATAACTAATACATTGGATATGTGATCATGTATATTGTTCATTATTACTCTGGTACAGTATTCAAGACATAGTCTGGCATACTGTTTTTGATCTTACAGTTTTAATCACATTATTAAATTTAAAAAAGTTGACTTTATTTCTTTTGTTTTTTAAGGTGTTGCCTTTGCACTTGGTTAAATTCACAATTTTAGAGTGATTCTTGTATAAAAGGGACTAAATCATTATAGTGACCTACTATTGATAATGTAACATCTATAGGAAATAAAAAACCTGTAACGCTGTTACTTATGGCATATCATAAGGTCTATCATAAGCCTATCATGAGGGTCTTGTCTTCAGTGTTTGGTAAGGAACAGGGTGTCCAGCAACCTTGAATTTCTTAATGATTGGGAAATTGCTTGAAAACTGCCCGCTATCAGAAATTTTTAGTTTTTTGCACTAATAATTCCATTTGCCCATTAGTGCTTGGCTACTAGAAAGAGTCTCCTTCCATTAACTGTCCATCATCAACTCTCTCTCTCAAACACGTATTAATTCTTATTATAAATTTGTTGGTTCACCCCTTGCTCTTGAGCCAGAGGGCGGAGTAATGAGTGTAAGGGTTGTCAGGTATCATTTAATTCTCATAATTATGATTATGATTAATAGTAATATCACCCATATGCATGGAGTTTTGAATCTTGAAAAAGACTATAAGCAAGCCCAGCAAACTAGAATGAAAATTATTACTCCTTTAATAAGTATAAATTAATAAGTTTTTTTTTCTAGTTGTTTTTATTTTTAGTGATGCATTGAGTCCTCAGTGTAAGATGTTAGGTAACAATATTTCATTACCAAGTAGGGATAGAAACTTTATAATTATTCAAATTCATTTTCTCATATGAATCAATCATTTTATGGTTCCCAGTTTGTTTCAAATTTAACCTAATAAATTGGCAAAAAGTGCCTTGAATTTTACAGTTTACAGCCTTGAAATCCTTGAATTTTTTCATGCAATATCGCTGGACACTGAAGGAAGCACTGTTTCTTGACTGAAGGTTATACAAGGAGGTGATATCCTCAACATTCCCCTTCCCTCTACCAATGAAGAGCTAGGTACCCACTTTAAAAAGACTGGGTGTGCCCTAGAGGGCCTCCTGATCCCAGAGTTGATACATGGCTGTATAAATTCTATTGATATTATTCAAAGGATTAAGGAAATCTTGTTTACCATAGTCTCAAGGATACAATAATATAATTAGAAAATATTAGTAATTATGTAATGCATCGGTATGTCTAGTTTTTTACTATTAATTTATTTGCCGATAGCTATCCTGGTTGCTAGTGAAAAATTTAGTTCCTTGAATGAATCTTATTCTTGTGAGATTTTTATCAGCATTGACTAGAGTGCTGACAATCTACTTTGCAATCGACATAATTGTATTTTTCATACCAAAACTCAGTTTATGTGTGCTAGATATTCAAGGAATTATTACTTTATCTTAGGAGATTTAATTTTTTCTTTTTGGATAATTATATAGATTGTAGAAAGATTAATTAAATGTTGTTCTCAACAGAGAAATGGAATTCAATGAACAGATTCTAAACTTCTCTTTTATGACAGGTTCCTTAGCAATTGTTGGTCATCCTCATTGTCTTATTCCTTGTGGATTCATTCTAAAGTCTGGTCAATGCAACTTGGGTTTCTAATAGTTTTATGTAACATGGTATACCTGATGCACCTACCGAAATCCATAGAAACTTTTCAGCAAAAGTTGAAAATTTTTATAAAATTTAAAGTTGTCATCCTATGATATTGGTTTAATTCCATCTTTATTGCGAAATTAAAAGGTTATACTGGGTTTACATATTCACGCTCATGCCTCACTGATATTCACAGTGGCATCCTAAGTTCCTCCTCACAAAGTAAGTGACCGTTTCCACATTTACACTCATGTTTCGCCATGTTACACCTGATGTTTCTGTTCAGTATTCAAAGAGTTAATAATTACTTCATTATATCATAAACCTCCATAGTACTTGTGGTATGTCCGCATTTTACACAGTCTCTAAGAACTCCATTTTTTTGTATGTAAAACATATTTGTCTTTTTGTCCGGCGCCAGATGTATCTGTAGACGAATTTTTTTCTTTACTTCAGTTCTTTAATTGGTAACTTCGAACTGCACGATATCTGAATCTCTGAATCGTGGATTAGCTTTTTATTTTTATGATGTAGAGTTCTAAATAGCAGGCTCTCCATGTTATAATTCTAAAAACTCATAAACTCCACTCCATTATTACAATTATACCAAAAACCACCTCTGTTTATGAAACACTCGATGTGAACTCAATGACTGTTTAAACACTGAGTTCACCTCTCACTCGCCTCAATGAGCCTTTGACTTATACCCTGATAATCGTCCTGAGACGAGCAACAATGCGAATGACAAGCTAACTGACCACACATTCGCTTGGTTTCATTTCAGCTTGGGTACTAATTACAGAATTTTTCTAAAACAATAGACTCCATAAAACCATATCGGATATCATACATAACAAACCATCCAACTTATAGTGACATTAAAAAAGAAAAAAACTAGTAAAACTTTTCTCTATTGCTCCAGATTGTTTTCTAATTGTATTGCCACTCTATCACTATTAATTAAAACTTTATTTTAGTTTTTATTGATTTCTATTTTTTTTTTCTCTTATGTGGAATTCCTTGTTTATAACAATAAGTTCTGATATTTTCATTTATATATTTATAGAATTTATATATTTCTTATTTTATAAAAAGAAATAGTATTATAATGTTTTTTGTGAACAACAAAAACTTGCCTTGAATATTTCTCTATTTTTATAACATTAACATTTTTATTCCATCAAACTTATGTTTTGAAAACTTTTATCATCAAGATTTCTTACTTTCTCTCTTAAAATTGCTATTTTTTATTATATTTAATTGTTGTCAGTAGTTCCCTAAGTCTATTATAAGTCAAATGTTAAGAACTGATTTTTAAATTTTTATATATCGATATCAGTTCTAAGTAGACAATCCCTATGTAAAACTTTAATAATTAGTTTTTAAAATTGAACTTATAGACAAAATAATAATTTATGCACACAGACTTTGGGAATGGAACTACTGCCAACGATTATATACAAGGAAAAATAGGAGTTTTAAGAGAAAAAGCTTAAAAAACTCTGATGATGAAAGATTTTGAAATGTTGGGGTTTGATGGAATAAAAATGTTAATGTTATAAAAATAAAGAAATATTTAAGGAAAGTTTTTCTTATTCACAAAAACCATTATAATATAATTGATGTTAAACTTCCGGGTACAACTTTACAAGAGGGGCGCGTTATCACTGGTACTCCCGATCTTACCCGAAGGTCGCCGGACTAGCATACTCTAGCACCATTTGTGCTAACTAACTGCTCTGCATTCAATTGTAACATTCATATTCGTTGGAATTATTAAAATTATCACTGCCTTAATTTCATATTATTTAAAATTGTTAGTGCTGCCGACTTCCAGTGATCTGTGGAAGTTGTAGTAATTATTTAAAGGAGTGTTAATTTAAATTACGGTAAGACCCCAACCTCAACTGAAAAGGATCCGTTGCTATTTTGTATATTTTTTGGGCGAATGTAAGGAGCGGAAGTCGACATCATTAATAATTTTAAAAAATATATAATTAAAGCAGTAATAATTTTAATAATTCCAATGAACACGAATGTTACAATTGAATGCAAAGCAGTTAGTTAGCACAAATGGCGCCAGAGTATGCTAGTCCGGTGACCTTCAGGTAAGCTGATAGAATAAAGATCGGGAGTACCAGTGATAACTTGTAATTACCCTTGTAAAGTTGTACCGTTTTAGACCTGTCTTATTCCTTTTGTTGTGTAATTTGTATTAAATTAAAGATTGGATATGAAAATTTTATTAATTCTAAACAATGAAATATTGTTTTGTTGAATATGCTCTTTTCTTTATTGAACTTTGAACTGTTATTTGTTTTTCTTGGAATGATATCTTAATTGAATTGATTTTTATGTTTATGTTTCTATTTTTAAAAAAAGTGCTTTGTATAATGGTTTACACATAAAGTAACTTAAGAGAAATTTTAAACCTTTAAAGTAATCAATAGTTGAGAGATTAGTGTTCGTAGAAATGTTTTTAAATTTATATAGTACTACATAAAGATACAAATTAGTCACTTAGATCCTCTTTATGCTGATTGTAAATTGTATTACAAATAAACGTTCATGAAAAGAAATACAGTAGTCTCTGAATAATTCACAGTAAAAATACTATAAATGCTAAAATTAAAAAAACAACAAAAAAAACATGGAAAAAGTGGAGTGAAGTTCATTAAATTGGGTTTAACACAATTGTGTTAATTCATATTTTAGTCTATCCAAAAATGAAAAATTAAACATTCATTTAATAGTTTTTTAAATCATTTGTTATCTGTATTTTGGTTAATATAAAAATTGATTATTGCCTGCAAACATAATATTTATGGTTTAATGAGACATTTCTGCCACTAAATAATGGTCCATGATTTATTACCTAATTGTTTCTAAAATAATTTATAATCAAAAGAAAACTAATTATTCACCATGTGAATTATTAGGAGTCTGCTTTGTGTAAAGAGTGCACTCGTTGTGTATTTGTGTTATCCATAAGCTAATATTTTGAGTTTAAAAATTGTTTTTGTTAATCTTTTTGAATTGGATTATTTTACTTTCCAGTGTCTTCAATTAATTATATATATTGCATTAAAACCCTGATTTTAAATCATGTGAAGATAAACAGTCAACATTGAACTGTTTTTTTATGGAATGAGCAGTTTTTTTCTATTTGTCTTGATGTATGAAAGTATCATACGGGTCTGCAGGAGTAATTATATTTTCTCTACAGAACCTTGTATGATTATAAAAAACAAAAATTAAAAATGGGCCTCTGAAAGTATTGGATAAATTGACATAACATGTATTGTAAATATTTTTTAATATGGATTTACAAATGAAGGTAAGATTTGCAATGTATTCTCTTTGTTTAAATTGTTTGTTGGTGCTGCAGTAGCTTAGTTATTACTACCAAGGTAATGATAATTGTTACCTATATTGAGGAGTTCATTTCATCTGAACTGAAGCAGCTCTGTTCTAGAGGTCTACTCAACCTCTACAATTATTAGCACGATATTGCATGTGGGTAAAACAAATTATGCTGGCTGATAGAATAAATTTTCTCAATCAAGTACTACCCTCTTCATATGAAGTTTTTATTTGAATTACATATATTTTCATTTTTAAACATTAATGAATGTGAACATAGTTATGTATTTTTTAATTTATTTATTAAATAACAGAGGCCAACGATGAAAAAACTTTTGTACTGAAAATACCTTATTCCTGTAGTTTTTAGGGTGCTGAATCCAAATATCATATTAAAAAAGCTGTATCACCCACAATTTCTTCACACATTATAGTTAAATTTATTAAATTAAGCGATTTTTAAAGAATTGAACAGCTTAAATATTTAAAATAAATAACTGAAAAACTAGGTCTATTGGTGTGGATGAAGTTTGTAGCACTGCTGAAACACATTTGCTGGTCAGAAAAGGTTGATTATTTTTTCTGTTAACAGCTGTTTTGTTTACTGTCAACCTAACCTCACTTTCATTTTTCCTGTAGATGTGCTTACTACAATGTCTAATCGCGGTTGTAAAAACTCTGCTGATAGTTTTTATTATATTTGTGCTGAGTTTGTGATTAAAAAACACCAAAGAAACATTACAGACTTTGTCAATAAGGTTTATCTATCATACTTTGGAACTAAACTTGGTGATCAGGATAAATCTTGGGCTCCGCATAAGGCATGTTATGTATGTGTCGAAGATCTAAGAAAATGGTCAAAAAAGGAGAAAAAAAGCCTTTAAATTTGCTGTTCCTATGATATGGAGGGAGCCAAGAAATCATTCTGATGATTGCTACTTTTGCAATGTTCGTTATTACTGGTCATAACTCAAAAAACAAGAAGGTAATAACCTTCTGTCCGCCATCCGACCAATAGGGCACAGTGTAGATTTACCAGTCCCTGAACCACCAGATGATTTAAATTCTATTCCAACGGAAGTATTTTCTGATGTACAATCTGAGTTAGATAAACAAGATGATGAAGAATTCCAATGTTTTACAGAAAATGTAGTGTCTAAACTGTTTACTCAAATCGAGCTTAACGACTTGGTTAGGGATCTTGGCTTAACGAAAGAAAAAGCTGAATTGCTTGGTTCTAGACTAAAAGAAAAGAACTTGGCATTTGGAACCAGCATTTATGTGTACAGGAAGAGAGAGCAACAATTTTCCAAGTTTTTTTAATAAGAAGGTGATTTAGTGTACTGCTCAGACATTCCTGGTGTGATGAATGAGTTTGGTATTGAATACAAAAAGGAAGACTGGAGGTTGTTTATTGATTCATCGAAAACTAGTTTATAGATTACTAGGCTGTTTTATTACACAATGGTAACATGTATGCATCTATCACTGTTGGTCATTCTGTACATATGAAAGAAAACCTAGAAACAGTGTTAAATCAAATAGGCTATTCTGCTCATGGTTGGATGATATGTGGTGATTTAAAAATAACATGCATGGTCCTTGGTCAGTAAGGTGGTTTTACCAAATTTCCATATTTCTTGTGTGAATGGGACAGTAGGGCTAGCGATCAACATTGGTGCAGAAACAACTGGCCTGTGAGGAAGTCTTTAAAACCTGTAGAGAAGAACATTCTACGCAAAAATCTCGTAGATTTAAAAAACGTGCTTCTACCTCCTCTACATATAAAGTTAGGCCTCATGAAACAATTTGTAAAGGCTATGCCTAAAGATGGATCATGTTTCAAGTATCTCTGCCAAAAGTTTCCACGCCTTTCAGAAGCTAAACTAAAAGAAGGCATCTATGTCGGACCTGACATTAGAAAAATGATGTTCGATGTTAACTTCGAATCCACAATGACCTTAAATTAGAAAGAATCATGGGTATTATTCAAGCAAGTCATTACAAAGTTCTTGCGAAATGAAAAAGACCCAGAGTATGTTTCTATTGTAGCTAACATGTTACAGAAGTTTAAAAAGTTTAGGATGTTTGATGAGCCTGAAAATTTCACTTTTTGAACAGCCACCTTGATTACTTCCCGGACAATTTGGGAGATGTTAGTGAGGAGCAAGGTGAACGTCACCAGGATGTTAAGTGATGGAAAAACGCTACCAGGGCCGCTGGAACGCCAACATGATGGGGGACTACTGTTGGTAATTTCACCGAGAAGTTCAACAAGCGACTCATCGTAGTAAAAGCTACACAAGAAGCTTCAAAGAAGAAAGAGAAAGAAAGTATGGACCAATTTCAGTTGACAAGTGGAACCTGTATTAGCACATTATATCACTGTTTTAAGTGGCTACTGTAAATACAAACCATGCTTATGATGTAACATAGTGAGTGTTTCATTAATTCTCCGTAGACCATATAGGGGTTTATACTATATAATACAAAGCATATTGCTGGAAAACTATGGGTGATACAAAAAACTAAGGCCAGATTTAGATTCAGCACATAAAAATTTATAAAGATCAACTGTTAAAGTTAAAAAAGTTTTCAACAAAAATTTTTTTGTTGGCCTGTGTTATATTAATAAAAATGAAGGACATTCTTTCTTTGCACTTTATTTTTGTTTTAGTCGTGTAACGTACATGAATACATAATTTGGGTGGAAAAAAAAGAGATATAAAACTGTAATTGTATTTAGTTTATTTTATTTCAAAATAAAAAGTCCATTCCAAGCAGTCCAGATAAATGGTTGGTTGACCACTTCAGAAAAAATTCATACTTTGTATGTCTATTGCTTGATGTTTTGGTAGTTTAAAAGCAATTATTAAACAATTTTATTCTTTTCAGCTTATAAATGGCTGTCATTTTGGTATTAGTTTGTCTGTCATTTTTAGATTTTGCAGACATGTCCGGCTTTCTAAATTACTCAACAATGAATTATCTTAGCCCCTTCAAATAAACTTCATTTGAATATATATATATATTGTTCAATATATTCTGGCCTACAAATCAAAGTCCTTTTTGCCTACCTAATATGTTTCTGTCTATATACTATGTGCTGACAAAATTAGAAGATCAGAATGAACAAAATTTAATTTTCAAAGAGTAATTTCTTGAAGAAGGAACTGTTTCTAAGTCTCAATTTTTTTTTTTTTTTTTTTTTTTTTGTGGTTATAAACATACGAGACTACTTACTTCTATAACGTAGTTCTATGCTACAACAATGGTGAGTGATTTACTCTTTCAACGCCCTCTTATATATTTTTTTATCTTTCCTGCTGCAATATCTCTGTTGGGAGTCCAGATATTAATTTGAAAATTAAATTCATTGAGAACTTAATGTGTTAGATTATCAAATTTTTATCTGGTTCCCCAACAGAGACAGAGATATAGCAGAAAAAGTAGAAAAAATTATTTTTTTCCTATAATTAACAATTTTTTATACCTATTTAAGTTTGAATCTAAAAGCTGAAATTTATAATGGAGTTTGATGCTATTGAGATCTTTTATGTTTCGAACTATCAAATTTTTATTTAGTCCCCCAGCAGAGACAGGTATTACAGCTGAAAAAATAGAAAAAACTATTTTTTCACAATAATTAACAATTTTTTATGCCTTATTAGAGTTGAATCTAAAATTTATAATGGAGTTTGATGCCATAGAGACCTTTTATGTATTGAATTAAAAAAGCTAATTGAGAGAAAAATATTGTGGAGTTTTGAAAATTGGTACAGTTGTTCCTTGGTACGCAAGGATGAAGGGAACAAAATTTCTTGGTTTGAGGAGGGATTGACGACTAAATAGTACTTTTTTTTTCAGTTGTTCACTTATAATTCGAAAACTGGTGCTCATAGAAAAAATCTACAGTTATAAATTAAAGCTGAAAACATTTCCTACAAAAATTGTCAAATGTATTTTTTATGTAGGACCAATAGTTTCTGAAATATGTGGCGGAGAAAGAAACTTGGTCAAAAATCATGATATATTTATATGTACTTCCTTGTTGAACAGCATGCTTAGTGAATATTTATTATGAATTCAAACATTAGTAATGAAAGTTACTATTATAATATAATATTAACAATATTGCTATCAGGTTCTTGTCAATAAAAGGGTCATCAATTTCTGCCAGTTCAAGGGTCACAGAAATCTTTCAAGATTCTGCCAAAAACGGTTATTTTACAGTGAGCAGATCAGATTCTTCTGGATCAGGAAACAGGATTGATATGAAGATAGCACTGACTAATGCTATGCATGAAGACCCGTGAAGGGTTGACAAGTGGAAGAACTGATGCTGTGTTGGCAAAGTGGATTGGTGGGAAATCTCCATCAACTTCCATTTGCTCTGCCACTGGAACACTGCTGACCTACATTTCTCAAAAGGAAAGTAGCATGTGGATTACCATGTGTCACGACAGTCCAGAAATGATGGAGACCAGAATGAGCTATATATGTGGTTTGCTGATCACCACCCTCTCATTCTAGAATCACCAACACTAGTGTCACATCTCAGATATTATCGCAAACTGAAATGTGAATTGCCACAGAGCCCTGAAAGTGGGAAAGAATATTAAAATAAATCATAATTGTTTGATCAACTTTCTTGGCCCTATATCTTAGTAACTATATGCCCTACAGATAAATGTATTTGACCATTTTTGTAAGAAAAGTTTTCAGCTTCAATTTATAACTAGAATTTTTTTCTACAAGTACAGTTTTCAGAGCTCTCCCCACTTGAGCTTGCCGTCCTCACATCAGGATTTTTCATCCACTTCTTCCTTAGGTACTCAGGAACAACTGTACCAATTTTCATAACTCCGGGATTTTTTTTCTCTCAATTGGAATGGGCTTTATTTTGAATTTTCAAATTTTTATGTGTTCCCCCAACAGAGATATTGTAGCTGGAAAATTATAAAATATATTTTTTCAAAATTGTAGTTAAATTGAATTTCCCTCTAAAAGATATTTTTTTTTCTTATCTCAGCTTAACAAATCATTTTAGCATTTTTCATCTTGTAAGGCAGCATATCTCTGTTTGGAGAAGGAGATGTTGATGGGAATCCGTACTATAATCTCGATTGTAAGGTTTGACTATGAAATTCAGTGATGATCTTAACTTATCCGCATCATTCATCACTGCTCTTGGCTTAGCAGAAAGCTTCTTTGCAGCTAGTTGTTATCTCTGGATTATACAGTGTGTGAATGAAATTTCTGAATCCGCAACTGCCTTTATTTTTGCAACACCTGATTGATAGCCAGTCATGCTTGCAGTACTATCTGTACGTATGCCTTTGCATTTGCCTCTCTGCTCTAAAGTATTTCCGAGCTAGTGGTAAGTCAAGACAGCTAGGTAATTCTTTCCTAATGCCCTCAACTTCAGTATATCTCAAGAAATAAAATAGAATTTCTTAGTTTTTGATGTTAGTTGATTCGTCAAGTTGAATCACAAAAAATTATGGCTTTACTTAATAATTGAATATGGCTGGTTGTCTTGTTTTTAAAAGTGTTTTATTATTATTAATAAAAATAAAACTGGTACTATTGTTAGACATGTGTTGTCGTTTTAAATAAAACCAGATTCTTTTTGTAATGTGAGTTTCATTTATATATTAATTTTCAAATGTAATTATTTAAAATCTGAGTTTGATAGAAGTGTAAAAATATGGCTATAATCATTTTCTAACTGGTTTGTATTGTATAACACATTATCCAATAGTACATTGATTCACTGTATTTTCATAAAAAAATTGTCATGTATCGGTATTAATTGGTCTGCAATGAAATTTTGAAGTATTACTTCAGAGTTGTGTTGAAGAAGAACAACTGTGCAAACAAATATACCAAGCCTTGTTTCCATATAGTTTATCGATGTCTGGGGATAGATAGAGTCCAAAACTGCAAGGTATGTGTTTTATATCATGTTAATATGTGTTCATATTCTGTTATATGTGTTTCCCGATAGTCTGGAATAGATTATATGATTAATTATTATTTATTACCAAGATTGCATATGAATTGTTTTGAAAAATATAATTTTCTTACAAATATACTGAATTCTAAACTAGTTCCAAAAGTTTAGGTGTTTGCCATGTGTTTATTAATAACTGCTTTGGAATGCTTCATTATTATTATTTATTTTTCACACTTTCTTTGTTTTTCCTCAACTGATGTTGACTGATGTGGCATTGTTATTTGAAACAATATCAAACTGAAAGTCAAGTGTATGTTGGCAAAGACTTAAGAGTTCGAAAAGTAAGAACATCCTAGAATTAATTTGGCTTCTGTGTTTAAACTCATTTCCTGTCCACTATAACCGATAGCAAACAATTCAAAGAATCTTGGAATATGTTCCTTATAACCGATTTGTTCATAATAAATGGTTAAACGTTTTAAGTGCTTCACCATGCATTTTACCTATGATATTTCATGGAATCAGAGATTTTGTATGTTATACCGGTTGTTCCTTATTGTTATTACTATTATTCTTATTATTATTACCCTCTGTCATTATAAGCGATTTCTATTGTACTTCTGGAGTCTATTGTACTTTCAAGAAAATAAAACTTCTTGATTAAATTGAGAAAATCAAAGAAAAAATCAATAATTTTTTTTTTCAAGTTGTAACTTTAAGTTGTTATTGTAATCCTTGATTTTTTATATTTTACAAAAAATAGGTAATAAAAATTTGTTTGCTTCTCAGGTAACATTATGAATGCTGAAGAAGGAGATTTTGTTCTGCTTGGTGAAGAGCGGCCTTGCCCGTTTTTCTCTGCATATTCTTCTATATGCTTAGATTTAGTAAGCTTGATTGAAGAACTTACTGTTGATGATAGAGTACTTGATGTGGAAAATATTATTTTATTCACTCTTGGATTGCTTATCCTCCTTGCTTTTGTTTTCCTCACTGCAAAAAGAACTGACTGAAGTAAATGGTATTCAATATAAATGAGAATATATTCCTAATCATTAAAGCGAAAAAATAATCTAAGCCTCTCCTTTTTCCCTCTTTTTATATCCTAAAACCGCGTGCAATTAAAATTGATTTTTTTAAATTTGCATAAATGTTGATTATAGATTTGTTCTAATTGTCTAATATTTTTTGTTTTTCAATGTCTTAAGTTTCAAATTAATAAAAATATCCTCTCGAGAATTGAGAAAATTCTCAAGAATCAGTAAAAATGAGTCTGGGCAGACAATACATTGACCAAAAGTTGGTTGAAGAGGGGAAAATCTAATTTGCTCTAAAAAGGTTAGGTTACAATGTGTGTATATCTAAGGAAAAGTATTGAAAAACGTATTTAGAGTGAAAAGTATTTATATTTTTGTTTCTTGAATAAAATATACTTTTGTAATTATTTTATGACTTTAATAATTATAAAATATACTTTGCTAATTATTATATGACTTGTGTAATAAAATAAACAAGCAAAAGTTGACAGTTGTGATCTACCTATAAGCTATGTCCACATTGTTTGACATCTCATGATATACACATTAACTTCCCTGTTCGTCATATCGAATCGAAAGTCGAACAATGTTGACGTAGCTTAAAGTTGTAATAATCCAATAATTACTAATAATGCAGATGAACTGGGTAATCTTTGAGGTTAAAAGTCTGCCCTCTTGCTCTGTCTAATTTACCAAACTAAAAGTATCTGTACAATTAGGCAATAGTAGACTAAAATTTTGGTAAGCCTTTTAAAAAAAAAAATATTAGTTAGAAATACAAAAAAAAACTCTATTTAGCAGCAACCAGCACCCTAGAAATAATTTAAAACTGGTAATCTATTTGGTTCATGCTTTTTCTTATTTATTTTTTTTAACTAATAAATGGTTGTGTTTATTTATTGATAGATTTATTATGATGCTATTATCCTGTCAATTGTTTTTAGTTAAAAATAAAATTTTCTTTTTTAAATTTATTGTTTTATTATTTACCTTTTCTAGAGAGACAAAATTTTCCATTATATTGGATATTTCTGATAGCTTGGTTTTATACTCAATGACTTGATGTGCTTCAATTGTATTTGTTACTTATTGTTGATCAAAGCCTAGTTTTATTGGTTAGAATGATTTACAATTGTGATCAATAAATTATATTCTCATGATTTAATTAAGTTTGGTTATTTTGTTATTAATAAATTCATTGTCTCCTTCTTCCATGTTGATAATTGTTGAGATGGAGGATTTTTCTATTGGCATAAAATATAAGTATATGGTTATCTTCAACAATTTTGCCTTTAGGTAAATTAAAATCTCAGTAATGATGAGAGTATGGCTGACCATGGAAAATCTTGTGGTTGGGGATGCGTTCAGTAAATAAACACACAAATAAGAAAAACTTATTTTAATGCGTGCCATTTTTAATAAATAGTTCATATATGTTTTATTATATTGCGTATTATATACTCTATTGTTCCATGTTATTCATAATCTTTCCTTTACTCTTTTCATAATTTACAATATATATTAACATCTTTTTTCTTTTATATTTTTATCATGCTGTCATTTCTGTTATTTACACTTTTTATAGTTACTGTTACTGCCTTTGTTTTTCTCAATGTTGGATCCATTATCTTGGATGATGGCCTAAAACTTAGACCAAAACGTTTAAAAAGGCACACATTATAATAAGTTTTTTCTTATTTGTATGTTTATCTATTGACATCACCTCCAATCAAGATTCTCCTACTTAAAAACTCGGTAGTTTTATTGGATTGATTTTTTAAACGACACTCGGCGTCGCGACATCCATCTATTGTCACACACACACACGTGCGCGCACGCACAGACATACTCTTGTTGTTTCTGGAGGTCTCATTCCGTTATTATGTGAAGTTTTATTTCAGTTGGTAATTAGTTTCTAAGAGATTTCTTCGTGTTCCGTGACAACGTTAAAAGTGTCAATATCAGTAGATAAAGCATTGGAGATCAACAGTTTCAATATTTGAAGCGGAAAAACTTAATCTTAAAAAAATAAAATAAAACTTAAACTTGAAAAAATCTTATTCTCCTGTTGCAGACTTGTTCATCTCACAAATCGGGAGGAAAACCAGTATTTTATATTCAATTTTAACATTCAAGTAATAAAAATGTTTAATTTGATTGAAAACCAAATTGCGTTTGTAACCTTTATCACCGAAACATATGATTTTTGTATTTAATTTTAATGTAATTTTGATGTAAGTTAATTATGACCTTTTTCGGCTCACCAATTTTAACCAAAATCTAATAAAAACATTTATATCGATATAAAAGTCCTATTTACCAAATTTGAGAGTTATATTTTAGTATCATTTTTGATGAAAGTTTATTATGACTTACAAGTAAAGTAGCGCTTCCGGTTTTCAAATTTAGACCAAAATCTAGTATGTTATTTAAATCAATATATAATTTATAAGTACTAAATTTGAGAAGTTTGGCATAGTTTTTTAATATAATTTTTGATGGAAATCAATTATGACCTTCAAGTAAAGTACCACTTCCTGTGATCAAGCAGTGACCAAAAAGGGAGGTTAACAACTAGATTTTACAACAATCCTAAATATAAAATTTCAACTTTCTACAGCTAACCGTTTTTGAGTTATGCGAGATACTAACATACAGACGCCAGGATGAAACTAGTCAATGGATTCAGAGATGGTCAAAATAGATATTTCCGTTGAAATCTGAAAACCGAAAATTTTCGCGATTACAATACTTCTTTTACTTCGTGCAAGGAAGTAAAAATAATGTAACTACATTTTTCTTATTTTTTCCATCTCCTTAAACTGCATAAAATCTGCACTGGTGAATTACTCTCTTAATGATTTGATAGGTTATTAAAATTATTGTGGCTATAGAACAAATGGTTATATTAACCATAAAACAACAATAAATTCAGATTTATGTCTTAAAAGAACCTTTCTGCGATGTACATGCCCTGAACTTCTTTCCTTTTTCGTACAAAAAGTAATAGTTATTATACAGCATTACATATTTAAAAGTTAGCTATTTATTAAGGTACTTATATTAAACTTGAATTACATAAAATTCATTAATAAATTTCGTAGATTGTATGTTGAAAATTAAACTCCTATGTCAAACCTGTTCAATATAATATAAATGGCTCTAGTCTTTCCTATTAAGGTGCATTAGTAAAATACTATCTGCTTTGCAATATGCAATTTTTATTGCCCGTGTAAATGGCCCTTTAGTAAAATACTATCTTCTAGTTTCAGGTGCATAAACATTTCACTCTTAAATCCCTAGAAATTGGGTAACATGTCATTGGGAAGTACTGGAAAATCTCACATTTGCTTGAATAATATTCTCATTCTTGTATCCCTCCCTCCGTTTTAAGCTCACCTCTTATTTTAAATATTAGCATCATAACACTTAACTTTATGTATATTTTTTTTTTTGGAGATGTGTCACCTAACTTTGATAAAACAAAGCTAATGACGAATGCGGAAAAGATTGATATCAAAGCTGGAAATCATAGCTTAGAATATGTAGAGGGCTATAAATAAATAAGCTATAAATACCTTGGGCAGTTGGTCTCTTTTACAAATAAATCATGGAAGGAAGTGGATAGAAGAACATCCACAGGATGGGCAAAGTACTGTTCATTGAGAGAAATAATGAAAATGATTTCCCGAACTCTTTTTATCTCTATAAAAAGGAAAGTATTTGATACCTGTATACTTCCTGCCATCTCCTTTGGTAGCCAAACTTGGACCCTAACGAAAGCCCAAACAAGAAAACTGATAAGCTGGCAAACAGCAATTGAAAGAAATGTGATTAGGATAAAGAAGAAGGAGAAGGTTAGGAGTTGTGTCATCAGAAAAAAGACTGGCCTGAAGGACATAATACACCATATTGAAAAACAAAAATGGGAATGGTCAGGGCACATCTTGAGAAGAACAGATAAAAGGTGGTTAATGGAGATGACTGTTTGGACACCCTATTGCTACAAAAGGCGAAGAGGAAGACAGATGAAAACAAGAAGGCAGGACCACTATGGTGGAGAATGGCAAGGGACAGAAATACATGGAAAGAGAAGTGGATCCAGATCGAGAACTTGGCTTCCCAGTAGGCTAGACTAGACTCTGGGAAAGTCTAGACCTATACTCCCTGAGGGAAGGCCTATGTTCAAGCTCACATAAGAATTTTATTTGTAAATATGTTTAATAATTGTGGAGTTATTTGTAAATATGTTAAATTTATTTCATTTTTAATGTATTTTATTTGAATTTAAAATTTATTTTATTGAGTTATGAACATAATAAAAGGCTTATTATTATATTAAATTATATTTTTTTGCAGTTAATCAGTTGTTAAATATGTAATAAATTGAATGAAATAAAATATGCATTATACATAAAAAATAAAATTAAATAAAAGTTATGGAGCCAAATATGTTTCCTTCTCCTATGTACTTGTAAAATCTATTTGCCTCAGAATTTTGAAGTATTTGTTAAATTAAGGTGTCTAGTTTGCATCTTGGTGTTTATGATGAGTCTCTTTCTGGAAAGAAAAACGAAATAAATTTGTTTGCTTTTTTGATTACCTATGTTTAAACAATAAGGCTTACAAAACATTTTGAAAAAAATATATTAAAGAAAATTAAATTGCTTTTTACAAAAGTATTAGCAGTGCAATTATTATGAATACTTAGTCTTTGTTGTGGGCCTATCAAGGTGAATGATGCATGGCTTTCTTGTCTTCATTCATTCCACTTTTCCTCGCTATACTTTAGTTATGATGATGATCTACGATGTGTGCTCAGATTGCAGAAAAAAAAATAGCTAATGAAGTGACATAACTAAGGATGATTGCGCAAGCGTTTTTCCTGTGAGCCCCTCGACTCCTCTCCAGAAGAACTAAAAAATTTTTTTACCTCCCTCTACCTGACTCTTCGGTCATACTGTTTTCGGCAGCAGTGCATGCACAGTTGCAACCTTTTTTGCAGCTGCAAAACACCAGTCCAGCAATGGCTGGGATGCAGGCTCTTTTTTCATTTGGATAGGGGCGAGACCGAGGCTGTCCCATTTTAACGGATCTGAATTTGAAAAAATGCCCTAAAACTGTGTTGGTTAGCTGCGTCTAGTGTTGGAAGTAGGCTGGGCAAATTGAAACTGGTCTTTGTAGACATTTTGACGAAAAGGTAGTATCTTAAGTCGTCAATATCTTTCACAACTGTGGTCGCTTCAACACTCACACACCATCAGAATTTTCTTCCCTACTCTACTGAGTTGGGCTCCTGACGGAGTTCTCTCGTAAAACAGAGCCGACTTTCAGGGCTAGGTTTTTGTTTCAGTAATGGCACATATGTTTGTTTTATCAAGGCCAAACGGAGACGACGTTGTGTCACAACCAGAAAATGCATGCGCAAAAAGAAGGTATTTAGAATCATACTGATACGACGAGGCCGAGAAATATGGATCATCTCTGCCACTTTGTACAACTTCCTGGTTTGAGAAGATGTACATTATTTTTATTGGAATTGGAAAGCCCTTACAGCACAACAAGTACATCAATATCCTCACTTAGGATAACAACAATATCAAAACTGCTCACACACAATACACAAAAGTGTTTAATAATAATGTAAACAAAATAATTGAAAAACAATAAGCGAATACGTGAGTTATTATATTTTTGGCACATACATGGCCACCCGTGTACATACATTCTTCTAATATTATTTTCGGTCCTATACTAGCCTGGAAGCCGGTGTGAGAAATTGTGACTTCAAGTGTGAAGAAATTGTGCCAATAACACAGACCAACAATGAAAAAACTTTTGCACTGAAAATTCCTATAGTTTTTAGGGTTATGAATCCAAATATGATATTAAAAAAGCTGTATCACCCACAATTGGTGATCAGGATAAATCTTGGGCCCCGCATAAGCTATGTTATTTATGTGTCGAAGATCTAAAAAAATGCTCAATAATGGAGAAAAAAACTTTTAAATTTGCTGTTCCTATGATATGGAGAGAGCCAAGAAATCATTGCCATGATTGCTACTTTTGCAGTGTCGATATTACTGGCCATAACTCAAAAAACAAGAATAAGCTAAATAATAATAATAAATAATAAGGTAATAAGCTACCCTAACATTCCGTCCGCCATCCGACCAATAGGACACGGTGTAGGTATACCGGTCTCTGAACCACCAGATTATTTAAATTCTATTCCAATACCTTTCCCTGCCTAGCTACTCATAGTACTAAGTCATTATTTTTATTAATAATTGAAAAATAACAAACATTTACAGTAGTAAAGGGACCCTAAGGATCACGGGGTAAAGTTGTCACAGGTTATATTTTCCATGACAGTATTAAAATTTTGTACTTTTTCATCTAATTCCATTACGTTACCGTTTTCGTTAACGTAATGGAGAAGTAACTTGTTGGAGGTTTCTGGTACAGAAAGGTACTTTAACACTGTTAATTTGTTTACTTTAGTTAACTAACTTGAGAAAATTGTGTCCATGACGGCTACATTTCAATAAAAAATATGGAGAACGAATCATTTAACTAAACTTGAAATAAAAAACGACGGTATCGTAATGGAGTATTAAAAAAAATTCACACCATATTTTCCTGGGAAGGGGTATCTACATTGGGAGTCGGGAACCGAATTCCGACATTCACCGACAACAATACCTGGTCTCTACAGAACTCCTTTTAACCCGTTCCTTCTCCGAATCCTCCTCTAGCTTTCCACCAAACTTGAGCCTTTTTCAAAATATGTTTTTAACATTTGAATTCGACGGCTCTTGTTAGATTCATTCCCCTAGAACTTCTCTTGGGAAACAGTAGAGAATGTTCTCTCATCGAACATGATATCGGCTGACGTATTTATTTACGAAACCTTTCTGAGCTTTTCGTATCTCACTGTTTCGGATCACTTAGGTAGCCATAAAAAACGACCATTACTTGTGATCAGCATTGCCTTTTGACATAGGTGAAGTACTTCATGTAGATAGCATCAAAAGATTCAGTCCTATCCTGTGACTGGATCACGTGAATAAAACATGTGGGCGGAGCATATACCGGAGGGTTCAAAGGGTCACGTGACTGGATAACGTGACTAAAATGTGCGGGCGGAGCGTAGACCAGGATGCGCTGCGGGTCACGTGACTAGATCACGTGACTAAAAATGGGCGGGGCATAAGGGTCACGTGACTAAAAGGGGGCGTGGTCTAATAGTTAAGGTTAGGTCGAGGTGAGACCACGTGGTGGTTAAGGAAGGGTCGAGGCAAGCCCACGTGGCAGTTAAGGTTAGCGGTGGAGGGGATGGAGGAATCGTGCGCCAGCTCCCCCATTTTCCCTCTACTTGCTATAATTCTTGTTCAAGTTCCTCTTCACTGAATTTCCGATTACATACTTCAGCGGTGAGGACGAAATCCGAGCATCCATTTTTTTGTGGAGCACCGAACAAAGCTTACTAAGGCGTCATTTTTATTCCAGAATGGTAGCTATTGTTTTTTGTATTTTGAACAATCCGCTGACTATTTGCCCAATCAGAAGTGTTGTTATCAGCCATCCATGCTACCAGACTGTCCCTTAAATCTTGATTGGCACGTTCAACAGATCCCTGAATTTGTGAATGGCGTGATTTTCCATGAACAAGTTTCGCCGAGTTCCATTTATTTACCAGCTTCTGGATTACCTAGAAACATATTAATATTATTGGCAGCGAGAGTTCAAAGCTGACATTATCATTGGTTTCACTACTAGTCCTTTCTTCTTAGATTTTTTCTTCAAATTACAAGCTTCACAAAAATCTAAATAAATTTTGATCACCTCTCTGGTAATATTGCAAAATTTCTTCGTTAATTCAGCCTCCGTTCCTTTTTCTTTTTTATGACCAACTTTTAGATGATATAAATTGCATTGAACATTTCTTCAATAAGGCAGAAATATTTTATATCAGTAATTTGCTCTTCAGCTTTAATACAGTTTATTTATTTATTTATTTAATGTGATACATGCATCTACACATGGAGGGTCATTAGCATTACTACACAGATATGTTTAACAACTAAATTTTTCCATAATGATAGTATGATATTTCTTTTGGAATCACTTTTTCACAATTTCAATGAACTATATAAGGTTACAGATTTGACACTTTTTTAAGAACTTGAACACACTTTGAACACAAGTTTCACTGTCATCAAGAGCGATGTCCAGTCTGTTGTTGATGTTGCAATGTCGCCTTGCATCCTTAAGGGTCTTGCAGTCCAGCAGGATGTGCTCCATGGTCAGAGGTACCTTGCAGGTATTACAGGTCGGTGGGTAAAGCCCTTTTAGAAGAAAGGAGTGCGTCAAGGCTGTATGCCCGCTACGTAACCTGGCCAAGAATACTTCTTCTCGGCGGTTTCTCCTTTCGGCAGTTTCCAAACCTCTGGAGTATCTTTAATTTGTCCCAATTTGTTGCTTGTCCTGCTCCACTCGGAGGTCCACGAAGCGTATATTCTTTTTTTTTACATACTTGCGCCAGTCCAAGGCAGTTGTCTTGTTGACCTGTGTTACCTCAGTAACAGGATCCGTCCTTGAAGCAATGTCAGCCCCCTCATTTCTCCCAATGCCCAAATGAGATGGAACCCACAGGAATTTTATTACTTTTCCTGAATGCGTGCATTCCCTCTCAAGAAGTTGAATTTTCATAACCAAAACATCTTTAGAGTTCCTGTTTTCTAACGACTTGAGAGAGCTTAAAGAATCTGAATCTATCAAATGGTATTTATGCTTGTGTTTTACTATGAGGGTTAGGAATTTCCAAATTGAATAAAGTTCTCCTGTGTATACACTATTTGTTTCTGGTAGCATGAATTTTTGGCAAATGGAGTCCATGACGATTGCACATCCAACATCAGAGTTAGATTTAGATGCATCGGTGAACCAAAAACAGTAGTTGGAATACAGCTCTTCCCGTTCTTTGTAAAGTTGTTGATACACATGATGAGGTGTTGTGGGCTTCGAAAATGCTGATAAAGGCACTGATTTCTTTGGAATTTTAAAGAATTCTGGCAACGTGATTTGTAGGTTATTTATCAATTTTTTTGATCTACCATGGAAGCATTTACATGATGGGTTATGTGTTTCATTTACAGTTGGGTGTATCGTGGCTTGGTGCACGATAAGGCTTTTCCGTGACATCAGTGTGCCAAAATATGCCAGTGCCAAATATTTCCTTCTTGTTTCTAAAGAGGGCTCGCCACTCTCTGCATACAAACTTTCGACGGGTGTTGTCCTGAATGCACTGATGCAGTGGCGAAGTCCTTGGTTATGTACTGGATCCAAAAGTTGTAATGTTGTCGCACTTGCTGAGCTGTAGGCGATAGTCCCATAATCGATAATAGGCCTGATCAGGGTACGATACAGCATTAATAGTGTTCGCCGGTCTGATCCTCACTGAATGCTGGCCAGAACCTTTAATAAATTTAGGCCTTTTTGGCATTTTAACTTCACTTGGTGGATTTGTTGGGACCAAGTTAGTTTTTTATCGAAGTAGATTCCTAAGAATTTGATGACATCTGCATAAATAATCGGTTGATTTAATAGAGATAATGAGGGATGAGTTAGGCATTTTGGTTTTCTGCAAAAATGTACGACTACTGTTTTTGAATTCGAGAAGCTGAAGGCTGTAGTTCTGGACCATGCTTCAAGGTTTTCCAATGTTTTTTGCAACCTCCATTCAATATATTCTAGAGACTTACTATTTATGTAAATTGCGAAGTCATCAGCAAATAGAGAACATTTCACATCAGCTGATGTTGTCTTTACAATACTATTTATGGCTACTAAAAACAGCGTTACACTCAGAGGAGATCCTTGGGGTGTACCGTTTTCCTGTAGTTGCATTTTAGAAAGATTAGGGCCAACTTTCACTTGGAATGTGCTCTCTTCAAGAAAGTTTTTGATAAACGTCAGCAATTGCCCCCTGAGTCCGACTTTTGATAGCGTGCTGACCACATTATATCGCCACATCGTATCTTATGCTTTTTGGATATCTATAAAGACAGCTACCAGGTGCTCTTTATTTGAGAAGGCAGTCTGAATTTCATTTTCAAGCTTGATTATTTGGTCAAGGGCAGAGCGGTTTTTCCTGAAGCCACATTGAGAAGTGGAGAAAAAGTTTTGTGCGTCCAAATAATATCTCAGTCTATTGTTTACCATTTTTTCAAGAGGTTTCAACACACACGAAAGTAGAGATATAGGCCGATAGTTATTGACTTTTACGTCTTTAGGATTTTTTTTAATTGGTATGACTATCGCCGTCATCCATGTTTCAGGAAAAAATCCTGTTGTCCAAATTCTATTATATATGGAAAGAAGAAATGATTGAGCAATTAAAGGCATTTTTTTCAAAAAAATATATGGAATCTGATCGGATCCAGGAGTGGATTTAGTTTTACATTTGTTCAGGGTATTCTGAAGTTCAGCTAGACTAAATGGGTGATTGTAAATTTCAGAATCTTGTGTATGGAATTCGATCGAGTTTTTCTCTTGCTGACTTTTATACTGCAAAAAATCTGAATTATAGTTGTCTGTTTTCGACATGGAAGAGAAATAGGTTCCTAAAGCATTAGCAATTTTTAATGGTTCAGTTATGATTTGATTGTCATATTGAATCGTAGAAACAGTCTCACATTTTTTGGATCCTTGAATCGCATTCACTTTTTTCCACACTTCTTTAATGGTACTATTATTATTAATAGAGCTAACATAGTTAGTCCATGATTTTTTTTTATTTGCCCTCAACACTTTGTTTGCTATTGATCTCATTTTTTTTAATTCATTTAAATGTTCTATTAATTTTCTTTTTTTGAATTTATTGAAGGCCCTTTTTTTGTTCATTATTGCAATGCGGCAATCTTCATTCCACCAAGGGCCTAGGCTTCTGTCGCTGAATATTTTCTTGCATGGAATACTTTTCTCTGCAGAATTAAGGATGCTTCGGTTGAAGAAAGAAATGCTTTCCCCCACATCTATTACTGTATCTTCCATTTTTTCTATTTCGTTTTCTATCAAGGATGAAAACTTTTTCCAGTCGGCTTTTTTGAATGACCACTTCGGAATTTTATCAAAATTAGTATTACCATCAAACTTTATAGTGATTGGGAAGTGATCACTTCCGTACAGAATGTCCTTAACACTCCAATGAACTTTGTGAAAAATTTTAACATCTACAAACGACAAATCAATAGCGGAAAGTGTGCCGTTTGTACAAATATGAGTTGGGGAACCATCGTTAATTAGAATTAGAAAATTGTTATTATCAATAAATCTTTCGATTTATATAGGAAACTATTCCTCTATTTTTGTAGTCGGACAGTGAGGAACCCACAATTTGTTGTGCCCATTCATATCTCCAACTAGAATAACAGGTCTTGTAAGTTGGTCAACTATTTCTTGGAGATCATTGACAGTGAAATCTCGATTTGGTGGCATGTAAATGTTGCAAACTGTAATAGGTTCAGGTGTGTATATTTTTGTGGCTACAACTTCTAAAGAGGATTTAATATTTATTGGCTCTGAATGGACATCTTTTTTAACCATTGTGGCTACTCCTCCCCAGGCTGACTTGCATTCAGGTCTATCTTTGCGATAGATGTTATAATTTTTTAATTTACAATCTGAGATTTCAAAAAATGTGTCTCTTGTAAACACCAGCAAATTGGATTTTCTTCAGTTTGCATCAATTTGAAATATTCATAATGTTTGTAAAACCCGTTACAGTTCCACTGCAATTAATGTTTTTCTATTTTTTACCATAATTTGCAAATATAGAAAAAGATATAGTCGGAAAACTTGTTTCTAATTAATCTTCAGTGCTATCCTCCGTGTTTATTTCATTTTCTATTGAGTCCCATCTTTTTTTCAGGAGCTTTGATATCTTTAATTTTGAACGCCGGTCTGTTATAAGGCTTCTAGTGTCTGCCAGCATATTCTTAAGACCCTCTGTATTGTGTGTGAATTCTTGAATCAATTTAATGAAATTTTTCGTGTTTGACGACATTGCAATCAACTTAACCATATTGTCGAATGATATTGGGTATTTCTGCTTGTTTTCTTCAATTGCCTGCCGAACATCTTCAAGGTTGGATCCTGAATTTATACCCGTCTTTTTTAATTTTTTTGATTTTTTGCTACCAGACTGAGTACCTGCCATTGGTGGAAATTCTTCAAAATTAATAATTTTTTCAATGTCTTCTTGAGAATCTAACGTTAGATTCATTTCCACAGTAGATACGGTAGAAGGAGGAGGGCTAGAGTGACATCGTTTGATTCCAGAAATTACAGTAGGGGATAAAATTGAATTATTGCTAATATCTACAGCTGGTTCTATAATATATTTGATATCGACATTGTTGTGGTTGTTGTCGCCCTGGTTACCAGGCAGCTGTTTCTTGAACTCGTCACTGGTAATGTCTATATTGGTCTCTATTGAGGTGGGAGTGTCGTCATGGCAACTGACCTGAGCTGGCTGTACGGTAATACTGTGGTTAGAAAACATATGATTAGGTGTATCTAACAGGGAGCGATCAGCACTTTTTTTTTCAATTATATTGGAATGCAAATTTATTAATATACTATCTTGTTCAGTATTATGAGATTCTTCAATGTTGTCATGTTCACACTCAGGGCAATCAGTTGATATATATATGACCCGGCTGCTTACAAATGAAACAAGTGACAATCTCTTCACTGAAAAAAATTCTATAAGAGACATTGTCGTGCTTTATTAGTAAGGATGATGGCAGTTTACTGAGGTCTTCAGGTGGGATGTAAACTTGCCGTCGGAAACTGAGAACATGGGCCAATCTTGGATCTTGATATCCGGCTCTGAGAAAATGCATAGGCGAAACTAATCTCAAGCCTATGCTTTTGAGTTCTTTCTCAATGGACTCGTGAGGAATGGAAGGGCAAGCGTTTGAAATTATTATTCGTTTGGCCGGATTGACCAGTCGTTTTATAAAAATTTCTTTATTGTCAATAAATATTGATTTGTGATTTTTTAAAAGGCTGTCTACTGCTTCTTTATTACTGAAGTGTATGCAAAATCGAGAGTTGGATATTCGGGAGGTATAGTGGATGAATTTTGGATCAATCAAGGCGGCAATTTTGAGGACATATTCTTTTTGTTTGATGCCTGGAAATGTGTGTAAAATGATGGCATTTTCTCGTTTTGAAAATCGCTCCGTAGCGGTGGCTTGGGCATAACTGGTAGTTGTTACTGGTGGGTTGAGGTTATGTGGGACTTTTGATACATTTCTTGATTGGTTATTTTCAATTCTATTTGCTTCTGACTTGTCGGTTGCATCGTATTAGAAGAAAGTGAGGACATTGTAAGGTCTGCCGATATCGCTGCAGAGCCCAAAGCTCTGGGCGCCTATATACGGCGAATAATCGCCTAAGTTCTTATAAATGCCTCAGTTTTCTATTAAGTAATGGAACACGCGCCCTCAAATTGTCCAATTTGCACACAATAAAGTCTATGAAAGCATAAATAACACTTATAAATAGGTAAAACTTGGAGACTGACCTGAAGCGTGACTTCTTCATGTAGGTCCCAAACAGCTGATCCCTAATACAGTTTAGTTCCTGGACATTTTGTGTTATAGAGCTTATATTTTATTCCATGATTGAGGTTTAAATTAAGGGAATTTTCGATAGAATGGTGAAATATGGAGTATTTTTTTTACAGCTGCTACATGTATAGGTAGGTCTGAGAGCTGTTATGTTGATAATTGGGTCTTTTACAGTAAATTTAATGATTTTCAGAATGTTGTAGATTAAAAAACAAGATTTCCAAGAAATGCTATAATCAAGTCTATGCCTGGTGATTAACTTAACTGACTGAGGGGCTCAAGTGACATTGCAACCTATTATGGCATCTTTGGTATAGTGCTTAATTATAATGTCAAGCATGAGAATTTGAATAATAAAAGAATCTTTGAAATGTAGGTAATGATTTTAATAATTATGTCCTGCACCAAATTCTTTGAGTTATAAAGGTAAATAGTTCATTCCTTTAATATGAAGAGGTACAATTTTTACCAAAATCACTTAATAGAGTTCTTTAATCTAACAGCTGTTTCTTAATGTGATTTAGTTTCGATCATTTTGGTATGTGAATGTGTGATCTGTATTTGACTGGGAATAAAAAATAAATAAAATAATTAAATAATGCATATGAAAAATAAACAGTCAAAGTAATAAAAATATACAGTTGTTGTGGTTATACCAAAACGAACTTATTTACATTAAACTAGCTGTGATGTCTTGGTTCTTTCTTCTATCTAGGTTGGGTTCTCTTTCTTGTTCCACATATCAGCCCAGGGTGGCTTATCAATTTAGTTCTCTATGATATTATGATGAACCGAACCATTTGGTTAAAAATTTAGAAAGACTCATGATAGAATGCACTCCTTTGTCGATTTGTGAGTGCCTGTTTTGGTGACAGCAATTTCATAATTATTGTAAATGTGTAACATGTTTAAATTTTTGGTCTTGTAAAATGTATTGCTTTAGTGCCTCTTTGAAATATGCTGTTAATGTGAATGCACGAGTTAATGTCTTATTTTGACTAAACACGGTTTTCTTAGAGGATCAGGAAAAACTTGGTATTATCGAAAAATTTGAGTTATTAAAGATTTTGAGTTATCAAGAGTCGACTAATTTTCTAAATGCAACAATTGTTTTGATTTCCTATACCTGATCCAGCAATTATCATATCTGGAATTAATATTTTAGGTATCTTTTGTACCATCAGTATTATTATTTTAGTGCTCTTTATTATGATTTTTTTCTTAAGTAAGGAAGAATTTTTTCCCTCCTCGACCGAGAGGAAGAAAAAATAAGACTAAGTAAAAGGCTTTCACTAGTAATTCAAGTAATGATGGTATTGTTAGATCATCCTATGATAGTGTTATTATTTCTGAATTTACTCAGAGTTTGTCTGAAAAAGCGTTTGGAGAAAGGACTGAAAACAATTCTGAACAGGACATTATTCATAGAAAAGTGCTTTATGGTACTTGCTTAGTTTGATCAAAGGATGGAGGGTACGTTCATAAAAGCATTGTACATGTTTAATTTTGTTATAAATGTTCGGTTAAGACAGTTCAGCAAATAGGAAGGTGTCCTATTTGTAATTTGGGAGTGAGACAAGTGTGTGATATGAAAAAAAAAGAGTAAAAAAAGTATGTTTCTAAAATGAAAATTTTTTTGTGTATAAAATAGAAATTTATTAATTTATAAAAATAAATATTTAATACAGATATTTTATTGTTCATATCTTTATGATCTTCGATGTTATTGTCAAAAAAGTGTTCTATTCTAATAATTCTATTTATTATTTTGAATACCAATTCTCTTAGAGAAACAAGTGATGAACACTGAAGTTTTTTATTTTATTAACTTTTGATATTGTAGGATCAACATAATTTATGATATCTCTTTAGATCCATATTTTTGTTGTTTTCCTGTCAAATAATTTTTCTTGTTTCTTGAACAAATGTACCTATTTTCAGAACTCAGCAATTTTTTTCTGTTGATTAGCCTTTTTTAATTCAACACATAAAAGATCTCTATGGCATCAAACTCCATTATACATTTTAGATTCAACTCTAATTAGGAATAAAAAATTGTAAATTACAGCGAAAAAAATTATTGTTTCTACTTATTCAGCTATAATACCTTTGTCTCTGTTGGGGGACTACAAAAAAATTTGATAGTTCAAAACATAAACGGTCTCAATGGCATCAAACTTCATTATAAATTTCAGCTTTACTTAGATTCAAATCTAAGTAGGTGTAAAAAAAGACTATGTGTTTTCCTTGGCCTCTATGAGCAGCACCATCAGAATTTATAACATTATGGAAGCTGTGGATCCACTACTTTTTTTCAAGAAGAGTGACGATCCTACTGCCCTTGCATCAGTCCTTAGCCCAATGTTTTTCAATTGTACAACATGCTGTAGGATGCATTGTGCGTGTCACAAGGTGGGAATGCACTGCTAAAAACTATTGATCCTACTTATAAAATGCATTGGATCATTTTTGTAAGAAATGTTTTTAGCTTCAATTTATAACTATAGAATTTTTTCTACAAGCAACTATTTTCAAATTTTTTTTTCTGTAAGCGAAAAACTGAAAAATGTCCGGGATTTTTTTTCTCTCAATTTGGCTGAGCTGTTTTGAATTTTCAAATTTTTATCTAGTCCCCCAACAGAGATATTGTAGCTGGAAAATTACAAAAAAACTATTTTTTCAAAATTTTAGTTAAATCGAATTTCCCTCTAAAAGAAGTATTTTTATTTCATATCTCAGCAAACAATTCGTTTTAGCACTTTTCATCATGTAATGCAGCATATTTTTGTGTGGAGAAGGAGATGTTGATGTTGAGAATCCATACTCTGACACAGTGTCACAAAAAACCTTTAGTGTCTTTACTATGAAATTCATTGATGATCTTAACTTATCCGCATCATTCATCACTGCACTTGGCTTAGCAGAATGCTTCTTTGCAGCTAGTTGTTTTCTCTGGATAATACAGTGTGTGAACGAAATTTCTGAATTTCCCAACTGCCTTTATTTTTGCATTCCCTGATTGTTAGCCAGTCATACTTGCAGTACTATCTGTACATATGCTTTCGCATTCGCCAGTCTGCTATAAAGTATTTTGGAGCTAGTGGTCTGTCCAGGTAAGTCAAGGCAGCTACATAATTCTTCCCTAATGCCCTCAACTTCAGTATATCTCAAGAAATAAAATAGAATTGCTTAGTTATTGATGTCAGTTGAATCACAAACTTCACTTAATAATTGAATATGACTGGCTGTCTTGTTTTTAAAAATGTTTTATTATTATTATTAATAATAATAAAACTGGTCCTATTGTTAGACATGTGTTGTCGTTTTAAATAAAACCTGTTTCTTTTTGTAATGTGAGTTTTATTTATATATTTATTTTCAAATGTAATTGTTTAAAATCTGAGTTTGGTAGAAGAATAGAAATATGCCTATAATCATTTTCTGATGAGTTTGTGTTTTATAACACATTATCCAATAGTACATTGATTTACTCTGTATTCATAAAAAAATTGTCATGTATCAGTATTGGACTGCAATGAAATTTTGAAGTATTATTTCAGAGTTATGTTGATGAAGAACAACTGTGCAAACAAAATATACCAAGTGTTGTTCCCAAATAGTTTATCAATTATAAGTAAAATTAGGATGCATGGGGATAGATAGAGCCCAAAACTACAAGGTATGTGTTTCATATCATGTTATTATGTGTTCTTATCCTGCTACATGTGTTTCCTGATAGTCTGAAATAATTATTATTTATTACCATAGATTTCATAAGGATTGTTTTGAAAATGTAATTTTCTTACAAATATACTCAATTCTAAACTATTTCCAAAAGTTTAGGTGCTTGTCATGTGTTTATTAATTACTGCTTTGGAATATCTCATTATTATTATTTATTTTTCACACTTTCTTTGCTATTGCCAGAAATATTCACATATCTTAGGGTTAGGCTCAAATTTTAAATTATATTTAAAAACTTCCTGATGAAAATCTACATAAACTTTAATAAAATTTACATAAACAAAATAATCATAATTATAGGAATGAAATGAACATTCATTCATTCTATGTTCTGTTTCACCTTAACAGATCACTCTATCTGTCGCTAAGTGAACTAGGGATGTATTAGCTCCAAACAGCTTTGATTTCAAATCAATTTTAACAGATTTCCACTCCTCTTCTTATAATAAATTTGTCCCTCAATCTTAAGGCCGAAGGTGGCGTGACAAGGAAAAGGGATTGCCAGGATTCATTTTATTCCTATAATTATGATTTTCGTCTGGAAGTTTTAAATATAGTTTAGTGTAATTGGGAATCGGGGTCCGGTTAACACCAATTAACTGACAATATTTCAAACCAGTACTTTTATTCTCAAGTAAAAATAACAAGCCGGGGCAATTTATTTAATAAGTATAAATTATACTTATAGTTCAATCGTGAGAATATAGTACTGTAGTAGAACAAAGATTTATACAGGCAACAATACACAATATGAGAGAACTCTGCTGAGAACAACTTTTTCAGGGAGGTAATTAATAGGCTTGCCAATGAACACTCAAGATAATTTGACTATTGAAATTTGCAGAAAGAAAATTAGTTAATTGATAATGTTTAGCGGAAAAACGAAAAATGAAATAATTAATTTTATATACATTGGCAAACCCATTTTACAACCATAACCTCCCTGGCGCTGATATCACTATCACTGATATCACCAGTCGCCACATCACTCCCCCCAATGACATCGGCACAAAACCGCACCTTAGGCTTCACCTCTCTACCAGATCGAGTGCGGTAACCAGGTTGCAACGTAGGAGGGTTTGTGTCGAGGTCATTCGGATGGTCGCCTGAAGGTCCTGCGGCAGGTGTAGGAGTGGGTCGATCTCTGGTGGCGGTGCTTTCTCCGTTGCCGTCTAGGAGATGGGCCGGCATCAGTCGATCCATGGATATGACCTTCCGACCGAAAGGCAGCTGGACAGTGAAGGTCTTCTCTTCCCTCGAGATGACTTTAAAAGGGCCAGAGTAGGGAGGAGTCAGCGACTTACGGACGTGGTCATCCCTCAGAAACACATGACTGCAGTGCCCTAAGTCTCGGTGGACGAACGTCTTGGCTGTGCTGCTGCGGTGAGGAGCTGGGCGAAGGTCCTTCATGGCCTGGCGAAGAGACCAACGTCGACTCGGTGTCTTCAGGACGTCTGGAAGGCTCGAAGAACTCGCCATGAGACGTATACCTATGCCACCGCTCGATGCATCCGTTGGACTGCGGATGGTACGCCTTCGTGCGACAACGCTGGATACCAAGGACACTAGTGAAAAGGTCTGGCTCGAACTGGCGTCCCTGGTCGGTGCTAATCCTTGCAGGCGTACCATATCGAGAGATCCACGTGCCCACTATTGCTTCGGCTACCGCAACACTGGTGATATCCTCCAATGGGCACGCTTCGGGCCAACGGGTACATCTGTCAATCATCGTGAGGCAGTATTGCTGTCCATTAGAGGGTGGCAAAGGTCCGATAATATCCACTTGGATGTGCTCGAACCGCCCGCTCGGCTCGAAACCAGCCGGAGGGGTGACCGTATGCCGAACCACTTTGGAGCGCTGGCAGGGTATGCAATAGCGAGTCCACCTCGAGATGTCGGCATTCATGCTCGGCCAAAAAAATCTCTGGGCAACTAAGCGTCTTGAGGTTCGTATACCGGGATGACTGAGCCCATGTAGCCGCTTGAAGATGTTCTGACGCATGGATTCAGGAACGTAAGATCGCGCATGAGAAGTGCAGGTCTCGCAGAGGACCGCTGCTGAGGTTCCAGGAGGTGTCATCCAGCGAAGTTGGAGACGAGGGTTCTTCTGCATTTCCTGGATCGACGAATCATTCGCTTGCTCCTCAGCTAGACGAGCAAAGTCTTCCGTGCAGTCAATATCCTCCACTCTCGACAGCGCGTCGGCGACCATGTTGTCATTCCCGGCTACATGGCGGATATCGGTTGTGAACTGGTTAATGAAGTTAACCAACCGAATCCGCAAGGGCGTCGCTGTGTCCGGCTTCTGCGAAAATGCAAACTCCAGAGCCTTGTGGTCAGTCCAGATGACGAAGTGTCTCCCCTCCAGTTGGCCCCGAAAATGTTTAATGGCCCGATGGATCGCCAGCAGCTCCCGATCGTATGTGGAGTATTTCTGCTGGGCTGGAGCGAAGGACTTGGAGAAGAATCCTAGAGGCCGCCAGCCGTCGCCCTCCTTCTGCTGGAAGACAGCACCCATAGCAGTGTTGGACGCATCACAGACCAACACGAGATCTGCATCGTGCTTGGGGTGTCCAATCACCACCGCCGCTTTGATGGCGGCCTTGCAGCGCTCGAACGCCTGGTTTGAATCTTCACTCCAAGGAATTGGCGACCTATCATTCTTCTTCGCTCCAGCCAAGTACTTGTTAAGCGGACCTTGCAGCTCTGTCGCTCTGGTTATGCGATTGCTCTGGGTAGGTAAAAGTTAAACATTCCCAGAAAGCGTCGGAGGTCCTTGACAGTGTCAGGTCATGGGTAGGTGGAGATGGCGTCGACTTTCGCTGGCAGCGCGGTGACACCCTCCGAGTTCACATGGTATCCGAGAAACTCGACGTCCGGACGCCCGAAGACACATTTGGCCAAGTTTATAGTCAGCCCTTGGTCATCCAACCGTCGCAGTTCTTCCTCCAGATGTGCTCGGTGTTCCTCTTCGTCTCTGGAGCATATGACGATGTCGTCCAGGTACCACCACGCAAACTCCCGACCTTGAAGAACTCTGTCGAGAAAACGCTGTAAAGTCTGAGAGGCGTTCCTGAGACCAAAGCACATCCGGAGAAATTGGAAAAGACCAAAGGGAGTTATGACTACTGTCTTCGGTATGTCCTCCTCCGCCACCGGAATTTGATAAAATGCACGGCTGAGGTCCAGCTTGCTGAAGATCTTCTTACCGTGCATATTGATATTAAAATCCGCCAAGTTCGGAACTGCATACCTGTCGGGAATTGTCTTAGCGTTTAGCTGACGATAATCTCCGCAGGGTCTGATTCCACCGTCCTTCTTCTGCACGATGTGGAGAGGGCTAGCCCAAGGGCTGTTTGAAGGTCTGCATATCCCTTCCTCCATCATCTGGGCAAATTCTCTCTTGGCGGCGATGTACCTTTCCGGTGGAAGGCGCCGAGCTCTCGCTGCGACTGGAGCTTCCCGTGTCTCTATGTGGTGCCGCACGTCGTGTTTGGGCTGCTTCGTGGACTTGGTCGGGTTCGTGACGCTGGGGTACTTGCGAAGGAGCTCTTCTGCTGGGACGGAGTACACAGTGGGGACTGGTACTGTCGCCAGATTGCCGCGCGTCGTTAGCCCAGTGATGCCATCTACCAACTGGCATCCGGCGAGGTCTACTAATATGTTATGGCGATATAGCAGATCCGCGCCGATAATGGGGTAACTTACCTTTGCCACGACAAAACGCCAGGAAAGGCTCCTCCGCAGCCCCAAGTCCACGTTCAGCAGTGTGCTACCGTAGGTCGGAATAGGGATGCCGTTCGCTGCATACAGCGTGAACTCCTCGCTCATCCTCGCTCATTCTTCTCGTCGGCGTCTTCACCGGGAACACAGATAGAGTGGCTCCTGTATCCACCAAGTATCTGTGCCCGGACTTCTTGTCCATGACGAAGAGTCGGCGGTTAATTACCTGAGCGACAGAGTCCGCCTTGTCTGTCGCTGCGACTAGTTTCCCGACGGCTTCGAAACGGGTGAGGGCTTCCAATCGCTCGGCTGGCGGCAGTTTGTCGCTTTACTCCCAAACCTGTTGTGGTAGTAACACAGGCGATGATCTTTGCTTCTGTTACGGCTTCGTGGCCGGTTCCTCCCTTCATACCTTCTTTGGGTTTCTAGAGCTGCGAAGCGATCGGTCAATCTCTCCAGGGCCACTAGAAGCCTATCTTCTCTGTCGCTGGAGGTGGAGGGCCGCATGGCAGCTACTTCGCCGGTTCGGTACTCCTGAATCTCGGCGATGCGGTCAGCAATGGTGCTGAGTTTGACCATGTCGTCCGGCTCCGCAGCTGCTAGCGCTGCCTGCATCCCATCTGGAAGTCCCCGTAGCCAGATAGACTTTAATAGGTCTCCAGGCAGTGTGGTTCCCCCCCAACGACTGCAGTTCTCTCAAGAAGTGCGACGGGCGGCGGTCCCCGAGACGTTGGTCTTCGAGGAGTTTCTTGATTCGAGTATGTTCGGAATCCCCGAAACTCCCCATCAGCCTGGCCTTGAGTAATTCGTAGGGGTTTTCCGCCGGAGGTTGCCTGATCGGGTCTATGACATCTCTGAGTGGCTCTCTGTCCAGTTGCGTGGCCACGTATCTAAATCTAGTAAGCGAATTAGTGACCCGGTACAGGTCGAAAACCATCTCGCACTGTAAGAAAAACATCTCCGGGTCACTCTTACGAAATGTGGGCATTCGGACCGCTACTGTGGTCGCCGAAGCAGCTTCGATCACCTGGGGAGCAAGCCCCGTCACTTTGCCCTAATCGGCTCCATCCAGAGTCAATAAATCGAATTTATTGTTAAGGGGCATCTTCACTTGTAGTCCTTAGTGTACAAAAGAAAATATGATAGTAATTGTACTCACCGATCACGTCGGGGTCACCACTTTAGTGTAATTGGGAATGGGGGTCCAGTTAACACCAATTAACTGACAATATTTCAAACCAGTACTTTAATTCTCAAGTAAAAATAACAATCCGGGGCAATTTATTTAATAAGTATGCATTATACTTATAGTTCAATCGTGAGAATATAGTACTGTAGTAGAACAAAGATTTATACAGGCAGCAATACACAATATGAGAGAACTCTGCTGAGAACAACTTTTTCAGGGAGGTAATTAATAGGCTTGCCAATGAACACGCAAGATAATTTGACTATTGAAATTTGCAATAAGAAAATTAGTTAATTGATAATGTTTAGCGGAAAAACGAAAAATGAAATAATTAATTTTATATACATTGGCAAACCCATTTTACAACCATAACCTCCCTGGCGCTGATATCACTATCACTGCCCAGTCGCCACAATAGTTTAAAATTTGAGCCTAATCCTTGGCTTTGTTCCAGGAAGGTGAATATTTCTGTAAATAACAAAGAAAATGTGAAAAATAAATAATTATGAGATATTTCAAAGCAGTAATTAACTAAAACATGACAAGCACCTAAACTTTTGGAACTAGTTTAGAATTCAGTATATTTGTAAGAAAATTACATTTTCAAATCAATGCATGTGCAATCTATGGTAATAAATAATAATTAATTAAGCATATATACATATATGTATAATTTTGTTTAGTTAACTAACTTTTTGTCTCTATCTGATCTTTCGATCATAAGGGGTTAGGGCAGCAGTGGGGTAGTGCACGGGGGTATGCGCATGCCACTGCCACCAATAAGTTACGCTTTATTTACAACTATTTATATTACAAACAATTTTTGAGGATGCTTTAATTCTGGGGAACAATAAATTATCCTGCTACTGTGGTGCAGCGCGGTGCACGAATGCATTACTGTTGGGGCTGCAGTTTATCCACGCCCGGATAGTATCCGTCCGGTTAGCATCCAAAGGTCCTCTGCATCCGTCCGGGTGACTCTGGTCCAATCTTCTTGGCGCTCTGTATCCGTCCGGATACTCGTCCAGCCCTCCTAATACACTGCATCCGTCGAATATCAAACATCTTGAGACTCGCCGCCGTCGGGTGGTCTGGCCCTTACTATGGAAAGTGTTCCGGGCCCACCACCTCCACCCGTATATGAACTCCTTGAAGAAAGGGTACATCTCTTCCTCCATCAAACGGGGGAAGTCTGACTTGACGAGTGTGAAGATCCCGGTTTTTCTCGACAACCTGGGTCAGTGTCCTTCTACTGCGGTGCAGGATACGATCACGTGCTCTGCTGTCTCAGGGACTCCACTGGTGGGACACCGGGGGTCTATGTCCTTTCCGTGTTCCTCTAGTTTCCCACGGAAACCTCCATGCCCTATCAGCATCTGAGAGACCCAGTAATCAGGGAGGACCCATCTGGCCTTCAGTCTTGCTTGGACGGTGATGAAGAACTTCCTTAGGGTAGCTCCCTTCTGACTCCCTACCCACCGTCCATTCCACTTGTCGATGTTGTCCTCCCTCAGTATCCTCTTCCATTGCTTAGGGTCTCCCCAACTCTATCCATGACTACTCCCTTGTGAATGATCATTGTAGCGGGGCATCTGAGGCCCCAAAACGCACCCCCAATTCTGCCTAAGTCATTTATTGACAGGGTCACCCTATTCTTCAGGCACTCTAGATGAGGGATGACGTCAAATCCTCTCTTTATCTTCACTCCTAAGTATGTCATCTCCTCACTCATCCTCATTCCTTGTCCATCTATATTCAATATGACAGCCCTATCTAGGGAGCCTCTTACGAGCATGGCTGGGTCTTGGCTGCGGCAATGCTTAGCTCCCTCCTCACACACCATTCTGAAACTAGACTGACACACTTTTCTGCTTGTGTTTTCACTTTGATTCTGCTATCCTCGGCCGTTATGAATGCCAGGTCGTCGACGTAGGCCGTGGCAAGGAACTGTCTCTCCTCTAATTCCTCCAGCAACTGGTCGAAGACCAGTTTCCACAGGATCGAGCCCTGCGGACAACCTCTTTCTATTCTTTTCTCCACCTTGTAGTAGTTACCTCTGATCTTCACGCTCCTGTTAATACTACTAATGAGAGAGTATAGGTCGATGGGGGTGTCGAATTCCTGCAGCCGCTGGAAGACTTAGAGCCACCACATACTGTCGAAGATGGAGGAGATGTCGAAGAGTATCAACATCTCATACTTCTCCGCCCTCTCCTCCATGTCCTATTTCACTCTCAGCAGTGCATCTGTGGTTCCCTTGCCACGGTTCAAGCCGAACTTCCGTGGATGGCTAGCTGCACTGAGGATCGTGCGAAGTCGCGCTACGATCATATGCTCCAGAACTTTGCTGACGATATGCCGAAGGCATCCTGGCCGATGCCTATACGCCTTAGGCGATTCCTTGTCCTTCTGTCCTCCCTTGTAGAACTGTCTCAAGTCTGCGGTCCTCCACTTGCTTGGAAAGTGTCCCCTCTCTAAACAATCAATGAAGATCTGGAGAAGCTCCTTCTCAATATATAGGGCAAAACCGCAGTGTCTATGCAATGCCTATGCAGTGTCCTGACGTCAGTGTCCTAGTCCTGGATCTATGCCGATCCTCTGCTTCTCCATGGCCAGACAAAGGTCCCATATATCCCATGGTGGACATAGATCGATACCTGGTGGTTATTCCGTGGTGCGTCTCACCATAGCATCTATCTCGCTATCCTTTGACGGGTCGTCCCTGGGGTGCGTAAAATCTATATACATCGAAGCCGCCTCTTCCAGGGTGGTTGCCTGGGCTCCTCCTATTCTAAGGAAAGCCACCATCGTGACGGGCTTCACCTTGCTCAGTGCCATCCTGTACGGCATTCTCCGTTTCTTCGACAATAAATTCGTCCCAGGACCTTTTCTTCTGGTGACGCATGGCCTACCTAGGGACACGGTTTAGGGCCGGTGTCCACCATGAGACCGGATCCTTCGGCGTCGGAGGGATGCACTCGCCACTTCTGTGATGGTCCCCGTGAGCTTTGCCACTCTGTGGTCAATCCCTGACTCCACCTCCATTGGCGCCATCTCTTCACACTCTTTACCCTCCAGTTCCCTGGAGAATGTCCACCAATCCACCGATCGGGTCACAAAGCCCTTGCCCACTTCTAGGGCGTCCCCGCCTTCCTCCTGCATTATACAGAAGGCGATGACCTGGGGTCAAAGCTCGTGTCAGACAGTAGGGCCCAGTCCGCAATGCGCCACGCCATGGTAGGCATGGCGAGTGTCACGTTGTTTCAGCTCTGGCCTCTCGCTCTAACAAATGTGAGGCCAAAGGGCTCGTTGACCACCACGAGCTGATACCTCGCCAGGCCCTCGTCTACTGCTCTTCCTCTGGCATCTGTGCGCACTGAACCCCAGGCTGTGCTGCACAAATTGGTGTTGGAACAGACTACTGCATTTCTATACCTTTTCGCGACTTGGTGGCCTCTCCGGGCACTCGGCTTTGTGTCCATTCTCCGTGCACCATCTGCACACGATGTGTACCAACACCTTCGTGCAGTTTCTTGCGGAATGGCCATATTCTTGGCAGAGCAGTGGTTCTAGGTAGTCCCTAATCGAGAGACTCCACCACTCTCCACTGACGTCCGCCTCGGACAGGCTCATGAGGGCGATTCTCATATTGGGGTGCGTCTCCATGACCCATGCTTGGTAATGCTTTTTTTCACGGTGGTGGAGAAACACGGGCATAGCTAGTCCCTTTTATTTTTATCTTTGCACTCGATCTTGAAACTCCCCCACAGGAACATCTGCAGCATACCTTCGTCCCAATGGATGGGTACAACATTGACCTCGACTCAGAGCCTCCAGTTCATGGCCAGCTTAGTCTCCAGCCTTCTCTCTCTAAGCTTTCCCCATCCCAGGAGTTTCCTCGTCTTTTCCGCTCCTTCAGTCTTGAATAAGATGGTCCCTCCTTGTGTCACCTTGACCATCTTCACACCCACACAACCTAAATGGCATTACAGTGTTAGTTGGGTCTTGGCCTCACTTGAAATATATAGCCATTCCTGTCTATTCTCCGTCATTCTCTCACTCCATGTCATTCAACCACATTAGCCTCGGTCTCCCACTCAATCTCTTACTGCCTGTGCTGCCATTCATCATCCTCTTTGGTAGTCTCTGATCCGGCTTCCTTTGCACGTGGTCTAGCCACCAGTCTTCCTTCATTAATGATGACCACAATATTAGGCTCGCCAAAGAGCTGTTCTCTCTAATTCTCAAACCTCTATGATTGTTTACTGGGCCAAAGATCTTTCTGAGGACCTTTCTAGCCCAAAGCTTTAGGATCATCTCATTCTCCCTATCCAAAACCCAGCACTCTCTCCTATACATTACAACCAGTTAGTTATTATTGTCATATAAATGGTGGTTTTTGCAGATCAAGGCAATTCCTGGAATTTGAGTGCCTTATTCAGCACAAAGAAATGCTACCTGCCACTGTTACTGTCATTTTCTTCTGTAACAAAGATCCCAGATATTTGAAGCTCTTGCAGAAATAGAAGCTGTGTCCAATAATTTGCATTTCCTCTTCTCTACCTGCTTGAGTTGTCTTCCTCAGATATTCCGTCTTATTTTTATTTATTCTTATGCCCTTGCTCATTGCTGCTGCTTCAAACTATAATGTGGGGGTTGTGATGGCTATATCGTCTTCTTGCACTGGGTATGCTGGGTAAGCCTGTTATTAGTATTTCCACCAGGGTTAGTCCTAATTGTTCTTATTGCTTTTTTGAGGGCCAGATTGATCAATCTGGACTAAAGCCAGAGTCAACTTTTTTCAGCCTATTTGTCACTTCAAACTCCTTTGATAGGGTTCCACTAACCCTTACCTGATACTTCCATTTAATATCCTTCCTTACCATTTCAACTAATGTCACAAACTTTGCTAGGACTCCTAGGAACGAAATATTCCCCTTTTACCAAGTTATATGCCTGCTTAAAATATACAAAGAGATCGTGAAGCTTAACCCTAAGCTCTTAACTCTTTTCCAATAGCTGCCTTAGTGAGAAGATTAAATCCGTGGTGGATCTGCCTCGTCTCAACCCACACTGGCACTCCCGAGTAAATCTCAGCCCAACTCACCAATCTCCAGTTAATTGCAGTGAAAAGTACTTTGTCAACATAAGTGCCATTCCACGATAGTTCTCGCTTGCCTTCCTGTCGTCTTTCTTATAAACTGGGCAAAGGATAGCTTTACACTTGTACAAATGTGAATGGCGTTGTAAAGTGTGGTGTCCAAATCGTTGTACTGAGTGGCTCATATTTCTTTAACTTTATGGCACTTGTTGAATTGTTCAATTATCTTCTGTTTGTTTATTTAGCAGAGCGAGATGTTCCCATTTGACTCGCAGAACTGCTCGCACTATCTCCCGATTCAATTTGAGAAATTATTCCAAATTTCAAAGTAGAGCGAGATGTTCCCATTTGACTCACAGGACTCCTCGCACTATCTCCCTATTCAAATTGAGAAATTAATCTGAATTTTTTCCTCAACTGATGTTGACTGACGAGACATTGTTATTTGTAAACAAAATCAAACTGAGAGTCAATTGTATGTTGCCAGACTTTAGAGTTCGAAAAGTAAGAGCTTTCTAGAATTGATTTGTCATCTGTGTTTAGACTTATTTCTTGTTCACTATAACCGGTAACAAACTGTTCAAAGAATCCTGGAATATGTTCCTTATAACTGATTTGTACATTATAAACGGTTGTAGGTTTTAAGTGCTTCACTATGCATTTTACCTATGATATTTCATGGAACTGGAGATTTTGTAAGTTACAACCGGTTGTTTCTTATTGTTATTACTATTATTATTATTGTTGTTCGCTATCGTTATAAACAATTTCTACCGTACTTCTGAAGTATAGTTTCTGTTCCTTTACTGATGTTGGTTAATATATTAGTACTGCTTCATTTGTTTTTATTATTTAAATTAATGTAAATTATTACTCTTTTATATGATATTTGGAACTAGATTTTAGTTTTATTATCTTGATTAAATTGAAAAAATTAATACATTTTGTTTTCAGATTGTAACTTTAAGTTGCTGTTGTCTAGCCTCATTTTTTCTATTTAACAAGAAGTAGGAATTAAACATTTTCTTTGCTTCTCAGGTAAAATTATGAATCCCGAAGAAGGAGAGGAGCTTGAAGAGGAGCGGTCTTGTCCGTTTTTCTCTGCATATTCATCTATATCTTTAGACTTAGTAAGCTTGATTGAAGAACTTGCTGTTGATGATAGAGTACTTGATGTGGAAAATATTATTTTATTCACTCTTGGATTGCTTATCCTCCTTGCTTTTGTAATCCTTACTGCAAAAAGAACTGACTGAAGTAAATGGTATTCAATATAAATGAGAATATATTCCTAATCATTAAAGAGAAAAAATAATCTAAGCCTCTCCTTCCTTTTTATAAAATCGCGTGCATTTTAAATTGATTTTTTTTAAATTTGAATAAATTTTGATTATAAATTTGTTTAAATTGCCTAATAGTTTTAATTTTTTAATTTCTTAAGTTTGATAAATTAATTTAAATATACTCTCCAGAATTTAGATGAATAAGACCTTTATTGAGAAGTAGTTCCTTGATCACTTTAAATGAGCATGAGCAGGCAGTACAATAACCAAAAGTTGATGGAAGAGAGGAAAATCACATTTACCCTAAAAAAATCAGGGGTAAAACTCTACAAGTGCTGCTGGCGACCGTTAGGAGGTCTACATTCTCAGACCAGACTATACTTTCACCCACTGCGCATGCCCAATTAAATAGTCAAACCGATGGATCCTTTTCACTTGGAATAGTCATGTAGGGTTAGGTCAGATTTCCCGCCTTTTACCGAATAGATCTCTTGCCCCCACCGCCTTCTTTCCTACACCATCTTTAACTTTAAATATCAGCTTGAACCCCTGAATTCATAATGTTTTAGTCGTATTTCGCGCCTTTCAGCTCTTCTTCGAAATGTTCGTCGATGCGTTCACTTCTTCTTACGAAATAATTATAGTAAATACATATTAAATTTTAGTATTAAAATAATTTTATAGATATTATGTTATATATAGATATATTATATACATTATACCTTAGTCACTTTTAGTCTTTGATGTTCTTGTGCGAAATTTCGAGAACCATGGAGAAATGGCGGCTTCTCCAGAATTTATTACAAACTCCCACTTTATAATTTATATATATATATATATATATATATATATATATATATATATATATATATATATATACATACAATAATAAAATATATTTACAGGATTTAGGAATTGCATAAATAACTATTTTATTTTCACAGGTGTGAACGCACCTTTATATGTTACAAAAATTTGAATCTGAGAAAAATTTAGTGTAATGATTTTTCATATTACATTATTTATTCTCTTTCATTGATTTTCATTTCATTGATTTTCATTTTCATGTTATTCATAATCTTTCCTTCACTCGTTTCACATTACTTGAATTTTTCATTATTTACAATATATATTAACATCTTTTTTCTTTTATATTTTTATCATTTCATTTCTGTTTATTACCTTTTTTTACTGTTATTGGTACTGTCTCTGTTGTTTTCAAGGTTAAAGTGATTTGAATATGTTAAATGAAATAGATAGGAAGGATTATAAAAATTACTTAAGAATGGATAATAAAATCATCTCTCTAGTATAAGATAAGAATAAATGCTAAAAGATATACTTAAGGTTTATATTTGTATTATACTTTTTTATTTGCAAGGTTTATACATTTTCATATTACTTTAATTCAATATAATTTAAACTGGTTATAGCAGTTGCAAGATCGGCTCAAATTCAAACACAAAAGAAGATAAATTAGAGATGTACATTTAATTAACAATAAAAGGATCCAAAATTATTTCAAAATTGTTGACATCCAGCTTTAATTGCATTATTTATTTAATATTTTAATTCAGTCCCAGCAATAGAACGTCAGATTGACGTTATAATGAGAGACATTTGGCTGAACACTGTACTTTTGGGAAATACGAATGAAATAAAGATATAAGAAAAATTAGGATGTTTTTTTAAACCAATGTTTTTCAAATCATTCTAATTTTCAATTTGTAATTAGAAAAAAACGATTTACGCGTTTAGTAGTAAATGCATAAAAAAAAACCTTAAACTTTCTAAAGATAAAAAAAAGATAGTATAAAAAAAATAACTTAAATCAAGAGAGAAAAACCCCAACTTGGCAACACTGAATAATAGTAAACGAATATTAATAACAATTAATGAGGTCATTGATGACGTAGCGGTAAACATGTGGACTTTGAAGGACGATAACACCTCTAACGATCCAACGCGGTAGGATGTTGGGAGAAGGGAACAGTTGTAAGACGATCGGAGAAGCCTACAAACATTCTACACGTTCTATTTATTCCTACACCCCCCATTCGCAGTCCAACTGTAGTCCGATATCTAGTGTAGTCCTACATGTAGGAACGTGAATGGCTGGCTTCAGCTCATATTTCGGCCACTTATGGAGCTAGAAGAAAAATATGAAGTATTATGGAGTCAAAATACGAGAAACAAAAAAATAAAATGAACAAAATAAAAAAATTAATTTAATTTTTTTATTATGATTCCAAAGAACTTTTTTTTTTTGGTTCCTTAGGATTATATATTAATAAATAATGAGCCATTATGTAATAATTTACAGCGTTTAATTTTTCATTGACACAAAACATCAACATAAATAGTAAAATATGGAAATGTGGGAATTGAATAGTATGGAGATACAATAAAATAACGCATAAGAACAATATGCATACATTTTCAAAAAAATTATAGAACAAAAAAGTGGAATCAATGAATCAATGTTGTAAGTGATAATGAACACGCCAAGAAATGATTTTGGTGAAACAACTGCCGAATCAGTAAAATTTAAAAAATCAGTTTTCTTGCTCTCTTCAAATATGACATACGACCTTTAGCGTGTTATGGAACGATGTGCAGTTTTATAACAATTTATAAAGTAAATTATAAATAATTTATATAGTAAATATATAAAAAACAAGAACTAAGGTTCTATTTCGTCGTGAGGATGAACACGTAATCTTCAGTCTGAAAAAAACCCATAAACAATATTTTAAAAATAAAGCCTGCTATATTTGTATTGTACTTGAAAAAACTAAATATAACTAATAATAAAAAATTGCTTTAAGCCCTTGAAAGTGAATGAATATATTGCAATGTCGACGTCAGTATGTGGTTCATGTTGGGACCTGTCCTGGGTAATCAGCTTTGCCTTGTAACGATTCGTTCTTGGCGTTGTCTCTGTTGTGGATAAAAATTACCAACCGTCGTTGAGATGAACAGAGGTAATCGTTAAAAGTTGTTTTAGTTTAATTGTTACTTATTTTTTTGGTAGTGATAGTATTTTTCGGAGCCTATTCAAGTGTATTTCGTTAAAAATTGGAGAGTTATCAGTTGTGTACATATTTTTTAGAGGTTATACATTTTGGTTCGGGAATATTTTAGTTGGATTTCTTGTAATATGTCGTTTTTATTTGTGAATCCTGATTTAAATTTTTTTTTTACTCCTAGTGGCAACCAGTTCAAATACCAACATTTTTAAAAGACATAGAACTACAAGTGATGGTATGGCATCCAACAATAACTATTTAAAAGTGTGCATATGCCTTATCCTCTAATTAATTAGTTTTCAATATTTTCTTAGAAAGTGATGGTGAGTTGATTAAAAGACCTAAATATTATTATCTCCTTGAACCGGAATCAACCGACTATTCCTCAGATGGAAATGAAAGCATCTATAGTATTCAAGCACGGACAACAGGTATTATATAGACCTATTTTTTGAGATATTTTGGGTGTTTATGAACAAATTAATATCTCATATTTTAACTTGTAGATACTGCTAAAGATACCTCAGATACTTCAACAAAAAGTGAAGATTCAATGGTGGAATTTGAAGTGGTATCAAATTCAGACAATGCTGTTTATCCTTTCTCTTTAAGGGATTCTTCTTCTCCTCCTGAGGTATTCTTTTTTATTTTGGCAGGAATGTGATATATTTTCCAGGTAGTTTTTCCAACCTTAACAGTGACCTTTAGGCTTTTCCTATATCACAAATTATATGTTAGTAGCAGTGAGAAAGAAAAATCACAAGATGGTTTCTCTAAACTAAATACCTTATTTCATAAATATATTAATGATATGTTAAAAGACACTAGATGGGCCTTGATAGGACTGATGTGTTTTATTAGATGCCAATTATCTGGGAGTCGCTTTTAATATATAACTAACAGAAACTAAGTGGACCTATTTCACCAATTAATTAGTGTCTGATTCAAATGGAACTTAAATTTAAAAGTCACCATATGTTATCGAATTACATTTAGGTACATTTATTGCACAAATCTGCTGTTAACTGAATGATTGCTCGATAGTTTAACTTTTAACACAATTATCTATTACCTAGATTGATAAATTGAAGTTCTTTTTATTATATTCACTGTTTAGAGATTATTGCAGTCTGAACTTGATTTCTCGAAATGATGATTTATCTTTATCTATGATAGAAAGTTATCAAATATAGGTATTGTCATTACTGTATCTCAAAAACGACAATGCCTATGAAGTTGAAATTTTTAATGGTGGTTCTCCCTATCCTCTAGATATGTTATAAGGCTGGGTTTGTAAAAATTCATAATCTAAGAGATGAGTCCCGTTATATGCATTATAGAACTCAGAATGGCATGACTAGAGCCCGGATTTCGTGCAGTAAAAAAATTGTAATACTCGCAAAAATGTGCAACAAAAAATTAAATTCAGTCATTTACGTCATTTATGCTTAATAAAACAAAATAAAATCTACATTCTTTCTTAAATTACTAATTTCTCTTAATAAATTAGGTAGGTTGGAGCATTGTTATGTAAAATGTGAAAACCTCACGGGCTCTTATTAGGATATTTTTGCTACTTTTCGCACAATCACACGTGATTCACGCACTAAGGCAACGCATTTTCTGCCGGGTTTTGTTTTTTATTGTCAGCCGATAAATTGTTTGATAACGAATCGCATGGTCAAGTAAGACAATCCCAAATTTCTGCCGATTTATCGATGACTCAATCCTTATCGAAAAAGTTGAACCATTCATGTTTGCCGGTAGAATTTAACTCTTTGAATTTACGATCCATTTTGGTGGATTGTCTTTTAATTCTGATCATTTTTCCTATTTTGCGTTTATATTTGAACATGACATAATTAATTAGATGAAAACCATGAGCTGATAATTTTTTTGTGAATCCAGAATTTATGTGATATGAATATTATATATGAACTTTAATACTGCAATTGAGTATGATACTCACCACCACATCACCTTCTCTTATTGCTTTAGCCAGCAAGAATTAGTTTGCTTGTCTATTATTAAACCCAAGACTCATAATGGGTTGTAGTAGTACAAGATTTTTTATTGACTTTTTACACCAGTTGGGCAATAGTTAGGTTCCAAGATATTGCAAAGACACAGACACCAGTGGTGCAGACTCACACCTCATTCACTCACTTTTCCTCTTTCCTCTCTCCCAAAAAATAACTTTAATAGATCATCCTATAAAAGGCTTCTTTTGAAGCAAATGTTAGCATGTCTCCTACCAGCATAGTTAACTACATGAAGGTAATGTTTGATAACTATGCATAAAACTGAACTGGACTGGTCAAATTACATTACTTAGCAGAAATTAATTATTGAAGCAAGACAAATAAAAATTAAAAAAAAATGAAAGAAATCATATTAATATTCAATGCATAATTAGAAGATCTCACATAACCCTTCCTTGTTTAGTTTGTCTGTCAAATTTCTACTTTGTTTTCCTGTAATAATTTTTACTTGATCAGCATCATATGTAAACAGAACTTTTTACAGGGAGACATCTTATTCTTCTATTCCCAGTTTTCCATAGCATCATGCCAAAATTAAATTATTTTTTTTTTAATTTTATGAAGAATACATGCTCTTTCTCAGGCTCATTGCTTTATATTAAATTATGTTTCTAATCAATTATACTCTCTGTTTGTATTTGATTTTGAGTTTCTCTTATCATTTTTCAAAGGCCTGTGTGTTTGTTTTTTGTTTTGTTATGTTTGTAATTTATTTGTTTTAATGTTTACCATTGTTGAAGCTGACCACATTGTGTTTCACTTATGAATTATTTCTTGAGTAATCAAGCTTTTTATGTAAGAGGTAAGAGAGAGAGAGAGACCTTCATGTATGAGGATAAAAGATGCCTCTTAGTACCTCCCTTTTTGTACTTGCTATTGCTGTGCACTTGCTTGGATATTAGATGAAAATGTTTAATGTAATTATAATGTGGTTGTTGTTTTTGCTAAGTATATTACTTAACCCGTAAAATTACCTGTCAAATTTCTTGGAATGTATTTTGATAGGAAACTTAATTGGAACAGGCACATGTCTGAAATCATAAAAAGATCCGAAAAAATGATTAACATTCTCAGAATGATTAGTATAAATACCAGTTGGGGGGCTGGCCCAAATATATCTCTAATATTTTACAGATCTACCATAAGGGCTATTCTTCATTATGGGTCGACTTTATACGGTTTTGATAACTTCATTAAAAAAAAATGGATTTGATAAGAATATGTTTAGGCCTCCTTAAGTCTACTCCAATAGATGTTATGTTGAATAAAGCGGTAGAAATGCCATTAAAATTAAGAAGGCAGTTAAATAACAGATAAAACCATTTTCAAAATCAAAGTGAGAAACCCCTTATGCTATCAAAAAATTTTAAATCTGTCCGTATTTATATTAAACAAGGCCTATTGGCAAAAAAAGAAGTATACACCAATTATTTTCAATAGCTTTATAAAATATCAAAATAAATTAGCACTTGTCAATCCTTACAACATACTTCCCCAATTTTCCATAGACTTTGAATTATTATTACAAAAATTCAACATAGTTATAAACAATAAAACTAATACACTACCCAACATCGCAATCCATAAGGAATTTAAAGCCTTCTTAACTTATAATTATCCACAACACATTCACATTTCTACTGATGGGTCTAAAATAAACAACCTCTCTGGCAGTATATAAATTCCATATATATTCCAGAATATAATCACACCGCTCTATTTAAATTACCATCAGAATATTCACCATATTCAACAGAATTATATGCTATATTAGAAGCCCTTAAATACATACAACAATCAAATAATAACAAATTCTTAATATTAACCGACAGTCTGAGCTCTCTACAAGCCATTAATAATCTTAAAAATATAAACAACACTAATATATTATTAGATATAATAAAATTATATTTTGCATCAATAGTAAATAATAAACAGATTGTTTTCTTATGGATCAAAGCCCATATAGGAATAACGGAAAATGAATTAGTTGACGATTTGGCTAAATAGGCTACTTCCACGGGAGCCCCAGATAATATATCGGTCACTTATACTGATTTTTATTGCGTAATCAAGGTAGACGCTAGAAATTCTTGGCAGGAAAAATATCAGCAATCTTTAACAGGACAAAAATATAAAGAATTATTCCCCTACATATTCCATAAACCATAGTTCTCAACAACAAACCTCAAAAGGGATGAAGTCAAAACATTCTGCAGACTTAGATCAAATCACGGTTTATATAATAGTTATTTGCACCGAATAGGAGTCTCCAATACGGCGCAGTGTGAACATTGTAACAAGCGGGAAACTCTTCAGCATATCATAATGGAGTATGAGGCATACAAGTCTCATAGAAAAACTTTGTTCCAATACTTAGTTGATAACAATATTACCTATAACCAAATATTGGCATTAAATAATTCTGGAAAAATTAATAATATTGTAAATTTTTTTAAATCCATTAAAAAATTCATTTAATAGGTTAATAAAAATAAAATAAATTTATATTTCGGAATAATTTAGATTTAATTATAGATTAGTTGGTGAGGTCTTCGTATCGAAACTGACTAGAATTTGTATTCTTTTCTAATATAGACTTCTCATTCCTGGCTGTATGGAGAAATCCCATGCCACTAATAAAAAAACAAAACAAAAAAAAACAAAAAACAAATACCTGTATGACATTTTGAATTTTCTCAATTAATGTTTACTGTGAAGAACCTTATTGTGAGCCATTATGACAGTGTGTGAATTAAAGATGATTCACTACATTGATATTACTGTACTCTGTGTAGTCATCGTAAGTAATATTTTGAGTGTAGGCAGTACACAGATATGTTAGGCTTGTGCTATAGGATATGTTAGGCCTACTGAACTGTATTTAATGAAACTTAATAATATTTATAAGTTGATGGTATTTTTAATACCAATAAATAATAATATTTAAATACCGACAGTTTTGAGACAAAAAAAATCTACCGATATGAAGAAATAGACTGTCATTATATAATTTATTCCTTAAATTGGGAAAATCAAAATAAATCCTTTGCGAATTAACATTTATTTGTCTTTTGGATATAAATGATAGGTATAATTTTTGGTTGACTCTTTGCTAAGATATTTTAATTAGGTATAACTTTGTTTTTCTGTTTTTTGGTTGTTTGAAAAAAAATTTTTTTAGTCCTATCGTATCCTCTTTCCCTAAATACTTAGTGTCAAAAATAAATCATTTCCCGGGAGTAGGCTAGATGTAAAAAAAAAAAAAAAAAACCTTAACGTTTCAAACTTGTATGTTTTATTAAATTAACAAAAGCGTAAACTAAATTTTTTTCACAAAAACATCTCCACGTCTTTTTTTTTTTCCAAATCTACTAAACTAAGTTCGATAATAGATGTTAGAATCATATTTAGTATAATAGGAATATCAAAATCATGACAAGTATGGATAAAAAAAAGTCTGAAATATTAAAAGATGAATTAATTTTTATTTGTTGTTATTTATGGAACAATTTTTTTTTAAAGAAATTTAATTTTGGGTATATTAAATATGAAGCCAATTTTCTTCCTTTTGTATTATATTTTCGGGTATTTAAAAGGAAGACAATTTACTTCATGAAATATACCCAAAATTTGAATTATTGTTTTTTTACCTGCAGTTTTTTAATTATGTTTTTGAAATTTTTCAACAGAAACAAATTATATTAATATGTGTAAATATATGAAAATAATATGGATTAATATTTATATGTGTTGGTTACCTTTTTTCAGTGCAAAAAGTTATTGTGTTTTATTTGTTTAGGATATTATGGGTGATGCTATAACTTTTCATATTGATGGAGAAACTTTAGTCTTTTCCAATGACGATGCCTGTGATAATTCATCTGTTACCTCAGAAAAAGAAGGAATTTATAAAAACCTTTATTTATTTAAGACTTGTGTGCAGTGTGGACAAACTAATAGTACGCCTTTATATAGATACTGTGATAAATGTTACAAGGTGAGTTTGTGTGACTTGATTTCATTGGTTTTGTTCTCGGCATTCATTCTGATTGACTAGAATTATAGTACCAAGATTTTGATGATTAAGTTCCTCCTTAATTTTGTTTATGATTGTTAAATTAGAGACTAACTCAGTTTTTTATTATATAAAATACTTCGGTAAATCATGAACATATAGCTTGGAGAGTTATCGTATTGCGTAGTTGCTTAAAACTGAAAACATACTTCATGAGCTTATAATAACAACACATTATGTTATATTTAATGCAATAAGATTACTAATAATACTTACAAAAATGTTGGTAGTTTCAAGAACTGGTGCTTCTATTGTGATCTTATCATTTGTGTTTAACCGAAAATTTGAGAATACGCAAATAGTTAGAAATTTTATTAGTATCTTTTAATAGCGAGATGCTTAAGATTTTCTCAACGTGGAATAATTTATTCAATATATTCATCCCAAGGAGTTACATATTAAATGATTGGAAAAAATCAAGGGATTTATCAATTATTTAAAAATCAAGGGATTTATGATAGAGATATTAAAATCAAGGGAAAAAAATTGTGTTTATATTTATTAGAGAGAAAATATTGGTCATTAATTAATTGGTTTCTTTAATTTAAGTTTACAAAATGCTGTATTAATATTTTAAATAAGAAAAGACCTGGATTTTGAAGTTTGAAAGAAATATTGTTAAGGCAAAAGCAAAAAATGTTTTGCTTCTCTAAAGAGCTAAGGAAACTATCATCAGAATAAAAATAAATACCCTAGAAAAAGGCTATAATTAAATCAGAAACTCATACAAAGAATATATAGCTGAAATATAAATTGGATTTTAACAAAACATGTATTGTAGAAATATTCAATAAATTCAGCTAGAAATGGGGGAGGCTTAGAACTGAATAACAATGCAATATAGATATGAACAGTGAGTGCACAATAATTATTTTCTTGAAATGTGGTGAACATGAATGCATCGATGTCGTTTTCAAATGGTGAATTTCCCCTAGTGATTATTAGAGAAAATCAGATCTCATAATGAATATAAAAGGTGTCATATTACTGCTGTGTGATATTGCTTATCGACTCCCTTTTAACATATAGATAAGACCAGGACTGCGGTAAGACTTTGCAGGCAAAGAGACCAATGGGCATTGTCCTTGGTGCATGCATTCTGAGGATTGGTCAATGCCTAAGATAGCAGACAAATGATGGCGATACAGGTGTGGTGTGTGGGGATGAGCCGCCCCTTATAGATGTCACTCCTAGCGCACTCATCAATTTGAACATTGACTGAACTTATTTAGATCATACATAGATCAACATTACATTTCCGTGCTTACAATTATTTGTATAGGGAGATGTGCAGATGTGTTTACATGGATATATAGGTGCTGAATGGAAAGCATTTTTAACACAGCATCTAAACACTCCTTGTGTTCGAAAAATCACTCAAGAATGAATTTAATATATTTTTTTTATATTAACACATGAAAATAACATGATCACAAAGAAAGTTATTGGGATTCAAAAGAGAAAACTGAAGTATAAATTATACTGGACTTATATTCTTTTATATTTTATATTCTATATTTATATTCTTTATTCATTAAGTCTGTGAGAATTTATTTTGTTGACTTTTAAAAGAACAATGGTATATAATGATGCATATACCAATGTTCATAAGTAGAATCGATAGGCCCATCATTACTTGCAAAACAAAAATGAAAAGTGATGGTGAACAAAAATGTTCTACTTTATGCAAAACTTTTATTTCACTGAATTAAAACAAAGGAATTTTTAACTGCCAGTATTTAATTTGACTTTAAAAATTAATAGGTTTTATGATAAGTTATTACAGAATGTTAATAAGTTAGTTAATGCTGTAGTTAATTAATGCCAACATATGAACAGAATTATTAATTAATTACAGCATTTTTTATTTTTAAACTACAGTCTACTCTTGATAACTTGAATTTCCAGGGAATTTTAAATCACTTTGAGTTATGCTCAGTTTGGGTTAAATAGTTTGAGTAATTCAGGTTAGTTCCTGGACATTTAGTGTTATTGAGCTAATATTTTATTCCACATAGAGGAAGTTAAATTAAGGGAATTTTCGATAGAATATGGAGTATTTTCGTACAGCTGCTGCATGTATAGGTAGGTCTGGGAGCTGTTACGTTTATAGTTATGACTTTTTCAGTAAATACAATGATTTTCAGAATGTTCTGTATTGTAGACTAAAATACAAGATTTTCATGTAATGCTATAATGAAGCATATGATTGCTGATTAACTTAACTGACTGAGGGACTCAAGTGACATTGCAACCTATTATGGCATCTTTGGTATTTTGCTTAATTATAATACCGATCATGAGAATTTGAGTAGTAAAAGAATTTTTGAAATAATGATAATTATTATTATTATCTCCTAGAGGAGTAGAGCATCTGCAATCGCGTCCTATTCCTTTCTTTTTGCTGCAATTACTTTTGCCTCTTGTCAAATCTTGCTGCTCCGACCCAGGTCCTTTTGTACCGATCTGTGCCATGTCTCTCTTGGTCTTCCTCTTCTTGGTCCCAGGGGGTTCTATTGAAGAGCTTCTTTCTCAATGGCACTATCTGTTTTCCTTAATGTGTGTCCTATCCACCTCCATTTCCTTTTTCTTATTTTGAGGTGTATAGGAAGCTGCTTTATCATATTCCACAGCTCCTTGTTCGAGATCCTCTGGTCATCAGATCCCCCAGATTCTTTGCAATCTGCGGTGGATGAACGTCTGAAGGGGTCGGGTAACGGTTTTGGTCATTTTCTATGTTTCACATCCATAGAGTAGAACTAACAGCTTCTTCACTGCTCCTGTTCAACTCTACTGAGAAATGTTCTTCCCAAAGCTTCGATTGGCCGGGTCTTTTAGAAATCTTTCTTCAAAAGAGTTCTTGTAATGCTGTATAGCTCCTTCATGTCCCCATTGCACACAGCCTCCTCTGCTCTTTATGCATGGTCGCTGATCCCTGCAAGCGCTCTTTTTACTTTCCCTTACCTATATACAATCTAGCTCAAAAACGAAAAGTTTTACGATACTGAAATACGTATTTAAGATTTGCATATGCATGTGATGTTACATCAACTTTTTCGTCAAAATCGACTAATCGGAAGTGCCATTTTATATAATCTATTTTACAATTTTCTCAAAAACGGCTCTAACGATTTTGATGAAACTTTCCTAAATTATTCTTCATAAAGATCTTTAACTTTTCATATATGTAGTACATCACCGAGGAAATGCAGAGGAAAAAGTTATAATGAAAAGAATATTTTATTTGCGCATAATTTAAAAAGCATGCATTTTATGGTAAATTATGTCTAGATGCGTATGAAAGGTGAATTATCTAAAAACAAAAAAGAATCATTAAAATCGGACCACTAATAGCAAAGATACAGCGCATCGGACTAACCGGAAGTGGTAATTATATCATTGATTTTGCAATTTTTTACAATGTTCTCGTAAATGGCTCAGACCATTTTGATGAAACTTGCCCAATATCTTCTTAAAGCTCTTTAACTTTTCATGTATCCAGTATATCAACGAGAAAATACAGGAGAAAATGTTATTGGGAAAAGAAAATTTTATTTGCACATTGTTGAAAAAGTGAGCATTTTATGGAAAATTTTGTATGAATTCTGTATTAGTAAAGATACAGCGTACGTCATAAGGACTACTAGACCTTAGAGTGAAAACCGAGCGCTTCCGGCAGGAGATGAATGTGACCGAACCTCTCGTCACCAAGCCGCCAAAACACTTTTGTTAGCACAACGCTCTGTAACAATTTATTGCAATAACATAAAAGTAGAAATTAACTTAATTATTTCTACTTTTATATTATTTAATGGAAACAAAATGATTCCAAAGAAACTAAACAGACTTTTCATGGAAACTAAACCGAAACTTTTAAAATATATTTTCAGCTCGACAAACCAAAAATATTTAGTGTACAGAATTGTAGTACTAAAGTTATTTAAAAACTAATTTATTATACTAGTGAGAAAAGACTTGAAGAAGTGCATTCTGCTGAGTTTATTTCGAGAAGTGTTTATGTGAACTCTCTAAAATAATTTTATAGATTATTATTATAGGTTGGTTAGAGAAAGTTGTGTGATGCGCACTGCACCAGATTTTTTACCAGTTGGTTCAAGATATTATATTCTTGTTATGCACTAACTTTCTGCGATCGGGTTTTGCTTAGGCTGACCTGCTTGAGCCGCTTTCTTCTTTCTATCTCCTTCCAAGTTTCATCGCTCATCCATTCTTTCTTCAGAGGATTTTCATAACCGAGACAAGTTTCACTGACTTCCAGGATGCTTGATTTAATGTCCTCCCAGCGTCCATCGATGTAGTCATCATCCCTCTCCAGCACTTGGAATTTGTTTCGAAATTCAACTTTAAAATTCTCTTTCACCTCTGGGATTTTGAGTTTTCTTGGATCCAGTCGCTTCATCTTTTTCATAAGTTTGTTTGTTAGTTAGTTAGTTATTTGGATGTCAACGTAAAACCTATTGGTCAAACAATGATTGTAATTAAAACGATAACATATGCAATATAAAAAGGAGATAATAAATAAAGCCAAATATAGAAAATAATAACTAGGAAAATTATGCAAAAAATAGGTGTTCATATTATTGATTTTGTTAAAGCATTTTTACTCTTATTCACTGAATTTTCCTTTTTGATTTTTCCCTTCTTCTTCTTTGGAATATCAGTCTTCAGTACCTGACGGATCTACCTTGATGAGTTCGTCGCCTTCAGATTGGTCTTTATCTAAAGAGCCATGTCTAAAGGTTCGGAGTATGAGGTTGAAGCCGTAGAGTTAAAGAGGGGGGCCGAAGATAGGGCGGGAGGTAAGGAAGGAGCTAAGGAGAGAGGTGAGTCAGGAAGAGAACTAAGGAGTTGGGACGGGCCGGAGAGAGGGACGGATGTGGGGAGCATGAACAGCTGCAGCGGTTGCCGATCTGTTCTATCTACGCTGTGGCTTAGGTTCCAATATGGCCGATGTGCTAGGAAAGGGAGAGGAATGCTTAGTGGTCATCTTTATTTGGTGATTCGCCGGAGCTTCAAATTGGAAAAATAAATCTGTCTGAGTACCTGTTTCCTGTGTTTTTAATGATTTCTGAAATCTAGTTATTTCAGAGAATAGTCTATTAAAATTTTGGGGGTTTCCTATCTTATATATATTTTTTGCTTCATTATAAAGCACATTTTTAGTAAACTGAATACATTTAATTTCTTTATTCATTTTAAAAATGGGACACCAATAGTCCAAACTGTTATGCTCACCATTGCAGTTAATACATTTGGGGGTTTTAGTGCATTTATCATCTGTATGTTTTTCCTCGCCACATTGATAGCATATGGTTTTAGGGTTAGTGCATTTTAGTGTATGGTGAGAAAAATTAAAAAATCTAAAACACCTTACAGAATTTGGTGTGTATTTTTGAACTCTAATATTTTGGTAACCAATTCTTAGAGTTTCGGGTGGGAATGGTGTCGGAAAGGTCACAATTTATGAATGAGTAAATTTCTCGTTGTCGTTTATTTTGATTTTGATTCTTTGTATATCATTTATTTTACCATTTAATTTGGTTATTATTTCATTTTTTTCTAAATATTGCAAGTCATAACATCTAATAATCCCCTTACCATAATTTAGTGTTGGAATGCGGTTTAACATATATATTAAATTGATCTGCAAAGTTTTTGCATTCTAAAAGTTTTTTTGATTGATTATTATTACTAGTTTCGATGAGTAAATCTCTGTCTTGTAATTTCTTTATGTTCTTTACCTCTCCAATCAAATTATTAATAAATTTATGCATTAAAAATGGAGATACCCTTTGGAATCCCTCATCTCCTTCTATGTTTATTAATAAGTATGTGGTACATTAATTATATCGGGTCAGGTGTAGTTTTCATCTGACCTCGTTTTCGTCTTTTTGTTGAGCTAAAAAATAGCTCATCCATTTTAACTACTTAATCTATTGCTTTAATTATATTTACAATAGTAAATATAAAAAGATAAAAAAACAAATAAACAAATAATTAATTATGATAAAAGTATGTATAGAAAAATAAAAGAAAAGAATCCTTATCTGTTGTAGTCAAGATAGGTAATCCTCTGGAGTACAATATTTAAACGACCGATCACCTTCAGATCCTCTAACTGACTAAGTTTGTTTGTAACTGAGGTGATTTTCAGGTGGAATGTTGAAAGCATAAGATGGTGATTGCTTCCCACGTCAGCTCCTCTCTTGTTCCTCACGTCCTAAACTGAATGCCTGTATTTCCTACTAATCATGATGTATTCTATCTGATTCTGTGTGCTGTGTTGTGAAATATAGGTAACACTATTAATAATTATGTCTTGCACAAAATCCGTTGAGTTATAAAGGTAAATAGTTCATTATACTTGAATAGGTATAATTTCTACCAAAATCACTTAATAGAGTTATTTACTATAACAGCTATTTCTTAATGTGATTAGTTTAGATAATTTTGATATGTGGATGTGTGATCTGTATTGACTGAGAAAAAAAAACAAAATAATTAAATATCAGGTTGGTAGGAAAACAATTTCGTTTTTTAACCGATAAATTTGAACATGAATGTTTCAGCTTATAATAAACTTTATTAATCAAAGTAAGAACCATTAGAATCAAAACACTTTTGCCAACGAGAAACAAGTTTATTTATCCCGGTAGCGTAAAATTCCAGAGTGTAGGAGGCGATGAAGTCGTTAAAGGCGTTTTTGGCCTCGCCTTCGTTCTTGAAGCATTTCCCTTGAAGGAAGTTGTCGAGATGCTTGTAAAAGTGGTAGTCGGTAGGCGAAAGGTCTGGCGAGTATGGCAGATGAGGTAGAGTCTCGAAGCCTAATTCGTTCAACTTCTGCAGAGAAAGAGACAATGACACTTCGATTTTTCTGATTTTCCTTCAGTTGGTGTGGGACCCATTTGTCGAGTTTTTTTAAGTTGTTTTAGATGATCCAAAACTGTCGGATGAGTGACGCCTAACTCTTTCGCAAGTTCTCTAATCGTTGAGCGCGGTTCTGCTTCAATCAATGCCTTCAACTGGTCGTTGTCAATCACCGATGGACGCCCACGTCCTTCTTGATCTTCGAGGCTCTCATCCCCACTGCGAAACTTCTTAAACCAAAGTTGCACCACACGTACTTGAACAATGTCTGGCCCAAACGCATCTTTAATTTTTCGAGCAGTCTCGGCCGCTTTAGTACCCAGTTTAAACTCGTACAGGAAAATAGCCCGGATTTGCTTCTTCTCCATTGTCTATTTAAGAGCAAAAAAACAACACTTAAATCAACAAAATCTTGAAAGTTTTTATTCAAAATACAAAGCAAAGTTAGCGCTTTGAAATGATATAACACACTAACACATTTATATATAACTTATCTTAATATCAACAATACAAACATCAACAATACAAAAAACGAAATTGTTTTCCTACCAACCTAATAATATATATGAAAAATAAACGGTCAGAGTAAAAAAAATATACAGTTGTTGTGGTTATACCAAAACTAACTTATTTACATTAAACTAGCTGTGATGTCTTGCTTCTTTCTTCTATCTATGTTGGGTTCTCTTTCTTCTTCCACATATCAGCCCAGGGTGGCTTGTCAATTTACTCCTCTATGTTATTATGATGAACCGAACCATTTGGTTAAAAATGTAGAAAGTTTTGTGATAGATTGAACTCCTTGAGCGATTTGTGAGTTCCCGTTAGGGTGTTAGGGTGACAGCATTGTTAAAATTATTCTGCACATGCATTGTTTAAGTTTTTCAGTCTTGCAAAATGCATTGTTTAGTGCCTCTTTAAAATATGCTATATACATGCGCTAATCTCTTATTTTTTATTTTGACTAAACAAAGATTTCTTAGAGGATCGTGTAAAACTTGGTATTATCAGAGAATTTGAGTTATCAAGAGTCGACTGATTTTCTAAATGCAACAATTATTTTGATTTCCTATATCTGATCCAGCAATGATCATATCTGAAATTAATATTTTAGGTATCTTTTGTACCATTGGTATTAATTTTTTAGTGCTGTTTATTATGATTTTTTTCTTAGGTAAGGAAGAATTTTTTTCCTCCACGACCGAGAGGAAGAAAAAATAAGACTGAGAAAAAGGCTTGCACTAGTAATTCAAGTAATGATGATATTGTTAGATCATCCTGTGATAGTGGTATTATTTCTGAATTTACTCTGAGTTTGTCTGAAAAAGCGTTTGGAGAAAGGACTGAAAATAATTCTGAACAGGACATTATTCATAGAAAAGAGCTTTGTGGTACTTGCTTAGTTCGATCAAAGGATGGGGGGTATGTTCATAAAAACATTGTACATGTTTATTCCTGTTATAAATGTTCGGTTAAGACAGTTAAGCAAATAGGAAGGTGTCCTATTTGTAATTTGCGAGTGAGACAAGTGTGCAGAGTAATTACGATATGAAAAAGAAAAGAATAAGAAAAAGTATTATGTTTCTAAAATGAAAATTTTCTTGTTTATTATTATTAGAAATTTATTAATTTATTAAAATAAATATTTAATGCTGATATTTTATTGTTCATATCCTTATGATGTTTGATGTTTTTGTCAAAAAAGTGTTCTATTCTAATAATTCTATTTATTATTTTGAATACCAATTCTCTTAGAGAAACAAGTGATGAACACTGAAGTTTTTTTATTTTATTAACCTTTGGTATTGTAGGATCAACACAATTTATATTATCTCTTTAGACTCATGTTATTGTTGTTTTCATGTTAAATAATTTTTCTTGTTGCAATTTAGGGATGTTGTTATATTCCAATTCAGATAAATATTGTCTCCAAGAAATAAAATTGTTTTTTTAATATATATGGTCTATATATACTACATATATAATATATAGAAGGTTTGCTGGTTATGAAACTAACATTTCTCTTGTTATTTTTTTGTGTTTAATTTTCAACTGGTTAATTTTATTAGTCACTCGTAGTATTAACTATTTAATTAATTTTTTTATTTATTCTTTTTTTCAATGTAGTATTGATTCAGGTGGGACAAAAATGTATTATTCATTTTTGGTTGATATAAGTGTTGCAATGAAAGGACTTGAAATTTAATAATTTTTTTTATTTAATGGTTACCTATTAAAACCTAATTCTGTCAGTTTCTGCCTATGTTTTGTAATAAAATATTCAAGGGTTGTTGATTTGCTCAGCTATGTGCTCAATTATGTATCATATTGTTCTATCTGATTACAATAATGTAGATAAAATGTTTTATAATGAAATATTTATTATAGATTATTATGTGTTCTTAAATTTCTTTTAATCCTTTTTATTTCTTAACTTCAGATCATTGAGATGACAAGAGTAAATCCTAATATGCTATCTGTCGTTAGGTCATCTTTTAAAGATAATTATATGGGAAACTGATGAACTTAGAAATTCAATTGTAATAGATTGTGATAGAATAGAAAAGTTTTCTTTTTGGTACACCAGCCAAAATTACCGAATCATGTTTTATTACCTTTAAATCTTGACAGATTAGTTTTATTGCTACTTTTAAGAAAATGCTTGTTTAACATCATTATGTACTGGTAACTTAGTGCGAAGGGTGGATTATTCTAGACATTGCATATCTATTCCAGCCAGTGTGAAGGTCACAAAATTTATTATGTGTCCATCACAAAGTAAAGTAACACTAAATCTGTGTCGCTTTTGACCTGAGTGTACTAAGATGCTGCCCCAATATGCGTGGTCACCACAGCTTATTTATGACGCTATCATATGATATAATGCTTAGTTATAGTTACATGGAATCTTGGAAGTGCTAAATAACTAATACATTGGATATGTGATCATGTATATTGTTCATTATTACTCTGGTACAGTATTCAAGACATAGTCTGGCATACTGTTTTTGATCTTACAGTTTTAATCACATTATTAAATTTAAAAAAGTTGACTTTATTTCTTTTGTTTTTTAAGGTGTTGCCTTTGCACTTGGTTAAATTCACAATTTTAGAGTGATTCTTGTATAAAAGGGACTAAATCATTATAGTGACCTACTATTGATAATGTAACATCTATAGGAAATAAAAAACCTGTAACGCTGTTACTTATGGCATATCATAAGGTCTATCATAAGCCTATCATGAGGGTCTTGTCTTCAGTGTTTGGTAAGGAACAGGGTGTCCAGCAACCTTGAATTTCTTAATGATTGGGAAATTGCTTGAAAACTGCCCGCTATCAGAAATTTTTAGTTTTTTGCACTAATAATTCCATTTGCCCATTAGTGCTTGGCTACTAGAAAGAGTCTCCTTCCATTAACTGTCCATCATCAACTCTCTCTCTCAAACACGTATTAATTCTTATTATAAATTTGTTGGTTCACCCCTTGCTCTTGAGCCAGAGGGCGGAGTAATGAGTGTAAGGGTTGTCAGGTATCATTTAATTCTCATAATTATGATTATGATTAATAGTAATATCACCCATATGCATGGAGTTTTGAATCTTGAAAAAGACTATAAGCAAGCCCAGCAAACTAGAATGAAAATTATTACTCCTTTAATAAGTATAAATTAATAAGTTTTTTTTTCTAGTTGTTTTTATTTTTAGTGATGCATTGAGTCCTCAGTGTAAGATGTTAGGTAACAATATTTCATTACCAAGTAGGGATAGAAACTTTATAATTATTCAAATTCATTTTCTCATATGAATCAATCATTTTATGGTTCCCAGTTTGTTTCAAATTTAACCTAATAAATTGGCAAAAAGTGCCTTGAATTTTACAGTTTACAGCCTTGAAATCCTTGAATTTTTTCATGCAATATCGCTGGACACTGAAGGAAGCACTGTTTCTTGACTGAAGGTTATACAAGGAGGTAATATCCTCAACATTCCCCTTCCCTCTACCAATGAAGAGCTAGGTACCCACTTTAAAAAGACTGGGTGTGCCCTAGAGGGCCTCCTGATCCCAGAGTTGATACATGGCTGTATAAATTCTATTGATATTATTCAAAGGATTAAGGAAATCTTGTTTACCATAGTCTCAAGGATACAATAATATAATTAGAAAATATTAGTAATTATGTAATGCATCGGTATGTCTAGTTTTTTACTATTAATTTATTTGCCGATAGCTATCCTGGTTGCTAGTGAAAAATTTAGTTCCTTGAATGAATCTTATTCTTGTGAGATTTTTATCAGCATTGACTAGAGTGCTGACAATCTACTTTGCAATCGACATAATTGTATTTTTCATACCAAAACTCAGTTTATGTGTGCTAGATATTCAAGGAATTATTACTTTTATCTTAGGAGATTTAATTTTTTCTTTTTGGATAATTATATAGATTGTAGAAAGATTAATTAAATGTTGTTCTCAACAGAGAAATGGAATTCAATGAACAGATTCTAAACTTCTCTTTTATGACAGGTTCCTTAGCAATTGTTGGTCATCCTCATTGTCTTATTCCTTGTGGATTCATTCTAAAGTCTGGTCAATGCAACTTGGGTTTCTAATAGTTTTATGTAACATGGTATACCTGATGCACCTACCGAAATCCATAGAAACTTTTCAGCAAAAGTTGAAAATTTTTATAAAATTTAAAGTTGTCATCCTATGATATTGGTTTAATTCCATCTTTATTGCGAAATTAAAAGGTTATACTGGGTTTACATATTCACGCTCATGCCTCACTGATATTCACAGTGGCATCCTAAGTTCCTCCTCACAAAGTAAGTGACCGTTTCCACATTTACACTCATGTTTCGCCATGTTACACCTGATGTTTCTGTTCAGTATTCAAAGAGTTAATAATTACTTCATTATATCATAAACCTCCATAGTACTTGTGGTATGTCCGCATTTTACACAGTCTCTAAGAACTCCATTTTTTTGTATGTAAAACATATTTGTCTTTTTGTCCGGCGCCAGATGTATCTGTAGACGAATTTTTTTCTTTACTTCAGTTCTTTAATTGGTAACTTCGAACTGCACGATATCTGAATCTCTGAATCGTGGATTAGCTTTTTATTTTTATGATGTAGAGTTCTAAATAGCAGGCTCTCCATGTTATAATTCTAAAAACTCATAAACTCCACTCCATTATTACAATTATACCAAAAACCACCTCTGTTTATGAAACACTCGATGTGAACTCAATGACTGTTTAAACACTGAGTTCACCTCTCACTCGCCTCAATGAGCCTTTGACTTATACCCTGATAATCGTCCTGAGACGAGCAACAATGCGAATGACAAGCTAACTGACCACACATTCGCTTGGTTTCATTTCAGCTTGGGTACTAATTACAGAATTTTTCTAAAACAATAGACTCCATAAAACCATATCGGATATCATACATAACAAACCATCCAACTTATAGTGACATTAAAAAAGAAAAAAACTAGTAAAACTTTTCTCTATTGCTCCAGATTGTTTTCTAATTGTATTGCCACTCTATCACTATTAATTAAAACTTTATTTTAGTTTTTATTGATTTCTATTTTTTTTTTCTCTTATGTGGAATTCCTTGTTTATAACAATAAGTTCTGATATTTTCATTTATATATTTATAGAATTTATATATTTCTTATTTTATAAAAAGAAATAGTATTATAATGTTTTTTGTGAACAACAAAAACTTGCCTTGAATATTTCTCTATTTTTATAACATTAACATTTTTATTCCATCAAACTTATGTTTTGAAAACTTTTATCATCAAGATTTCTTACTTTCTCTCTTAAAATTGCTATTTTTTATTATATTTAATTGTTGTCAGTAGTTCCCTAAGTCTATTATAAGTCAAATGTTAAGAACTGATTTTTAAATTTTTATATATCGATATCAGTTCTAAGTAGACAATCCCTATGTAAAACTTTAATAATTAGTTTTTAAAATTGAACTTATAGACAAAATAATAATTTATGCACACAGACTTTGGGAATGGAACTACTGCCAACGATTATATACAAGGAAAAATAGGAGTTTTAAGAGAAAAAGCTTAAAAAACTCTGATGATGAAAGATTTTGAAATGTTGGGGTTTGATGGAATAAAAATGTTAATGTTATAAAAATAAAGAAATATTTAAGGAAAGTTTTTCTTATTCACAAAAACCATTATAATATAATTGATGTTAAACTTCCGGGTACAACTTTACAAGAGGGGCGCGTTATCACTGGTACTCCCGATCTTACCCGAAGGTCGCCGGACTAGCATACTCTAGCACCATTTGTGCTAACTAACTGCTCTGCATTCAATTGTAACATTCATATTTGTTGGAATTATTAAAATTATCACTGCCTTAATTTCATATTATTTAAAATTGTTAGTGCTGCCGACTTCCAGTGATCTGTGGAAGTTGTAGTAATTATTTAAAGGAGTGTTAATTTAAATTACGGTAAGACCCCAACCTCAACTGAAAAGGATCCGTTGCTATTTTGTATATTTTTTGGGCGAATGTAAGGAGCGGAAGTCGACATCATTAATAATTTTAAAAAATATATAATTAAAGCAGTAATAATTTTAATAATTCCAATGAACACGAATGTTACAATTGAATGCAAAGCAGTTAGTTAGCACAAATGGCGCCAGAGTATGCTAGTCCGGTGACCTTCAGGTAAGCTGATAGAATAAAGATCGGGAGTACCAGTGATAACTTGTAATTACCCTTGTAAAGTTGTACCGTTTTAGACCTGTCTTATTCCTTTTGTTGTGTAATTTGTATTAAATTAAAGATTGGATATGAAAATTTTATTAATTCTAAACAATGAAATATTGTTTTGTTGAATGTGCTCTTTTCTTTATTGAACTTTGAACTGTTATTTGTTTTTCTTGGAATGATATCTTAATTGAATTGATTTTTATGTTTATGTTTCTATTTTTAAAAAAAGTGCTTTGTATAATGGTTTACACATAAAGTAACTTAAGAGAAATTTTAAACCTTTAAAGTAATCAATAGTTGAGAGATTAGTGTTCGTAGAAATGTTTTTAAATTTATATAGTACTACATAAAGATACAAATTAGTCACTTAGATCCTCTTTATGCTGATTGTAAATTGTATTACAAATAAACGTTCATGAAAAGAAATACAGTAGTCTCTGAATAATTCACAGTAAAAATACTATAAATGCTAAAATTAAAAAAACAACAAAAAAAACATGGAAAAAGTGGAGTGAAGTTCATTAAATTGGGTTTAACACAATTGTGTTAATTCATATTTTAGTCTATCCAAAAATGAAAAATTAAACATTCATTTAATAGTTTTTTAAATCATTTGTTATCTGTATTTTGGTTAATATAAAAATTGATTATTGCCTGCAAACATAATATTTATGGTTTAATGAGACATTTCTGCCACTAAATAATGGTCCATGATTTATTACCTAATTGTTTCTAAAATAATTTATAATCAAAAGAAAACTAATTATTCACCATGTGAATTATTAGGAGTCTGCTTTGTGTAAAGAGTGCACTCGTTGTGTATTTGTGTTATCCATAAGCTAATATTTTGAGTTTAAAAATTGTTTTTGTTAATCTTTTTGAATTGGATTATTTTACTTTCCAGTGTCTTCAATTAATTATATATATTGCATTAAAACCCTGATTTTAAATCATGTGAAGATAAACAGTCAACATTGAACTGTTTTTTTATGGAATGAGCAGTTTTTTTCTATTTGTCTTGATGTATGAAAGTATCATACGGGTCTGCAGGAGTAATTATATTTTCTCTACAGAACCTTGTATGATTATAAAAAACAAAAATTAAAAATGGGCCTCTGAAAGTATTGGATAAATTGACATAACATGTATTGTAAATATTTTTTAATATGGATTTACAAATGAAGGTAAGATTTGCAATGTATTCTCTTTGTTTAAATTGTTTGTTGGTGCTGCAGTAGCTTAGTTATTACTACCAAGGTAATGATAATTGTTACCTATATTGAGGAGTTCATTTCATCTGAACTGAAGCAGCTCTGTTCTAGAGGTCTACTCAACCTCTACAATTATTAGCACGATATTGCATGTGGGTAAAACAAATTATGCTGGCTGATAGAATAAATTTTCTCAATCAAGTACTACCCTCTTCATATGAAGTTTTTATTTGAATTACATATATTTTCATTTTTAAACATTAATGAATGTGAACATAGTTATGTATTTTTTAATTTATTTATTAAATAACAGAGGCCAACGATGAAAAAACTTTTGTACTGAAAATACCTTATTCCTGTAGTTTTTAGGGTGCTGAATCCAAATATCATATTAAAAAAGCTGTATCACCCACAATTTCTTCACACATTATAGTTAAATTTATTAAATTAAGCGATTTTTAAAGAATTGAACAGCTTAAATATTTAAAATAAATAACTGAAAAACTAGGTCTATTGGTGTGGATGAAGTTTGTAGCACTGCTGAAACACATTTGCTGGTCAGAAAAGGTTGATTATTTTTTCTGTTAACAGCTGTTTTGTTTACTGTCAACCTAACCTCACTTTCATTTTTCCTGTAGATGTGCTTACTACAATGTCTAATCGCGGTTGTAAAAACTCTGCTGATAGTTTTTATTATATTTGTGCTGAGTTTGTGATTAAAAAACACCAAAGAAACATTACAGACTTTGTCAATAAGGTTTATCTATCATACTTTGGAACTAAACTTGGTGATCAGGATAAATCTTGGGCTCCGCATAAGGCATGTTATGTATGTGTCGAAGATCTAAGAAAATGGTCAAAAAAGGAGAAAAAAAGCCTTTAAATTTGCTGTTCCTATGATATGGAGGGAGCCAAGAAATCATTCTGATGATTGCTACTTTTGCAATGTTCGTTATTACTGGTCATAACTCAAAAAACAAGAAGGTAATAACCTTCTGTCCGCCATCCGACCAATAGGGCACAGTGTAGATTTACCAGTCCCTGAACCACCAGATGATTTAAATTCTATTCCAACGGAAGTATTTTCTGATGTACAATCTGAGTTAGATAAACAAGATGATGAAGAATTCCAATGTTTTACAGAAAATGTAGTGTCTAAACTGTTTACTCAAATCGAGCTTAACGACTTGGTTAGGGATCTTGGCTTAACGAAAGAAAAAGCTGAATTGCTTGGTTCTAGACTAAAAGAAAAGAACTTGGCATTTGGAACCAGCATTTATGTGTACAGGAAGAGAGAGCAACAATTTTCCAAGTTTTTTTAATAAGAAGGTGATTTAGTGTACTGCTCAGACATTCCTGGTGTGATGAATGAGTTTGGTATTGAATACAAAAAGGAAGACTGGAGGTTGTTTATTGATTCATCGAAAACTAGTTTATAGATTACTAGGCTGTTTTATTACACAATGGTAACATGTATGCATCTATCACTGTTGGTCATTCTGTACATATGAAAGAAAACTATGAAAACCTAGAAACAGTGTTAAATCGAATAGGCTATTCTGCTCATGGTTGGATGATATGTGGTGATTTAAAAATAACATGCATGGTCCTTGGTCAGCAAGATGGTTTTACCAAATTTCCATGTTTCTTGTGTGAATGGGACAGTAGGGCTAGCGATCAACATTGGTGCAGAAACAACTGGCCTGTGAGGAAGTCTTTAAAACCTGTAGAGAAGAACATTCTACGCAAAAATCTCGTAGATTTAAAAAACGTGCTTCTACCTCCTCTACATATAAAGTTAGGCCTCATGAAACAATTTGTAAAGGCTATGCCTAAAGATGGATCATGTTTCAAGTATCTCTGCCAAAAGTTTCCACGCCTTTCAGAAGCTAAACTAAAAGAAGGCATCTATGTCGGACCTGACATTAGAAAAATGATGTTCGATGTTAACTTCGAATCCACAATGACCTTAAATTAGAAAGAATCATGGGTATCATTCAAGCAAGTCATTACAAAGTTCTTGCGAAATGAAAAAGACCCAGAGTATGTTTCTATTGTAGCTAACATGTTACAGAAGTTTAAAAAGTTTAGGATGTTTGATGAGCCTGAAAGTTTCACTTTTTGAACAGCCACCTTGATTACTTCCCGGACAATTTGGGAGATGTTAGTGAGGAGCAAGGTGAACGTCACCAGGATGTTAAGTGATGGAAAAACGCTACCAGGGCCGCTGGAACGCCAACATGATGGGGGACTACTGTTGGTAATTTCACCGAGAAGTTCAACAAGCGACTCATCGTAGTAAAAGCTACACAAGAAGCTTCAAAAAAGAAAGAGAAAGAAAGTATGGACCAATTTCAGTTGACAAGTGGAACCTGTATTAGCACATTATATCACTGTTTTAAGTGGCTACTGTAAATACAAACCATGCTTATGATGTAACATAGTGAGTGTTTCATTAATTCTCCGTAGACCATATAGGGGTTTATACTATATAATACAAAGCATATTGCTGGAAAACTATGGGTGATACAAAAAACTAAGGCCAGATTTAGATTCAGCACATAAAAATTTATAAAGATCAACTGTTAAAGTTAAAAAAGTTTTCAACAAAAATTTTTTTGTTGGCCTGTGTTATATTAATAAAAATGAAGGACATTCTTTCTTTGCACTTTATTTTTGTTTTAGTCGTGTAACGTACATGAATACATAATTTGGGTGGAAAAAAAAGAGATATAAAACTGTAATTGTATTTAGTTTATTTTATTTCAAAATAAAAAGTCCATTCCAAGCAGTCCAGATAAATGGTTGGTTGACCACTTCAGAAAAAATTCATACTTTGTATGTCTATTGCTTGATGTTTTGGTAGTTTAAAAGCAATTATTAAACAATTTTATTCTTTTCAGCTTATAAATGGCTGTCATTTTGGTATTAGTTTGTCTGTCATTTTTAGATTTTGCAGACATGTCCGGCTTTCTAAATTATTCAACAATGAATTATCTTAGCCCCTTCAAATAAACTTCATTTGAATATATATATATTAATATATATAATATATATATATATTGTTCAATATATTCTGGCCTACAAATCAAAGTCCTTTTTGCCTACCTAATATGTTTCTGTCTATATACTATGTGCTGACAAAATTAGAAGATCAGAATGAACAAAATTTAATTTTCAAAGAGTAATTTCTTGAAGAAGGAACTGTTTCTAAGTCTCAATTTTTTTTTTTTTTTTTTTTTTTTGTGGTTATAAACATACGAGACTACTTACTTCTATAATGTAGTTCTATGCTACAACAATGGTGAGTGATTTACTCTTTCAACGCCCTCTTATATATTTTTTTATCTTTCCTGCTGCAATATCTCTGTTGGGAGTCCAGATATTAATTTGAAAATTAAATTCATTGAGAACTTAATGTGTTAGATTATCAAATTTTTATCTGGTTCCCCAACAGAGACAGAGATATAGCTGAAAAAGTAGAAAAAATTATTTTTTTCCTATAATTAACAATTTTTGATACCTATTTAAGTTTGAATCTAAAAGCTGAAATTTATAATGGAGTTTGATGCCATTGAGATCTTTTATGTATTGAATTAAAAAAGCTAATTGAGAGAAAAATATTGTGGAGTTTTGAAAATTGGTACAGTTGTTCCTTGGTACGTAAGGATGAAGGGAACAAAATGTCCTGGTTTGTGGAGGGATTGACGACTAAATAGTACTTTTTTTTTCAGTTGTTCATTTATAATTCGAAAACTGGTGCTCATAGAAAAAATCTACAGTTATAAATTAAAGCTGAAAACATTTCCTACAAAAATTGTCAAATGTATTTTTTATGTAGGACCAATAGTTTCTGAAATATGTGGCGGAGAAAGAAACTTGATCAAAAATCATGATATATTTATATGTACTTCTTTGTTGAACAGCATGCTTAGTGAATATTTATTATGAATTCAAACATTAGTAATGAAAGTTACTGTTATAATATAATATTAACAATATTGCTGTCAGGTTCTTGTCAATAAAAGGGTCATCAATTTCTGCCAGTTCAAGGGTCACAGAAATCTTTCAAGATTCTGCCAAAAACGGTTATTTTACAGTGAGCAGATCAGATTCTTCTGGATCAGGAAACAGGATTGATATGAAGATAGCACTGACTAATGCTGTGCATGAAGACCCGTGATGGGTTGACAAGTGGAAGAACTGATGCTGTGTTGGCAAAGTGGATTGGTGGGAAATCTCCATCAACTTCCATTTGCTCTGCCACTGGAAGACTGCTGACCTACATTTCTCAAAAGGAAAGTAGCATGTGGATTACCATGTGTCACGACAGTCCAGAAATGATGGAGACCAGAATGAGCTATATATGTGGTTTGCTGATCACCACCCTCTCATTCTAGAATCACCAACACTAGTGTCACACCTCAGATATTATCGCAAACTGAAATGTGAATTGCCACAGAGCCCTGAAAGTGGGCAAGAATATTAAAATAAATCATAATTGTTTGATCAACTTTCTTGGCCCTATATCTTAGTAACTATATGCCCTACACATAAATGTATTTGACCATTTTTGTAAGAAAAGTTTTCAGCTTCAATTTATAACTAGAATTTTTTTCTACAAGTACAGTTTTCAGAGCTCTCCCCACTCGAGCTTGCCGTCCTCACATCAGGATTTTTCATCCACTTCTTCCTTAGGTACCCAGGAACAACTGTACCAATTTTCATAACTCCGGGATTTTTTTTCTCTCAATTGGAATGGGCTTTGTTTTGAATTTTCAAATTTTTATGTGTTCCCCCAACAGAGATATTGTAGCTGGAAAATTATAAAATATATTTTTTCAAAATTGTTGTTAAATTGAATTTCTCTCTAAAAGATATTTTTTTTTCTTATCTCAGCTTAACAAATCATTTTAGCATTTTTCATCTTGTAAGGCAGCATATCTCTGTTTGGAGAAGGAGATGTTGATGGGAATCCGTACTATAATCTCGATTGTAAGGTTTGACTATGAAATTCAGTGATGATCTTAACTTATCCGCATGATTCATCACTGCTCTTGGCTTAGCAGAAAGCTTCTTTGCAGCTAGTTGTTATCTCTGGATTATACAGTGTGTGAATGAAATTTCTGAATCCGCAACTGCCTTTATTTTTGCAACACCTGATTGATAGCCAGTCATGCTTGCAGTACTATCTGTACGTATGCCTTTGCATTTGCCTCTCTGCTCTAAAGTATTTCCGAGCTAGTGGTAAGTCAAGACAGCTAGGTAATTCTTTCCTAATGCCCTCAACTTCAGTATATCTCAAGAAATAAAATAGAATTTCTTAGTTTTTGATGTTAGTTGATTCGTCAAGTTGAATCACAAAAAATTATGGCTTCACTTAATAATTGAATATGGCTGGTTGTCTTGTTTTTAAAAGTGTTTTATTATTATTAATAAAAATAAAACTGGTACTATTGTTAGACATGTGTTGTCGTTTTAAATAAAACCAGATTCTTTTTGTAATGTGAGTTTCATTTATATATTAATTTTCAAATGTAATTATTTAAAATCTGAGTTTGATAGAAGTGTAAAAATATGGCTATAATCATTTTCTAACTGTTTTGTATTGTATAACACATTATCCAATAGTACATTGATTCACTGTATTTTCATAAAAAAATTGTCATGTATCGGTATTAATTGGTCTGCAATGAAATTTTGAAGTATTATTTCAGAGTTGTGTTGAAGAAGAACAACTGTGCAAACAAATATACCAAGCCTTGTTTCCATATAGTTTATCGATGTCTGGGGATAGATAGAGTCCAAAACTGCAAGGTATGTGTTTTATATCATGTTAATATGTGTTCATATTCTGTTATATGTGTTTCCCGATAGTCTGGAATAGATTATATGATTAATTATTATTTATTACCAAGATTGCATATGAATTGTTTTGAAAAATATAATTTTCTTACAAATATACTGAATTCTAAACTAGTTCCAAAAGTTTAGGTGTTTGCCATGTGTTTATTAATAACTGCTTTGGAATGCTTCATTATTATTATTTATTTTTCACACTTTCTTTGTTTTTCCTCAACTGATGTTGACTGATGTGGCATTGTTATTTGAAACAATATCAAACTGAAAGTCAAGTGTATGTTGGCAAAGACTTAAGAGTTCGAAAAGTAAGAACATCCTAGAATTAATTTGGCTTCTGTGTTTAAACTCATTTCCTGTCCACTATAACCGATAGCAAACAATTCAAAGAATCTTGGAATATGCTCCTTATAACCGATTTGTTCATAATAAATGGTTAAACGTTTTAAGTGCTTCACCATGCATTTTACCTATGATATTTCATGGAATCAGAGATTTTGTATGTTATACCGGTTGTTCCTTATTGTTATTACTATTATTCTTATTATTATTACCCTCTGTCATTATAAGCGATTTCTATTGTACTTCTGGAGTATAGCTTATGTTAATTTACTGATGTTGGTTAATGCATTAGTACTGCTTCATTTGTTTTTATTATTTAAAATAATGTTAATTACTATTTAGTATGACATTTGGAACTAGATTTTAGTTTTATTTTCTTGATTAAATTGAGAAAATCAAAGAAAAAATCAATAATTTTTTTTTCAAGTTGTAACTTTAAGTTGTTATTGTATTGCTTGATTTTTTATATTTTACAAAAAATAGGTAATAAAAATTTGTTTGCTTCTCAGGTAACATTATGAATGCTGAAGAAGGAGATTTTGTTCTGCTTGGTGAAGAGCGGCCTTGCCCGTTTTTCTCTGCATATTCTTCTATATGCTTAGATTTAGTAAGCTTGATTGAAGAACTTACTGTTGATGATAGAGTACTTGATGTGGAAAATATTATTTTATTCACTCTTGGATTGCTTATCCTCCTTGCTTTTGTTTTCCTCACTGCAAAAAGAACTGACTGAAGTAAATGGTATTCAATATAAATGAGAATATATTCCTAATCATTAAAGAGAAAAAATAATCTAAGCCTCTCCTTTTTCCCTCTTTTTATATCCTAAAACCGCGTGCAATTAAAATTGATTTTTTTAAATTTGCATAAATGTTGATTATAGATTTGTTCTAATTGTCTAATATTTTTTGTTTTTCAATGTCTTAAGTTTCAAATTAATAAAAATATCCTCTCGAGAATTGAAATGAATAAGACCTTATTTATTGAGAAGTAGAGCCTAGATCAGTAAAAATGAGTCTGGGCAGACAATACATTGACCAAAAGTTGGTTGAAGAGGGGAAAATCTAATTTGCTCTAAAAAGGTTAGGTTACAATGTGTGTATATCTAAGGAAAAGTATTGAAAAACGTATTTAGAGTGAAAAGTATTTATATTTTTGTTTCTTGAATAAAATATACTTTTGTAATTATTTTATGACTTTAATAATTATAAAATATACTTTGCTAATTATTATATGACTTGTGTAATAAAATAAACAAGCAAAAGTTGACAGTTGTGATCTACCTATAAGCTATGTCCACATTGTTTGACATCTCATGATATACACATTAACTTCCCTGTTCGTCATATCGAATCGAAAGTCGAACAATGTTGACGTAGCTTAAAGTTGTAATAATCCAATAATTACTAATAATGCAGATGAACTGGGTAATCTTTGAGGTTAAAAGTCTGCCCTCTTGCTCTGTCTAATTTACCAAACTAAAAGTATCTGTACAATTAGGCAATAGTAGACTAAAATTTTGGTAAGCCTTTTAAAAAAAAAAATATTAGTTAGAAATACAAAAAAAAACTCTATTTAGCAGCAACCAGCACCCTAGAAATAATTTAAAACTGGTAATCTATTTGGTTCATGCTTTTTCTTATTTATTTTTTTTAACTAATAAATGGTTGTGTTTATTTATTGATAGATTTATTATGATGCTATTATCCTGTCAATTGTTTTTAGTTAAAAATAAAATTTTCTTTTTTAAATTTATTGTTTTATTATTTACCTTTTCTAGAGAGACAAAATTTTCCATTATATTGGATATTTCTGATAGCTTGGTTTTATACTCAATGACTTGATGTGCTTCAATTGTATTTGTTACTTATTGTTGATCAAAGCCTAGTTTTATTGGTTAGAATGATTTACAATTGTGATCAATAAATTATATTCTCATGATTTAATTAAGTTTGGTTATTTTGTTATTAATAAATTCATTGTCTCCTTCTTCCATGTTGATAATTGTTGAGATGGAGGATTTTTCTATTGGCATAAAATATAAGTATATGGTTATCTTCAACAATTTTGCCTTTAGTTAAATTAAAATCTCAGTAATGATGAGAGTATGGCTGACCATGGAAAATCTTGTGGTTGGGGATGCGTTCAGTAAATAAACACACAAATAAGAAAAACTTATTTTAATGCGTGCCATTTTTAATAAATAGTTCATATATGTTTTATTATATTGCGTATTATATACTCTATTGTTCCATGTTATTCATAATCTTTCCTTTACTCTTTTCATAATTTACAATATATATTAACATCTTTTTTCTTTTATATTTTTATCATGCTGTCATTTCTGTTATTTACACTTTTTATAGTTACTGTTACTGCCTTTGTTTTTTTCAATGTTGGATCCATTATCTTGGATGATGGCCTAAAACTTAGACCAAAGCGTTTAAAAAGGCACACATTATAATAAGTTTTTTTCTTATTTGTATGTTTATCTATTGACATCACCTCCAATCAAGATTCTCCTACTTAAAAACTCGGTAGTTTTATTGGATTTATTTTTTAAACGAAACTCGGCGTCGCGACATCCATCTATTGTCACACACACACAGACACACACACACACGCGCGCGCACGCACAGACATACTCTTGTTGTTTCTGGAGGTCTCATTCCGTTATTATGTGAAGTTTTATTTCAGTTGGTAACTAGTTTCTAAGAGATTTCTTCGTGTTCCGTGACAACGTTAAAAGTGTCAATATCAGTAGATAAAGCATTGGAGATCAACACTTTCAATATTTGAAGCGGAAAAACTTAATCTTTAAAAAATAAAATAAAACTTAAACTTGAAAAAATCTTATTCTCCTGTTGCAGACTTGTTCATCTCACAAATCGGGAGGAAAACCAGTATTTTATATTCAATTTTAACATTCAAGTAATAAAAATGTTAAATTTGATTGAAAACCAAATTGCGTTTGTAACCTTTATTACCGAAACATATGATTTTTGTATTTAATTTTAATGTAATTTTGATTTAAGTTAATTATGACCTTTTTCGGCTCACCAATTTTAACCAAAATCTAATAAAAACATTCATATTGATATAAAAGTCCTATTTACCAAGTTTAAGAGTTATATTTTAGTATCATTTTTGATGAAAGTTTATTATGACTTACAAGTAAAGTAGCGCTTCCGGTTTTCAAATTTAGACCAAAATCTAGTATGTTATTTAAATCAATATATAAGTTATAAATACTAAATTTGAGAAGTTTGGCATAGTTTTTTAATATAATTTTTGATGGAAATCAATTATGACCTTCAAGTAAAGTACCACTTCCGGTGATCAAGCAGTGACCAAAAAGGGAGGTTAACAACTAGATTTTACAAAAATCCTAAATATAAAATTTCAACTTTCTACAGCTAACCGTTTTTGAGTTATGCGAGATACGAACATACAGACGCCAGGATGAAACTAGTCAATGGATTCAGAGATGGTCAAAATAGATATTTCCGTTGAAATCTGAAAACCGAAAATTTTCGCGATTACAATACTTCTTTTACTTCGTGCAAGGAAGTAAAAATAATGTAACTACATTTTTCTTATTTTTTCCATCTCCTTAAACTGCATAAAATCTGCACTGGTGAATTACTCTCTTAATGATTTGATAGGTTATTAAAATTATTGTGGCTATAGAACAAATGGTTATATTAACCATAAAACAACAATAAATTCAGATTTATGTCTTAAAAGAACCTTTCTGCGATGTACATGTCCTGAACTTCTTTCCTTTTTCGTACAAAAAATAATAGTTATTATACAGCATTACATATTTAAAAGTTAGCTATTTACTAAGGTACTTATATTAAACTTGAATTACATAAAATTCATTAATAAATTTCGTAGATTGTATGTTGAAAATTAAACTCCTATGTCAAACCTGTTCAATATAATATAAATGGCTCTAGTCTTTCCTATTAAGGTGCATTAGTAAAATACTATCTGCTTTGCAATATGCAATTTTTATTGCCCGTGTAAACGGCCCTTTAGTAAAATACTATCTTCTAGTTTCAGGTGCATAAACATTTCACTCTTAAATCCCTAGAAATTGGGTAACATGTCATTGGGAAGTACTGGAAAATCTCACATTTGCTTGAATAATATTCTCATTCTTGTATCCCTCCCTCCGTTTTAAGCTCACCTCTTATTTTAAATATTAGCATCATAACACTTAACTTTATGTATATTTTTTTTTTTGGAGATGTGTCACCTAACTTTGATAAAACAAAGCTAATGACGAATGCGGAAAAGATTGATATCAAAGCTGGAAATCATAGCTTAGAATATGTAGAGGGCTATAAATAAATAAGCTATAAATACCTTGGGCAGTTGGTCTCTTTTACAAATAAATCATGGAAGGAAGTGGATAGAAGAACATCCACAGGATGGGCAAAGTACTGTTCATTGAGAGAAATAATGAAAATGATTTCCCGAACTCTTTTTATCTCTATAAAAAGGAAAGTATTTGATACCTGTATACTTCCTGCCATCTCCTTTGGTAGCCAAACTTGGACCCTAACGAAAGCCCAAACAAGAAAACTGATAAGCTGGCAAACAGCAATTGAAAGAAGTGTGATTAGGATAAAGAAGAAGGAGAAGGTTAGGAGTTGTGTCATCAGAAAAAAGACTGGCCTGAAGGACATAATACACCATATTGAAAAACAAAAATGGGAATGGTCAGGGCACATCTTGAGAAGAACAGATAAAAGGTGGTTAATGGAGATGACTGTTTGGACACCCTATTGCTACAAAAGGCGAAGAGGAAGACAGATGAAAACAAGAAGGCAGGACCACTATGGTGGAGAATGGCAAGGGACAGAAATACATGGAAAGAGAAGTGGATCCAGATCGAGAACTTGGCTTCCCAGTAGGCTAGACTAGACTCTGGGAAAGTCTAGACCTATACTCCCTGAGGGAAGGCCTATGTTCAAGCTCACATAAGAATTTTATTTGTAAATATGTTTAATAATTGTGGAGTTATTTGTAAATATGTTAAATTTATTTCATTTTTAATGTATTTTATTTGAATTTAAAATTTATTTTATTGAGTTATGAACATAATAAAAGGCTTATTATTATATTAAATTATATTTTTTTGCAGTTAATCAGTTGTTAAATATGTAATAAAATATGCATTATACATAAAAAATAAAATTAAATAAAAGTTATGGAGCCAAATATGTTTCCTTCTCCTATGTACTTGTAAAATCTATTTGCCTCAGAATTTTGAAGTATTTGTTAAATTAAGGTGTCTAGTTTGCATCTTGGTGTTTATGGTGAGTCTCTTTCTGGAAAGAAAAACGAAATAAATTTGTTTGCTTTTTTGATTACCTATGTTTAAACAATAAGGCTTACAAAACATTTTGAAAAAAATAAATTAAAGAAAATTAAATTGCTTTTTACAAAAGTATTAGCAGTGCAATTATTATGAATACTTAGTCTTTGTTGTGGGCCTATCAAGGTGAATGATGCATGGCTTTCTTGTCTTCATTCATTCCACTTTTCCTCGCTATACTTTAGTTATGATGATGATCTACGATGTGTGCTCAGATTGCAGAAAAAAAAATAGCTAATGAAGTGACATAACTAAGGATGATTGCGCAAGCGTTTTTCCCGTGAGCCCCTCGCCACTCCTCTCCAGAAGAACTAAAAAATTTGTTTACCTCCCTCTACCTGACTCTTCGGTCATACTGTTTTCCGGTCATACTGTTTTCCGCAGCAGTGCATTTACAGTTGCAATCTTTTTTGCAGCTGCAAAACACCAGTCGCAGCAATGGCTGGGATGCAGGTTCTTTTTTCATTTGGATAGGGGCGAGACCGAGGCTGTCCCATTTTAATGGATCTGAATTTGAAAAAATGCCCTAAAACTGTGTTGGTTAGCTGCGTCTAGTGTTGGAAGTAGGCTGGGCAAATTGAAACTGGTCTTTGTAGACATTTTGACGAAAAGGTAGTATCTTAAGTCGTCAATATCTTTCACAACTGTGGTCGCTTCAACACTCACACACCATCAGAATCTTCTTCCCTACTCTACTGAGTTGGGCTCCTGACGGAGTTCTCTCGTAAAACAGAGCCGACTTTCAGGGCTAGGTTTTTGTTTCAGTAATGGCACATATGTTTGTTTTATCAAGGCCAAACGGAGACGACGTTGTGTCACAACCAGAAAATGCATGCGCAAAAAGAAGGTATTTAGAATCATACTGATACGACGAGGTCGAGAAATATGGATCATCTCTGCCACTTTGTACAACTTCCTGGTTTGAGAAGATGTACATTATTTTTATTGGAATTGGAAAGCCCTTACAGCACAACAAGCACATCAATATCCTCACTTAGGATAACAACAATATCAAAACTGCTCGCACACAATACACAAAAGTGTTTAATAATAATGTAAACAAAATAATTGAAAAACAATAAGCGAATACGTGAGTTTTTATATTTTTGGCACATACATGGCCACCCGTGCACATACATTCTTCTAATATTATTTTCGGTCCTATACTAGCCTGGAAGCCGGTGTGAGAAATTGTGACTTCAAGTGTGAAGAAATTGTGCCAATAACACAGGCCAACAATGAAAAAACTTTTGCACTGAAAATTCCTATAGTTTTTAGGGTGCTGAATCCAAATATGATATTAAAAAAGCTGTATCACCCACAATTGGTGATCAGGATAAATCTTGGATCCCGCATAAGCTATGTTATGTATGTGTCGAAGATCTAAAAAAATGCTCAATAAAGGAGAAAAAAACTTTTAAATTTGCTGTTCCTATGATATGGAGAGAGCCAAGAAATCATTCCCATGATTGCTACTTTTGCAGTATCGATATTACTGGCCATAACTCAAAAAACAAGAATAAGCTAAATAATAATAATAAATAATCAGGTAATAAGCTACCCTAACATTCCGTCCGCCATCCGACCAATAGGACACGGTGTAGGTTTACCGGTCTCTGAACCACCAGATTATTTAAATTCTATTCCAATACCTTTCCCTGCCTAGCTACTCATAGTACTAAGTCATTATTTTTATTAATAATTGAAAAATAACAAACATTTACAGTAGCAAAGGGACCCTAAGGATCACGGGGTAAAGTTGTCACAGGTTATATTTTCCATGACAGTATTAAAATTTTATACTTTTTCATCTAATTCCATTACGTTACCGTTTTCGTTAACGTAATGGAGAAGTAACTTGTTGGAGGTTTCTGGTATAGAAAGGTACTTTAACACTGTTAATTTGTTTACTTTAGTTAATTAACTTGAGAAAATTGTGTCCATGACGGCTACATTTCAATAAAAAATATGGAGAACGAATCATTTAACTAAACTTGAAATAAAAAACGACGGTATCGTAATGGAGTATTAAAAAAAATTCACACCATATTTTCCTGGGAAGGGGTATCTACATTGGGAGTCGGGAACCGAATTCCGACATTCACCGACAACAATACCTGGTCTCTACAGAACTCCTTTTAACCCGTTCCTTCTCCGAATCCTCCTCTAGCTTTCCACCAAACTTGGTAATGAAAATGTGATAGTGTAATGGATATAATATTCACGAACACACTTCAATTTCCACCTAATTCTCTAAACTGTATTTTAAACAATATTTTTCACCTTTTGTGATTAATATAGGTAATAACAAAAAATTACTAGGAAGCAGACTTATCATATTTTAATTTTCACAATTTCACTGCTCGAAGAGCTGTATTTATAATGAGTACATCGGCGGCCTCTAACACTTTCATTGAGCCTTTTTCAAAATATGTTTTTAACATTTGAATTCGACGGCTCTTGTTAGATTCATTCCCCTAGAACTTCTCTTGGGAAACAGTAGAGAATGTTCTCTCATCGAACATGATATCGGCTGACGTATTTATTTACGAAACCTTTCTGAGCTTTTCGTATCTCACTGTTTCGGATCACTTAGGTAGCCATCAAAAACGACCATTACTTGTGATCAGCATTGCCTTTTGACATAGGTGAAGTACTTCATGTAGATAGCATCAAAAGATTCAGTCCTATTCCACACAACTTTGTGAAGGAGTAAACCTCCATCCACCACAACCATCTTATTTTTTAACAACCACGTCTGGATATCTGCAGGCTTCAAAACTTTCTCCAGTAATGATTTAGTTCCCTTTCGCAATTTCTCTTCACTGAACAAAGATAAGGGATAAGGTGTCAGTTCATAGGTAAAGAAGTGCATTATATCTTCGTCGGACTGTTAATTGACTCAACTAAGTAAGGTATTATCTACCTGTCCTAATGCATTTAAGGTAAATTTAGTGCACTTGAGTAGTGCCCCAATTCATTGACGCTGTTGTGTAGCGTTCCCCAACCCTTCTATTCAACTCCAACTCTCTCACGCCAATATAACCTTCTCTCTCTTTCACTTCTCTAATATGACAAATTGGCACATTAATTTTATAACTTATATTGCTATTTATATTACGTATATATACAATACATATAAATACATGTATGTACATCCTATTAATACTTCCACAACATAGGTATAATTAAAAACATAGAATAGGCACCATAAACGATTATATTGAAGTCAAAATGAGTAAAATCCCGCATTTTAAGATTTTTTGAAAAATTCCATCAAACTTCAAAGATCTGTAGGTAAGGGTTAAGATGATATAAAATTAAATTTTACCAGTGGTAAATTTTGTAGGTAATTTTGTCTACTTTAAATTTGGTAAGAATAAAATTTTCTGTAGGACATGTAGTTTTTGAGTTATAAGAAAAAAATTGAAATAAGTGCCAAAATTTCGAGGTTTTTCACATACCAAAAGTTCTCCCAGAGGTTTTCGAGGTCGCAAACTTAGTTTCAGGCTCACCTTACCGTACCAAACAATGCTAAAAAAAAATCGTTTGCCAGCAATTAATGCACGCTGAGATGTACCTATATTATAATAAATTCTTTATTTATTCCGGGACATATCCCTTTAGAATAATACTACATGTAAAATCAGTAGAGCTTTAGAGCCTTAGAGTAGAACAAAAAATAATACGATATTGAGTAAATAATAGCATAAATAAACAAATAAGAAAAAACAATGAAATAATAATAAATAATAATGACATAACTTTTAAACCTTTAAGGAAAAATAAACTCTTAGAGTTTAGAATTATAATAAACTTGCAATATTAATACATTAAAAATAAATACAGTCAAAGAGAATAAATTTATATTAATAATAAAAGTAAAAATAATACATCAATACATAATTGAGTGCAAATTTTAGTTGAAAATAAGGAGTACCTATTTACAAATTTTTTGGAGCTGCATGGACATGAAGTGACTGAATAGACGGGATTTAAAGGTGGGAAGAGTATTGGAGCAACGGATGGAAGAAGGAATGAAATTCCATAGGGATGAGGATTGGATAAGAAAAGATCTATCAAAACCTGCGGATCGGTGGGCCGTTATATATAATTCTGAAGACCTAGAACGGGTATGGCGAGAATGAACAGAGGATTTGAATTGAAGGAGGTCGAAGATGTACGATGGATGATGGGATTGGATGACTTGGTAGAGGAAGGATGCCAGGAAGTACTTACGACGGTAGGAAGGGAACAGCCACTTCAACTCTTCATAGAATCGGGAGACAGAGGTGTCCCTCGGGATCCCGAAGACAAATCGTACAAAGCAGTTTATCAATTGTTTTGTTTTTGCCTCGAGGTCCCCAGAGACGCCCCCGTACATCGTACAACAGTGGTCAAAGTGGGAGAATATTAAGGAAGTAACTAGGGGTTTTCTGGTTCCTAATAGGTTACGAAGGTAATTTAGTTGGTTTAAGGTGGAAAATGTACGACGGGAAATATCAGAGACATGGTTTTTTCAGGAAAGAATTTGGTCAAAAGTGATTCCAAGATTTCTTATGGTTGGCTGGAACTTAATGGGATTATTATTTAGGAACAAGGTTTGGAATATGAGGAACAGTTTTAAGGAGGTGACGGGAACCTATTACAATTGCCTTTGTCTTCACTGCATTCAACTTCAGCTTGTTAGCAACAGCCCAGTGACTTATTCGATTCAAGTCCTTCTGGAGACTTTTTGTGGCTAGTAATAGGTCAGAGGGCGGGAAGGACAAGTATATTTGGAAATCGTCAGCATAGATATGGTATTGGGAATGATGGATAAGAAGGGGGAGGTCATTAATATAAATAGCAAATAAAGTAGGAGACAAAGAGGAACACTGAGGAGAGGGACAGTGTCTTATTGGAGAAATATATTGGGCTAACATTAGTTAGGGTTTTCGCCAATTCTCTGCCAGTCTCTCCGGTAGCGCCTCCAGTCCCTACCTCTTCACATCATACTTCCGAGCATCCTCCTCAAGGATATGGTTCATGTGTATCGCTCCAGCCAGGAATTGCACCCCCTGATGCGACACTGTTCTGTTTATCTTCTTGACCGTCAGCAGAGTCAGTCTCCTGAAACTTTGGCTTCATGCAGAGGATGCATACCTCAGGATACCCACTGATTATTTATATTTTTACTGAATCTATGTATCATATTAAATTGATAATGATAATAAAAAAAAAAATTTCCGCCTGCCCCACATATCATTGTAAAACATCTAGTCAGTTTGTCACTACTTTAACTCGTAACATTTTCCAAATTCCCTCCGAAAATTTCTAAACAGAGCGAATTTACTCTGAGATATCGTTTTTAAGAAGTATTTTTAAATTGTAAATATATATTTATAAACATTTGTTTGGAAGATAATTTATATTTTTATATATAGTATTTTATTTTTGTGGAAATGTTTTTCAGTTAATCCGTTTATGCAATGCGCCCTCCGCAGGCTCTGCATCTCAATGTGTTGTATCGGCGTTATTTAGGCCTCCATGTAAGTGTTATTAATCCAGACGAACTATCAACACATCTTGGATCTCTGAGAAACTGTGTATTTCTTTTTCTGTTCTATAGTTTAGGAAGTTTTCCTCTTTTGATTAGATTAATCTCAGTTTTCAGAACGAGATTCAGTTCATTTCACCATCGCAAGCTTATCAAAGATTAAGAAATAGGGGGAAGGATGGTCAATATTGCATTGCAGATTTTGGGTCATCCAGTTGGCTGTGAGATTGTGCAGAAGTTGTAGGTTAGATAAGATTGGAGACTAAAAGCTCCCCTAATCCTGGCTTCTGCTACATCCGTTCCTCATCCAGCCCGTCCAGATGGTAACTCCTAAATCCTACCAACCCACTTTTATGAGAGGCGTCTGGTTTTAGGTTTTTATCGTTTTTCTTTCTTTCCTGAATCTCACATACTAATATTAATTTGTGGCTCAAATCAGCTATATATGTTTTGATCACAAATAAGAGAAGTACCTACAGGAATCAACGGACTGCTTTTTTAAAAAATAATGTATTTACTGACCATAAAAAATATGAATATAAAACAAATAAATTTCGTAAATATTACAGTAATATTTGTTAGCGCGAAAATATATTTGCTTCGGGATCCCCCGAGAGATTCTGCGCTCTAACGGGGGAAAATTTAATTAGGAGTTAAACCTCCTAAGAGATACGGATTTAATACTGTCGTTTGTTGAGACCTCATGCGAGGTTTTGTCGATTTTGATTTTGTCTCCGATCGGGAGTTTGATGTTAAAGAGAAGGATAGTTATTTCTATAAAAAGGTTCATGCTTATCCTGTTTTCCTATCTATCCATCCCTAGTCCTAGTTTTTCCTCCAAAGGCCGAACCAGGAAGTTGGAATTAGGAAGAAAGAAATTAGCAAGATTGAGGTGAGTAAAAACCTAAAAAATTAGAGTCCACTTATGAGTTACCTTTTGGCTCCATCATTTATTTGGATCAGTAATCAAAATGAATACTACATTATTTCTTCTCAGATCTCAAGAGTAATTAATGTCTACATTCCCATTTAATGTCTACTTTTCATGCACAAGTCCTACAGTTGTCTTTAGATATGTGTTAAGTGGTGCAGTAATGAACAAGCGTACAAAAAACAGTAAATAACATTTCTGGTTAGAAAATGCAAAAGAATTATTCTAACAAACTTACATCCATTGTAACTATGACCGCAGTCAATGCTCTTTTCGTATTTTATTTCATCAATTATAAACTCAATTTCCTATTATTTAAGAAAATTAAATGTGTTGTGTTTTATCGACGAAGTTATTAAAAAATACATAATTCATATTATATATTTGGTAGTCCTAAAGCAACAGTCGGTGATTCATTGAGAAATGCTCAATCAAACCGTGTTATGCGATTATCAGGGTCGTGGAGAGAAATCAAGACACCCAGAGACAAATTTTGCCGGGTCCCAGAAAGGTATTATATTCACCACTGAAACCAAACCTCGACCTTTATAATTTATTCAACAAATATATTATATAAAGATATTACAAAATTATTATATAGTATATGCAATATTATTGTTTATAGTAAATTTATAAGGTAAAAAATAAAACTTAGTCGGCTTGACCCCGACTGCCCTCTCTCTCTCATCGGGCCTGGCCATTACAGCCCTTTTTAAACGAATGAAGTTCCCCCATCAACTTCAAATTCATCGGGGTGCAACGGAGAAAAAAAATCGTGGGTCGAATGTCGATAGGGCCGTATGAAAGTTTAATTTCATGAATTTTATACAGGAATAATAAGATGGTGTGGAGGTAGGAAAGGGAGGGAGCAGAAATCGCCGATAGGGTCTAAGGCAGAGGGATTTGGCAGGGAGGGCGATATAGATGTCCTTAAGGGTGTGAGTTGCTTCTAAACACGGTCATCATATTGTCCGGGGCAACAGCTTGTATCTTATTGGATCCTGGTCCCGGAGTAATAGGGGTCGACTGATAATGCATACTGAGTGTCGGCTGAGATCGGTTCTTCTCAAGAGCACCTTTCTATTACCTCACGTAGTTCTTCGTTAGGAAAATATCGTATTCGGGTCAAATTCAGTATTCAGTTTTCAACAGATGTTTAACTTTCAGATCTGAGTAAAAAAAAATTTTTGAGTCCGTGGTATGTTTGTCTATCTGTGCCACGATTTCTTTATTTTTTTAGGATTTTGGCACCGGAAGACTGTGCACGAAATCAGAGCACTCTGTGGGCAATAGCTTTGAAAAACGTCCTTTTCTGTAGGCAATAGGGCCAAAACTACTCAAACGATTTTGACGAAACTTGACTAAAGCATTCTCTTTTAATCCCTTTAACTATTCCAATAAGTGGTAGATCACCGAGAAAAAGTTGGAAATAAAAAAATTGTGACGGAAAGAAAATTTTATTTTAGAGTAACTCGAAAAGTATGTATTTTTTGCTGGTCCATATATATAATTATTTGAAAAGTAATTAAATTCCTTAAAAAAAATAAAAAATCTTCAAATTTCGACCGATATTAGGGAAGAAACAGCGTATTGAATAAGTTGCACTCGTTATTACTTTCCTACCGCTACTATGTAGGTAAGGAAAGTATTGTAATCGGGTCAAATTTTCGGTATCCAGTTTTCAACTGATGTTTTCATTTCAAAGCCACCGGAGTCCAAAAACTACATTTTGAGCCATTGGTTTGTGTGTCTGTCGATTTGAAAATAATTTTCCGTAGATTAGATGGTAGCGTTAAAACAAAATGAAATTAAATAACATTCAAAAAAAAAAAATCATCGAAATCGGGCAATCATTAGTAAAAATACTGGATGTTAGATATTGGAGCCATGTTTTTAAGAGTTTTTTTAAAGCATTTTGTGCATGTTCCTATGAAAACCTGTTCACATTTCTTTAGTTTTTCGAATAACTTGAAATATATAAATCTCCCTTGATATTTCGGATTATTATTTGATAAATAATTAAATTTTTCACAAAATTAAAAATAAAAAGTAATCTCAGAACTAATATTTGCGAAGATATAGCAAATAATTATTGTATTAGACTTTGATCCCTAAGCAGCAAGGAAATTCGTATGAGTGAACCCACCAAATATTTTAAATCAAAGCAGGTAGTCCAGTCAAATTATAAAAAAGTTTAAGTAATTGTATTATTAAAAATATCATTTGGACCTGAGCCAGTAAAAAAACAACTTTACTATTCCGATAGACCTGTGCGAGCTTCGTAGTCAAAAAACACCGAGGTTTTGGCAATATTTTCAGATTCTGATCAATATCTCCCAAAGTATGTTCCGAACGAAAAAAAAATTATAGTATACTTTTTTTTAAAATAGATTAAATAAATTGGAATTGAGTAAACTCAGTACATTTCGGGGTTCCTATGACGTAGGGCTTCAAAGATTGAACATTTATTAAAAAAAGTGATAACACTTTATTTTGGTCTCTAAATTTGTCAATTATTAAAAATGCTCATCCCATAAGAAAACCCATCAGGAATGTACTTCATAAATATTTATTTGGCTTTAATTTGAGCTTTGGCAGGTACCTGTTGTCTCAATGCTTATCTCAAAATTAATAAATCGCCGAAAACCTTGAAAAATTAGATTTTGGAAAAATCAATGAAAACATTTCTCGGGAATCTTGATAGTAATAACTAGAATTTTGGTTTATTAGAAATAGAAAATATAACATATAGAAGTACAAATGAAATTCTGCGTACGCCGTTCGTATATACAGTGGTCAAAATAAGTATTAGTACGGTTAGTTTTTCCTATATGTTTGGTGATTTATTGAACATAAATTAACTGATGAATATCATAAATACATATTACAAATTAATTTTTACAGGTGAAGGATATTTGAAACTCGTACAACCTGATTAACAAACAAAATTAAACAATTCATCTCTGCAGATAGAACTTAATCTTATTTACGACCCATTTTGGGGAAATTATTTTTCAATTCACATCATTTGGGCCATGTCGGGTCTGTATTTGAATATGGGATCGTTTATTCAGTGAAAATCATGAGCAACAACAAAAATTGAAAATTTATCATTCAAAAAAGTTTTATAGAGTAACAGACTCACGAAATTAACTTGTTAGTTTACTTATTTTCACAATTTTCTCAGGCTCATGGTTTTAACTTAATACACACTCTCTAATTCAATTATTAACCTAAAATGGGCCAAATGATCCGAAGTGAACGATAATTTCACCTAAATCGATCGTAAATCGAAATAATTAAATTCTTCTTGCATAGATGAATTCTTTATTTTTTTTTGTTAATAAGATTGTACAAGTTTCTAATTTTCTTTACCTGTAAAAATTAAATGTTTTTTATCATATGTCGGTTAATTTATGTTCAATGAATTATTTAACATATTTTTATCAGAAAAACTAGGTATACGAATATATATTTTGACTACTGTTCAAGTATAAAAGAAAAATGACATTAATTTTGACGGCATAGGCTTCAAGAAATGTTCCTCTGAAGAAGGTACAAGTTCATCGGAGGAATTCTCAAGAGGAACAGAATGTGCAGGCTCATCTTGCCGCTCGTTGAATGTAGGGGTGGAGATATCTTCTTCATCAACAGGATAGGATCCAGGATTGTGGTAGAATTTTTCACCCCTCATATGTAGAATTTTTCAACTACCTCCTCCAGATTTGAGATATTTTACACCTGAAATACCAAGCCCTAAATATTTGTTACCAGGTATTAACGTTAATTATAAAGATTGACAAAAATACTACAATTTTTATTAAGAAAAACTCTTCATTTCAATTTATTACAATCGAAGACTAGATTATATCAATTATTGTGCGAAATTTTCTTACTCTAATTTCCACCCTCTTCGGCTCTTGATCTCCAAGTGTTTCTCCACTAATTTTTCTAAATTTAATGCACGGGCTCTTTCATTTTCAATACTTAAAATGCTTAGTAAGGTAAGGACAATTATAAAAATGTAAAGGGATAAGATACTGGAAGAAATTTCTTCACGAATTATCCATAATAACAAGCTTAGTTATGAAAAAATATATTTTCCAATGTTTTTCTATCAGTTTTTTATTTTTTTAAGTTTAAATAAGCACCTCCACACGTCATCACTCTCCCTTATGGAAGTTTCTGACTAAACTTTGTTAATTTTCAAAACATCTAAAACATTTTCAAAACATATATGATTTAATTTACAATACTTTAGAATTTTATTTCATAGAACGACAGAGTGGGTGTCCCCTTATTTTTTATGTAAACAAATAATTGTTCTCTCAAAGAACATTTTTCTATACTCTACAGTCTTCTTTAACAATTTTTGTTCATTTCAAAATGGCACCAAAAAAAAAAAAAAAGATCGTTTTAACTTTATAAGAAAAAGTTAAATTCCTAAAAGCTAGTGAAAAAGATAAAGAAGACATCCGGGCTCTCCCTTCTCGATTTAACACTTTAAAAAACAAAAAAATACATTTTCAGCGAGCAGAGCAGAGGAATATTAATTCAAAAACAAGAGTTTTGAAATCAGGAGGCATTGAAATTGACAAATTGGTGTATCAGTGGTTTTGTCGAGCAAGGACTGCTAAAATACCGTTTAGTAAGGTCATTAGTAAGAGAAAAGGCGTTGGTAGTCGACCAAGCCTTAAAGCAAATCGAATTTAATGCTTACGTCGGCTGGTTAGACAAATTTAAAGCTACCCACGCAATAAGTTAGAAAACTTCGAGTGGAGGAGCATCGGTAGACGCCGACGTGGTGAGTGACTAATCGGCAAAAATTAAACTGTTATGTGATGGTTATTTGGCAAAATATATTTTTAACTGCGGTGAAATGACATAATTGTTTAGAGCACTGCCAAATAAAACAATGAGGTACTTACAAATTTAAGTTTATCGCATATCTATAGATCTCTAGATATATATACAAATACATATTTATTTTACAAATAGTTACGATTTATTTATTTAATTTATAAAATATTAAATCACTACAAACTCCTTTTACTTAGTTTGCTGCATTTTCCAAGTTCAACTTTATTTTTATTTTTTAGATTTTGCTTAGGTTCGTATTTTAAAAACTTTTTTCTCATAAGCGGACACATCTAGTAACCGGATAAATTATCACTCCCCAGTGATGTTCGTATAAGATAAATTATATTTTATTTATGCATATATATAGTGAGCTAATACAATTTTTATCGAGTATAGAACTACTCTTGGAATTTTGCTACAAATACGATTTGTTTTTCTGGTCATCATGAATAATATATCATTGTTTTAATAAATAATTACACATTTTTAATTAATTTAGAAGCTTGAGGAATATTTAAACTATGTCTAAAAAATTTAGCATGAAAAAAAAAATGTATATTTAAAAAATGTAATAAAATAAATGAATGTATACAATTGTATCATTATAACACATTATAAATTATCAATAAAATTTTCTCACACCACATAGTATGATAAATACATTTTTTAAATATAACTTAGCATGACTCATCATCACTCTTACCGTCATATCAATCATTATCCTCCCTCGAATGAGCATCACTTGTTACCTGATGTGCGAGTACTGAAGGCGGGACAATTTTATTTTTCTGTTCTCTTTCTAGTGAGCTGAGATAGTTTTTTCTAAGTGAGCTGATCACAGGATCGAATGTTATCAAAAGCATATTTAATAAATCTATACTTGCAGATATATCAATATTTGACTTATCCTCGTGTGGTGCTCCCGGAATCTGCAACAGTCTTCATTTTGGGCCTCTTGAGGTTCTTTCGAGAGCTGCCCGATTGGAAGAATGCATGATTCTACCTCTGGACAACCAAGATTTTGTGCACATGCAGTTCTTGTAAGAACGATACTACAAATATATGGGTAAATTCCAGTCGAAATGTCAGTATGTCTATCTGAAATTTCGGCGTTTTTTTAGTTTTGTGAATCTCTTCAGCTCCACCAAATTAGTTGATAGCGTTGAAAACTTGTATGTGAATTAAATTGGCGTTAGGAAAGTATCTTTTGGGGGTCTCAACTTGGTTACAAACCCTCTCGGGTTTTTCGATTTTTTAAAATATTTGCGCACCTCTAGAATCCCTCTAAAAGCTAGTCAAATTACCTATAAAACAAAAGGACTTCCACCGAAATCGGACCATTATTAGCAAAGATATGGGTATTTAAATTGTTTCCATATCTTTTTAGTCGTATTTTCCTCGAATAAAATAGACAATTGCACTGGGTGAAAGGTTGCCGGTGAGCATGTTTCAATGTCCTTACTAATTATTTTTATAATAATGTAAGGATGTCAATAGATAGACGTCACGATACCGATTGTAATTTTTGAGATACTTCTATCTTCGATAACAAATTCAGAATCATGTTTTGATCCACTGATATATAGTTATATAGGCGTCCAAATAAGTTATGTGGTGTCCAAATCAGATATTTTATTTTAGTGAAAATACGAAACTAGTGGCGGAGCTCTGCTGCTCACGGGTTTTTTTCTTTTGTACTAATTAAAATTGAGCATAAGCAAATATTAAAAATGATTTTAAAAAATTATATACGTCGCTAGAAATGCTGCCTCCTAAATTCTGCCGCCCGGGGCGAGTGCCCCCTTTGTCTTCTTCTAGATCCGGCTCTGACTAGATTCCTTTATCTTAATCTGTATTCGTGGTATCACCTGCCTGTGCACAAAATCTTGGTTGTCCAGAGGTAGAATCATGCATTCTTCCAATCGGGCAGCTCTCGAAAGAACCTCAAGAGGCCCAAAATAAAGACTGTCGCAGATTCCGGGAGCACCACACGAGGATAAGTCAAATATTGATATATCTGCAAGTATAGATTTATTAAATATGCTTTTGATAACATTCGATCCTGTGATCAGCTCACTTTGAGGAACGCCTAGAAAGAGAACAGAAAAATAAAATTGTCCCGCCTTCAGTACTCACACATCAGGTAACAAGTGATGCTCATTCGAGGGAGGATAATGATTGATATGACGGTAAGAGTGATGATGAGTCATGCTAAGTTATATTTAAAAAATGTATTTATCATACGTATGTGGTGTGAGAAAATTTTATTTATAATTTATAATGTGTTATAATGATACAATTGTATACATTCATTTATTTTATTACATTTTTTAAATATACATTTTTTTTTCATGCTAAATTTTTTAGACATAGTTTAAATATTCCTCAAGCTTCTAAATTAATTAAAAATGTGTAATTATTTATTAAAACAATGATATATTATTCATGATGACCAGAAAAACAAATCGTATTTGTAGCAAAATTCCAAGAGTAGTTCTATACTCGATAAAAATTGTATTAGCTCACTATTTATATGCATAAATAAAATATAATTTATCTTATACGAACATCACTGGGGAGTGATAATTTATCCGGTTACTAGATGTGCCCGCTTATGAGAAAAAAGTTTTTAAAATACGAACCTAAGCAAAATCTAAAAAATAAAAATAAAGTTGAACTTGGAAAATGCAGCAAACTAAGTAAAAGGAGTTTGTAGTGATTTAATATTTTATAAATTAAATAAATAAATCGTAACTATTTGTAAAATAAATATGTATTTGTATATATATCTAGAGATCTATAGATATGCGATAAACTTAAATTTGTAAGTACCTCATTGTTTTATTTGGCAGTGCTCTAAACAATTATGTCATTTCACCGCAGTTAAAAATATATTTTGCCAAATAACCATCACATAACAGTTTAATTTTTGCCGATTAGTCACTCACCACGTCGGCGTCTACCGATGCTCCTCCACTCGAAGTTTTCTAACTTATTGCGTGGGTAGCTTTAAATTTGTCTAACCAGCCGACGTAAGCATTAAATTCGATTTGCTTTAAGGCTTGGTCGACTACCAACGCCTTTTCTCTTACTAATGACCTTACTAAACGGTATTTTAGCAGTCCTTGCTCGACAAAACCACTGATACACCAATTTGTCAATTTCAATGCCTCCTGATTTCAAAACTCTTGTTTTTGAATTAATATTCCTCTGTTCTGCTCGCTGAAAAAGTATTTTTTTGTTTTTTAAAGTGTTAAATCGAGAAGGGAGAGCCCGGATGTCTTCTTTATCTTTTTCACTAGCTTTTAGGAATTCAACTTTTTCTTATAAAGTTAAAACGATCTTTTTTTTTTTTTTGGTGCCATTTTGAAATGAACAAAAATTGTTAAAGAAGACTAGAGTATAGAAAAATGTTCTTTGAGAGAACAATGATTTGTTTACATAAAAAATAAGGGGACACCCACTCTGTCGTTCTATGAAATAAAATTCTAAGAAATTACTTTAGCTGGCCGTATTAGCTATATCCATCTCCCTTTTGAAGAAATGATGTCTTTTTTTTGCCCTACTCATTGCTTAAGAGAGGATATTTCGATAATCTTTTAATAATATTAATAAAAAACTTTAAGTGAACTGTTAGAGGGTGTGTAGTTCATAATTGGAAAGATTTGAGGGTGGAAGTTAACATTAGGGCCGGAAGGTTGGTCCTCTGAATATCTATTCTGCGATAAGAATGGGGACTTGCTGCCAGCACAGCATGTTGGCAGTTCTACTCTCGTTGTTAGGGGGAGTTCGGTTTGTAAACAGGGGTTCAAGTTAGCACGAAACAAAAAAAAGTTTTGTTTACTATATTTTTCGACGACCACCATTAGGAAATTATTGACGAAGGTTTCTGCTGTGCATGTAGCGATAATCGATGAAAATTTATTTTTTATTTAGCAAATTCTGTGTATAGAGAGCACCTTCCATTTTGAATCTAAATACTATTACAAACCATTGTACGACTTACTCACCCATCTGTACAAATGAGCTATGAGCTATAAACTTGAAAATTGGCAAACTTGTACCTTCCAGACTTTAATCCAACGGGAAAATTCCGAAAAGTAATTTTTAAAATGTTTAACCACCGAAAGTAATCAAAATGACAGATACAACTTAAAATTCGGTAAGAACTATTTTTGAAGGTCTATTATGACTTAACAGTAATATCTATCAACAAACGGATTGTACCAGCAGATGCTGATTTTGTGAGATCTACAACTTTGTTCCTATCAATTTTTGTCGTTTCTCTATCTGTTATAACTTAGATAGAGCTAGATGTTTTACGCCTGGAAAATATTTTGTATATTTTCACTATTTTTTCAATTGCGGCGCGTTTTTACAAAACCCTACATCTCCACTTTTATAAATCTTGAAACAATTTTAAAGTCGTTTTGATTCTATTTAATCATCTAATATACAAAATTGTTTTTTCTAACTTATTTTATCTACAAATATTTTGAAATAATGAACCGTTATGTAATAATTAGGGATTGATAAATTATTTGCCGCTTCCATGAATATTTTTTATTGAAAACTAGTTTCGAATGTTATACATCGAATGTTATATATTCATCCTCAGTTCTAAAAACACATATATATTACATATGTATTATTAAACATACTAAAAATGTATAATAATACCAAACTATATCTTGAATTGCTTATTTTTGAATATTTTGTGTATTTTAGAACTGAGGATGAATGTATAACATTCGAAACTAGTTTTCAATAAAACAAATTGATAGAAGTGGCAAATAATTTTTCAATCCCTAATTAGATTGATCCTTCTATCTCATTATGTAATAATTTGCAGCGTTTAATTTTTCATTATGTCAAAGATATTAATAAGTAAAACTTATTTATTTTGTGCCAACGTTTCGGCCTAAGTTTTAGGCCATCATCAGGACTAAAAGAAAAACAAAATAACAACATTGAAAACGACAGAGGCTGTACCTGTAACAGTAAAAAATGATAAAAACAGAAATTACAAGCAAGATAAAAATATATAAAATATATATAAGTATAAAAAGAAAAATATGACAATATATATAGTAAAAAATGAAAAAGTAAAGTTGAGTGAAAAGAGTGAATGAAAGATTATGAATTACAAGAAAAACAAAGAAGTACATTATACATGATATGATAAAATATATGAACACTACTAATTGAAATGACTACTAGTATGAAGATTTGGAATTATATAGGGTCTATCGAGATGATCATAACATTGTGAGTTTTTTGGAATATTAAAATAATGTTAAAATTGTTAACAAGTGACTAATGAAAATGATGACAATGCAAAAATTAATTTAAATTAAAATAATGCGTTATTTACACAGGGTATAGTCAAATATATGAAACCTATTAATTGAAAAGACAACTAGTATCAATATTTACGAATTTGTAAAGCATATAGACATAATTATTATGTTACAAGTTATGTAAAAGATGACAATGATGTTAAAAAAGTAGACATTTTCATAATTAAAATAATTATAAAATGAAGAAGTAAAATATAAAGTATTTTTGGGCTGACATTACTTTATATTTTACTTCTTCATTTTATAATTATTTTAATTATGAAAATGTCTACTTTTTTAACATCATTGTCATCTTTTACATAACTTGTAATATAATAATTATGTCTATATGCTTTATATATTCCCAAATCTTCATACTAGTTGTCTTTTTAATTAATAGGTTTCTTATATTTTACTATAATAACGATATTTTTGTACTTAAATTATTAATGTGTTGTTGTTGCAATATCGATATTTCTGGGACGATATAATTGAGACACTGTCTTTATAATATTGATATTTCTGTGCGGATATAATCATATTGTTTTTATTATGTTCATTAAGAGCATGATTTAAAAAATAAGAAGCAGGCAATCTCTTGATCTCCTTACGATACGTTTAGGTTTTTTTTTTTTAATTGCTAAAAGAACTAACGATATTTCGAAATATCGACATTTTTGTGCCTATTAATATAATGTTTCTATGAAGTTCATTTTCAGCAGAATTTAAATATCAAGAAACAGGTTATCTCCTAATCTTCCTCCAATTCGTTTAGATTTTTTTTTTAACTTTATATAAATACTGACGATATTTTTATGCTGATATTATAAAGATATATTACACTGGTAAAGAGAAATATTGCGATCGTGAAAATGTTCGAATTCGAGCTTTTAACGGAAATACACTTTTTAAGATCCCTCGAGTCCAAATAACCAAGTCTCGCAAAATGGTCAGTGTGTCTGTGTGTATGTGAAGAGCCTGGCTCAGAAACTAAACGTTGTATGGTTCTGAAATTACGTATTTAAGGTAGGTATATGTATGTGATGCTACAGAAACTTTTTCGTCAAAATCGTCTAATCGGAATTGCAACTTTATATAATCGATTTTACAACTTTTTTTTTTATTTTCTCAAAAACGGCTCTAACGATTTTGATGAAACTTGCCTAAATTGTTCTTCATAAAGCCCTTCAACTTTTCAAATACGTATCACATCACCGAGGAACTGCAAGGAAAGAAACTTATGACGAAAAGAATATTTTATTTGCGCATAATTTAAAAAGTATGTATTTTATGGTAAATTATGTATGTAATTGTATGAAAGGTAATTAAATTATCTAAAAAACAAAAAAGAATTATCAAAATCGGATCCGTACTAGCAAAGTACAGCGCATCGGACTAATCGGAAGTGGCTATTATATCAGGGCTTTTACAATTTTCTCGTAAATGGCTCAAACAATTTTGATGAAACATGCCTAATGGCTTCTCCTTAAAGCCCTTTAATTTTTCATCTATGTAGTATACCAAACGAGAAAAGACAGGGAAAAAGTTATGATGAAAAGGACATTTTATTTGCGCTTAACTTAAAAAACATGCATTTTATAGTAAATTATGTATAGAATAAAAAGTAAAAGTGAAAAGAAAATTTTATTTGCGCTTAGTTCAAAAAGTAAGTATTTTATGGTTAATGTTGTATAGAATCGTATGAAAGGTAATTAAATTATATAAAAAACAAAAAAAGAATCATGATAATCGGACCAGTATTAGCAAAGATACAGCGTATCTTATGATTACAGTATCTTCCTTGGCTAGATGCTAAGGAAAGTAAAAACATGTATTTAAAGTTAACTACGTTTTGTGGTTTCCCCGAAAATAAAGCTGCAAATCTCGCCAGAAGAAAAGAGAATAGGATCACAATGGTACATCTAATCATCGCTGTTGATTGGAGATATTGATGCAAAAGAGCCTTAGAGGAACAGTGGCAAAGGAAATGGAACCAATCATCCAGCAAATTAGAAGAAATCAAACAAGATATCCCGTCATGGAAAATTTCATGCAATTTTGAAAAAAATATGTTTAAATAATCTACCGACGTGGAAGTTCTCTCCCACTATGATATTAAATTAGAAATCAGCATAATGCAAAATAGTGTTTTTCACAAACAAACATTTTTTTCAGTCTTGATTCCTTAATTGGCGAAACGCTGACTGGTTTGTTATTTACTGCTATCTGAGATACTCACGGTTTTATGCTAGAATCATCTTATATTGTTTTATTTGTAGTTTTGTCTATTTGTTGAGCTTGTGCTCACATTAATAAATCAATAATAAGATAATCAGCGCGAAGAACTTGACCCTCTGCTAGTTATGAATAAAAGGTTCAAGCCTTGCTCCTCAATACCGACCCCTGATAGAAATCGATAAAAATGCCCTCTACCTCCCACTCTCCTGCAGATGAAATACAAACATTGCCTGTACTGCTAAAATCTCCCTAGCCCATGCAGTGCATACTGAGCCAGTGCTCAGTATACAGAGACTCATTCAGAGGAAGAGCGTGTTTGAGTTGGTGCCCTTGCTTAGAGGAAGTGAACCCTTTGTATTTATTTAAAAACGGGGGTGAGGGTCTTTTGATTGTACAAATCGGACAGATCAAAGTGGGCATCTCGAGAGTGGACTGCACTGTAAAAAATAGTTCATTCGTAGCTGGAGTCTTATTAGTGACTTTGAAGTAACCTCGAAATGGATGAAATTGATCCAGCGAACCGTTAACTACCGACTAACTCTTTTGTTTTTCTCTATGGAGGCAGTCGTTGTGATAAAAAAAAAATCTGTTTGCATTGACTCACAGTCCCCAGTTTACAAAGAACAAAGAATTGTTTCAATACTCGTGAAAATGTGTTCGATCAGTTATTGTCTGAATTTTTGTTGACTTTATCACGTTGAATTTTTGTGATTTCATTTCATTTCATTTTTTATTGAACTCGGTTGAATTTTAATGCATACTATTCCGAATTACACTAATTTCGAAATCAAATTAAAAAAAAAAAAGGAAAAAGAAATTCGAAATAAACTGCTCTATGACCTAATGCAGAACTTCGCGTCTTTAGGAAATACTGATTTAGGATCTATTTGAACAGAAACGACAACTTCCACCTACGGTACGCTTTGCATTGAACAAACAGCGGGCGGTCTATGACCAGTAATTTTTCCAGTATCTCAAAGTAGATTTACAATTATCCAGGGTATTACTAAAGGGTGCTTAGTGAGACAGCTCAGTTGGTAAGAAATTAAGGTAAAACTCCTGACTGCTGGGCCCGGGTTCGAGTCCTTCTATCGTAGATAATTTGTTTATTCTATTAAATCTTCCATAGATTGACTCAGTGGCTGGGAAATCCTCCAGAGGCCCATCCTGCCTCTGTATAGTACGTACTTGGTTCTATATTGGATGGGAGATAAACGTGGCAGTTGAGCGTGGATTCTGACATCTTCTCCTTGTAAAACTATTGGCCAAGAACCACCCTCTAAGCCAAGCACGTACTTCTCCCTTAGTATGAATGCACTGCCCCGCTCCCCTCCCCCCCAAAAAAAAAAAATAAAGCAACTTACCGCTACTTCTCTTTGATGTAAATTCCTTATTATTTATGAACAAATTACTTTATTTTCATTTTTATTATATAATACAATGCATTCGAGGCTTGTAATGTAGCATAGGAAAAATAGAGGGAAGTTTTGTTGTAGTCGTAAATTTTGGTTCTCTCCACTTCTTTGGGTCACTGAACACGTATTTAAGCTTTGCTGACGGATATTTTGATCTGAGCCTTAATTTTGTTGCTGAAGACTCCAACATTTTTCAGTTTTTTTTTTTTGTCCTCTGTATCTCGGGAAGTAATAGTTTTCCCGAGAAGACAACCTTATACGAATTAAAACAGACAAAATTTCTGCATTTTACGTCCATAAAATTTCTTCAATAAAAATTCGTTAGAGCGCGCTGAAGAAGTATAAATAAAGTTCCAAAAAGCGATTACTTTATGTCCGATTTCCATTAACACTGTCAATATTTCGCTATTTTTGACCATACTTGATATATTTTTTAAATACTCATTACATAAATAAAAAGTACATATTCCATTTATACATTATGCTTGTAGCGTGTAGGAAAATGATGAAAAGTATGAAGACAAATGATAAAAATAAATAAACTTGAGGATGCAAAACTGCAAAACTCTTTACTGGCATTTTTTTTTTATTGAAATCGAAATAGCAATATTCCAGTCCCGATGAAGGCCTAAAACTTATGTCAAGAATTGGCACATATCAAACAGTATATTTATCACTTTATATTTAAGTTTTGAAAGTATTCATTATCTATCCAATAAACGAAATTATCATTTTATTCTAAATTTTGTAAACATGAATGAAATAATTAAAAAAAAAAAAAACATTAAGTAATTTTTTGTTTTAGGGTTCAATTCAGATTAACCAAGAAACATTTGCAATCGAAAACTAGACATTTTCGTTATGGTTGTAGTGCATACATCCATTATCGGAACAAGTAGATCTCATACAAGGAAGAGGTTATGGTGGTAATAAGATATAATTGATGAGATTAAACTTTCAAATTTGAGGCTATGGGGATGGTGCCGCTTGGGAAATATGTTGGGGTGAATAATTACATGATCCCTCGCATGGCTTATCTATGCCCATAGCCACAGCACTAATAGAGAAACCCGAGCAGGTACTGACTCATAGTCGCATCAGCATCCCTCGATAGCTTAAAAAAAATAGAACTTTTCATATTCAAGAAATATTCGAAGAGCAACAATACATTTTTTAAATGAAGTTCATTTTAATATAATAATTTTATTATTTAAGTGGGAAAAATTTTTTTTGGTCGTATATACTTATTCCTCAACATAAATTTTAAAGTTATATATGGTATAAATTATTACAACAGTTAAAGCGATTTTTAAGATTGTAATAAATGAACTGAAACCACTAAATACACATTTAGTACTAATACACTTTTCTTTAAAAAAAAATAAAATGTTACTTTATAAATCGCTCTACATTATCAAAAGGTTAGACAGAAATCCAACAAGATTAGATTACTCTAAACAACAACACAATTCCGTCTGAGATTATACTTTACCTGTTATATTTTAAGGTTTTTCTGATAAAATTTTATATATTTTTCTTAAAAATATCCTCGCCAACCAAGGCTCCATCTTTGTTGAAATTTCTCTTAATGTAAATCTTACTCTACGTATATTTCTTGCAAATTTTTTGTCAGCCAAAGAGGTACATTCATATTGAGTTATACACTCAATGAGTTAATCATTGTTAATTCGTTTCCACATAAACAACAAGTTGGTTTTTTATTTTTTTTTTTCATAAAGTGTACATGGGAAAGTCGAATATTCCCTGTCTTAAGGTGGTTAAGAACCACCTCTTCTATTCATAACAGCTTCAACACCTTTGTCTTGTGTTTATTCATGAAATAGTTAAATGTTTTATACTTAAATATTTAAACACAACAAGTAATTAGTGCATGTTTTTATTCCCCGTTCAACGTGTGCACCACCATTTGAATTTTATAGGTGCTTGTTTAAGTGTTGTTCGAGCAGCTTTTAATCTGCCAAACCCCACCTTTCTTGGTTCCTGGTTATTTATTAAACACACCTCTTATACCTTGGTTATATTTTATAATTTTATTAATTTAGTGTATCACAGATAACGGTATCAAACTAGGCTTGCTTAGGAGTTAGCCTACCACAAGGATCTGATGAGCATTCTAATGCTTACCTTTATCTAGATTATCAATTTCCTTAACGGAAACCAAGTTAGCCTCCTTTGGCTTATCTCGCGCTAAACCGCATCTACGGCCAGATCTTTCGTGCCTTTCTCAAATAAATCAGTACTGAGATCCCGCCCCTACTTTTAGTCTGACCATCAGGACAGTGTTAGTGATGAGTATTTACATAGCGGATCAAATACGCATACTCCTATGTAGATCTCCATCTATGATGATTTTCCACTGAGATTTTTATTACGATTGATTCACTATTTTAGCAATAAATACTGACAGTTTGCAGTGGTCTCCAAATTATAAAAGTGATTTTATTGAAGCTTGCTGGTAAAATTAGTCTATTATTACAATGAAAACCAAACATTAATAAAAATGCCGGGTTAGGATTAAAAAAATCTGATGCGGTGCTGGAAAAAATGTTACAAATTTTTCTTCCTAACTATAATAATTATCGCTAAGCATGTTATAATAATAATAGTGAAATTAGCAATTGAGTGAGCAGAGCGTGTAGTTGAGAACAGGAGAAGCTAGGTGGGGGATATACCCTGCATTCCATATATCAAAAATATCTTAATTTACACTTCTTTGTATAATACATAATATAATACATAATACATTAATATTTCCGTATTTTGACAACTGTATTTGAGTTCATTATTGAAATGAGGATGACACAGTCGAGAATTGTTATTAGATTTTCCAATCTACGAATTTTGACGAATGAATCATAGATTGGTTGAATAGTCATATGCTAGTTACCCATTCAAGGAGAACGGATTGCATAGTTCAACCACTGTCCAAGCATGTTGGATGGCCATTTGATCCTTTCGTTATTGGAGATAGCTTGCCAGGTGAAATGGTATACGGATGAGCATTGTGCAGAAGCCGTTCAATAATATAAGATGGCAATTAAAGCGGGTAGGGTGGCCAACCGGAGACCAATCAGACAAACAAAGAGGCCGATCCCCAGGTGAGCCAACTGCACCTCCATTAAGGGATAATTAAATTTTCCCGAGCTCATTAGCTATTGATACCGGAGCCGAGGGTCAGGGTGCATGCTGTTACTGTAATCCGAACTGCATCGATCCAATTCCGGACCCACTCCGGCTGCTCCCAACAAGAAAGCTTAGAGGAGTTTTGCTCCAAATTGCTTTTAGTGTGCGAATTCTGAAAAATGTTTCTTGCTCATTATAGTGGCGGTTGATTAGGATATAAAACTAATTTTGGTATGTAAATAAGACCATCTAAGATACATATTATAAGAATCAATATATGAAAATCAATTTTTTGTGGGACAAAAAACCCCTTACAATAACCATTTCTTTAGTACATGAATATTTGTTTGGCTGAATATTAACTACTGGGTATTTATCAATTATCTGCTTATAATAATTGTTATTGACATAAAAATATATTGTTTACATCTACATGGTGGTTTAATTATTAAGGAGGTAGAGGAATAAGTGTTGTTTAAAGGAAATTGTTGAAAAGAGCAGAAGAACGAAGAGAGAGAAGGTCAAGGGCGTAAGTAGCTTTTTTGATTCCAAGGACTTGGAAAAGAAAGACACTAAGACAGTATTGCCCAGAGGTGCCCACTCCCTCTAAGTCAGTGACGCACTCCCAAATTTGCTGCTACTGTTATTTAATGTGAATCCCTTATCATTATTATTATTTATGAACATATTACATTATTCTCATTCTTATTTTATAATACAATGTGTGGAAAGAAAGAGGAAAGTGTCATGATAGTCGTAATTTTTGATTCACCCCAGTTTTCTGTGTCGCTAAACACATATATGAACTTTGCTGACTAATATTTTGACCAGAACCTTGTTTTTGTTTCAAAATACTTCAAAATTTTATACATATGCTTTTTTTTTGGCCAATGTCTTGTAAACGAAATTAAAGTAGACAAAATTTCTACTTTTTCTATCCATAAAAAATGTCTTTACGATTAACCGATAAGCCAATTGAGCACGCTGGTATTATGCTATTCAACTCCAAGAAATACATGAAAAGTACATATTACCTATGTACCCTGTGCTTGTTTTTGTGTGTTTCAAAGAAAGTAATTACAAAAATCAAAGTGAAAGGGGAAATGATGAAAATAAACTTGAGGGTGTGAACTGCAAAACCCTTTACTTCCATTTTTTATTAAAATCAAGATAGCAATGGTTATTATTCACTGAATGAAGAGTCAAAATATGTTTAAACCGATCCCTCACTTTATTTTATTACGTTTAAAAATCAATTATTACAAAAATCTCTTCATCCACTAACCGGTGGACTGCAAAACTACTTACCTACATCACAATATAAAAAAAATAGGTGTAAGTAGTTTTGTCTATTTACACCCTCACTTATATTAATAGGTTTTTGTTTGTAAAAAGTTAAAATATCAGTCAAAGTAGTCTGCTGAAATTCATCATACTCGATTGCTGCTCAGACTCATCTATTGTAAATAGAATCGAAGGAATAAATAAGGATGGAATTAGTGGGTTATTTATCGATAATGGTAGTAAGGAATTAGATTTGAAAAAAATAATGTTATAGGTAACCAAATTTAGAAAGAACTTTTAGTACGCATGCACCTTATAATAATCTTTTGTTATTGAAATAAGGACCACCTTACGAATTATGCATATGAGGTTTCAGCGAGAGTGGGGTGTTACGCATGGGATGTACGTATGCCACTACCACCAATAAAACTCAGCTTTATTTATTTATTTTTAAACTATTTATTTATTATTGTCATACATAAGTTAAGAGAATCTTTGGGTATTCTATGTTACAAATGCCGCGCACCGGGCTGCACCTTTGTGTCCTTCCTTCCTGGCTCGTGAAGTCTAACTTGCCACTCTGAACTTCCTCTCTGCACTGCCCAGACCCGCCACTAGACTTCAGCTTCTTCCTGCGGTTCCTCCTCAGGCTGTATCAGCGGCGGCAGCCTTCTCTTCTTCGGGTGGACGGCCTCTACCAAGAGTGAAATGTGTGGGACCCACGACCTCTCTCCACCTTCCTATATATTCCATGAAGAAGGAGTAATTCTCTTCCTCTACCAACCCGGTTTTCCTGGATAGCCTGGCTCGATGCCCATCCATGACGGCACAGGCACACTGCGTGCTCGGCTGTATCGAGCACACCGCAGGTGGGGTACCTGGGATCGATATTATTGTCATGCTTCCGCAGCTTCTCTCAGAATCTTTGAGGACCAGCCATAGGAAAGGACCCGCTTCTCCGCTAGTCTAGAGTAGACGGTAGGAAAAAACTTCTAAAGGGTTGCATCCTTTTCACAAGTGACCCATCGTCTGTTCCACTCATCCAATGTGTCCTACCTCAACGTCTTCTTCCACCTCCCAGGCTCCTCACCTATCCCCTGCTGCAGTCACTCCATATCTCCGATCAGTCTGACTCTATTGTTCGCGGAAATTATAACTGGTCGACATAAGCCGTCCATAGAAATCCGTCCGCCACCAGTTCTTCCAATAATTGATCAAACGCTAGTTTCCACAGGACTGGCTCGAATAATTTTAAACAAATCAAAATGTTAAAAAAAATATTCACGTTTATTTATTTGATCACATACTTTTTTAAAATTTATTTTCATTCCAATTCCACCTTTACAGCTATACGAGATTCGACAGCAACCCGTTTAGCACTGATGTTAATTTTCCGATCATTTATACATGATTTCTTATCTTCCATCCCTGGGGCAGCCTCCATCTTCCGACTGTCTTCCCGTTACTGGCTGGTCCTCTAATATTTCTATTATCTGTATTGTAGTGAGGTAGTCGCCTTCCAATGAATGAAATGAAATGGGTTTCTTGAACCGCGGGAAATTTTCTTCATTCACCAACCGAGGAAATTCTTCATTATCTTAACCCTTAATGGTTATAATGCGATCCAGGTCGTATATATATATATATATATATATATATATATATATATATATATATATATATATATATATATATGTGATAAGATATCCAACCAAAGCCTGCCTTTCTGCAGTCACAGCTTCTTGTGCGAGTTTTGATGCACCTGCACGTCACCAGCTTCAACAATGCAGGGAAATCAGTGGTGATTGGTTCAAGATCGTTTCTGGTTCTCTTCCAACCATACCCTTCCGCACGTTTTTCCACCACTATACATTGCTGAACTTGGTGGTACACTCTAAAACTGTGCTGAGTTGCTACAGATGCTGTAGGTGGTAGTTCTGCTACTTTGGACGAGGCTCTGAACGCTGATCTCTTGTACGATACAAAGAAGATGCTGTCTTCTCACTTCGTACACAAGGGCGTACGCAGAAATTTCTTCAGGCGGAAGACCGGTTCATTAGAGAAATATAGCTCATATATCTGAAATATTGGTTAATTACGTTGGTTATTTTCGCCTTTAGTCAAAACAATATTTGGGTTTCGGACGCGAAGTGCTATCTCTAATGCGTTGCAGCGTTTTAGAGTAGAATTCCATCAATTATAATATCACCGATTTCAAGAAATTCGGACGAGATTATGTATTTTGCAGATTTCTGGAGCAGAATTCAGCTCTTTATAAATTAGAGTTTATAAGATTAAGCCACTTCAAGTCGGCAAACCACTGTGATATGTAAGAAACAAGGTAAATCATTTGTAACAATTCATAAGCCTCTTCAGTCTCATCTGCGCTTTATTGCGCCATATTCAAGTATATCATTTATTATAATATTTTTAATGAGTTACTGTTATAATCAATTTCAAAACATTTAATAAACAAAAATTAATTAATAAAGTAATTCTTTTTTCATTATTATTATTATTGTTTACTCTCTATTTCCATTTTCATCGTTTAGTTGTATATTCAGAATAATTGCAATTTTTTCTTCTTCTTGATATCATCATTATAAATAAATTAGAATACAGTAATGCAGTACGATACAAAAATGTTGATTAATTGCCTGTAAAATCTGTATAGTCGATAGGTTTGTTGCGGGTACAGATGGTAGGAATCAATTTCTGGCAGAATGTTGTGTATTGCTTTTTATCTGTAATATTTATTGGCCGTGATGCAATCTGGGTGGCTTTGAGGAGTCGGTGTGATTTAATGTTATTGCCAACCACCCGATTCTCATTTATGAGAGGGAGGATTTCGTTGTTTCAACTCATGAAAGTGCTGTAAGCAAATTTTCGTTTTTGCATTTTTGTCTACATGCAATAATTTACATACTTTCATAATTTTGGGTTATGTATCACATTTTATAATAAACGTTTTGGAAGTTTCTGGTTTTCAAGACTTAGAATCAGTTGCTGAATCAGTATTTAGCTTTGGCTGAGGCCTGTAGCGTGTGAAACAGATATTAACTGCACGCACACGTTCAGACATGTGTGAAATAATGTTTTGCTGGGCGTTTAGCAGGCGGGTTGGAGTATGTAGTATGTAGTCTTCTATAAACAAATATTTATTTCACTGAAGTCGGCACATGAGAGAAAAGTTAATACCTTTCAAACGTTATACGTCCCGCAAATCGCATTTACTCAAGCCTCAGGCTTAGTTCTGGACTAAGTCTCTGCTCGTTTAAACTGATTTGAGGATAGGCATAGCGTTAAGATCGGTTCCGCCGGCCGTTCAAACCGTCTGTTTGAACGATGAAAAATAGTGGGGAAAGAACCGTTTATTTGGCACGAAGAACGATACCCCCTTACACGATCGGTTTTTTCATCAATCCAAACCTTCCATCCACTCTTTTTAAATGATTTATAAATTATAAATTTATAATTATAAATTTATTTATTTGATTGATCTTCTTTTTTATTGACGCCTTTTTAATTTATATAGAATAATCGAAAACAATTTAATCAAAATCTAATTAAAACTCATTTAAATTTCCATACCGACCAATGTTAATATGTTGAGGCAATTCAATGATATTAAATGATAAAAAATAAATAATAATTATTGTTTGAAATTAGGGAAGTTCATCTTTGAGGGAATGGTTTCTAAAAAATAATAAAATAAATTTATTTTAAGGTTATATCTGAAATGTTGAATTGATACTTATGGATTAGTTATAGTGAAAGAATATTACTGACTCAAGTTTGACTAAAGTTTACCAAATTTGAATCTATAATATATAATTTAGCTGCACAATGGGAAAATTTTTTCGATTTAGTGGCCAAAATTCTATGACTCTTTAGTAAATGACAATAAATGGAAAATTCTTTTTTCGTTTATGAGCATGGGATGTACTTTATTAGTGAGAGTGAAAGAATTATATGTACTCCGTCACTGGGCCTTACAAGGGCATTCCAAAAATGAATAAATGAACTAATATCTTTCTCTATAGAACTTTCTTCGAATATAATTGCCATTCTATTTACTACGTTTATGAGATTATAAATCATTATTATTTGATGAAAAAAGTACAAAAAATTTCAATTTTAATAGCTATACAATTTTTTTTTTAATCTCAATTTACCGTGTTTACAAAAATTATAAATTTCTTAAAGATAACTTTGGGCATATTTTAGGCTTTTGCCAAAATTAATGGCAGACAAGTATAACTTATGTTTAAAAACAAGGTTGGTCTATTATTAAAAATAACACTGATTGATCGCATTTGATCGACCAAATTATGGTATTTTAGCACCATACACCCTTTAAAAAAAAGTATTACCAAAGGCCAACAATTAAAATTTATATGTTACTTAGACTTTTTATTCCCTTGAAAGTAGTAAAGGAAGTATTGTAATAGCGAAAATTTTCGGTTTTCAGATTTCAGCGGAAATATACATTTTGACCATCGCTGAATCCATTTTAACAAGTTTCGTCGTGGCGTATGTACGTACGTTCGTAAATATTTTCGTTCGTTCGGACGTTCAGACGTATCTCGCATACCTCAAAAATGTTTAGCCGTAGAAAGTTAAAATTTTTACTTAGGATTACTGAAAATCTAGTTGTGAACCTCCCTTTTTGGTCACTACAGGAAATATTGTAATCACGAAACTTATAGATTTTCAGATTTCAACGGAAATATCCATTTTGACCATCCCTGAATCCACTTTGACTAGTTTCGTCGTGACGTCTGTGCGCACGTTCGTACGTACGTATTATCTCTCATAAATCAAAAACGGTTATCCAGAGAACGTTAAAATTTTGTATTTAGGATTTCTGAAAAATCCAGTTGTTCGCTTGGTGATTACTAGAAGGGGTACTTTACTTGAACGTCATTTTTGATTTTCATCAAAAATTATATTAAAATATTATCACAAAACTTCTCAAATTAGGTAAATAGTAATTTTATATAAATATGAATGTATTTACTAGATTTTGGTTAAAATGTGTGAGCCGAAAAGGGTACTTCACTAGAAGATCATAATAAACTTACATAAAAAAATATGTTAAAATTAAATACAGAAATCATATGGCTAGGTAATAAAGGTCATAAACGCGATTTTGTTTGCACTCCAATTAAACATTTTTTTTTTTTTTTTTTACGCTTGTTTCAAGTATTAAAATTGAGTGTACTGGTTTTCCTCCCCGTTTGTGAGATGAACAAGTCTGCAGCGGGAGAATAAAATATAAGTTAAGTGGATTCTTTCGGTTTAAATGTCGAAACTATCGATTTCTAATGCTTTATCTAGTAATATTGACAGTTCTAATGTTGTCACGGATCATGAAGAAATCTATTAAGGAAACTAGTTAATTACTGAAAGAAAACGACCTATAATAACGGAATGAGACCTCCAAAAACAAGAGTAAGGGTGTGTGTTTTAATAGGTGGATGTCGCGACGCCGAGTTTCGTTTTTGTGATACTGAAATCTTCGGAAAGTAGTATCCAAATTCAAGATCACTTTTTGAGCCACCGATTTATAGTTTAATAGTTGTACAAGGAAAATATAAAAAAAAATAATAATAATAAAATAAAAGTTTATAGAGTATACAGAATATCACTTAGGTAATTATGACTAGCGTATTTTTCGTTTAATTTGCAACACTTTTCAGAGTATTATATTTAAAATAACGAACATTGAGGAAGAAAAGTTTTCTCTACGACAGTTGTTCACGAAATAAAGTTAATTTTTGAAATTCGTTCTGTGGTGACAATTACTAAGGTACAAGTATTCAGCTAACAAGGGTTCCTGAAGCTTTAATGAGAAACGGCAACCTCATTCACTCCTCGGATTCCATTTCAATTATTAACATAATCATTTAAGGTCACGTAACGGATTAGAATAGCAGAAAAGCTCTATGTTTGGTTTATTTTAATCCAGATTTATAAATATAACATTAATTACCTTGACAAGAAGCGTCTTATTTTATCTATATGATTTTTTTTTTATATCACTGATTCCTCCTATCCAAAATTATGTTCATCCTAAATCTATGTTTCAGGTCTCAAAATCATAGAAAGTCTAATTTTAAAAACAATCTGGGAAATAGAAAATCTAATATGGTGGGCTCATTATGGCGTCAGACGTCATTGAAAAACGGTTCGTGAAAGAAATCGTTTATCTGACGGTTATATATCCTTCCATCTTGCAAACAGAAAACTCATTGCTTGTGGATGTTTGAGGCTGCTGTATCCGAATCTGATGACAGAATATCCAAAGGGAGTATCAGGGATGGATTTGGGTGCACTGGCACTTACAACTATCCAAAAATGTTGTCGAAAACATTTCTTTTCTATATTTGAATGGATGGTAAGAGGGTTACTGGTACCAGAGATATCTATCGAACAGGAAAAAAATCGTAAGTATACCTGACCATCTGATTAATAATTAGTGTTTTGCTCAGTCGTTTTTCATTAGGTGTTTGAAGTCTTGGAACCCCATCCACACCGGGCGTGAAGAATTTCGCCAAACAAAACATTGGTAGTCCGCTTCGGTCCGCTCCATTTCGATATATCAAAGCATACATAACTTAGATTAAATATAAAACTTAAAAATAACAGTTTAGGGGTCGCGCCCGAGTACAATGAAACATCTTGAACAAGAGCCAAGCCCAACACAAACACCTAGCTCGACACAGCGCGGTTCTGAGCAGTTTCGTGCAACGAAGATCGCTCTGTTTGGTTCGGCCCCATTTCTGCGCTCCCGGTGTGGAAGGGGCTTTAATTGTTGTTTTATTTAATAATTCATAGATTTTAAATAACTTCTCTAATTACGGACTATAACAAAATATTTATAAATGTGCACATTCATACCATTTACACTGAAAAAAATAAAATTAAAGAAATGATTATAGATATCATAACCGGTTAATCCTTATGAAATGGCTACTTGTCCATTTTAAAGTTTTTTATGATTTTAATAATTTGTATGTTGATTCCTCCATGTTTCTAGAGATAAATACAGCAAGAATAGTTTTTTTTTTTTTTTAGCTTAAAGCATTTCCTTTAAAATGGTCTTAGTTTGATCTTTCTAAGTCTTATAGTTTTTGAATTATCGACAAAACCGCAAACATTTGCATTTACTGAAATTGGTAGAGAACTGAAACTGACGGAACCTAAGAAAAATGGCTGCCATATATAAAAGGTCAGAGAAACAAAATTTCTAATAAAACTATTTTTATCTCTGGAAATATGGATGAATCGGCATACAAATTATTAAAAAAAATTAAAATTTTCAAGTAATAAACTTAATTTATTTTGGAACAATTAATATAGATTGACGCAAGCCTGAAAGAAAATGATGAACTAAAATTTAAAAAACAAACAATAAATTCACATCCATACTGATTTACGATATTTATAATCCACTTGAAACCCCTCCAACCCACTTCTCCCAACGGATGAGGGGTAATACAAGACCCATCTCAGCGCTTTCATCTTGCAAATCATTGGTACTGAAAGCCAGTGGAGGCTGAGTGCGTTAAAACCGTAAAAACTCTGGACATGATTGGAAGCCAGAGCTCCAATTTACGAACTTATTTTACTATAAATTTCATCGCTACTACCACTGGTGCCTTCGTGGAGGGTCGTAGGGAGGTACTGGATAAGGATTGAATCAAAGGATCCGGATAATTAAAAAGTTTCAGATAAAATATTTAAAATTTAACCTTTATATGACCCAGTACTTAAGAAATGCAGAGGCCATCCTGTTGGTTGTCATAGACGATGTAGCGTAAAATTTGGTTTTCAGAATTTTGAAGGGAAGGATCAGACAAGGTTGATATTCGAAATTGGTGGTCTGAGGATAGTCTTATAAATTAGAAGTTGGTTGTCGATTGAGATATGAAAGGCCATGCTTAGCAATCGGTAAGTTGGTAAAACCTAAATGATTTAACTTTATGGGAATAGCATCTGGTTACTCTATCTTGGAATATAACAATAGCCAGTCGATACTAAATATCGATTAGTAGACTGTGATAAGGAACCGGGACTAGCATTATCAGGCAGCAACCTAAATCAGCTCCAGTCCATACCTTGCCGCCTGCGAGCCCTACCTCATTCTTCTCTCTTTATGCCAACACCATTTATCGCTATTGTAGTTCAATGTGTACCGCATATTTGTACCGTTATAGCTGATTAGCGTGCAATAATCCGGGAAGGTGTTCAAATATTCTTTTCCTAAGGTGAAATTCGAAATTTCAAATATTAAACTAAAGTTTAAAATTCCCCTAAAAAGTGATAACAAATAACAGAGCTGCTCGGCAAATGTTATTATCGTTATTGGGCAGAACTAAATATTCTATCCTCTGAGTAAACATAAACAATATTTACTTTGGTAAGTGTTAAGGTTTTAAAAGAATAGCCTTAAGTTCGTCTCCTAATTACATTACAATTTAATTTTTATTTGAAGTCAGGGACATTGAAATGAAGGCAAATATCTTGCCAAAACGTAACCTATTTACATTGAGATATTTAAAACGTTTATATTATTGACTATTTTAATTAAAAATGTGACAAAATATCCATCCAAGCAAACAAATGTTTCAAGTTTCGGTTAAGATAAATACAGTTGACACCATTTGAAACACGTACATTTAACCCATTTTTCTTTCCGTTTGTCTTCAGAAAATCTGGCTCGCTTTTCTTCAGACGGGTTGAAAACCTTGAGAAGGACGACTTTAGGACTCGACCTCTGAAAACAATACCCTAGTCAACGAATAGTAATGATATAAAAAATATCTTATCTTGATGCACCAAAATAGCGTTCTGAAGTTAAACAAAAACTATAACCAGCTTCTTTTCGGTATGCACCTAGTTCATACTTAATACTCAGTTAATACTGAGCCAAATCACAAACTGTCACAATTATTTTACTGTCAACAGTCAACTGGGTTAGAAAACTGTAGAACATTGTTGAGAATTTAAACCCATTTGAAATAACTATATTTTCATAAGTAATAAGTATTAGAGTGGCAATAAGAAATAAGAGAACAGCAGAAAGTGTCAAACGTCAAAAAAAGGGTGTTTTGGACAACCTTCCGGATATTTGTTTTATAAAAATACATTTTATTCTTGTGATTTAAAAAAAAAGAAGCTATTTATGAAATATATAGTAAGGGGAAATATTGCGATCGTGAAAATTTTCGAATTCGAATTTTCAACAGAAATACACGTATTAAGGTCTCCTGAGTCAAAAGAACCTAGTCTCGCCTGTGTGCATATGAGCAGCCAAGCGTATTTAAGGTAGGCACATGCATATGATGTTATGTTACAGCAACTTTTTCGTCAAAATCGAATAACCGGAAGTACCACTTTATATAATCGATTTTACACTTTTCTCAAAAAACGACTCTAGCGATTTTGATGAAACTTGCCTAAATTCTTAAAGGCCTTATCATAAAGATCATAAAGGCCTCAGGTTATCTAAAGGCCTTAGGCCTGCAAGGAAAAAAGTTATAATGAAAAGAATATTTTATTTGAGCATAACTTAAAAAGTATGCATTTTATGATGAATTATGTAAAAAAAGAATCATCAAAATCGGATCAGTACAAGCAAAGATACAGTGCATCGGACTAACAGGAAGTGGAAATTATATCATAGACTTTACATTTTTTTTACAATGTTCTCTTAAACAGACGATTTACGATTTTGACGAAACTTGTCTGATATCTTCTACTTAAAGCCCTTTAACCTTTCATGTATGTAGTATATCAACGAGAAAATGCAGGGAAAAAAGTAATGATGAAAAGAATATTGTTGTTTCCAGAGAAACGAAACCGAAACTTTTAAAATATATTTTCAACTTGACAAACTTAAATTATATAGGTAGTGTACAAAATTGTTTAAAAAACTTTTAAAAAAACTTTTAAAACTTTTAACTGGGAGAAGATGTGAAGAAGTGAATGCTGCTCTTAGTTTTATTTCAAGTATTGTTTGTTTATGCGAACTCTTTAAAATTATATTTAGAAGATAATTGTTATAGGACGGTAAGAGAAAGTTGTTTGATGCGCGCACCGTACTAGATTTTTTCTTTAAATTCAATGAAATAAATACTTAGTTCTTATTATAAATTTAAAAAAACAAAACAACAACAATAATTCTTTAAATATTTATTGGATTACTATTATTATTATTTGTACTTATAATTATTGGATAATAAAATACAATAAAACAGGAAACTTGTCCAAAACACTTTTTTTTGACGTTTACCACCTTCTGCTGTTCTCTTATTAATTATTACCACTCTGATACTTAGTGTTATGGAATGAAAATAGACTCATTTCAAAGTGGTTTTAATTCTCTTTAATGTTTACATTAATAGTTTTCTAAAAAAAAAAAAAAGTTCCTTCAAAGAAAAGCGTGCTTTTGCGATTATCGCCCTCGATCGGATCAAAAAAGTGCCGATATGAATTAATCTTAAAATTTCATTTGCTATAAGAATCCGTAAAAAAATACCCCATTCCATTTGAAATTCCAGAGTTAGGTACGCTATAGAAGAACTGGAAAAGAATACGAGGGACAATAAGAAGGTAATGTCATAAGAAGATAACGTATTACATAATTCATAACAAAGACCTACCGAGTTTAATCCCGTTATTACATGGGATACCCAGTATATTTATTTTACAAATGTAATAATGAAAGCAATAGAGAAGTAATTTGAACTGAATTTCAGTCAAAGTCGTGATGAATCTATTCATTTTTGCTATCATTACTTACAGAGATTATTTATTCTTATATGTGAATTAATGATGTCATTTGATGTCCTGACATCATACTTTTAGTTACATTCATTCATTAATGAATGTAACTAAAAGTACTACATCACTGCATATTAAAAAATGTACACCGATGTTTCGGGTCTCATTATAACCTATCTTCAGCTTAGCTACATAAACCAGTTAAAATCTCAATGGTATGTGTAGTCCAACAGAAGATCTACAGCAATTTGTCTTATTATTTTGTTGGTTATTAAGTATCCGTTCTGCTTATTTCTTTAAAATAAATTTTTATTGTTTTCCTCTCCTAAGAGATCTACTAGGTGGTTTAACTTTTTCGATTAGTCGTGGAGAAAGTTTCTTGAAAAAATTAGGTATGTATTTGTCCTCACAGCTTTTGTTACTAGATGTTTCCAATTACCCCATATATTTTTTATCTTGAAGTAATTGGAAACAATTTTTTCCCATTTTGTTTGTAAGCCTATAAGCAACAGATTTAGCTGTGAATTATAATTTTTGCGTATATTTCACATAATTTAGTTAGTAATTTGATTTTGATGCAGTTTTATTGGATTTTTCTCATTAAATGCTCTCAGATTATGTATGTTCAATTTTCGGTTTTATTTTCTACAAAAACCAGTTTCTTTTGTTATTCAATATAGAACTTCTTGAGTCATCTAGGTAAGCGTATTTGTCACAGTTTTTCTCTTTATCAATATCGTGAAGAACTGTCCACATCTGGGGCCTTACCATTTTAGATCCTGAGTCTCCTCAAAAATAGGTCCTCTGGAATCCGTTCTCCAGGGAAGAATCCACCTACCCAGACAGCCTTTTTGAGCTCATTTTTACTACCAGTGCGGAGTTTTATGCCCCCACTGATGGTAAATTTGTTCACTATACTGGTGACCCAGTTCATGGTAGATTATGGTCACAGACGATAATACAGCCCCCGAAGTGGTGACTAAAGCCACTGAACCCCGGGCTCAATCCACCTTCCTCCAGCTGATGTACCGAGCTGATCATCTCTCGGTCTTAACCTCCTCGCTCTGTCCCTTTGACAGCTGAACAGACGGATATCCATAGGGGATAATTGCCATCGCAAGGGCATAGGAGATAATTTTCTCTCCATTCTTGGGTCTCTTCGCCACAGGAACTGAGGTTCCAGAAGAGGATCTGGTCCGCTTAGTGACAGGTGCTTGACCACACCCAGGCTATGGTTCCCTACAACCGAGGTTTCGATGTCCTCGATATCCCCGGGGTGTTATCGGCCCTCCTAAGCTTCCTATATTTCCGATGCTGTGCCCCGGAAAATCTGGGTTTGGAGGTTTCAGCCACTTCCGAACATGCGCTGTACCCTTTTCACCAGACCCATCAGATATAACTGATAGTCTGTTTACATCATCCAGGAGTGTCGCAAGCAAACTTCTAGATGTCTCCTCAGCTGGGCCCAACTGAGCTCTCTCCAGCACCTCTACCATTACCCTCATACTCCAAGTCGTTTGCCAGTATTGTTCGTCCGTTTTTTTCTTTCAAGAGGTAGATATTTATTTTAATGTAAGCCATTGGAAAGTAGTTTCCAATTACCATACTTGGCCCTACACAACCATTTAATATAACCTGAAATTGTAGGCCTTCTCTAGGCTACACAATGCAGATACTAAAAATATAAGAATTTCAGTGGCTTATTTGATACTGAAGTCGGCCTTCATGCAAGTCGATCTTTTTTTTTTTGACCACTTCTGTATCATCTTCTATTATTTTTTTGGTGAAAAATTTTCGTGTGAGAATTCTGATAGCGCAGTTTGGTTAGTGGCGATACTATAGCGGAATTAGGCAATGGCAAGGCACAGATCTGTATAAATTCGGTAAGGAGAATGGTAGACGGATATGCGAAGAAACTAAAGAGGCTATATGAATTACTATTACGAACGAAAAGGCCACCAATAACCAATAAACAATATTGTCGCTACGTTTGTATTTACCATCAACAAATATTCCTATATTGAGTTTATTTATTTTACGGAATTTTTCGATAGCTTAAATAATTGGCGTATATTTTTTTTGTTATAATATTTTTAATCTATATTTTTGTAAATAATATCGGAGGGTAAGAAAGAAAAAATATTTTTTTACCGAAACCACATAGGTAATATGGTCCGACTAACCGTAACAGACAAAAATGAATGAAGTCGCTCAACGCTGGCAACAGATGGTGGTGACTACCACTGCTGCCTTCTAGCTCCTGCCATCTCCTGCGGTCCTGATCATGGAGCAGACCATTCTACCTGTTTCTTCCTTTTCCACATTCTTTTTTTTTCCATTCTCTCTATTTTTTTTTATTTTTTGGACAGTCTTTCTCTCCCACTCATAATTATTCTTCCCTTCCTTTTAAGGATACAGTTCTGCCATCCCTGATTGGGCGGGTTGTGTGGCGGGATGTGAATGAAATTTATTTTCAAAATACTTCGTTGCCTTTTTTTTTCTTTTTTAATGCGATTGATTTATTAACATAATAAATAATTGATGCTGCTAAAGTTTAATCGATCAAAAAAGGTTGTAACGGCGCTTGTAGTCTGCTAAAACGCACAGTCTTCTGTCAATTCTGCGCGAGCTAATTATGTCAAAACGTCCAATCTTTTCAACTAGAGGATTCTGGTTATGAGGGAGACATCTTCACACCTACATTGAACGAACGGTAAGACGTGCCTGCACATTTTGTTCATCTTGAGAATTCCTCCGAAGAGCTTGCCTTGCACCTTCTTCAGAGGAACATTTCTTGAAGGCTAGGTCGGTTTGGTGGTGAAAGTGATCAACTACATTTTTGTTGCTAGTTACCTGGTCTGAACCAAATTTACGCTTCATTATTGAAAAAATTGTGAAATTTTCAATAGTTAGTAGTTATTTATTGATAAATTCACAATTTAGTCAATAATGAAGCTAAAATTTAGTTCAGGCACAGGTAAATAACGAAAACTTTTCCTTTTCACAAAAATGCAATTGATCACTTTTACCTTCGAATATAGGACTTCTTTAAGTTTATTTATTTTTTTAATAAACTAAAATTATATTTATTAATATAACTGGTATCGCCTCAAATTAAAGCCAAATACATATTCTTCAAGTTCATTCTTGATGAATTCTCTCATGGGATAAGTATTTTCGATGGCATGTGACAAATGTAGATACAAAAATAAAGATTTGTCACTTTTTAGAAAAAGTATAGTATATTTGAAGAACTATACATCACGAACTACTTAACGTACTGAGTTAGGGGATGAAGTCTCAAATTGTGATAATTTTAATCTAGTTTAAAAATGATAACAATAACTATATCCTTCTGGAGCATGCTTAGTGAAAATATTGATCAGAAGCAGAAAATTGTGTCAGAATATCGGTATTTTTTTAGTTGCTGCGCAGCTCGCAAAGGTCTTTCGAAGTAGACAATTTGTTTTTTTACTACGGGCTTTGGTCGAAACAAGAAATTTGAACTACTTGAATATTTGCAAGTTCGGATGTGCAATTTGACTGACCTATTAATTTCCTAAACCAGAGAACAAAACTATAATGATCCGTCGTATCAACATAAGCAATTACAACCTTCTCATTGCTTCTGATAAATATTAATTTCAATAGATCTCATAAACGTACGCAGCTTGCCCTCTCCCCTAAAATTTAATTGTGAGATAGAAAAAAAAGAAGAAAAATAAATCATCAACGCAAAACATCCGGCTAGACATGTTTCAGGTAACACCAACACCTGATCCCTGATGTCCCTTTGATGAACTAATGATTGATGTCATTCATTTAAATAACTATTATATTTATTTTATTATCGATACGTTTTCCAAAAGAGCCTTTGCCAGATATATCGAAACATTCAACGCAGTAGAAACGATCAAAACGGACGGAAATTTGATAATAACCTCTTCAGAGAGTTTTTAAAATATCATAATATCGAAAAACACGACACAACCCCTTATCATCCGAATTCATTAGGAACGTTAAACAAGGCTAGTTCGAGTTTCCTAGAAATAATTATGAAAATAACTGTCACAGACAAGACTGTCGAACAATGAAAGAATCGACTTAGCTTAGGACGAAAAATCAGGATAACGCCTAATCACTTTCGAAATCAGCAGAGATATTTTTAACAAATATTCCAATATATCCGAATACCTTACTAACGAATTTAACGATAATTTACCCAAAGCACACTAAACTAAAAAAAGAAAAAGAAAACAATAGAAAAACTAAATAAAACCCCAGAAAACATTGTAATATCTTCCGAACCTTACCTTATATAACTGACCCCTAATATCTATAAAAGGAGTAATCCTAAATAGAAAATAAATAAAAAATACACTCTAGTCTGATCAAAAGATCAAAAAATAAAAATAAAATCACACAAACAATCTATTCCTCATTTTTTAAAAAGAGATATCAATAATGACTGCATATCGAAAGAAATCGAAGACAAAATTAATCAAATAAAAAATAACCAAAATATTTCGCCGTTACTGACGATAAACTATACAAAATTATTTCTAATGACGACAATTCTCCAACTGACAACCTCCTTGAAGATACAGAACATGTCCTCAGGACATAGTTGGGAAAAGATTAATTGTAAATAATAACTAAAAACTACAATTAATTTAGTTGTAATTCTGTTGAACTCACAACTAAACCATTAGTATACGTCGACAGACAACTAACTTTTATAACTAAATTAGTTATCAGTTAAAATGGGCAACTAATTTCTTTTTAGCTATAAACATTAGTTTCAACGGCAATTACAACTATTTAATTTAATATTCGTATTTGACGAATAACAACTAACAACTAATTCAGTAAATTATTAATTTTTTTTTTCACGTTAAGGTTAATCCTGGAAAAGACGCTGGAATATGGCATTGGTACGCACCATCTGTTTGTGGACTTTCAGGCCGCGTATGATGATTCTATAAATCGAGAGATGCTCTAAAAGGCAATGAGGGAGATGAACGTACCCTCCAAGCTGGACCAAATGGTAAGAGTGGCCATATCCAACTCTAAATGTCAAATTAAGATCCAGTCCCATCTATCAGATCCCCTACAAACAAGGAATGCATTGGAGCAGGGTGACGCCCTGGCGTGCCTTCTATTCAACCTAGGTCTGGAGAAAGTGATTAGAGATTCGCAGATACTAATAGGCGGGCATATAGATACAAATAAAGGCGTACAGCTTCTGGCTTGTGCCGATGACATTTATATAATCAGTAGATCGGAATCAGGCATGAAAGAAGCCTTTAAAGCTTTGGAGCGATCTGCTCAAGCAATGGGGCTAGTAATAAACGAAGCCAAAACAAAGTATATGATTGCAGGGACTGAGGTACGTGATCGACACATAGACATAGATGGGTACAAGTTCGAAACAGTTCGGGGATTTGTGTACCTTGGGTCATTTGTAGATACTGAAAATAACTTCTCCAAAGAAATAGACAAGACACTTATAGGCGCCACGAGGGATTATTACGGTATAATCAAGCTCTTTAAAACAAAAGCAATAAATAAAGACACAAAGGCTACACTCTACAAGACCTTCATCAGACCCATACTGACATACGGTTGTGAATGCTGGGTGCTAAAGAAAGTCGATGAACAGTAGATCGCAGTTTTCGAAAGAAGAATTCTCAGAAGGATTTATGGTCCCATCAAAGAAAATGGCACCTGGAGAACAAGGCACAACCGGAAACTGTACGAAAAGTATAAGGATATCCCAGCAGTAAAATTCATCCGGATCAGCATTCTTCGTTGGCCTGGTCATGTACGAAGGATGGCTGAAGATAGCATTCCCAAGAGGATAATGAACTATGCACCAGTGGGTAAATGAAAGTAGGAAGACCCCGAACAAGATGGTTAGACCAGGTTGGAAGGGAGGCGGTGAGGCTGGGGGGCGTCAAGCTGGTGGACGATGGCCAGGGACAGAGACCGATGGGGACAGTTTCTTCTGGAGGCCAGGGCCCGGACTGGGCTGTAGAACCGAAGATGTATGTATTAATTTTTTTTCAAATACTTATTATTTATTTTCTTTAGCTGCTTAAAGGTATTATATCAAATTGATACACACACACTCCTATTACTTCGGAATTACTTCTTTTTTATTTATTTTATTAGGGAAACATAATTATGTTAATCAAAATAATGACTTTCAAAATGAGTTTATTAATTCCACTTCGTTCCAGTAAAAAAAAAATGGAAAAGAGATAGATGCAAAAAATAGCTGCAAAAATACCCTCAAGGATAATAATTAATAAACCCCATCCCTTCCAAAATGAGAAATAAGTAGCAAGAATCAATACACTTTTTTTTCTTCTTTTTTTTTTATCGCACTTCTGATAATTTTATTGTTCGATAGATTGATTCTCCTTTTTCTGTCGATATGCATTTTAAGATGTTCTACATTGCTTCTTCAATTTCTGTTTATTTTTCATAATTTCATATTAATAATTAGGTGATGGGGCGCACCTTTATTTTGCATCGAACTTATAAATAAACTAAAATTTAATTTTCAAATAATTGTTGCCAAAGCTGATGAGTACTTCTGAAGTTATGAACTCACTGAATGTGGTGTTTGCTATTTGTGTTACAGATTAAAACAAAAAAAAATTTCTCTCAATTAGGAAATCCGCAACTCGTGGCATTTTTAATTCCTTATAGATCCTCGGGGTTTTAGCTCTTTGCAATGAAGTTACATTTACTTTCCTTCGCAATACTCCATTTTGAAATGAATGCAAACGCTTTTCTGTCGATTTTGCAACGAGTGAAAACGATGGTGCACCATACAATAGGGTCAGGCGTATAATAGTTTTATAGATTAAAACTTTTAAACGAAAATATAGGCTTGAGCTAGGTAATAAATTATTAAGCCGGTATGTTTTACTAATTTCTGTTTCAATTTTTCTTACGAAGGTGTTCCGAAAACCTTAAATGTTGGTCAAACTTTATTCCAAGATTAACGATGTTTTTATTTAGGTAGGTGGTTTTTGAAGTGGTTATTTTTAACTTTAATGTTATTTTCTTCTTCTCTTTTTAAAACGAAAATACTATACCCTTCATTTTACCTGGAATTTCAACTATATTTAAATGTTTCAGCTCTTAAACGGATTCTAACAAGTATTTACCGATTGTTTTACAGCCTTGCTAGCTTTGAAGCTGCCACTTGCCAAATTAATATCATCAGCAAAAGCTGATACTGTGGCATTCTGATGCATGGCTCCTACAATTTTGCCAGTATGAATGGAAAACATTACTGGTGACAGTACCGTGCCTTGTGGGACCAAGGAGTAGAAAGTGCATTGGAAACCTTTACTGCCAAAGAGCGGTCACTTAAAAGTGATTTGATGACTGAATATAGCTGTCCAAGGCACTTCAGATTGATTATGGCAAAATAGTCCATGTGTCACAGAATCAAATATTTTGGAACAGCCAAGGGCTATCATGGCAGTTGCTTTGTTTCTAACTGATTGTATAGTAACTGGCATTCATGAGTTGTTGTGGAACTGATTTGTTATGTGTTGAATTACTTTTGAACTGAATAGAAACATTATTATTCTATTATATTGAACTTCTTGAATTTTTAAATTAATAATTTGAAATTTACAACTGTATTAAAAATACTATAATTAAATGTGATAGGAAGGTAAAACAACGGAGAATGGTTCCAAACCGTGTGGAGAATGGAACCTATGATACTACCTTTTGGGAAACTGGCGGATTGATTAAATAAGGGCGCAAAAGTCAAAATTAAGATTTACTTTGGAGGCTCTGCCAGTTCTTGAATTTAAATTCTAAATTCAAATCCAAGCCCCAAACGTTAAAATTAGAATGGGTGTGTTCCTAACCTTAGTAGTTGAAATTCATCAAATTTACGTGTTCTGAAAATCTGTCACGGCTTCACTGTTATATAAAAATATATTGGATATTTCAGATGGAGGTAATCAATTTGTCGCTTAACTTCATAATTTAAATACAAAATTTGTAGTTCATATTTTGTTTCACGTTCTAAACCATTCAACTGCTCTGTTTATAACAATACCTTTATTGGACACAGATTTTTTTTAAAACATTAATTTCTTGAAATTGGAGAATTGGTGATTTGAAGTAATTCAAATGAAATGCGTAAATCAAAACATGTATACATTTCAATGATTTTTAATGAATTTATCTATGCCGTTTCTTGATCATTATTACTACCATAATTTATGCCACAAAAAACTAAAAATCACACGGATGATTTAACTGATTGCGTTTTTAATATCAACCTTCAACAGTTCTGTTCTGTTACTTTAGGTCGCAGCAGACTTTTCGATATTGCTTGGCAGTCTAAAATTCTCTATTCAAATTAATGAACTATTAAAATAATTAACAGACACTTCCATAGTTTTGATGATGATTAGATAGGCAGATAATTTGGATTTTGTGGCGTTTTTAATAAGAGCGGCCTGGCACAGGGGACGGCTCAACCTAATTTCACAGGCCGATGCTTTAATTGTCCCTTCCTCCGAGCCGGCACTCCCACCTCAGTGTCCGCAGTAGGGAATGCCCATGGCGATACCACAACGAAACGAAGCATTTTGAAAACTTCCAGATTTAGGTTAGCCAAATATTACTCATAAAAGACCAATAGGATAAAGTATCGACTGATATACTGCCCCAGTGTGTTTTTGGAAAGGTGGACCCTATTTTTAAAAACAGAATACTAAAAAACAAAAATTGAGATGAAATGATTTCTGTTTCTGCTTTAATACTCCAAATTTTCACCAAAACACCATTTTTTCTAATACAGAAATGATTAGAGATCATGTGTATTTGACATTTTTTCTTTTCTCTTATAACCTTGCGAGGGTTGTATTTGTTGATTTTAAATTATATGCCCTGTGCTTACTATACCGTGTCATATTGTTTACTTTATTGATGATGCAGTTGGAATTTAATTACCTTAAATGTTGTTTGAGTGATCGCTTCCTATTCAACAAAAAACGTGATTCAGTTTTCACACATCAAATTTTATGCTTTTCTGTGTGGAATCGGACCATGCGGGGCTTTCTTCTAAATTTACGCGGACTCTGCACATTTAAATTTATACTATCAAGACGAAGTTATGAATTTACAAATTTTGTTGTTTATTTTCTCTGTACAATAAATACCTAATTTTTTTTGGTACAATTTTTACTGAAATTACTACTTTTATCCCCTACCTTTAATATATCCGTAACCATTGAATTTAGCAAAAAGTGTATAGAAACATTCTTCTAGAAAATTCAATGTACTTTAACTTTGTACCAATAATGTTTGCAATAAACTTCGTAGAATTTGAGATATTCACAAAAAAATGAAAATAAATCAATTTTCTATTCTTCTCCCCCTTCATCCATCAAAACCCGATGCGAGAAACTGTTACTTTTTACCAGTTATTATGGGAAGGACAATGAACAATTTATGACCAGTTTCAGCTTTATGTTTTGGGGTGTTCGGATCTCTGGCGTTTTTTATCTAACTTTACTGTACTATTATGATTGCAGCTCTGTTTACTTCTAGCAATCTGCAATCGTTAAGTAGTCGTTTGTAATCTTACATAGTCTGGTGATCACTTTGTATTTTATTTTTTAAAGTTTCATGAATGTACTAAAAAAAATAATAAAAAAACGTTGTAAATAACCAACGAACAGTGGTGAAAGGGATTCCATCGGCGGTAACATTACCTTTTTTAATTTCTAATTCTTTTTGTTGTTTCCCTGATTCCTACATAGATTCCTGCAATGAATCCAACCAAATCTGGAAAAACATGTGTTATTTTGTTTATTTACTCATATTGTATATACCCCTATTTTTGTTTTCTTACCTTTCCCAGTTCTTCCTCTTTTTTTCTTTCGGCTAAAACCGAGAAAGGGACGAACATCAAGAGTGTTGTTTTCTTTCTTCGCACCCTTGGCCGAATTCCCAAGAACAATCTACATACCCCAACATAGCAAGTAATAAAATCTTATAGTTATAAAAAATTACCTGTTCGTTCGATAATTTAGCAAGCCAGCACTGATAATTTCTTCTTTTCCTTTTGTGCCGAAAATCCCGTTGTTGTTCTCCAGTAACTTGCATTGAAATATCAACGTTTCTAAAAATATAAGATATTTGATATCAACAAGGTAATTACTAAAAGAAAAGTTTAATTCAAAGTTATTGCTTGCTGGAGTTTGTCATCTTCATTCTCAAGTACAGCAGGTGGTCTCCCGTTGTACAGAAACAGACATTATTTCCAAATAACTTCGTATTTATTCAATAGTCATGATAACGGCAATATTACTTGCCTTGCATTATTCATTTTCTTCCTAAGCTGACATAGAAACAACTTCTTGTTATTTTTATACATTTTCATGATGGTCTCACGTTTTCACTAAATTTAACTCTACCCACTTTACTAACCGTCAAGAGTTTGCAATTGTGAAATAACGATAATTAAAAAAAATGGAAAGGGGCAATCAGTTCATCCCCTCTTTCCATTTTTTTAGAAATATTGTGGCCTCCATAAACGAGTGGGAATTCCTCAAGGTTTTGCTCGAACAGGTCAAGCCTTGAGGAATTACCCAACGGTTTTCTTGATGCTACTGGGCAAAGCGAAGTCTAAGTTGTAGTACTTATCATTTATACTTATATTATAGTACTTATATATATATATATATATATATATATATATATATATATATATATATATATATATAAATTTATTTATTTATTATTCTGAAATAATATTAGCATCTATTGATCCCATAATTCCACCATGAGAATTACAGAACTATTGTGCTATCCTCTCCTAGTTTGGGCGAATGTTTCGTAGAGAAATTCTTTTCGTGTATGGTGATCATTGCTTTATGAGATTCGTTTGGCTTCTCCTATCCGTCTTTTCTTTTTGAATTCTGAAGCAATACCCCTTTATCTCATTGCTTCTATTTCTTTACAAGAGATATAATAAGCAAAGAATACTTTGGAAACTAACATGACCACTACGCATTTCAGCAAACATACCGGAAAAAACTGTCAATAACTTTTTTATTTATTTGTGTGTTCACACTTGAGACTTCAAACCACTGAACCATAAATAATCATAACCACTGAAATAAACTGTTAAAATCTCGGAGAAAAAAAAAATGAGACCTCAAACATGAAATTACATTACATTCTTACTGACTAAGCAGATTATCCTCCTTGAGCCGGATAAGTATACCATTTTCAGTTTCACCATCGAATATTGCAAGTATTATTTTATTACAATTGAATAAAAGTGTAGAGGTAAATACTCATAAACGGAAATATAAAATAAGGAAGTAAAATTCAAAATTATCGATTTAGAATTTCATTCATTTTTTGAACGGAGAATATATTCATTTCAGAAGTTTGAAATCTATAATATCAATTGATTTTGGTAATAAGAAGGAAATGTTAGAAGACTCGAGTCTTGAAGATGATCCTATGACATACCTGAATCTATTATGGGGGCAGCACCATTGCTTTGTTTTCTAAAATATCTTTTTCCAATGGAACCGTAGGATGTATTTAAAAATTGAAAAATTCATTGGATTAAAAAAAAATGTTGACAACGTCGCTTAATCAAACCTTCTAAAATTTTCAAAATTTTAATTTTCAAATTTTAACAAATATTTGCTTGAAAATTTTCAAATCTATTTTCCACCATTCATCTTGTCTTAACAAAAAAAAACAACACGCATATACTGGAATAAAAATTGCGACTAGTTTTTCTCTAAGAAATATGGAGAAAACAAAACCGCCCGAAAGTGTTGCCATCTCTTGTCCTAGAAGCACACCAATGTGTCGTCCTCTTTCGCCTCAAATTATATAAACGTTGTAATATAAAACGTGGATTATTTCCAAATGAGTGAATTTGTAACCTCCTAAGGTCCCTAGGTCATTGCCAATTTTTTGAGTGAGTTTATCTAGACTTTGCCTATTAAAACCAAATAAATCAGACATTCCTAACTGACTGCACGTCTAAGTGGTGTTATACTTTACTAGCACACACCAGAGCCAGAAATAGCATTTTCCAGAGGGAAAAGATTAATTTTCCCGCCCCTTCTTTCACTACTCACCCCAACAAATGTCGATAGTTTTAAAATAGCATTTAAGATAATATATTTCGAAAGAAATATCTTCATCTCATTATATTTACTCACTTTAGTGACTGAATTAAGTTCAAAACAATCAAAAAGCAAAAACGAATATTTTTAGTCAACCTAAAATAAAATTTTGCTGAAAATTCTACCACCCGGAGCGAGTGTCCTCTTTGTCCCCCTCCCTCGTTGTTCTGGACCTGGCCAACACTGTTAACAGATGACAGGAAAGTCAGTAACCTTGAATGTGGAAGATGTTAGAATTCATCATAAAATTGATGCTGCTTCTTTTAATATTGGTTGATTTAATTATTCATTCTTGTTGTATCTGATTCACAACTTCTAGAAATAAATATAATTTATTTTTTTTTAAATGTTATAGATTTCAAGATGTAGGGATTTAAATATCCGATAAAATTTGCTCAGCAACCTAAATTTTCTATTTAAATGATATACTTACATGTTAGATAACAATTATACTATGTCAAATTTAGGATTTTTTATATCGGCAGACATATAAGAATAAGGCCTCGCCCACCCTAAGCCGTGACGAAGTAGCGAAGCGTGTTAGCAATAAGCTGGATGAAGGCGGATGGGGGCTGATCGCTTATTGTTGCCTTATCTGAGATAATGTGGGCCGATATGACGCTCCTAGCCCTCCTCATATCGGCCGCGATGAGCCGTAGCGGACACCAGCATAGCCTCATATCGGCAGAGAGAGGGGGGAGGGGCACCAGCTCGTGTCATTGGGCCATCCATCATAAGTGACGTTGGAGGTGGAATTATGCTGTTGAGTATTGCCTGGACACTGGTGACGTAATTGGGCGGTTAATAACTAAATAAATGGTTTCATTATTAGACAAATGACAAACGTGGTTCAGCTATTAAAGTATGAAGGGATCATCATGTCCCCGCGATAATTTTATGCCTTATACATCAATTAATTAATGAAATGAGGAAATTAAAACAAATTTAAATTAAAAGATTTGTTTTTAAAAGTTAAATTTCCATGTAAATCATTTCAGAGTACTCGCCTACAAATCGTCCCTGGTCCATCAAGTTTCATTTTGTTATGAGAGATCTCTAATCAAATTCGTTTTCGAACTCCTTCTCGTGTTTCGCAAATTAATTAGGATTTCATTTATTTATTGTTTCAGTCTCTTTGCACAGTAGTTAAAAGCAACGCTTACAACATAGAATAAATATTTTTATTCTTCACATTAGAACGTAATCCATAACAAAGTTCTGAATCAGTTCATTCTATCTAAATCATATTATTACGAGATGGGGATTTCTAGTGTCCCTTTGGAAGCCAAATATCAATTGGGTGATGACTTGTGTTGTCCTGTTGGGAGCACTAGCTAACTGAGTAGATAAGTGTAAGCCTTAGAAAATACTTTATTGGTTAATGCTACAGTTACATGGCTTAATCTAGAGATCTGTTGACAGGGTCGACTGGCATGACCAGTTCCATGCTAGACATTAGATATACTATACTAGAGACATTACCGCTAGACTTAAAGCTAACATTGTGACAGTGTTCTGATTGCTTGTCTTCATTTGATATAGGTTTCATACAATCAAAAGAGGAGGGAATGTTTAAGGATATAACATTTTTTAAGTGCTAATAAGAAGGAAGCCACTAAGGAAATAAAACAATAACTTCCTGGGATATAAACTCTATGTCAAAACTTTAACTTCCGGGACAAAGCCCATGTGAAACTCTATGTACTTAGTGTAATCAGCTTTATGAGGCTGAATTGAATTCAGAAACCGCATATATTTCATTTTATATTTTTATCCATTCCAAATGGAAATCTTTCAAGATTTCAAGAAGACAGGGGCGGGTGAGAACAAGTGGAGGACCCTTATAGGTAAACATTTCGGGCCCCCCACCAAATAAAAAGCTTAGAGGGCATAAATTCAACATTTTGTTTTTGATTCCTTCGAGTTTTTTATGGAGGTTTTTTAAACCTTTTCTGTCATTAGCAAAATGTTTAAGTTATCATTTTTTAAGTTCTCTGGGCCGTTTGCTATTCGGGATACCACGCAACCGCTTGGTCCGCTTACTGCTTAATCCGCTCCTGACCTATAATAATTTTATATTAATATTTATATTTTTTATTTTTATTTAACTTACTTCAAGTGACTTTTCATCAACTGCCATTCGATCTGTTCTTTCAGGCCTCCTTCCGTCGACAAGCTCCATCTCATCCTTTTTATGTTATATAAAACTTGTTTATTGACAAATATTACAATATTAGGCAATAAGTTATAGGAAAACTATACATTATACATTCGTACAAAAAAAAAATTATAAATATAATATAAATAAATAAATGACCACAATCAAAACACATCAATAAAAATAATGAAAAGTTAGCATATAAAATCAAAATAAACTAGTAGTAAGTGGAACAAAAATATAATAATAAAATAAGGACACTAATCACTAGGATTAGGATTTTTATGTTTCATATATTTTTAGCAAAGCAAAATTTTTACGATTCTTCTCGACCAAAATCCGCTTAAAGCAATTTGAAGAAAAATAGAGCAATTTTAAGTTTACATATTATTTTTTTAATTACTTTACCGTTTTCACATATTTTTAAATATTTTACTTTTTTCACACATTCTTAAATATTTTACTTTTTTCACACATTTTTAAATATTTTTAACATTTCGGATAGAAAAACATTTCTTTTAGCAAATTTGGTATTAAAGTACTTATTTTTAATAAGTATTCTGGATATTTAGGAGGTAAAAAATTAGCACTTCAGGTGTTATCAATCCACTTCCGCCAAACGTGCGTGAATCTCCATAGCAACGTACCCCCTCCGCTAGAGATGTTAGGAAAATATCGAAATATCCATATTTTATCCGATAGTTTTAATTTGATATATCGTAACATCGATATTAAAAATTTGAGGATCTATAACCAATATTTTTTCCAAAAAAAATTAAATAAACAAACCATAATATCTACAAGGACGGCGGTTTCGACAAAAAAAGAAAACTTGAAAGTGGACTAGCGGTGTGCTCCTGTTGCTGCAGTGCCTGCATCCAAGTCAACCGTCCTCTAACAGTTTCAGAAACGGTTTCAGATATTGTTATTTGACTAATTGTGTTTCATTTTCAGTTTCGGTTCAAATTTGTTCTTCATTTTTATTCTTATGGAATGTTTCGTTATTCAAATATTGACCAGCTGGTGTCTACAGCAAACAAGATATTTATGAAGGCTCCCAATCACGTAAATGTTTTTAAAGAAATATATCCTGACTTAAATTTACCACCGGAACCAGTTGTAACAAGATGGAGGGAGGCACCTGGATTGAGGCGGTGGAATATTATTGCGCTAAGTTTGAAAAAACAAAGGGCATCATATCAAGGCTCAGCCCCGATTCTGCCGCTATTGAATAAGCCTGCCTGCTGTTTAATTCGTCTTAAAGACTTGGCATATATAACTAGAATCATCCAAATAGAGACTAAAAATATTGGTCTAGTTGAAAATTTGAAGGTGGTAAACGAAGCAATCGAGCTTCGTGATCTACCCTGAAGGGGAGCCCATAAGACAGAAGACTGAAGATGTCATAAAAAAAAACGGCCTAAATATAATGAAGAGTATAGCTGATGTTCTCCATGATAAAAACAAAGAAGGTGTAGGAGAACTCACCGAATTAGATGCTTAGAAAATTTCCTCATTTAAGTGTATTCCCATCATTTTAGTCGACGTAGAAACGCCATTTATCCGATACAAAGCAATTCTGAGGGACACCCGGCGGATGTTTTTCTTAGAAAATCTAAAGATTTCACCTTTATTTGGTGAATACTGAAACTTGAGTAATTTTAAGTTTTTAGTTGTTTTTATTTAATTTTATTTTCATTGTTCCTTAATTTTAATAATTTTGTTCTATATATATTTTTAAAATACATTTTAAATGTAATAAAATACATATTTACATACCAGTAATATTTTGTTGGTATATTTATAATATTTTGTAACATATTTCACATTTTTTACGTATATTTTTAAATATTTCTGAAATCATAACCAAACATGTATGTACACATTTTGTATTTTTTACCACATAAAAATCCTTATCCTACTAATCACTTATACATAGGATTGACACATTCGCCATGAGGACCCCGAATCAGTTCCATCACCCACGTGCGGAAGATAAAGTAGGGTCCTATGCGCATCTTTCTCGCCGCGACACTGTTGAATGAACCAGCGCTGAGCAAGAGCGCTGAAGCCGCAAACATACCTTTAGGCTTCCTTCCATTGACTGTTATTCCCTATCCCTACTGAAGTAACTGGAATGGGAGCAGTGATGCCGGGCGTCCAGAGGCCACAATTGGAGGGCGCCAAAAAAAAAAAAAAAAAAAAAAAAAAAACTGGACAGATTAAAGGGAAGATTAAAATTTGTTTATCAAGATTAATGATAATGATAATAGCCTTTATTTGCGCCTCTCAGATATTTACAATATCGCCGAAAAACAAAAACAAAGATATAATTGTTATTCGAATATATCTAATTTGTCAAACAAATTAAATTTATTATCGGTAAATATCAAGGACAACCAATCAAATCAAAATAAATATCTTTAATAAGGACTGTTAAAATCTTATTTTTAAATATTTCACAAAGAGCAGAGTAGCTCACTGTGTTACCATGTTCTCGGTCCCGTGTTCGAGATCGGCTGTGGTAGATAATTATTTATTCTGTTATTAGCCATGGATCGACCCTGGGAATCACCCAGCATCTATAAAGTGAGTACCCTTAATTGGGAGGAAAACCTGACGGTTGAGGGTGATCTCGGTCAAATCACCTCCTTGCACTACCGTTGGCTTCGAAATAGTACGGTCCTTTCCAAGTACTGAACCCAAGACCCTTCATGGGTTGTAGTGGTACAGGCAAAAAAAAAATATATATTTCACAAGTATGGAGGTTTGTTGATAGTATTTTTAATTTATTTATTTTTATTTTCCTGCACTATGTACAGTGTCTTATAAAACAGAATAATGCCTACGGCTCCTTTCATTCTAAATTTAAATTTATAGCCATAAACCCACTGACCTACAAACATTTAATCTCATATAATCTTTATTGCTCTATTGCTTGATTCATCTCAACAAATAATATGATTTTATTACTTATAATATAATATTATTATATTTTCCTTTTATTGATTTTAATTTTTTATTTAATTATTAATTTTTAATCAATCCAATAATGCTCTAGTATGCCCATAGTGAATAACAATAATAATAATCTCATTGTCATGTTAATAATAGTAAACTAGCAAAATGAATAAATAAATTGTCATTTCGTAAGACATAATAATAAAAAAGAAAGATTATTACTAATTATTTAGATCAAATTCTTTTCAATAGGCACCTAGGATTATAGGGTGACAGAAATTTAATATCTTGTTCAAAAGCAAGCACACCTATGGTTAATATTTTAATATTTATTATTAGATGATATATCTGAAATATGCCTAAGAGAGCTTGGAATTACTATTATTATTTAAATTGATTTATTCAATTTACTCCTAAATTCGCGGGGGCAGACTCTGAAAAGTAATTCATGAGCTAAGAACTAAAAAAAAAAAGAGAACAAAAGGCTTATTGGCTGCCTTTTACTTTCGAACCAGTAGAATTGAACATTTGTTTGATCCCCGAAGCTAAAGCGCACTTCGTCACGGAGAACAAAATCTTTCTTACAAAGCCGATTCGTTACGAATGCAGCCGACCGTCATAGCCAGGAGCCAATTAGACAGCATCTGAAAAGCAATCAACAAAATCAACTCAGTATAAAATTGCTTTACTAATAACCAGGGGACGACAGCATTCTGTTCATGATGAAGCCGCGATGATATTTCCGATGCATATTCATCAAAGCACCCTTTTCACCACCATATCCCGTTATTAGCTTACCCTTAGCAGGCTAATACTATTAAGTTTACATCATGGAAATTCTTTTATTATTACTGAATCACTGACTACCGCTGTATTTTTCTCCCCGTTTCTTTTCTCTGAAACGTAATTGTCAATCGAAACACGAAAAATGAAGGAGTTGAGCGACGAATGTTATTATGTGCACATAATAATGCATAGACATAGAGGTAAAGTTCTACAAAGACATATCACAGGACGATAATGACGGAAGTAGCATCCGCTGCCTGAACGCAATCCTAACCAAACGCAAAATTCTTATATTGGAAATTGTAACTTCTCAACTTTTGACATTTACAGTGACGAAAAGAGCCGAGATCCCTCAGTCGAATCATGGCTGATATAACATAATAAGTAATTAGGGATTGATAAATTATTTGCCATTTCTATAATTTTGTTTTTATTGAAAACTAGTTTCAAATGTTATACGTTCATATTCAGTTCTAAAAACACACAAAAATTCAAAATAAGCAATTCAAACTTTCAATACGCAATTTTTGTGTGTTTTTAGAACTGAAGATGAATGTATAACATTTGAAACTAGTTTCCAATAAAAACAAGTTTCCAATTATAGAAGTGGCAAATAATTTATCAATCCCTAATTAGATTGATCCTTCTATACTATCATGCGTACGTCAACTGAAAATAATAAGTAATTGCGTACCGCTGTCGGACTCGAGTAGAAAATTCTGTGAAACACTGTGTAAAAGATCATTTCTAACTGATTTAAGTTATCTTAATTTGTATTATGTTTCATTTGCATTTACCTATTAATTTTGTCTAATAGCTTGAATTAATCACTTAACTTTATTTATATTTAGTTTTCTTTGATGTGACAATTCTCTTATAACATACATATATTTAATGAATATTTTTACTATTTTGTTTTATTTGTTGGCTTATAAGGCTTTCTTCTTATTCCTCTTCTTGTTTTATTCTATATCAATCTTTGGTTTGTATAATTTCCAATATAATTCAACAACATTCAACTAAATATGTAAAAGTATATGGAATAGATAAACTTTTGTAAAGTAACTCCTCATACATAAGATTATTATGTGCGTACATAGATTTCAGTATGTTTCTATCAAATTTAGTTTCAGTTTAACATAAATGATAATTTAAGTAATAGTTACATTAGCACTGTAATGCTTGACTTAATGTCTTACTTTATTGGGTCCCCCATTGCTAAACTCTGCAACCTTCCAGCTTCATTGTGTTGCCTTCTACTCTGATGCAGGTAATTATTTAACTCGGAATACACCTTTTTGAAGAAACAATAGACACGATTTTTTTTCGGTACCTAGAGCTTCTTAATTTTTTTCTGCCGCATCTTTAGACATTAAACGCACTTAACGCATCATTTTTTTAATATTTCGGGTTTGTGCACCGCTGACGGCTTTGCTCGTTGGCTGCTATGCCTTCGAAACGAATTCCATTGGTCGGTAATATGATGTTGTATTTAATCTTTTACCATAATTATTAATATAAAAACTGAAATTTTATATGAAAATATTACAAAAGCAGCTAGTTTCACAGGTTTGAAAATATACTACTTTTTAACAGAAATTACTCATGTATTACTCAAGCTTATTTTAAAACCATGTCATTTGGCTTCATATCATTTAGCTTTTAATAAATGAAACGAAATCTCAAAATTATGAAATTTGATGGTTGTGCGGTATAAGTAACATTAAAAATCCAATGGAGAACATCACGTGCTATTGACGAGTGGTATCAATTATTTATTATGATTATGATATTTAATAGTTAAATATACGAAAGAATGGAAATGAATATGTAATCCGTTAATTATATATAATAAAAACTATTCAATCCTCTCCCTCGCTAAACTCATCAACGAACGAAATCGAAAGCAGTTTGAACATCAATCGGAGGCGACAACCGTTATTGAATTAAGATATAATTATGTTAATATCGCTATCAACAATCCCGGAATAATAAATCCAACGAGCCTCTCCTACGCCCACTACGATACCGTACGTGCACTGACCCCGAACCTAATGCTCGATGGAGGGCACGAATAAAAAGAAATATAATAGCCTATAGAGGACAGCAAGAAAAGAAAAAGGAAATAGAAAATGAGCGGGTGAAGGATGGTAGAGTGTAGGTGTAATGGAATGGGCCCGTTTAATGAGAACATAGCGTCCCTCGTCGTACAATAGGGTTCCAAGGGGTGGGAGGTATGAGGCACATGTAAAGAATGTCTTACATTAAACTCTATTTTTTTTAATGCAGTTTCGATCTGAAGATTATCGCAATAAAGTACTTAACAAAATTTTGGACCGGTTTATCTAATACGGTATTCCAAGCATTTTTTATTCTGTTAAGAATGAATTGCCAACGATGTAAGTTTAAAAAGAACTGAAGCAAAATCGGCTAGTGAATTAATTGATAAGAGACCATACCGTATCAGAGCCAGCCATTTGCAATTAATCTCATACCTTTGAACATTTAGATCATTCTCAAATAAACGGCCACTTTGGCTGTCCTGAGGTTTCTAGTAGCTCATTATTTTTCCTTTTTTCGTTTTTTTTTTTTTAAACGCTCAATCAGTATTCAGTTCGTTTTAAAACAGAGTATGTTTGGAGAAATATAATGTTTCAATATAAATTGTTTGTAAATAAATTTCATGTGAAAAGTTCGCGCGAGTTACATTCTGCTCGAAATGAGTTTCGAAAATAGTTATAATAAAAAAAATATTTGTTTATTAACATACTGATATACTAGTCCTATTAGCAACTGATAAACTAGCAACTATTCTCTTACTTGGTTATAACACAAAAGAAAAAATGGAAAAATCAAGAGAAACTTTTTTTGAACTCTCGTGACAAAAGGGTTTTCTATTTTTTAAAGTACCTTCCTAAAAAATTGAAAACTCGTAAACCAAGTTTGACATTGAAATAACATTTAAAAAGGGCTCAAGACTACTTTCCATGAACGTGAATATATATTTTTTTCCTCAGATTTCGAAAGTGACAGTTTATTTGAGAATGACTCCATTTGCTGAAGTTTGCTGTTTATGACTCTCGCAGGATGTAAATTCTCAAGTAGTAGAAAGAAGGACTATTTATAAATAAAATTTTGTGACCTTTTCGAAATTTCGTTGACCTTTATTGCAGTATAGTTGTTGTAAACGTAAATATTCGTGTACTTTCCATCATAATCGGTGATACACAACAGTATATCTACAACTTTGCTTAATTACTCATCTTAGTTTATTTAAAAAAATAATAATAAGTCTATGCTAAGTTGATTAGGCCTAGAAAAATTTGATTAAAAGTTATGTGAAATCATCTCCAAATTATAATTTCCAATCAAGTAAAAATAACTTTTTCAAAATTTATTTCATTTTTGTAATTCAAGAAAATTAGAATAACCGATTATAGTGTACCTTGCGTGACAAGGTTTTCTATTCAACGCTCATTTTGTATAAGCTGAAGTTTTCACTGTAAATTTTACCATAAATAAATTTTCTTGGAAACCACAGAAATAAAAATTAAAGAAACCTTTCCTCTCATTCTCATTACAAAATGTGCATATGCTTTCCGGTCTAAATGAGACTGGTGTATTTAATGCTAGCTGTTCTAGTTTGATTATAGGTTTTATGAATAATTATGCTAACTTCTGTTTGAAATTAACATATTGATTCATAAAATGTATTATTCAAACTAGAGCAGCTAACATTAAACATATCAGCCTCAATTAGATCAGACAGTATACTACGATATACCAAATATATATATATATATATAATATTTTAAAAAATTACTTTGAAACAAAAAATTCTTACTTCTTACTTTACGGATTTATGCTTTTAAAAGGAGATGGAACTTCTTCTAAATTCTAAATTCTTCTTAAGATTAACGAAAAATAATGCGCCAACAAAACTTAAAATCTGCGATAGGTACATTAAAAGTAAAAACTACTTTAGAAATTATTAAGATGATGGTCGAATAAACAGTAAGGCATGTGCACCGACGTTTCAGCCTGAGCTGTAGTCCTTCTTCAGGACTAATAAAATACGATACTAGAATAATATAATATATGAGAAGAACATAACGGAGGAACATTAACATAACTAAAATAGAATATATAAACATAAAAATGTAAACATTAAGTAGTTATTGTTATTAATATGGATTTATTGTATAACAGACTACTATGAAGATGGGTTTTAGAAAAAAATGATGATGGGATATCATTCAAACATGTTGTCTTATAAATTTTAAGTTTTACTCCTATCCTATTTGCAAACTATATTCTTCTTATGAGTTTCTGTTCTTACACCATGTGGTCATGAACATATTCGAGATACATTGACCAGTCCAACTCTTCCATAAGGAGCGGTGCGTACAATCCACTGGTAGCGGTAATAGCGAGGCAGCCAATCTGTGGTTCCATTAAGGCGAGGTGATTGTCTGCTCTGTGGTCGGATATTTATGTCAGAGTCAAGTTTGCGGCCCTAACTGCCGCCCTCCATCTACTGATGAAGTCTGCCCGTCTCTCCAGCCACGTGGGCCTTCTGAGTTCTGACCAATGACACTCTCTGGCCATCTCGAGATTGAAGGAGGAACTTTTCTTGGTCCTCTGTAAGTGGGCTCAAGAGATTTCAAGATAAGTCAATATGAAATTAAATCGTATCTTACAGAATATCACTTTCTCAACATCTTGAAGTAGACGATTTATAATAATCCGTTAATTTTTTTATTTTATTTTTATTTTGAGATGTCAAATTGACTAATAAAATTTTGAGATCTCAAAGAAGAACATTTAAAAAAAGTGTATTTCGTCAATGGTGAAGTTTATATGCTCATATATGATTACTGACTTACTGAATCTTCTTCGATAAAACTTTAGCGGAATGCATGTTTTGGTTTAGAAAAGAGAAAGTAAGTTTCCCGATGGAAGGCATATGTAGACAGAGTACAATCTGCTGCTCGACGATACTTCGAGTAAATCAAAACCGATCATCGTTTTTGTGGTCTCAAAGAGAAGAAAATGCGTATTTTAGATATGCGTACAAGCTCTATGAGCCAAGACGAAAATAAAAAAACAAACTCTTTTACCAAACAGCCCCATTGATAATTCCACTCAACTTCGGTTTTGATATTTTAGAGCATTCCATCGTTAATCACAGCCATCTTCACACTCAGCCTCATTTTTTTAATGTACCCCGTGTCTTACAAAACAACTAAAAAAATAAATGAGGAAAGTGAACCGAAATCGTTTCTGTTTGTAGTTGAGTAAATAACACATAAATAAACGAAAATAGATTTCGAGTAGGCAAAGCCATAACCATTCACAACCAAACGATTGAATATGAAGGAATGAGGTCGTCCGGGAGACGGTCAAAATGATACGACATTCCAATCGTTTTGACCGCGAAAGAAGTCGGGACCGACGAAAGAAGTTACGATGATAAGTTACATACCAGCCACTCGTGACTTATAACTGCTCGCTGGAAGATCAACTCCCACTAGAATGTGTCCACCAACAGCTCACCTTCCAATTATAACGGGTAAAGTGTAAATTTCACAAAAAAAAATTAGAAGAAACAATATAATCAATTATCAAGACTTTGCAAGATTCAATAAGAGTTTTTAGCACTTAATAGGACAGAAGTACTTTTACTCAAATTAAAATAAAAATAAAAATATTTGAACAGTTTTAGGGACTTAAATTGAGTAAGCAAACAATTATCATATGCTTATAAAAATTTTATACTAGCAGATATGAGGTGTGTCCAATTTGTCCCACTGTTCTCTAAGTGATAATTTTTTTTACTGGATCCCTAAACTAATTAATGTTGTTACAGGTAATTTCAAGAAGAAAAAACGAAAAATTATTAACGTGGGCAAATTATTAAATTACAATATTATTATGAGAGAAAAAAAAAATTAAAAGTACATTTTGAGATCAAAAACCTCTGCAAAGTAGCCCAGTAAACCTTCCTAAACATTTCTATATAAAAGAAATCCAAATTTAATGTTTAATTGTTTATCACAACATATTTCGAAAAATTACACACACCAAAAAATAATAGTCCAATATGTACATGCGCGATCAAAAATATGATTCAAAAAACGGAATCAGAACCCTCGATTACCTAATAAACGATACATATTGTTGAAGAAAACTTCAACAATAACAGAAAATTGAAATAAGTAGGTGCTATGACATATCCGATATTAAATTCTGAATAAGCCCCTTTGCACACTTACCCGTTTTTTGGCAGGCAGTCGGTTTTTCATACCAGGTGTTACGGTAATTGGCGCCAGACAAAAACTTGATAATTGTGCAAACTTAAAAACCTACTTCCTCCAATTTTGAGCTTAATCGGACGAACCGTTTTCGAAATATAGATGTGCCAAGGAAAATTGGTTTTCGCATGCGTAAGCGAAATTGGTGGATAAAATTTCATAAAATTAACATTGAACCATTTTAACCCTAATAATTAGCTACCTTCTGATTTTGAGCCAAATCGGAAGACCCGTTTTCGAAATATAAATGTGTAAAGGAAACTTTTCGCGCAAGCATAATAATGGGTGGAGCTTGATAAAATTTATGTTAAACCATTTAGGTACCGACCTGCACAATCCATGAAAATTTCGATGCAGAAGACATTACATTTTTTTAATTTCTGCATGAACATGGCTTCTCTATATCTTAGGTAGAGAGAAAACAAAATTATAAGATAATAATAAAAGTAAACATGCATATTGAACGTTAATTCTAGTGTGCTCATGACATAAATATAACCAAATAAAAAAAAGAGAAAAATATATAGTTTAAAAAAAAATTGAGGTTAGACTGATCAACCGAATGAATTAAAAAGATATCCTTAAATTTATTATTTAAAAAACAATTGTTAATAATTTTAAAAAATGAGTTAAAATGAAATCAAACATTTCAACAGAGATTTTGAAGAAAAAAATATTAGAATAGGTGCGAAGGGTACTAGTTACTAATGGATATAAGAATTTTCATAATCTTCTGCAACCACGATTTTTTTATTTTAATGAAATCTTAACTATTGCAATTTATTTCATTTTTGTTCCTCTAACCCAATGCAGTGGTACAAGACACTAATACAATATACAATATACAAATCAATAAACGTTTAATATTCATATGCTATATACTGTTATTGCATTAACGTATTAAACAGTCACTATATTATTTATTTAAACTACTTTGAATGAGAAGATACATATTAAACATAAAAGCATATTATTATAGATGAAACGATTAATAATTTATTTGGGCCCATTGAAGGGCTGATATGCTATCCCTTAGGGCTCGCGACTTATCGACAGACATGTGGCTATACCTGCTGTAATGGGGTATCGATCTGGCTAAAAAATGGTCTGACTAACCTTCACACCTCGAATCATCTCTCTCATCTACAGGAATAATGCAGACTCACAATTATCCGCTATTAAAATATTTAAGCTCCATAAAATCTAAATAAAAGTTATAGCAGTAGATACGAAAAATACGGACTAAGTACGCCATAGTACGAGCGAAACTTGTAATAATAATAAAAATTTATTTAGAGGCTAAAATTAAAATCTTTTAACCACACACAAAAAATTATATGATGAATATTAGTGAATGGAAGATTATGTTTTAACCTTGTAAAAGGATAGAGAAAAAAAAAGCCTTTCCAGTTTTAATATTTATATAGCCACCCATAACCTTGTTCCTGATGATGGGGAAGAACACCGAAAGATTGATTAATTGTTAATATTATCTCCATAAATATTAAAACTGGGAAGAATTTCCTTTGACTATCCTATTACAAGGTTAATAAAATATAAAATGATTTCATTACAAAAATAAGTTAACGTACTCGGTTCTTCCTATGTTCTCCATGATTTATTGTGTTAATTTTTAAGCTGATTTATTTTTGTATGCTGTGATTATTTTATGAAAGTAAGGAAAGGTCTATCATTTGACATACTGTTCGTATGGGTTAAGAATAAATGTTTCGGGATATAAATTGCTACTTCAGAGCAGACTTCTCAAGCTACTTAGCTTAACCTCGAAAATTAAATTTTATTAGAGAGGGTTTATTATTATAATTTTTTTATGAATGTATAAACAAAATTTTTGACTTTCTAGGTTAGTCCTTAATTTGGCAGAATATTTTTGTGATTTTTTAAAAAAAATATATATATTCTTTACAAATATTTTAAAAACTGAATATTTTTTACAAAACATTTATTAAAAAGATGGATATCTCTAAACTTGGTAGAAATTTTGAATTATAGAACTGTATCAGGAGAATCAGAGAAGAAACGGAAAACCGTTTATTACAGTTAGAGATAAGCTACTTCTGCACAAAATCTGGAATATTGTCTGAACTATCTTGAGTTATAAAAAAAAAAGAAAAGAAAAGCCGAATTAGGAGATATGATAGTTCTGCTCTGAAGCAACGAAATGTCGAACTAGAAATATGGTCGAAATGATTTAATTGTAAATGATAAAGAGAAGAAAACAGATCGGTACCTATAATTAAGAAAGATGAAAACATATTATAACTGCATATTGTTTCCGAGGACGCCTTAAAATTCAAAAATCAAAAGTTTATAATAAACTTGATGGATATTTGGGATAGATATCGTAAATTGGAGAATAAGGTATTGCTTCAGAATTAAGATTAATAGATATCGCTATGCCATCTAAATGAAACACGGAATCTTACTTTTCCTTAAAAAAGCACTCGTAAGCCAATACTTTATTAAATATGAATCATTTTTATAGGGCAGATAATGGAGTATTCTTTTCCCAAATGGCGCAGCTATTATATCAATATTATTGTTGAAAAGGATGACATTAAGGGGGTGCCTGGGGGTTAATTTCGCAACTTGGAAGAGTGGGATCAGTTCTTTATTAGGGTCGCTGCCCCTTCTTGAGCCGAAGAAATGAGGGGGAAAAACTAAGAAGGGCCTAAAACACGACTGTTCCATTTACGATATGAGCGACTCCCGAGGGCAGGGTACTGTCGTGTCTGCCTTGGACTGATACAGTCGCCTCCTCGTCTGCCCCGTTGACATCAATCTCAACCCTACTCTTCGATCCCTTAATAATCTTAAAAGCCTCCCTCAAGTGCCCGGTATGGATAGACCAATGTTTTCGGGCAGTTTTCTCAAGGTTTCATAACTCACAGCCCGCCTAATCCGACAGCCATCCTCGCTTTCATCCGCTCTGACGCAATTCGTTGGGTAAACAGAATCAGAAAGGGAGGCGCTTCACTGTGCAGGGACTAATATATTTTTCCTCCTTATAGTTCTGCATTTAGCAAAAACTATATTTTTAAGCCACTTTTTTTTATATTAAAACTGTAACAATTAAGAAAAGCCACACAGGTTTTCGATTTCGAATGATTCCTTAAGAACTTGAATATAATTTGATTATATACCATTCAGACCGTAAATAAAAATTGATGCTTGACTGTTATGATGATTTCAAATAATAATTTTTCGGGAATCAGATGAAATTACAATGTGCCAGCCAATAGCATACATAACTGGGCGGTTGCCAATGAGCCAGATCCTCAGTACAATTGCGTATGCAGAGGAGAAGGATCAAGGAAATATATTCCACCTCGAAATGTTCGAAACAATATAATTTTCATACCAACATAAGATCTGTGTTTTGAGTAATATTTTTGGTAATTTCAGCAGTAGTTTTTGATCCAATTTTCATGCTTATCCTTGGGCCAAATTTGGCGATTATAGACATTTGGATGATTATTCGCCTTCTTCTTATTAAATACCCCCTCGAAAAAAAAAAAAAATATCTCCAGAAAAAATATCTGCGTACGCCTCTGCCTAGGTAGATTTTAGGTAATGAACCCTTAAATCACCACCTACCTTTAATCATTATTACTATCATATACGTACTGATGATGGAAGCTACTCCATTAATATGTGCATATCAATACCTGTGCACCCAACAAGTTCCACTACACATTATCCTAATTCTTATTTTCATTCCTTTCATTGTACTTCATTATCGTATAAATATTACGTAATTGTGTCTGAAATTTGAGATTTTATTTCATTTTTTAAAATTTGTATTGCCTTTTGCACTTCATGGTTAATAATAATAATTTGCTTCAGCATACTTAGGTCGTGTTTTTCTCGAGGTTCTAATTCCTATGCCTTCCTCTTCGTTGGATTTTTTGTTCCATAATGAGATGAGAAAAAAAAAAAGAAAAGAAAAATAACCTGTATTAAAAACATCTTTAGGCTTTCTCGTAGAATAAATTAGTAAAATGAAATCCTAAGGAGGGGGCTTATGATTCAGCTCACGTTTTCCGGCCCCCGATATCGCTCAAACTCTTCTCATAAATTTCGATCAACTCTTGCAAATTAATGGGAGCCGAAGCGGGCGGACGTGTGATGAAAAACGAGGGATTTGCTAAAAGTTCCAAGTCTGGAAGAGGTTAGAGAAGGAGGTTCTTGGGGCTTAGCTCGGAGGTGGTTGACGGATGGTTGGGCAAACAAAGATGAGAGTGGCCAGGAGCCCCGGATTACAGCAAATGAAAATATTTCCTCCGGGGGCGGGGAGGCTGTGGGGATATTGACCAAGATGCGGATGACACGCTAGGTTATGGTACTGTTATTTGAGGGAGGAACTTTTGTCTCCTGGCTCACTTAAACCAGTTGTTTTACAAGCAATTTGTTGTCCGTCCACGCGCTCGGAATAGTGATCAGCTCGCTCTATTCCAGTTTGTCTCTGTTTTCTGACAACATTTTCCTCTTTCTTTTAATATCCTTTGTCTTCCCGTTACCACCACTCTCAGTGTGGAGACTATGATCTAGCTAGCTGATCAAAATTTGGGAACCGTCTTATCTTACATGAAAAATCACGCTGATCACGAACATACCTCACATAATGTGAAGGAAATGAGTCCTAAGGATTTTTCGCCCAAAAAACATAAAATTAACTAATTAGTTAAGTTATATATATATATATATATATATATATATATATATATATATATATATATAAAACTTAACTAATTAGTTAATTTTATGTTTTTTGGGCGAAAAATCCTTAGGACTCATTTCCTATATATATATAGGAATATATATAAGTATATTTTTTGTTTCATACTCATTCCTTTAGAAAAAAACGATTTTCATTTTTTGTTTGTCTTTCGAAGTTGCCATATTTATGCATATATATAGTAACGGGTTCTTAATATTATGTTATATATTATCAGGACTATAACTATGTAGTATTGTAATTAATAAATTAACTTATGTTAAGAATGCTCCAATTAACTTACGCAGGGAAGTGAAATTCATTATCAAATATTCGTTTATCTGTACTTTTAGAAAATTTATTCGCAACGGATCCGTATTCATATAAACATAAAAATGTACGCTCATTTTTTTCCTCTTTGCTCATTCTGATTTCAAACTAGACTCGTAATCGAGTTGGTAAAGCTAATAAAAATCAAGTTTAGATTGATTCTCTACCATTGTGCTTCCATTCATAATTTGGAATTTTGTCCAGCTAGGTCGGTCTCTGAAAAGACAATACATTTTACTGGTGTACTGTGGTTCCTATATAATTATATGTTCATTGATTTTCATACTTTTTTTTTTAAGTTACACTTTAAAGGAAGGAAAAACTATTACTTGAATATTAAAGTGTTTTTAATTAATGATGTGCATTGTTGATTTATAAAATAATATTTACATATTAGTTCTAATGGCTCAAGGACAAAGTACGCGATCTGCACTGTACATGCTGCACAGAAGGCGATTTATAGCAGCGAACCAGTCTTGATCGAGTCCGGCAGATAATACTTAATTCTTGACCCTTAATATGTTGTAGTGGTACAGTTTTTTGTTACTTTATGCAATGCGAACTTGTACTTGTTTTGATTCTTACCATGTATTAAGAAAGTTACGTTTTCTGCAAAGTTCATTTATTTACTAGGCTGTTAAAAAGTCTTTGTACATAGAATAAGTTTTATTTAAATTGCAGTATAAAATCTACATAATAAAATTATTCTTCAAAATATAGGCCTTATCAAAATATAATGACCAAGGCGGAAAACGCCTCACATCCTGATTTGACATCCCTGTTTTTGAAGTGCCAGCCTTTCAAGAAAAAGGCCATATAAACAGTGCCATGTCAGGACTGGTGAGGTAAGATGCTAACACTCTCCATTTCTGAGAATCTTTTTTTGATTAAGAGTGAACAATGGGCAGGAGCATTGTCTTGCTGAAACTTCACTTTAATATGATTGACCAAAGCAGGGGACTCCACTTTTAAAATTCTATATGCTCTTTAGAGTTCTTCACAGTAAACCTAAACGCCCGTAGCTCTGCCAACTGGAACCAGTTCAAAGTGTAAAACATCTTCGTAATTCCACCAAACACAGAGCGTTACTTTGAAGGCCGTTGTTCCCCGAATTGAACCGCCTGAACCAAAAATTTACTATGGTACGATGCACATTTTCACCTTCCACCCTACAAATTTCCACAGCAGCTTTCTTCGCATTTAGTCCTTTTTTGCAGTAGTGCCTCAAAAGATCACTAATGACAATTTTTTCTTCATGCATTATCAGCGAAATTTATAAAATGTAACTAAAGTTAGAGACAATTGGTATACATAATTCAAAACAGGATAAGTCATAGTAAACAACGATATATACATTTTTCACATCAGTGTTGAATATGGATTCAATTGGAGATTTTATTGTCAGCAATGAATTAATGCACAAAGACTTTTGTAACAACCTAGATAAAATAATATTTATATTAATACTATATTATCTCTAGCTTTAGGATTGTTGAAGAGATTGACTAATCCAATTTGCAATGACTTTCACTGTGTGAGCCGCATTTTTCTGGGTACGGAGTTATAAAAAACAAATAACCTGTTGTAAATTTTCAATAATAGAATTAGTGCAATGATGAATTGGATAGCTTCTTTAGCAGCACCGTTCAAAACTGGAGTCCCGCAGTGAAGGCATAATAACATATTTATGTACTTTAAGAATTAATGGCATTCCACAACAGCAGAGCACGTAGGTAGGTAGCAGCATTAGTAAATGAAATGATCATCTTACATAAACATCATGACCCATCACGTTGAAGATGATTGATTATTTCATAAAATTATTTTGTATCTCCTTCATACTCAACGACTAATTAGTCAATACATAAAAAGACTATTCAAAATTGAGTAAATATCGTATAGCCACACGATCTCACTTTTATTTTAATTTTCGTGTAATTATAGATTGGTTTCGATTCCTGAAATTCAAATCCAGTTTTTATTACTTTTCTTTTTTAATTGTTCATATTTCCAAACGAGGCCTTCTGAAACTCACCATTAAGACTCGAAAATAATTATTTTCTAGTCATAAACCTTTTTTAAAACAGAGTGCCTTTTGTGGTCACTGTATCTTCGTGGATAAATTTAGTGATTAAAATTTACTCCCGGCTAACAATTGCAGATGAAATTTTCTTGCTTCGTTCTTAATATTCTTTACTTTCTTTTATTTATTATTAAGTTCAACAATATTACAATTACAAACGTGTAATTGCCATTATAATTACAAACGTGAGGGACATCTTTTAAGGATAATTGGGACAAATTTGAGTATAATGGCAAAGAAATATTCACCTACTTTTCCATTCACTTATTTGTTCGCAATTTTTTTCCCATTTCTCTCATGTAAACTTGCGCAGGAAACTATTAAAGAACTAACAATTTTCAGCTTTAAAAAAAGAAAATTTTGATTTCACTGATAATATTAAATAATTAGCTTGTCAGAACTCGATCCACTAAGTTTAAGGTGATTAGTTATAATTAGTTAAGAGTTATTAAAGTGGTTATTAAGAGCAGCCAAATAACATACACATATACTATATGTGTGATTTTCAGGAAAAGGATCATTTTCAGTGACGAATTTAAAAAAAAAGTTGAGATCTCCTAAAAATTCCAAACAATGTGGACATGTTCGACCATCGACTAAGGGAATAAACTATATTTTTGAGGCCAAAATCACTTTTTATAATAATAAATCTTAACAAACAAATTTAAAGAAAATACTTCACAAAAACTTGAAAAAAATAACTAAAAATATCTGATGTGGACACTGCATGATTTCCTTGTACGCCTTTTAAACTATAAATCGGTGGCTCAAAAAGTGATCCTGAACTTGGTTAGTAGTTTCCTAAGATAGCAGTATTTAAAAAGCGACAATCGGTTTCGCGATGGCCATCTATTGACACACATACACACGCATACCGGCAAACACTCAAATACACACATACATAATTATAAAAATGTTAAAAACAGTTATTACGGACCTCACGTCATTATCCACGAAAATCTCGACTTGTGATTTTTATCACAAATCCCATTATTAACTTCTAAGAAACAGTTTCAGATAATTACAATATGCGATTACGATACTTTCTCTAGTGCGTACAAGAAAGTAAAATCATAGGGAGAGGTGTTGACCTTGAGATAACATTGACAATATTGGTTACCTCAAATCCATGGTTGGCAAGCTCTTGTTTTATAGTTGCTGCAGGTGTAGCATAGTGCAAACGTTTTGGGATCACTTTGGAGTTTTTATCTAATGTAAGCTGATATGTGTGGAAGTCGGCATTCCCTCTTCCTCCTGCGTATATCTCGGCTTTTTCAGGATGCACCGTAACTTTTCTCATTGAGGTTTTCGGTCTGAAGCCATTATGACCTTGTCTTAACGAAGGAATGAAACAAGTGCTGTATATTATTTTACATCGCTTAGATAAATAGGTGAGAATTAAGCATTAACAGGTTGCTTATTTGCTGTCTGAGTCGTCTATTAGGTTTGATAAGGGCCCGGATCTGTTTTGAGTACTAATGGTATCATTAACCTTTAGATGCTATCGTGAGGTCTCTTTCCGTTATTATATGTCGTTTTCTTTCAGTAGGCAACAAGTTCCCAAGAGATTTCATTGTGTTCCTTTACAACATTAGAACTGTCTCCGTCGCTAGATAAAGCATTGAAAATCGGCTTTTTCTACATATATTATTCTCCTGCTGCAGACTTGTTCAGCTCATTAATGGAGAGGAAAAAAAGTATTTTACTCTTAGTTTTAATACTTGAAACAAGTAATAAAATTGTTAAATTAGAGCGGGTAAAAAATAGTGTTTGTAACCTTTATCACTGAACCATATGACCTCTGTAATTAATTTAAATGTAATTTTTGATGTTATTTAATTATGACCTTCAATTAAATTCCTCTTCTGACTCACCAATATTAACCAAAATCCGGTATATTGTTTATATTAATATAGAAATCTTATTTACCAAATTTGAGATGTTTTACATTATATTTTAGTATAATTATTGATAAAAGTTTATTATGACCTTCAAGTAAAGTACAACTTCCGGTTTGCCAATATAGACCAAAATCCAGTATGGTATTGAAATCAAGACACAAATCAGAAATACCAAATTTGAGAAGTTTTGCATTAGATTTTAATATAATTTTTGATGGAAATCAGTTATGACCTACAAGTAAAGTACCACTTTCAGTGATTATGTAGTGACCAAAAAGATTTTACATCAATCCGAAATACAAAATATAAACTTTCTACGGCTAACCGTTTTCGAGTTACGATACGATGGAACGTACGTACGTACGTTTTTAGTTCCTTTACTGCGTACAAGGAAATAAAAAGGATTTCAAATATTTTAATGTTATTTGATGAGGTTTAGAATCAGTTACTACCGTAGTTGTCAGTTCCATGGACCCATTGTCCAAGAATCATGATACTTCCAAGGAACGGACAACTCTGACTTTGAAATCGAATAATTAGTATTTAAAATACCTGATGAAAAACAACCATGTTCAGCCCAAAGAATGGAATAGTTACCCGTTCGTCCCCTTGATGGATGCTGAAAGAGCATTTTTCATTCAACCACAAGCTGTACTTAATTTTTGTATAAAAAGTTCATGAAGCTCAAATATAAACACAAATTTGTTGTGATTAATGGATTAGCCCTTATTACTCTCCATTACACTCCAGTAGCGTTTAAACTGGAACAGAAAACATATTACTAACTTATTGTATATTTTGAAACCAAGAATTGAGCATTGAAATCTGAAAACATGAATGGATGAATTATACCCATGGTATATGACTTTTTCCTGATACATTAAAATTTTCTTGAGAAACATTCATATTAAGTTGCTAACATTTAAAATTTCTACTTGACAAGCATAAAATTTGATATGAGGCAATAAGAAATGTATTCCTCGGTCCATGTAGAAGCCTAATCGTTCTAGAGAGCTTCCTATAGACCCTCAGTTTATTTGCTGAGGTAACTAAGAGTTGATAAAATGTGATCTACCCCTAAGAGTGAGAAACATCAACAATAATATTGATTTAACGCACCTTATTCCCCCACGTGTTCAACGCTTTTTCTTTATATAGCTAAGATGAAGATTTACACCCCCTCCCTTTGTGTAGCCGGAGATCTGTTATGATCTTTAGCCTTTTCTAGGGGCATCAGAGGAATGTGACTGGAATTTCTTATTATGAAGAGGCTGATATAGGGAAGTGAGCGTCCTTCTATCCCAGAGAGCTATCCCAAAGAAATTAATTTTTTCAATATTAAAAAATAACTCAATAAGTCTTTTAGTAATAATGAAAAATCTAAATTTTAAAAATTTAATTTTCTGTGTAGCCTAAATAGGATTATATTGCTACTTTTATCACATTTTTCTCCTTAAATAGATTATTAAGTTTTTTCAATAATCATTCTTTATAATTTTACTAACATTAAAATGCTACAATTTTTTAAAACAAAACTATAATAAATAGCTGAATTTTTAAAAATACTAAAGTAAGTATTACAGAAAAAAGTTTAACTCACGGTGGTGAAATATCCATGCTATGGTATGCTAACGATTTTTTGTTGTTTGATGAAGATGCGGAAAAAAATTAAATCAAAATATCACAATTTTGATAAAAGCCGGTAATTAATTGAGCCTCGAAATAAATACGGATATACCATGATGCATGGCAGAAGTAGAAACTGTGCTGATTTCGGATATATCTAGATATAACAGGAATTACGTAGAAAATTCGAATGACTGGGGCAGTTAGTGTCTTTTAAGTGTTTAGAGGTGGTTAGAATGGAAATTAATAAGGAAATAAAGGCGGATAATTCTTTTTATTTCTCAGTTATAAAATTACTTTGTTCGCTCCCACTTTCCAAAAACCTGAAAGTTGAAATTTACAAGAATGTTCTTTCGTTTTTTACTCTTCCTATCATTCTTAACGTTTGCGGAACCTGGTCGCTTACGTTAAAAGAAGGACAATCAGGTCTTCGAAATAAAGTATTGCGTAGAATATTTAATGCAAAAAGGATGAATTCACTTGATAATTTAGGCTGCAATACAAAATGGAACTGTACAGAGTAAATAAATTTTCATAATAGTTCAGCGAGGTTTGGAATTTAAATAATGAAAGAATTTCTTAATTAGGTAATTAGGACTGGACCGACGTGTAAGTTTCGGAGGAGTAGACCGAAACCTATGTAGGAGGATTGTGTTAGGCCTTATCTTGCGGATGTAGGTTTTGACGGAACCTTCGGATTCACTAAATCTTTTATTGTTGTTATTGTTTATATCAACTACATTGATCCCAAATATTTCCAATTATAAAATTTAACAGATATACTTTCAAGAATATAATGGAATGTATCTTTTATTTACCGATCCGCTACGATCATCATATCCTTGATTAATAATTAACGATCAATCAGCGTACTATAAATTATAATTATAATCGAATTATATTTCATATAATATCTATTATCTACTTTACTGGTAGAAATACGATAATAAAATGAAATAAAACAAAAATGGAATGGAAAATGTATTTCATTGTTCATGCAATTTTCTTCGCATAGGCGTAAGGATACTTCAAGGAACAATTATTCAAATTTTCATGAGGCAGCCAGACGTAATATGAGGGTTCCAATGAAACTCAATATTACGACGATAATAAATGAAAAAGAAGAAACGAAAAAAGTAGTTTTGGCTTTGTTGATCTTGATGACATCATAACGCCTTGGCGCCTAAACAAGCGTAAAGTCATGGGGATTACAAAAGCGATGTTTCCGAGTCCTTTTCGCATTTATAGCGGAGATGTCATTTTGATGGAGACGGCATAAAAAAATAAACGTGCGTAGTTATTGATGATAACTGTACTCATTCAACGCCAAGAATTTTATTTCTTTTCAGTCAGTACTGAATTATATTATAAGTTTTCTATGCTACTTTTTATAGTAAGTTCAAAAATAATCCTATTTTGATATTCGTATATACAATATTACTGCCAAATTATACGAATGCATATCAACAATGTGTATGTGATTAATGTATATCATTTTGTTTCAGTCAAATCTATTTTATGTAAATAATTATACATTTATTATTGATCGTTTAATAATACTACTTCAATATGACTAAAAGAATATTTCAAAATGATTATTTACCATTGGAGAGCTACCGATGAGTAGCTTCTCACGAAGCCGAATCAATTAATATTTTAATGTACTTATAACTTATAGCCTTGAAGCATCTGGTATTATTGTTAATTTAAACAAAACATTGCTATTAATAATAATCACTATTTAACTATTATATAGATAATGAGAACTATTTAACCATATAGATAATTCACACCCTGATTGTCTACTTCTGCAAAACTACTACCAATTATTTCTTTGTAAATTCTATGTTATTCTAAATCTAGTTATGTCTTATCAATGCCTTTAGAACTGTTCATTATTGATTTTTATTGTGCATAATATATATTATCCCGTTTGTCGTATCCTTTAGGGGAAGGTTGTAGACCTGTGAGACCTTGATTCAATTATCAAGGATATGATTGAGGGTTTGAATACATATTTTGAAGTGCTTATTTAAATAATAAAAGAAATACCCAAGAAAAGGAAACGTACATTAAAATGAAAAACTTTTTTTTTAATTCAGTAATTAAATGATTTTAATAAAAAATAACATTTATTTGTCTAACAAATATTGTGCATATAAATTATTGAAATGTGATAAACAATTCTGCTTGTTTTTTTAGACTTACAATACTGACTCCATATATTTCTTGAACATTGCAGGTAGATTGGTTAATCACACTGAGTAATATCCACAGAAGCCAGTCTTTCTCTGCTTTTTGCAATATCAACACAATAATTTTTTTTGTTTGCAATTTATCATCAGGAACACTTTCTGCGATCAGTTTCCACTCTTGGTTTGGCCTTTACATTAGAGCTAATGAAAAAAAAAGAAGTGGAATACATGTTATTTCACATTCCAATTTTTGATAAGTTCCATGATAACTCCTATCACTATTATTTATACGTTAAAAAAAATATATATATATATATTCAAATATCTTCATTTGAACTTTAAAAAAATTTGATTTATCGTTAACATTTTTTATTTATTTTTTTAAAGAAGCGCAAAACATTTTACCTAGGAAGAAACAAAAGTGGAAAAATTATTTTTAGACTAGGTCTGTTTTGACTTAGGTTACGACTAACGGGTTATGGAAATTCATCTACATATACGCATATGGCTAATGATATATACGTTTAATATGCCATGACAGGATTTTTCTAGTTGTTTGTGTTATGAAGCCATAATAGACTTTTGTCTGAATCCAATGTTGTTTTGTCTTATCAGAATGTAAGTTTTGTTTGGCAGCTCATTAACGTAAATCGCTTTTTACTGTTATGGGCTATCTCTAACATATTTTTAATCTCATTAAAAAATATATTTGTAAGGAAATAATAATAACTGTGGTGAAATCACTGGTTCTCAAACTGTTTTATCTGATGGCACTCATTAATTATTAAACAAAATTCATGGTACAGCTGCTATTATTACTGCTAATATTTATTTATTTTATAATTAAAACAATAAACTATAGAAGTAAATAAAATAGAAACTTAAAAAACAACAACAAAGAACTGTAATTAAAATCCAATATTTATTTTATTATCGTTTTAATTATTATTTGATTTAATTAAATACTCTAATTTTTAATTAAATTATTTAAAAGTTTCGCGGCACCCATTTGCCATACATTGAGAATCATCGGGCTATACAAAAAGGTAGATTAGCGATTCGCTTATATTCTAAGTATGTGCATTAAAATAAATTGTAATCTTAGTAAAATTACCTTCAGATATACAAGAGAAAGAAATCATCTCGACAGTCATGCAGTTGTATGTCATCGTTGCCCAATCCTAGTAAACATAATTGATTGCTTCATAGTTCATTGTCTACAAATGGATGAAAACGACCCAATCCAACAAACAGTAATGCCGACAGTGGATAGACTTGTTTGTGTTATTTTGAATCTTCTAACATTAATATTGTGGCGAGAGTTGATTCCGAAGAAATTAATACCAAAGATCCATCCATATCAGACAGCATTATTCTATCTCCCTACCGGATCCAGCATTCTTTGCAGACAGATGTCAACAGGCATTTGTCCAATATGTTACTTCTTATTAATCGTATCATCATATTGCGTCAGGTTTTTGACGTAAGTAATTCTGTCAGTCTCCTTACATTGATCTTGGTCTCTGACTTTTGGACAAAGAAATTGAGAATTCTTTGTTAGACTGTATATATTAGCTCTCCATTGTTCTTTAAACTAAGAAGTGTATCGTTTTAGCAATCTTGGAGATATTTGATACGGAATGTCCAAACTTGTTTAAGTAGGTACTAGTACTACTAACCACTGGTTTCAGTTGCTAAGCGTGAGTTAATAATTTTCAATTTTGAATAACTTAAAATCATTGTGAATTGCATGCAATCAACCACGAATCAGGAAAAAATGAATGGTCTTACAATTATTTAAATAGAAAATGAGGTTAGAAAATAAATTAATTTTGACGAACTACGGGTGGAATTTGCAAAAATGAAACACCCAGGCTCTTCTTCCAGATCGTGTTAGTTTTATTAATAAGCAATTTTTAAATAATAAACTATACTGTTATTTATTAAAGTAGTTTTCATATCCACTTCATTTTCTGTTTAGTTATAAAATATATTTATCTCGTGGTAAAAGTGCCATATATTTTTCGCACACAACAGAATAATATCACACGCCGGCATTGTATCAATATATCGTCGTCGTGAGAAAATATCCTATGCGCTATAACCTTATTTTTTAGTAGACTCAAAAAACAGTTTTTAATCAATTGTTAATTTTCAATTATTATGTCAATGTTTTAATTTTCTGAGTAGTAAATATATTTATTTCATTCTCAATGAGTCTTGTTACAAATTAATTTATTCACTAAAAATTAAACAGCATTAAATTCAGAAAAATGTATTCTAATTTTGTTCACAATGGTTATTTTACTTCGATAGCTAATCTAAGTTGTTTTTTTTTTCCTACATAGTTTACTACTTACCATTACAAATTAATATAGAAATGTAAAAAAAAGGTTATTGGAATAAACATCAACAAAAATTAAACACAAACTTTTAATTTAATTTTTTTTTTTAAAGAAAATACAAATATTTTATGTTTATAAAACAAAACAAATGATGCCAAGGTTGAACATTATTATGACAATTACTCTTAAATGAAAACAAAAAAATTAAATTCACACACAGCTAAATTCCAAAAAAGTTTTTAGAATGGGGAAATTAGTTAACGATTTTTTTTTCCAACTGTTTTTTTAATTTTTGAATAATAGCTTCCATCTCGTCTTCCATTCTGATGATATAGTTCATATTAATGCATAAAATATCTGTTCAGTAGAGGCCTTGTAGAGCCAATCCTGATTTTGTTTCAATAGGAATACTCCAACTTCATACTAGAGCTCGAAAAAACTCTCAAGAATCATTTGTCGTTCGGTCCAAAGCGTAAACGTCACTCATGAGTAATATCAAAAAAAAATTTCTTGAAAATGTCTAGACCATTGCGGTAGAAGATAGGCACATAGGATATTTTCTCATAAGTACATGAGATATTTTTCATTACATATTCTGGTGCAGAGCTCAGTGGGTCAGGATGCTACTGCTATTCGTGGACTACTCTAGGTTCAGAAGATCCAGCATTTTTTCTAAATGCCCTATGGGAACGAACACCCAACATAGTTTATCAGAAGGCCCTCAGGAGAAAGCCGTTTATTTACGACTTTTTAAAACAAAACTATGCAATAATTAATAAATTATTTTTGAGTATTCTACTAAATACAAAATCAATATTATAAAATGAAGAACTGTTATATCAATGTAAAGTCCATCTGGTATTTATCGGGTAAAACTAAAATTAATGATTTGTTTTAACATTTCTGTAAAAGAACTGGTAACCGTATAAAGTAAAGAGATAGCTAAATAAGTTGTTGTTAATGCCGTGAAACGATGGACTTAATATTTAATTTTATTTAACAAAAAAATCGGGTAATAGGCCCCATATCCATTGGAGACTGCCTCTAAATAATTAATTATAACGTTCTTAAGCCTATCACAGTCAGGTCATCGAATGAACATGGTGTACGTCAGTGAGACGGACAATTAAAGCATAGCATAGATTCGTGCTCAGTTTTCTGCCGTGATAATCTAAAAGGCTCTAACCACAAATCTTTTTTTTTATATACATCTTTGCATTGTATCCGAATGACTCTAAAACTATGCCTTTATATGGCATTAGTAAGTCCTAAATTCAATGGTTAGATCCTAATGACGGGTCTTAAGGTTTTTTAATGTAATAAAAAGGTTTAGTTTTTAGAGCATTCCGGTACGATACAAAAATAAAAAAAAAATCTGATGTGGACAACACATGACTTCCTTGTACGCCTATTAAACTATAAATCGGTGGCTCAAAAAGTGATCCTCAATTTGGTTACTAGTTTCCGAAAATTGCAGTATCTCGGCGTCGCGACATCCATCTGTTGACACACACTCACACAAACGGGGAGGAAAACCAGTATTTTACACTCAATTTTAACACTTAAAACAAGTAATAAAAATGTTTAATTGGATTGGAAACCAAATTGCGTTTGTAACCTTTATTACCGAAACATATGATTTCTGAATTTAATTTTAATATAATTTTTGATGTAAGTTTATTATGACCTTATGAGTAAAGCACCCTTTTCGGCTCACCGATTTTAACCAAAATATAGTAAATACATTCATTTACGAATCTAAATACGAAATTTCAACTTTCTACGGCTAACGATTTTTGAGTTAGGCGAAATACGAACGTACGAACGTACGTACGTACAGACGTCACGACGAAACTAGTCAAAATGGATTCAGGGTTGGTCAAAATGGATATTTCCGTTGAAATCTGAAAACCGAAAATTTTCGCGAATACAATACTTCCTTTACTTCGTACAAGGAAGTAAAAACATGAGTAGCAGAGCTCCGTCACTAAGGTTGCATTTTACTAAATTAAAAAATAATAAAATGACGAAGGATGGAGGAGAAAGTAGAGACCCCCAAAAGATACTTCCTAACACCAACTCAATTCACATACAAATGTTTAACCTTATAATATAATTTGGTTATAAGATTGAAAAAACTTTATAACTCTGCGAAAAAACTTGAAAAACGGCGAAATTTCAGGTAAACATATAAAATCTAAATTTTGACTGAAACTTACCCATACTTTTATAGTATCGAAGAAAATCCTATACCAAATTTCAGCTCATTTGACCCAAAGAGGGCTGCTGGAGGTGCTGAAATGTAGCGGGGAAACAAAAATATATATGAAATAGCGCTATATTTTCCCGCTTTATATATCAGACATCTCCAAATCTTTCATAATCCGTGTTCTAGGGATTATTAAACGGTTAGAAAATGCACTCCTGCTATGTTCCGCTGACCATTGGCCCAGTGCAATGGTATATTTTATTCGGGGAAAATACGACTCTAAATGATTTGGAGTTAGTGCCATTTAGCTTATGACGGCAATGTTAATATTCCTGTTCGAAGAACGAGCAACCATAAGTCGAATATAAATTTGTAATTTTACTAAAATTGGATTTATGTGAGTTGGATCATATTTGCAATAGGTAAGGCATTTTTTTTCTTGTAGAAAATTCTTAAACTGTTACAGCACCAAGTTGAAACAAGGATTCGTAAATTATAACTTCAGTACTCTTCAGTATTTTCGAGAAGCATCAGATACTTTCCTGAGAGCTCTGAAGACGGCTAGATATCGGGGAATATATGTGGGAATTAAAAAAGTAACGGGCCTAAGGAGATACTCGAGATTTATGAGTGACGGCTATTAGTCGTGCTGATATCAAGTTCTGTATCGGCGGAGACCTCCCTCCTCGTTCTTTGGGGACACAAATCATCGGAAGCGTTGTTTTCTGCCCGGGTATAAGGCGGCCTATTTGAGAAAAAAAAGAATGAAACAGTTTTTAGACAAAGAAATCTTTTTCTAGATATTTATAACGATTAGTCTTTTTTAAAAAAGTGCGTAGAATTTGATTAATCGAATCTAGATAATCATTTGGCTAAATTTATTTTGTTAATATTTACATAAATAAATCGAAGGAAAGATAACTTCGAATCCATTTAGGTACTTTTGGAACAAATCTCAGTATTTTGAATCCATTTTCGTGATATGTCCTAAAAAAATGCAGAAATAGATAAATGTTTTCTCTAATACACTAAGATTAACAGTTAATGATAAAAATGCTTTAAAAATTGCCCCTAGTGTCAGAGACAGCACATTTAACTTTAATTGTTTAGATTTACTCAAATTATTGTTATACAGCGAAACTTCTCCTAACGGACACCTCTCATCAGCGAAAAAGAGTTTAATCATCAGTGTCAGGGATGAGGGTGTTAAAAGGCATCTGAAGATCTCGACAGAGCCTGCTCGCAAATAATGCTGTGCAGAGGTGTGATGGATGTAGAATGGTCGAGAAAGATTTATCGACATTGTTGAAGGGATGAGCCTCCGAATCACTAAGTGGGTATGAGCCTTGAGATACCACAGGATGGTTATCACAAACGCCCTAACACCTCACTTGGACTATTGAGAAATAGGGTGTCCCTATCCGTTGAACGGTCTTGTCGCAAGCGCTTTTTGGAGTCTCAGGTATCCAGCAACTATGACATCTATCTATCAGCCGCGCAACAATTCATTGCTGAGTCAAGGCCTCCTGTCAAGGTCGATTCCAAAGGTCTATTATTGAAATTAATAAACCAAAAGCATTTACAGATAGAGATTTTTTTATTTTTCGTTTTTTTTATTTTTTCTTTTTTGTTATTTTAATGCCTTGTTATGCTGATTCCAAAACACCTTACATTTCTCCTCTATGTTTATAAATGGCCGAGTTATGGGTATATAAGATCTTTAATCGGCAATTACTATAGATTTTTTGTTTTTCAATTTTTTCTTTTTTGTTATTTTAATACCTTGTTATGCTGATTCCAAAACACCTTACATTTCTCCTCTATGTTTATAAATGGCCGAGTTATGGGTATATAAGATCTTTAATCGGCAATTATTATAGATTTTTTGTTTTTCAATTTTTTTTTTTTTTTTTTGATGTCTTGTTATGCTGATTCCAAAACACCTTACATTTTCTCTCTATGTTTATAAATGGCCGATTATGGGCTTATTAGATATTTAATCGGTAATTATACAGATTTTTTGTTTTTAAATTATTTTTTTTTTTCGTTTCTCGTTATGCTGATTCCGAAACGCCTTACATTTTCTCTCTATCTTTATAAATGAACGAGTTATGGGCTTATTAGATCTCTAATCGGCCGCCATTTTGAAACAAACAGACGGATTGTAATGTCGAGTTCCGAGGATCATCCCGGGGTGACCTGTGACTTTTCTAGCTAAACAAAAAAGATCAATTGCAGATATAAGAGGTAAAAAGGCAATTTTCTCTTGAAAATAACTTTAGCAACTCAAAACAAATCGCTCCCGCCTGGTATATCCCAATCCAAAGAGAGTGCATGTCACTCTATTAAGACCCCATCAACTTCTGAAAATTACCCACATACCTTTAAAAAAAAGAGGCATTCGTTTTAAATGATGGATAGTTGAAAACTTTGTTTTCTTAAATAATATTATACAAGATTTTTAAAAAAGGTATGAATTTATTAAATCAATAAACATATTTTTAAAGAGCTCGAAAACTGAATGGAAAAATAAGAAGCCGATGGAGACTGAGGATTTATACGAAAATGAGTTGATTTATTTATACTTTTTTTTTCTGTAGTTTCAAAATTATTAATTTGTTTAAAAAATAAAATTAATTTTCTCCGTTGATATTTTTTGCGACAAATCATTATTCTCGTGGTCTCTTCAATTGGAGACCTAAGTTCAAACAGATATCTCCCGAATATAATTTCTTCATGGAGATGGTGAGGGCAGTTTGAACCGAAGAGGAATTAATAGTTGCGAATTTCATCATATCATACCCTTAAAAACGAAAATTGTCATCTATTCCACTTTCGCCAATCGCTGATTGGTTTACGGTTGGTTGGATCAATGATTACGGTCATTGATTACCACTCACTCAAAAGATAAATAGCACAAAATGAAGGTCTTGACCGCGGAGATGGGTTATATTACAATTGTGATTATTTTATTTCCATTAAGTAAGAGGGGATAAAGAAATACACCTTAGAATAACACTATATTTCTTGTCCAATTTTCTAACCTCTACTCAAGAGGCTTCGCCATGTGGTATGGCAATATACAAGGTGTAATATTCTAAGGTTTACTTCCTCTGCCTGATTCCGAAATCTCTCAGGCCGACATAAGAATAGGCTGGCGACCATTCAGCGGTTAGCGCTGCTGCCAGTCACCAGGATGTACAGGTCTGTGTTTCATAAGGCGGTACAAGTCTGAGCCGGAGGAATACCACTCAATCTCTGAGAAGATGGTAAGCAATTTGTAATGAAGAGAAAAGGCGCGGCGGAACTATTTTCAAATATCCGGATGACGATCGGTGGAGATACCAGGAATTGGAAAGAGATGTGTCAAAAGTTTATCTGTTTAGACTGATGCCTGATTTTAGAAATAGAAACATAAGTGATGCAATACTTTTGTCCGGGCAGCTTATAATAATTTCTTTAATATTTTTTGGGGGTAAAAGTTCCGCAGAGGTACCGGTGAGTGTGGTCTCTTGACAGTTCGGCAAATGTTTTTGGCATGGTCAGTACATCAAAAGCCGAGTCTGTTTCTTTTAGGGTTGGAATATAGAAACGTGATATATCGATATATCGGATTTGAAAAACCGATATTTTCCATCGATATCGATATTTTACAACGATATATCGATGATACCGACATTTTAAACTATATCACAGTAGAATCTCGATAATTCATATTCCTGTAATTCATACATCCCGATAATTCGTATGGATTCTCTGGTCCTTTAAAATCTCCCCTTTAATCCGTATAAAAACAATGCAATCCGGTTCCCTCGATAATACGTATTTATTTTCGTCTTCCAAGTAATGTAAACGTATTATATTTCGAATTTACATATAAAAAAATCTTGTTAACTATTAATATTTTTAAGAGTAGAGGAGAGTGAGGGAGAGGTGAATTGTTTCTATGAATTTCGGTTGGCTTACTCTGTTATTTTCTATTCATCTCTCTTTGAAAAAACATTGCAAAAAACCTGTAACCAAATTGTTAGCCGCCAACATGGATTGATCAGAAAAATTAAGTTCGCACATGACTGGCAAGTCCGCGAAACCAGCTTGTTTAAAAAGGAAAAACGTCACCGATAGCCTATCGTACAAACACAAAAGCATGGACCAAAATCGAAATATTCAACGAATATCCAAAACAAGCGAAAAACTTCAACTGTTTTTTGATAATTGTACGGTTATGTAAATGTTCTTTTTTTTCCTCCCTACAAAACCCCTGAACTGCAGTTGGGTATCATTGCTTAGAATATTGCTTATTCTTATATTTAATGATAAAACTCCATAATCGTAATCCAAACATGGCGAAATTCTAGATTTTTAAGACCTATCTATATTTTGAGCTGCGCATGTCCACAACAAATATTCAAATAAATATTTACTCAATAAATCGACTTCAGCGAATTTTTTGTCTATAATTCAGTATGGTTATATTTATTGTGGGTTACGTTTTTTTTATTCGGTTTGTATTCATGAATAGACTTTCATTGGGGGAGAGAGATTGTTTATCTCTTTGATTATTAATTTTAATTATTATATAATCTAAATTACGGTAAGGCTCCGACCTCAACTGATAAGGATCCGTTGGCTTGATTGTGAATATTTGTTGTAGGCATGCGCAGCTAGAAGTACAGTCAGGTCTTAAAAATCTAGATATCCGTCATATTGGTGTCATGATTCTGGAATTTTACCAATAAATATAAGAATACACAATATTTAATTACTAAACAATAATAAGTACATAAGATTTATAAATAAATAATGTTAATTAATCTTTTTTTTTGCCAATCAATAATAATTTATAATTATTTATCATAAATTTATAATAATAAATTTATAATAATTTATCAATAATAAATGGAATAATTTTGTTCTATCTTTTTAATTTATTACGATTCATGGCTAATAAAAATATTTTTTTATAAATAATAATTATTTTATTTCTTAACGTTCTTCGCAGTTTAATATTATACTCATTTGGTGCACTTGTCTTGGCTATTTCCTTTCGATAAATCGATATTTTTCTAGCGATTATCGGTGGATATCGATATTCAGTTTTGCGATATCGCTAAATATCGAATATCGATGTTTTGCTTTCGATATTCCAATCCTAGTATGATTACAGAATTTATTTGTTTTCTATAACTCGGCGTGGCTATATTTATAGTGGATTATCTTTTTTTGTTTTAATTCTTTTACTATATATATATATATATATATATATATATATATATATATATATATATATATATATATTTATAATATATTTTAATTATCTTTCATTTTATTCCTCTCAATTTGTTAGCATTAAATTTTAATAATTTATTAAAATAGGTAAAGGACCTGAAATATTATTACTAACTTCTCAATTAGAATCCATAAATGAAGATCTCATTTTAGAATTTATATGTGCCTTATCATAAATTATAAAAGTTCTAAAACGTAATGTAAGTCATTTACAACCTATAAATTTCGTAAAATAATTATAACAGGCACCAAAAATATTACCATAAATTGTTAATATAGATAAGCTACATTAAATAATAATATAAGGTTGGAGTGATTGGATTTTAGATTTCGATATGGAAGGCTAAACTTATTCGGGGCAGGCTCGGCATTTAATGTACAGACCGTTCAAAAAACATTAGCCGGTCTGTCAAGAGGCCACGCCCACCAGTAGCTATGCGGTACTTATACCTTTTTTTGTTTTGAAATATTCTTCTTCTTTTTTACATTTCTCTATTTTATTTTGTTCATTTTATTATTGTTAGGATATTAAAATGCGCATTAAGTCGCAGATGAAACGAATGACGAAGCATATGGACCCTCTGTGAAAAAATAAAATAAATAAATCCTGCTTTTGCAGGTTTTTCTTATAACTTTTAAATTCCTGGAAAGTTCAGTACTAAATATATAAAAGTCCAAACTTACCTTTCTCTATTTGCCCTTGTATAGCTATAATTAAATAATTGAAAAGTCTTAGTTTCTTTTTTTCGGTATGATGAATACATGACTTCTATATTAACCAGTTAAATCCTATTGACGATTTCAGATACTAGTATGTGTTAATACATGCATCTTAATAGATTTCTATCCTATTCTTTTTTTCAGTCAATCAGAGCGCGGTGTTGGAAGTGAACATTGAAGGGATCTTGGAAATTAAGTTTTCGGTGTATTTTCTGGAATTTTCCTTGCTGCTTATTATCCTCATATTATATTTTGCCATTTAAACAAATACGCGTATGTGCATAAATATTAGCTTATATTGCAAATTTATGTAAGTATATAAGTAAAATAAAATACAAATGGAATAGGTCCAGCGGCTTTCTTCAATTATTCATGAGGGATATTAATAATTTATTCGGGAGGGTCAGACAGAAGACAAAGAATAGCGGGGATACAGATGAGCGGCCTGGAACCAGAGATAGATACCCTCGCAACGGCCTTGTCATTCTTCACGGTTTATATCCATTTGCTCCACTTCCTAGGATTTGTCTTCTTGTGAATATACGCTTTGTTTGAGTCAAATATTCAGATACCGAAAATTGACTCCATTTATTGCCGCTGTTGAAAAATTTATCCGCTCCCGGTACTAATCTTTTAAAAGCAACAGTTGCAAAAAGATGGGAACGGATTTGGAAGTAGTCTATATTGAGGAAGTTATGGTAAAAATCTCAGCAGCCCTGTTTACCAATAGGTGGAATCTGTTGTACGTCTATGGCTAGTGGACTGGTATACTTTCCTGCTTCTCCATAAAATAAATCACTTTCATCCAATATTGGAAATCATTCCAATTGAGCCACAAAAAGATAAAAAGTATTTCGCAGACCCAGAGGATATACATTTTCATTACTGAAACAACCACTTTTTTTGGCCCGTCTATCTTTTATTTGCTGTGACAATTGTCTCACCCTTAAAAATAAATAAAATAACTGATTGTAAAGTGAGTATAATTGAAACGTTGAAATGCCCCGAAGGATGGAAACAAACTGGAGCTATAGGCTCGAAGAAAGGTTTATTTAGATCGCCTTCCTTGTGTTCTTCTTAAACAGTTTCTTAGTGGCAATAACCTAGTAAAACTATACATTATATACCACATAACTATTACATTTCATTTTGATGAATTGCTTTTACGTTATTTTGCTAACGTTTAACTTTGAAAAAAATATAAAAGATACATTTTAATGATCTATAGATGCCAATAACACTTTGAGGTAGACGCGCAAAAAAAAAAAAAAAATATTAACACGATTATGAACAAAAATAAATTTTATAACAAATAAAACATAATATATGATATAAAAACAAAAGTTTCACTCATATCAAATGCATTTCTACTTTGTCTACGTTGTAAGATATTCACAATATAGATAAAGTAGAAAACAAAAAAAATCATCGCTTAAAAAAAATAAAATAATAAATAAATAAAATAATAAATAAATAAAATAAAATGAAATTGAGAAGGGATCACGGCTGGAAACCGTGCATTTTATGCAAATCTCGGAATGTTTCGATCGTCGCTACTGTCCAAAGCTAGACTATCTAGAACTGCAATACGCCCAATAGTCACATGACGCCGAATCATGGGCTCTAAATTTGGCTGACATAAACATGCTTCGTGTTTTTGAAAAGAAAATCTTGTGAGAGGTTTTTGGAATTTTCTCCTTTGATGGGTCTGGAGAATAAGAGCCAATACTGAATTAAAAGAATTGAATTGGCGTGAAGACATAGTGCAGTTCATCAAGGCTAGTCGAATAGTCTATTGCACACAATCATTATGGGGGCCAGGAGGAAAGAGCGGCGATCCAGGAAGTGGAAGATGACCTTCTTAGGCTGGGTCCTAAAGACCGGAGACGAAAGGATAAAACTGGATGGCGGATAAAACTGGATGGCGGATAAAACTGGATGGAATTTGGATGTTTTGGTGCTGACTGGAGCAGAATGCAGCTCGTTTTAATTTCATGATGCGCTATGTTTTTCATTATCGTAATCTCAGCATATATTCACCAGCAACGTAGAAGTTCTTGAGACAGCTGTTTGATTTTCTGAGCTTATCGTGTCTGATGGGATACAATTCGTATTTTACACATAATATTCCTGTTCGTTAAACTTGTTAATTTCTTAATGATGTCTCTTTTAATTAAAGCTAAGGCTTCCATTATAACTCGAAGTTACTTGAGGCTTTCAAAAGGCATCCCAAGATCCTAAAACTCTACTAACATCGATCAACTGAAAACTATTGGATTGATATTTTTTAAAAATTAAGTTCGAGTTTTGAAGTAAAAATGGTTTCCCCAAACTTTTTTTCTCCAACTCAATTTTCTTCTTTTTCTCTCCTTTACAATTTAATAATTTATAATTTTCTTTTGATTTTTAGGCGGAGAGAGAGCAAAGCCTTCTTTCTCCTGTCCCGCCCTCTCTACCACTCATACCTGTACGCTATATATCTATATATCCAGTCTATAGGAAAGAAACTGACATAATTGTACTTACAAAACTGTACATAATGTTGTTTCAAGCTTAATTTGAGTTAAGAAAAAATGTGACAAAAAAATTTTGCAACGAAAAATAAAAAATTGTAATAATAAAATTATTTAAATAAATGGAATGGTGAGTATTTTCTTCATAATACTATATTTACTAAACAATTATGTTTTGGTGTTTTATTTATGTTAGAAATAATTACAGAATAAAATCTGTCCTCTTTTATTTAAGTTGGGATATTTTGGGACTGATCATGATTTGAAAAATATATTTATGTGTATTTTTGGGGGTATAAAATTACTGGTCGGTTTATATATTAGGTACGTATGAGAGAGTAAGAAGACAAGGGGTACTATTAATTTTTTTTAAAGATAAAATTAAATGAAGTTAAAAAAAATTGCTGAATATCAAAGGATATTATACTTGGCTTCTCAACCACTCCTATATTTAGATCTATACTTTGAAGAAACGGATAACTATAAACGATTAATTTAAGATTATTTGTTAAACATCGTTTCCGGCAGGTTTTGTTTCATTATTAAATTAATTTAATTTCTTTATTTGAATAAAGCTCACGGGCAGCAATTTTGAATTTTTTCAAATCATAAAACGATTTTTGAACCCAACTTGAATTTGTTGAACTTAGTCGATTACCACAAAATTCTGTTTGCTACATGCTTCCATGTAACCAGAGATCAAATGCAGATCCTAGACTTCAGAGAGCTAGCAACCTTCAATATTTGATATTGGCTTATTACAGATACCCCGGATTTCTAACAGGATTCTGTGTATGACATTTCGATTACAATATATTTAATTATTCAGCATGTCTCAAATAGCAATAACAAACAGCAGCGGCTATAATTGAGCATGACATGAGCTAGTGATAGCACTCGTCGGGTGCTGGACGCAGCGGCTGCTGCCACCATTAACATTCATCTGGAGCTGGGAGTGTTACTGTTTGTCACGGCTACGTACCCTCCAGTCGCGTGACAAAGACACCCCCGACTACGTGAAATCGCTCCCAACAGTACATCAACACGTCTTTTAGGATTAGCAGAGGCTGTTATTGATGCTTCGTAGTGATTTGATGGTGATAAATAACAGCAAAACTATGATCTTTTCGTATACTTTCTAGATGTCCCATACCTACCGACTTCGACCGGGATAATATAGTCTAATGTAAATTTCATTTCCTGACTGAAATTTTCAAATTAAATTTCTATTCCTCGGCCGTTATATAAAAGTTTTCTATGGGTCAGGTGACGGATTTAATGTAGGAAATACAACTTTTCCTGCTGCCTAACACGTTCCAGCTGTTTCTTTTTAATTACAGATAGTGCAGTTTTCTTTCGGCTTGAAATAGTAATAAATATCATTAAATGTTAATTTAATGTAATAGTTGCCGGGTAATCTGATTTGCACTATTGGTTAATCACAGAGAACGATGCTATTAGTGCGAGATAAGGCTGAGGTTTATCAGTTTCTGAGTACATGAGACGATATAATGGATTGTATTTAGGGACGTTCAGTTTTTGTCTATCTAGCTCCTCCATGTAGCTCTTAAACAATCTTAGCGTTTCACCCATTTCAATCTGAAATACACCAGAGCAGTGGCGTACGCTGGGGGAGGGTGATTGTGTATTCAGTTTTATCCAGGAGTTCGGTATGTTTTCGGTTTCAAAGACTTTATTATATAAATGTAGTGTATGGGTATATGGCTAAGTTCTTGTAAAATCCATTTGTGAAGCCATCTCTACCAGGGCTTAACTTAACTAGAACGCTATCTATCGGATCCTAGCATTTGATATGAATTTTATTCACGAGATTGCTACATAGCGATTTTATCTAAAACATACATAAATTGTTTCGTCTATTTGTTTTCTAATTACCACGTTGAGAAAGTCCATTGGAAATTTATTTAAAAAAATGAATATGATTTCTCCAACGCACATGAACTTTTAGTTTAGAAATCCTAATAGTTTAGGAACTTTTTACTACTGAACTATGTACGATGAAAATTCGTTGTTTATGAGAAATATGTATCAGCAATTTTGTAAAAAAGTAGTGCATGTTTATAGATAAATGCTTAATTAATTTTTTAATAAATATTTGGAGTTTTTGAAAGAAAAAAAATGAGCGGAAATAGCTATTAGATTTGAAACGTACGAAATGAATCTTCGCTGGAGTTAATTCGTTAAGGGTTCACGTCCTATTTAGCTTTAAATTTCTTTTTTTTATATTCTGAATTTTTCCTTTCTTCAATTCTCTTTCTTTTTAGCATTGATATTAAAAGTGTATTAACTAATAAAAAGAAATGCTTCAATGTGAAGACCATATAATTATTACTTATATATAAAGAACGGTTATATATAAATTACTAGTTATTAATGGTAATTCGCAATAACTTAAACAAGACATATTAATTGGCCTTTAACTGTCTCAAATATCAGTATTATTGAATGGGATACTGTATATATACATTTAATTACTGAATTGTAATAATCTAATGCGATAAAAAAAAAAAAATGTTAAAGAGCAGATGAAAGAAACTTAATCCGAAGCTCACATCCTACAGCACTGCTCAATAATAACAATTTGTAATGAAATATTTACACGTTTTACTCAAAATATAGGCATATACTATATTTTTGGTACGATATAGGTACTTGTAAGATCACATTTAATCATCCATTACATTCACTGCTGTTTAGTAAACATAACATAACAACTACCCTACCGCATCCGACGATGTACGGAAAAGTTAGTGGATGTAGAATGTTGCGTTGCCATCTCAGTCACGATGAGCTAAGCCAAGCATATCCCTCCGTTCGCAATGCGTGCATGTTCCCTCCTGATATATGCGGCACGATCCCATCCATCACACTCTATATACAATCTAATGTTTGTTCTAGAGTTCACACTAGGGATTTAATGCCTAGTCCAGGGGGCGATTCTGCCTCCCTACCGCCCTCTGGGAGTTCGCAGCGAAAAATTGCAAACTTGGCTTGAAATATCGAAAAGTAATAACTATTTAGTAAAACGTTAAAAAAAAAGAAAAAAGGGTTTACTAGCTGGTAACTCGTATTTCCTAAATCAATGAAACAACACTGAGCGCGGTGCTTAGCGTTACCTGAAAAACACCAGGAGGGCTTTTACCATTAAAATGACCGCTCTTAGCTTCTTATAATTTTTGATTTATAAGAAATTTAAAAATTCTTAAAATTTTAAGAAAAAGTTACCTTTTTAAATATATATTAAGAAAGTCTGTTCTCGGTGGAAAACATTAACTCGAAGATCTAGACGGGAAGAAGCCATCTTCTACCGTCTCTGTATCCGGACACTATGGGTGTTCTAACATCTAATGCCCAACCCATCTAATGCGAGGACTGTAAACCCCAACGTGCACCCATTACCAGGGCGTAAAAATGTTAAAAGGATATTTTGGGGTGCAGAATCCGAATATGAAGTTAGTTTTTTATTTAATTTTTTTTAAACCTACTTCATTTAATTTTCTTATAGCAATTTTTATATTAATATTTAAATAAATTTAATAAAGTTGGAGAAGTAAAATACAACCCATTATTCTTAATCGAATTATGCATTTCTTCATCTAAATCATAAAAAATTGGTTTTGAATTTTAGTAACTCTTTGAGGATAATATTTTTTCACTGTTTGAAGTAGGTTCTCAATGGGAACTAGTTTACCTCCGTATAATGATTTTTTTACATCAGACAGATCCATGACGTTTGGTGGTATTTTGTGAACTAAACATATGTGAGTAGGTCAAACCTACGTCACAGCCTTCAGCAAGCCTTGGGGAGTGCTGTCATTGTTGGTCAGCGAGTCCATCGGACTTAGCCGAGAGGAACTTGCAAGGAATTTGTAAAGACAATCTACACTCCCGCCACCCATGGGACGCTTTCCTAGGCGGTAATGAGATCCGCGCGAAGCAGAATATCAAAATATTTAATATAGTTGGAAAATCCGGTCAAAAATTATAAATAATTTTAGATTCTGCTGTAGACAGTTAAGAAGCTCGTGTGTATCGTAGCTTCATTGAAGTTATTTATATTCATCCGATGACCGGCTGCGACAGCATAAGAAAGTATCGGATGTTTACCGACAGGCCTCCAGTTGATATTGGGCCTATTGAGAGCAATTTTTCGATAAACAAAACAAAATAAAACAAAATTTTAGAACGCCCGTCATTTTGCATCATTATTATCGGTAACAGTTTAATGTTGCTAACAATCTTTTTACGGCTCTAAATAACAACAGCGTAAAGTTTAATCAAGATTGGATAGGCCTTTTTCTTTAAAAAGCGGGCTGAGCATCTTGGGTGGAGCCAATTTGCTGGAGGTGTAGGTCAGGTAGATCTTACGGCTCTATATAATAACGGAAAAGAGGTTCTTCGAAATCAGTTCTGACGTTATCTTGTGATAAACAGCCAAATAAGCATAGCTCACAGATTTACAGGTGTTATTATATTTATAATATTGCACAGGTGTCTTTCTGGAAGTATAATCTATCAGCTAACATACAATGCATTCATCAATTGTAAAACTATCGCTAAAATATAAATGCATAATATAAGATTAATTTGGGTAATGTAGCACACTCCTGTCGGAGGTGGGCCTAGTATCTTCCTTCAGGAATAAAAGAAACATTTAATGCGTGAGAGATGATCCACCATGATCCAGTTATTACTTTGATAATTATAACAAACAATTCATAAATAAATGATTAAAACGTGATGAGAAACATCCTGGTTTGAAAAAATTAATCTACAATTTAAAATATTTATAGCAGTATATTTCTGTATTTCGAAAATATTGGATACAATTTCGTAGACCACTTATGGGGGGTGTTTACATGCTTTTAAATGAACATTAGCAAGGAGAGGCTACGGACGTGGGATCACAGATTTCAATGAGAATGCTTTCGGTAATACTAGGCCAATAAACATTAAGCAAGTGTTATACCTGCCAATGCACCCTAGGAGCTGAGAAAAACAATATTTTATATAATTTCAACAATTTTTTATATCATAGTTCTCTGCCTTTGTAATGCAGGATTTGTGCTATATCGTGCTGTTAATAGTGTCCTTAGGGCATACCCAAGTTTCGTATGGATCGGCGGAGTCGTGTTGAAATTATCACGATTTAGGTGATTTACTAATAAAAACTAAGGCCCACTTTGTTAAATAGCACTGTGGTCTGGATTCTCCCATCATCCTAATCCTAAAATCCTACTATGTGCGACGCAACAAAGTGGCAAATATATTTTTAGAGATGCCCTAAGACGAAAAATGTGACCACGTCGCACAGAATATGATTTTGGTGGGAAAATTCAGATCACGGTGCGACGGAACTAAGTGGAGTAAAAGGGGTAAAGTGGGTTCTTCGATTTTTGTTCTAAAATAACAAACATTGCGACAATTTCCACACGACTCCACCTATCCATACGAAACTTAGATGTGGTTTGAGACCCGATATCCGTAAAAAAAATTAGAACCGTAGATATAAAATAAAACGTTTGAGGACTTTTTCTTTATTTTTCACTACTTTTTCTCCCTTACATAGACATGAAATCTAAAAGTTATTGGTATGGGTTAGAGGCCAGAAAATCAGCTTTCCGACGGTTGTTACATTGAATTTTAATCAAATCCTGAGGAGTTATGGGTGCTTAAGAGAAAGCCAGACATTTGCAGGAAAAAATCTCTAGAATAAACAAATCCAAAAATTTCTGTTTTTCATTTATATAAAAATTCTTATTTAAGAGTTTAAAGGACGGTAAAAACGAATCTGACTTGGTTTTTGCTAAAATCCTTTCTTTTTTTATTGGCCTACTTTACAAATAGAGTCTTCTGGCTTTTGCAACTTTTTGTTCATTAAATGCATTTAGTTCAATCGTAAATATTTTTTCTAATTTTAAGCAAAAAAATAAATCGATTGGTAAATGAGAACCTTAAAATCCATACAGAGCAAAAACATAAAATAATGGCATTGAAAATTGATAAAATTATATAAAATAATTTATTTCTCGGCTTCTAGAGCGAATTGGTAAGATGTCTAATATTTTTCGACCTAGTAATACCAAAAATTGAAATCGTGGTCCCATGTTCGTAGCCTCCCCTTGAAAGCCCACTTTTATTCGGAGAGAAACATCTATTCAAACTGCTCACTTATAAAGTTAAGAAAAGTGAAATTCTGAAAGTATTTTTGAACTTCTGAACTTACATAAACCTTTCTGAATTATGTTAACATTTGGGGTATAGTGCTTGCAATGACTGTGTATCTTTTATATTTATGAACACACACTCACACAAAACATTATGTGCCTTTTTAACCTACTTCTTAGTATTTGATATTACTTAATATATTTCTGATCCAACATTTGATGTCCCTCCATAATTTCGAGACAGATTTTTTATGTTTAATTAAAATATAATGTGCGTGTAACGCGACATGAAAATGACACAGGAAGGCCGAAAGGTTGTCAATATTTGAATAATAAATATATATATTGGTGTCCAATTGGCCTGTTTTTAATTTTTAACTTAAATAGAATTCTAATGTATAAATCGAAAAAGTTTTTTATAGACTATTTAAAATATTTATAAAAGTTCGGAATGAAAAAAAAAATAAGCAAACAAATTTTAACCTCTGATATATTTACCGGTTATGCCTGATAGTATATCCAGGGATTGGTATCAAAAGGGTTTTCCTGCTACAAACCTACTCCCACCCTTCACATAAATAGAGAAGAATGGAATTACCGTTTGTTAGTTTTTAAAAGAAAATTGAGTTTTGATGGGTTCGATCAACTAAAGACTACTGTGACGTAAAGCATTTATTTTCTTAAAATAAAGTCAAATATAAATAAAATGAAAGACTTAGCGAACCCGGAGCTTCGCTAACAGTCCTTGGCTACAAATACCATCACAACCCAAATCCTCAAGATCAGACTTAACAAAATCCTCCCATCTATGTTTCAGTCAACCCCATGGAAGCTTGCATGTCAGATTAGCGCCAATTATCCATTAAGTGAAAAAATAAATTACAATTAAGTTGAATAATTAATTGTTATCTATTGATTAATAATAAATAACTGACCTGATTCAATAGCGGAAAATACATGTATATTAGTTATTATAGAGATATTCCACATAATTTATTTATTGTAGCCACTGACCGCAGACGACAGTGACCCAGTTCGGTAGATTATTAGGAAGGACCCCATAGAGAAGAAGGGCTTGAGGAGGTGGTAACAACTGGCCCTGAGAGCCCTCCAACGGCTCACTAGGGACAAGTGTGAGAACTTGAACAGCCTCCGAAGTGGCTTGTCTTGTCCTCACTCATTACTGTCGGAGCTCTGGTCCGTCATCGTCGCATTGATTCGCTAACGGCTGTCTTGGGTGTCTTCGAGGACTCTGCTATCCTTCTACTCACTTAGGCTGTTCTCGGCTACGTTTCGGAGAATATAAGAGAAACCCATGTTGGACATCTTTCAAATCCGTTTTTCTCAAAACGAAGTTTTGTGTTGTAATGCGCTTTTTTTTACTCCTGAACTCTTCATTTGTTAATCAATTTTACTCTTCAGGTTTTGGCATCTAGTGAACTCTACTTGCGTTTCGGTAGCATTTGCGGTTTTTCTCCTTTTCTTGTGACCATTGTCTCCTAGGGCTCAAGCAGATCTTTCCTCATTCACGCCCTTTCCGATCGTTTGTGCAATATGATTATTAAGGTGCACTATTGATATAGCCATCAGGACCGTTTTTCTGAAAATTTAGGAGATAGCAATGACGAGCAAGGTGAAAGATTTCATTAAGATATTAAAATTATAGAGGACCACTATCAAGGAAAATGGGATACGCACATGATGGCAGATAATTGCTGGAGTTTAGAAAGGGACTGTTCCAAGATATATTGATATATCATGCAGATCTTTCCTCATTCACATCCTTTTCGATCGTTAGTGGGTGCTGAGATAGTTGCAGGGCTCGGAACTAGAGGGAGTGAGCAAAAGGAGCACGTGCCATGGCCGGCAGAATTTTGAGGGCGGCAAATTTTGAGCGATATTTTATTTTTGGGCTAAGTAAAATTCTTCTCTTCCTTTTATTGTTTTGTCCTAAATTCAGTTAATAAAATGAGTTACAGAGTGGGACTTTGTTTCTACCTATTCCATATTTTATAATATTGCCTACATATATTTATTTTACAGCAGTATAACACTTTAGCCAGCTAAAATGCATGGTTTACCAACAATCCAGTATATTTTATACAGTATACATTAATAGAAGTTATAAAAACAGATTTTGAAGAATAAAAATAAAAAAATTGATTCTCCATTCTCCATATTTCGGGAAAATAATAAAAAAAATATATGGATACAAATATTCTACATCGTTTTCCTTAATTTATATAAACTTAAATGTTTTATAATAATTAGGAAATTTACTCAATAATTATAAGTTAAGATTAGGTAAAAATGGATAATTACTGATGAATTCAAAATAACAAAATATGAAGAAATACGGTATTAGTTAAAACATGCACACATTTATAATAATATGTATCCGCTTCCATTTCGAAAAATGTATATACATAAACAAGATTATTATTCATAATAAATAAAAAAAAATTTATATTATAATATTATATAGAAATAGTTATAATTATTATGTTGTTTGCATATTCGGATACTAAATCTCAAATTACAGATTACTAAATCCTTCCCTTTCATAGAAATATATAGCTTACTTGCAAAAGTCGAAACAAACCAATAATTTGTTCAAATGGGAACAAATATGAATCCAAAGATTTGAAGGTATGACCCATCTCTGTGAAAAAAATTTATAAGATGGTTCTTCTTGATTTTTTGAAATAAATAAACATTAAAAGGACATAGTTAAATTAATTAAATAAGTAATTTATTTCACCCAATTCCTATCACGGGCTTCCTGTAAGTCATTGTAAATATTACGGGCTTCAAGCAACAAAAATATTCATATAGAAGATCGTCTGATTCCACACTGAAAAGCAGCAAATGTAAGTTTTGTGTTTATTAAGTCTCACATTTTTTGCTGAATAGGAAGGGATCAAAAACTATTTAAGTTAATTAAGTTCCTGTTGCACCATGGTAAAGTAGACATATAAACTTATAAAATTTCCTTTGAGAAATATAGTTGGAGATAAAGAAATCCATTGTAAAGGCGGTTTCAGACGGACCAATAGCGAAAAATAAAGTAAGTTTTATTTTATTTTTAAAATAATACTTTACTTGTGGATGTTATTCTCTTCTTGCTGCAGAGAAAACTTCTACTTTCGTTAAACTTCAATTTTGTATAAATAGAATTGAGGATTCTTCTGTTGATTGGTCTACAATCGGCTCCTGATTTGCCAAAAAGTGTGGTGCGATATTAGTTTTCTCAAAGAAGTGTTATATGGTTTGAGAGTTGAGAAGTTTGAAAATTTCTATATGGATTGGACTGATGTCAGAGAATTATATTTGAAGATCGCAACTTTTTTCTCCCACCCAGGTCATTTTGATATTTTCAATTTTGTATTTTAATTACTATTAGATATAATTTAAAATACGATCTTAGTGACAGAGCTTTGCTGCTCAAGATTATTTTTTTTTTTTAAAGACGAGCTGTAGAGATTTGTTTATAGTATTAGCACAACTTATGTACAATATATAGACAGCTGCAAAAAGTTGGGTTAACATAAATTGTAATAATATCTTTATTAAGCTTTAATTTTTTATAAACGGAATCGAGAATTTCTTTTGTGATTAGTCTACAATCGGCTCCTGAATTGCCAAATGTGTGGTGCGATATTAGTTTTCCCAAAACAAAGAAGTGTTGTATGGTTTGAGAGTTGAGAAGTTTGAAAATTTCTATGTGGATTGGGCACGGAAATTTGCTACTCAAGCTTATTTTTTTTAAAGATGAGCTGTAGGGATTTGTTTATAGTATTAGCACAAATAATATTATGTATATAGACAGTAGTAAAAATTGTAAATAAATTGTAAAATATCTCTTGAACGAAGGTTTTTCTAAAAAATTTAAATAGTCATTTTTAATTGCTTTTGGTTTGTGAAGTATAGTTACAAATATGGGTCTAGCAACTAAGATACATATTTTATACAGTATAAATATTTAATAAATAATACCGTACATAAAATATATATAAATATAAAGTTTTTGGAACTAAGTTCCAGAATTAGAAAACTAAGATTTCTCCCTCATTCTTGTACATGTTTTAGATGTGTGTGTATACACATATATGTATGTATATATATATATATATATATATATATATATATATATATATATATATATATATATATATATTTATATATACAGGGTGTCCTTTTTAGATGGCCCGGTTGAATTTCTCTTGAACCGATTACGTTATAAAAAAAATAAAAAATACGTATTTAATATTTTTCAGTCTAGTTTAAAATTTAGACCTGTTTTTGAAAAAAAAATAAACGGGGTCTCTCAGACTCAATACAACTTTAAAATTTCAAATAGAAACCTATGCCTTCCGATACATCATTTTAACGGATTTTTGAAACTGAATTCAATGGTGAAACCAGATTTTAAATTAGTCAATAAATTACAAAGTAACGACACAAATACATTTTGTTTGTTTCGGTATTAATTCTTTTAAATAGGCTTTACATTTTTTTTTATTACACAGGAATTAATTTGGTCACATCGTGTTTGTTATCTTTTTAGCTTTAATTCATAATAAAGGTTTGTTTTAAAGATGTAGTGAAAGAAACAGAATTAATATGATTGGCAGCGTTTATGCCAATCATAACGCTGCAACATCAGTTGAAGAACTGTAGTAAAGAGTGGAAAATGCTTGTCGATCCATCGAATCAGTACATCGCACTGAGTACCAGCGAAGAGTGGTAAGAATAGCCAACCTTTGCATTGTCGAAGAGGGTAGGCAGTTCGAACATGAAATGTTGGTTCACCAACCTCTCGTTGTATGTATTATGGATTTTTTTTATTATTAAAAATAGCTAATAAAATGCATTATTTTTTTTAAAACTTTGTACCATAACTTTGTAATTTATTGACCAATTTAAAATCTGGTTTTACCATTGCATTCGGTTTCAAAAATCCGTTAAAATGATGTATCGGAAGGCATAGGTTTTTTTGAAATTTTAAAGTTGTGCTGAATCTGAGTGACCCCGTTTATTTTTTTTTCAAAAACAGGTCTAAATTTTAAACTAGACTGAAAAATATTAAATACGTATTTATTTTTTTTATAACGCTATGGGTTCATGAGAAATTCAGCCGGGCCATCTAAAAAGGACACCCTGTGTATATATACACACATATAAAATTTGTTTATATATATTATATATATGAATATATATATTACATATTCCACATTCATTTAGGGATGATTCACATAGCTGATTGTTATTCTGATAGTCAGAGGGTGATCGGTATAGTGGAACCGCTATCTGCCCAACTGGTACTCTCCTTTTTAGCCGATACCGGCCTGATATATAGCCGGGCCAAATACCCCCGAAAATTAGACCCGACCCCTCCCGTTGTAGGGGAGAGCACTGGCACAAGATCCTATCCCCGACAAATTCTTGTCATCACGGAAAAATCTCTTCTTCAATGCTCTCCGATAGACGTGCGCAGCGTGGAAAATCCAATGGCCCTGTTATCTGATACATCTACACTTTTGGATGGTTTCGATTTATGTGAAAATCGGAAACGTATACATATTAATAATTTCTCTATTACAACGCAACAGCTGCTCATTTATTTTTAATTAATATAACATTAATTTGATACGCTAAGGGCATGATCCAGTTTAAATAAGAATGGAACCACAAAAAATAACTGAGGAATAAAAAAGTATAATAGACCGCTTACCTTACTATGGTTACAATTGGAAACTTTTTGTAAGACATATAATAAATGGATACAATCATCCACAAGGTAGATTATAATCATTTTTGAAGAATATAATAAATTTTCTTATTATTATATATTATATAAAAAATTATCAATTTCGAAGATTGACTATTTCATTTGAAAATGTATTTTAATTTCTCACCAATTCGCCTTATTATAAATTATATAAAAAATTATCAATTTCGAAGATTGACTATTTCATTTGAAAATGTATTTTAATTTCTTACCAATTCACCTAATTATAAAAGTGGTTTATGATAAACATTAAATTGCTATTGTAATTGCGACACTATCTGGCCATCACAATCTTAGGCTGCCCATAGCTCGACATGCAAAGTTTCTGCCACTATCTTCCAAAGGAATCAATCGTATGTACATGGTTTCTGGTTGCATGGCATGCCCACTGAAGCTTGCCTAATTTGACATTGCTGTCATACCTTTAAGTTCAATACTATATAAATGTCATTGTATGTTCTTTGAAGCTTATACTTTATTGTTACAACGCGGAAGATTCGACAGAACACTTTTATGATGATCTATCTCGTTTTCAGGTACTCCCGTTTCGGAACCGATGGTAGTCAGTCACATGTCGCTTAAGGGTTTAGTTTAAATTTCGTCCGACTTGAAATAAATTTACTTAAAATGAGATTCCTCAGTCGGAAGGAATACAATAATTGTCTGCCATTATTTTACTTTTAATGATAAGCGTAAATATTAGTCTCATCGCGTTCCCGTCTACCATTTTCTTTCCCCTCATTCATACAGCACTGTGCCGTAGTGCTGTCTGTACAGTACCTGCTACTGTAGCTAGAGATGAAAGATCATTTTCGATATTCAACGTTATTTAAAAAAAAAAATAGAAGCACCATGGATTCACCTATACTAAACAATCTGAGTTTTTAAGAATTGAATATGTAAGAGCCCGAAAATTAAATTCAGCCTAATTAGTGCGGAGATTTTTAGAGATTAAGCCCCGAAGAGAGTGGAAATAAGAGTAGGTTAATTTCGCAAAATATTTTACTATTCGCTTGTAATAAATTAAAATAAACAGTTTTCCTAATGAAAATGTATTATGAAATTGTAATATTTTTATTTTATTTTTTGTATTTTCATACCTTTATATTTATCATTAATATCTGGTAATAAATATTTAGTAATTTGTACTTCTAGTGTGAAACATCTCGAATATAGTGGAAAAATGCTTATAATTACCCTACTGGTTTTAATCTTAACTATTATCTGATTATTGCAGACTACTTGCCGGTCCATTTTGGTCTTGCCTTTCCATTTATCATAAAAGTTCCATGCTTTGAGTTGAAAATATTTAATTATATAATAAATTGAACTAACACTATTTAATTAGATACCGTCTACCGGGGTAAGAATGGCCAAAATTAGAGAAAATGTGACTTGGTCTCAATTAACCCCTTCAGTCATTTTTTTTCTCATTTGCTGGTGGTTTATGTGCTCTTGCATAATTGTATACGAGTTTAATAATTTTATAATAATATTTCCATTAATTATATTCTATAATATAAAATATAATCTTAATATAATCTATTATAAGATTTTCATGTAGAAAAACGTAAATGCAAATTATTACACAAAGGTTTATTATTTCCACTTGGTAATATTTCAAAAATATCTATTCTGTCCAAGTAAAAAAAAATTAAGCAGTAGCCACCAAAGGAAAAGAAATTTCAAGCTTGTCACGAGATGAATGCCGTGAGAGTGTTAATTTAAAATTAACTGGGAGTGTTAATTGAATATCTGTGTCAATGCATGTAGACTGTGATGTAATCAGAGGGTAAAATGATACAGAAGAAATATTTGATGTGCACTTCAGTATGAAAAAAAAAAAGAAAGACTAAGGAAGCTAAAGGATGTGCAAAAATAATCCAAGGAAGGATAAAGCAGAGACATACCAGGAAGTCAGAAGCCCAATAGAAAAGTAAGGAGGCCTAGTGCCACGATGATTGGCACTTCATCGTAAGTGCCATCGGAATTGGCGTAATTCCGCTCGGAGAATTAGTCTACGAATTTTGTTTAAAATTTACGGACGGATTTTTTTTTTATTCGATATTTGGATTCTACGTATCTTGAAACGTAAAACCTCAACTTTTGAGGAAGGGTTACAAAAATTTTTTCCTTGGTCTATTCCAAAGGTACATCATTGAAAATAATAAACCAAAAGCATTTACAAAAAGAGATTTTTTTATTTTTCGTTTTTTTTTTTTTTAATGCCTTGTTATGCTGAATCCAAAACACCTTACATTTCCCCCTCTATCTTTAAAATGGCCGAGTTGTGGGCTTATGAGATCTCTTATCGGCCCCCATTTTGAGACAAACAGACGGATGGTAATGTCGAATTCTGAGGATCAATCTGAGGTGACCTGTGACCGAATCTCAAGAAAATCAGTCCAGTAGTCTCGTAGAAAAGCCGCGGACGGTTTTTGTTATTCGATTTTTGGATTCTACGTATCTTGAAACGTAAAACCTCAAATTTTAAGGGGGAGGAGGAGGGTTACAAACAATTTTTCTTTGGTCGTTTCCAAAGGTCTATTAATAAAAATAATCAACCAAAAAAAAAAAAAATTATATATTGCTATGGAGAGTAATGTTTGTTATGTTGGAAAAACTTCGTGTGTTGTGGCTATCTCCTTGAACCGATTACCTTATCGCTTGTTGTGGTGCTGGAACAACTCCTGCGAATAAAGTAAAGGTTTTTAAAATTATTTTGTGAGCTAAATGAAAATATTAGCATAATTTTTAATATTAGCCAAAGTTTTATTTATTTGGGGCTGAATATGGCCAAATGGATTCATGGCTATTCTCATCCTACGCCCAACATCTGATTATTTAGTGATGGACAGTGGATTGTCGCTAAACCAAACTTCCTAATCTGAACCGTTCAGTGATCCGAACTATCTCTAAAAAAAAAAAAAAAAGGAAAAAAAGGATTTGAGAAGATTTGATTAGAAGCGTACCAACTAATACATTAAATGATATTACCAACTCCCGGGAAAAATAAAGAAGAGGATGGCTAAGATTCGTTCGATGAGAACGAATTAAAAGAAATGTTAAGGTACTGTAAAATATCACAGAGAAATGTATTTAAGTCTAATGGTAGGTATACAGAAAAAAAAATATATATATAATAATATACAGTAACAGAAAAACCCCAATTTTCAGCAATCTCACCCCGGTTGACGTTATTATTTTACTTTTTTCTAACAATAAAAGAGAATAAAAAAAAAATACGCTACATATTTTTCTTTTTGTATTATTTCAAGAGAATTTAGCGATTTTTAATAATTAAATTAATCCGTTTTAATTTAATAACAAGCTATGATAAATCTAAGCCTTTATTAAAATGGACTATTTTTAGCATAAGGATCTATGGAGGACCTCTATTCTGTAGATAGCTATCTATTTTTAGGGCTGGTTGTCACAATATATGTTTAAATTGAATAAGATTCCTCTATTACAGTAATTCCAAAACTTCCTACATTTTTTTACTTCTTCTACATTTTTTTTAATACTGATTACCACTCATAAAAAAAGCATATACTTTAATAATTATCAAAATATATTTATTTTTTACTTTTTTAGCACATAGAAATAATACTAAACGATAAATAAACTTGATTCATAATAAAATATAAATAAAAGTTATAAAGAACATTTTATCATTAGGATCAACGAGAAAGACAAATTATTTATTTTGAGACCACAGATCATCTTAATTTGGTTCCCTGGTTGTTAATAGCCCCATTCACAAAAAGGGAGATGTCCTTGAATGCCAGAACTATAGAGGCCTTGAATGCCAGAACTATCCTTGCTACCATGCGCGTATAAAATCTTCTCCCGATCATTATACAAGAAACTATTAATATTTGCAGAACGTGAGATTGGCGCATATCAAGCAGGCTTTATGGGGGGAAAGTCCACTATAGACCAAATTTTCTCGATCAGGAGCTTGCTGGAAAGAGCGAGGGAGCATAAGATACAAACATACCACCTCTTCCTCGACTTTCAGGCAGCATATGACATCATGTATAGAGATGATCTCTATAAGAACCTCATTGAATTAGGCATCCCCTCCAAATAGTAAGATTAACCCCGATGACAATGAAGGAAGTGAATTGCCAAGTTCAGATACAGGGAGATATTTCCGATACATTCCAGACTCATAGAGGACTGCGGCAAGAGGATTGCCTTGCATGTCTGTTGTTTAATTTGGCTATTGAAGGTGCCAAAAGGTACCATCAGAATGGGTACCTCGGAACCCAAACAAACTCCAACAATGACATAAAGCTAGAAATCCAAAAGAGAATTTTAATCTCGAATAGAAGCTATTTTGGATTGCTTAGATACTTCCGCAGCCGAATCATCACAAGGACCACTAAACTCCACCTATACAAGATCCTAATTAAGCCAGTACTTGGCTATATGGCTCTGAAAGCTGGACAATCCCAAAGGCTCAGGAACAAGCATTCCTCTGTTTTGAAAGGCGCATTCTGAAGAAGATCTTCGGAGCAGAACAGATCAACAATGAACAATGGCAGCGCACTAATGCAGAGCTAAAAGAAATTATGGCTTAAGAAGCTTACATAGTTAAATTCATCAGCTGAGATGTGCTGGACATATGGTCAAGATGAGGCCTGATGAAATACCCAGAAAACTTCTAGAAGAACGTCTCCGTGGATCTAGAAGAGTTGACAGACCCAAACTACAGTGGGCTGACGGTGTGGCAGCCGACGCGCGGAACTTGTTAAACCTCCGTAATTGGAGAACAGCAGCAGAGAACAGAGTAGACTGGCGAACAATGTAGCAGGCGGCCCTGACTCTTCGTGAGTTGTAGCGCCATAGCGAGAAGAACAAGAAGAATGTTGTTAATTTTAATCTGAGACCGGTTCCACGTCCTAAAGCCTGTTACTTTCAATTTAATGTCTACGTATGCTGAAAAAAGCAACTTCATCAAAATTAAATATATACACTATTTATAAGTCGACTTTTACAATCCAATGGTGGACATAACTTATTTGTTTCTGTAATAGTGTTAACCACTTATTCACTAAGGTTTATTCGTTATTTAGTATTATTTAAAAAAATTGACTATCCTTTTATCTTCGGCTGTATTATCCAGTAAGCGGTATAAATCGTGTATTCATTCTCTCTCATCACCCCTTAAGGAAAAATAATCGCTTGCGAAATATATACGACTGGATAGAATTTTCATTGTTTTTTTTTTCGTACAGCAGATCAGTTGCTTCAATAATGATCTTCAGGTTCATGGTTAAGGTCATATTGCGGTCTCAAACCTTCAGCTCGGAATGAAACAATTTATACTAGACTCTGAAATATTTCGCTGACGGGTGCTATTAACATGGCCATAGTAAGGAATGGATTTAAACTTTAGGAATTCTTATACCCATGAGTTTTTACCGCCTCCTTTTCAAACCATCTCTTCATAAAATCACTACTTATAAATTTTTTTTGACTTATGAACATTTTCTTTGTTAATTAAACAAATATTTTTTTAGCGTGCGCCGCTTGACATCCTATGCGGAGCTTTGGTGAGCCTAATGGTAAATCCGGTCCTGACCACGTTAGTAACCTAGTATCCCTATAATGTTTATATATTTTTGGATAGAATGAATTAGTGTAGAGGAAAATGGTATAGAGAAATCACAAGTCCATGAAATGATATATGTCTTGGCATATATCACAACATCCCCCAATGACCAAACAGATAAAGTTTAAGATATCTAGTGCCTAATAAGATTAGTACTGTAAGTGGACTGCAGACTATAATTTTTCCCTTGACTGCATCTGGGAAACTTTTCCATAAATACGGGCTCTGGAAAAGCGCCAGGGCTTTTACTACATGAGATGCTTGAGCTCTTTAATGGCCCTTATTCAGATTTACTGAATCTAGCCCCTTTACATACTAAACGCTGGATCATGGCTTTAGTATCAACGTTATTATTAAGATACTAAGCTAATATGAAATGCGATCCATAGCGATTTGAGACCTCTAGTATTATCCAATAGTTGAAGGAAATATATTTCTCTAAAAGGCCAGATGTTCTATAGATTTAAAAACAAGAAATGCTTACTCTATTTTGCATCATTCTTATTTCGTATATTCGAACCTTCTTAAGGCCAATCTCAAGTAAAAATTCAAATTAGATAAAGATTTAAATTAGATTCATAAAGATAATATCAAGCTTAACTTAACAAAACAAAATTCCTATGGCTATGTTAATTATTTGTTCTAAATACTTTTTAACATATGTAATATATAATTGTAATTGTAAATCTGAACATGTTTTTTTCATTCCAGACTTAAAATACTTAGGAAAAATTCATAGAGGCTCCTATTTAAAAGCAATATGAAAAATAGGTACGCCATAAATTGTTTTTAACATACAGAAAGGGTATTTTAGACATCCTTGATATCAGAAATTCGATGGTTTCAAGTTCTTCCTCAATAGAATATGCAAAGTTATTCCATATACCTTTAACCTTTCCAGAAAAATTTCTGTGAAAGGTTAAAGGTAAATCGAAGTCTGGAACGGGTCTCACAAAGGAAATTGATGCACTTTTTAGATGGAATTAGAAGGAAGTGGTAAATAGAATATTTGTCGTTTCTATGATACCCTACAAAAGGAGAACCCTCTTAAGACCCCTCACGTTCCCAGGATGACTGTAATAGAATGTGCCTAATGCTAACCTGTCCCCGATGAGACATCTAATAAATGATGGAATGGCTATCAAGATGGTATCGGTTGACGGGGCAACAATAGCTCCTGATGGATAGGGTGAGGTACCCGGGGGACCTCCGACGAGGATTAAGACCTCCTGCGGAGTATGGAGTATTCCCATCTAATGGGTGAAAGTAAATTGCGCTCAAAAGTATTGATTACATAGTCGGAAATTGGCGAGATGAAGTGATTCTCTTGTAAGGAACTAATATGTTTTGCCTCCTTCTATCTTATGATTGGATATTCTGATCTGTAGTCAACCCGGATATGTAGAATTAAAATCAGTAAGTGTAAGGAAAGTGTTGGAGCTGCCTCAGAAACGTTTTAGATAAATATAAATGAAATATATTAACATCCTAAAATTTAATCTGAGCGGTTCGAATTTAACCAACATAACATAATTCGTCAAACATATGAAATACATTCCAATAAGAAGAGTCTAATAATATTTAAAACCAATATCCTTTGTGGACAAGCAAGCTGCAAGGTTTGGGGACGAATAAGTTAAGGGCATACATATTTAATTATATTAAGGAATTGAACATTCAAGACAGTTAATACGAATCAAGAAGGCAGAGCTTCTACCAAATAAAAGTAACAATACAAGATGAGTTTATGTTGATAAATTTTGAAGACACCTACAAACGACTAGGTTTTGTAAATTGCAATCTAACATATTAAAAAAAGCTTAATGCAATCTACCAAGTATGGTGTAATACCAAAATAAAAGCAATGATTACTGTTTTACGAGTATAAAGTAGCTTGATAAATATGGATTCTATAAAATTAAAAGTAACAGTTGGTTATTTAGATCATAATGATAATATATTAAGCTTAAATATTTATTGATTTTTAATTGTATTATACTATCCTAGCAATGGGATCAATCTCAAAACTAGGATCATAGTAATTGCTATGCATGTATTATAATTATTATTAATTTTTTTAATTTTTATGACTGATTCTGTTCTTGGAAATTTCATTACCCCAATTATACAAATATTCTCCTTTAACTAAATAAACAGATGCGTTCAAAAATGATAAAGTCAATACATCCATCTCAATCTCGCATTCTGCAGTTTGGATATCTGACCAAACTATCTTCCACCAATGAGTTTCCATGTTCAAGTAGCTGATATCCGTTTATATGTATATAATTATAATAAATGTATATATGTATAATTCGACGTGAATTATATATATATATATATATATATATATATATATATATATATATATATATATATATATATATATGTATGTATGTAATGAAATTCACGTCGAATTTCTTCGGATCATTATTTCTTAATGAAACATTTTTCAATTAATCTTAACATCATGCTGGCTGGGCCCTTTATATAGGATTTATGAATGGCCAGATTTTTGGGAGAGATGAACTTAGGTGTGGTTTTATTTCAGACGACACGTTTTGCGGTTGGACCTTGAAATCTTAATTTTGGAATGTATGAAGTCAAATTTGATCGATATGCAAACGCATTCATGCTAATTGTATATAGTTTTTAAAAATAAATCTTAGTCATCATTTCTTGTATTTATCACATTTTTTTTTAAAGATTGTTATTTTGATATTACCTCAATGCTAATGATATAATATTCTGTTATACAACGATATATTGATTAATTATCTTCAACATTGAATGTTTTTAACACTGATTATTCAGTTACGAATTTAATTTAAAAGACAACTCATTCAAATTAGTTAAACTTAAATGCATCCATTAGAATCAGCTTAAATGATGTGTCTGATTAAATAATATTTTCCAAAATTGATATTCTAAACGTTATAAAACATTCTTTATGTCTTAGTGGCTGCCTAAAATATCTAATTTAAATATCCGACTATAATATTTCCAAAAATAAATATAAAATAAAGATTTATATTTAGTAAAAACGTAATTATGGCTAAATTACGTTTTCACTAAATGATTTTCTATGTTAATATTTTTTTCATTCATCAATCTTCGCGAGTTTCTATATGATTATAAAAAAAATGTAACAACCGTACAATTTCGACTGGAATGCCACTACAAAAGAAAGATGCTCTAAAAAGTCGGTGTTTTCCATTTGTGGTTGCAATTAGAGATCAAAGTGGTTTCTGGCCACGGGCAATTGCACCTTAGACCACACTGGACCTCGAAAAAACTAACCTGTAAGATACATCATGAGAAAGATGTTTGATCTATTGTGCCTGTCAATACCGAATTTCAGAATCTACCTAAAGGTTTATATACTCCATTAATTTGTGATTCTCAGAAAGAAAATTTCGAGTATAGCCGACAATAGTAGTTCGTAGCTAAAATTAAAAAAATAGATATATCATTGTTAAGGTATGTTGATCAATATAAAAGTAAACTAGCCATCATCCTATATCACAGTCAAGGCTAAATGCAAAAACGAAATCACACTGTTAACTAACAGACTGAGAATCATCTCATCCGTTACCGTTCAAGGTTTGCAGTTCAAAGATTTGAAAAGCTTCAACATTTATATTGGAAGAAAGGCAACCTGCTATATAAGTAGATCACCACAGGATGAACTCCACATCACCATCCGCCATTTTGATTCAAAATAGCGGCCGATCAGAGTTAGCCCATATCTGTGTAATACATGGAGACAGAGGAAATTTTTTTTGGAATCATTACATAAAAGAAAAAAAAAATCTTTTTTTGTTTTTATTATGATATGTAATAATTTTCAGCGTTTTTTTAAACATTAATATCTGTATAATGAATACATATTTTTTTATATGTACAATCAAACTTTACTGCTGAGTTAGATAAGTCTCGAGTACCTGCTACTCTTTTGTAAAACAGTTATAACCAGTGATTGAAATTAACTCTAATTTTTCTCTCTCAGGGACTAAAAGAACAAACAGAATTTTTATATTTTAAATTTTAAAAAAAACCAATGCTAAAATATTATTATTCGACTATGAATATTAAGGTTTCTCAAATATTATGAAAAAATATATAAATAAATCGATGAGTGATGCCGAAATATTAAAATCGACAGTTTTTTCATAATCAATACTCTCGGTAACCTAATAAAATACTTCAATCTCGATGATATCGGAAATGTTAAAATAAATTGATACGTGATGTTGCGATATTAAAATCGATATTTTTTTTCAAAATCATCACCTAGTAATAGGTTCTTCATTTTAGGAGAAGATTTGAATCTGAATTAAGAAAATATAGGCCATTCTAACTAAAAAAAGCCTTGTAGGCCACACCAAAGCCGCTATCTTATAAAATGGTGATATTTTATTCAAATTTTGCTAAAAATATTGCTCATTTTTTCATTTTGTGCTAAATATCATGAAGTCTAACAACTTCGTGAAAAAAATTATGAATTCCCTTTTAAAAAAAATTACATTTTCTAAAATTTGACCACTACAAGACTAATTTTTGCTTACGCTACTATACTAATTTTTGGGAATTCCTATTTTGGTCCTACCCTTCTCCCCTACGCGGAGGATATCTAGGGAGCAGTTAGTCATGAAAAAAATTAATAATACCAAACTTGTTCGAGAATTTAATTTCCTACAAGTTGTAACGACATCTAACGGCGTGAGACGCCATAAAACAACGAGATTTTTTTTACAAAAAAAAACATTTTTGTCACCTTTTTTACCTTTGACTTTTAATAACTTGAGACGCCGACACGAGATTTTATGTGACTTTTTAGCTAACATTCAGGAAATCTTAATAAAGGTTCATGCACATTTTCAGCTGTGTCTTCCATTCCGAGGTTGAACTCCAATTTGACTGGGCTTAATTGTTTAAACACTTGAATGCTTTGAATTTAAGTTTGCAAGGTATCTAGGTAAACATGTTCTTAGTTAAGACATGGTTTGTGGTGTGTTCAAAAAGTATCTGACCTAGACCGCAAGCGTCGAAAAAGGGTCCTTTAAAAACTTCTCAACTTGAAAGCAGTTTTTGGGGTCATCTGATGAGGGATAATATGATTGTCCAATAAAGGGAAAATATGATTGAGTATTTTCATAGCTTAGTAATCACGTTTAGGGAATTCCTGGCCCGTTGGCCCGTTGATCCTGATTGCAGTTGGATTCGAAATCTATTCAGCTGTCTCGAAATACATAAGATTTGAAGCGTCAAAGAAGAAGAACAAGATTAACTTGTATGCTAGTCAAGCAGTGGTATAATGAAAAATGTATTTACGATATAAAAATTCAGACTTTTGATTAACAGCACATACGGACTACAGAGGGCTTTGCGATAAATACCCTTTCTTTAGCAACTACATACCAACATGCATTCTCGACCATTTGCTTCGTGAAACATAAGCAAAGAAATTTGATTGAAATGCAGTTTAATTTTAAATTAAAAGTATCAAATATGGAACCTAACATTCCAGAAATAATGCACTATAAGGACATTTTCAACTTGTCATATTAAGTAAGAAAGCATTGGTGATTTCTATCTATAGTATGTATGAATATCATGTAAGTTTATTAATATAAAATTTATATTTTATATTGACAATAGTTACTAAGTACATTTAGTAGCCTAAAAATTATTTCTACTTCTTATTTAATTTGTATGTGATCAGTTCCCACATAAAGATAGAGTTTGTATAAATTATACTCAGATTTGTAAATTTAAAGTTGCAAAATCCCGGCTATTTAGAGCATTTTTTCTCGGCTTAGAAACTTACTTACTTTTACATTTATAGGCGTTCCAACTAGGGTTGCCTTTCCACGTCAGGGCTGAGCTCCAAAGATCACGGTCAAGACAATCTTCCTTTCGAAGACTCCGGCCCGCCATTTCCTCTTCCACTCCGCATATCCATCTACTTCTCGGTCTTCCGAGAATAGAAAATAGAAAATAGAAATTAATAAATCGGTTCGGCAATCTCTCGGCAGACATTGGCTTGACATGGCCATACCATCTTAATCTTCGCTGTCCAATCCGCTCATTAACGGACCCGAGGGCCTTCATCCTGTCCCGAACGACGTCATTTCTAATTCTGCCCATTCTTGTCACACGCAGGCATCTTCTCCAAAAATCCATCTCCACTGCTTGAACCTTTGAATAGAGCTGTTTGGACATCGTCCACGTTTCCCTGTGTATGCCAGGATGGGTTCTACGATGGCCTGGTAGATTCTTCTCTTGTTCTCGTTTTTTATGGTGTCGTTCCACAAAACCTTAAAAATTTAAAGGCGTATATTGCTACTTCATAGCTCCCATATCTGAGTTGTTTTACAAAAAAAATTTGTATCAATGTCAATTGCCATAATTGTCATGCAATGGGGATTTAATTAAAAAAATTTTTTAAATTATTTAAATTCATTATGAGATTTAATTAAAACATTTTTTAAATTATTTAAATTCATTATGAGATTTAATTAAAAACATTTTTTTAATTATTTAAATTCATCCGTTTTCATGTTTGACAAATTGACGTAAAAAAAATCAAAATTTTAATAAATCATAGGTTTTTCAGCAGCCATATTGAACTGATTTTCTAAAATCTAATGACATTTTTGAACACACAAACTACACCTTTTTTCCAAATTTGAAGTTTCTACTTTATATAGTTTTTAATTTAAAATGCTTTTCGTAAAGCATGCAGATCTAACGAAATATGTTTTTTTGAACCATGTAATAATTTGTACATAGTGGTTTCAGGGAATTCAGGAACACCTTGTCTCTACATAATTATGTTTATGAGTAGTGTAGCTATTTATGAGAGAAAAGAAATTTTACGGTTTTTAGGATGTAGAGGGCCCTTGAACAATTTTTGTTGGGAACCACTTCTCTATAGAATGAATAATGTGATTTATGACTATCAGGGTATCTATGTCTGCATGTTGGGAGGGCTTCATTCAAAAGCATTCCGAAATATATTGTGTGGAGTGATTAGGTGATTCTGTTATTAATCTTGGAAATTGGTATTGGAATGTCTGTATTTTCGAATATGCTATTTTATAGAGATTCCATAAATTTGGTATGTGTGTTTTAATTTAAAACCTATTTGTATTAAATTAAAACCTACTTACACATTCTAGATTTATGGATCCTATAAAAAAAAAGCACAATTGAATATATATATTTAAAATACTTCTTAATATTTCGTAAATGCATAACATCTATAACTATTTGTTAAGTTTCTGTCTGAATGGTAATTTAGAAGCGTCTTTGTGTTGGGAGTGAGAATAAGAATTAACAAATGCTAAGAGGAAGTGACATTATTAAAAAATAACTCTTTTTCCTAAGATTTTTAAAGTTAAAAAAGTAATTATTTGGTGGGCATTATTTTTCCATTATATGTACATCTCTGAAGGAGTATACGTAGAATTTTTTTTTTCGAGGAGGGATTGAAATGTTTTTTCGATTTAAAATGAAAGTAAGCAATCACCTAAAAGTATATAATCCCCAAATTGGGTGTAAGTTTTAATAGTATGCATGAAAATTGGATCAAAAATTATTGTTAAAAATTACCAAAAATATTACTCAAAATACAAATCTTATGTTGTTGGGTATGAAAATTATATTTTCTCGTACATTTCGGGGTAGGGAGGAGGGGAAACACATATCTCTCCAATACCTTCTCCCTTTCCCCTCTACGTATCTCACTATATTTCTGATATTAAGGCTTCCAAAACATCGTCCATGTTCAGTCAATATTTGACTTGGTTTATTATCAGTGATGTTATTTATGTTTTGAAGGGTCAGGAACGCATAAATGTGACCCAATGTATAAGTCCATGTTCCTTCTTGTAATTGTGTGCTTTATGAATGAGTTGGATGCCATTAATTAATTCAAGAATTGATGTTGATATAATGTAATATTATCGAATTGTAGTATAAATAATAATAAGAGATTGTTAATGCTAAAAAAGTCCCCTAATGTGAGGAATGGTAGGTGTTTGGGAGGGAGTCATCTATTCTAGTTAGGGCTTACCGTTGAGGTTCTTACCCTCTTCTGCATTTGTCTCAATGTACTTCCTTTCTGTCGATCTCCTTATAAGGAGAAAGGCCTGGATTTTGTCAATAAGCTATAACAACCCGAATGAAAGTAATGTCTAATGGACAAGAAAAGGAAATAAGAACATACTACAAACTAACCTAGTTGTACTCAATAATTATAAGTATCTAAAATTATTTAGTTCTAAAACATAAAAATATTTCTATAGCGCAATTTGGAAATTTCAAATAGGTCGTTAATGATTTTTAACTCATCAGCTGCGAACGATCTTAAAATAGTAGGTATTATTTCGTTTTTATTTTTAAATTCTCCTTTTAAATTTTATATAAATAAATATATAATTTTATATTATATTTTATATTTTATTTCGTAGATTATATTATATCTTTCTTCGTACAATTTGTAATTCCATTTTCCAACATTTATTTTATTTTTCTGTTCTTGGATTTGGCTGTTTTTTTATTTTACGCCTCGTATACAAAGTATGAGAGATCGAAATGTAAAGGTATTATGTAACAAATGAGTCATTTAGGAATAACTTAGTTCTTCAAACATCAGCAGTTACACAAATATTCTTTACAAAAATTTTTAAATATGAGAAAATAAGTGTAAAATAAGCTTATAATTTTTTTTTTCTTTGACAATTAGCAGAGATTTGTTTATCATTTTGAGGTTAGGTTCTCCATTTGCAAAGAATTTTAGTTGTTATTAAAAAACGATCATCTGCCAAAATATAAGTTACTAGTATACCCGAGCGAGAACTCTCGCGTTAGATCCTAATACATTAGAAATATAAGCGATATTAGGGAAACATATTTATTCGTGTAAACAATGTAATATTATAAAGAAAGTTTATTTAACAAACACATTTGGTGAAGCTACATAGTTTGTAATGACTATGTTGGAGTTCCAGGTCATACTTAATAAGTAATTAGCTTACACCACTGGAAAACATTTCTTCAATTTAGCAGTTAGGCAATTAGATTCAGATATACCATTTTCTATGTGTAGTATTCATATTTAACAGTGCCCTTTAGGGTTGGACAAATGAAACAATATATGATTTCCCACTCATTAAAAGTTTTTGTAAACAGACTCAAATTGATATAAAGTTACCATGACAACGACACTTAAGCAAGATGGCATAGGATCCGTGCGGACCTATATCGTGCGTTATCTCAAAAACGGTAGGTTTTAAGGCTTTAAAAGGCTGGACCAATATGATCTAAAAGATCATATATGGTTTTGATGCCCGCGTCAAAATCTTTAAAACCCAACTTATCCCGTCTCGATCCGTCGACTCTCAGTGGTCAAAATTTTGAAACCTTCCAGTTTTTTCACCACTTTTATTTAAGCCCTTGTAATATTTTAAGAAACAAAATAGGAATTCGTCACTTCTCCGTGAAATTCTATTTCTTTTGATACCTCATTCGTCAAAATCCATCGCTCCTGAGAGCCAGAAAAGGGATCTATACTACCGTAATAATATATAGTAGTGACTAGTATACCCGAGCGAGAACTCTCGCAATAGATATCTTCTAATCCCTAATTTCAAGTATAAGCGATATTAGGGAATCATATTTATTCGTATAAACAATATAATATTATTAAGAAAGTTTATTTAACACACATATTTGGTGAAGCTACATAGTTTGTAATGACTATGTTGAAGTTACAGTTCATACTTATTAAGTACTTAAAGCTTATCCCACTGGAAAACATCTCTTCAATTTAGGAGTTAGGCAATTAGATTCAGCTATACCGTTTTCTATATGTAGTATTTATACTTAACAGTTACCTTAAGGGTTGGACATGGAAACAAAACATAATTTCCCACTCATTAAAAGTTTTTGTAAACAGACTCAAACTGATATAAAGTTGCCATGACAACGGCACGTACGCAAGATGGCTTAGGCAATATGTGGTCTTATATCGTGCATTATCTCGAAAAAGGTAGGTTTTTGAGCTTTAAAACGCTGGACCAATATGATCCAATGGATCATATATGATCTTGATGTCCGCGTCAAAATCATTAAAACCCAACTTATCCCGTCTCGATCCGCTGACACTGAGGCGTCAAAGTTTTGAAACCTTCCAGTTTTTTCATCACTTTTATTTAAGCCCTTGTAGGAATTCAAGAACCAAAATTGTAATTCGTCACTTCTCCGTGAAATTCTATTTCTTTTGATACCTCATTCGTCAAAATCCATCGCTCCTGAGAGCCGGAAAAGGGATCTATACTACCGTAATAATATATAGTAGTGATTATATTTACTCTACGAAAAAATTGAGTATTTCTTTACCTATCTACATCATACTTACGCATAGAATGGAATTCCCCGAAATTATATGAAATATCAGACAGCGTATTTATCCCACATAAGTATTCCGTCTAATATAATTGTCGGATTAAGTATGATCTAGATAATTACTTTTATACGTTGACAACTCCATTAAATGTGGCATATTACCTATATTAGAGTATTATATCACTATAGTATATTATAGTATCAAATATATTATTGCTTAGAGTTTACTAGAGAAAAAATTTACTTGGCAAGGGTCACCCCTTGATTTACTGACATATTCGTTTTTTATTTGTCATAATCAGATGACAAATCTAAATGATCCATAATGAATAGTGGCGCCAAAATGATCTGGCGTGGTTAGTCACTGGTGTCAGCGCTTTTAATCAAACTATTAAAAGTTTAAAAAACTTCTTAGAGGCTGAGTATCACAAGAATGCCATAGAAAAAAAAAGATTAACAATTCCTGTTAAGGCAAAATAAATTATTAAAAATTACAGTACTGTAACGTAACTGCATTACTTTACTAACATATTTTTCGTTGGCATAATTGGGGAGATGTGAGCTTCAGTTTCACTTCATATAATGGCGAATACAATTGTAACAGACAACATAGTTGCAAAGTCTCTTCACACAACGTAGTTTAAATTTCGTATTACAAACCACATTTTGAAACATTTCTTGTTAAATAGAGCCTTGCGTTAAATCAAATCTGGAAAAATTAATAAAAATATTAGAAAAATAGAACTCTTGAACATGTTCTTACCGGTATTTCCTTATGACTCTTTTAACAGTCTTGCTATAAAGTTTCCTTAATTTTATTTCCCATACACATTAGAGAATAATAATATTATGTCTGATAGGATTCATGTCTCAATATTCAGAATTTTGAGACCACTCACTGCCTACAGCCGAAAACAAGTTACATAAAGACCCTATAGTAGATGCTGCATGATAAAAGGTCCGCGATTACGACATGGCTGGAAATATGGATTCATTGTCCAAGAAGCCAATATGTATCGGACTGAAGAACACGCGGTACCATTATAAAGAGTGGGCCAAAGAGTAAGATCTGCATACAAAGGGGTTACTAGGGCTTATTAATGATACGAAAGGAGACCGGAATCAATAAATAGATGGACCGTTAGGAGATCAGAGGGCCGCTTTCTTTCATTGCTCCAGAGGGCGGTCTCTGAGGGCTCTCATTCGGGCCCTTTGAATTTTGAAAAGAGCTAATCCACTTAGTTTGGTCGACTCTCCTCTGCTAGAGCTCAGCGCGCAGCGGCAGCTGACTACTGCACTCAGTCGGCCATCGTTCCCTTCAGACTAAGTACATGGTATGATTTCTACTTTCCAACTACCTATCGTAGAGGAAGTTTGGTCAATGGTAAAATATATATATTATTTTAAATCTTAATTTTCCGTTTGAAGGCCGTTGAGTTAAATAAAAGTTGTTTTAAAAACAATATCTTATATCTTCCTCATCATACTAAATTAAAGAATGTCTTCGTGTTTCTCAAGGCACCATCCTCTATATAGTTCATACAGCTGACATTCCATCGCAACCTAACACTGTAGATATCGATGAATGATGTCAAACCTGGAGAATTAAAATAATTATATTATTCCTGTCCTACAGCATCCTTTAATAATATTCCAAACATCCCGGTTGAACAGATCCGGGAGACCTGGGAGACATCTTGACAAATGTCTAACTTGGAATCCTCATTCAAGAATTAAACGAAAAGAAACTGCTCGCCGTTTTCTGCTACTTCAACACTTCCCAGATAAACGCTCTAAGCTTCCAATTAGCTACAAAAGATTCATTTACATGACTTTAAGAAGGCCTATTTGGACTCACGGAGTTGAGCTTTGGAGCTCCACTTAACCATCGAATTCCACTCGTTACCAGTCCTTACGACCCAAAATCCATGCGTAAAATCCTCAATGCTCCATACATTGTCACGAATAAAATCAGTCATAATGCCTTAATGCTCCATTTCGACGTCGTTTTTTAAAAAAGTCTTAAGCGCCAAAAATTCGATATTTAGGTTTCAATTTATTTTGGGACATAAACACCACCTCTATTGATTCCCGGTAACGATATATCGAGAAAAAAAATCGTCTACTACACGATAAAGAATAAAATAAAAAAATTGATATTTAGGGAAAAAACATCACTATTATATATTATTACAGTAGTATGGATCGCTTTTCCGGCTCTCAGGAGCAATGGATTTTGATGAATGAGGTATCAAAAGAAAGGAAATTTCATGGAGATGTGTAGAATTCCAATTTTGTTTCTTAAATTCATACTAGGACTTAAATAAAAGTGATGAAAAACAGGGAGGTTTCAAAGATTTGACGACTAAGAGTCGACGGATCGAGACAGGACAAGTTGTATTTTAAAGATTTTGACGCGGGCTCCAAGAACACACATGATCCTAGGGATCATATTGGTCCAGCCTTTTAAAGCCTTAAAACCTACAGTTTTCGAGATAACGCATGATATAGGTCGTTCGGACGGGCCCTAAGCCATCTTGCGTATGTGTCGTTGTCATGGCAACTTTATATCAATTTGAGTCTGTTTACAAACACTTTTAATGAATGGGAAATTAATATATTGTTTCCCATGCCCAACCCTAAAGGGCACTGCTATCTATATATGAATACTTCACATAGAAAATGTTATAGCTGGATCTAATTGCCTAACTGCTAAATTGAAGAGATGTTTTGTAGTGAGGTAAGCTAATTACTTATTAAGTATGAATTGTAATTTCAACATAGTCATTATAAACTATGTAGCTTCACCAAATCTGTATGTTAAATAAACTTTTTTGATAATACTATATTGTTTCCCTAATATCGTTTACACCTCGAATGCATCAGGGATTAGAGTAAGCATTGGTATCTAATGCGAGAGTTCTCGCCCGGGAATACTAGAATCATGTATTTCCTGTAATGTTTGCTAAATGGCGCTTACGCCTTTTCAAAATAAAGACGTCGATATAATGACGATTTGGTCTGAACTCAGTATCCTTCCACGACAAACTTTATTCCCACCTAAACCCTCTAGTTTCAAACCTTGCTTTATCTTCGATCTCCGATAATCTTCCGTTTTGTCTGAAAAGGAGATGGCCTCGGGACCTTCTAATTTAGAATTGTCATTGAAGTGTTACAAATGGGTCGTTTCGCTACATGTCCGTGTCACATTATTACATCATAATTCATTCATATTTACTTGATGTACTTTTTAGTTTATACTGTTGTAAATTTCAATAAATAAATAAAAAATAAAAATATGTTCATTATCGCCATAATCTGTTTTTTAGGGTTTTTAAGATACTAATATACCCGAGCGAGAACTCTCACTCCTTCTAATCCCTATTTATTAGAAGTATAAGCGATATTAGGGAACGATATTTATTCGTATAAACAATATAATATTATTAAGAAAGTTTATTTAACACACACATTTGGCGAAGCTACATAGTTTGTAATGACTATGTTGAAGTTACAGTTCATACTTAATAAGTATCAAGCTTACCCCACAGGAAATCATCTCTTCAATTTAGCACTTAGGCAATTATTCAGCTATAGTAGAGTTTGTATTTATATTTAACAGTGCCCTTTAGGGTTGGACATGGGAAACAATATATTAAACTCATTAAAAGATTTTGTAAACAGACTCAAATTGATATAAAGTTGCCATGACAACGGCACGTACGCAAGATGGCATGAGACCCGTGTGGAACTATATCGTGCGTTATCTCGAAAACGGTAGGTTTTAAGGCTTTAAAAGGCTGGACCAATACGCTCCATAGGAGCGTATATGGTCTTGATGCCCGCGTCAAAATCTTTAAAACCCAACTTATCTTGTCTCGATCCGCCGACTCTTAGTATTAAAATCTTTGAAACCTCCCAGTTTTTTCAACAGTTTTATTTAAGCCCTTGTAAGATTTTAAGGAACAAAATCAGGATTCGTCACTTCTCCGTGAAATTCTATTTCTTTTGATACCTCACACGTCAAAATCCATCACTCCTGAGAGCCGGAAAAGGGATCTATACTACCGTAATAATATATAGTAGTGATGCTCATAAATAAATATCGGTATATCCACAGTGAACTTGAAATGATGAAATGAATAAATGTAACAAACTCAAACAGAGCTGTAAGTTCCATCCTTGACTTTGGCTACAATTTTCCGAAACGTCTATAATACTAATGTAATAGTACTAATATTAATACTGATGCTATAATATTGATGGTTACCTTATCTGAGATTTTGGTGAAAAGTTTTTAAAAACATTTTATTTTGGATTTGTAGAGCACCGATCAGGGCAATTCTTACCACTGGTTAAATTCGCATCTTCCGACTTTGAGGTTGTTTTTATATACTTCTGTTTATTATGTAGTTGGCCACGATTTCTGGGTACGTTATTATTTATTAGACCAACCATTAGTAAATAGTGAATGGCCAAAAAATTAACATTAGAAATAAATTTTAAAATTCAAAATTCTCAAGCATGTTACTGTCCACACCTTGATTCACTAAAACATTCATTAGCATCTATTGATGAAAAAAAAAATTCAAGCTCAAACTGAAAGTAAGTTGAAGGTACAAGAATGCTATTTTGAAAACATTAATGGTATTTAAATTTTAAAAATTTCCAATGGCTAGGAGCTCATCAAGAACTTATGTCTCCGGGGTATGATGAAAGCGAGTGCTCAATTATGTTATCACTATTGCTTCGGAAAATATTCGTTTCCTAAAGTGGTAATCCTGAACTCATCTGGTCTTAAGCGTTGCAATGTCTGATTTTGTAGCAGTTTTATCCTAGAATCCGGATAATTTGCTGAAACTGAACCTACAACTGAAATTATGGTGGGCATCCTTAACCATGTTATCATATTTTTATTGCTTTCTGTTTTTTAAAGCGTCTACGATTAAAAGCCCTGTTGATTAAGTTTACAAAAATAAAATATTTTTGAATTTTACTTAATACAAACTTATAAAATTTATTTTTAAAGTTGATTTCTAAATCATTTTACTCTCAAGTATGTTACCACTATAAAGTAACATAATTCAGCAGCTGGTAACTTACTTATTAACCCTAAACTTGACAATGTGTTATATATGAGTCCTTTTATTCACTTATTCTCATGATACAGCTCGATTATTCACAATTTCTACTAAGTTTAGCGATAAATATTTTTTAAATAAATGTTTTATAGAAAACATTAAATTTAAAAAAAAAATTGTAAAAAATATTTTATAAGTATTAAATAAAAAATTCATAAAAAAGTTTATGAATTTAAAAATTAATATTTTTTTTTAATTCACAAAAATGTTTTACCAAGTTATGGATATATATTTTTTATATAATATTTTGGAAAAAAAAATAGGAAATTTAAAATTTTTTTTGTAAAAAATATTTTTTAAAAAATTTGTGAAAATGTTCTGTTAAGTTTAGGGGTATATAGTTAGTTATTTTTTTTTAAATACAAAATTTAAAAACCGTTTTGTAAAGAATATCTTTTTTTAAAATAGAATGCCAAGTTTAGAATTATCATACCTCTTTTTTTTCAATAGTTATAAATTACAGAGCGAAATTATAGTTAGTTTTTAGATCTATAATACGATTATCGCCTTTAAATATGAGATCAAGCATCGTGTGATCGAATTTGTTGGTATCGTTAAGTTTGCGAAAATCTACAGTTCTGGAACCTCCAATTTAATAGATCTGATTATAATGATCCTAATATGTTTCTGTTATATTTTCAATGATTAATATTTTTACTACAACTATACGAGTAATTTGATTGATTACTATAATGATCCTCACGATTGCAAGAAATCCACGTGTAGGTGTGATGGGAAATGATTTACGTTACTATTACGTTACTTAAATTAATTGACATACGCCGACAGTGGAAAATTTTTTTTTTCAGTGATAAAAGTTTTAAGCTACTTATAACCAAATCTAGTGACGCACTTTAGATATGTAGGGCTAAACACAGAAATAGAACATTTAGAATGAATTTCAAGTATAAAATTCCTATGCCATTGTAACATAAATAGTAAACCTATCTTTTAAAACAGTCAAAAGCTCAATGTAATAAAAATCAATATCAATACTGCAGCTTACAGTTTCCTCTACTAGAATGAACAGCGAAAAGGAGTATTTTTCTTTATGACATGATATTGATCCTCAAAGTAGATATGTTATAGAACATACACAAACAATTTAAGGAAGATATATCACTTTTTATTTTTTCTAAAAATCACCTTGTTAGAAGGGCCAATTTGACAAGACTGATGAGAGTGATCCATCACAAATTTTAACGAATAATGATAACTCAAATGTTTTCCGAAAATATAAAAAAAGTTTCGAATTTTAACTTTGCCACCTCAAATTCTTCCGAAAACAAAAAAAAATATACAAAAAAACTAATTTCAATATTTCCTCTCATATTCCCAGACTTGAAGATTTTGTTCGTTTGATGATATGAGGATCCCTAAAAAGTTTCTATCTTCTTTATCATCGCATAACAGGCTTGCAATCTAATAATAATTAAAGTAATAATAGTAATCTTAATAGCACGTTTTCACCAAATCAAATCAAGAATATATATAATATATGATTGAAGACATGATTAAATAAAATAATTAAAAAAAATATTATAGAATACTTCGCAGAAAAAAAACATAAATAACTGAGAAGATAATGTTTCTGATAAAAAATTGTACTACTAGTTATTATGATTATGATAGATATCTTTTTCATGACACTAGCGTAAATAATTTTATTTCATACAATACAATTGTCAATTTTAAATTAAAGAAATTGCATTTAATTCAATTCAATTAACATCTTTGTCGATCGGTAGTGTTGATTAAATTTAAACGTTGACGATAAATCAACTGGACCGAAATGACTGGTCATATACATGGCTAATGTTAATAGCCCGAGATCGTAAACTATGAATGTTGCACAGTCACCGCTAATTACGCTCATCTGCTTAAATGTCGACGGTTAATCGGAGAGGCTAAGTGATTGCAAAGGTTTATGCCCTCCCGATCCGTGTCGTAACATCAATCCTACTACTTGTATAAATGTAAAACCAAATTGAGATTTGTGTGAATAGTCCTTTTATGTATTTTTTATTGGCAACTGAGCAGTTACTTCTTTCCCTAAACACCCGCATTTAATGGTTACAGTAAATAAGATTGCCATTTCTTATTCAATGAGATCAGTGTGGATGTGCAACGGCTAGAATATGTAGAGTTATATTGCTTAAGGAATAACTTAAACCCAAATTTTCAATAATAATCGAAGTACAATCTCAGAGATTATTGCTAGTCATTTAAAAAAAAAATTACTATTAGCAGTTATATGCCGCTTTACATGTAGAAGAATAAAGTATATCTGAATTAAAATTATGGCAAGATCGATTTGATTTCTAGTGCTTCTATGTGGCGGCATACAGGTTTCTTTGTGAATTTCTTTATGTGAGAAACGTACTACTTACTCTAAATCTCCTTGCAGTTGCAAAATCAATCAGTCAAATTCCACTTTCACTCATTACTTCATGTTTGCTATGTCTTCCAATGGTAGGGATAAAAAACGATGCCCTTTCTTTTTCAATTAGGGTATTCGAATGTCCCAATACAATTTTTGTATTTACCTGTTTAGATCACCATATGCTCCTAATGCTCCATAAAACACATTTTCTTCTTCCTCTAGATCTTAAGTTAGAGGCGTTATTGAATTTTCCTCTTAATTTAATGCAGCACATCCGTTCGTTTATGTTTTTAACCTGCATTAAAGCATGCTTGAAGAGCTCATGGGTAAGGCAATATGTTTACCATGCTCCCGGTCTCCGGTTCGAGACCGGCTGCGACAGATAATTGTTTATTCTGTTATCTGCCGTGGATCGATCCTGGGGCTCACCCAGCCTCAATAAAGTGGGTACCCTTAGTTGGGGAAAAACCTAGCGGTTGAACAAGATCTCGGCTGAATCACTGCCTTCTACAACCGTTGGCCTAGAAACAGTAACGGTACTTATCTTGTACTGAACCCAAGACCCTTCATTTGTTGTAGTGGTACAGGTTTTTTTTTTATTAAGGCGTGCTTAATCGAGTTTTAGTAATGAAACCAGTCCCAAACATATTATATCTCTCTGTAATACCACTATTAACCACTATATTATCTTTCAGGTTGACTGTTTCTGTGGCGTTGCAACTGTCATGTAAAGCGGCATATAACTGCTAATAGTAATTTTTTTTTTAAATGACTAGCAATAATCTCTGAGATTGTACTTCGATTATTTACTTTACTTTACTTTCTCTCTAGTATTTTACCCCTCTCTCCCCTCCCTCCTTCACCTAGCGCCAGGTTCGTACACACTTCTAACATTCGAAGTTGCCAGTTTCAGTAGTCCTTTTCCTCACAATTGTCGTAACCGAAGATCCGGCGGCTATTTTCTAGTTTTCGTTCCATAACAATTGATTTTTTAACCGTAATAGTATAATCTATTAAAAACTGTTTAAATTATACCAATACAAAATTAATTGCTTCCTATCAGTAGTTATTATTTTTATGTAAATATAGGTAATAATATTATTTCTATCGAGCAATCATTACTGTTATAGGTTAATACTAATTTCTGTAACTTTGTTAACTTTAAAATTGAAGATTTTTTAAATGTTTTTGATAATATAACTTGCCTGAAATACCTTTCAATTTTTGCTCTTTGAGCATGTTACATTTTTTTTTTCAAAAATTAAAATTATGTTTAAATTTTGATTATTAAAGAACAATATTTTTTTCTGATTATTAATACAAATTAGAACTATTAATTTTATTAACAGTTTTTCCCGTTTTTGTAGCTCTTGGGTAGTAAAGTATCGTTCTGTTTGATATTGGAATTTTTCACACAAGCATCAATGGATTAATCTTTTTACATTCCACAATCTAAGCTCATTGTGAACTTTTTTTGTGTGTGTGGAAACCGATTATGAAAAAGTGTAGTGTTGGCACCTCACACTTTCGTGACAATAAATCCCGATTTTTTCCCTGATAAGGGAACGGAGACAGAGAAGAGACAGGTCTCAGAACCTCTTTGGGAACGATGTATCATTGGAAGCGAGGCCTCTTTGTGGCCACAGGCACAATACCCAACGTTTGCTGCATTGTGGAAGTCCCATCTGCCTGTCACAACACACCTTGCCGCATCAGTCAAACCGATTGTAAACACCAGCTTACCTTTCTGGTAAAAAAAAAAAGTCAGGGGCTTCAGCGTTAGTCGTAATCCGCTTTAGTTGGCCTACTGTGGTAGTAAGGGGAGAAGCGAGGATTTTCGCGGATTGTCGTGTTAGGCACCATTGATCAAGTTCAATGGAATTAGTTAGGCAACCTGATTTTGGTTAAAAGAGGAAATAATCCTTTTGTTGGATGTTATGACAGAAGATAATAAAGATTTTTTTTTTTTTTATATATTCCTCCCTAACCTTTAATATTTTCTTATTTTAATGATGTCTTAAGCTTCCGAAAAAAACAAATCTGTAATCCTTTTTTAATGTTTTAGTAAATTGAATAACAATACTAAACATGCGGTTGTGCGCATCACACAACTTTCACTTATCACCATTAGGTAGGTACTTGAAATAAATTTTCAAATTTTCTATATAAATTCCATGATAAAATTGATTTCTCTTTTAATAGTTACAATCTGACATAATTATTTCTCATTTTTTCTCCTTCAGTTAATTATCAAATTCCTTTATAGCTTACATTTACACATTTTTTCTTACTATTAACAATGAGATACGGTTAATTAATTTAAATTAACAAAATTAAAGGAACTTTAGAGGAAGCTATTTTGAAAATTCGGGATTTAAGCCCTGTCAGGCTATTTCAATGAGAATAAGAATATTTTACCCTTTTCATGATATTTCTGCTTGCTTTTACCGATAATTCTTCACAGCCTGATTCCAAAAACGTTTACAGATTTAGTCTGGAGTTCAATTCATTATTCATCTAAATAGTTAATGGGCTATACTAAAAAAGTGATGATAGTCGAAAATAACAAAAAAATTGTTCAATAGAAAGGTTTATTAAAATTTAGTTTCACCAGTCAGTCGTGGACCACTTGTAAACTCCTGAGGGTCTGCGGGTCAACTTTTGGGAACCACTGTCTTAGTAAGAACCCTATCAAATAATTAATAAAGGGTATCTTCCTAAATAATAATATACAATAATATCTTCCTAAAGGGTTAATTTGAGGTGAAAAAATCACATTTTTTTAAAAAATTTATTTTTATTATTCAAATATATAATTAGTGATGATGTGTTTATAATATGACATGAATAATATTTTTTTTTTTATTTTTAACCAATATAGTATATCGTATATAGTCATGTAAATTAATCATTTGAATGAAGCTAAGAGAATTTTTCTGTTTGCTACTGAAAGACGGAACAGAATACATCCTTTTATTCCTTTATTGTTCTGTTTTTATTTTTGCTTCTTATTAAAATATTAAATCAACTTTACTATGATTGTATATCTTCTTATACCTACATTACGAGACGTAGCTATTGGAACAAATGGATAATGCGGTAGCTCAAAACATATTTCAAACATTTCTACATTATTTTTGTCATCGCCCTTGCACGTAATAAAATCCTGTTTTGGGCGCAATCTCTTGCATGGAATGAATTTGGTCACAGAAAAAAACACAGAAAAAAACTTTGCTAAGCTCCGTAGTGCTCAGCGAATTTTTATAAATTACGGTTAAATCGATTCTTTTAGTAGTGTACTAAAACAGGTGTACCGAACCATTAGTATTTACAATCTTCTCTCCAGATCTCAGACAACATCAATATTTATTCAACGTCAAGCAATCAAATCATTAGTACACAGAAGCCATTCTCGAATAGCAGTTTTGTTAAACCAGGAGTGTAATTAGAGTGAGGCTCAAAGTATTCTCTTGGAGAGCTGAGCGTGCCTTGTGTCGACCCTCTCTCATTTCGACCCATTGACTTTTCTCAAAAGGAAATTGGCCAGGGGTTAGCAAAGAGGGCACATGCAATGGATGAAATGCAGTTGAAAGCAATCAATGAGCGAGGAAATCTCTTAGTTGGAAAATGGTCAAAATAAAATATTATAATAGGTATTATCTATTAACTATGGAAAAGCCTTTTAAAACAGTAAAAAGAAAACTCATTAAAGAATATTATATTATAATAGAATATTATATATTATAATATTATCCAAAAATACGATAATAATTACTTTATCAACCTACCTTTTACCGAATCTGCTTACAGTGAACATCATTGTACAAAAGAAACGTTGGAGACAACTATGAGACAGCGAAGCTTTTAAACAACCAAACTACAGACTTAATTCTGGGCACGAATTCTCAGGTCAAACATCTTAGATTATTAAATGATGAACTCGTCAATCAAAAACAGCGTCTAGCGATAACAAGAATGGATCAAAACTGAATGCAATTGGCAATTGATATTAGGATGGGACAAACTATAATGTGAATTATAGATAAACACAAATTAAATGTTTCTATACGCCTGAATGTCCCCAGTTCTGTAAAAAAATAGCATTGTCAGAAATAATGTTTTACTGATCTGTCGGCCATCATTTTTCGTTTATTATCAATGTTGATCACTTTTTTTTTCATTGCAACTTGCAATACGTCGCATAACTTCAAAATCATTTTTTTCTTATTTTCAAAAAATTAATAAATGAATCCGCATTAAGTCAGATAAATTTAAAATTATTTCATTTTACATTCTAACCGAATAGGGCAGTATGCCATACTTTACTGAATGTATGAAATATTCAAAGGTTTTAATACTGTTACTAACACTACAATTCTTCATACAACAAATAGGCAAAATTATACTGGTTTCATCATTACTCAACACTTTTTTTTTTATTTGTGCACAGCTTTACCAATATGTAAATAATCTGTATTGGCTCCTCACTATCGCAAGTAGGGAATGTTTATTTTCATGCCTAAAGTAAAAAAATTATTGTCTTCTGAATCGAAAATTTGCACCAACTTGATGTTTAACTTTTTTGACATCAATGAAACGTGAATAATGGAATATTTATCACGAATCTACACATTTTATTTTATCTGCAGACATTCGAGTCTTTAGAAAAAATTAATTTTTCTTAATCTTCAATATGAGTACATTATAGACATATTTAAAAAAAAAAAAAAAAAAAAAAAGGAATTTTCTTATAATACCTTAATGAACCATTATTGCATTATATATATATATATATATATATATATATATATATATATATATATATATATATATATATATATATATATATTTTTTTTTTTTTTTTTCTTAAGCACACCTAGATAAATAATCTGACTTTTTTTTTTTATCAAATCCCAAACTCTTCATATACTTTTAATTTTAATTTTTTTAGTTTTACTTAAAATATTTACCTGTCTGAATAAAATAAAATATATAGTTATGTTTTCTTCTTCCCATGTCAGGTCACTGAAATAGTTTCAAAACTAAATTTGTTGCAACAATAGAACTTTGATACGACATTTTATTGAATGTCTGGATTCATAAAAACACCTTTAAAAACAATTGAATTATTATTGAGATGACTAGGTTTTAAAGTTTTTTTTTGTATTTTTTTGTAATCTTATTTAGTTTTATATAAAATATTTATCCCTGAAGAATTAAAAAATAGTGCATATATCTATTTCCCTGATGTCACCGAAATTGTTTCCAATCTAAATTAATCACAATAACGCAGCTTCGAATTAGAATTTATTGAATATCTGGATTGAAAAGAACATGTTTAAAATACCAATTACATTTTACTTAAGTCTAGCAATAAGTTTTTACAAGTCTAGCAAACTTAGTGCTAATTTATAATTTAAAATAGTTATTTCCTCATAACAGTCAATGAAATAACTCCGACTTCAGTTAATAGATGCTTCTTTAAGTGTCTAAAATCATCAAAGGGTCGTCTGTGCCAAAGGTACTTATTCTCATTTAGTCCGCCGAGAGCTAGAATTTATGAACTCAATCGAACCTGCTTAATAACGTTAAAATGTTTGCTCGTTTAAGCGTGAGCCGTTAAGGGACTAATTTCACTCTATAAGGTGAAAATTATACAGTTCGAATGGACACTCTTGTAAGTACCTAGGCAGTGGGGGACTCCCTAAAGCTGCTGATTTAATGAAAATAAATTACTTATTAGAGACGATGGCGGTCAGATGGTGGCTTTGACACGGTTCCGTGCCATCTGCCCGTGTTGAACGAGGCAGCGCCCACGGGGGCATAAGGTCCTATCTTCCCTCAGCCATAAATCCACCGCAGGACAAAGGACTCCTGCCACAAAAGGCTACAAGGGAGGTACAAATTCTGTTTGATCCGTCCCCGACCATAAGTCACAGTTTCTGGCCAAATCAAAACAGCTATTATCTAGGGACCACCCGATGTGCCAGTCCTCCTCCTGTCCTCTTCCACGATCCTCGTCCCTCTTACATCGTTTACGTACTATTAGACTGAAGGATATCTTTCTGTTTGAAGTTCTTCTGAAAGTCAGGAACGGGGTCTATTCAATTCAATTCGAATCACTCTCTGAGAAGATCGAAGATCTGTCTGTGTATTAGTTTTTACGAAAATACACCGAGAAGAAAAAAATAAGATCAAGTAGTATTGTAAATACCAGGTATCACCTGCACATGCTCCAATTATATATCCTAAAGAATATTGCTTAGTAAAATAAAAAAAATCGGAGGATGCACAATTACATCTCTATCATATATTCCATTCTATGTTTTTTGATTTATAGTTTACTATGTGTCAGGGTATTACCGATACCGTAATTTTTTCCAAATTATCACCAGAGATCATTCGAATGGATTTTGACTTCCTTGTACGATGTGAATCATGGGGATTTTGTATCAACAAGAAGGAGACAAAGACAGACAAATTTACAGAAAGGATAAGTATGATTTTGATCGATATAATATATTATTTAAGGCCATTGGAAAGAATGAAAAAAATCTTGAAATAAGAAACGAATATTATGATTCCTGTATCATTCCAATTATCCAGTATTTTATACAGATCGCGAAAATACAATTCTTTTTTTTACAATTGGTTGCATTGTAAGATTGGAGGGGTCGAAGATAATAATCTAACAGTAGTAACATAGTAGTAACATTTAAATACTAATAATTTTTAAAATAAAACTTTTAATACTTATGTTTGACTAAAAATTATGTTTGTAAATATTAAATAACTAGTACTTGACTTTAAACTGCAGACTGCACTTATTTAAGTAGTATTGAATTTGATAATAGCGTTCAATGCTTACAGTTTGAAGACGCGCATACCAGGAAGCTTTGACTCCCTAATTAATCATCTTATTATCAAAGTATTATTATTTTATAATTTTTTAAAAGTAAGTCTGCACATCATTGAATTCCTGAGACTTTGGAAGCTTGATATTTATCATTGGAGTATTCAGTTGAATTTAGATATTCTTTTTAAATCATTTACCAAATGGATCAAAAACGATTATTTTTTCTTTATTGGATCTAATTCAGACAAAACTATCGTTTCACATGGCTTTATAGGTTCTACTAGGTATGATAACAATAATACATGGCCAATAGGCTATCAATCTATTTTAGCCAGTTTGATTAGGTCAAAATTAATTCAGTTGATCCAATTTGATTGCATTTTCATTTCACTTCTGCTGTTAATTCTGCCTTTATGCATCATTAATGGTTTTATTAATTTCTAATTTCTTAAGCTATTAGTACTATAATTTTTTAGTAACATTTATGAAGTGAGCTATTGTAATTATTTTTTAGAAAAAAAAATAGTAAAACGATATCAGGCAGAGACCGGTTTTTTTATTTATTTCCCCATTTACGGTAACAATGTTGTCTCCGATGGATTTTCGGGATTAAATTTCTTGTCTTAATATAGCAAAGGGGTATTGAAAAAGAGAAAAATAAATATAGAAAGAATAAGAAAAAGGAGGGTTTAGAGCCAAGTCAAAGCAATAAAGTTTTTAGTTTTTCCACTGGGAGCCCCAAACTGTTCTTAACTCTTTACGACCCGAAAGGCACGGGGACTGACCGGTCGTTTGATTAAAAAAAAAACTTTCAGAAATTATTGTCGATTTAGTTTTTTTTTATCATTTTTTTTTTTCACTTGATAGTGTTTTATGGAAAAAAATTCAGTTTAAGTCTTCCAATTAGAATTAATTATGATTCGGCTGTGATTGATGGATGCATAATTTGAACCCAGATATGTGATAAGAACGGTTTCCCATTTTGTTGGCCGGTGCCCATTTTGTGAGATTGTGATTTATAAGCTATATAATCTAATAAGCTATCATTTTTTCGAAAATTTTCATTTCACAACAAAGACCCTAGACAGAGTTATATGGTATAGGAACTATACCAGTATACCTTGGGTTTTTGTTGAGAAATGAAAATGTTTGAAAAACATTATAGATATAGCATAGAAAACACAATTTCACAAAATGTTGGCTCCTTATTGAATATTTCGGTTTAATCATGAAATAAACTCCTCCTGTGTATAGGCCTACTACATATACATCTATACTTAAACATGACATAATAAAAAGAAAGTGATTTAAGAACTTTTTCACACGAATCATAAGAGCACTAAAAGTGACATTATCTATCATTATCAATGATTCATACATAATTAGAGAAGATAAATAAATGTTTTAAATCCTATCGGGAGTTGCGATGCATTAAAAAATTATAAGTAACATAGATAATCCAACTTAAAAAAAAATAAATAAAAACTTAACGAAACAAGAATAGAAAAATAAAATAACATATTTTGAACATACAAGTAGGATTATTGTTAGGATTCTTAAAGATATGTACATAAAGAAAATTAAGCATTAAAGAAAGAAAGATAAAATTAGACTAAAATAAATCAGTAGATTCATACAATTAATTAGAAAGGAAATAAGTTAACAACAAATGAATTAAAACAAAAATAAAGAAAGAAAGAAAATAGAAAATAAATAAGATGTTAGATACAAAATAAACATTTATCTAAACTGAAATATGTAAATGTAATCATACATTTTGCTATCTTACTCAATCACAGAATCATATATAACATAAAAAAATAAAATTTACAATTTTCTATTATGAATAATGTACAGATTACAAAGAAAATAGAAAGCCTTCTCTAACTTAGAAGCTAACATGAAATACAATTAACTGGGAAGAGGTTATCTGCAGGACCCATCCTTTCGGTTATCCACTATACTTTATAACAATTTATTTATTTTTATTTTTTAAAATACATTATATGCAAAAACTTATGACAAAAAGAAACCTTCAGTCAGTCCAGTAAAATTAATATTAATTAATATTAATATTGCTCATTAAGTTTTTCACACTTCACTATTAAATATTAGTATTACACCAGATGATTAAGGTTTCGGTTTGGATGATTCCCATAAAGTAGTTACAGTTATTTAGTTTTGTGGAGTTCCTCCGTCGCTGTTACATGATTCTGAATTTATCAAGTGAAATCTTTTGAAGTAGTTTTTAGATGGTCCGCGTTCTTTCAGAACTTGTGTGAGTTTGTAATATGTACATTTTATTTTGTTATAGTTTTGAGGTGTAATATGTGGTATGCATTTGTGCAGTCGTCCTTTAGTCGAAAGTTGCCAATATCTGTCCCAGTCTGGAATTATGTCTGTTCTAATAGATTTTTTAACAAAGGACAAAGGCACCAAGGAGTATGATTGGTAGGTGATTATCGTTAGCAGATGATTAAGCCAAAGTGTCAGCTCTTTTATTGCCGTAGACCCCGCTGTGGCCTAACCCATTGTGTTGAGATTTTTATGTTTTTGTTCATAACCTTAATTATATTTTGTCTGATTCGCTCGGTCTGTAAGTAACAAATTTTTACAAGCGATACCTTTTAAAGTAATTTAGTAAATTTAGAATTACCGTAGTTATTATTTCTATTGCCTTATCATACTTCTAAGATTTAAGGTTTGATTCAAGATATTTTGGGTTTTATATTTTTATCTGATTGAATGTAATATGGTATAACCCCAACGAGATACGTTATGATACAATGCTCTAAGAATTATTGGAAACCACCATTGGTTCATGAGCTTGAACATGATCGTGGAGCACAGTCGAAATCGGAAGCTCCTTAATAAATCCACTGGTTATTAATTTTCTTATTTGATTACATAATAATTATGCAACTATCCAACTTAATTATTAATAAATATGAAACATATCAACAGACCCTCACAACATTTTCTTAAAGTGCAATTAAAAAATAATATAAGATCTTCCTATGCTCCTAAACGTAATTTCAGTTATTTTTTGGAAGGAAAACCTTCACCAAATGTACCCAATGGCTCACAATCAAACATATATCAAAGGAATGCAAATTCGAGAAGAAATAATGGAATTGATAATAAAAAAAAAGAAGCAAAATTAATCAAAAAGCACACAAAAAATCAGGTATCATGGACCTTCAGAGAATTGTTATTATATAGAAAATGGTGTCTCTACCTTCTTTAGTGGTCAAAATAAATAAAAATCTTCATTGATATAAATCTTGATCCTACTGCCTTTGCATATATAATCTCTGAAACAATAAACTAATTAGAATACTGAGACCAAACACTCAATCGAATTCATAGCAAGGATATACCTTATTTCTACGATAGCCGATTTGTAATGAGAATATAATATTGAACAATGGGTCATTTTACAGTAATAGATCCAATCCGTAAGGCATCGTGAGATATTTATTTCGCGATTCGGTACCAATCTTGAGTTAATTTTCAAGTCAATTTTCTGACCATTGCTTGCTATATTGTTAAAATATTGTTTTGTTCTTGGAATAAGTTATCTTGCCAACAGCGTTGAATTATTAGCTCCATGACAGTTTTCCACCTTATAATATTCAAGTGCTAGTCAAAGTCTCAAGCTCAGAATCGCCTATACTAATAAACCTTTCTAGATTCATCGTACTATCTTGTTAACTGGGAGTTATCACCTTCCTTAATGTGATGAGGTAAGGTTCCACCCTAAGTTGTAATGGGAGAAGCTGGAGTAATCCTTAATGCAAACGTATAACTTAATATGTAATGGGTGTCATTAAACGTCACAATTTTCAGTTCAACAAGTTCGTATGTTTTACTATCTCGTATTCCTGAAAGATGTAAAATTGAGACATTTATTATTTTGATGGATGACTACTGCTAAATGGAGTCGATCTAATAAAAAAAATCGACCAGGGTACGTAGTATAGAAACAACAACCAATACATTTTGTGTAAATGCGTCGTTTAGTATAGTCTAGCATATGTAATAGTTCGAAATAAAATAAAACGAAATTAATGGATTTCAGTTCAAGAGAAGAGACTTGGTAACAAATATGTCGACTTAATAGCTAGACGTTCAGTTATACCACTTTGTATGTAGCAGCATGAAATACGAAAGGTTGACAATCACAAATCGCTTGTGAATGCGCACGTAGCAAGGTAAAATTAGAAGAAATATCAAGTCATGTTGAATAACCGTATAAAAATCGATCCATGAGGTATCGTATGTCGAAGAGCGAAAATCCAAACAGATAAAAAAAAAAAGAATGAAATAAAAATAGAAAACACAAGGATTAAAAATGTTTACTGTTTTTAAAAAAAATATTTTTTTATTTTAAGAATAACAAAGATTTACTCCAAAATAGGGATGCACGCTTGACATTACAACAGCTAATTTTAAATTACATTTAAAAAAAGCAACAGTCAATTTAATTCTATGAAAATTTCTCACCAACCGGTTTAGAGAGATGCGAATTTCGCTAATAGTAATGTGTATAAAAAAAAGAAAAGAAACTATTATCTATTATTTTACAGATATTATTTCCAAACCTAAATAACGGTTAATCAAAAGTTAATTATAAAAAAATTAAAAGAAAATTTCAATTAAACAGTACCTGATTCCTAATATTAAACAATCTCTACTCATATTAATCCCTGGCATAGGTAATCGAAAATTTAGTTCATTTAATTCTAATTGGTTTTTCTCATAATATATTGAAGTGAGGTCATCTATGAAGGATTCTAGAATAAAATTCTGAAGTCTCTCAAGTCAAAGTTCATAGCTTGCGTACCTTCGCTAAAAAAAAAAGTCGGTTCAGATACCATAAAAATAAACTAAGGTTGGTTTAGCGACGTGCAATACAATATCTAATGTTCCAGTCAGCCAAATAACGCCAAGGCAGCTTAGCGATGTTGGAAGGGCGTCACAAGACCTGAATCGAAAAAAAAAATAATTATTTAAGCTATTGATAAATTCCAAAAAATAAATAATAAATATTCTAAATAGGAATTGGTATTTGTTGAGGGTAAATAAAAATCTAGATATAATAATGTTGATAGGAGGCCTTTCCGTTCGTAATAGTAATTCATCCAGACTACCACGTATTGCCTCTCTAGTTTCTTCGTATTTCCGTCTTCAATTTCCCTTACCGTTTTTATACAGCTGTGTCTTGCTATTGTCTAATTCCGCTATAGTACTGCCACTAACCACAGGACGCTGTAGGTTATCAACTCAGGTATTTTCTTTTTTGTTTATTTTACTTGTTTTGAGTTGTAACTTTGCTTGAACGTCTTGTTGTCCGTGTCATTTTGTGCTTGTTGTTTTTTTATAAAGCTTCAACTTAGGAAATTGAATCCTTGCTGTCAAGAAGACACAAGAAGAATAGACATTTCGCATTTCTAAACCGTTTAAGGTTTTCAGATGACCATTATAATGAATCAGTCTCGAACTTTTGTAAGAAGTATGATATTGACGTTTCAATAGTTACTGAAGTAATATAATTCAGAAATGTAGTTAAAGAATAAATTAAAAACAGGTACATTTGTAGAATATTAGAGCTTGCTGATTACTTACTGATTGAAAATGAATTCATTACCAGTAGTGTACCCAACATGTGTTGCGCCTTTTAAATCTTTTTGAAGTTATCTGCTATTGTAGGTAATTATTAAGTTATTAATTAGCTAACTTTAATAAAAGATCATTTTCAAAACTTAAAATTATAAAAAAATACTTGAGGAGCACTGGCGGTTGACCTCGATTATGCAGTCTGAGTATTTCAAGTATGGGAAATAGAAGAGACCAAAAGGTAAGTTTAGAAAGTTAGTGGGGAAATTTTGGGAGATCCGAAGGGGGTGGAGATAAGAGTAGATTGATTTCGTACAATAATTTATACAATATAGTATTCGATTGTAATCGATTAAAATAATGAGTTTCGATTAATAAAAATTGTATTTTTTTTTTTTTATGTTTGTGTGAGTTTGTCTTTCTTCATAACTAACGTCAGTATCTGGTAATAAATACTTAGTGATTAGTATTTTTTATGTGAAATATTTTGAACCAGGCGGAAAAAAAATGCTTATAAATTGTGCTGTCGAACCTCGTTTCGGGGTATATTCGACCTTAGTTACGCTGCTGGCCACTACTTACATAAAATGGGCTAATGAAATAAAATAGAAATTTTTTAGTACTGATAGTAACTGAATTTTGATTTGTTAGACACCACGTTCGTCGACCAATGGAAATCGGAAAAGTTTCTAAAAACTTCAAAATTATCGTCGATAAACATACGATTTCTGTAATTTTATAAAACTAGCCGATATATAATATGAGTCTAACAATATTAGATATCGATTTAACACGTTTGTCACCTTATCAGGATGACTTAATGCTTCCTTGGGATTCCGACAAACGTGTCAAAACTTTAAATCTACCTAAAATATCTGATTATAAGTATTTTTCAGATATTTGAGCCTTACTGACATTTTTATAACGAATTTATTTAATACCAGAATAATCTAGTCTTTGTTTCATAACATTATCTGGCAATATTTACCCTTCACAAGCATAAATTAAATTAACCTCAGTCGAATTTTTTCCTAAAATAAATGTTAACAAATAAAAGTCAACAGGCGAATTGAAAGCCATTCAGCTAAAACATTGATGGTATTATTTAATCTCTGGGTGTTAATCCTGAGAAGTGATATTCGAAACCGAGGTGTATATTTACGCTTCCAACGTGTCGACAACTTTTTTTTATCACGACAGTCAGAAAACAAGAGAAACAACAGTTTAGATTTCTACACAAAACTTTTTGATTTTTTTATAAATCAGAGCATATCTTTTTTTCATTTCCATTAAGTAATAGAATTTTGAAGTTAAAAATATTCAATTCCATTAATATTACTATAATTGAGAGGAAATGAGATGTATCGCGGCCGTTAAGGCAAACTGTTTTATACGGAATTCTCTGTTATTTATCATTTTTTAAGATAAAGGGGAGAGTCCCTTGTACGCCAGTTATTAGAGAGATGACTCTTTATCCTATTTCATTATCAGTAATTTCTTTTGTCATTTGAGCTGCATTATAAAATAATCTTTTTAATTATCCAGTAGTGATGGCAGAGTTCTTTGTTGATGGTTCTTTATCCTCTGCCCGGTAGTATTACAACCCCTCGCCTCATGACATCGAATTTGATGGTGTCCTCTCGCAGGATGAGGTCCATGGGCATCTCGCCGGCCAGTACCTGCACCGTCTCGTGTGACACGGTTCTGTATGCCTTGGTAGAAGCAGTGTCAGTATCTGTATAGTCGCCAGCATCTTCTTCTGCCTTTGATTGAGAAAACGACTCCAGGCAGGGGATGCATACCTAAAGATTTCCAGCACGACTCCCTTATTCTATCTTATTATTCTGGTTCTAGTAGCCAGGTACTTCAGGCTTCTATTCTATTCTAGAATGCAGGCTCTATTTTCGACAGCCTCATCAAGGACCAGGTCACCCTATCTCGAAGTAGGTTTGGGGTGACATCGAACTACTTCTTCAATTTTACCCCAAGGTATGTCACCTCGTCTCCGAGACTGACCCTTTCTCCTCCGATGTTCAGGCTGATTGGGTGAGCCCTATCTGTCGAGCCTCTTAGCTACATTGTTTGTGTCTTAGCTTTTGCCTCTCACACAACTTCGCTATCCCTCCGCGTCGTTCCCCCATCAACTGATCAAACACCAGTTTCCATAGAGCCGGCCCGAGGATAAGTCCTCTATCTGGCTAGGGCCAGCGGAGAGCGCCTCCTAATCCTGCTCTCAACGCCATAAAAGCAGCCACTCACCTTGACCCTCCTATCCCTGAAATAGCTACTAACGAAGGAGTACAGGTTGATATGGGCATCGAACTCCTATAGCCGCTGTGGTACGAAAGGCCACCAAAGGTACACTATCTTTTCTTCATCTTCTCCTCAGCGCCCGTCTGCACTCGCATCAGCGCATCCGCTGTTTCCATTCCTTCTTGTCGACCCGAATTGCTGTGGATGGCTTTCCGCTTAGAGATCTGGGCGTATTCTAGTAATGATTAGGAGTTTTTTTTTTTTACTCAGGGACAACGCGTAGAACAGTTGAAAATCGTGCATCTAAAGTTTGTCCCGATCACAATACTTTCCTTACTATCGGTGTGCTTATCATTTCCCTCTGTCTGCAGTGGTAGGAAAAAACAACATGGCTGCGATATTCAATGCGTTGTATCTTCGCTAATAATGGTCCGATTTCGATGTGTTTTTTTCGTTTTGTTAATTATCTTTCAAACAATCATAATCAGCGAGCAATATATTCTTTTGGGGTTATGCGCAAAAAAAGTATTTTTTTCCGTCATAACATTTTCCTTCTTTTTCTCGGGCATGTACTTTATGTATGGACAGATAAGGATATTTAAGGAGAAGATTTAATACAAGTTTCATTAAAATCTTCTGAGCCGTTTTGGCGCTACAATCTAGGGAGATAGTGGTTTTTCGGCTTTTGCGCAGCCGCTATATCGATATCGGTAGATTTGATGAATGCAAAACTATCTAGGAACCATGAAGATGATATAGTTGAAACTTGGTAATGGTTGGTTATGTAGTTTTCGCGGTTAGTGCTTACAACCGATAAACGGCCTGTCCTTTTTAATATTAGTATGATACAAGTTGGTTTTGGTGTTATGTAGGAATAAAAAAATAAGAATTCATCGAGTTGGATAATTTGATTGGAATTTAATATTGTCCATAGTCAATCTGAAATACTTAAATTAGCACTCAGTGTCACTGTAAATTACTATACAAGTATTAAAACATGTCCGTGGCGTGTCAGTGCAGTGACGGTTCTGTGCTTTCGGATTAATAAAAAATTGTATTCTTCTGAGGATTATAATGGAAGGGTGTTCACATGTACAGTTCATTATGAATTTTGTCTACTGTAATAATATAAAAATGGTAAGAATTTCCTGATATTACATCAACTTGCAATATTACCGAACTTCTTCCGATTCTGATCAATCTACTTTGTATTATATTCGTATTCAAAACTACTATTACTCAATAAAATGATCAAATAGGTTCTCTTTCAAAGAATAACTTGTTAACAATATTTAAAATTGAAACTTTTAGTCACTTTTCATATCGTCACTTCCAAAGCTATAATTGAATCTGATGCAGACGTGGCAGGTCGCTCTGAAAATCGTCTTGTAGATTAAGCTGCCTAAAGCTTAAATTAGCTTTAGATTCATACAAGGCCTTTGAATATTTAAACAAACCGTACTAGTAAATTCAAAGGGTCCTTTGAAGATATTGCCGCATTGAGCAGTAACTGAGCGTGTTATTAGTAGCTTTGTCAGGGCATCATGTTTATTATCAGACGAGGGTATGAGGTGCATTCGGTATTCAGATCAAGTGGTCGCCCTGCTCCATGCAAATGCCATCTTCTTTCTCAACTTGCCACCTCTATTGGATTCCTATCTTATAACGGCTTTTCACTAGTGGAATTCATCTCCTAGCATTCAATTATCCACCGTGGGTCCTTTTATATTTTGATATAATTTTTAGTGTTAAATTTGTTGTTCAGTAAAGAAAAAAAAAAGACGTGCATGATAGAAAATACTAAAATTCTTTGAAACAGTAACATTTTTCAAATAACGTTATCACGTAAATAACGATCTATTGACTAAACTGTTGATTTCAATAATCATCTGAAACTGCTGTAGCTCTTTTTGTGGGAGGTATGGTTGACCATAGAACTAATTCGAGGAGAAATTGGTTGGAGGTTTTGAAAGGAAACACACAGATAATTACAAAATTATTTTAATTTGTCTCGGCGTTTCGGCTTAAGCCTAGACCTTCATCAGGTCTAGAGCAAGTACTATGAAGGCTCTTACACTTAGTGATATGCCTAAAATCGGGAAACATTAAAAAGACTTTAACATAACACAATACTTATCGGTGTTTTTTTCTCCTCTCCGCACTCCAACAATCCTCTCCTTAAAAAATCACTTTTATAAGAAATGTTCACTTCTCAGTTTATCTATTCATGGAGATGTGGCTTTCCCGGTAGAAATAATTTGTGTTTGAACTTTTAAACGACTGCCGACAAAGATTGTATACTTGTCACTTTGTTCTAAAATGATAAGGTGGCAAACAAACAAACAAAATAACTGTTAAAAAATTGGAGATTATTATCTGAGATAGTTTAATAATTGAAACATTACCATGATATAGCCGAAAAAGTAATGTATTATTTAATATAATTATTTAAGGTAATTTAATTAAAAATATTATATGCAGTTTAATAATTAGTTAAATATCAATCCGTTAATAATCTAAATAATGGTGTAAATTACAATACAATAATTATTTTATGTCTGAGCAATGGAATTTAAATCTATTAATGCTAGATGTTAATTATTATCATAAAATTTTCCCGTTAAAATAAAGATTTTATTAGCCCCAAATAAAGAAATAGATGCAATATAACTTAATAGGTACCTACTTATGATAAAAAAATAAAATAAAAAATGTTTAGAAAAAAAAAATGAACCTAATGAGGAAGTTATTTTCCATTATAAATGGTCATTCAAGGAGTTAATGTAATCAGCACCTAAGTTCAACCGTCAGGTTATTTCTTCCCATTCCCATTGAAGGGTCAGATTCCTATGTTATAGTGGATGGATCTGAGGATCTAATCACTTACGAAAAGTTGAATATATATGTTATTATTATTTTTTTAACATTTCACTTTTAAATATATATATATATATATATATATATATATATATATATATATATATATATATATATATATATATATATATATATTTATATATTCCTGAAGTTGTAATGGAATAGAGGAATGACTATGAAAAGTGATTCATTATCTTGTGGCATGTTGAGGCGCAAATCCGATTTTTCGATAAGGGCGAAGAGCGAGATGGACCGGGGGGGCTGGAGACAAATAAGAAGTAATAACGGCCAAGTTTGGAACTAGCCCAGGGAAATTTATCAATAGCGGCCCTCCCTACTCTTCCAACTAAAACAAGGAGGGGTTACTACAAAGAAAGAACCTTTACCCCTAACATTCGGGAGGATGTTGCTTCCTCCGATAATGTATTCAATGAATTTTCAAGATTTAATACAGTTACATTACCAACATTTAAAAGATAAAATCGTAATACAGACAAACGACCATGCGATTATTTTTAATGTTTTTCTGAAGCAATTATGCGTCTTTTTTTCCGTTTTTTTTACTGACATATAACTGAGCTAATTGTGACGAAAGGTTATTTTTAAATTTATGAAGACGTTAGATTTCAGGTAAATTGTAACCTTTCAAACTTCTTTACTTTCTTTATTGCTTAAGTTAACGAAGTTTCAGACAGAACTAGTCCATTTTCAAGTCTACAAAGATAATCTACAACAATTACTATGCAATAAAAATCTTAATAAATATTGTATAATAAGTTATAAATTATTAATATTTTATTATTAATATGTAAAAGTAATGACAATAATCCAGATTTGGATCAGATAAAAAGTTAGGTAGGTACCTATATTATGAATTAAATTTTAATTATTAATGCTTTATTTTGCTACTTCTCAATTATTTTACCAATAGTGGTGTTAGACGTTTTTAGTGAAGATAAGTGATATTTAATTTTTAAATAGTAATTGATAACAATAAAGAAAATTTATTTATTATATAATATTTATTAAGGTTTTTATTGCACAGTAATTGTTGTAGATTATCTTTGTAGACTTGAAAATGGACTAGTTCTGTCCGAAACGTCGTCAACTTAAGCAATAAAGAAAGTAAAGAAGTTTGAAAGGTTACAACTTCCCTGAAATCTATCATCTTCATAAATTGTTTTTTTAATTAATGGATCGATATTTTATCATGCGATAGGTAAAAGACTTCTATGTAAGAATTGATCTGTATGAAAAAAAGGAAGACCTGAAAAAATAATTTTATCATAAATTTAAAACTATATTAAAAAAAATTAAAACATAAAACTTGGCACTAAGGGCATTGATTAGTTAATAGCAGTTGGAAAATACACAAATAAAATAAAAAATCCCAAATATTAGGGTGTTCAAATAACATAGAATAGCTATTATTTATCAGTCCAGGTTATCAGTTGCTTTAAAAAATTAATTAAATTGAATTTTCGACAATTTTATATTTAGTTCGAATTGGTTAAAGAAGTGATCTGATAGTTATATATATATATATATATATATATATATATATATATATATATATATATATATATATATATATATATATATATATATATATATATATATATATATTTCAATCTAAATAGCTGCCAAAACAGCTAAAAAGGAATATTTGATTGGGCAAATAACCAATAACTAACTAACTACTCATCTTAATTTTATTAAAATCTGTGACAATGACTGAAGTTTTGATTAAGTAATACATGATGTACGTTTTTAATATAGGATATAAAATTATGTTGTTTATCGAATTGACAGTAGAAAAACAAAAAAAAAATTCTGAACGATATTTAAAGTCTGACAAACAGAAATAATCGTTTGGTTTATTTGCAAATAATAAGAAATAATTAGAAACAATCATGACTGATATTAATGTTATGCTTTGAAAACTAAAGCTTTTATAAACCCATATTTGTTATACTATGTCTGGGAAACCAAAAAAAAAAAAACGAACTCAACTCCAGACGATATTAAAACAGAACCGCAGGAGATCCCAGTGCTTTTCCCAAGCCTGATGGGTAGTAAAGGTGCATAAGACGCTCAGACCATGATCCAAGACGCTCAGGTCATGAGTGATTCTAGTCACTTCTCAGACCGGCATATTCATTTTTTGTAATTATCTTTTCCTTAAAACAGCTCATTATGCTTATTTTTTCATCTTTTATTCATTTATTTTTCTTTTCTCCCGCCTTTAGTAATCCATTTATTTAATTATCACTAATTGTAAATTTTCAAGCAACCTGGTTAGGTAATAGTTACTTATTTATAGTCTGATATAAAACGGATTTGGGCTAGTTTATGCGGCACTTTATTTATTGTCGAGATAGTTCTACAATTTTTGTCGTAGTTGCAAGATTTTTACAAGCTCGTATCACTCCCAAAATAAAAGTAAATCAGGGTCAAATGACATCATTTTTCATTTCGGGAACAAAATATTTCAGGTTTAAACATCTATTTTATCCAGGTTTGAGGATATACCATAATACATAATAAACTATTGCCGACACAAGTTATGCTGAACAAACTATTTTTTATTTTTGTTTACTTGATTTATTATGACTACAATAGTCAATCCAATATAATAAAAAAATTGAATAAAATATTTTCTTTACCTCTTCTTTTTGTAATATAGAAATAATTTAACTTCATAATATGAAGATGAAATGTAATGTTAAACTTTGCTTAGTGTTAATAAATATAAATATATATATATATATATATACACACATATATTATTAGAAATTATTGTCAGGAGACGTGAAATGTATAATTTTTTAGTCCTATCTTGACTTTGTATAATTTTATTTATGCAATGTTAAAAGAATATTTTCTCGCCCATTTAGCAGCGTAATTAAAGCTATCAGGAAAAGTTTTGGAGAGAATCTCATCGGTATTCATTAAGTCATCTTAACGAGAACTTTTCAGACTCGACGGCTAGTACTTTTTTATGCCATAAATTATCAACAAAATTTATCGTGTTAAAGAATTAATAATTAGAATGCCCGGTGAAACAACATTTCGCACATTAAGAATGAAAGGGGCACCATTCGAAATTTCTAACGTCAGGAATTTTAATAGTTTATTGTTAATTTGAAACAGTTTGACCCCTGATATTCCAAAGAGCAGTCAGATATCAGGCCGAACCAATTGACACAATAGATGATCTACCAGGAGCATGTGTTAGAGGAAACACTGTTGGGGTCCTATTTAGTACACTGCTAGTCTGTGGGCCAGACCTCCCTATCGTTTATAACTATTGTTATTTATTAATTTTTCAAAGTTTTTATCTCATGAACTAGTAGACGTATATATGCTTATTACAACTCAAATCAGAGCCAGTTAAATGCATCATAAAGTAGTAGATAACAATTATCTTCTTAGGAAGAAAGGTTTCCATGATATTTAGCAAAATAAACTTACAAAATGGGAATTTCTCGTTTTTTAGAATAAACGTTTATTTTTTTTAAAGATTTTACCTCGGAAACTATTTGACGTAGATATGTCTATTATCAAACAAATTAGAGCTAGTTAAATGCAACATAAAGTACTTTGTATTGATTATCTTCGTAGGAAGAACAGTTTCCATGCAATTTGAAAAAATAAATTCACAAAATGGAGATTTCTCGTTTTTCGGATATAACAAATTATTTTTTTCAAATAATTATCTCATGAACTAAACATATATATGTCTATTATTACTCAAATCAGAGCTCCTTAAATGCACCCTAAAGTAATTCATAATGATTATGTTCGTAGGAAGAATTGTTTCTACGATATTTGCCAAAATAAATTAACAAAACTGCGATTTCACGTGTTTTTTTAAAAATTACATTTGTTTCAATACAATTATCTTGAGAATTAGCTAACATATAAAGCTCTATTAGGGCTCAAATTTTAGCAAATTTTATGTCTTTTATAAAAAGTTCTTATAATATTTTTCGTGTGGTTGGTAGCTTTCAAGATATTGAGCACGGAATGAAAAAATAATGAAAATTTTATGTTTATCCTTGAATATAATGGCGCCAATTTTTAAAGTAGCGGCTTTGGAATGGCAGATAAGGATTATTTTACTCAGAATGTCCTACACATTCGTAATTCCCATTCAAACCTTCTTGTAAAATGAGTTGGCTATATCGATGTTTCATTAGAATGTGGTGTAAGTATGAGCCTGAAGTCAGATTTATAACCATAATTGTATATTTGTTTACGATAAATCCTGTCTTATAAGTCCTAAGAACAGAGTAAAGAATTAATATATATATATATATATATATATATATATATATATATATATATATATATATATATATATATATATATATATATATATATATGTGTGTGTGTGTGTGTGTGTTTGTGTGTGTGTGCGTGCCTGTGTATTATTGTTACTATCACTTATTATTGCACTTATATAAGTTCGTTAATGTAATTAAACAAAATGATGTCGATCAAGATAATAACTATAGCATTTATGAATGATCTATGATGAGGGAGAAGACTGACAGCGCTTACATCCTTTACCTCTTCAGCACTAATTAAGTGCATTTTCCTAGGAACCATTTCGAATATTTTAAAAACTATTGGCTTTTAAAGAAGAATAAGTGTTACACATTTTTTATTTGAAGACTTTTTCGTTATTGCTGGCCGTTTAATGGCTACTAGTCTTGAAATTTCAACTCTCGTGTGAACGACTTGAAAAAATTGACTTTACTGGTGCTTTTTAATGTCCAAGCCAATAATTATTTTTTAATTATTCTATGTCTTTTGATTTTATGACTATTCAGCTATGAAATAAAGGGAATTATGTCGAAATTAAGCCAAATGCTGAACGACAGTCATGCCATAAAATATTAAGTCATGTCAAAGCCGGGAGTCCGCCGTTTTGTCAAGGTGCGTCTACTTCTTTTTTGGGAACATTGGCTTTTTTTTAATCATAAGTCACAAGGAACACAACGATGTGCAATTTTTAGGCATGTGGGAAGAGTTGCACGACAGAGAGGTCTGGCACACAGACTATGTGTCTAATGCTCGTTCTGAAAAATTACATTTTTGGAGAGGGAAATATTCTCGATTATAAAAATCTCGTAGTTTCTAATGAATAAATTATATTTATCTGTATAACATATTGGCCGACATTGCGAAATAAATCGAGCTCGCTGCGTCAAAGTATTTTTTCTCCGAGTTTTAGGATTTAAAAAAAAAATCGATTATAAATGATAATATAAAATACCCGACAAATACTAGTTATTCGATAACAAAAAAATCGGTTATCGATTTTAAATGACCGGTTTTTGACATCAAAACCTAGCATCCTAGGACTTATTCCATACGTCCTTCGAAATACCGACAGTAACTAGCTTTATGAAACGGAGGAATATCAACGTTTTAATAGCCTCCAACAGAAGACGAACCCACTATTCAGTCAGGACTCTGACCCCAGCAGAACGGACATAGAGGTGGCAAATACAGACCAAAAATCTCAGACTTGACCGACAAGACAAAAGACATCTAGTGCGCCACATCACTAGAAACCGACTTCTAATTCCTTAACTCTCAAAGCATAACTGATCCTCATATTCCTCTTACGATGCATCCAATGCAGAAGAAGAGTTCCTATCCAACCCATCACCTTTATTTCCGGAATATCAACACCCACATCCCATGGGGGTTTGAAATAAACGAAATAAATAATAAAATCTCTGTTTGGCTTTGATACTTAAGGCAGCAATAACAGCTTTTGCCCTCACAAGTAGCATTTTGAACGTTAGTAAGAATATGAAGCAATCAGAAAATGTATCCCAAAAAATAGCCATAGAGCTGACAAAATTAAATATCAAAGTAAACACAGATAAAACTAAAGAAAGAGTTTATCTTTTCAAAATGTCAAGAAAAAGCTGTCTATAAAATTTGAAATTATTAATCATATCAACTTACTCTCCAAAAAAATATTTTACCAGTGCGTTACTTTTGACAGGTATCCAAAGTTTTCGGCGCACTTAAATATAAAAACATAAAACATTGAGGCTTAAAACATGTAGAAAAACCATTTATTATTGCAGCACTATTATTTTCACACACCTGGCATTACAACAGCAAATAATTTGTATCCATTTTAAAATGGGAAATAAGATAAAGGCGCAAATGAAAAAAAAAATCGGCATGATTTTTTCTGCAACCTCTTGCCAGATGGAATTAATCAGCGCTAGCAAGGAAATGTAAGGAAAACAATCAATAGGTATGCCCCATCACCGAAGAATATCTCAAAATATCAGAATTCTTTTAAACGATTAGGAATAAAAAGGTAGATGCAGATTTTTCTGTCAGGACTGCACATAGAAAAAGAAGCTATGATTAAAACAAAATGTATGAGTAGTATGGTCGGAACTGAGGAAGCATCAATGTTTATGTTATGGAGGATAGCAAGAAATATATCTTTGGAGGTAGACATTCCTCTGACTCTAGAAGAATGATTTATCCCAACTAGCAGTTAACTACTGTACGTGAAGAAAGATGGCGGGCAAAGGAGACGGAGGGGAAATAAAAAAGACAAAAATCCGCACGTTTCTCAAAGAGTTGCGTCCATGGCGAGGTATTTATTGGGCCCGGCGATGCTATCGAGGCTCCTAGTGCGGGCTGTAATTAAAGCTGTGGATCTCGTAAACAGTTTCAACATGTTAATACATTGCTCGGGAAATTTATCCGTCAACTGTCTGGGGTCAATCGCATCTCACTGAAATTTATTGGCCGACATTGCGAAATAAATTGAGCTCGCTGCGTCAAAGTGGTTTTTGACCTCTGGATCCTGCATAGCTCGGTTCAAATAACTCGTGACAAGAAACGCTAAAAGGATTTTGGGGATACAGCTAGAATTTATTCATCCCTTGGTTATGATAACCAAATTAATCATTCAATTTTAGATAATAATGTAAAAAACACATTTAAAGAATCAACGACATAAGCAAGGCCTGACCAACACGCTGCCTACCGAGTGATTTTATATTTCTATTAAAACTTTTATTTCTCGTTGTACGTATACAATAAATATTTAAAAAATGAAGGTTTGTATGTATCATTTTAATAATGCGCAAGTGCGACTACGAACTCTAGCTCTATGTTTGAAATCCAAATGTTACTGAAAATTAGGAAAAATGAGAGTGAAAGAAATAATAAACAAATATATTGTTAATTGAGACTCGAGAGTTAATTATATTGAATCATAGTATTACATTAAGATTTTATTCATCTCTTTAATTGTATTATTATTTTGGTTTATTATTTTCAATAATAGACCTTTGGAATCGATCAAAGAAAATAATTTTGTAACCTCCTCTCAAAATTTGAGGTTTTACGTTTTAAGATACGTAGAATCCAAATATCGAATAAAAAAAAACGCCGTACGCCGTCTGCGGCTATTCTCCGAGACTACTGGACCGATTTTCTTGAGATTCGGTACCAATGTCCACAGGTCATCCCAGAATGTTCCTCGAAATTCGACATAACCATCCGTCTGTTTGTTTCAAAATGGCGGCCGATTGCAGAGTAAATGCAATGAATTTAAATGAATGGTGAAGAATAAACGTTACTTCACTCTTCAATGACGAATATAGGCTTTGACTACGTGATGGTAGAATACGTAAGGAGGTATGTATTAGTTTCGGAAGACAGAGAAATGCCTACATAGGAAGACTGCATTAGTTACCATTTACGTTTTAATACTATGGAAATATATAATCGACTTATTCGATTTCTTCGGCATCGAACCCTAACGATAATTATTCATATTTTACATCTTGTTTTATAAGATAACTAAGGATCTCTCATATAGGTTTTGTGATGCCCTTATGAAGTTCTTAAGAAAACTGTTTTTATACATTGGATATTTAATCCAAATATAATTTCAGCTTCCCTTCGGTTACAAAAGGTACCGTTTATTAGCGTCCTACCGATTACTGGAATTTCTCTTTCGAACTTTATTGAAATATTATGGGACTATAAAGTAAAAAAGTTTTCATAGCCCGTAACTACATCAAACTGTTGATTTTCAATTATAAATTAGTTATAGATTTATATAAAACAACTGATCGGATTATACGTGGTTTAAAAGTATTAAGAATTGTAATTTCCTTGTTTACTTTAATGGTACAATTATTTTGGGCAATCCCATTCGTCTAAATTTAGGATGCAATTACGTGCAATTGCGTTCATTCACCTTCTCAATGACTAGCACTGCGGTCGTTTACGTTGTTATTCCAAGTTCCTAGAAGCAACTCAATTAACCAAGGGCAATTAACACAACACTTTTAAGGCTCTTAAAGCCGTTTTATTTTTATGTAATACTATGGAGGATATCATGTTTCATTAATGTTTGTAATTTAACTCGGACGAATTGATCCTGTTAAACTTGTATCGTATGAATGATGTATAACTACTGAACGTATATATAGATTTAATTAATTTTTTTTAGAAATCAAAATTTTAAATATATATATATATATATATATATATATATATATATATATATATATATATATATATATATATATTATTGTCTGCAATGAATAATAGTACTGACTGATTTACATTTATACCATACTAAATAGATATAATACAAAACGGAAGAAATAAAAATCATAATTTAAAACATAAAAACAGACTGAGGAAAAAGATAAATGAAAAAAATAATAAAAAAAATAAAAATAAAAAAAAATTCCGCAATTAATTATAAAATATCATTTAAACAATAATGGAACTTTAATTTAAGAGAATATAATATTTTTTTTTTAAGTTCCTCAAAGATTAACAATCAGTATATTAATAAAATTGGGTAAAATATCTTCAATTATTTTCTACAAAATATCAGTAGCCCAATAACTTGATGAATTGAATTTTAATAGACGAAAAATTTTTTTTTCTGGAAATATTACAAATTCAATATTGAAGAAGATAAATAATCAAACTAAATCAGAATTACTTTGTAGGAGTGCTTGTACTCCATTGAATGCAATTTTGTATAACAGGTACAATTTTAACACCCTACAAAGTATGATTTTTTTCTTTAGTGGTCTAACTTAAAATGATTTGATATGTTTAAATATTCTACTTTTATGGCCACTTCAACGGGATCTATAAATAAATATTTTTTTGCTATAAATAAAAAATTGTTTATTCCTATTTAGAGATGAATCTTAAATTTGAAATTTGTACTGGAGTTTGATAACAGAGATATTTTATGTGTTGAATTTTAAATTAAATTAAATTTTTGTCTGATTTTCCAACACAATGTTGTTCATCTCATTATAAATATTATATTATTATAAAATTTAAAAATTTGGCTCGTAATCAAGTTGGATTATTTGCATAATCTCTTTGAGAAATGTATTCAAGTAATTTAAGAGAGACCCTCAGGCAGCTTATGAAGATATCCGGTAGATAGCTCTGGTCTGTCAATTTAATCAGGCGCTTCACAACGCTTCTGTTGGTCCACATATACAATTAGTTTAGGATTGCGAATATTAATACTTTTTTAAATTTGTATGTTTATCTAGATGGAAGTAAATAATTTTAAAATCCATATTATACAATTAATTTAACTTAAGATATCATATGACAAAATATTAATTATGCATAATCTGAGTTATTAAAAGAATGATAATATAAAGAAATTTGTTTCTCAGAGAAAAATAAGAAAATACTAAATTAAAGTATAAAAGGCAAATTCCAGTTGGTCAGTATAGCGTTCTCACCATTTCTGTTGGCTGCCTTAGGAAAAGCATATACAAAAAAGAAATATTATTTCAACATGTTTCGGAAAATTCCAAAAAATAAATAGAATTTGATAAAATAGATACTGGACCATTAGTACACTAATACTAAACTTTCCTCCAGCCTTGGTCCAAATCTGACAAGCCTTTTTTGAAATATAGAAAGCCAAAGAAAATACGTCAGCGAATGCGTAAGCGGAAGTAGGAAAAGACATTTGATAAAATTAATACAGGGCCACTTTTGCACTAATTCCCACTTCTGTTATAGCAAAATGAATGTATTCTCTATCATTTAATTATTGCTATACTTCATTGGCCCATATTACGATATTATTGCAATAAATGTTTAATTTATTTTCAATTGCTAATTATTTCAATAACATATTATTCTATTGGTGCTCCAAGTTATAAACGGTGAAACTTGTAATATGTCGCTATCGCAGCGTCACTTATATTTAATGCTAGTGGAGGCTATGTAAGAGAACTGAAGCCTCAAACTGTCTGAATTAACTCCTATCATTAGTATCAGTAAATCTATGAGGGGTTTTGTCACCTGTACCAATAAGTCATTCAATTTGCCTTTAGATAAAAACATCTGATTATTATTTTGAATAATTTAGTTACATTATAAATTTCGAAATGTAATAAAAATAAACTATAACGGACCGCTGTTTGCCGACCTCTGATATTTAGAAAGACACTTTGCCGTAGATCTCATACGCGGGTATTTATTAAAAAACAAATATTTATGCCGTACAGCTATCGATTTATTAACTTTAATTATGCCTAAACTTATTATTAAAGTGGATTACGAAGAAATTGAAATAATTTATAGCTTTCAACTACACATTAAAATGAATTTATTTTTCAATCCCATGATATAATTAATTCGAAATGTCTTCCATTTCAAGAATCCTTTAGCGTTATTATGGCATCTTTTGCCTTATTGACAGATACTTTGAATATAACTCTATTCAAAATTAACTAGTATGGAGAATGTATTTGTTGACAAAATTTAATTGTATTTGACTATACAATGCCTTTCCAAAGGGTAGAGTGTCAATTGTTGATTAAACATTTCCGAATGGGATTGGGTGCCGTAACACGACCAGGTACACCTCGGGCTGTGAGAGGCAATTCCAGAGCTGTGTGTGGATGTGACCCGCCTGTCTTTGGAGCCGACTGAGTTTCAATTAATTCTGATTCATAGCAGCCTGGAGCATAATCTGGACCTGTCGAAGGCAAGATGTCATGATCTCGGCCTCGAATTCTGAAACACTGATTGATTAATATTCACCTAGCTACCGCCATTTTTCTCCTTAATTGAAATTAAATGACTTCTGTATGCGAATTAATGGAGTTGTCAATTTGGGAAACCGGCCAATGGTGACTTAGTCCGAAATAATGTTATTTATAATATTCCAAATTGCATATTGGAACGATGCCAGGGTTTTGCGTGCTGCGATTAATAAATATATTTTATAGTTTTAATTAAATTATTCAGTTAAGGTTCAACAATACCTAATTTGTGCTGTTTCGTTTAAGGTGCTTACTGATGATTAATCATATGCAATTTCCTTTTAGTAGTTATTAACTGCTATTTAGTTTAAACTAACAGGTTACCTACTTTCCAAGTTCGGAATAGATATTCAAGAGCTGAAACCTAGAACTGCACAAGTTCTCTTGGGATTAACATTTATTTCGGATACACGTAAGAAATCTCGATCTTCACAGTCTGAATTGAATATTTTGGTAACAATTAGGATAACCCGTTGTTTTCTGTCTTTAGTGGAGGAATATGATAGTGTTAAACTAAATAAACAAATAAACCTAAAGATGGACTGTTGGTTTATTATTTTTTTTTTTAATTCCAGTTGGCATACGGCTATTTTATTTTACTACTAACCTTGATTACTAATTTATCCCAAATGCCATTATAAATAACATATCCATATAACATATAACATAACATATAACTATAACATTAACTATATAATATATAACATATAACATGGTCAATAATTTATTTACAGCTATTTAATATATTTGTATTTTTCAAACTAAAACGCACTAATTTTTGCAAAAACTTTACTGCTTATTTAGAAATCCTTCAAAAAGATTGGCTGCTTTTTTCGTCAATATGTGGTTTTTACAGTAGCGGCTTCTGCATAATTGATTTAATTATTGTATTAAGGGAAACAAATGGAACTCCCAATAAAAAATAATAATTGAGGGGATCCATTCTTACAGTTGGAGTTCCGAAGATCATTCTGGGGTGACCTGTTACTTTGGTGCAAAATCTAAAAACAATCGGCTCAGCAGCCTCAGACAAATCCCATAACGGATTTTTGTGGAGATATTTATTTTCCTTAGTCGATTACAAAGGTTCATTATTGAAAATAATAAATCAAACAAAGTTGTTTTTTCTATTTGCTTTTGCGTGGGTTAAATAAGAATTATTTCTCCGAACTTTCAGTTCAGATAATAATAACTTAATATAATGCTAGGAAAAAGAAAATATATTAACAAAAATAATAAAAAGCTATGTCTTACTTATTATTGTAAAGAAATGGCTATTGTAAGCCAACGACATCCTGTCCAATAGTGCCCTTTAATAATTTTCCATTTATTCCTATTGGAACCTAGGACTTCGTTTGGACCAGAGACTGAAGTGGAATCCTCATATTGAAATGAGAGGAAACTGCTAATTGATTGCTACTTCGTTACTACTTTTTAAAATATATCTTACTGATAAAAATAATACAATCTGTCACACCCAAGGCCAATAAATATTTGAGCTTTGCACCAGTGTTACTATTAAGAAACGCGTTAAACTTCCAATTTATGCTAAAAATTATTATAATCAGGCATAATTGGGTATGAACGTAGTTGTGCTATGAAGCTCTACTACACCATCGACATTCTTTCCCATCCAATGCTTACAACCCAAAATTTTCAATGCTCATAATTAATTATGTCACAAATAAAATTATGTATAATTAGCTTAATGACAATAAGTTGCACACTCAGCCTAAACTAGGTACTATACCTTCCATTGTAAACTCCATTCCAACACAAACCTATTATACTTCTACTTGACTATACTTCTCCTTCTACTTGACTATTCTTGTTCTCCAATCGAAATCGAAATCGGTTATCGAAATTCCTAGTGCTGGTGTCGGAGAAGAAGATGACCTCGGAACCTGAAGTGTCATTACCATTCCAATAGTCAATATTTTCGTAAGCCACTTCAAAACCAAATTGTAAATTTCAGTTAATTAAAAAAAAAAAAAAACGAAAAAGATAGCATTTGGAGTTTTAGGTGAAATCATGGACCGACATTTTAAAAAAATAAAATATTTAGTAATTATCGTATTATAAATTACATATAATTATAAATGTACGATTAAAATGCCATTATATTTAAACAATGCTCATCATTTTACCATTTGGAATAATAACCGATAGTTAATTTATGTTTTCAATATTCTAAAATTAACGATTCTTTGTAAAAACATCGTTTATAAATACATTTATTAATTAAAATTTTAGGTTAATCAATTATAACTATAATCAAATAAAGTGCTATTCGCTTTAATAAATGAACTTGGTAGCCACCAAATAAAAATGCTCCATATTAATCCCCATCTTTTAGCCTTCGGGACCAATTGAACAAATGAACCTCAATCATCAAAAGCTTTAACGAAGTTAATTAACAGAAGAGCAATCTTTAAATGACAATTCTCTTAAAATGTTCATTAGCAGCGGCTTGACACTATGATTGTACAAAATTTAATTTAGCAAACATTTCATTATTTCAGTAGTTAATTTTGAATCATAAGTCTTATTTTAGCGAAGTAAACTAATTTTGCTTCATCAAGTTCGTTGTTAAGCAGTCTATGGTTTTTCTCTGCTAAATTTTCAATAAAGGAAGTTTGTACCTGATTTGGTTATAAAACAATAATTTTGTCACATTATTAAGTGAAACTTTAAAGCCTTTAAGAATTAATCAGCATTCCTACTTTCATTAATCTGCACTTATTACAATTCCAATAAACTATAATTTTTTTTTTGTATTCCGTGTAAGTATTTATCAATAATAAAGTCAAGAAGCAAAAATCAAAACAAACTACGTTCCTATAAAATACACCTAGTCCTGTCATAAATATTGTTACAAGAAAATATATACAGATTTCAACAGAAAAATTAATTTTTTCAAAAACTTTATTAGAAAATAAAATGTATATCTATAAAGAGTAAAACAAGAAATAAATCACTCAAAATGTCCCCCTTTTGCCTTGACACAAACATTTAATCTCCATGGCAAGTCATCAACAGCCGCACGCAGCACTTCTTGGGGAAAGCACTCAACTGCTCGGACCAGAGATTGTTTGAGGCTTTCCAACTTAGGGTGTGCTCTGTGGCAGGCCATCCTCTCCAGTTCAGAACCAAGGGCTTTCTGAGAGCCAATCCGAGACAGAGATGAACTCTGCAATGTTCTTTTGGAGCAAATGCTGAGTTGACCTGGCCTTGTGAGCTGGAGCGGAACCTCCTGGAAAACCCAATGACTTCCAACAAATACAGTATCATTTAGTGGCTTGACAACAGTTTTCAAAATATCGTCCTGATAGTTTTTAGCCGCTGTTTTAACTCCTTTTTCACAAAAATGGAGCTTTGTGGTGCCATCAAAACAAACTCCCCACCAAACCATCACTGAGGAAGGGTGATGACCTCTTTCCACTCTTCCAATGACTTCCTGGGCTTCTTTAGAGCTGTGTGCGTACACAGGATTATTTTGGCGATTAAATTTTTCTTCAATTGTAAAAAATTTCTCATCGCTCAATCAAACAAAATTATTCGATGAAGACCATTGGTGTAACGGCCAAAGAACACTCTGCATCTATCCACTCTATTTTTTTTTTAGGGAGGTGGTTAGTCTTTGTCCTGTCATTCTTCAAAATGCACCCATCTTAATGTCACTTTTTATTATGCGCGTCATTGACCTGACAGAGATTCCCATTTCTCTAGACATGATTTGTTGTTTTCGAATGGGATTTCTTCTGATTCTAGCAGCCACTGCTCTCACTGCATTTGCCGTGTGCAGTGCGGAGACGGCCCGTTCGAGGTCTGTCACATACAGATAGGGCCTCATTAGTAGAAGGAAAATGGGGCAGCTGTCGCACCGATAGGAGCAGCCAATCAGAAGTCAGCATTTGGTCACGTGACCTATGGCGGGAAATTTGAATTTGAATTTTCACCTCGACCTAACCTTAACTGCCACGTGGCCTTGCCTCTACTTAACCTTAACTACCACGTGGTCTGACATCGACCTACCTTAACTATCGGGCCACGCCCTTTTTTAGTCACATGATCCAGTCACGTGACCCGCGGCGCCTTCTGATCAATGCTCCGCCCCCGAGTTTTAGTCACGTGATCCCTTTGTATCCTCTGGTCCACGCTCCGCCCACAAGGATTAGTCACGTGATTCGCGGCACATCCTGACCTATGCTCCGCCCACAAGGTTTACCCCCTCCACCCATTGAAGTGTCAGGTATACCTATATAGTGCGGTAGACGAACATATGGCTGATACCCAAATGTTTCAAAGTGTTGAAAATCTCTGACCTACATTTTCCAACTTTTTGCAAGGTGATCACAGCTATTCGATTTTCTTTATCACCCCACTCCATGTTAACTGAGCGAAAGAAAAATTCAAACTAATTGGAATTATTATCGTGGCATGTAAAGAAAATAACCTGATAATGGTAAGGATTATCTAAATAACCCCCAAGGATGTAAACAAAGTTCAACTTTTGTGACAGTATTTATGGCAGAACTAGGTATAACCGGCTTCAGAGATAATTTGTGTACCATTATTCTACAGGCTTAGTTCCATGGCGCAATCACGACAATATGAACAACTTATTTTTTTTTTCTTAATTGCAATAGGTAAGGTTTCGGCCAAGCTATGTGAGCTATCTTTAGGCTGCAACATATTTACGGCTATAACATAAATATGAGACAGGAGTGATTAAAATATTAAAGAAGATATTAAAAAATTACATAATAATATTAAAAATAAATTATAAACAGGTCGATTGATGGAAATGCTGAAAAAAATAGATGAAAATATATTATGATTATGATACAAAAGAATGCTCTTTTATCATATTTTCCTTATATATTTTATAACCCTAAGTTGTTTATTTATTTTTTGGAAAGCCTGGCTAATCTTTGATTAAAATATATTATTTGGGTCTGCCAACAATTGAATCAAAATGCCTTATACTGAAAATGTTATCGTACTTGCAATTATAATAACAAATAAGAAAAAAGAGTAATTTTAGAAATAGAAGAATAGCAATACTATTTCTTTAAAAAAAAATTTCTCGCAGAATTTTAGAGACACATTTAATACGAATAGCAAGAGGGTTTGTGTTATTGATGAAAATCTATGTTATTCTGATTTTAAAAAATAAATAAATAAAAAAACCTTTAAGATGGCTAATGCGAGGATGGAGAAAAACTGAAAGAAATTTAACTTACAATACTGTTTATTTCATAAAATTTTCATAAACCAATTCATGAGACATCCAAAGACCCTTGGTTAACAAGATAAAGCCAACAGAAACATTTTTCATTACATTCTTGCTATTGTGTTGAGCCCTTTAGTGCTTCAGGTGACTGGCGACATATATTCACTGATTAAAGGCCTTTCCCATAGTAGGCCCGTTAAGAGAACTACCCTTGTGGAAGGGCTGCGGGACCCGGAGCGATAAGGTGCCGGATGAGAGAGCTCAAAGACAATGCCCGGCCGGACGATGTAATTACACCATACGGTAAAAGAGTGGGGAGGCCACCCAGAGGTAAACACCACCTTACGGACACGCGCGGCAGTCACGGACCCATCCTCCAGATGTCTAGTTTCTAACGAGCATCTTACTTAGCTGTCAGCCGTATGTTTGATGTGTGGTTTCTTCCTTCCTGGATATCAACATTATTTTAAAACATAATTTTGAAATACAGAAGAAAAAAAATCTTCAGATGATACTAATTTTTGTTAGAGAAGATGACATTGTTATAAAATAATACTAATTTACAACGTGCTACTGTGTTGGACATCACATTATTATATTACATACTATTCAACGTTTCGGGGAATTTTCCCATCTTCATGACAGCAGGAGAACGAAGTGAAAACAAAATTTCATATCTCTCTGCTGGACTTTCATATAGATATATGGTATTAAATTATGTCGTACTATTATTTTCTTTTTTTTTCAATAAGCATTTTAACTATACATTTTGTGTTTTAATTCAAGCTCTGGTATTTAAACCAACTTAAAATATTTTAATTGTCAAGCTAAAAATGTATATAAAAAGCCCCATCACTAGTTCACGAAACAAATAACTCCCTTTCCAAAGCATTAGCTCATCCACAAATATCTCTTATAATGCACTCTGTACACAAAGAGACCATATACCATATTTTTCCCACCATCCCGTTGCATAACAATTATCACAAGGAGATAAGAAAAAAATCTATTTTTAAACAAATACAATGGTGTTTGTAATTTATACATAATTACAAATAGAATGGTGTGCTTTCAGCTTTCTACTGTACATTGAGATTTTATTGGCGTTGCTTTCACTAGGCTTTTATTTCTTGGAAGGAGCAATTTTTTGAAGTGCGTCGATCCAGTTCTTTTTCTAACCATTGAGCTAATCGTTCCTTTTAAATTTTAATTGGGATCCTAATGATCAAGGGTTTAATTCGGCAAAAACAAGGAAACTATGATTGACACAAGAATTATAGATACATTAAAACCGAGTTGGCACAAAAAAACTCTTGATGTATAATGTTTGGGTTTAAGGAAACAATAGGTTAGAAAATTAAGTGTTCCATAAATTGAAAAGACTTTCTTCAGCGTTCCCATTTGATATCTTTTGAATCTAAATTTCTTCCAAGTCACCGTATTTTTGGTCACTTGTGGGGCTCCTTAAATCAGAAGCGAAAAGAGTATATAATTCAGCGATCAGTTGAGTCGGCAGCTGGTATAATCCATATCTTTAGCCTTTCTTCTGCTCAGGCCACCGGGCGATGACTGATGGCAGCCGATTGAAACATCCAAACCCTCAATTAGACCCCGGTGATTTATATACCCCGGGAGAGAAAGGAGTGACTTATGACCTGGTGGTGACCCGGACTGTGGTCGAAACTATGGGCGGATGTCGCTGGATCCTGATGCTGATTAATAAATTGAAGTCTCCCAGTGAAATGGGTTTGCTGTATAAAACATTTTCCGCCCCTTCTACTAATTGCCTATCACATGCTCAACGAGAGTTATGACGGGGTTGGCAGATGTTCTCAGACCACCTGCTTGGCAATTATTTATTTGACCTTATGATTCGTAGGTTAATACTATTGAGAAGATAATTCAACTTTCTTACGCATGGCAATCATTATGTAATCGATCCATTACATTAGCAAATCATAATCATAGGGTACTAAGCTTTTAAATTAAATGCAGCTGAAACTATAGGAAAGTAAGAAAAAACAATAATACTAAAAAAAATTCCACAAATATTTGAAAGGTAAAATATCACCCCTGTGTAATATAATACACTGATACCTAACTTTTAGACGAAGGTGCTAGTCTTGCTAGAGATAGAACTAACCATAAATTTAGTTAACGCTCGGATCATATAAGTCATCTATGAGGTGGGTGCCTCATTCTTCAGAGATGTCGGAGAAAACCCTTTCTCAAGAACTATGTGCAAACTACATCACATCCTTTTACAACAATTGTTCATGATAACTACATAAGACCGTTCACAAGGTTCATACATGTTTGAGTATAAGTTAATTTATATATTTATTCATTTCTGTCAATGAAAAACAATCACATGGCATTAAAATATTGGCATATTAAGTAAGTATAGAGGAAGAACAGTGTCCAGCACTTTTATCGATATTTTTAGTCATAATTTCTGTTCGTTTAGCTGTGATAGAGAATTTCGATTTGTAAATGATTTTCTTTTTTATTAAATCTAATAGTTTTAGCAAATTAAAATGGAATTAAGGGGTCTTCAAAACTTTTACTATTCAACCCGTCTTTCCGATTTAACATTGGTACATACTTGAGAAAATTCATAAACTCCTATTTAAAGTAAGAGGAATTAATTTGCAAAATAACTTATAATATTGTACTTTTTAGGGGCTATTACTACATACTTATACGGATTCATTAGAGTACTCTCATATAGTATTTCTTTATGCAGTGTAATGTATTTCTTTAAATATTTAGATAAAATTAGTAGGTAGGTTCTTTCCAAGTCTAATAAAAATATCTTTGAAATTCCATCTAATTCCCTTTCGATATCATCATCCTCAATATATAACAGTATGTAAATAGTTTAATATGGCTTCTAGTATAGATATTGAAAAAAAAAATACTAATGACTGCTAACGAGCAATTTAGATTTATAAATACAAATATTATGTTTATTATAGATTAGTAATAATCTATTATTAAATATAATTTTATATTTAAATTATAGTTTGTATTATAGAAATAAAAACAGCACAAAAAAAAAAAAGAAATTATTTTTAAAAAAATGATTAAAAGTGGTGTAATGTTGATGGATTAATAGAATTAAGAACGCTGCAAGTTATTACACAATATTATTTCCAAATAGTAATATTTCAAAAATATCTGGCCTGTCTATTCACAGGGCATTCCGTATTGCTTTGGTTTAGATTTTAGATAATTCGATTTAAATGAGCATTTGGAGGGTTTCGGAAAAGCATGTGGAGAATGCTTTATAAAAGATATTTACCAAGTTCACCAAATAAATAAAGACTTAGGCATTTATGGAGCAGATATTTCAATTTATTTTATTCGATGTTTAGATTCCACATATGTTGAAATGTAAAACTTAAAATTTTGAGGGGAGGGGATGAAAAAAAAATTTTCCTTGGTCGATTACAAAGGTCTATTTTTGAAAATAATAAACACAAAGTAATTATTTAGATTTTTTGTTTTTTACACGTTATTTAATTTATTTAATAAAATTAATTAATTTAATACCTTGGTTAGCTGATTCCAAAACACCTTACATTTCCCCTCTATCTTTATGCATGGCTGAGTTATAGGATTATAAAATCTCTAATCGACCGCCAATTTGAAACAAACAGACGGACAGTAATGTCGAGTTCCGAGGATCGGCCTGGGGTGACCCCTGACTTTGGTGCCGAATCTCAAGAAAATCGGTCCAGTCGTCTCGGAGAAAAGCTCTGGGACGGACGGATTTTTTTTATTTGATATTTGGATTCTACGTATTTTGAAAGGTAAAACCTCAAATTTTGAGGGGAGGGGAGTTAACATTTTTTTTTCCTCGGTCGATTACAAATGTATTTATTGATAATAATAAACCAAAATGGTTTTAGAATGAGGTCAGAAAATGGGAATGCCGATCCTGAAACGTCAGAATTGCTAAGAATAAATAACGAAGGTATCATCATAGCAATAAAAGTTAATCGATAACTTCTTAGAAAATTGAAGAAAATATATAAATAAATCTGATATTTTCCACAACATAATTGGAAAGTCTTTATTTTATGTAAGCGTATTTTTTATATATTTTGTAGATCTGATAAATTAGTGCAAAGTGTTTGCAGTAATTGTATTTAATCATTCAATAGCTGTTTAAATGATAATCTTCTACAAAGCACGAATAATATCCCTCTTTTGTTTAAGTTATAAATTAGCTAATTTGTTTACGAAAGTAAAAAAGAACAATGCCGTGTACAACTCCCAGTAGAGTTCATTTCAATTTAATTCAGACCAGGCAAAGTAGAGGATTATCGTACAAAATATTAACTACAAAATGGCTTTAATATACAGATAAAGGCCACTTATTAAATGTTTCCTGAACTTTAGTGGTCCATTGATGGAGGTTTTAATTGCTTGAGTTTTAACTGATTAATAATTTCATTTTCTCATTTAAATCTGCACATTTTATTAAAAAAGTGAACATTTGTAAAACTTATCGGTTTGTTACTGAGATTCCGAACCCCATAATAAGGGTTCCTTGCAATCATGTACTGCTGCTGGAAATATTATAATCATGATGGACTGATAGGTATTGATGGCGAGTTCAACGAGTCGTGCATATCCGCCTGTTCCTCCCGGAGATTGTAAATAATCCACGATAAACTGGATAATATTTCATCGGGAGGAAGGTATGCTAACAAGAGAGGCAATACCATCTGACCACGAAGATCGGTTGAAAAGAGGAAATGTTGAGCTGCTATCCCTTAATTCAAAAGAGTCACGAAGTGGAGCTATTGATGGTCCTGTCTGTGAGTGAAGCAAATAGGTCCAGTGCGGTCCCAACTCCCAAACTATCTTATTCTTTGGCTAACTGCAATATCACTAAATAAAATTTTAATCTATTTGCCATTTTAGGATATGGCAACTTTAAATTATTTTATACTTTTAACACTTTTTGATCAACTTGTTACAACTTTTACGAAGATAAAGAAGAAGAAAGTTTAGGATAAAAAGTTGTACACAATTCTTCTGTTATGGATTAAGACAGTTAAGAAATGGGTCCTTATATATTTCATAGGATAAAAGAATTTGTGTGCCTGGCAGCGAAGGTCAATTCTCAAAATAGCGACAATGACGAAATAAAAGACGTATCTTCTCAGCAAACAGGTGCTATTTCGTTCCTCAGAAATTCTTCCGTAGTCGTCCTCTGTCTAGGGGAGCAAAGATCAGAATCTTCAGACATACGGTACAGAAATATAGACAATGACAAAAGCTATTCAATTGCCACATATTTAGGAGAAAATTTCTCCGAAGAATATTCTAACCAATATGTATTAACCAGGCCTGGCGAGGAAGGACAGATAACGAGGTCAAGAATATCTATAAGGATGTAGGATATAGTACAATTCATTAAACCTCCTAGAATACGATGAGCAGTTACTTCTTACGGATGAATCAAAAAGATCTCTCACAGAAGGTATTTAGTAGAGTTGTAAAGGTAACCAGGAGAGTTGTTCGTCCAAAGCTTAGATGGGAGGACTCAGTGACTAGTGATTCTACTTTGTATCCGAAATTGGAAGGCGGAAGCACTTGATCGGAAAAACTGGCGGTCTATGTTGGAGTAGGCCAAGTCTTAACATGAGAAGTAGCGCCGCAAAATAATAATAATTTCATTATTTTATTATTTATAATTATTTTAATTATCATTTCTATAATTATTTTTTTCGTCCATTTAATTTTGCATGGATCTATATGCGAATGGATTAATTTGTTACTGTTACTCATTTACCTTTAATAGGGCAGATTGTGCCAATAAAACAGTTGAAAATAAAATATAGAGAGACTCAATTTTTTATAGATAGCATTACATTTCTATGTAATATCTTTTTAGTATATACACTTTGTATAACTGTATATACGAACTGCATATACATGTATAATTACATCTACATATAAATACATATATGAACAGGGTAGCACCAAGACATTTAGAAAATTTCTAACGATTGTTTGTTATTTCCATGTAGTTTTATATCCAAAAAAATTAAGATGATATAATCATTTGTTTAGGCTTTAGTTATGATTCCAAAATATTTGATATTTTTCCTCTATCTCCATAAATGGGCAAGATATGGCTTTTGAAATCTCTGATTGGCAGACACTTTTAGACAAAATGGCGAATGGTAAAGTCAAGTTCCGACGATCGTCTAGGAGTGACTTGAAAATAAATCGGTCCAGTGTTACGGATAAAAGTCGCGGACGGCGGACGGTCGGATTTTTTTAATTCGATTTTTGGATTATACGTATTTTGAAACGTTTGAGGGGAGAATGATAATTTTTTTTTTCTTGTTCGATTATAAAGTTTCATTATTGAAAGTAATATACTAAAATCAAGTGAGGTTTAAGTTTGATCAATTATGAGTTTTTTAAGGGGTGTCGCTTATTTACAAATCATTTTTTCTTTTTCATGTTATCCTTAATAATGTAGATAATAATTATATAAATTATAATAGCATTGAAATAAAATAAATACAATTTAAAATTGAATTTAATAAAAATTAAGTATGGTAAAAAGAATCAACTTCGGTGTTGCCGGATAAGAAAAAAATAATTTTTTTTGTCTACAAAAAATTAAAATTGTTAATTAAATCGGGTCCCTTATCAGTGTTAAATATTTTATGGGATTTATGTATTAATTTTATAAGAGCTAGTTGTTCAGTTTCCCTCTCCCCTCATTCTTACCAAAAAAAATTCACCAAACTAACACCTTCGTTTGGCTACTAAAGAATATTGATTAACAGATTTAAGTAATTAAATTTTTTTTATATATCTTTATACATATCATAAACATTATTTTTATTAATTAGAAAAGAACATGGTTTGAAAGCATAAGTGCAATCATAGAAAATTTAGCGACTACATGGAGCATTATAATGCTAACACAGTCCAAATTGATAGGATGATTACACTCTTTAATAGTATAAGTTTAACAGTCAATTCCTTTCTATGATAATAAATTGTCAACGGAAAACCTTCCCACTAGTGTAATTTTCAATACCTACAGGATGTTTTGTGGTAACAAGCAGGTGTTGAACGAAAGCTAACTGCATGACCCTTGACGAGGTACCTTTTTTGGGATCATTTGGGAAAATGACATAATTTTATGTCATCATCACAGGAAGATTACATAGCAGATGGCAGCTACGAAGGAAATACCATTCTCATCTGAAGTAGGAAATCTTGATGTCATAATAGAGTTCGTTAGTGTAAAAATTATACTCGTAATATACTAAATTAAAAAAAGAATCCAATTAAAGAAGTTGAGCTAAAAAAAAGTCAAAAGGATTGATTTTGGAGTTACGCCAAAAATAATAAAATATTTAACTTCGAAATTGTCAAAATAAAATCAAGTTTTGGAAAAATGTTTCTAACTATGGTCATTTTGCAGTTATAAATTTTGATAAATTATGATAAAGATGTGCTGTACATTTTTTATCGCCACAACACATCACATGTCAAGTAATGAGAGAAGTAGAAAAAATCACGAAAATTGACATAACACGAGACTTTTAGCACTATAAAAGTGTATTAAGCCTAATTGCCATAGTTTTGAATTCATCAAGTGATAAGGAATAACTAATAAAAAAAAATTATAAAAATCGAAAATGTTGAACTACATTTTTTCAAATTGAGTGACTCAAGGTCGGCTTGATCCTTTTTGAGGTACTTAAGTACTTCACGGTCGATCTTATGTCGAGGTAATAACCTGATACCGTAAACTGTTTCGTATTTATACGAATTTAGGCCCCGACCACAACTGAAAAGGTTCCGTCGGGAATTTGTTTATCTCTCGAGGGAGCGTACCGAGCAGAAGACGACGGTTGTGATCCAATTAAAGCACTAATAATAATAATAATAGTGTAGTTTATAACTCACAACATAATTTATAATTTTATAAATAGTTATAATTTATAACTCACAACAATGGTTGACCGTTAAATACTTATGTATCGTTTTCGAAAATATTGAAAGGTAATTTGTAAATTATAGCATTAGATAAATGTATGAAATGGTTTAACTTTCTTCCCATTTATTTATTATTTGCTAAATTAGATGCTCATTACATTTTCATTCCTGTAGGTAAATCAGATCGCTAATTGCCTAACAAGTGTTTATTAATTTATTTTAACAAACTTATTAATGATGCAAAAAAAAAAATATATATGTTTGGGTTCTAATATGAGAGCGAATTTTTCATTAGCAATTCTGTAAGTTGTAAATGTCTTGACATGTGGGTGGCACCGATGTCATTCCTCAGCCTGTCGTCAGATTCAGGTTGTGAACTGTATCTGTCAGTGAAATTACAACATAGTCAAGGTAAACTGGAGGGTATGTTTTTAATCGAGTCGAAGTGTAAAACTGATCATAGATGTCATACCTTATTGATATTATTTACCATACCTCCCCCGACCCACAAACTCGTATATGTTTTAATGGCAGAAGCGGACAAATACAATTTTAATTTCAATTAGCATATAATGTGTCTTATTTTTAAATCACCGTGCGAGATAAAATTTTTCCTTTTTTTTCCGGTAGCCACTCATTTTTGAATACTTCTTTTAGATTTCGGAGTTCTCTAAGGTGTAGTTGGCTGATATATAGCAATCCTCGTTTTTCTTTATCTTTATTTTTTAAATTTAATATACTGATTCCATTAAATTATATCAAAGCAGTTTTCATCTTCCTGTTTTATTTTAAAATATATTTTAATCAAGATTTCATTTTTTTTTCTTATATGAATTTATGAAAAAGTCTCATCTACCTATAACAATAAAGCATATAACCTCAGTAACGAGATTGTTATTTCCAATTATTATTTATAAATCTGTATTTTTCAATTATACCATTTCTGCATTTCATTCACGCGGTTGCGGGTTGAGCGACAGCTGTCAATTCATTGTAAAAGTAGAAAATAGAAATTTATAAATGTTGTGGATAAGTGTTTCATTTTGAGGCTATCATCGTTAAAATTTGTGCTTCTTACGGATTAGGTAAATAAATTGCAGAGTTGTGATAATCAATACTCCGTTATGTACTCAGTAATTTTACACTATATTCGATAGAAGTACAAACAAAAAAAAGAGTTGCTTTAAGAAAGTCAAGCTAGTTTTGCAAAAAAAAAAAAAAAAAAAAAAATGAAAATTAGTTATAGCACTAAATATTATATATATATATATATATATATATATATATATATATATATATATATATATATATATATAAAAATATTATAAATCTCTAAATATAATTTATACAAATAACCCCTATTGTAAAAAAATGAATAAAAAGCATAGTGCAGATTGAATTTCCATGGGCTAGAAATTATGATCATTAAGTGATTAGATCTAAGGGAATAGCGGAGATTGTAGTTACAGAACCTAGGCTTGGGTTACTGTAGTTACAGAACCTAGGCTTGGGTTACAATGATTGTCTTGTATATTTAATTGTCTCGGTTGGACAATCAGTTTAGCAGACGTTTACTAAGATTAAAGGCAACAATTTGTATTATAACTGTAAATGACTCTAAAATCATTAATATGAATCATAGCAGTTAATTAATATATGTTCAATTTATTAATAAATTGCAACGAGCCATTATGAGCATATTAATATCTTACAGTCAAAGTCCGGATTTTTGTGCAGTAATAACCCATAGAATGAGCCATAAAATATGCAATAACAAACCGCAAAATATGCAGTAAAAAACATAAAATATGCAGCAAAAAATCTCCAAATATGCAATAAGACAGCTAAAATATTCAAATATACTAATCCATCCACACAAAGTTCTGAACGAAGAAATGGGGATTAAAATTTAAACGAAAGTGATTTAAAATTTTGTTGTAATTTTTCTTTTTGTCAACCAAATCATCAACATCATAATGGTTCTACAACCCGGTTTCGAGTCCTGGCCTCCTCCGGCAGCTTCCGCCATTTGTCTCTGTCTTGTGCGGATCCCACTCAGTTCCATATGCCCAGAATACTTCTAACATCCACAACCACACCATCTATCCATCTCAATCAAGGTCTTCCTCTCTTTCTTGTGCCTCACAGTTGCATCTGGAGCTTCTTCCTTAGACGACTCAATTTAATAGTCTGGACGACGCGTCGTTCGTTTTGGAGAATATGGCGTATGATTATCCCTGGACCGTCTCCTCCATTTGGGTTTGGATTCCACCATATATTCTGCGAAGAATTTTCCTTTCAAAGGTCAGGAAATCATGCTTGTCATTTTTATTCAGTGCCCATGCCTCACAACCATGCCTCACCGTGTCACGATTTCGAAGAGCTGGACGAACGTTCGTCTAGATAAAGGGAACAAAACTGCTTCCGTAAGTTGAAATAGCATCGATTGGTAGTCACAATCCTCTTTTAAATCACAGCCACTGCATTATGTTCATTTGTCACTAATGATCCTAAATAACGTCATTTTCTCAAAAATGTACGGGCCTGTACTCACAATGTCTCCAGGTCTTGTAGGATCTTCTGTCACCATGTACTTAGTCTTCGCTCCGTTGACCTCTAGATCAAATCTATTTGCTGGTCCAATCAATTAAAGGAATGCCTATAAGGCGTCCCTCGTTGAATGCCCGATTACGTCAACGCCATCTGCGTAAGCTAGGAGCTGGATATGTTTATAAAATATTGTCCCACCGATCTGTTGCTTGCCTAACTGCATCATCCAGGTCTAAATTGAAGAGGAGACAGGCTAATGCATTTTCCCTGGAGCAAATTCTTCAGGATGGTCACCATTTATCAGAACCATACTTCTCATACCATTCATTGTTAATTCGATCATCCGCATGAGCTTATTAGGAATTTTGAATTCTTTGAGTGCTTTAAAAAGTTCTTTAAATACATTAGATCTAAAAAAGCCCTAAATATCTCATGATCGGGCAAAATCACTATGAAGTCCTTATTCCCTACTAAATTTCCGATTTCCACATCGATTAAGGTCTCTTCGTTGCGTAGAACATATCTTAGATAGTCCCTCTATTGCGTGAGAACATCCTTGCTTTAAAATCGATGAACAGGTGGTTGTTTTTCATATCATATTCACCACCATCTTGAGGATCTCAGTCATCCATATTGTCAGTATGAGGTCTTGCAGTGCTTTTTGCAGTTCACTGCCACCATTTTTGAATAGCTCTGACGGCAGACCATCATATCCAGGGGCTTTGTTATTCTTAAGCTTATTTACTGCATCCCCTATCTCATCCTCAGGAGGAGGCTCGAGATCGGACAATGACCCCCCTTCATTGTTAAAGAAATATTTAAAATGGTCTCTCCATTGCTTGATAATATCCACTTTATTGGTTAGCAGATTACGTTCCTTATCCATATAAGAACTGTGCTTAGGCATAAATGTTTTTCTACTTCTGTACACTTTTTGGAAGAAATCCCTAAATTATTTATCTCCACGTAGCTGTTCTGTCTTCTCGAGTTCCTCTCGTTCCTTTTCCCTCTTCTTACTTCGGAGCAGATTTTTTTCCGCTCTTTTTTTTTGTTCTGTAATCCTCCAGTGTTCGTCTTGTACTTTTATTTAACATAACTTTATACACCTGAATTTTAAGGTTAGAAGCTGCTTCACAATCCCCATCAAGTCAGCTATTTCTTTGGAGTTCCAAGTGCTTTTTCTGCAGCATTTTTAATTGCATTACATAAAACGTCGGCATGCATACCAACGTTCATCAGTACTATTATCATCGAAGGTGTAGGAGCGGAGGTTTCGGTTTAATTTTTCTGCAAAAATATGCTGCGCATTTGGTTTTTGAAGCTTAAGATTAAATCTTAGTTTTCTGATGTGGGCTTGGCAGAAGATATATTTGCATTGATGTAAGCTATGCTGACATAATGGCATGAGTCTTAGTTGGCTCCTCTAAAGCCTCTCACGTAAACCATCAATGTCTACTCCCAAGCAGTATATAGTCGATAGTATAAGTCAGTAATAAGTATAAGTCGATCTGGTTGACAATCGTTTTGTTGCCAATAGTGAAGATTCCATTATGTATATTCTTATGGGGAAGAACGTGCTTCCTATGACCAGATCTCTCGAAGCCGCAAAGTTTGCAATCTCTGCCCATAGTTGTTGCTAACATCGGGCCGGGCCGTCTATGATGACCTATTGTGGATTGATAGACTTTTTGTATTTGTTGATAAACTTTTGTATTAAACTCTCCCGCTATGATTTTTATGTCTTACCGAGAATCTGATTCTATTGCCCTCTCCAATTGATCGTATGAGATACTTTCTCTTCTTCACTGTGTGAACCAGGACCCAAATGCAACTACTTTTGATTTATCGGCCGTAGAAGGATAAATGCCACAATGGCTCGTCATCTTAAAAACCTGGGCATACGGAATTTAAGACAAAGGTCCGACCCACATGACTTGAGAGTCCCAAGCCCAGCAGCGATTTGACATGCTAAAAATTTTGCATCAAAATCCGAAAAATTATCACAAATTACGGAAAATAGATATTTAAAAAAAAACCTAGCAAACATAAGCAGGTGAAGCTTCAAAAACGGAGGTGAAGAGCCCACACAAGTGATGCTTTGTGTTTGGTGGACCTTCGAAGGCGCTTTGCGTTTTGTGCCTGATGTACTCAAACCTTACTCAAACAGCTAGACAGAGTTTATGCAGTTTTGAGTGCAAAGCACCACAATGCCCCTGCACATCGTTCTCGTTTGACCAAGGAAAAATTATCGGAACTGCAAGGAGTAAACGTTTTGCTTCATCCTGCGTATAGCCCAGATATTGGTACCCCGATTATTGTTTGTTTAGATCAATGGCTCATTTTTTAAAAAGTCAGATCTTTGATAATTACGAGGAATTGGTAAGTTGATAATTATGAACTAGTAAAAGTTGGCTGTGAAGAACTCTCAAATGCTCAAAACCAAAGGATTGGTACCGACATTAAATCCAATTATTGGCAGAAAGATGGGTTAAAGTAGTTGAAAACAATGGACTTTACTTTGAAGAGTAGTATTCAATAATGTTTAAAATATGTAATCTGAAATATAGCTACACCAACGCACAAGAACTTTTGTAACAACCTAGTAGTTAAGTTAAACCGTTATATACTTCAAGAAATTACATTGACTTTTTAAAAGGCAAGTATTGGAAGGAAATTTAACAAACTTTACCTGCGGTTCGATTGATAAATAAATTAATTTGGAAACTAGGACGTTAACCAATTCAATTTAGGAGTTGCCATAGGCTGCACTATTTGTAACATCAGCATAGTTAGTTTTTTGATGATCCAGTGCCTTGTTTAACTTGAAATTTGTTATAGAAAAATAAACAGTGAGAACACAAAATTTTGAGCGGTTTTCATTAGTAATTTTGTGTAATTTAGTGTGAAAATTAGAGTATCAGGAATAACAATTTGTATTATTACTTAATTTTTGTTCTTAAAGCGGACTTGCGCTGATTATCTCTTTATACTATTACAACAACCATCTTCAATAATATTCTAATTTGATTTATATTTCTTTAGCATTTCAAAACTCATATTGTATTAGGAGAGGACGATAAAGGAGTTGAAGGTGATTGAAATAATTATTTAAAAAACCCGAGGATTTCAAAATTCTTCGTCGCGACTTGCATCAGAAGTATTTTGAGATTTATCTTTAAAATTAATTTTGTTCCAAAAGGATAAATTATTAAAATGATATCATTTTTTTTAAATTCTATAGGTGCTACCCCAATTAGTTTTGTATCTTAAAAAAATGAAAACTCGTTATGTATGAATTACTAACATTAATAATTATTATTAATTTTATTATAATTTTTATTTAGTTCTTACAATCTTGGCTATTGCCACAACATTCACTTGGCTGAATGACCAAAGTCAAGAGTTAGGTTCAAATTTTAAACTATATTTAAAAACTTCCTGACGATATTTGCTGTACTAAGGAGAATTGCTTTCTGCTCTTCCTCCAGTACTTTTTCACGCAGCTTCAAATTCTTAATTGATCTGATCGTATCAGATGTCTCGGATGAGCCCGTTGCTGGATATTATAATCGGATACACCTTTATATACTCCAGCCGATAATGTAGCTCCTTGCACAAATCTTGATATTTTCTCATCTTTTCTGAAACTGTTTTGTCGATATTATCATCGGTTGGAACAGCAATATCGATGAATTAGCCATTTTTTGCATTTTGATCAATTAAGACTATGTCCGGTTTATTATTCACAATTCTATGGTCTGTAATAATGGAACGATCCCAGTATAATGTTCTGTTTTCAGCAGACAGTACTGGTTTTGGCTCGTACCGATAATAAGTAGCCTGGTCAGCAATCATGTTATAATTAAAGTAAGGCCAGTGCTTGGTGGATAATCTTGGCCAGGTTATTGTGCCTCATAAGGTATTCTTTACCTGCCAACGCTTGACACCCAGATGATATATGCTGGATAGACTCAATTGCACTCTTACATAGGCGACATCGGTCATTGATGTCTTCTCCACATATGTATTTTCTGTAAGCGTTGGTGGAAACTACCTGATTCTGAATGGCTAAAATAAACCCTTCCGTTTCAGGAAATAAATATCCTTTTTTAAGCCAGATAATAGAAGCATCCCAGTTTATTCCTGATTGTGATAGAGAATGGTAAAAGCGACCATGTAGCGATTTATTTTTCCAATTTTCGATCAGAATTTCTTCGGTAGGATACTCTTTATGCTCCGGTGAAATTAAGTTCAAAGCTGTGTATCCATTGTCCAATGCTCTTATTGCTGACCACAAAGGAGAGTTATATTGTAGAAAGCTGTATTTTAAGTTATTTTCTTGCTCTCTGCAGCTCCTTAACATACAAACAAGCCTCCTTTCTCCTTTCTTTCGTGGCAAGTACATCCTTTCAATTGAAGATTTGGGTGTCGTTTTCTAGCTGAGGTAAAAAGAACTCTAACTAAACGATTCATTTCTTCAAGTTCCGTGTTAAACCACTTTATCACGCCAAAAGTATAAGTCAGTACTGGAATAGCACTTGTATTAATTGCTTTAATTAAGTTGCCAGCTGACAGATACGTTTTGTTGAGTTTTCCAATCCGTCTTTTAAACTCTTCTTTAAAATTATATTTATTATTCTTCTTGAATTTCAATAGTTGGCCAAAACCTAAATATTTATAAGAGTCTGACTCGATCAGTTTTTAATTGTTGTATTATTATTATTATTATTATTATTATTATTAATGATATACAACTGGTTGGTGCATTCAATCTGAGTGAATATTTAACAAAAATTGTATTTAACAAAAATATTTTATTTCATATTAAACTTATACAATATGTAATGAAAATTGTGGATGAAGGCACATGAAATACTGTTTGTTTGTATTTTCATTATATAACAATTTATTTCATATAAAACTAATACAAAATATACAGACATCAATATATACAATGAAAAAAGGTTTTTCTTGATCGAATTTTTGTTGCTGCATTTATCTGCATCCTGCATTCATTTTTGTATGTAAAATGATCCTTTTTAGTGGCAGAAATATACAGTCCAATTATAATTATATTAAAATACTTTTATTGCAAAGCGAATAAATTAAAGTTCTTGAAGATGAATTAAATAATTTACGTATATATTCACGTAAAGATATTGTTCTTTTCGTAACAGACAGATACACCAATATAGAAATGACTTTGCTGATAGGTTAAATTTTATTGTAATGACCGGTTTTTTAACCCAACGACTATAAACATTTCATAACCGTTAAGAACAATATTTCAACATAAATTTATCTAGGTAAGATTATATAATAAACATGCGTAATGAGAGGAAGACAGGGAGCGGATGGATGAGCAAAAAGCCTCAATTAACATTTCATAATTGATACACGCCTACCCATTAACCTTAGCTTTCGAAAAAAAAACAACTTAAAAAAACTTTAAAACCAACAGGCATTTTTTCTTTTATAATCAGGGCTTCAGAAGACCATTCATTTCAGCTGTCAGCCATTTTTTTTTTCCTTTTCGTTCGTACTTTCTTTGCTCTTAACATCGTTTCACGTTTTTTCCCCTTGGGTTGTAGGGCCCCGTGAGGGTATCCGTGTCTGACCCATCTATAGGGAAAATTTCATTCTTATGCCTAACTTATTTTTATTTGACAAGAATGTTTTGGCTCAATGTTATTAGATTATAAAAGTTATGAAAAATATGTGATTAAAAATGTGAAAATGACAAAAGTTGAGAGAAAAAGTAGATTTAACCTGGTGCCAACCGCCTTGAATCGTTACTCTACCGTTGTTATTTTTTTTCTTTATTCAAACTTATCAAAAATTTTATCAACCATTGAATTTACTAGCTGAAAATTAGGTATTGTGCCATGATCGGAATGAAAGAGAGCAATACCCAGTGGCACCTCTTTCTGTCTTAATTCACAGTATACAGTCAGGCAAGAAGATCACCACGAGTGTTGTATGGCATATTGGCTATGACAATGTCCGCAAGAGTATGTTTGGATGTGCGTGTAAATGATCGTGAAATTGTTTGTAGTGGTTCCGTATGTGTTCGCTAACTTTTGGCATAAGAATGTCTATTAGTAAAGTATGTGAATTATTACACTCACTTCTTTCAAGACATTAAAAATTGAAACTTAGACAGAAATTGAACACTTACACTTTCTTAAAAATCCATTTGCACCTGCGCTTTACAGATAAACGGGAAAGCCAAAAAGACACATACGTTAGCTTTAAATTTTCAAGTCAAAAACTTTTAGCACTGTAACCAAAGGCCAAAGGCCCATGGTATGTTAGCGTCATTGCATTACATAAGACCTTCAAGAAAATATATTAAAATATATATTAGTAAATCTTAAACAGGATGTAAAAGTCCTAGATATAATTAAAAATTCTTAACCAAAAAAAAATTAAATCTATAATTGGCTATTGAACAAACAAATAAATTGAGGAGAGAAAACCGTTTAAGTAGTCCTAAATGGTAGTTACTGGACTATTTACTTATGCTTTTTACTAGAGTAAGCAAATAGATCGTATAATTTCTGGAACATATTGATTAAATTAAATTAATTGAGCAACACAATGTTGAAAATAGGTCCTGACAAAAAGAATTATTTTTCCATTTTCTATTTGTATTTAATTGTTAGACTGAAATTTGAGCAAGAATTTTAAGGTTCATACGTTTCGCTTCTGAACGGCTAAGTATGTTTATGGAGCTGATCTCAATACTGCTTTGTTGAACAGATTAGCCCAAATTTTTATTACCCATTCTTTGGGGAAATGTAGGATACGTATTCAGATCCAACATTTCCTTATTGAGGTCGAAAGCAGTTTTCCTTAACCAAGTGTCGTGGACCACTCACTCATGGCTTTGCTAATCTAAGATGCTTGTACTAATTAGCAGAGAACGCCACATCCAATTTCCTGGCCGGGAGGCTGCCCCCAATAGATTACGAAGAGGTTCGCTGAGGCTGACAGGGGTTGAGGCACATCTGGTCCTCATTTGTAGTTGGTGAGGCTGTTCATTTGTCTCAGTCGCACCGCCATAATTCCAAAGCAACGTTTCCATAATCGCCTTTTAGCACTTGCCTTCCTGGCCGCCTCCCCACGTGGTTCTCCTTCCGTCGTCTGGCAGGAAGTTGGGGTGGCTGTTCATGAGAGCTATTTCGGGATTTGAGGAGAAACCTAATTATGACCATGTCCCCCAAGGTATTTTTCCAGTAATTTTTCCTGTTGTGGAACGTAAAAAATTCATTCGTTAAAAATGGATTTCACTTAGAATTTTAGCGTTTTTAGAAATAGTAGTAAAAAGCCTGAAGGAAATAGGAAAAACTTCTACGAAACCAATGATTGTAATCATTGTAGCAATATTCATTAAACTTTCGATAATTATTTCCATAAATAAATAGGAATTTATTATAAATACATATTTATAAGAAATAATAATAAATATAGATCTCTAATGACGGAAGCCGAAAAGAGAGGCATAACTATAATAAAAAACACAAAAAAACAATATTAATAAATATAACAGCTACACAAGTATACTGCTTCGGTCAAGAAGGATTTGCAGTGAACATATGATTCAGGGTTCTTCAAACAAGTAAACGTGATTTTGAACCATGAACCGCACGTTAATGGCTTCTATGAATAATTACAACATGTATTTTTTCAAAAAAAAAAATAATAATAATTTATTTACAAAACAAAATATGTCAAATAGATTGTAAGTATTAATTGTCTATAATATACAAGATCAATATTTTCTGTACTTAGAATCATTATTGATATAACAAATACATTATTTAAAATTTCCAAAACAATAGTTATAAATAAGTTTGTTATCTTTTCAGACGTCTATGAATATTATCAGGAATAGATTTAGAAAATATCTGACGTGGACACTGCATAAATTTATTGTATTGCTATTAAACAAGAAATAGGTGACTCAAAAAGTGATTCTGAATTTGGTTGCTTGTTTTCGAAGATAGCAGTATCTCAAAAACGATACTTGGGGTCGCGACATCCATTTAATGGCACATACAGACACACATACACATACACAAGCTGTTCTTTCTGGTGGTCTCATTTCGTTATTTTATGTCTTTTTCTTTCAGTAGGTTCCAATTTCTCTAGAGATTGCTGTCTATGTCACTAGGTAAAGCATTGAAAATCGACGGTTTCAACATTTTTAACTGAGGAACCCGCTTAACTTATATCTTATTCTTCTGCTGCAGACTTTTCAGCTAACAAATGGGCAGGAAAACAAGTATTTTACACTCAATTTTAACACTTAAAATTTTCTAATTAGAATGAAAAAAAAATCGTGTAAAATTGTAACCTTTATCACCGAACCATATGATTTCTGTATTAAATGTTAAAATAACTTTTGATAAAAGTTTATAATGACCTTCAAGTAAGTTACCCCTTGCGGCTCTTCGATTTCAACCGAAATCTGTTATACTATTTATATTGATATAAAAGTCTAATTTACCAAATTTGAGATGTTTTACATTATATTTTAATATAATTTTTGATGAATGCCTAATATGACCTATAGGTAAAGCACCATTTCCAGTTCACCAATTTTTACCCCAAATTTATTATGTTATTTATATTAATATGCAAGTCTTATTTACCAAATCCGTGAAGTTTTTCATTATATTTTAATATAATTATTGATGAAAATCAATAATGGCCTTTAAGTAAAGTACCACTTCCGATGGTCATGCAGTGATCAAAAAGGGGAGATTCACAACTAGATGTTAAAAAAATTCGAAATACAAAATTTTAACTTTCTAAGGGTAACTGTTTTTGAGTTGTGCGAGATATGAACGAACGAATTTACGTACGGACGTCACGGCAAAACTAGGCTGCTATGTTTCTGGCAAACTGCTTTTCTAAGGCAGGTGGGGGTTCCAGAAACTACATTTATTCAATTTACTTGTCTAATTTATTCTCTACTTGCATCGGTTCCAGAAGGGAGCCGATCAATCAAACTATATTTTTACAAAAAAGGCTAGAGACCGCAGATCCCCCTCCTATGGTCAATAGCTTGGGATATTATAAATACCATTGGATTTCCTTTCCAAGGGAGTCGTGTTCACCATTTCACTTAATTAAACTAGATGATGGCATGCAAATAGAATGGTAGATTTTGTTACAAATATTACTTTATTACTTCCTTGTACGAAGTTAAGAAAGTATTGTAATCGCGAAAATTTTCGGTTTTCAGATTTCGACGGAAATATCCATTTGATCATCCCTGAATCCATTTTGACTAGTTTCGTCGTGGCGTCTGTACATACGTTCGTATTTCGCATAACTCAAAAACAGTTTCGCATAACTCAACCGGAAGTGGTACTTTACTTGAAGGTCATATTAGACTTTCGTCAAAAAATATATTAAAGTATAATGTAAAACATCTCAAATTTGGTAAATAGGACTTTTATATCGATATAAAATTTTATATCGATTAAGATTAATGAGCAGAAAAGAGTACTTTACTTGAAAGTCATAATAAGCTTACATCAAAAATTATATTAAATTAAAAGAGAAATCATATGTTTCGTTATTTTGTTCATGTTTTGTTCATATGTTTACATATCTACTGTAACATATGTATTTGAGAATACTGGGAGAACTCTTGCGTATTTAATATATTATCCGGATACCACATAATATTAGACATTGATATACACCATGAATCAAAGGACTAGCTCTTATCTTATAGTTAGAAGTTATCTTATAGTTGGCGGCGCTCGATGGTCTAGGTTTCTTTCTCCTGTAGTGGCCTCTAGCTCGAACTTCGTCTCTCGATGGACTGCTCCACTGTACCCTCTGCGAACCCCTGTCTTCTCTCTTCTAGCTCAAGAACTACACTCTTCTACATTCTCCCCAGAACTACCCAGAACTATCATCACTCCTACAGAACTACCCCTTTTTTCTCTTTTCTCGGTCTCTTATACTATTTTCCCCTACTACTTCTTGAAAAGATGAATTTTGTCCCCACTCTCCTTTTGGGATATCTTATTGGCTGACGCTATAAGAATATTTGAAAAGGACTTCGAAGATGTTTGATCTATTTTCTCTATTGTCCCTATTTTCTGTAACCTTGGACGGCAGTTTTTATTACACCTTGTCGACCGGGCCTATCTCTAGTTTTATGGTGCTCTTACTTTCGCTTATCTTAAGCGGCACCCTCGCACCCTCGACTTGTACCCTCCAGGTATAGCGCCCGACTTTGTAAATATTTCTTTGTCCGAAAAAGAAACTGATTGATATTGATATTGCTGAACCGCGTAGCATCTCTTTAATTTATCTCTTATTTAATTACTATTATGAATCTTAATTATTTCCTTCAATTCCAGTATTCTCAATACATTGCAAGTCAAAATGGATATTTCCGCTAAAATCTGAAAACCGAAAATTTTTGCGATTACAATACTTACTTTACTTCGTACAAGGAAGTACAAAATGTTATAGATTAAATTAATGTTAAAATAAAAAATGAATATAGCTTAAAAAAATATTAAATCCAATTTCAGCTGTGGATGCCATGTATTTCTTATCAAACAATCCAAAATTACTCTCTCTAGAATTAAGGAAGATAATGCTTAACCGGAGCTGTCGCTTTGTTACTCGCTGATAGATTATAATTGTCGGTTGCTCCCTTATGATTCCAGTTGTTCGGGGTTGGGGACTGTAGTTGGGGAGGACTCCAGTCGGCTCCGTCACCCCCGAACGTGCTCTAGTACCAAATTTGGATAATTTAGGATAAATCACGTAGTTCACTCACTTATTCACGCCCTCTCAACATCCACTCTGTTTCGCTTTCTCTCCTCCGTTTCCTGAGCCTTCGCCTTGTAATGTATTCGGTCACGGGCTGCTTATTTAATTTTTTTTTCACGTTATAATGCTTAGGTAAATGATCGACTCGTTTTAGGTCGCTATTTTTATCAATTTATAACATAATTTATGGCGAAAAACCGAACTAATAAAATAAAATAATATTGTTCGCAAGTACTTTGGGCAAGATTATATTTTCATAATCATTATCAAATATTTAACAGCGCAAACTCATTATCCACTACTTATTTCGGTGGGCGTTATGGAGAACGTAAACCAAAATTCTCTTAATTAGGTGAGGCCCACAAAATGTTAATTTATAGAAAGACTACAACTAATAACATTATAATTACTAATTATTTTAGTTTTATAATTGAAACAGATAGGAATTTCTTGGACATTGAATGTAAATAAACAATGGGAAGATCATTACCAGCATCCTAAATTCGGTGCTTTAGGGTCTGTCAGTGTTCTTAAAAAAAAAGATTATGTGTAAATCGTTTTGGATGCCATCTTCCACTCAGCTGAATTGCAGACAATTAACAATAACCATGTAAAAAAACTTCTTGTTCTAGAAATGGATCATAGGAAGCAAAAATGCAGTATTTACTCCCGGACAGATAGAAATTTATTTTGTGACCGATTCCCGGAATCAACCTCGTACTTCCCACTCTAGCACAGATTGACAATCTGAAGGATAAAACCGTCCTTTCTGCTCAAGTTGGAATACATAAAGACGTTAAATCCAAGTAAATAAAAAAAATTAATAAAATAAAATTATCCACTACCCAATAAGATTTAAACAGCTTTATCATGTAATGAAGATGGCAGAGGAACGTTGGAAGAAAAGGATATTAGAATAGAAACCGGAAAGACTGGCCAATCGTTGAAACATTGGTTAGAGGGCGTGCGTGGATGATGGCATAATAGAGGACTAGAAGCCTGGAAAAGCACAATAAAAAAATAAATAATGAAAAGCAACATTTTAATTTTAAAGATAAAATATAGTTGGAGATTTAAAAGTCGTTAAATAAATAAAATTATCACATGCACCAACTAAGGATTTCATGAAGTTTCAAGACTTACAAAGAGAGAGAGTACGGTCACATCGTCGCCGATTTTGACCAAATTTTTAGGGTGATTCCGCATTTTAAAAAAGTCGACCCTTATCCTACCGTTTTGCCCAATGGGCCCTAGAAGCTTAGAAAAAAAAAATAAAACATGCTGATAAAGCTTTATTTTATATCTTGTGTTTGAAAGATGATATCGACAAGATTTTTTCCAGCTAAACATCTGTTTTTAGAGTGTATTTAATATAAATAAAATATAAACATTATAAACTAATTGATTTTTGTTCAAATAAATTTTAAAAAGTGTTTAAATCATCAAATAAACTAGCTTTGTAACTTTTTCACATAAAAAATGATGGCAGAATTGGATTCAGCACATCAAAAAGTCTTCATGTTAAAAAAATCATCGAAAAAAAAATTCTGTACTGAGTGTGCTCAAAATTTTTAAAGCCACAATAATAATTTTGGAATTGAAGCTCTGTATTCTCTGCTGGTCTTCAGTTTACCCAACGTTCTTCGACTCGTTGAAAAGAGAAATATTATGAATAAATAAAGAAGGATACTAAAGACCTAAGCAGTTGAATGCCCATAAAAAGATTAACCTAATCTAACCAAATTTTTTTAAATGAAATATTTAAATTTTGGAGCGTTCTGACATGTCTGTTCAGTTATATCTAGTTTAGAACAGTATTATTACAGGGCAAAAATAAATTATTTTACTACGTTTAATATTAATAGCTGTGGACTAAAATGTTAATGTTTACTATTTCTTGATCACAAATAATCTTTTTATATTATAACATATGCATGGTAAGGAAGCCAATCTAACCTTGAGATGCCATAGTAAATTGAATTCAATTTAAATATTTAAGACCATCTTCAAAACGTTATAAGTAATATAAAAACATTTTTCGTGATCCAGAAATAGTAAATTTTAGAATGATCCAATTTTTAAAATGACACAATTGAATTTTAGAGCAATCTAAAGGGCATATTGACTTGTATGTACCCGTTTGAACAATTCAAACTATCATATTATAATCCGACATATAATTGTGTAGATGTTGTATTAATGATGCATACATTCAGGAATGTTCTTCATTTCATGCTGGGTCGGGTGCATTTTCTGTTTTAATATGATGTATAGTGTCTTATTTTCATTGGCTTGAATTCCGATTTGCAATGATGTCCTTTATTTACTTCCAACAACTGTTGTATTCCATGTTCTACTTATCATTATAATCTAGGATCACCTTTTCATTATGACTAGCAATCATTTATTTACTTACAATATTGCTTTGATTTGTGTTACGGGATAAGCAGAACAGTTATGAACTAGAGATTTCTTCTTCCTAAACACAGATGAACAGTGCTTTCATTTTCATATTATTTATGCATGACACCATAAGTTTTATTAATTAGCTTGTGATACCGAGTATGACCATGATATGTGTTATGAACATTTTATTTCTATCAACAGCGAAGTAAAAAAAAAAAAAAAAGATAAAATTGAATGTGTTCATCATTACTGATAAAAATATCGTTTAAAAATTAATGAAAATTCCTGAGGCATCAAACATTTTATAACATTGGAAAAAGAATAAATCACTTGTTACGAATCATTTGATGTCCACTCATGGCTCGCGAACGTCTTATAGCAAATATTGTAATAGCGGTTATCCACTTGCTGTTATATTAGATGCTATCCCATCTCTTACATTTAGCCCAAATGGTACGGAAATGGGAACATGTCATTTATTATTTATGCTCCTTTTTCTAATAAACATTCAAAATTCAAGCTTTAATTATAAATTGGATAATATTAAATTAAACGTAAGTCTTAAGCTGTGTAGAATCAATTTAATGATTAAATATATATTTATACGATTTAATTGGCTTTAAATTTGAATCGATTCGGTCCTGTAATGCAAAAACAAATATTAATACAGAGAACATTTCAGGAATTTTAAAGTTTAAAAAATTTGAGATACCTATATATGTATTTAAATTACCGACTTATTCTTTGGGAATACATAACATTATACCAATTAAATTATATAGTATGGGATAATTATAGTAAGGCTTAGCGAACCCTAAGGATAGTTTGCCTATTAGTAAGGAAATAGGTGGCAATATTACCTACATTCATTTCTTCCGTATCTTACAACTTTAATCACTATAAAAACCGAAATGTGCGTGGTCAGAACTAACACAATCTTCCCACCTACATCATGGTCTACCTCCCAGAATGTACGCCGGATCAGCACTGGTTTGCCATAGGGATTTGTTTATTATCCAATACACGAACAACAGAAACGTTTTACACATGTGTATGATTCCAACCAATAAAGTTCTCTAAAAAGAAACTTCGGTTTATTGCTTTATCCGGGTCAGAATCCGTCTTGCTCTTGAGGACCAACACGGTATCTAGCCATAATAAACAGCCCTATTGTACGTCATTTTATGAAGCTCAATTGACCTTAATTACACTTAACAAAGCGGGCTGTCATTAGAAGAACCAAATTGGGAATGATTCAGGGCCTGCCGGTCTGTCTGACCTGTCCTCGATGGTCTCAATGGCCGGGTGCTCTCCACCAGCGGGAGTCTTCAGATACTAAAGATATAGATCTCTTCTGACACGCACAACACCTAGTCCTCTCTAAGTTCTTATCTGGAATGGTCTATTTTATCCTTTTTATTGAGATCAGAAAGCGGGGCGATGGGCCTGGGCCTTTGGGGAAACAGAAGAAAAAACTTTTGCCACAGCAGCTGAAGCCAATCAAACTGTTTTAGTGACGGCTTAATACGAGAAGAGCTCTGCAAACAAAGGAGATGGGCCGTTAGCCTGCCAGGGTAACAGAAACAAAGACATTAAGCAAGATGTATAAATCAGATAACGTCAGTCAAAAAACGAACTTTTTAGTGCTATCCCGTTTACTTGGACAAACGAAGGAAATCCACTCCTTCTTGTATTTTAATATATATATATATATATATATATATATATATATATATATATATATATATATATGTATATATATATATATATATATATATATATATATATATGGGTGATACTTTATATATATATATATATATATATATATATATATATATATATATATATATATATATAGTATCACCCATGTTATTTCGAAATAATAAATAAGTCAGATTTTTTAAATCGTGCTAAGCTCCAACAGCTTAGCCATAGGATAATTCAAAATATATGACTATCATTTTTTTTTATTTTGTCAAAGATTATGGTTTTATTTGGCTAAAATTTATAATACAACTAATGAAATTTAAAGTATGATCGGTTATTTCCTGACTTCAAAGTTCAAATTTTAAGTAAGGACCGGCTTGTGGTGACGCGTAATAAAATCTATTGTATTTTCTTATTCTAATTTTTGTTATCAACCAGTTGAATATAATATTAATACAATGACACTATATGTATTTTATAGAGTTCTCCATGTTTCAAAACATTCACGGGAAATGGACTGATTAATTTGAGTCAATCTTAAAAATCGGTCACTACCGATTTGCACTCAATTCGCTCAAAAAATCGTTAGATACCGTCAAACGGACATATTTAACACATTTAATATAACGTTTCTATAGTATTTTGACCTCAAAATGTTTCAAAACATTAATGGAATTATTACGAATAATTTGAACCATTAAACTTAAAAATCGGTTATGCCGTCCGATCAAAAAATCGTCAGACATCTACTAATGGTCAAGCTAAAAACATTCTCTTCCTTGTTGCATCGCCGCAGTCGGTTTATAAACATTTATATATATATATATATATATATATATATATATATATATATATATATATATAATATGTAATACTGTTATATTATAACAGTTTCCAAGAGTTATAATTCAGTTTCTTATTGTTCGACTTTATATCTCACTGTACTTAACTGTCTAATTAAAGTGAATCGTGATTTAATGATGGTAATGAAACAGTTAACTTTGTCGACTTGCAGTTAGATCAAATTAGTTTTATTTAAACTTTACAATCTGATGTAAAGACAAGTTACTTTTCATGCATTAGTTAATTGATACTTTATATATTGTTAATCAACTTATTATTAGAAATAGGAGGATTAAATTAAACATCATATTTTACATTCAGCTTTGGACACGTGTGTTTGCTATAATATATCATGCAAAAGTAATGCATATTTTTTTAATCATTTAATATTTAATATTTAGAAAGTATTAAAATAGTTCTTTATTGCAAATGAAGCATTTTGAAGTTTTAATTCACATTTTTAATTATACACTAGCTGATCTGGGAATGCTTCGCTATTGCTTGATTGGAATGTGCCAATAAATTAAATGAACGCAATTGAAAGTTCAATACAAATTATTGTATGTATAAATGTGGTGTTAAAAAATGGAATTTATTGGAGTTCAAAATATAATTAGTTCATTTGTTCAAGATCGTGACAAAGACAGACTAATTTCCAAAAATACTGTTGTTTTTTTACTCAGGCGGTTCTGCAACCCATAGAACCATAGAAAATTGCACTTCTAAAATATTACCCGATCACAATATTGTTTATCTAGCAATGCGCTTTTGTTCTGTAGTTCCTCCGACGTGCAATGGTAGAAAAAAAAACATGGCGATAATGTCCAATGCGCTGTATCTTTGTTAATAATGTTCTGATTTCGATGATTTTTTTTTTTGTATATCAGCGGAAAATGCATATGTTTCGAGTTATGCGCAAATAAAATATTCTATCTCTCATAACTTTCGTCTTCTTTTTCTCGGAGAGAGGAGAGGAGGGGGTTAGTCGATGTGTAGATAGTTAAAGGGCTTTAACGTTCTTAGTCTTCTGACTGTAGGAAAGTTTTATTAAAATCTACTCAACCGTTTTGGTATTAAACTCTTGGGAAAAAGTGGTTTTCGGCTTTTGCTCAGGCGCTATATCGATATCCATACATTTTATTATTTCAAAACTATTTAGGTACCATGAAGATGATTAGTTTATAGATTGGTAAAGGTTGGTTCTGTAGTTTCCAAGATTTTGAACAAATAAACATTTGCATTTTTATTTATATAGATTTGTTTTTATAATTTCCTATGGCACATTCCCTTATTTGGTTACACCCTCTTTTACATCACATATTTTATAACTAAAGAAAAAAATAAATAAATAAATAAAGTTTTATTCTCAATTTTTTTTAAATTACAAGAACTCTGTGTAATCATGTTCCGGGTTTTACATCCTTTACATGATTAATAATTTTTAAAACAATAATTAGATTTTACATATTTAAATTGTTCGTATAATAATAGTAGGTAAAATAGAAAATAAAAACCCACTTAGAAAAAAGAAAAATAAATAAATAAATAAAAATAATACATAATTAGAGTAAAATATAATAAATCTGGCACACAAACTATGTTAGGTTAGGAATACGTTTTTGGTTCTTTTGTGAGTGTAACGTCGAAGGGAATTTTTATTGTAATTACCGATCTCTTTTTTCAATGGGTTTTCGGAAGCTATTGTTCTTGCAAAATATGATTGGGTTTGAGCGAAGACGTATGTTGAATTGTGGGAAGTTCTAGGTCTTGGAGCATATACATGATTTTAGTGTACCGGGGGTAGTTATTTATGATCCTCATACAAAGGCTTTGAATCCTTTCAAGTTTATTGTAATTAGTTATGCAAGTTGAGCTCCACACTTGGGAGGCGTAGGTAAGCTGAGCTCGGATCACTGATTTGTAGAGTATAAGTTTGTTTTTGGGGCTTAGCTTGGGGTTTTTATTGAAATATTGGAACATTTTGAATATAATTTGTTTGGCTTTATCTGTTTTCCTGTTTATGTGTTCTGTGAAGGTTAGAGATTTGTCCAGAGTTAAACCGAGGTATTGTCCTGATTTAGACCATGGGATGTGTTCTGAATTTAGGTTCAGATGCTGATCTATGCATGGCCTGCGCTTGGTGAAAATTATAGCTTCTGACTTATTTGTATTAATTTTCAGTTTCCATACTTGGCAATATTTGTTAATTTTTTTGAAAGTTAATTGTAATATGTTTACTATTGTATCAATACGGTACGATGCTGTGTATAAGGCTGTGTCATCTGCGTATAGAGAGAGACCTTATTACATTGGGAAATTTCGGAAATCGGATAAGAATAAATTGATTAGGGTTGGGGATAGGCAGGAACCTTGAGGAAGGCCAGCAGAGAGTGGGAGTACTTTGGAGGAAGATGAATTTATTTGAGTATAAAATTGTCTATTGGAAAGAAATGAATGTAAGATGTGAACTAAATACGGAAGAAATTTGTATAAAATTGGTTTATGAATAAGACCAGCATGCCAGACTGCTATTTCAAGGTCTAACAAAAGCAAGCCGGTATGTTTTCGATCGTTAAATGCTTCGGTAATGAACTCTGTGAGGCGAGCTAGTTGATCAACAGTGGAGTGATGCTCCCTGAAGCCAAACTGTTCTTCTATTATCAGATTATTCTGTCTGACGTGCTTGTGAATCCAGTTTAAAAGTAAACGTTCTAAAATTTTAGATAAAATGTTCAGCAGACTTATGGGTCTGTAATTTGAAATATTTTTAGGGTCTTTATTAAGTTTGGGGATCGCGACAGTTTTGGAGGTTTTCCAGGCTGTAGGAAAATAATTGTACCTTAATGTTGAGTTGAATATTTTGGTTAAATAATAAATGGCTTTTCTGCTTAGATTTTTTATAACCAAAGACGGAATGCCATCGTCATCTGGAGCTTTCTTTGTTTTTAATTTTCTGATAATTTTCCCTGTTTTTTTGGGTGAGATAGCGGGGGAATGAGTTGCGACTGGAACTTTTAAATAGTCTCGGACTGATTTTAGAATTTTTCGATTATGGTGATTTGACCGAAAGTTTGAAGTGGTTAAGTGAACAGATGGAAAATGAATTCCTAATAATTCGGCTTTATCTTTATCCTTGTTAACATATTCATTGGTTTGTTTTAGTGAAGGAATTTTGGAAGATATTTTTTTGAAGGTTCTATGAATTTTTCAGATTTTATTTTCACCAGTAATACAAGAGTTCAGAGTATTTTTCCAATTTTCGTTTTTCCAACTATTTATAAGTGATCGTACATAATTATTAAATTTATAAAAAACTGTCTTCGATTGAGGGCTTTTCGTATGTTGGTATTTTTGTCTAAGTCTATTTTTTATTTTTATTAGAGTTAATAATGAGAATGGCAAATTGTAATAGCGATAGGGCTGTAAAGAATGTTGTGGTATTGATTTTGTCATAGACTGTTTAATGTTTAAAATTATATATGTGACTGTTTATTTCATGTACGTTGTTAATTATTGGATTTATGTTTATATGAGAGTCTAGTACTTTCCGAAACTTATACCAGTCAGCTTCTTTGAAAATGAATTTATTGTTTTTAGAATGAGTAGTTAGTGTTGAGTTTATACGGAAAATCACGGGGTTGTGATCCGAGTTAAGACATGATAAAGTGATGAGTGGGGATAAGTTATAAATATTTTTAGTAATTGCTAAATCGATAATACTAGGTTTGTAATTTCGTTGAGTAGGAATGTGGGTAGGTTCAAATGGGCTGTGTAACTGCATTTGTTTTTTCACTATAAAGTTAAGCAGAGATTTACCATTTCTGTTGAGGCTGTGACAATTCAATTGAATATGTTTAGCGTTTAAATCTCCGAAGATTATTATATGTTTATTTAAACGAAATAATTTAGTGAGATCGTTGATATATAATTTGTTTGGTGGGATATAAACGGATATGATTGTAGTTAATTTATTGTTAATTGATGTATGGTAAATGATAATGGCTAATGCTTCAGTGAACGTTAAGTCGGGTAAATGAGTGAAGTGATGTTGGATGTGGGAACGAACTAGAAGCATGACGCCCCCTCCCGCTCTGTTACGATCTTTTCTGTAGATGTCATATCCCGGAACCGAGAATCTGTCTTGCTGGGAAAGCCGAGTTTCACCAACTGAAACAATGTGAGGCTGATTTTGTTGTAGAAATAATTTAAATTCTATATCATTTCCTCGAATTGTTTGGGTATTCCACATCATAAATTTGTTTTCTCGTTGTTATTTAGCATTTATCATTAGGTTTGTAATCGTAAATGCAGAAATAAGATAAAAACAATAATAGTAGTGGAAGGAGATAAATAGAAGGTTGAGCTGTGTTTATGTTTATATTAAGCCGGGAATATAAGCTGTTTGTTTTGTAAGCGATGTAGTTTAGTGTCGCTCTATCAACCGTGAGGTGATGTACGAGAAAATGTGTGATGTGAAAATATATTTCGTGAGAACCGTTATTATTGAATGTCGAAAGAAAGCTGTTACTGTGAGTGAGGGTATTGTGGGTGGGATTAGGAAAGGCGAAGTTCGTGAGTAATTCTGTAACATTACAACTTATAAAATTATTGAACATGCAAATATTATATATATTAATAACTAATATGTCCATTAATCAATAAAAGAGAGTAAGCCTTCTATCAAGATAAATATTTTTGAGGTACTATCTCCCGCATTTTTTAATTGTGACATAATTTTCTTAAAATTTGCAAAAATCTTGCCTACATTTAATGTGCTAAAAATATCTTTTATTTCTTTCAAACAGTCAGACAATGAAGTTTCACTGTTTTTCTGATTTATTCGAGAGAAAGTTTTTTGAGGCCATTCTGATTTCGGAGTTGGAAGGGCTGGGAATGCCTGGTCAGTTAAATTGAATGTTTTCCGTGGTGCTGCTTTTAGAATAGGTTTTTTCTTACTCAATTGCAGATCCATGTTTCTTCTGAATTTGGAGCATTGCGGTGAATTTGAAAAATGTTCTTCGGAGCAGTTGCAACATTTCGGTGTGAATCCATCGATTAAGAAATTAGGACAATCTTTTGATAGATGACTTGGGCTTTTTAAAGCAATTTCGTGCCACGTGATTAAATTCTTGACAGACGTATCATTGGGTAATCACTATGTTTGATGCATATTTCTCCCATTTAATAACCATGCTGCAACAGTAGAGCATGGAATTTTTTTTCTGTAATTGTTCCTTGTTGTCCAGAATTACTACAGATAATGGCAGTTTTATCGAATCATTACCTGATTTTTTTTCCATTTGGTAGATTTTATATATTTCTAATCCTTGATTACGTAAATCGGCGGTGACCTCATCTAATGGAAGTTCAGGGGGCATCCCTTTTAGTACTACCTTTGGTTTCATCTCGTTTTTCGGGGTATAACTGAAGTATAGTCAGCATTGAAAACCATTGATTCCTAAAATTAGGATTGCTGCCTTCAATACCCACCCATCCAATATAATCAATATAAACAATAGTTTTGATAAATTTGTTATTGTACCATATCTGGTATGAGGGCCTGAACTAGGATATTTGTCAGGGAGGGACAAGCTCTTGATTTTGCCGCTCCTTCTTTTCTCCCTTCCCCCCTCCAATAAAAGTCATCAGTTTGATAATAGTATTGCAGATAACATATAACGGAATAAATTTCATCATCACCATAACATTAGCTCAATTTATTGACTGAATTAAGGTCAAAACAAACAAAAATGCCAAAATTTCTCCCTTTGCTACCCCTCAGTTCCGGCACTGTCTGGTAGTCTAAATTCAGTCATAATTCTTAAATAATAATTTTATGAGGATGCTTTCCTCTTGTTTCTCTAATAACGTAAAATGAATAGGGTGTGTCAGAGATTGGAATGGATACCAAAACATAACCGAACAATTATTTTATTCTCTCTTACAAGATTATGTTTAGACTAATCTATATCTAATTAGGGATTGATCCTTCTATACCATCATGCGGATGTCAACTAATCTATATCTACTAACTCGAACATTAAAATTTGAACTTTAAAAAAAAAAAAACTATAACAACAATATTCCACTGATGTAATAAAAAACTTTGCCATGCGATGATCGAGATAATTAGAAAAAAAAAGTTGTTGATTGGATTCACCTTGGGAGAATAACAATTAAGCTGAACTCTTCATAAATGATGCTTATTTGAATATGTTACCTACATAGGATACATAGGATTGCTCTTCCTTATCGTCCAAGATGTGACATATTAGAGCTTTAAAAGCAACCAACTGCGGTACCAAAACAGACTATGGAGATAGAAAAAGGTATATCAAATTCCTCCGTCCGCTATTGGCTAATCCGTCAATTTAAGAGATAAATTACTTTTTTTTGGTCATATTTAGTGTTCATAATCTGTTAAATCATATTTATTATATTTAAAATTTAAGTTCAATTATGGATGCCAGTAAATTCAAAAGCGTTAAGTAGGTTGGGCGTAGGACGCAGGATGCCCCAGAGTGAATTGTAATGTCTCGATCAAGATTCCTAACTTGATACATACCTACGCATCTATTGAGCTTAAGACATACTTAGTTTTAAGCTATATCCACACTATTCCTCTTTCGACTCGACATTGTATTCGATGTCGCATATTGCATCGTATGCCTCTTTCCATATCTACACTGATCGACTTTCGAATCAGCTTTGATTGCCAAGTTTCCTTCCCTGTTTGATTCCCTACACAACGTTTTTCTGATTGTAAAATATTTTCGATCTTGATTTGTTCTACATCATCTCTTTTCATGAATGTAAGTAAAACTGGTTACATTAAGTGCAGAAGCTGGGTAGATAATAAGGAAATTATGTTTTACATTAGTAGATTTTTCTAGCTTGTTAGATTTGAATAAAACTTCATAAATAAATAAATTACTAATTAGATCAACCCATACTAAATTCAAGGATGGAGGTCTTATTTGTATTTAGTCCAAATTTCATATAAATAAGAATCAATAAAACAAAGGATCTGTGTAAGTTTTAGAAGACTTGTGGTTTATTAGCTTATCATTTATCTAATCTAGTGGTAGATACCGGCCATTTCCAATCGGCTACTCCTACTAGAAAGAGATAAATACATAGAAGTCAGCAATAAATCCACCCCCACTCCCTGCCGTTTGCTTAATTAACAATTAATACCCGAGAGTTGTTTTCTACTAAGAAGGGCGGGCATTAGTGAAGAATATCTCCCCGGCGTACAATCTTGTAATATTAAAGGGTTTAGAAAGAGGTTCCATTGGCTAAGTTCACATGAGCTACTGCACCAGGTACCCCGAGGGACCCTCCCTTGCTAATCCTATTAAATTCCTCTCTCCTCTCTTTATTCTTCGTTTTTCTTTCTCTCCTTCCTCTGTCTTACCGCGCCGTAATGAAATTGCGGAATTGCCGCTTTTATTCTCCCGCCAACCCACCCTTATTCCTTCTTAATAGAGACATCCTCCCCCAACCCCGCTTGCTCACCCGTGTGTTTATTGCAACCTTATAACCGGCCCCGAAATGAAAATGCTGGGTTATTTTACCGCTCCCGCAATTTACAAATTAGGATATTGTGTGATGTATATTTTTTAAGACATGAGGGGAGAGATAATTTTATTTAGGAACAGCCATATTGCTGTGGATAATAAGCAAATTTACACCCGGTGGTAAAGACTTATTCCCGAGTATTCGAGCATGCTGTTTAAGCCAGCAGCTTCAGTTTCTTATGAATAAGGATGCCCTTATGTAGTAGTCTACTTTCTTAATATTAAAGTCATCGTCCAGGCCCAAAAAAAAAAGAAAAGAAGAATAGAAATAAATTTATTGATTGCTCTCCGATCTGTAAAAATCGTCAAAGGGCCAGTGAGTCAAGGACTGTGAGATCGAACTTATGACTTTATCCTTAGTTGTTCGCAATACTAACAACGAAGCCAAACAGTCTTAAGCTTCAGTTTTATTAAAATTTTAAATCTCACGATCATCAAATACGGTTGAATGCAATACAGAAAGATGATTAGTGGAATGATAATGATAATGATAATACCTTTACTTTCGCGACCTTGTCAAGGTTTACATAATTTTCATTTCTATCATTTCTATAATCAGTGTGGTATTAATTTTAATCGAAATATAGTTGACCGTTGATGAAATGAAGGAAATGATGTATGGAGGTGCGATCAAAAATAAAAGTAACGAACAGTAACGAAATCTGCTGCTTATATAAGTGCCAACATTTCTGCTAAAGTTGTACTCCTTTATCTGGTTTTGATTCTATTGACCAACTGTGAATAATCAAACATTGACAGAGGCATCCAACTAAGATTGAATTGTCGGCTCACATGTAAATTATATTTCATTATAATGTGTTTTATCTCTGACAGCACCTGCAATCATGGTCTACATTATTAAAGCATTCATTTATAGACTTACATTAGTTGAAGTTTAAAGAAAATGGCATAGTTTCGCATGAACATCTCCTTAAGACCAGGCGCGAAGGCAGAATTTTTTTTTCAAGGTGGGGATTTCAAATTTTTTCCGGGAAGGGATTTTAATGAGACGGCAAGTAATCATCAAGTGTCTATAATAGCTAAATAAGCCGTAAGATTTAAGGATAAGAATGAAAATTGAATACGAAGTATTACTCAAAATACAAAACCTACTCAAAATATGAAAATTAAATTAAATGTTTGCAATCTAATTCACATCATATTAGACAAAATATTAGTTTCTGATTTTTTATTCTTTTGGTTTTAATTCAGTTAATAAAATTACCAAAATAAGATTATGTATTAAATTCATTATTAATGTTGAGATGACGATATTTGTTTCGAAATTTAAATACTGTTACAAAACAATCGATTTTATTAGAGGGAAGGGTGAAAGGACGGCAAAATTAAGCTTGTTTCCCCAGGCAAAATCCTAGTTCCGTTCTCGATGCACGCGAAATAGATACGAAAGTCAGGGCATATGTTCTGTTTCTAGGGTGTTAACGGATATTAAGGGGAAACTACATCTTTTTTTGTATATGTTTTTTTTTAGTCATTTATATTACTCAGACACCATCCATCAAGGCATTGTTATACGCTTCAAAGATCTGCACATTTTCCCTCTCCAATTAGGCCAAATAAGGCCTTAGAAAGAAACATTTTTTTATTATAAAAAAAAATACTGGTATTTCGTGAACGCGTCCCAAGTCATTGGCCAGTAAAAGAAATACCTAAACAAAAGAATTTTAGAGATGGAAGTTTTAGAGAAGGGATTATGTCTGCTTCCTGTATTTATTTCATTTTTTATTGATAGTACTTAATTAAACTCAAACTAAAATTTAAAATAATAGCATACTCATATGATTGGGCTAATAAGGAAAATAATTCAATCACATGGCCAGTAATTAAATCAGTATTAATTCTATTTCAGTTTCGAATTCAAATTTTAATTGAATAATAACGGCTTTTTACGGAGTTTATGACGACCGCTTTATTTCTTTTTATCGCTCAATACCATTCGAAATAATACAGGGTCATAATTAATAAGATGAAACTCATAAAGTTGAAACTGAATATTCACATTAATTTGACAGCAATGGCATTTTAAAATTTACTTAATGAAATAATAAACTTAGATGAATATATTTGCATGAACATCTTATTTAACTTACAAATTTGTCTATAAATTTTTATTATAGCTAGGAATGTCACTATAAATTATAAGTGGAATGTTAATATTTTAAAATTTCATTAATTTTTAAAACTGATTTATTTTATTTTTTAAATTTACAATCTGCTCATGGCACAATGCCTTGTAAATGAATGGTGTATTCCTTGCTTGCAAGCAACTAAATATTAACAACATAAAATAAGAACTAACTGTACCTAAACTAAAAGAATTTCTAAGTATTTGCTGAACGATTACTGATATACAATGATTAAAAATATTACAACTAATGCAAATATATCATATGCTGTAAATTCGATGGGACAAAAGTGCGTGATTCGTTTAAATTTACACTTGCGTTCAAATGATGTCTTTGTTCTCAACATAAATGTCTTTTTCAGTCTCTTAAAATCGATATGTGTTGGGTACCTGTTTGTTAAAAACTCCATCGTAGCCATAATGATAAGAATAATTAATTTTGTAAACATTAAACCGAAAAGAATCTTTGGTTTCCCTTGTGGCTTTAATTCAACGAAGTTAAGGAGTAAGAGAGAGCCATCATCAGTCTCTTTATCATCCTGGTCTAATTCGGAGAAGCGGTCAGATCTGCTGTTGTGGTGGGCCATATTTTTGTCTGTCCCAGAAGTTGAACTTCCAAATTTCTTTTTGGTTTGAAAAAAATTAATTTTCTCTTAGTTTTTCAAGCTTCATTTTTTCCTCAGCTGCTTCTTCAAGCCGTTCTAAATTGTTCATTAATTAAGTGTGATGTCAGCAACAGAGATTTTAAGCCCTTTTTTTTTGAGGTTTCTACTCATTCTAGTTTTTGAAATAAGCTGTCGACAACTGCATAGTAGGCTAAAAACACGCTCATGGAGGCGTAGTTTTGCACCATAGACCTTCCGAACGTTTATCCTCTTGTGGCCATTTCGTTTCTCATGGCTCGACAGGTTAGTGAATTACGTAAACATTGGAGTTTGTTTGATTAATTCAAAAGCCAAATGCATCATTGCCAATAGGAGAAATGACGTAAACGATAGTATTTTTCACATGATGAATTATTTAAGAGGAATTGTTGAATAACGGGTGAGTCGGGAGGAACGGGTCAAACTCCAGGACTGAGTTACAAAATAAAAGTAGACACTCGGGATGCAATAATTCAACGTATTAAAAATGCTGCAGGCTTCGTTAAAGGAAGATATGAAACAATCAGAAGGGCAACTTTCGCCCTTCGAAGGCAAAGCCAAAAATGTTTGGAAGTCAATGATAGTATTTTCGAACATTTATCAAAATAATAGTTCGATTACCGAAATGCTAATAAATGTATGAAATATTATTTATTTGTGATATTTGTTTATTATTAATTAACCAATAACATTTAACCAACATAAAATCGGACAAGAGCATACGAGTTTTTTAAAAATTATTTTCCAGTGTGCAACCCACTCCCATTCCATGGCCCTTTCCTCTCGACTCACTCTGTATTGCATCAAAACTGTAAATAATGATTTATCTCATTTTTTTGGCTCATAGCTACCATAGAATTTCGTTTCACAACTGGCACTGATCCAACACACACACAGACTTGCTGAGGGCTCATGAAATTATGAGCAAAAATATTTACCCTCTGTACCCATATATATATCGGGTTACGGAGGGTAAATATTTTTGCTCATAATTTCATGAGCCCTCAGCAAGTCTCTTTGTTTGTTGGGTCAGTTATTTAAAAGAAAAAAAAAAGAAATATATATATATATATATATATATATATATATATATATATATATATATATATATATATGTATATATTAGTTTCATAAATTTTCCAATTGTCTAGAGTTTATATACTGGATTAAGAAAGGGTCGATTGTTAACTGGAAGAGGGAATTATTGAGAGGTGAGAAAGTAGTCGGATGGTTAAAAATAAATAAAAGAAAGAAAAATAAAAATAAAATGGTGTGTAATCGAATAAGGACGAAAAGCCTATGAATTATGTGTATGAATGAAAAAGTAAGAAATAAATGTAAAATGTATATATATATTAATATTTTATCCACTGTGGATTGATCAGTACGCTGTGTATTATAGCAATCGAATGTATTTGGGCAGCACTGATTTTCAATAAATCATTTCTCTCTATATTTTTTTTTCTTTATTTTTTTTCTTTTAAATAAGGTATTATGGAATCATTGATGACCATTACCTATAGCCTCTACCGTGGCAAATTGTAAAATTTGTCAAGAAAGAAAGAAATTCAGATAACATTTAATCAATACCCATCTAATATGTATACATCACCTTTGAAATATTGTAATATCTTGATTCTTTCTTTTATTTATATTATATTAATTTTGGATATTAACTAAAAAATAGCACTGATTTAAAATTAGTTTATTTATTTAATTATCATTTTAGATTCTAGTGAAATACTCACTTTATCATTAATTGAACATTTTTAAGTAAAATAATTATTTCTTATTTATCTAACGATTATTTAATTGGATATTTTTTCAAATGTTGCTTAAGTGTATTTTCCGTCCCATCTCGCGACTCCTCTCAAAGACATCTGTTTTTCCTAAACTGATTTTCATTCCTAATAACTCCACGAATTCCACTTTAGATTAAATCCCCTTCGCTAATTGGCGTGCTCTTTTCGATGTGAAATTATCAGTTTAATGCCATCGGCAGTCGCCAGATGAAATAGGTGTCTGGTCTTAGCACTGGGTCTTTTTCATGGAAATTCCCCAAGCTGAATACGGACAGTTAAGTCCGTCTATCTCATCATACTGGCATTTAGTTGACATCCGCATGATGGTATAGAAGGATCAATCCCTAATACAAGTATTTTCTAATTACATGCCCTTTTGATATCAATCATTTTCAATATGTTCAATCTGTATGTTTATATAAAAAGAATACCATAACTGATACTATTTCAATTTGTGTGTTGCTTCTTACTAAAAGGTTATTTTAGCCTTCCAGAATAAATAGCAGAGACTCCCGAAGAGAGGAAGGAGGAGACATCTTATTAAAAAAAAGAGAATATCTTTTTCTTGTATTTTGCGGAAGGGACCGCACTTGTTTGTTTTCTGGACTGTAACTATGGCTAGTGTATTGTTGGCGGGGCAGCATTCTAAGGAGTTGAGGGTGCCTGGGCCACAGAGGGTCGGCTAATCATCAGCCGCCTGGTTATAGGCTCTCGGAAGAAAAAAAATAAATAAAAAAATTCAACATTTCCACCCCTCAACTCCCCATTTCTTTTCTTTTTTTTTCCCTCCGTTCCCTTTCCCCCCGGGGATCTTCCCTTCGCATAAATTGGGTGTTTCCCTTTGTTTCTAGATCCGAGAGCTCATTATGACATGCCTAATTTAATACACCTTAAAAGCTTTGAGTAGAAAATTATGTTTTACTCATTTCTATGTTTATTTTGTGTCCCGCTATAAAAGGTAAGATATATACTTATTGTTTTCAGAAAACGTCGATTTTAGAAGAGCAGTGAAATGTTCCCACCGTTGATTACGATATTATTTTGCCTTAATTAGGCCTCCGTATCGTTAAGAATTTCAGCTGTATGGAAGGAGAATTTCTGGAATCTTGTCTATTAAATTTGTGAACAGTTATTTTATTTTATTTTCCTTTTTTGAAAGCAATTATGAGTTTGACTATTGAATTCACTATAACGTCAATAATCTTTAATAATATATACATTTTGGGTAACTAATTGACAGATATGTATATATATATATATAAAATAAAATCCAACTATCATTTTTATACTTGCATATTAAGATGTAAAAAAATCATGTAAGGTAATGTGGAAAAAGTGGGCACTAAATGTTACAAAGTTCTACTTTACAGGAGTGTAAATTTATTTTTTTTTAAACTAGATTTTTCTCTTTTTTGTAAATGTTTCTTAGATGATTATGTTTAAATTTTGCTTTCAAGCCCACGTTTCAACCACGTCAGTTATGATGAAATTGATAATTTAATTTATTAATACCTAACTTTAACAGATAAGTGCATACAAGCTATCTGGAAGACTCGCTATTCAAGCAGTAGCGGTTATGGGGCAAGTGCAAAATAGTTCGCCTCTGGATGATTATTATACCCATGCAATAATCGAAAATAGTTCTAACTTGGCCTGAGAACAACATTTTAAATCATCAGTAACAGTAATGGAAGTGATAAGCGGAACATAATTGAATAAATGCATTGAAAAAAAGGCTTTATTTCATTGCGGAGTGCGGAGCTGGTAAATTTACACCATATGTTCTAGACCCATAATAGACTAGAGACAACTGAAAACAGACAGACATCCTTCTTTCTACCTCCTACTATCATGTTTTGCAGGAGCAACTGTGGGCCAGCAATAAAAAAAAATATAGAAAATTGTTAGGATCTATCGAGCCTCTATCAGTATTAAAACTGACTATTTTTGAAATAAGGACCTTTGAAGAACCTCTATCCTCACTAGAGCATGCGATTTTTAGAACGGGACGTTATAATATATCTTTAAAATGCGGTATCGACGTAAATTTAGATTTTTGAAAATATTCTGAACATTTTACAATTATTTTAGTAATAAATTTTGAGTTTTGTTCTCCCAGAAGCCTGCAGAATTTCATAAAAATGAAGATTAATTATTGTCGGGTCAGACTGACACAGTCTTGTCTATGGCTAGTAGCGGTAAGAACCTAAAAAAATAAATAAAAAATATCTAAGAGCTACTAATCTCCACTGATCCCTGTCAAATTATTTCGATAGGAGGTGTCGTTTTCAGTCTTATGCTTAACCAACGGAATATTTCCACAGCCCAATGAAGACATAGGTTCTCGAGAAGGATCTCGAGAAGGATCTCCCACCCGAGCAGTCGAATCAAGGCGGATTTTAGACACCTTATATGACATTAACATGAAATTCACGAGTCCACTAAGCGAAATATGTACTGACATTTATTTTTAACATTTTTAATTAGTGTTGGATATTTTCTCTTGTTTTTTTTTAATTTCATACTCATTGCTTAGTTGATGTTCTTTTCTTCATTATTGATGGTAGCCCAATCAAACCTTCAGCCTCACAGGATCCATGCTTTGAGGTAACGTTAACGCACAGATGACTTTATTAATATATACACAGAATTAATGTAAAATTTTGTTATCCCTAGGTCTTTATAAGATACCGAACTTATTATTGACTTCGCTGGTAATCCAATATCGAAGATGTTTGATGAAAAGTTTCCAGTCCACCAGCCATGAAAATTTCCTCAGCCAATCCATTTGGGTATCTATTATGGCAGATGCTTAAAGTTAAGACTCAGGCACGCGGATTAACAATGCTCAGCTCTTGGACGTAAACAAAGTTGGGAAGGAGGAGGTTCTTCCTAGTCGGTAAAGAGAGAACCGCTCCCCAATCTGATTTAATTGAAATTCTTGTACCGCCGCGGTCCCCTAATTTCGCTCATAAAACTATTCTTAAGAGTGGTGTAATAAACCTCTGAGAGCATTACAATTGCGATTAGCAAGATGAATTGAAGTTTATTGAGCATATAGTGCGCACAGTTGGCGGATGACTCCATGCATAATTGCAGAATTATATGCGCACCTGTGTTGATGAAACTCCCACTTTGACAGATCTTTATAGCTCTTAGAGATTGAATATTAGGAGTGGCAAATATTTCTGTTATTTATATGCAACGATTTCTTCTCAGATAATTCATGAAATGAGTTTTTTCTTTTCTTATGCCAATAATACAGACCAACAGTAGTTTTGGTGCCGGGGTATTCGGATTTCATATGAATTTGGTGCCCAGAATTCAAATATGGCTTTAGATTTTGCCAAGAAGATCAAACTTCTAAGATATAACGTTTTAGTGAAATATACGCTTTATGTTATATAAGGTTAAATCCATGAATCAAATCTAAAAATTAAACATGCAATTTTTTTATTATTAAATTATACAAATATTATTATATTATACAAATATCGTTATATTATACAAATATTATTAGTATTATATTATACTATTATTATTATATTTATAAAGATAGTACCAAGTCATCAATAGTATAAACACTTCGGAAACTTCTTTTTCGTGGCCTTCTTGAATACACATCTAGGAGCAGTCCCTTTATTAACTCCAGCAATAATCTGTCATCGTAGCCCACCTTCCTTGATAGCGGTCCTCCATAATTTTAATATTTTGATTAAATCTTTCAACTTGCTCCGCACTGCTGTCTTCTAAATTGCAGGAAAACGGTCCAGGTGGCTGTGTAAATAGTGCACCTTAATACTCGTGTTGAACCCAAGGGATTTGAAATTTTTAAGCATATCGCCTACCAATTGAACATAGTTTTCTGCTTTTCGTTGGCCCACAAAATTTCCGACAACTGCAACAAATGCAGTTCAGGATTTTCGCTTTGCGTCATTCATAGAATTTACGAAGGCTTGATCCTAAATGAATTTTCTCATTTCTGGGCCGTTAAATATTCCTGCTTTAATTTTTTCCTTACTTTTTTCCCCTAAAGATGCATTGCATGATCCATCCTTTACAAATCAAAAGCCTTTACAAACTGCTTCATAAGGCCCAGCATGATGAGCAGTGGAGGAAAGATGAATTACTCTCGTTCAACTAAGGGTTCGTTAATTACGTTATTTTCTCCAACGACCATGTCTTCTCTTTTAGGCCACTTTTGCCTAACCCAGTGGTGTGTTTTGTCTCTACTATCCCAGAGGCACAAAAATCAAGGATATTTGGTGTGGCCACTTTGCTTTCCGAGGAAAGTTGATCTTTTTTAGGTCCACACAAATCACCCATTGAAATTCACGATACCTTATCTTCTCCGAGACCAAAGCTAAGGTCTTATATGTTTCTTTTATTATCGTTGGGTGAGCAATTGGTATTTTGTTCTAATTAGAAGAACATATTGAAGTTATCGATAAATAGGCGCCAATCATTTGGAAAATATTCAGGAAGACTCATTTTTTCCAGGAGTCCTATAGCATCGTGACAAAATACATGATTTTCATCTTGAGAGAAGAATGGTTCCAGACCCTTTTCTCTTGTACGGTAAAAAGTAATTTTGGTTCCTTGTTGCAGTAAACTTTAGTCGTTCAAACTAAAAGCCAGTAATTCAGAAGCTTCTTTTGACAGGTTAAGATCTCTTTCTGTCGAGGAACTGTTGATATCCTCTCATAATAACTGTCATCTTCATAAGTATCAAATGAGTGATTAGAGGGACAACACTCGTCTTCAGAAAGCTCTGGAAGCTGGTTAAATGCTAAAATCGGTACTTCCTCTGAGTAAGGGACCGGACCTCTTGCAGAGACTAAATCAGGATAAGCCTACTTGCTACGGTTGTTTCGATTGATTCCAGTAATATTTATTGGACAGAAATAACAGTCATCGATGTGGTTTTTGGGTACTCTCCAAACCATCGGTACGCCGAATTTCAAACTGTTTCTTTTTCCGCTAGTCCACTGGCGTAAATGTTCTGTACAAGTTTCACAAACCTGATGTGTCCAGGATTTATCCTGATCACCGAGCTTAACACCAAAGCATGATAAGCTCTCTTTACAAGATCGCTAACAGTTTTTCTGTTATCTTTTAATGTGTATTCTCCGCACATGTAGCAAAACACATCAGGATGATTTACACAACTTTTTCTGCATGAACTCATTTTTTAACAACTTCCATCTATCCTGCACGGCTAAATCTCACAAACTGACCTCAAATTTAGTTGAAGCGTTGAAATGAAGGATGGGATTCCCAGTGTCGAAGGGGGATTCCCAGCCTGGTCAAGCAGGCGGTTTTACTTCCTTTTTCACACTTATCTCAAAAGTTAGAGTTGATAGAAAAAAAATGTATGTCATATTTCGATTCAGCGTCCCAGATATAGCTAAAATCAATTCCAAAATTCGAGGGTCCAAACTTTTTTTTTCTCTTGTAGGCCGATGAAATAGTTCACTCCTTTCACATTCATTTGATGTTCCAATGATTAAGGAAAGAAGAAATTGATGTTATAAAATTGTTTCTTTTAAAGTAATGATAGAAAAAAGGACTTATCCTTATGAATATTTTTAACCAGCAGATTTTTTTATTTTATGATGAGTATTTCTACTTTCTGTTTCACCATCTCGTCTTTGTAACGAGGAAGTATATGAGGTGGCATCAAATATGCTATGTAATTTACTTTTCATTCTCGCCCTCCGACTTTATTTTACAGCAGTATAAATAATATATCTGTAGGGCTGAAGTAAACAGTTGCAAATAAAATTTTCCGTTTTTGCAAAAGAGCAAAAAGAAGTTTCAGACAGCACTACATTGCTTGTTGTAGATAGTGGTCAATCCACTTCAGCGATTTTGTATCAGAAGCGAGGCAGGTTCGAATCCTGACTTGCCTGAGCGGATTGACTTCTATTTCGGGGCTTACCCAAAAAAAAAAAAAAAATTCGGCTTTTCGCTCTGGCTAAGAATGAGAATATAAAAATATTTAGAGATTGACATATTATTTGCCACTTCTATAAATTTGTTTTATTGAAAACTAGTTTCGAATGTTATACATTCATCCTTAGTTCTAAAAATACACAAAAAATTCAAAAATAAGCAATTCAAAATATAGTTTGGTATTATTATACATATTAAATCAGATTAATATAAATCAGTATTATAAAACATTTATGAATTATGAATTTAATTAAGACAAGAAATCAAATACATATTGGTACTCACCAAGGTTTAAATGGATTCTATCAAACTAAAAAGTTTGGACTGGTTCCTTCTCGCATTGAACTAACAATGAACGAAAGGTAGGTAGCATGTTTTTAGGTAAACGGTTCAAGGGTCAGGGTTTTTCCAGTAATGCTGGTGAGTAATTGTTTTTTTCTGTTATAGATGGGAATAAATTTAAGATTGGATTATTGGAGATATTTATTTGATCATTTAAGCAAAAATCTGTATTGAATTTGAAGGATTTTATTATTTCAAGTGCTTCACATATATTTAATTTGAGGCTGTTTTCAACGTGATGTGTTAATTTAACTCCTGAGTTTTTGATGAATTTATGATTTTTTTCATTCAAATGAATTGTAAAGTTGGAAAAATCAACACGTCCAATAAAAATACATCAGCAGAACATAAAAATGCACGTGTATTGTCTAAAAAAGTACACGAAAATAATCTCGTAATCATAAAAGCAGATAAAGGAAATACGACAGTAATTCTAGAAAGAGATAACTATAGAAAGAAAGTTTATGATTTCATAAACAAAAATGGTTTTCCTAATATCGAAAATCTCGTGAATAAATTTGCCACCGAAGTCCGCGAGTTAATAAAAAACAGCATATTGATACCGGATAATAAAAAATATACTCTCATTGAGATGAATCCACTACCTCTCCGACTATATGGCTTACCAAAAATACACAAACCGGAAATCCCCATAAGACCAGTCGTTACTTACATCAATAGCCCGATCTATAAACTTGCCCATTACTTGAGCAATTTATTTAAAACCAGAATCTCATGTATTTGACATCTTATGTACATGTATTTAATCTCTTAATTAAATTCATAATTCATAAATGTTTTATAATATTGATTTATATTAATCTAATTTATTAGTATAATAATACCAAACTATATTTTGAATTGCTTATTTTTGAATTTTTTGTGTGTTTTTAGAACAGAGGATGGATGTATAACATTCGAAACTATTTTTCAATAAAACAAATTTATAGAAGAGGCAAATAATTTATCAATCCCTAATTAGATTGATCTTTCTAACCATCATGCGGATGTCAACTGATAAAAATATTTGTTTTGTTTATATCCACACCTGCTAGTCACATCGCGACAACAAGCGGATATGGAATAAATATTATATAAGTAGCATGTCTGACATGAGTGAAGTCAGCACCCATATGCACCTCCTCTTACAATAAAAATATAAAACCAACAAGTACAAGGATGAACCCCTTGTTATTTCCTATCTAACAAATGGAGTTCATTAACATCGAAATGGTCCTTTTTGCCTGACTGATCTTGTTGATGGATAATGGAAGCGGCATATTCAAACAATAGGTGGCTTATGGTACCTGCTGGCACTATGAGACAGGTGCATCGCCACTTTAATGTAAATCGGATAAGTGCTGTTATTTATAGGCGATGGCACCACCTGCCTATGTCATGGTTCGACGGAGTCAGAATCGTTTTTGGAACTCAGCGTCCATACAAAACAGGTGGTACGCAATGAGTGTTAGGTGAGGCGGTAGTTTCGAATTGGAATTGAAAGGAGTTTTGATAAAAATGTTCTAAAAGTAATTCGGAGAGGCAAATGTTTTTTCCTTCATGCTTAACATTTTAGTCTTCATTTGTCTCACTGAATGACCAGTTTCTTACGTAATACCCCTCCATACGTTCAAGAGAGTTCTGAGTTCTGGTCCATTAATTCTACTATTATAGGGAGGAACTTAATTCTGTGTTCAAGAAAGAGTGAGAGAGAGAGGCTTCATCAGAATGGTATTCGCCCAAATCCGACGGGTAAACGGCTTAAGGATCGACCGAAACGTAAATTGATAATTAAGTTAGGCAAGCATGTGGATGTTATCGAAATCGACCCGGCCATTTGGGTAGGCCTTATAAATATATTTAAAAAGATAATATAGATTCTTTCCTTAGATTTCGAATCTGCATATGGTTCCATAATGAGAAAAGAGCTGTGGTTGGCAACGGAATAGTTAGTATCCTAACAAACATAATCCAACTTAAGCACGCACTAACTTTGAAAGAATCTGCCAGCAGGGTTATTCGGGCTAACCTTTTGCAATAAATTCAGGAGTTAGGCAGGGCGATTCCCTCTCTCCACATTTATTCAATATTGCCCTCCAAGCTATGGTGAAAAGAGCCGAGTTTAATCAGTCAGGCATCATTTTCATTAAAATGACAAAACTACTTGTGTATCCTGGTGATATGGCCATAGTTGTACCATCTATAAAGAGTACATAAAATGTTTCTGAAAGATTCGCGAGAGAAGCAGAAGCAATGGGACTTTCCATCAGAGAATATGATACGGACGTAATGGTGTATAGGAAGAAAATACCTCCAAACCTATCAGAAAAGTATGTAGTATTTAATTTGAAGTCTCATTGTGCTTCCGGTTTTAAGTATCTGGATTCTATTGTCAATGATCGAATCGATGAAGTCGAATAATTAGAGCTAATAAAGCATATTGGGCCTAAAGAAGCTTCCTCAAGAAGTAAAAGCTGCCAAGTCATCGTATAAACCTATTTCTAACCTATTAACACCTTCTAACGTATGTCTGTGCAGCCTGAACTATACAAAAAACTCAGCTATAAAAAAAAAATGATAGGTTTGAGAGTAAAGTAATGAGACGCATTATGGGCTCTATAAGAGAAGATTGAGCGTACCGAATAAGAAGGAACACAGAGACTTACATTTACAATGATTTCCGAGCTTCCCATTTCTTATAAGTTCAACGCATGAGATGGCTAGAGCACATAAGTAGAATGAATGATGGGTGGGCAACCATAACATTGTACCAAGGGTCCTTAGATGGAGTCAGATCTCGCAGAATACTGAAGGGAAGATAGGACGTAGGTGGCTGGAATGGACCTATAGATAACGGAATATCATACACTCGAGCACCTGACCAGGATGACTGATAAGAGGCAGTTGACAGGGACAAGGACAGATACATTACTACAGCTTTTGGCAAATATAAGTTCTAGATAATTTACTGCGTACGTGTGCAATTTTTTTCTTGCATTCGTGATAAACTGCAGAACCAATAAAGTAATTATCTATTGTCGATTTTGTAAACTTTTCCCTTCTCTTTCATTAAATTTAATCAATTTTCAGATCTATATACGCCCAGTTTAGTTTCAAGATATTTTGAATGAATTGTTATGTAATTAGCGTGTCAAGGTTAGAGGATCTTTGGGGCCAGAGGAAATGTCGTTTAGAGTATGGAATGCACATTAATGAAGCATTTAGTATCAAATAATGATCAATCATTATCAGGAGTACTAGGAGTGCCTCTGATCGATTTGGAAAAAAATCCGAGCGCTGCCTGACGGAGAAGTAGCCTCCGAAGTTAAAATAATGTATAATTTGGTTATTTGAGGCGTGGAGATGCAAAACGGATTAAATCCAAAACTATGCATGATTCAGATGTTTATCCAAACTTAAAAGGGCTTAAACACATGTTATACATATTATTCTATAAATTAAAAAAATTGCCTAATATGAATTTGGTTGGTAACACCAGTCGCCCGACTGCTGGTGATGTGGCAACGAATGTATAAACAACTATTCACTATTTTGCAAACAATTCGCTGTTCATTGTTTTTTAATTTTAATATTATTGCATTCTTTCCTTCATCCACACTAAGTAACATTGTTATTATCATTGTGCTTTTGCTTAATGAATTCCCTTGCTATCATAAATAATTCTTAGTTTGACTTTCCTCAAGTGTTCGTCCGGTCGGAACAACTGAATCAATCGGAGGAAGGCTCACGTCCGCGGCAGTAAAGAGGGCACGACCATCATAAATGTCAGCCTGGACCTTTACTACGGACGCCTCCCACTCGTTTGTCTGCTTGTAACTGCGTCTTCTAATCCCTGGCCAATCACCACTCATCTCAATGTAATTTTCCTGAAATCTCTAAACGATAACAATTGTGGTTATCATCATAATGTTACTCTCTATAGCCTCTTCAATTATGTTGAAACCGAACCTTTTGGTGTCCAATAAAGCGATCGGAACGATCTCCTGCTTTACAATATTTATTTCCACCAACAAATTTTATTTTACTGGCTTGATTGGTGATTTTGACGCAGTCATTTTCAAAATGTAACCGAGAACGCCGTCAGTCAAGGTGAATTCTCTTTTAGGGACACAAACTTTACATCGTATCAAAATTGTAACCGTAAGTTCTCATGTTAAATGAAATGTCAAATTATGCGATTTCAATTTAGAATTTCATGGATGAAGTAACGGCTTTCAACTGATTGACCGGAATTTTTTGTTCATATTAGGATTATCTGTTTCTAGGTGTTAGTACTTTCGCTGAATACAAGCTGCCAGCTCCTAGACCATTAGTGGCGTGATAACGATTTTCGTAATACCATTAACTTTCAAGATTTAACTCCTCCATTGCTAAAGTAAAAAAAAAAAAAAAAAAATGCATAAATCTTCAGCTAAACTACACAGAGGTCTAAACTGAATTAAAAATAAATATCTAATCGATAGGAAATGAGAATGATTTAATATTTTTTTTTTATATAATGTATTTTTTTTTCCAACGAAGTGTTATTTTCTGAAAAGTAGAAATATATCGGGTAGAAAAATTAATGTTTTAGCATGTGAATTCGTATGCATAAAATAACTCAGATTTTGTTTATATTTTTTTTTAACAAGAAATTAGGTTGTTCCTACACTCTTGATAATATAATAATAATAAAAACTTCTTCTTTTTATTGGCTGTATTAATATAGAAATAAAACTGTTTTTACATAAATTAAAATTACAAATCACCCCACTTATTTTTCTTATTTCTTTTATTATAATAAAATAGATTGCAGTCTGGTAAACAAAATGTGTACAATTCCTTTAATTTTTATTTTTTTATTTATTTATTATAATTTTTGTTACATAATAGACTTAATATGATGAAAATAAAGTAAATTGAAAGTAGATGGTTTTTAATCATTTATTTAAATACCAAAGAGCACACAACTAGTTAAAATTGCTATTTATTTATAAATTATTATATTCATTTTTTTATTGTATAAACGGAAATTTCCATTTGTTTGATATATATATATATATATATATATATATATATATATATATATATATATATTATATATTATAAGCATATTATAATCAAAAATTACAAACCTAAAAATTTTAGATAAAAACATTTAAAAAAAAAAAAAAAAATATATATATATATATATATATATATATATATATATATATATTTAAATGTTTTTTATTCTACTTATCAGCATTATATTCTATTGCTTTTTCGTACTTGAAATAAGCGTGGCTTAGGGAATAATTATGAATTCATTATGATGATCCTTGGTATAACTCAATTTATTATCCTGTCATTAATTCGATAAGGAGTTCTATTCTGTTTTATATTTCTGTCAGTTTCCAGGTTGGAAAATTCAAAAATTTGAAATGTTTATAAATGACATAAGAAATTCGTGATTGGGAGAATTATCAGAAATTTATTTTAATTTAGTTCGGTAACAATTATAGGTAATTCATGGCCTATCAGGATATAATTCTAAGGAATGAAAATTTAATTTAAACTCTCCTAAACGAATTTATTTTATTGAATACGCATTTTGTTTCTGGTGATTTGGCATTTTTATCTATTCATACTTTCTTGTTCGCAGTAAAGGTAGTATTGTAATCGTGAAAATTTTAACGGAAATATCCTTTTTGACCATCCTTGAATCCATTTTGACTAGTTTCGTCGTTACGTCCATTCGTTCGTATCTCGCATAATTTTAAAAAACGTTAGCCATAGATAGTTAAAAATTTGTATTTGGGATTATTATAAAATCTAGTTGTGAAACTCTCTTTTTGGTTACTACGTGATCACCATAAGTGATACTTTACTTACGGTGTCCACGACAGATATTTATTTTTTATAACAACAATCTATAACCTGTGAATGGTTGAAATGCAAACATTTATTTTTAAAAAAATCTAAGATAATAAGATAAAATTCAGTTTGAACCTTTGTTCTATTTTTTGCTATAAAACTCTAGAAAATACGGTGTACTTATTGTGTTAACTATTGATTACTTTATAAAATCTCTACCACTTTCAATCCCAAAGTTATGAATACTGAAAATGATTGGAAGCAGATTACGAAAATCTATGCAAATTAATGTAGTGAGGTGGGAAAAAGACGCTCTGTTATCAACATCCTCAATAATTGATATTTACAACAGAAAAAAAAAACAAAAAGTGGTTCCCATGGATTAATTGCTGGCTAGATAATTTCCGTAAGCTTTTAACTGCTCTTATAAAGTACGCTTATTCATTATGCTATAATTTGAATTTCAAATTTGTTCTTTCATAAATCCTTTGGCCAGGCCCTACTTTCCTTTCCTGTGTACAAATATGCATTTATTACACGTTAAATTTGTTCCCAATGTAAATAATTCAATGACATTAGGCCTCTTATCAGTAGATGAGTTACTAATTACTATTTGCTAGTTGTGAATATGAATTACGGAAATATAAGGGAACCCTTTGTATGTTGATTTGATTCGTGAATACGGTGGGTGTTTTATCAAGTCACATCTAAAAACTGTTACGTCTCACCCAATATACCTAGTGATTTTCTACTAGTTAAAAACCTTCAATTGAAATTTGATTCTGATTAGCAAAAATCCAAAGGATTTCAAAAGATAAATTACCTTTAAAAATGTCACATAAAATCAATTTTTATAAATCTAATAAAAAAAATAACTAAAATAAATTAAATCACTTTTTGAGAAGTAATCGACTAAAAATTAACTTGGGTCCCTACATTCCAAGGATAGAACGCAGGATTAACTATATTTGCTATAATATCTTCTAAAAATTTATCGGCGACTTTGGATGTTTGTTTATTTACAATTTTCATTAATTACACCAAAAGAAAAGTTGAAGAACATTTTGCTTCTGTTTGTATTGTGATTGGATCCGGTCTTTTTTTCTTAAATCAACTCCTTTCTTTCATACCGAAATATTAAAATACCCCATCGTAATTGTTTCTAGAACGGAAGGGAAATTAAAATATTCCAATTTTCTAAAGTGAGGGAGTGAATAAAGGAGTGAGCACAATAGAATGGGGGAGTGAGAATGAGGGAATATTACACAATGAAATAACAATAAAAAAAAAACTGTAATAGTTTAACTAAAAATTATTGAAATTGAAGATATTTCAATAAAACTCTCTCTCTCTCTCTATATATATATATATGTATATATATATATATATATATATATATATATATATATATAGTTTTATATTTTAATAATTTTTAGTAAAACTATCATATCATTATTATCATAATTTAATTATTAAAAAGTGTCTGAAATAAACCACTTTTAGCCTATTCATAAAGGAAGTGAATATCAGACATATTGAATGAAATACAATTTTTATAATAAATATAAAGTGAGGGATTGAAGTGTGAGGAAGTGAGGTTTTTGTGGTTATTCATTGTTTCTTGATTAGGCCATACTTATAGCCTCCATATTTACACCATACCAAATCCCATAAAATCTGAAGAGCTACAATAGAGCTTCGTCAAATTTTAAAAATTACTTTATTCTATATCCAATGAACGGGTAAGGAAGTGAGGATCACTAAATAAAATCACATTTTTTCACTTAACATCTCACAGCATGTTGATGGAGGTTTCTCTCAACATCGATAACAATTTTGCTTAGAGAGATCTTGTAAGGCCTGCCAACTATTTTCTTCAGCCATAGGCCACCTTAATTATGCTATGGCGAATTGGTTTTTCCTTTTTGAAAATCCTGAGCTTGTTTGCTTACCTAATTCATTTTGACAGTGATAGGTTAGTTTTTATCGCAACTAAACAACGTCAATGCAGAAATGGGGAATGTAAGGGAATGAGAATTTTAATGTTTAAAACATGTTTGCATATGTAAAATTATTATTAACATGAAAGCTAACTTATGATAAAACCATCTGAGACTCTGCTTTATCAAAATCAATGAAATAATTTCTGTCTTATTGTTCTTGAAGTAATCTTCATGTGACTGTGATTTCACTATTTAACTCTTAGATATCTCTTAAAAGACTCGTAGGTGAAGCCAATCATCAAACCCTCTCGGTTGGCGCCAGTTAAGTAAAACTCGCACGACTTGGCAATTTATTTAACTGGCTAATGGCAAAGCTCCTCGACCGACGGACGGCCGAGTGGGGAGTATAACTCAATGGCGGGTTTGATAAGAAAAAGAGAGTTTTGTTTGTTTATAATGGAGGCGATCGGATCTGAGAGCCGTCATCACTCAGCCCCTAGACAATGCCTCATAAAGATCTCCATCTCGAGCTAGCCTTTCCCACCGCCTTCTTGATCTCGCTTCTTGATTCCTCTAACCGACAATTAGCCTCGCTTATTTATTGGCTTTCCGACAGCGGCTTCATCGCATCTTTTGATAATTCAATTTATTTTTATTCTTTTTTAATTTTCGATTTTCAGCATTATTTTAATTCTTATATTCTGATCTTTCCATATCTTAAATATATCAAAACTAGTATACCCGAGCGAGAACTCTCGCATTAGATATCTCCTAATTCCTAATTCTAAGTATAAGTGATATTAGGGAAACATATTTATTCGTGTAAACAATATAATATTAGCAAAAAAGTTTATTTAACACACATATTTGGTGAAGCTGCATAGTTTGTAATGACTATGTTGAAGTTCATACTTAATAAGTAAATAGCTTACCCCCCTGCAATATCTCTTCAATTTAGCAGTTAGGCAATAAGATCTAGCTATAAAATTATCTATGTTTAGTATTCATATTTAGCAGTGCCCTTTAGGGTTGGGCATGGGAAACAATATATAATTTCCCACTCATTAAAAGTATTTGTAAACAGACTCAAATTGATATAAGGTTGCTATGACAACGCCATGGCACGAGGCCCGTGCAGACCGATATCGTGCGTTATCTCGAAACGGTAGGTTTTTAAGCTTTAAAACGCTGGACTAATACGCTCCATCGGAGCGTATATGATCTTGATGCCCGCGTCAAAATCTTTAAAACCCAACTTATCCCGTCTCGATCCGCCGACTCTCAGTCATCAAAGTTTTGAAACCTTCCAATTTTTTCATCACTTTTATTTAAGCCCTTGTAAGATTTTAAGAAACGAAATTGGAATTCGTCACATCTCCGTGAAATTCTCTTTCTTTTGATACCTCACTCGTCAAAATCCATCGCTCCTGAGAGCCGGAAAAGGGATCTATACTACCGTAATAATATACAGTAGTGATTATGATGAATATTTTTTTTGTTTTTTACGAATGAATGATTCATCTAACCTTTTCAATTTTAAAATAATGGTGTGAAAAATAAAAAGTCTCAAATTGAAGTAATGCATGCTTATACCTCATTGAATGATTCATCTAACCTTTTCAATTTTAAAATAATGGTGTGAAAAATAAAAAGTCTCAAATTGAAGTAATGCATGCTTATACCTCATAAGCACTACTGTGGCTCAGTAGAAGTACAACCATAGACACGGCATTGTCTATTTGATAGTCGGAATAATATGGAAGAAACTTCGCTAGTGAAGCAACGCGCTAAGGGCCAGAAATCAAATCTAGCAGGAAAAAAATCGACCTTGGAAGTTGACCGAATACTTGAGGTTTATGTTTACTTTACGTCCAAGCTTATCATTTCCTGTTCTTTCTCATTTCAACCCTCGCGTGAATAGATAGGGTACTCGGTACATATTTTCATCCTGGTATCAAATTGTAGCAATGAGAAAACCTTATCGTAAACTATTAAACCTTATCTGTAAATTATTACACAATGGTTTATTATTTACACTTAGTAATATTTCAAAGGTATCTATTCTGCCAAGTAAAAAAAAGAAGAAGCCGGAGAGTTAGTCTACGAAGTTCATTACGCTATATCTCAGACAATACTGGTCCAATTTAAATGTTTTTTTTTTCCTTTTGTGGGGAATTTCACCAGCTTTCGTTTGAATACAATGAAAGAACCAAAGAAAAATTATGAGGACTGATTTTTTTTATTAATATATGTATTCTACTTATCTTGAAACATAAAACCTCAAAGTTTGAGGTTCCTTTGGTCGATTTCAAAGGTCTATTATTGAAAATAATAAACCAAAAGCATTTACAGATGGATATTTTTTTATTTTTCGTTTTTCTATTTTTTATTTTAATGCCTTGTTATGCTGATTATAAAGCACCTTAAATTTTTCCTCTATCTTTTTAAATGGCAGAGTTATGGACATTTAAGATGTACCAAACAAACATGTACCAAAGTATCTGATAAGATATCAATTTAAATTTATATTTGTCTCTGTAGATAGTTCCAAATAGAACATATTCTGCATAAACAAATTATTTTTTCCCCATTGAGCACGTCAGGTTTATTGAACCGAAATTGATTGTCATGAAGAAGCCTAGACAGCGTCCAGACAGGTATTGTTTGAATAACAATTTATTTTACACTAAATATCGAATAATTATTTTTAATCTAATTTTTTATTTAGAATTAAAAAAATAATAAACCAAAATATATGAACAAATATATAAGTTATCAATAAAAGATTTCCAACAAAGCCTAGTGACTCACCAATAGTTAATAACTAATTTGGGAACAAATTGTTGATCCTTTTTTTATATATGAAAAATATCCACAATGAACCGACGAATATTTTCAAAATTAGGAAGAAAATGACAAAGTTTGTTATTCAACAAACATAATTATTCTGTAATAACATAGGTATTCTGTCATTTTTTTATTCGTTGTATAAAACAATTAAGTTTTTACTTTTCTTTAACTGTTTATGAAATATATAGTAAGGGGAAGTAATGTGATCCTGAAAATTTTCGATTCGAGTTTTTAACGCAAATATACGTTTTAAGATTCCCGATACCAAATAACCAAGCTTTATAAAATGATCTAAGTGTCAGTGTGGCCTGTTTGTCTGCGTGTATGTGAACTGCCTAGCTCAAAAACGAAAAGTCTCAAAAACTGAAACTAGGAATTTTATATACCTATCTAGCTTTTCCTTCCCTGTATATGAAATATATAGTATTACTTTCCTTTTTCGATATATGAAATATATAGTAAGGAGAAGTATTTTGATCGAGAAAATTTTCGAATCCGAGTTAGTAACGTATACACGTTTCAAGGTCCCTGAGTCCAAATAACGAAGCCTCGAAAATGGTCTATGTGCCTATTTGTATGTGTGTATGTGAACAGTCTAGCTCAAAACGAAAAGTCGTGAGAAACTGAAACTGCGTATTTTAGGTAGGTATATTCATGGGATGTTACAGCAACTTTTTCGTGAAAATCGACTAACCGTAAGTGCCACTTTGTATAATCGATTTTATACTTTTTTACATTTTTCTCCAAAACGACGCTAACGATTTCGATGAACCTTTCCTAATTTATTCTTCATAAAGCCCTTTAACTTTTCATATACTTCGTACATCACCGAGGAAGTGCAGTGAAAAAAATTACGATGAAATGAATAATTTATTTGCGCATAAACTAAAAAGTATGGCTTTAATGGTAAATGATGTGCAAAATTGTATGAAAGATAATTAAATTATCTAAAAAACAAAAAAAATAATCATCAAAATCGGACCAGTATTTGCAAAGATACAACGCATCGGACTAACCGGAAGTGGCAATTATATCACCGATTTTACACTTTTTTACAATTTTCTCGTAAACAGCTCTAACGATTTTGATGAAACTTGGTTAATGTTTTCTCCTAAAAGCCCTTTAACTTATGAATGCGTTTTATATCGATATAAAGTATATCAATGAGAAAACGCAGGGGAAAAAGTGTTAGCGAAAAGAAAATTTTATTTGCGCATAATTCAAAAAGTAAGCATTTTATGCTAGATGTGAGAAATCAAATGATAGATGATTAAATTCTCTAAAATAAAAAAAAAAAAGAATCATCGAAATCGGACCGGAAATTAGCAAATATACAGCGTGTATTATAGGGACTAAAAGACCCAACATGGATAACCGAGCGTATTCGAAGAAGAAAGCGACCGAACCTCCTTCAAACAATCCGCCAATCTGTTGCCAGCAATACGCTCTGTAATAATGACATGTAAGAATGCAAAAGTAGAAATTAATTTAATAATTTCTACTTTTATATTATTAAAATGGAAACAAAATATTTCCATTGAAACTAAAACGAAATTTTTAAAATATATTTTCAGCTCGACAAACCTAATACATGTAGGTAGTGTACATTTGTTGTACTAAAATTGTTTAAAAAACTATTTCATTGTACTCATGTGGAAGTAGATGTGAAGAAGTGTATGCTACCGAGTTTATTTCAAGTATTGTTTATGAGAACTCTTTAAAATTATATTAAAAACATAATTATATTATAATTATATTATACATGGTGGTAAGGGAAAGCTGTGTGATGCGCGCACCGCACCAGATTTTTAGTATTATTTCAACAGTTATTTGTACTACAATGATTATAGTCTCCTGACAATCATACAATTCTATACTTCAATGACTATCATAGCAGTAACCAGTCAGTTTGTTGAGAAATGTTGAGCCAGTTTCCCTTTTTCAAAATATTTTTTTCTCACTATTATCTCTTTCTCTTTTATTTTATTTCTAAAAACTGCTGTAATATGCCAAGACGTAAAATATTAGAATTATAATATATAATATATTATACATTATATTGTTATAGATGCTCTGGAGGTAATATAAATGCATTTTTTAAAATTTATTTTATTTATAAATACAATAAATTAAAAATTCATTTTTTAATCAATTTTATTTTTATTTATACATCTTTAAATTTCTAGTACAACAACAGTAATCCGAGTATGTTATAAAAAAAATTTCTTCAATATCGCACTCCACTCGCCAATTATGAATTAATTGCAGACTTGCTGTAGATTTGATGTATGATGCACCAACGAAAAAAAATTGCTTAAGGGATATGCAATATCAAATAGTCATATGAATTACTTTTTTTTAATGAAAAGATAATTTTGTATCCAGTGTACGACATTCCTATACTATTCATTATTAGAAAGATATTCCATTCACGAAATAATATTCCTTTATTTATGGTTCTTTGTAAACTGGTTTGCTTCTCTCATCATCCAAATGCATAATTTGAACGTAAAACGAAAGTAAAATCTATACATTTCAGACAGGAAGAAAAGTTGAGCCTGGAAAGCAACAAAATAACGATCAGTTTATACCGGGCTCCTAACCTAAAATTATGATTGCGCACAATAAATTTCGTATCGAACGATTTTACAACACCGCTCCCTACACATCCTGAGGTAGCCACAACATATATGTATTATGGCCGAAAATTCTAAGCTACTTCAAAGTTAACGGCCGTTTGATATAAGCATCCATAAATATGCCCAAAGAGCCATTTTTTCAACTACCTCATGGGTTTATACATAAAACGAAATCACACTCATTGGTTTTTTATGTATTTATATGGTGGCGCAGAGCGGAGAGCCGTCACATAGTAAACGACATTAATGTCAGATGTTTCATTGGAAACTGTAAATTTCGAGATTTTATAGTTAGGACCTTGGGTCCTTATGTGGCCCAATAAAATGTTTATTTACGACTAGCAGGAGGTTTCTCTGGACTCAACATAGAGGTGTGAACCAGCGCAATATAAACAAAGCAAAAGCATCACTATCATAAAACATGGGTACCATCTGTCGAGAATGTTCGTTGGGACAGATAATGCACCTATGTCCATGTTGTCTTAGAACTTTATAACGACTTAGTGCAATATAATCTTATTCTCAAACCGAATTTATTAAAGTCTCAAGGTTCCTACAATGTTTGATATAATTATCGCAATGTTATGAGCTGCAACTATTTTTTTGATTGTATGTATCTTAACGGGGTTTGAAGTTGATTAAGCAACACTTTAAGATAATATTTCGTGACAGGGAAAGCTTCTTATGCTGAAAATGTTATAAAAAACGACCAGTGTGTGGACTAGTGACTAGTGGTGTTAGGCAATACAACTTTGATCCTCTTATTCTCATAAAGTATTCGGTTCGTTCGTTCGTCCGTTCGTGTTTTATGGCGTAAAACTGCTCTGGTCATCAACGCCATTTATTAAATTATATATAAACATATATGAGGTATACATATTTTGTATAACTTATTTTTATTAGCATATATTTTTTTTATATATATATATATTTTTTTTTATTATTATTATTTTTTTTATATTTACTTTTTTTTTTTTTTAATCTAATTCTATGTCAAAAGTCTGATAATAGGTTTTGTGATTTTAAAAACTTGAAGACTGATTCTATTGTTATATGGTCATATCTGAGAGTTGTTGATAGATCAGGGTTTAAACCAAAACTATAGAGCTGTGAGGTGAAATATTGGCATTCCTGAAAAATATGGGCTATTGTGATATTGTTGTTACAATACTGGCACTTCGGTGGTGGTTGTTTTGTGATGAGGTAGGAGTGAAGTATTCGGTACACGCTCAGTTGCAACAAATAAGACACTTAAAACCTAAATTGTTTTATTTTCAGAAGTGAGACACGCTTGCCTCTGTGAACGGGGCGCTATTGCCTATAAGTCAAGGTTTGGTTTAAGAGAACAAAATGAAACGAGTTCTGTTTTGTTCCTTGGTTGCAAGTACCTTTGTTCCATGAGTCAGATATCATGACTATTTATTTTCCTGCTTATAATCTAGTTGTGTAGCTCCTCCGGCAATTATTAAGCTTTTATTATTATGCCAGGATATTGCAGTATAAACGTTTTGGATATACGTAGTTTAATAGATACCATATCTTCGAATAAATTCATTTATTGATATTTCTTCTAATAACGTTTTCTTCTTCTTGGAATCGCCTCATGCTACTACGACAAATAAACTGGGAGATTTGTTGGGGATGAAAAAAAAAATGCTGAAAAAATATAGTTTATGTCATTGAAAGCACGATCTCTTAAAATATGACGTTTTATGAGATTATTTTAAGACCAGTTTTCATTTACGAGTCTTTCTGTAAACTATCTGATAAGGAAATTTTACTTGAATGAATTAACTTATCTAAAATCCTAAAAACAGGACTGATAAAACTACTCTGATTAAGTTATGCACCGATTAGACTCTAAACCATACATAACTTAATCATAGTATGAGATGACTAAGGTATTTTTTGTGTTCCACGGCATTCTGAAATAAAATTAAAACAGGAGAATTATTTGGTAATATTATTAATTATTACTCATTCAGTTAATTACATAGCATGTTTTCATTATTCTAACATGTTTTCTGTTTGTCATGCCTGGTATAGAAGGTAACCAAAATGATCTTTGCTGTGACATTTTGATTCTTCTCCTTTTTCTTAACGTTGCACCGCGAAGCAGTCCTTGGCAAGTAAACGAGTAAGCCTTTTCCAAGTTTTCTATGGATAGAAGCTAACCGGCTAGGTAGGGATTCCAGCATTCTTCGCATCGAATCTTTTGCATCGTAATCAACAAGCTAAGTGCCCAAATCTCACACCATGTATTTGGCAGCTGGCCGAAATTCGTCTTGTTGAGCCTCATGTTAGTATTTCGGCTAAGTAACCCACTCTTCAAAAGTTTTTTTTTTAAATATTATATATCACATTTATTATAGATACGTTTAGGTATATAAAAGTACAGAGCCTTAGAATATTTGATTTAAACTACTGAAAACCATTACACTAAAAGTTCTGGAATACGGAATAAACCTATCTGATGTGTCACAATATGTGAGTTAAAACCCAATTAAAAAAATAGTAGTTATATCATTGATAATATTAGTCTAATTAATATTTGTTTATCGATATATTTAGCTTTGTACAGAATCAAATTATCATACAAAGCGCATCTGGAATATTCCGGGAAACGCATAGTTTTCGAGCTAAACTAAGGCAAACCGGTTTCCACAGGAACATGCGCAGAATACTTTATAAAACACACGTTCAATGTTCAAAACACTATATCTTTGCTAATACGGATTTAGATGTTTTTTTTTTGGTTAAGTAGAAAATTTATTTACTTTTCAATCAATATATTATCAATAGCCAGAAATTTGACCCTATTACCAATACCTTCCTTACCTAGAAGCGGTAGGAAAGTAAAAAACATGTGTAAACTATTAAATGCGCTGAATCTTTGCAAAGAGCAGTACGACATCGATTAGTCTTGTCTTGGTTTTAGGCGATTTATTCACCTTTCCAAAAAGTGAATAACATGATCTGGCAAAAAATGCGTACTAGAGGATGTACATCATATATGAATAGTTTAAGGGCTTCAAGGAGAAGACTTTAAACTAGTTTTATCAAAATCGTTAGGGCCATTTTGGCGTTACCTTCAATAGAAAAAACACGTTTTTCAGCTATTATGGAGTCTCTATTGCACTCAGGATGCCCGATTTCGTGCCTAGGTATTGGGGGACAAAACCCTACATATCGGTCAATCCGTTGAAGAAATATTCGTGGCACAAACATACAGACAGACCATTGACCAAAAACGCATTTTTGGACTCAGCGGGCTATGAAACATATATAGATAGGTAGATCTGTTGAAAAGTGGATACCGAAAATTTGACTCGATTGTCTTTAAATGATTTTCGAGCATTTTTTTCTCCCTCAATTATTGAATTTTTCTATATCTAATTAATGCCCATCAGAGCCATATATAATCATGATCAAATATAATAATTTGATCAACTTTCTTTATTTCTATTTACTTTATTTACTATTTACCTTATTTATTATTACTTTACTTAACTTTCGTTATTCAATAAATGTCATTCGGATGCATGAATAATTAAATTAAAACGATACACCAGTAGTTTTACACGTAAAGAAATGTATTTACTTTGCAATACAAACATAATATATTTTAATATGTATATATTAATGTATTATGATAATACATAATATATTTTAATTTTAATTTGTCCTTGTAAAAATCATAATTTTTCCTAAATATTATAGATTGTAACATTAGTTAAACTAACAAAGTTTAAACTAACAATTAGTAAATAAATAAACATAAGACTGATACCAAAAATTGACGAATTTCTTTTTTGACAAGAGGTACAGCTGAGGACGATATGTACAGGCAGGCGCGGGAGATATAGAGCGCTGACACCACACTTGACAAATAGCCTCTGAGCTACCTGAAACCTGAGACCACTTAATAATGACAAATTCCAGCTGAGGACCACTCGTGCGTCCTCAATCTCGACCCCATCTGTCTCGCCTTAAGGAGTCCTCGCCTTCTCACAATCCAACCGTAGCATCCGGGGTTCCGTTTCGACCCACTGCCCCTATCCTCATCTATATTATAGGGACAATGAATCATCAGGAGCAAAAAAAAAATTCTCATCCTTGAAAAGTAGATGTTTCTTCCTGAAATGCATTAAAACTTTTTCTAGGGGTCCGTTGAGAGTTCTATTAACGCCGTGGAAATAGTTCCTTGTTATTCGGTATCTAATGTTAATGCTTTAAAATGTTCTAGTTCCCACAGTAAATTCAAAGTGGTTTGAAAAAATTCTTACAGAAAATAATTTATTATAATACAGGGATTATTATTATCAATAGATAAATTGATCATTATACAATTAATAATGATCAAAATTGATGATATATTAAATAAACATGATATTGAATTACTGTAATTATTTACAGTACAGTAAACATACTATGTATCATATGTATATATTTACCAACCATTGTATAATATTTGAACTGTTATATTTTATTCAAGTTACTCGGTATTTTGTCAGGGCCACCCATAGGCCCTGAAGGCCCAACAACCTGGTTGCCCGGTAGATGTATAACACATCTTTATTTTATTGATTATTTTAAGCAATAATTTGTTGATAATATCGATAGTAACAACTTTTGAAATAATCAAAGTCAATACTCGACTGGGGTATTTTTACTTGGAGATTCGAGTTAAAAAATGTAGGAGGAAGGGGAGGAAGGCTGACATTTCTATTGGCGGCTCTGAACAATTGTTACCGGTGGAGTTAAAGCTTTCTTTTGTGAAAAGCTGACGAGAATCGATTTTCTGGTATTTATTTTAATTTTCCATTTGTTAAATTGCTCTGAAAGACAATAAATACGATAGGAAGATTTTGCAACAGAAAGTTGTATTAGCGTCTGCGAAGCAGATTAAAAACCTCTGATCATGTAGGAGAGCAACCAGTGGCCATAAAAATCGGCGGGCTCACACACTCGATGTCTTTACGCTCTGGCGTTGATGCAGAAGCTATTCGTTTACTTGCGTAGGCTTGGTCTTCTCTGAGACAAACGCGCTCACTTAGATTTTTCTAATCTTAATAATAAAGTTATAACTTACATCATACATCTGTGCATTAAGGGAAACTGTCGTTGGTCCAACTTTGCAAATTTTTGGTTTACTCTCGTATTTGGGTCAATCTCGTGAGACATTTCAAATTGGCGTATTTTGACATTGAGGATGTTTTTACAAGCCTCTAATTATTATAGAGTTGGCTTCAATTTTGGTATTTATTATTGGTGAGGATACCTATGATAAGTAAATATAGTGAATGGCCAAAATATTAACATTTAAAGCAAATTTAAAATTTTTAAATTCACAATTCTCCAGTGTGTTACTGTCCACATTTGAATACATGGAAAATTGAAAGTAGCAATTACAAAGCAAAATTGTGCCATTTAAAAAAAAATTAATGGTTAAATTTTTGAATATTTCTAATGGTTAAGTCATCAAGAACTTATGTCTCCAGGGTAAGGCGAAAACGAGTGCTCAAGTATGTTCCCACTATGATTTCAAGTTTGACACAAAATCTCAGTATTCCAGGGCAAAACTGCTACATTTGAAATATTACATCTTGCAAGGTCAGAGGAGTTCAGTGTTATCACGTTATTAAACGGCTTTTACCCGAAACAATAGTGGTAACATACTTGAGCTATCGTTTTCACCATTCCCTAGAGTCATAAGTTTTTTTTTTACCTCCTAACCATTTTAACCACAATCTAGCTTAGTTGTAAATATTGGCCATTTTCAATTTACTAATGATAGGTGTACTCACCAATAATATAAACAAAAATTGGTGGGGAAGTGAAAGTCTCATGAGAATGACTAATCTGTATTATTCTGGCTGTTTCTTCCGAAGTAAAGGATCGTGAATAAGCTGAAAGGGCAGTAAAAAGTGAAATATTTCAAATGTAAAGATTGGCCACTTTCTACAACAAGCACTTCAGTGCGATTTGAAACTTTCTCTCTTGTAAAACTTCGAAAATGTCACCTACGGCAGCTTACTTTTGACATACAGATCTAAACTCACTTCAAACAGATGCCTTTATACATTATATAGAAGATCTTGACGGATGGTGTCGATTTAAACAAACTTACATCATAGCTTCACTGATTATAATTTTTTACATTGCGGAAACTATGAATGTTGTCGAAACGTACTCAAAATTGTGAGGTCGAGATCGCCGACAGATCGCTCAAAGAGTCATGAAGATAAGCGAAAGTGAAAGCACCATAAAACAAAGAGATATGTCCGCTATAAATCTCGCTATACGTCTCCGATATGTCGAGGTATAAATAACCCGCCACCCTAGGATAGAGAAAATATGAACAATAGAGAAAAATGTTCAAACATTTTCGAAGGCCTTTTCAAAAATTTCTATTGCGTCAACCATCAGAAGGCCCAAAAGGAGAGTGGAGACAAAATGTAGCTTTCAAGAAGGAGAAGGGGAAAAGGAAAGAACAGAGAAAGGAGACGGAAGTAAGAGGAGTTTTAGGGAGAAGGTATAAGAGTAAGGTTCTAAGAGCAGAAGCAGAAAATCCAGCTGAGCAGTCCATCCGATAGGGAGTCCGTGAGTCTGAGAAGAAGACTGCAGAGGGAGAAAAAAACAGACCATCGAGTAGCGAAGCGACCAGTCTTCGGTCCAGCAAAGGCGACACTGAGATAAATTATAGTATTTTCATTCAAATTCAATCAAATGTGTACTTCATTAATGTCTAATATTATGTGGCAACCGAGTAATATTTTAAATAAGCAAGTTCTCCCAGTATTCTCAAAAACATATGCTAAAATCAATTGGGTTTTATAATGAGAGTAATTTAGGTTGTAAACAACAGTTTAATTAATAAGATTCTCCTTAATAATCTTCTATCAAAATCTACAATTCTATTTACCTTATACATCATACAGTTTAATTTACATCATATAGTTTAATTAAGGGAATAGGTAAACACGACACCCTTGGAAAGGATCTCAAATGGTATTTATAATATCCCCGACTAGTGACCATAGCAGGGGGGTCTGTGGTCTCTAGCCTTTTAAGTTAAAATACAGTTTGATTGATCGGATCCCTTCTGGAACCGATGCAAATAGAGAATAAAATTAGATCAGTAAATTAAGTAAAGGCGGTTTCTGAAACCTCCACCTGCCTTAGAAAAGCAGTTTGCCAGAAACATAGCTATATAATTTTTAATATCAAAAATGGTTTATGCAATACCAATGAGGACTTTGAAACAAATGATTGTTTTTTTCTTGAAAAAATAAGGTTGCATGTGAAATTTTATTGCGTGACACAATATCACTCGAATGCCCTGACTTTATCAAATAAAGCCGATTACTGCCTTCATTTTTTCTTTTCCTTTCATTTTAATTATTTTATTAGCTAATACATATTCCTGGGAATGACTGAATCTAGCTGAATATTTATAACTATCGAGGGGTGCATAACGGTGAGGCACGTAGGATTGCATCAAAGAACTCTCCGGAGGGAGCAATACCATCCAGATGGGTCTCTGCTTCAAAAGAAGAAATCACAACCAGAGCCACATTTGTGTCCGTATCCTAAGTCTGTGCAATATTAAAGCCCTAAGGGCGATCGGTTTCCTTACCTTACAATACTGCCTGAGATGGCTGACGATTTCTTTAATCTTTGCTAGCGTTTTCTGTACCTTTGGCTTTGCATTCAAGTAATATATCAGTGAAATAAAATACAGAAAACTTATAATTTTATACATAAATTATTTCATTTAATCGTGCAAACGACTGTAAATTATTATGGAGCAGCGCAGTTAAAAGTTGGTGATATCTTAGGTTCATTAAAATGCCATAAAAAAAACAGTCTTGCAAAAAGCGCTTGTTTAATTGTAGTTGAATCGTACATATATTTTAAATTTACCTCTTTTTTTTCATTTGTGGCTTTACTATTCCAGAGCATTATAAAATAATAATAATAATAAAAATAAATAATAATAATAATAATAATAAGGAAAATTCTAAACCAAACCTCGATTGACTGATAAATGCGAATAAAATAAATACCGACCAAAGTTAATAAATCTCATTTCAGCAGCCAAATAATGGCCATCCAAATACAGATTGAGGATTGAACAAGTATAAAACATGTTTTAAATAGAACAATAATTTAGATACAAATAATTTTCGCATATATAATTCATTTCGATACTTAAGGAGTAATCAATAGTAATAATAAAACTTGTTCAGACTTGTTATAATTTCAATTTTCTTTGAAAAAAGTAAAGTAAAGATAAATATGGATATACATTTTAATAAATACAAACACAGGCTAATTCTTAGAAACAATTGAATTAAATGAATTTAGATCATTATTTCTCATGGTGTGAAATCACTGGTTCTACTTTACTACTTCATTGCTAACAGGTTTATTCTGCGTTTTTGGTTTACAGGACTCGTTACTTGAAGACAACCGGTATTGACTACATGACTAGAAAATGATCATTAACATCTGGTGAGTTATTAATGAATTTCTTCTGTAATTATATTCCTAGTTTTCTTCTCTTTTTTTTTCTCAGTGTATTCCAATTTGCGCATTATTTTCTTGTTTCATTTTTATTTCTATATAAAAATTGTTCATGTGCTTTGTCTGAAATTTATTAAATTACTAGAGGATATTTTTTTATATGTGTCGTTTTCTCAATTCAAATTTCGACTGATTTGAAATAATAAATATATTGAAATGATTTCGATTATATTATAATTCTATTTTGTAAACGTTGTAATTATTTATACAATAGGGTATATGCATTAAAAATATATTTCATACAAATTTTTTTTTTGGAATCTTTATTGCCATTGTTTAGAACCAAAATAATTTTTCTTTCCACATTTTTAATTTTTAAATAATTATTTTCAATTTGACGAAAATAAATACGCGCGAAATTAAAAATATCTAAATGCAATGTTATTGGTTAGTCCGCAGTGTGGCGTCAAATTTCATATCAGCATAATTATTCGTTAAGCGATTGACAACAAATAGAATTATATCACGATTTATTACATTAAGTGTTGTGTGGAATCATTAATTAAAATGACTGAAAGAGGATTTGTAAAAACGCAGTCGAATGATATTTCAAAAAAAGGCGGGGTTATGATGTTATGTTTTATTCTTCAAATCCAGATTTTTTATCAAATGAATTTAAAGCAGTAAAATCTACAAGATAATTTTGTGAAAATTAATTCAGTTTTGAAGCTCTTTTAATACCTTATTTTCCAGATTAATTTGGAAAACTATGCATGACCTATAAAAAAAAAAACCTGTACCACTACAACCCGTGAAGGGTCTTGGGCTCAGTACTTGGTAAGGACCGTACTGTTTCTATAATGACCTATAAATGCAGAAAAAATATTTTTTTTTAATAAATGCAGTCAAGTATACGAATACGAATTATTTCATCGAATAAATTGGTGGATAGGTGTCAGTTGTTGAAATATAACACAGATAGAATTATTGTATCTAATATTTTTGGTATAGATCTCAACGGGGATCGTGTAGTGACTCATCGTTTTGTATTACATATAATTTTCTGTGATCTCTTCCAACAAAAACGAAGAAAAAAATACTTATTATATTCACATAAAAAGATTGATATATAAAAAAATATCCTATAAATAAAAAATATAAAGTGATAAAAATTCATCTAATGTCCGATCAAAACTTTTTGAGGTTCTGATACTTTTTTTTTAACATAAAGCAACAAAATTGTATTTTCGATTGTAAAGGAAACGACATATTCATTATAATGACTTCAAAACAATGCAATCTAGTAATTGGAGATACATTATCTCTTTTCATTGCTTTACATCACTTTGCTCGTATGGTTGAGTCGTTTGGAACGAAAAAAAAACTTAATTTGCTGTGCTTTTCATTGTATTCTTGCACATAGGAACAATACAATAGTTATACGAAGATTTTCGATCTTGCTCCATGATTTTACTAATCACAGAATTAGATCAAATATAGGAAGTTTCACCAGAACCAATACAAAGTCCTTTAAATACATTTGTTGATATGAAAAGTGACGTCACATAAACCAAGGGAAAAATGGCGCGTTTGAATAGCCAAAATATCTTTCCCAAAGGAAATATTTTTTTTTAATTTAATAAGAATGAATAAGTTTAAGTTTAAGTTAGTTTAATAAGTTTCTATGGATGATTTAATGTTTTACGCAACGTTTTAGAGGAAAATAATTTATTCATGTTATTTTCAAAAATCATGCATATACCCTATTAACATTGTGATAATACGTACTGATTAGGTGAAATCTCTTTACTATATGTTTTATTAATTCTGATTTAATAAGCAGTTTCTTATTTTTCAAAAAATGAATTGACGGTGAAATTTGAGATCTATATATAACGAATATCTGCCTCATATACAGATAAATCACTTGAGCAATTTAAAATACTAGCTGTTAATATTGTACGATGCTCTAACCTAAGATTCTTAAAACTATTTTAGGTGATCTATAGGTACTTCATTATTGACCAGATTCTAGGGGAGGGTGACCAACCCCCATGGATTTGGAAGATGCAATATTTCACAAGCTCCTTTACAGAAGCCGGCATTATTTATTAAACTAAATTCCCCCTGACTCAGGGGGAGTACTATGGACACCTTTCATATCCTGAAAGATGTGACTGGGGTCTTGTGTAGACAATTCCGTAGGGTCCTCCGGCTCTCTAAGCTGCTCAGAGGAGGTGTGAAAAATATCAATCCAGAAATAAAGGACGATTAAAAAACAATAATACAGTGGTCTCTGAAATTGGTTTTAGTATTTTTATTAACCTTGAAAACCCTGAAGTTTTTGTACAATCCATAGCATAAAATAGAAAAAAAGCGACTGGCTTTGTCAGAAATGCTGAAGAAAATATTGAAATCATCACTAAAATTAAGAGAGTCATCTATATGTACAGCACTAAATCTCAGGTAAGTAAAAATTAAAAAAAAAAATTATTTAATTTATATTTGGCTCATATATACTGTTTAAAAAAATACAAGAATTTAGACTCATTCAAACTTCATTCACGCGTTTATTAAAAGTTTAACATTTCGGACTAACTGTCCAGTATGAAAAACATATATATATATATATATATATATATATATATATATATATATATAATTAGTTTAAGAACATTATTATTTACACTAAATTAGTAGGCTATATTGGATTAGAAGTCAATTTATGAATTAATACATCTCACTATATTTATATAGTGATTTATAAATTTATTTTTTTAACATCCAATATGGATTATACGTTAATATCTTTATATTTATCATTAAACATTTTGTTTAATTCGTCCTATTTTGGAGTGCTCAACTTATTAAGCATTATTAAAAACTATTTTTAGAATAAAACTATTTTTAAATTTGTATGAAATCATTATTTTTTGAAAATTACATTATCTTGCCTTAAATAATCTCTGTGGCTTATTTCCTATATCCATACTAACTGCTTCATACCTGGTCTATCCTGTTATAACTGGCCTTATCTCTTATTTATATTATTTTCTTAATGTTTACTCTAGTTATTAATTATTGTATTTATTTAATATACGTCTATTTTGTTAATAATATTTGTATAATAGTTAGCAATACCACCCATTTCAGTTTTAAAGTTTACTATTTATATATATATATATATATATATATATATATATATATATATATATATATATAGCTTCTATGTTTTTCTTAGTCTTTTATTTACCATATTATCAATTATTATAGAGTTACGTAGTAAGGTCCATAAGCTTCCGGAGTGAGGAAGAAGGAAACATGAAAAAAAAAACGGGTGTTATTGTTTTTAATGTTTTTCCACCGGTGCTTGCGCCTCTTCGTCGGTGTTAAATCTCATCCCACGAAGCTCAGATTTTAACTTTGAGAAAAGGTAGTCAGTCAAGTCTGGGCTGTAGGGTGGATGGGAGATTTCTTGGAATCCGCAGTCCTTCCAGGGGTCTTGGAAATCAATGCTGTGTGGACAGGGCATTGCCGTGAAGAAGCTGAACCCCTCTGCTCAACTTTCCCTGCCTTTTATCTTTTATGGCGTCGCGTAAGCTTTGAAGTGGGGCTGTATAATACTTGGCATTCACTGTGATGTTCCTTTCCTTTATATCAATCAGCAATATTCTTCTACAATCTCAAAAAAAATGGTGGCGATTACCTTTCTTGTCGACTGCTTGACTTTTGACTTTAACTTCTCCATTTCATGCACTCTCTTTTGCTGAGTGGGTCATATTATAGAAGCATTGTCTCATCCCCAGTTAAAATTGAATCCAAGAATTTTTTTGCTCGACATTACACCCACGTAAAAATTCATTGCAGCAGCGAACACTCTTGAGACGCCGAAGGAATTTTTGAAGTCGATCTTTTATTCACCTTTAGTCATTAGTCAGCCCCGGAGACATCCCAAAACTTAGAAACTAAGTTTAAACCACATAAGACCAAAACTAAAAAACCAAAATATATTAACACATAAGCATTACTCTATAAAAAAGAATCATAATCAATATAGTCCTGTGTAAACGTTATTTAGGTTGGTAACCTACCGGTCATCAACGTCTATTGTTTATATTGAAGTCTTGTTTTATATGAGTAAGCATGGTATTGTATAGACTAGCTTGTCAAATTATATATCTTTTAATAAATTATTTTCTTTCAAAAAATTTAGGACTGTTTGAATTGTTGTTTCATTTTCTCCTAAAGCTATTGCGGTATCTGATGGAATACCTTTCTGTAAGGTAAAGTTTGAGGTAAAGTAAGGGAAGTTTTGAAATATATGGTATATTATCAGTAACTTGTTACATTTGGGGCATGTCGGATTCTGGTTTTTAGTAATGAGATGCCCATGGGTCATTCTTGTGTGGCCTATCCTTAGTCGGGTTAATGCTACTTCCTCTCTTCGATTTCTACGATTTGAGGTATCCATGGCTGCACAGTTTGTTTTATTGTCTTCAATTTGCTAGGAGGGCTTTCGTCCCACACTGACTGCCATCCTTGTTTTATTTTTCCATTAGAGGTTGAACTATTTCTGTTGTATTTACTATGGCCCGTCCTCGCCCAGGGAGTACAAGGGCTTCTTTAGCTGCGTTATCTGCCATTTCGTTTCCTATGATTCCTATATGATGTACTGGTGGATTTTGATGATGTTGTTTTCGAAATACATGTTATTTAGTCCTTTTAATGCACTGAGAGAGTCGGAGATAATTGTGATGTTACCTGTGGGAGCAGACATGGCTATGTGTACTGCTGAAGCGATAGCATTAAGTTCAGCAGTGTATTCGCTACATAACGGGAATAATTTATATTTATACGTATCTTGAGGAGTCACCACGGCATAGGCTGTTAAAGTATTATTTTTTGATCCGTCTGTGTACATTATTGTATTATCCGGTATCTTAGCTAGGGTTTGATGTAATAATGCTTTGTATTCGATTGGCAAAGTGGTTTCTTTTGTATGTTTTGCTAATTTTCGATGAATAATTGGTTGTTCAAAGGTCCAAGGTGGTGAGTTCGCGTTGTATGGATTTAGAGTTATTGTTTTTATATGACGGATAGCGACTGACATTCTTTCAGCTAATGGGATGGTACTATTTGGTGTTTGCTGGAATTTCCTGGAAAATTTTGCTTTAAAGATATATATGTGAGAACGATCCGAGGTATTTGGGTTTAATTTGGATAAATAATTTATTGCCAGTTTCTGTCTTCTGAAAAGAAGTGGCGGTAGCCCTGATTCATTGCACAGACTCAGTACAGGACTTGTGCAGAAGGCTCCTGTAGATAGTCTGATATCCGCGTGGTGGACTGCATATAGTTTTGCAATGGTTGTTATGCGTGCTGAGCCATATATAATCGAGCCATAATCTACTTTGGAGCATATAATTGTCTGATATATTTTTAATAATGTGGACCTATCAGACCCCCATGTGGTACCACCAAGGACTTTTAAGATGTTTAACTTTTTTATACAGCTAATGTTGAGTGTCCTAGTATGAGTTTCCCAGGTCTGTCAAATGTAAGGCCCCATAATCGGCAAGTTTCGACGATTGATATTATATTATCTCCCAGTAATAATTCAGGGGACATTGGAGTGTTACGTTTTCTGGAATTTAGGTTTAATCTTTGATCATCACTCCGGAAAATATTAATTTAAATTATGATCCGCTGAATCACATTCATACATCAATTTATGTAATTGATAGACATTTTGGACCTAAAAATGAATCTAAATAAATAAATTGTATTTAAATAAATGAAATTAAACTTTTAGTGTCAGTTTAATTGCCAAACACCAAATTGTATTTAATAATTATAAATAAAAATAAATTAAATTGATTATAGTGCCACTTACAAGTGATAAAAGAGAAAGGAATAAAAAATTATATCTAACCTTATTCCACTACCGTGGGATACTGGCTACCCCTGTGAGCTTGTTAAAATTCAGGAAGCGCGGTCCTGAACAAGTCGAAGGCCACATAAACACTAGATAGTGGAGCAAAAGGACTACTGAAGAGGCCAAACCTCTAGCAATACCAGCCTGTCAGAAATTGAACTAATATTTGAGCTTGGAATACACCTGTACCACGTGTAGTATTTCAGGGTCAATATCGAAATTTTTTTTTCAAAAAACTAGGGCTCTGACAATATAGAAATGCACCCCAATATCGAAGAAATCCTTAATATTAAATTAAATCAGTAACTGAACGCGCGATCGTAATATCAACAGTATTTTTAAAAACTGCGCATCCGAACACTAGAAAATGGGCCTCATAAGTAGTAAGTAGTAGTAGCAGTAAAATACTCAAAGTACACGTAAAATAATTTTAAGAAAACACATAGTAGCAGATTTAAGAACTTTTTGAACTGGCCATTCATCGACTGAAGTACTGGTACTGCCATTCATACTAAAATACTCCAATTTGAGGTTGACCATCGATATAAGCGTGGATTAATAATTAATTTTTAAAAATTTTAATTATTATAGCAGAGAGATCATAAATCTCTTAGTTCATATTTTAGTGACAATGAGTTATTGATTAGGCAATTGGAAATAAATCACATTTTTTCTATGCATTAATCTTTAAAAAAATATAAAAAATTCATTAAATCCATAGGTTTTTAATCCCATTTTTTTAATGTATAATGTGAACTTCTGAATATGATTATGCAATTGGGCAATATTTTTGATGACCTTTTTGAAGAGTAGCAATCTGTTATCTCCTGTAAAATTTGGTTTACTCCACTTAACGAGTTTTAATTTTCTAGATTCAATTATTATTTTTCGACTATTTAACAAAAGACAATCAATATTCATTAATTAATGGGCTTAAATAATGAAAAAATGAAATTTAGAAATTAAACTTAAATATGATCAATATTTATTGATTATTTCAGCTAGGATATTCCAGGGAGTTATAGCTTTTCTTTCTTTTAGAAAGGTCTTGGGATATCATCTCCTGCAGTTCTATCGATTGCTGAGCTTGACCTTCGATGATCTAATATTGATGGATACAATATAAGATGAAGCTACTGGCTGTGCGAGACCATTATGGGGGCATTGGGCTTGTGCTGACCCATTGAGCCGGCAGGATGAGCTTAGGCCTAATCCGGGCTCAATTAGATCAAATCGCCTTGAATAAGAGATGCTAATCCATAGCAGGCAAACTGTCGGATTACAGTTGCTGCTGCTTTCTCGATCTGCTCCGCAGGGGAATCGATAAAATATTAACAGTCTGAGAGAGGATGCCGGACGTGTCGTTGCACAGATCCTGCCTTACTAGCTTCGAGCACGTGGACACCATTCAGTGAATAATTAAGCTGGCTGTGAGATTTTTTAAAGGTATCCCTATGGACGCACCAGAATTGGCTTTTTTGGTAGTGGGGCGAACAGAGTATACAACGAGGGTTCTCGAAACTGCTCTCCAGAGGCAAGGGATAATCCTTGGCAATGTACGGCCAGGATGACGCAGTGGAAACCTAGGAGAGGGTGAAATAAGAAAATATCAGAAGGAATTATTTATAATAACGAGGATTATTAATAATTAAAACTAGGACAGTCCAGTGATCGAAATTCGACCAGAAAAAACAATATTATTTCAGTTTTGTGATTTATTTATACGATTAAAATGAGCAGAAAATATTATTTTGTTTTTAATTAATCCTAACGGCCAACATTTTATATATGTAATTTTTATTTGGGATTTAACGAATTCCAATGTAGAATCACCAAAACATTTAGATCAAAATCGATGGCGTGCATATCGTAATTGTCGGTGGGGAGTATAGATCTGTTGTGAGCTACACATCAAATATTTAACCCATTTGCAATATTTTCGTGATATGAGTAAGTAAAAAAAATGCATAAAAAGTTCAATAAGCTGTATCTTTGCTAATAATCGTCTGATTTAGATGATTTTTTAAAGCAATTTGATTACCTTTCAAATGATCACCTGTATAATCCACGAGTTTTTAGTTTTTGAGTTATTCGCAAATATGATGTTATTTTTAAGCATGGATCGATTAAGAGCTTTACGTGGAAGAAATTATTCAAGTTTTATCAAAATCGTTAGAGCGGTTTTGGCTCTACAGTCCACAGAAAACATCTGTTAATCCTTTTAGAGCAAACGACGATATTTCGTTGCTCGGAACATCTAGAAAAATAGCCCACGACAAGTTGTATATTATATTATTATTATATCATACGATAAATGATATATATAGTGTATGTGATGGCTTAATATTCGCATTGTGAGATAAATTTATTCCAAAATAAATTAATAATAATAAATACAAAATAAAACGATACTTTCGGTAGGCACTAAAAGGGTTAAAATGATCCGATTACCCTATTTTTTTTTTGTTGAGCATACCTGCGGATACAGTGATATACGATATGTATGTGTATTTTACCACTTATAGGTAAATAGGAAGAGTAATCGGTACGACAAAAAATGTTGGCCTATTAATGTATAGATACTATCCCGGCCGCCATGGAAATCCGGGCACTTTTTAATAGTTTTTCAAATAATCCGAAAATTATAAGATCTCTCGGTACATTCAAGTTGCTAATTTGAAGGATTACTAAATTTTTGTATTGGACTTTAACATCAAAGCGGTAAGGAAGTTTCATCAAAATTGTTTGAGCCGTTTTGGCATTACAGTTAACAAAAAAAACATGTTTTTCGGCTATTGTGCAGCCGCCATCCCTCACGGCATGCTCGATATTGCATACACAGGCATTTACAAAGGGCCAGAACCCAATTTTTTAAAATGAAATAATTAAATTTTAAAGCGATCAGGATGGTCTATTGAATTATATGTAATGAAAACTATATTTCTACTGAGTGGAGTATACTAATAGTATTATTACATATATTAAATACCAATATATATATTTTTTTAAACTGCCGTCAGATTGGGTTTTAGCACTCTGAAAAAACTACTATATTCAAATTTTCAGACGAATCCGAAAATTAAATTTTTTTGTTAGAATATAAATAATCCTAAACGGTGTATACATTTTTTGTTAGTAAGACAACTAAGTTTATCACGTAAATTGTTTTCCGTTATTTTTAGATTCTTGGTTTCGTGTTTGGAACTTTCAAAGTATTCCCCTCGGTATACTCTTCAAATTGTTCTAAGAAAAATACCCATAAATCTGAAACCTTTGAACGATACAAACTAAAATTGGGGCTCTGATATGATGGTTCATAAAGTACAATATTTGCTTTAACCCTTGTCTTCATATGTATTTCGATAATATTTAAAAAAAATTATTTTGATCGAGAATTGAAAAGACCGACAAGACCAGTTCAGTTCTATATTGAATGCAAAATGTACGATAAATTGAACATTTAAAGAGAAAAAGACTGTGTTAAAATGATCATCAGAATCCAATATTCTAGTGAAGTAGGTATGGTGGACATATAAACAAAAAATATACTTAAAAAATTTCTAGAAAACGGTTTAATCGTGAACAATTCAAGCAAAAAGTCATTTAGCTCTAGATAATCTATTATTAGAGTAGATTGTATGATGTTTTTATATTCCAACAGAACTTCAGACGTGAATGCAAAAACTAGACCAAATAGAAAATATCATTTACATCAACGAGACCATAAGATTAAGATAGTTTGAGCATGCTGTAGGAATTTTATTATTGAAAGTGCTTGAAAGTTTATTATTTGATAGGGACTAGAAAAAAATATACAGAACGATCGCCCGTGGAACTGTTTGAAGTGTAAAGAAAGAATGATTAAAGGAGGAATACAGATCATAAAGATAAGAAAACATGGCGAGGACGAGAATGACGTATACTTTGTTGTGAAAGTTGGTTAAATAATTATTATATTAAATTTTATTGATCTCATTTATTTCTTAATTTTTTTAATAATTTATTTTGTAATCAAACCTATTGTATTGCCTTATTATAGGGTACCGCAATGATCAATACTGGCTCCGTTATTATGCATTGTTTACATATACTCACGACTTACCTACTATACCCGTGATATTGATGGCAAATCAAGATCCTGCAAGCTTATTTTCGTAAATAAGCTTGTATAAGGTAATAGTCAATGTCTCAGAGTTGATAGGTATATTCGTATATACCTATCAACTCTGAGACATTGACTATTACCTTTTCTGAGGATACCACAATTTTAACAATATATCACGGTCCTGAACTGGCCTCTCTGACATAAATAAATTCAATAATCAAATTTATACAGATGATACTCACCTCTAAAAACGTGATTATCACAAATCACTCATGTCATAACATAACATTCACACATCGATGAAACACTTGTTCAACAGTTTATATCGACATCAATCAAATTTTTAAGTGGACACAGCATATTATCTTGGACTTACCTTCAACTTGGGGCCGACTTATCAAAAAGAAACGAAAGACTCTGGACACATACCCATTCTTTTTGGAAAATTAAGTACAAAATTATTATTTATTTTAGTCAGTCATGTACGCTGACAAATGATCAGTCAGAAAATTTTCCATTTTCTTCATTAATTAAATATATTGAACGTAATTCTTGAATAAAGGAAGAAAGTCATTATTGTTTTCATTACGTATCATTGAAAGTGAATGTAAACTTTGAATTTGTAAATATCATAGGACTTTTTATCTATTTGCCTAGTACAGGAAGAGTCAAAGTTTTATTGTCTACCACATGACTGGACTTGGTAAGCGGGAACTATCCCTAAACTACATCCTAATTACTCTTCCTTCACTTCTCCAGCAAAATTCGAGTCTTATTATCACTTGCCTAATTATCACGCTAAGACCCTCTCATTTGCACGACTTTACTAAGAAAAAAATACACCTCTTGCCTAACATCGCAATTCGAGGCCCTGATCATCATGTTGCTGTTCATGTCGAGAAGCATGCTTAGCAAACCTGTTTTCCTACTTAGCAAAACTCGTACTGATTTATACCAAGCATCAATTGATTGGGAAAAAGACCCCCTTGCTTGAATCTATCACAGAAAGAGTTGCAACTGGATACTGTTCTCTCCTAGTCTAAGATGCCAGCACAGTCAAATTTCCTAATTGGCATTGATTGTTGGGTATAAGGTGAGAATTGAGCTTTGAATTAAAACAAATAAATGAATGATAAGAATTCACTCATAATCTTCCAACCCAACAGGATCTGAAGAACAACAAAGAAGAACCCGACCCGAAGTCCAGAACAAAATAATTCCTACAGCAATTTTACTCCCTTTTTATATTCTTTTCTCCGGCCGTTTTCCACTTATTTCTGGAAGCCTGGAATTTCTTACGAAGAGTGCCGTAAAAAGGCCAACTCTGTGAACTGTTTTATTCAAGTGCCATCCCTGCATTAACCCCGGATGGATTATTTACCTAGGTTCCGCGGGTGGAGGGCACGCGGCTGCTCGCTCGTATGACGGGGTGTCACGAGTCAGGTTTATGTCTCCACAATGTACCCCAGGCTTCTCCATTATAATTTCTTTTTTCTTCTCTGATGTGCCTTAGGGCCTGGCCTAGTTGGTGAATCGTCAGTGATGGTGCGTACGTTGTCTTGTGTTATCATCCTCCTCTCCGGTTTCTTTATATTAAATGAGGGCTGAAATGAGTGTCATTGTTCTTAGTTCTCTCTAATGACTGATAGAAAGATTTATTTGTTAGAATCAGCACAGATAACAGACCTATTATAGGTCTATAATATATTTTCTGAAATTTTTGAAAATTTTACTCAAAAATGAGTTGCTCTATATTCTGCATCAATTTTATGTTATTTTTTTTAAATGTTGACTCTGATTTGTGTTACGGCTAAAAATATCAGGATATTTTTTGAAGGATATCGATATTGAAATAAAGATTTTAATTATATAGGGATTAAATGTGGACCAATAAGTTATTGAAAAACAATAAATTATGATTTGATTAATTATGTGCCTTGAAACCTCCATTTATATAGGTGCTTTATGACCCTTTAGAAACATTTTTTTCTAAAACATTTCAAGATTGAGCTAAAATATTTTTTTTTTAAATGGTCAGATCTGTTCTGGCAATTGCCAGCAGCCAGATTCTCCAATGAACATCTTTATGTCTGCGGCTATAGCGCTCCCGCTCTGTCTCCAGCGGCTTTAATCGCAGTAACGCGATTGAGTGGGAGGTACTAGGATATCTTGGAGTCTTTTCCATCCAGAAGTGGGGGAACAAGCCTGGCTCGGGGTTTTCCAGGCCGATTGTAAATAATGTATATAAGTATGCCTGCGTTTCAAATACTACGTTTATTTTATTTTATAATGATTTATTTATTATTTCTTGTATTTAATTTATTTTGTTATGATTTCATTTTTTTTTTATTGTTTGTAAATATGGTATGAATGATTTCTTTGATAATTATTATCATTGTCCCTGCTGAGACAGATTGTAATATTACTCAATAAATGAATAGTAAAAAAAATCTACAAATGACTGCTAAGTCACTATTTTATACTTCTATGCTGTCGATGACTGCTACGTTTCCAAAACAGCTCCAGACCTTCCTTCCATCACCACAAGGTGTCTTGTGAATATCGATGTCGAACCACGACAGGCTCCGTAATGAGGGCAATTCCATTGAGCCGTGGAAGACAATGACGCTAAGGATAGCCGCCACCAAGACAATGGATCTAATCCCTGTTATCAAAGCTGCCTCTATGTTTAAGTCGTTAGGTCACTGTCCCTGGAGTAACTGATTGCCTAGGGCGAGTGTGGGAGTGCCCTGTACCGTTCCATTTTTTGTTCAGTAACTTCAGCCATAGTGTCAACAATGGGTACATTCAGCCTTTGATAACGGTCATAGAAGGGAATGTCTTCCACTTTGGTTTATAAGAACAACTTAACCAAAAAAAAAAGGTAACTAAGATTAACTTTACTCGTTGAAATCTCAGAGATTAAAATAACATGAAACTTGTCCTCGACAACGACTACTTCGACACTAACTTGGTAAAGATTCTGTAAGGTTGAGATAAAGCCGCTCTTTTCAGGAATAAGATTTGAGCACTGCAATGAACTGTTGGGAAGGATTTTGCGACACCGCTACGTTAACCAGTGTTTTGGCTACTAAGTTTAGTAATTCAGTTCACTAAGCTACCACTTTTTTTTGCGCAGTAATAAGAGTAATATGCGTGAATCAGTTTACCAGTATATAACCAATCTTTTCCTCCTAGCCATCAATCTCCTCTACATATTTTGAAAATAAACCTACATAACAAATATACTTTTTTAGAAATACAATGAGAACCCGTCGAGTCTAAAAACACAACGTAATATTACTTCTCACATCTCAATGTTAAGTCAATAGACTCATAAAATTCGGGCTTACTGAAATTTTACTGAAAATTTCTGTGAGCACCCAACTACTAAAAAGAAAGTACCTGACCCTGAAAGTTTTTCATGATTCATGGCCTGAGTATGGGGTACTCTGGTCTTAAAAGTTTCAATTTGAGTGGATGTGGAGCATTTGGAGTCACAGCTGAAAATCAAATCCAAACATTAACGGATAATCATCCGTTTGATAGGACCTAGGCATCGCAGATGTTGCGGAGGCTTGATATAAATTCAGTCCCAACTTAATCTTAAGAGTGGAATAAAAATTAAATATCACAATTAAAATTTGATAAAGCACACAAAGATAAGTAACCAGATTTGTTGTCGTTTGGTATCAAGGAACAAAATTGCAAAAAAGCTATTCTTGTCCCAATAACTAACGGGTATTATCAAATTCAGAGTTTGGTAAATACCTTTCTTCTACAAAGTCTGGAGGATAGACCCATCTTTTGACGGTCGACATGATGATCTTGAGTTTGTTATTGTCTAATATGAGAAGATCTCATTGTCGTCTACATCTGTACATGCAATAAGAAATATTGTTTTTTTCAATATTTAGAGTAGACATATAATATTTTTATCTATTTATATATAATTTAAATATTAATATTTAAAATATAAAATTTCCATTATATGTTTAAAGATTAAATAAAAATCTCTTATTCAATAAAAAATAAATGTAATAAAATGATTATTTGAATTGGTAAGTAAAAACAATATTGCTGTACAATAAAACCGGAAGATTACCGTTCCTTTATATAAAAAATCCATTAAATGAACCCTCATTTTACTTTATTGTTCTTTTTATAAGAGTATGCTTAAAGCGGATACAGTTGAACTGAGAGAGGGCCTAATCCTGACAGACATAAAGGATCCTGAGAAGGGCCACTCGAATTTCGTTGTAAGCTAAGCACCATTTCACAAGGCGGCTCCATGTTTAAATCCGAGAGGCATGGAGTACCATTTTATATGTCCGCTTCTAGTCGTCTCTAATTTCATACGGCGCTTCACGCTCCAGGAGGAAAAGCCATTTTCAGACTTTTCTCTTCCCCGGTAGAGTGAGAGTTATAAATGAAAATCCAGCGGAGCGGAATGTCTACACTGGGATAAATGTGACTCTCGGCCATTAGAATGCCTCGGCCATGATACACCAGTAATGGAATCCAAAACCTCTTCGTGTATGCTTTCTTTAATTTGTATTCAAGTTATGATCCAGTTTTGGCAAACCCTGCCAAGGAAAATGTTCCAAGATATTCTTGCCTCACTTATTTCAATCATTTAATTTAACTAAAACTAGACCAGTTATAGTTTCGGAAGAGAATGCAAAATAATTAATCATTAAAATGAAAAACCTCACTTCAAAGTCATGTATTTCTTTATTTTTTTAATACGGAACAAAATTGTTTGTAATATTTTTTTTTATTTTTTTATCTTTCGACTATTTATTCCCACCTGTCTACAAGAAGAGTTACAGTAAGAAAATGTTATAAATATAACAGATATACGTGGCATGGTTGGCATGAGGAAGGATTTAAGCCAGTAGCACCTCTTCCTGGTCTTGAATTAGTCAGAAAAGGAGACCTCACATCCAGCTCCTTTTTAGCCTTCTCCTAATGGTCATGTCAGCTGTAGCCATATCGTCTATCAGTCTGTTGTGATATCCGTGTAGGTTATCATGGCAATAAAGAGTACATATGTGTTGCTCGATAATTGGTTGTTGTAAGTCGGTATGTAGAATTTTGTTGTTTAGATACCAAGGAGCTTCTGTAATCACCCTTGAAATTTTGGATTGAAAAGATTGCAGTTTTCGTAAGTGAGTCTTTTTTGTTGAGCGTAAGTCCATATGGGTTTAAGTAGATATATGTACGGATTTAGTTTCTGCCAAATTTTTAGTTTTGAATTTTGGAGAATGAGAGAGTACAGCAATTTCAGGCCTTTGTTCAAAGTTTTTCTTGTCATTAATAATTTAAATTTTCATTTTATTTATTAAGTATGTGCATTGAGACGTTTATATTTATAATGAATGAAAGTGCTAGGGAACGTAGTATTTTTGGGCGAGCCACTATCAAGTGAAAAGTCGGCTCCACACGATGCTACTGGAACGTCTTGTCAGAAATAGTATCAAATATTTGAGCCAAATGAGTTTGTCACATGTGAGGCGAACGATTCTGCTACAGAATTTCAGAACATTTTTCGATGCGATGCATCAGATATAAACGTTTGTGAGTAGTTTGTAGCATGATGCCACATATACCATGAAACTGGTGAAATGGCGGAGGCAGATAATTTTCATTCCAAATGAATTGAGTTTAACTAATTTCAAAAGCAAAGATTACATTAAAATTCCACTTAATTAAATTCATTAGGATTCTAGTTTGTTCGGTATTACTCTTATTATTCGGTTTAATAAAAATTTCAACTAGCGCAGGAATAGTCATCGACTTTTTTTAGCCAGACTATGATTTTTTTTATAAGAAAAGAAAACCAGTGTAACCGGTTCTTCAAAATTCCAATTTTTTTAATTAATGAGTACCATTTTTATGACTAATAATATGAAAAGCTTAAAACTGTAATTAATTAGACCACCCCTGTAATTTTATATCAACCCAAGTTGAAAATCCAACGTAATAAGCTCCAAGAAGTAATAAGCCGAACGGTAGGATCAACTTAAGGTAAATTAGTTTTTCTGAAGGCAGGTGTAGTAACCCGAGTTTAATTAGGAATCGGAGATCTCATTTAGAAAAATACTTGGAAAAATGTAAATCTTTATTTATTATTAATAATCACCTATTGAAATAATTCTTAAGTATCCCAATGATATTCCCTTAGAACAGTATCAACGATAATTTAGATTGTTTTTTGCTTATTTTTTTCTTTTTACATTGAAATACGAAAACATTACTTCATAAAATGTAAATATGAGAAATATGGTGTGAAGAGGGGGTGGAATTCAAACACCATCAGTATCTAGCCTGAGATATTTTTCCTGATTCTTCTTTCTTACTTATCATCAAAAGGCTACTTCGTACTTTGTTTTTGTTAATTTATGTGCCATTAGTGTTTAAGTAGTTAGTTCAATGTACAAATTGTTTTTAAATTATTTAAGCTTATTATTTAATCTCGGTTGTCTGGTACTACAGTCAAGGGACAATCCCTCATTATTTATGATTATATTATTAAATGAATATATTATTAGCTGTCCTATATCGCCTTTTGTGAAAAGCTGTATAAATAGTGTTTAATTGTAATTAAGATTCAGTGACAGTAGAATCTAGCTCTACAATAATGACTGATTTAAAATTGATTTGATTAATTAATTTAAAATTTGCTTAAGCATTGTTTTGCTAGACACTAGGGTAGTCTTATTTCATACGAGAGCAATCGGTGTTTTACTAGCGTCTCTCTATTTACTATTTGGTCCGTTTCTTCTTAGATATTCTCACCATAAATCTGTTATAAACCTAATAAATGCACTTACCAGTTTAAAATATCAAATAAAATATGCTAATTTACTTTTGCTGTTCATCAAGAAGCAAAAGATAATTCTGAGGATGTTTCAGAGAAGTCATCTAAAAGGTCAATCAAAAGAACTTTTTGTTCTTGTACTGTTGGTTATACATAAAAAAAAAAAAAAAAAGATATTTTATTGTATATTGAAATAATTTTATATAATTAGAAAGATTTTTCTAGCTATCAAACTATTAATGCTTATAAACATCGATTTTAATTGGTTTGATTGAAATTTTGTTTCTTTTGAGGATAGTTGTATCCGCCACCATTTTTAACCAAAGCCTCTATTGTTGTTTAAATATAATTCCAATAAATCTGAAAATAATTAAAATCAAATAATGAGCTCATTTATATCAATCATGGAATCAATCAATCATGGAACCGACTATAGTCTTTAACATATAGAATTATGCAAAGTATATTTTTTCAGAAAAAGATGCTCTCTGGTATCTCATAAATGCAGCACAACGGATTTTTTAGATCCTCATCACTCCGTTTTAGATAATCCGAAGCACGACAGGTCTAATCTCGTCGTGCTTTCTGACAGACTACACGATCCCATCACGGGGTTTATAATCACAGGGTAACAGGTCCGAGAAACTAATTTTAAAAAAACATCCCTTCCTTTAGGTCATCTCCCCTAAGGAAAGAAGACTCTTGCTAATTTTCATCATAAATAGCTATATTCATGAACCCATCGCCCTAACATTACCTGCTATATATATTTTGCTAAAATTAGGAAAGCAAATCTTCAGTACCATTCTTACCTTCTGTCTCATTTGCATGATTTCTATTGCATAATTGTAACATTTAAGTAGAGTTAGACAAGTGTTAATGGTTCTGAACGTCAGTTCTCATATGAATTTTTATTTAAAGATCAGTATTTTTATTTTCTATTTTTGTGGTTATTCTCATTAATTGGAGTCAGGAAATTAAGAGCGAGTATCATCAACAAGACATAAAATTCTTTATTGATTCTTAAACTTTCATAGGAAAAAATACGCGTGTTAAATACGACCATCATTATAATTGTTATTATAAAAGTATAATTGTTTAAAAAAAATTTTTTTAAGTCGAAATGTGCAACAAAAAATAAATGCCATTCACATCACGGCCCTACCCTTACCAATTTCATGTTTGTTTTTTTGTCAAATGAAACCAAGCCAGGACATAACACTCTATATTTCGCTGCTTGACTTTAGTGAAGCACTTTTTCTGTGTGCTCGCCAGTGTGTGCCTCCTTTACGGTCTATACAAAAGTCTGTGTACTTAAACTCTAACCAAAGAATTCACAGCATTTAATAAATATAACAATAAAGAAAGAACTATCTGAACATTAGAAATGATTACTAGAAAAGGCGATCCGCCCTGGAACTCATTCAAGAGATTGCAAAAATAAAAATTCTACTTTAAAAAAAAAAAAATTGTGCTTATTGAAATTACAATCAAGCTCATAATAATTTGTTTTAAGCAAATTTAATTCTAAAATACTAGAAAAAACACACATATAAATAATATTGTTTTAATTTTCTCACAGTTTGGCCTCAAACTATCTAATGTGGCTAACTACTACAACATCCTCATGGGCTATCCTCTTTTTAATCTTCTAACTAGGGCATTAACGTTGAGGAAATGAATGGCCTCAGCATTGCTGTGCTCTTGATCTGTCAGGGCGAATATTTTAATTTCTTCTTTTACTGTAGGTATATGAAGATCTCGGTGAAGATTATCATTTCTGATGTACCACGGTGCATTGGCAATTCTCTTAAGAACTCTTTTTTGAAATCTTTGTTTAAGTGGTATGCTGGAGTCCCTCGTGTATCTCCACAGTTGGAGTCCACAGCCGGAGCCGAATATGCCCAGATAGATATTCTGACTTGATTGTATTGAAGAAGTTTGCATTCTACACACAGATTGGATTGTCTGCCTAAAAGTCAATACATTATGATACTCAAGTTTAGCTGTATTAATTTCGTTTGTTCATGCTCTTTCCGTCGGAGCTCTGCGTCCAATGTCATCCCGAGATATTTGGTCTTATTAGAAAAGGAGATTATATGATTATTTATCGTAATCGGAGGATAGGTGATTTTCTTGTTAGTAAAATCATGCATAGACTTTGATTCATTTAGTTTTATTATCTATTTTAAGGTTCATCTCTGAATAGTGGATATTGCTGAGTTTAATTTTCTACCGGCTTTCAGGTTGTCATTTCCGATGGAAAGAACTGCATATAATAGTTAGAGTTGTATAGGAATTTTTTTACTTTTCCTTACCTATATATGAAATATTATAGTATTACTTTCTCTTGCTATATATGAAATATATAGTATTACTTTCCCTTACCTATATATGCAATATATAGTATTACTTTTCCTTTTCTATATATGAAATATATAATAAGGAGAAGTATTTTGAACGTGAAAATTTTCGAATTCGAGTTATCAACGGAAATACACGTTTCAAGGTCCCCTGAGTCCAAATAACGAAGTCTCGAAAATGGTCAATGTAACTGTTTGTGAACAGCCTAGTTCAAAAACGAAAAGTCGTAAGAAACTGCAACAACGTACTTAAGGTAGGTATATTCATGGGATGTTACAGCAAATTTTTCGTCAAAATCGACAGAACCGGAAGCTCATATCATCGATTATACAATTTTCTCGAAAACGGCACTAACGATTTTGATAAAAGTTGCTTAAAGTATTCTCTTTAATGCCTTCTAACTTTACATTTATTCAGTACAACACCGAGGAAATGCAGAGAAAAAAGTTATGATGAAAAGAATATTTTATTTTCGCATATCTTAAAAATAATGCATTTTATGATAAATTATGAATAGAATTGTATGAAAGGTAATTATATTATCTAAAAAACAAAAAAAAGAATCATCAAAATCGGACTAGTCAATACTCTTTGTCAATACAAAGATACATCGCACCGGACTAACCGGAAGTGGCAATTATATCACCGATTTTACACTTTTTTACAATTTTCTCGTAAACGGTTTTAACAATATTGATGAAACTTGCCTAATGTCTTCTCCTTAAAGCTCTTTAACTTTTCATTTGTGTAGTATTTCAATCAGAATATGCAGGGGAACAAGTTATAGTGAAAAGAAAATTTTATTTGCGCAAAACTCAATGCGCAAAAAAATTGAGTATTTTATGGTCAATTATTTATGAAAGGTAATAAAATTGTCTAAAAACAATTATTTAAATCGGACCTCTATTAGTAAAGATACAGCATATCTCATAAGGACTAATAGACACAAGATGAAAAGCCGAGCGCGTCCAGAAAGCGACGAATGCGACCGAACCTCCTTCCACCAAGCTGCCAACCTATTGTTAACAATACGCTCTTTAACTATGTATTGTAATAACATAAAAGTAGAAATGAACTTTATAGTTTCGACTTTTATATTATTTAATGGAAACAAAATGATTCCAAGGTAACTAAATGGAATTTCCATGAAAACTAAACCGAACCTTTAAAATATATTTTCAGCTTGGCAAACCAAAAATATTTAGTGTACAAAATTGTAGTACTAAAGTTATTTAAAAAACTAATTTGTTATACTTTTGTGGGAAAAGACTTGAAGAAGTGCATTCTGCTGAGTTTATTTCAAGTAGCGTTTATGTGAACTCTTTAAAATAGTCTCAAAGATTATTATTATAGGGTGGTAAGGGAAAGTTGTTTATGCGCGCACCGCACCAGATTTTTAATAATGCTTTCAGTGATGGTGAGGATAATCGGCCTGGTCAGAGCTTAGTTCCATATTTTCTTCTATGCTGGCTAACCAGTCGGTACAAGATAACAGCTGAGTTCTTGGATGGCTTTTGCAAATTCTCTACCTTTGGTTGTGGTCAGGCATGAACCACATTAAGTGTTTTTTGCGTTGAAATCACCACCAATGACAAATTTGTTACCAAGATGACTAAAGAAATAGATGTGTTACTCTTTTTTTAAAGAATGTCTCGGAGTACAGTAAATAGTGGCAACAGTCAGGGGATATATCATTGTCATAACGGAAATTTCTACTGATTGAATTTGTTCTTTTTTGTATTTTAAAAGTGTCCTAATGACTGATACTTTCTTAAATAATTACTCCACTTCCACCACTTGCAGAGTTACTTGGGTGCATTGCGTGATAAAATCTGTAACATCAGAACTTGAGGAAACTTACATTAGTAAAATGGAAAATTTGACTTACATTAATAAAATACAAACGTTTTATTAGGAAAATAAAATAGTGAGTTGAAATACTTTTTTTAATTTTATTTATTTATTCAAATTTGTGTGAAGTGTGAATGAACTATGACATAATGACATGACCCAGAAATGTAGAGAAACTACCCATTGGTAGCAACTAAGGGATTAAAATACAAAAATATGATTAACAAAATAAAATAAAATTACTTAAAATGTTTATAGTTTATAAACAAAATAATGAATTGAATTAATCTTATCAATATATCTTTAAACAATAATGGCACTTAAAAAATGTTTTGGATATAAAAAAATTCTTCTCCATAATGGTCCTACAAAAGCTATAATTGAGTTTCATTTGTGTAAATGCACTTTTTTCTTTCAGCATGCTTTTTTCTTTACGCACATTTAAAAAAGTATTTTAAAAATGCTGTGATTATCTATTAACTTCACATAATTGTGCTATTTTATGTCATATAATACTATCATAATATATCTCCTAAGAAGAAACTGTTTTACTTTAAAGCTTAATTGACAAAATCTGAAGCTATTTATACTGAATGAGCGATCCGTGATTTCCGAAATAAAAGAGCGGTAACATCTCTCTATGAACATGATCCCCCCCTCCACTGAATGGCGGCACATTTGAACAGTATAAAAATATTTACTTTGCATCTAATTTCTATTGCACAACAACCATAATTTCATCAACAGTATTGCACGTTCTAATCTTTTATTATACAAGACTACAGAAGTGGCTACTGGGGCCTAGGGTCGCAGGAAGGGCCAGAAGATGAGGGCGCTAAAAGGTCGCCCTTTATTGGAGGGTGGTGTATAAAGGTGGATGGGGCGGACCAAATCTGTATTGGAGGTGGACAATCAGCTGGCCCCACTCTAATTGCAGGCACAAATTGCCTTCTGACTCACGGCTCCATTCTATCACTTAACCATACCGCTCCTCCAGCCTCCTCATCCTTGAACAACTGCGTAAGCAGCCGTGGCGAAGAATTTTCCAATTCTCCAGGCTGGAGAATGGAGGGTTCGGAGGCGGCATGCAAATGATTCTTCTTCGGCAATTAGAGGAGGTGGAACGAAAGGTTTCATTAGAACAACGACAGGATATTGTTGATCGTTTTCTCTTATTGAACTGGGGGTCCTGATGATCCCATGGGCAATATGAGGGTCGGAACGCCCTCTATGCAACACTTGGCTTAGTGTTTAAACATTACAGTAGGACATTATTAGATTTCAGCATCCGAGCCATATTTTAGAATAAGGAGAGATGCTTCTTAAGAATCCTGGTATGGATAATGTCAACTTATGTATAGTATATGTATAGAACTTGTATAGACATGTATAGAAGCTTATTGTCATGCCGGTCGCATTCAGGTGTTCGATCTGAATAAACTATTCAAACTTGGGTAGTAAGAATATATTTCCACTTTTCAATTTACACACATGAATCATATTATCAAAGTATGCGATGCATATCAAATGCAAATAAAATAATAAAAATGACAAATTATTGTTGACACACCATCTCGATGCTTATGGATTAAAAGAGAATTTATCCAAAGTAGAATTCTAGGCCTACTCCAAAATTCGATAAAAATCAATTGTGCTGACAGAGAAAAGGAAACTGTCAAATATTACCTAGAATTCATTATACGATTTGGCAATAAATACTATAAAACTTCGGATCTGTATTAAGTATTTGTTAACTGCAAAACAAATTAATCAAAATTCAATATTTTAAATTTATTTTTGTGATTAAAAACTAGTTGGGTAAGATTGCCGGTTCTAGGCCCTCTCTATGAGCATTTCTGCGGAGCCAGCCTGCGAAAGTGAGTCAATTTGGACCCTCGGCTCCTGTATAATGCTCATGGAGAGGGAATGGACTTTGGACCCGAGCAGCTCCTCTCTCTCTCTCACTCTCTCTCTCTCTCTCTCTCTCTCTCTCTCTCTCTCTCTCTCTCTCTCTCTCTCTCTCTCTCTCTCTCTCTCTCTCTCTCTCTCACACACACACTCACTCTCCCTACCTCCGGGCTAGTGTCACCCAGCCCGCACCCACAATAAAATTACATTGTATATAATAAAGTAGGGTAAATCTGTACTTGGGAATAAATTTGTACGCATTAAATAAAAGGCGGTAATATGATGGCTAGCTTCCTCCTTAGTGGTGTGTCTTTGTGATGTGCCCAGGCGAAAATGTTATATAACCTTACATTGTTTATTCAATTGTGAGTTTCACTGTGACATATCACGTCATTTTTTTTTTTTTTTTAATTTCTATTGAGCGATTTAGAATCTATATAAACATCCTTAAATGATCAATGAAAAAAGAACTAATTTGAGATAAATGAAGAGCCACAAGTTTCAATTTCAATTGAAGAGCCACAGTTTACAAATTTAAATTTAATAAGGGACAAAAGTTATTTTGAAATACATATAAGAAATATTTAATTATCAACTGGAATCATTATATATACCATATAAACATTTGATGATGACAGGCTTTATAATCGAATAATGGAGGTTTTTAGTTCCTATAGAAATTTGACCATTTTGAAATTTAGAGTTTTTAAATTTTTAGAGTGACACATTCTTGTTTACTTCAGTTAATAATTACACTTTTTGTATTTTTTTTATTTTACATAGGAGGCTGCATGGTTCTAATATTCTTTATATATATATATATATATATATTTATATACATATAAAGTATATATATAAAGTATATATATATATATATATATATATATATATATATATATATATATATATATATATATATATATATATATATAGCTCATTCATTAATTCATTTCATAATTCATAATGAGAGGAAACAGTGAGATAAAGGCTCACAAAGGATCGAGGGCCCAATCTCATCTGCTACTTCACCTTTCAGCCTCAATATGGTCCACCATTTTATAAGATTAAAACCTTAATAAGTTCTTGAGCATGATGAAAGGGGAAGAATGAAAAAGATTTTTCTTAGCTTTTATCTCTTTAATGTAAAAGGAAAATTTCAGTATTAACAGAATTAATTTGTTAACGAATGCTACCTCTTTTCATTTTTAATCACTTAGGAGCATAAAGGTTAAAAAATAAATATAAAAAAGGCGAATCAACCTTTTGAAACAGACCCGGTTTGAATTATCATTTTTTTTTTTTTTTTTTAGAAGTTTTTTTAAATATCCTAGTCCAAAGTGCTAGTAGTTTAAAAAGAAGCTAAGAAAGTTTTTGCCAATTGTGTATTGTTTTATGTTAATCAAGCAACATATCTAGTGTGTTAATATGTATCCATAATTTACAGCCCTCATAAACCTATCTCATGTAAAATGGAGAGTGATGCTGTTTGTTATAATACAATCATATGAAGATCGGGTCGTATAGTAATCTTAGTTCTGAGACAAATTTCCCAAGGATTATCTCAAGGGTCCCAATTTCCCAGAAATACCAATCCTGGTAATTGGCTTTAAAGTTGACTTATCCATCGTGTACAATTCCGTTGATAATCAATTGGTTAATCATTTTAAATTATGAACCTTTTTAATCGACCAAGAAAAAAAAAATTATTAGCCCACCCCTCCGTAAATATTTTAGGTTTTACATATCACAATACGTGGAATCCAAATATCAAATTTTTAAAAAATCCGTTCCTCTGCCATCCGCCATACGTCATCCGCGGCTTTTCTCCGAGGCTACTGAACCGCTATTCTTGAGATTTGGCACCAAAGTCACAGGTCTCCCCAGGATGATCCTTAGAGCTCTACATTACCATTCGTCTTTCTGTTTCAAAATCGTTGTTGAGTAAAGATTTTATATCACCCTAACTCGGTCTTTTATAGCTATTATCTCGAAAACTATTGTAATATAGAAACGAAGAAAGTGATTATTAACATTCTTAAAAAAAATATTTCCTTCTTCAAATTTTAATTGAACACAGTTTTCTGTACGACTCATCGTTTTGAGATATCTGTGAAAAAATCCAAGAAAGTGCCAAATGAACTCTCTGCTTCCTAAAGCGGCAAGGATAGGGTTGGTGACCTTAAGTAAGTTTACCACTTTAATACTTCCAATAAATTTCCAAAGTCAATTGCTCTTCCCCCTCCTCCATGTTCTCTTCACGCCCCTTTTGGTTTGATATTTTCAATAATGATATTTGATATTTTACATTTCAAGATAAGAAGACACCAAATATCAAAGAAAAAAAAATACCAAATTCGGACCAGCATTAGTTGAGATATAGGGTATTTAGATTGAAATTGGAGTAAATATTTAGATTGAAAGACCGGCGCTAAAGGTTAGCGTAACCCTTGGCCTCTCGAGTTTTTCGATTGCGGACTCCCAGCTTCCCTCTCTCCACTTCATCCTTCCTTGGATCCATCCTCCACATCAATCAGCTTTCAGGTCTTCCTTTTCCCACTGATGTGCACCTCCAACATTTTCCTCCATACCATTTCACCTTCCATCCTGTTACATGTCCTGCCCATCTTAGCCTATTTGCTTTGATACAGCTGCTTTCGAACGCTATCAGTTTACGGCAATCATCTTGAGACAAACACTTAGTTTCCGCTCCAAAGATCCATAATTTTAATTTCGTTGCTTTAAACAACAGTCGAGACTTGAGAATTTTCAATTTTGCGTAGTAGACTCTATTACTCGCAATTATCCTGCTGATAATTTCTTCGCTGAAATTGGTAGATATATTTTATAAAGTATTCTGCACACCGTCTTCTGGAAACATCAATTATCTAATAAACGAAAAAATGTCAGAACATTATATTGATATTACTTCAGAAGTCATTACTGAAATAAAACTAATTAGCTATTAGGCACGCGATGAATAATGATTTGATCTATTAACTATTGATCCATGACGGTCACAGCTAATTTATATGTAGCTTTTATCTATAGATGATTTTTATGCAATTCTGCCGACATGTATTTTTAAAAAGAACGCTCACGTCAACCGAAGTAACTGAAGCGTTTCGGAAAGTCGCTGTTTCAATAGGGTTCCATTCAATTGATAGTTTAGTTACTATATTCTTTACACTAATGACGTTAGCTACATGCAGCATGTTTTTCCAATCTGGATTGTTTTTATGATATATATACGGATTCGTACGGTTTCTGTTTCCTATTTTCCTTAAGGCGTCTTCCATTTTGCAAATTGTTTCATTAATAAGTTCGATGTTTTTAATAGAGACACGTTCTGTAATTCAAGCTGCGTGATAGTGAGTACGATGAAAGCGCAATCGTTGGCGATGATAGATAATTTTTCAAAATCGGATTTTCCAACAATTTCTGATCATGAGTTATGGCTGCGTCTGACTCATCATCTAGCTTTGAAACAACGTCCTCTATTTTGTCAAAGTTCTTGGTGTAGTACCTACCTACCTCAGTAGCATCCAACCAAGTTCCGGATCTCGTGACTCAGGCTACTGGCTGAGGAGGTAAGTTCTGCTAAGGGTAATTTTCATTGAAAATTTGATCTCAGTTTGAAGCTTTTAAAAAAGTCTGTTTAACAGATGAAATCAACAAATCTATCTCCGTCCAGACCGTCCAACTTCAGAAACACGATGGAATGCGTGTACAAGAAATTTGGCATGCATCATTTTAGAATAAAATACTTTTACAGACATCCCTAGTTTAAGCATGTATGGAGCGCCAACTGACAAAAACAAGAACATTTTTTCAAGTAGCACACATTTTGGACCAAGAAGATTCATGAAGTCGTTAAAAAAAACCCATGTGCTTACATGTGGCCATAATTATGAAAGTGGTCTAAGTCATATATTTCTTGTTTCGAGATAATTAATCGCATTTGAATAAATTAAAAAATATTTTTATATTATGCGACATTTCAATTTATAATTTTATTAGTCTTGATTAATGGAAATTTATTATAGAGATGAAATTTTGTGTGAATTTCATAGGAAAATGCGGTTTTTAAAGCTTGAATTGACTTAGACCATTTTCAAAATTAACTGAATGTCCTATAATTGACTTAAAATAATAAAAAATTGTGATTTTTATTTGAAACAACAACTTTAACGAAATAATTCATAAACATTTATTAATCATTTTTAACAAGTAATCCATTTTTATCATAATTTCGAGTTTTTAAGATTTTTAAAATGTTCCTGAAAAATGGAGGGATGTATGGTAGTGAACACATAAGATCTATATGTTTTTCTTCCGTTACTGGTCTAGTGGTGTTGTATAATGGAAGTAATCGAAAATTTTCGTATATTTTTGGTCTTCCTCTTTTAGATTTAGATAATAGTTTAAGTTATGTTTATACAATTTCTTTAAATTGTTGACTTAGACCACTTTCATAATTAACACTAAAAGAATTCCATATAATGTTGTAATTACAACTACTATCAAAAGGTTCATTTTTGACGATATCGTAAAAATTACATTGAATAAATTTAGTTTAAAATCATGTCGTGTGAAATAAGTGATAAATTCATTTTTTTATTTTTTTTTTTAGACCACATTCATAACTATGGGCACGCATATCCATCTAAGTTAGTTATATACAATAAGCATTTACATGAAAATCCTAGAACTCGTTATCATAATTATTGTTATTTATTTTTTTTTTTTTTTGTATTTAAAGAATTCGTTTAATTTGGCTTATACAAAGTGCAGAATGTAACGAATATGAATATAAAATATATAGTTTTGATAAACAATATATATAGTTTATCTGCTAAAATGTGAAAATTGTGATGGAATACCAGACATTGAAAATGTAAACGAGGATAGGTCAACATATAGCAAATTGTAAAAATATAAAAATATGTTAATTCCGCAGTATTGGCCGATCATGTCATTACATTCTAGTTTGAATTTGACTTAACAAAAAATCTGATAAAAAAACTTAACCAAAAACGGAGAATTTTAGAAGCGATTTAAATAACTAAAAATATTAAATAGGAGTTAAACTACAACACAGATTCAAATAATTTATTTAAACACTATGCAGGCATTATTAATAAAATTAAAATAAACTAAAAAGATATAAAAAACAAAACATTATATATATTGCGTTCTCCGTCAGTAGAGAAACCACTCGTAAGCATACCTTTGTTACTGGTAACTTCCGCAATGCCTGTAAGATAAAGAATAAAGTGAGGTCTAAGTAAGCTCTGCTCATGCATGTTTGTTTTGTCTGTAAATCAGATCAGCTTTGCATAGCTTATACTTGCGACATCTTTCCTTCGGTAAACAAACGTGATGTTGCCCAATCCGAGATTAGCCAATTACCATTTGAGCTCAACTCCTTTCTAGATTCCAAACACGTGTCGATAGCTGTGATTACAGTGGAGCGATTGCTCTTGTAAACTCTATTCAGTAGTCCTTCACGTTCGAACAGAAATCAACTCTGACATGACTTTCACAACTCAAGATAAACTTAAAAATAATTAGTAACAAAGTAGTCCGTAGTCACTATTGGAAAGAAGGCATAGGTCATTGGAAGCTGGAAATAATAATTCGAATGTATTAATGTAAATTATTATAATGCAACGGGCGTTGATGACAAAGCTGTTTTATGGCCCTGAACTCCGTGAAAAAAACAACATTTCGAACATATTCGCAACAGCTTTAATCCATATCAAATCAACAAGTTTAATATAAAAAAGTATCTGACCGCTTTTTTAGACTCTTCATTTAAGCCTAGCATTTTACCAGTACAGTTTCAAAGACATTTTTGTTGGGTCAATCCAAACATAATGAATTTATATTTTATTTCCTTATCTATGTTTGTACAATGTTCAGATAGTTGCAAACCGATGTTCATTTATTTTTCAGAAGTCCGTTTTTTTTTTTGTACAAGTGTTTCAGCCTATCTATCATTTTACAGAAGTTTGCGTTAAATTCTGTAGCTCCTTGGTTTTTGAAGATATGTATTTGGTTCAAACAAAAACCATGCTAAAGTGCATAAAATGCATAATATTTTCTATCCAGTATCCAGGCCTCTACTTAAGTTTAAATAAAGAATAAAAATAAGTAAATATTGTTATTTTCAAAATAAAAATCTTCTCTTTTGAAATTAAAAAGGCTAAAGATAGAACTGATTCTTGTCTTCATTTTTTTTCAGGATATAGTCCTCAATACTCTCCTAAAATGTTTCAGGCCCGAGAGTTATATCCTTTGTTTTTAACGAGCCTACAAATATTGTGATTTTTCTAAAAATCAGTTATTTTCAATCTGAGATATTCGACAGAATAAAAGGACAATTCAATTAAATTAAATTCAATTAAATTAAAGGAAATTCGACAGAATAAAATTTAAAAAATATTTTAATATTAATATTTTTATTAATAATTATTATCAACTATCGTGCATATAATAATATTGCAATAATTTATTTTATTTTTTTAACCTTCAATTCTTCATTCACATCTTCTAAAACGAAGAGTTCCAGTAAATGAGTTCGATAAATATAACTCGGAATTCAGCATGAGAGAAACCAACACCTAGTGGTAACTCTTCCAGTCTTGAACAGACATTCACATACCAACAGTGTAGCACATACACATTCAATACAAACAATTTTACGACAACTTACAAGGACACACTCATTCAATCCATGTCCAAAAACCTAATTCCAAACAAAACTCGAAAATGGCTTAAAAGGGGCTTGATGACTGACCTCTTGGTTCAAAGATTAGGTTCACTTCTGGCATACAAGGTGTATCTGTGGGGACTTATCTGATGTGTGATCATTAATTTTAAATATAAAATGGGTTTTTATGTAAGCAACTGTTGAACAATGGATTTGCTACAGTTAAAATAAACTATTTAACCATAAATTCTTACAAAATTAAATAAAATTCAACAGATTTAACAGATTTTTATTAAAAGATAAAATATAATAATCGTAATTTAGTACATTAACAGTCCTTCTTCCCTAATCCTGGCAGACGCACTTGTATAAAAGCTACTGCCATGTTTATTATTGACCCAATCTAACAATTCAACGGAGCAATGGGACTAGCTGACACAGTTATCGCAGAAAATTACAAAATATTTAAACATCGCCCATCTCGCTCCACTCTCCTATTTCATCCTGAAATATAAATTATTTTTTTATTATTTAAATGGCGCGGGTGAAAAATGCTAAAGCGGCGAAAGCTGTAATGAGCTCTGAAATTGGTTTCTGCCAGTGTCTGGGCAGAGCTTCCAAAGCCCATTCCCATTATAAACGTAATATCAATAAATTCAAGTCTTGGAAGTAGAACAGGACTGAATTCCGAGTATGCAGGAAAAATATATTTTCACCGGGCTGGGGACTGCATACTGCAGCTAGCTCTGAATTATAATCTTCTCTACTTTTATTTTCTTTACATAATGTTACCGCAGAAATTTTTTTTAATTCTGCAGTGAAAAATGTCTTTTAGCGAATTCCGTACACGTCGATGGTAGATTTCAGAATGTTAATTTGACGAACAGGCCGTTATCTCAAGTTATTTACTATTAAAAAAACACTCAACAAAATTGATTTTGTAGAACAGGTAAAGTCAAAGATTTATTTTGAAGATTGAAAGATTAATTATTCTATTATATATTTTCTATAATTCTTTTTAAAATATAATTCAATACCTATTCCGTACTAATAATACCAACCTAACCAGTTTAATAACCAATATACATTTGTTAATCTTACTCTTAAAATTAAAGTTTTAATTTTTTTTTATTGGGATTTATGATAAAAATGTTACGATGTACAAGTAATCAAAAACTACATAATGACTTACATCAACCAGTAAATACAGATACAAAAAATTAACCAAAGTTTTCAGAAAGAACGTTGTCAAGTAGAAGATGGACAATTGCAACAATACGAGGATGATTAGTAGTTACATAAAATTCATTGATTAATGAAATAAAAGTATGTATCTCAACCTATTAAAGCAGATAGATTTGTTAGTTAGCCATTTATTATTATTATTATTTATAAAAGCAATCCACGATATGGTAATGTCTGCCTACGCTCAACTATGTCGGCTATCAATGATTGACCGTTATCAGTTCATACTGACAAGCAGAAAAGGTAAAATAAAAATAAAATAATCAAATAGCAATAAAAGATAAAAAATAAATAAATAAAATAAGATAAACAAATAAATAAATAAATATATATATATATATATATATATATATATATATATATATATATATATATATATATATAAGTTAAGGTACGATGAGGCATAATATAACGGTTAATCCTAAACGTACAAATGTAAACAATAGTAATGCTATATATAGAGGCTTAGAAGGCAAATAAAGTCAGTGTTTTATCAACTCTTGAGAATGTTTGTTCTAACCCTTTTCCTTTTTTTTTTTGTCTTTTGTGCCGAGAAGACCTTAAGTTATATATATATATATATATATATATATATATATATATATATATATATATATATATATATATATATATATATATATAGGCGCCCCTTCCTGTGTGAGTCCCAGAGCACACTGGCTCGGTGTATAACATCTGGTAAAGGGCCCCAGCTCAGAGTTACGAGTGAAGACCTCAATGACATGTACAGCGGAGAAAGGTGGACTTCGGTACGGTGGAAATGGCAGAAGAGGCTGCCCTGAACTTAGGGATTAATATGAGTACAACTGGTCAACGGTTTCTAAGGCGGAGGAAGATGTCTGATACTATCTCAACGGCAAGGAAGGAGGAAGAACCACAGCGGGGAAGATTGGTCGCCACGGCCTGGAAAGGCAACTAATCTAAAGGAGTATACCCTTAAATCAAACCTACCGGAGCTCACAACCTCGTTAGTAACGTGATTAGGATGTAACAACCCTAATCCACCCAACTCAGTTTTCGACTAAAGCATGGAGAACAAACATACGGAAATTATTACCCCAGGTGGTACCCAATTCACCGTCACCCCGGGTGACGTCAGTGGGCCTTCGGATTCTGGGAAGCCCATACCAACATGCTATAAGGATGAATTGGAGCATCCTGAAACCTCTCACAACAAGATACGACATAAACAATCCAACTACTTTGCCACGCTGAATGCCGACTCCTTAATCAAGATTCTAATCACGGCAGTACAAGAGACAAGATATTCCGATGAATGCGCATTCGAATCTCAAGGATACTGAATCCTCAAGGGAAAGGTGGGACTTAGAAGGATGAAGAACGTCCCTCATTTGGGAACTGGCTTTATTGTCAGTCACAAGATACTGGATTCAGTTATTGACTTCCAGTAACATTTTTTTTTTTATTTTATTATATTTTTTTTTATCTCCCTTTCTAGCCATTTCTGGCTTACGGGGTTCAGGAACAGTGGGGTAGTGCGCTGGGATAACGCATGCCACTGCCCCCATAAATCAACACTTTATTTTCAAGGTTCTTATTTTACAATTATTTATTTATGAGGAAACGTTTGTGTGTGGTTGGAAGGCGATAGTGGTTCCAACACAATTTTCCTTGGGAAGGAGAGACAGGACCTTGCCAGAGAGGCCGCCGGACAGAAGACCCAGGATGGGAAGAAGATGATGGTGGCCAAACTGAAGTACCGAAGAGCAGGCTGTGTGCACAGCTACTCTGTTTTACTTATTACTACTGTAATCTGTTTTACTTGCAGCAGTGTGTTGTTAAGCAGAAATGCATAACATCCCACTACTGCAAACACCCGTATTGCCTTCTAGGCAGGGTAGGGTGGAAAATAAAATAAAATAAATAAATAAATGAGGAAACGTTTAATTGTGGGGACAATTTTTTCCCGCTACTGTGGTGCAGCCCGGTGCGTGCTTGCGCACTTAGGGCTGCATCTTGTCCTCTACCGTGCGGCGTGGCCTGCCCTTCCGGCGCTCTGCATCCGTCCAGTTCCAGTCCGGATCCGCCCGGTGCCGTCCATCCCTCCTGGCCAGCCGCATCCGTCCGGATCCCATCTCCAGTTGCATCCGTCCGGTTACTGGTCCAGCCCTCCTGGTCCACTGCATCCGTCCAGATCCCATCTCCTCCAGTCTGCATCCGGCCGGTATCATACATCTTGAGGCTCACCGCCGTAGGGTGGTCTGACCCTACCCAGGGTGAAGTGTTCAGGGCCCATCACCTCCTCCCACCCGTATATGAAGTCCTTGAAGAAGGGGTATGTCTCCTCCTCCATCAGATGAGGGAAGTCCGATTCGGCGAGGGCGAAGATCCCGGTACTTCTCGACAACCTGGCTCGGTGTCCTTCTACTGCGGTGCCAGTACACGATCACGTGCTCTGCAGTTTCAGGGACTTCACAGGTGGGGCACCGAGGATCTATGTCCTTTCCGTGTTCCTGTAGTTTCCCTCGAAAACCTCCATGCCCTGTAAGCATCTGCGAGACCCAGTAATCAGGGAGGACCCATCTCGCCTTCAGCCTTTCTTGGACGGTGGGGAAGAACTTCCTTAAGGTAGCTCCCTTCTGACTCCCTATCCACCGTCCATTCCACTCTTCGATAATGTCCTCACTCAATATCCTCTTCCATTGATTAGGGGTCTCGCGAACTCTGTCCCGGAGTCCCCCCGGTAGCGCGTCAAGCCCCTGCCTGTTCACATCGTACTTTATCCTGTCCTCCTTGAGGACGAGGTCCAGGAGCATCGCTCCGGCTAGCACCTGCACAGCCTCATGCGACACCGTTCTATAGGCCTTAGTGGCCCTAAGCAGAGCCAGTCTCTGAATTGTGGCCAATCTCCTTCTCTGCAGCTGCGTGAGGTGTTGGCTCCGCACTGGGGATGCGTATCTCAGGGTACCCATGACCATGCCTTTGTAAATGGTCATCGTAGCGGGATACCTGATGCCCCAGAACGCACCCCCAATCCTGTATAAGCCATTGATAGACCGGGTCACCCTATCCTTCAGGTTTGTCCAGGTGAGGGGTGACGTCGAATCTTCTCCTCATCTTCACTCCTAAGTAGGTCACCTCCTTACCCATCCTCACTCTCTGGCCATCTATGTCCAGTATGATAGGGTGAGCCCTGTCTGTAGAACCTCGTACGAACATGGCCTGGGTCTTGGATGCGGCCATGCTCAGCTTCCTCCGCACGCACCATTCCGACACGAGACTGGCGCATCTCTCTGCCTGTGTCTTCAATATGGCTCTGCTGCTCGGCCACTATGACAGCCAGATCGTCGACGTAGGCCTTGGCAAGGAACCCTCTCTCCTCTAATTCCCCCAGCAGCTGGTCGAAGACAAGTTTCCACAGGGCCGGACCCAGGGCAGAGCCATGCGGACAACCTCTTTCAATCCTTCGCTCTACCTCGTAGTAGCTACCTCTGATCTTCACGCTCCTGTTACTGAGGTAACTACTAATGAGTGAGTACAAATTGCTGGGGGTATCGATCTCCTGCAGCCGTTGTAGTACGTAGGGCCACCAAAAACTGTCGAAGGCGGAGGATATGCCGAAGAGCACCAACTTGACATATTTCTCCGCCCTCTCCTCCACGTCCCTACGCACTCTCAGCAGCGCATCTGTGGTTCCCTTGCCACGGGTCGAGCCGAATTGCCGTGGATGACTAGCTGCACTGAGGATCGGGCAAACACGCGTGACGATCAGATGCTCCAGGACTTTGCTGACGACAGGGAGGAGGCATATCGGCCTGTACGCCTTACCGATTCTTTGTCCCTCTCTCCTCCGTTGTAGAGCAGTCTCAAGTCTGCGATCCTCCACTTGCTTGGAAAGTTCCCCCTCTCCAAACAGTAATGAAAATCCGGAGGAGCTCCTCCTCCACGTACGGGGTACTATTCCTGAGGACCGCAGCGTCTACTCCGTCCAGACCTGGAGCTCTCCCGATCCTCTGCTTCTCCACGGCAAGACGAATGTCCCATATATCCCATGGTGGGCATAGATCGGTACCAGGCAGGTATTCCGTGGTGCGTCTCACCATGGCGTCCACTTCGCTGTACTGGGACGGGTCGTCCCTGGGGTACGTAAAATCTATGTACATCGTAGCCGCATCCTCCAGGGTGGTTGCCATGGCTCCTCCTACTCTGAAGGAAGCCACCATCGTGAGGGGCTTCACCTTGCCCATCGCCACTCTGTACGGTATTCCCCAGGGGTTCTTCTCTGTTTTTTCGACAATAAATTCGTCCCAGGATCTCTTCATCTGGTGACGCACGCCGTTTCGGTATACCCTATACCTACGCTTGGTTTCTTCGCGGAGTGCAGGTCTCCTCTCGTCGTCTCTGCACTCCTGGTACCTACGCCTGGCCCTATAATACTCCCTCTTCAGTTGGGTTAGGGCCGGCGTCCACTATGGGACCGGACGTACTCTCGCTCTTCGTCGTCGTAGGGATATACTCGCCGCTTCTGTGATGGCGCCCGTCAGCATTGCCACCCTGTGGTCAATCTCTGACTCCTCCGTTGTCGGCGCCATCTCCTCCCACTCTCTATCCGCGAGCACACCCTCCAGTTTCCAGGAGAAGGCCCTCCAATCCGCCGATCGGGTCACAAAGCCCTTGTCCATTTCTATGGCGTTCCCGCCTTCCTCCTGCACCACACTGAAGGCGATGACCCGGTGGTCGGAGCTCGTGTCGGACCGTAGGGTCCAGTCCGCAATGCGCCGCGCCATAGTAATCCCGAAGAAACAGACAACTTTTGGGAGGAACTCGAAGATACTATTAGAAAGTTCCCAGAGCGCCATACAGACATCTTATTGGGTGATTATAATGCTAAGCTAGGAACGTAGTGGAAGTATAAACACATAGTGGGAGAATACTCAGCCCACGCGCGGACTAATAGAAATGGAGAGCGGCTTATAGGGCTGTGTAAAAACTTTAATCTGGTAATGAAATCAACGGCTTTCAAACGTCTACGCAGAAGACATGGAATTCGCCTAACAAACTCCTGGACCGGAAGACCCAGAGCCTTATCCAAATGACACTGAGTAATACCAGATCACGAGTGAAGTTCAGAGGAAAACTTTCGGAAAGTTTTGAAATAAAGACAGGAGTTAGGCAGGGAGACGGACTTTCGTCCCTTCTCTTCAACTGTGCATTGGACAAGGTCATCAGAGAGTGGCGGAAAGAACTGGATGAACAGAGGATACAAAGCGGTATTTACGTGGGTCACAAAGGAAAAGGACTACTAGTGGACTGTTTGGCATTCGCAGACGACCTAGCACTTCTGGCCGATTCAGTAGAAGTAGCAGTGAAACAGCTCGATGCACTTAAACACCAGGCTCCATAGGTAGGATTCCAGGTGTCACTAGAAAAGACAAAATACCTCACTAGTAGAGGGAAAATGGGGGAGCTGGTGCACAGTTGTGCGCGCCCATGTGACCAGTCACGTGACCTCTGGTGGGAAATTTATATTTGAATTTTCACCTCGACCTAACCTTAACTGCCACGTGGCCTTGCCTCGACCTAACCTTATTTAGCACGCGGTCTCACCTCAACCATACCTTAACGTCGGGCCACGCCCCTTTTTTAGTTACGTGATTATTAGGTCCCGCGCCTTTTACCCCTATCCCTATCCAACCAGTCAATCATATTGCTTCACCCTGATTACCCCCACCCTAAGCCGCCATTTTGTTTACAATGACATGGTCTGCATCCACGCTTAACCACTAGGTTTATCCCCTCCACTAATTGAAGTGGAAGGTACCCACTTTATAGTATGTAACCTCCCCAACGGTTATGTAATCTTAATAGGTTTATCCCCTCCACTAATTGAAGTGGAAGGTACCCACTTTATAGTATGTAACCTCCCCAACGGTTATGTAATCTTAACCTATACAATGAAGGGTTAGGTACCCCTTTATATTCTGTAACCTTCCCAAAGGTTACATAACCTTTACATAGTTTTCGTATTTATGCAACCTTCTCAATATTGACATAACCTTTACAATATGTATCTTTACTTATATGTAAACAGGCTGCATCATGTATAGACAAGTTGGATGACGCCGAGGTGAAATGCAAAACATGGATTTTGAAAACATAAACAAAGGGTAGGGTCCCTTAATCCCATGACATCTTATGGACTTTGAACTGATAATCCTTAAAACATAAATAAATAGTAGGGCTCTTTATTCCTTTTACAGCTTTTGGACTTTGAACTCTTAATCCCCAACCTTTCTTATCTGAAATATAAACAAAACAACATTTCAATGAACTACGTATTTTTAATATCTGATATATTTAACCTCTTTCAATCCTTCGCTCTACCTCGTAGTAGCTACCTCTGATCTTCACGCTCCTGTTACTGAGGTAACTACTAATGAGTGAGTACAAATTGCTGGGGGTATCGATCTCCTGCAGCCGTTGTAGTACGTAGGGCCACCAAAAACTGTCGAAGGCGGAGGATATACCGAAGAGCACCAACTTGACATATTTCTCCGCCCTCTCCTCCACGTCCCTACGCACTCTCAGCAGCGCATCTGTGGTTCCCTTGCCACGGGTCGAGCCGAATTGCCGTGGATGACTAGCTGCACTGAGGATCGGGCGAACACGCGTGACGATCAGATGCTCCAGGACTTTGCTGACGACAGGGAGGAGGCATATCGGCCTGTACGCCTTACCGATTCTTTGTCCCTCTCTCCTCCGTTGTAGAGCAGTCTCAAGTCTGCGATCCTCCACTTGCTTGGAAAGTGCCCCCTCTCCAAACAGTAATGAAAATCCGGAGGAGCTCCTCCTCCACGTACGGGGTACTATTCCTGAGGACCGCAGCGTCTACTCCGTCCAGACCTGGAGCTCTCCCGATCCTCTGCTTCTCCACGGCAAGACGAATGTCCCATATATCCCATGGTGGGCATAGATCGGTACCAGGCAGGTATTCCGTGGTGCGTCTCACCATGGCGTCCACTTCGCTGTACTGGGACGGGTCGTCCCTGGGGTACGTAAACTCTATGTACATCGTAGCCGCATCCTCCAGGGTGGTTGCCATGGCTCCTCCTACTCTGAAGGAAGCCACCATCGTGAGGGGCTTCACCTTGCCCATCGCCACTCTGTACGGTATTCCCCAGGGGTTCTTCTCTGTTTTTTCGACAATAAATTCGTCCCAGGATCTCTTCAGATCTCTTCATCTGGTGACGCACGCCGTTTCGGTATACCCTATACCTACGCTTGGTTTCTTCGCGGAGTGCAGGTCTCCTCTCGTCGTCTCTGCATTCCTGGTACCTACGCCTGGCCCTATAATACTCCCTCTTCAGTTGGGTTAGGGCCGGCGTCCACTATGGGACCGGACGTACTCTCGCTCTTCGTCGTCGTAGGGATATACTCGCCGCTTCTGTGATGGCGCCCGTCAGCATTGCCACCCTGTGGTCAATCTCTGACTCCTCCGCTGTCGGCGCCATCTCCTCCCACTCTCTATCCGCGAGCACACCCTCCAGTTTCCAGGAGAAGGCCCTCCAATCCGCCGATCGGGTCACAAAGCCCTTGTCCATTTCTATGGCGTTCCCGCCTTCCTCCTGCACCACACTGAAGGCGATGACCCGGTGGTCGGAGCTCGTGTCGGACCGTAGGGTCCAGTCCGCAATGCGCCGCGCCATAGTAATCCCGAAGAAACAGACAACTTTTGGGAGGAACTCGAAGATACTATTAGAAAGTTCCCAGAGCGCCATACAGACATCTTATTGGGTGATTATAATGCTAAGCTAGGAACGTAGTGGAAGTATAAACACATAGTGGGAGAATACTCAGCCCACGCGCGGACTAATAGAAATGGAGAGCGGCTTATAGGGCTGTGTAAAAACTTTAATCTGGTAATGAAATCAACGGCTTTCAAACGTCTACGCAGAAGACATGGAATTCGCCTAACAAACTCCTGGACCGGAAGACCCAGAGTCTTATCCAAACGACACTGAGTAATACCAGATCACGAGTGAAGTTCAGAGGAAAACTTTCGGAAAGTTTTGAAATAAAGACAGGAGTTAGGCAGGGAGACGGACTTTCGTCCCTTCTCTTCAACTGTGCATTGGACAAGGTCATCAGAGAGTGGCGGAAAGAACTGGATGAACAGAGGATACAAAGCGGTATTTACGTGGGTCACAAAGGAAAAGGACTACTAGTGGACTGTTTGGCATTCGCAGACGACCTAGCACTTCTGGCCGATTCAGTAGAAGTAGCAGTGAAACAGCTCGATGCACTTAAACACCAGGCTCCATAGGTAGGATTCCAGGTGTCACTAGAAAAGACAAAATACCTCACTAGTAGAGGGAAAATGGGGGAGCTGGTGCACAGTTGTGCGCGCCCATGTGACCAGTCACGTGACCTCTGGTGGGAAATTTATATTTGAATTTTCACCTCGACCTAACCTTAACTGCCACGTGGCCTTGCCTCGACCTAACCTTATTTAGCACGCGGTCTCACCTCAACCATACCTTAACGTCGAGCCACGCCCCTTTTTTAGTTACGTGATTATTAGGTCCCGCGCCTTTTACCCCTATCCCTATCCAACCAGCCAATCATATTGCTTCACCCTGATTACCCCCACCCTAAGCCGCCATTTTGTTTACAATGACATGGTCTGCATCCACGCTTAACCACTAGGTTTATCCCCTCCACTAATTGAAGTGGAAGGTACCCACTTTATAGTATGTAACCTCCCCAACGGTTATGTAATCTTAATAGGTTTATCCCCTCCACTAATTGAAGTGGAAGGTACCCACTTTATAGTATGTAACCTCCCCAACGGTTATGTAATCTTAACCTATACAATGAAGGGTTAGGTACCCACTTTATACTCTGTAACCTTCCCAAAGGTTACATAACCTTTACATAGTTTTCGTATTTATGCAACCTTCTCAATATTGACATAACCTTTACAATATGTATCTTTACTTATATTTAAACAGGCTGCATCATGTATAGACAAGTTGGATGACGCCGAGGTGAAATGCAAAACATGGATTTTGAAAACATAAACAAAGGGTATGGTCCCTTAATCCCATGACATCTTATGGACTTTGAACTGATAATCCTTAAAACATAAATAAATAGTAGGGCTCTTTATTCCTTTTACAGCTTTTGGACTTTGAACTTTTAATCCCCAACCTTTCTTATCTGAAACATAAACAAAACAACATTTCAATGAACTACGTATTTTTAATATCTGATAGTATAAATAATGGTCTTAAAAGGAATAACTTTTAATCTTCCCTATCGAACTTTTAAACTCTAAAATATTCTCTATCGACAAATCGAAACGACTGTATCACGCTGGCCAAAGAGGTTATACCTCTTCATAGCTTTGAAATATTTTCAAAGTACACGAGTCGGTATTAATAACTGCGAACATGTCGCAGTAAATTTTAATTGATGAATATAAATTAATCATTAATTCATATTCGAACTTTAAACAACTTTTCAATGTTCTACGTATTTTTAATCTCTGATAGTATAAATAATACTCTTAAAAGGATAAACTTTTCAATTTTCTACATATTTTTAATCTCTAATAGTTAAATAATGGTCTTAAAAGGATTAACTTTTAATCCATTAAGTTCTTATCGAATTTTTAATCAATAAAATATATCGACAAATTGCAACGACTCTATCACGCTGGCCAAAGAGGTTATACCTTTTCATAGCTTTGAAATATTTTCAAAGTACACGAGTCCGTATTAATAACCACGAACACGGTGCAGTAAATTTTATTCATGAATATTAATTAATCATTAATTCATACTCAAACATTAAGTTCCTACAACAAATTTTTAATTAACACCATTAGTAGGGCTTCTCAATCTTTGAATAGCTTATAGACTTTGAACTGTTGATCCTTAAAAAGTTTAACTTTTATACGTAAACAAAACAACTTTTTAATCTTCTATATATTTTTAATCTCTGATTGTATTATCAATGGACTTACAAATTTACAAATATATCAATAAATCGAAACGACGGTATCACGCTGGCCAAAGAGGTTATATGCCTTTTCACAGCTTTGAAATATTTTCAAAGTACACGAGTCGGTATTAATAACTTCGAACACGATGCAGTAATTAATGCTTTAACTTATGCGTTCCTTTATCATCTCTTCTTGGATTCTGTGAAGATTATCAGAAGATTGTAATGAACGTGAAGCAAGAACTGAAATTTGTTAGAAGCAGACATGATGAAAACTGCTACATAACAAAGCGACCAGGAATCGGAATTGAGGTGGCTGAAAAGTGTAAAATAGAATTGGAGAGGCAATGCTGGAAACTGTCCTATGTTACGGTAAACGAATATCAGAGACTGGCTTTGATGCTTCATCTCAAATCGGAAAATGCATTTTCACTAGGTTTTAGGACCTGGGAACTTTATGATTATCCTTTACTGCCAGCGAGTCAGAGACAAATCTGGCCCGTTAAAACTTCAAGTCAGCTGGAAAAACCGCTTTATATCATATTAACTTTTCAAACTGAAAGATTGAATAATCATGGCAAAGATGCAAGCAACTTTGATCATTGTAATATTTCTAACGTAAAATTGTATTTAAATTGTAGAGCTTATCCATATGATGATTTGAATATAGACATTTCATCCAATCGGTTCGCCCTGCTCTACCATATGTATGCTTCATTTCAAAATTCCTATTATGACACACAAATGCAACCTCTGTCTTCTTTACAAACCTTTAAAGAAAAAGCACCTTTTGATCCTTAAAAAGTTTAACTTTTATACGTAAACAAAACAACTTTTTAATCTTCTATATATTTTTAATCTCTGATTGTATTATCAATGGACTTACAAATTTACAAATATATCAATAAATCGAAACGACGGTATCACGCTGGCCAAAGAGGTTATATGCCTTTTCACAGCTTTGAAATATTTTCAAAGTACACGAGTCGGTATTAATAACTTCGAACACGATGCAGTAATTTATGCTTTAACTTATGCGTTCCTTTATCATCTCTTCTTGGATTCTGTGAAGATTATCAGAAGATTGTAATGAACGTGAAGCAAGAACTGAAATTTGTTAGAAGCAGACATGATGAAAACTGCTACATAACAAAGCGACCAGGAATCGGAATTGAGGTGGCTGAAAAGTGTAAAATAGAATTGGAGAGGCAATGCTGGAAACTGTCCTATGTTACGGTAAACGAATATCAGAGACTGGCTTTGATGCTTCATCTCAAATCGGAAAATGCATTTTCACTAGGTTTTAGGACCTGGGAACTTTATGATTATCCTTTACTGCCAGCGAGTCAGAGACAAATCTGGCCCGTTAAAACTTCAAGTCAGCTGGAAAAACCGCTTTATATCATATTAACTTTTCAAACTGAAAGATTGAATAATCATGGCAAAGATGCAAGCAACTTTGATCATTGTAATATTTCTAACGTAAAATTGTATTTAAATTGTAGAGCTTATCCATATGATGATTTGAATATAGACATTTCATCCAATCGGTTCGCCCTGCTCTACCATATGTATGCTTCATTTCAAAATTCCTATTATGACACACAAATGCAACCTCTGTCTTCTTTACAAACCTTTAAAGAAAAAGCACCTTTAATCGTAATAGATTGTTCGAAACAGTCTGAATCTATAAAAAGTGGACCAGTAGATGTAAGATTAGAATTCGAATCAAAAAATATATTTCCTTCGAATACTACAGCATATTGTCTAATTATAGTTTATCATGTATAATTAGACAATCTCGTAGAATTGGTACCTTCTAATTGGTACGGTTTGGCGAATGGTATAAAATGAGGTGAAATCTTTGCTCAGTGTTCAGTATGGTTTCGGCAAGTGTAGCGATTGTAGACTTCCAGTGCTTTGTAGATAACCTGGGAGGTTATATAATTAAAGAGTTTTCTCTTTTTTATCAAGATTTCAAGTCGTCAAGACATTGGATTTTAAACCACCGAAGCAATATACACAAACTGATAAAAGTAGAAGAACAAGCTATTGGCTAGAAAATTATTATCATAAAATTAAATGGGAATATGGGGTTGAATATGAAATTATTGAATACATTTTCAACTTTATTGATTGTAATTATAAATTTGTTTTTGTTAAGGGTCAAGATAAGAAACTATTTCTATTACAAAATTTGTACAATTGTTCTATAGTCAACTTGGAATATTTTGGTTGTCCAAAAATTGATTCACTCATCTTAGATGAGCAAGGCAGCAATTTGCATCATGCATAATTTTTCTCAAGAGAAATGCACGCAGTATCGGACAAAGGCTTTAGAAGCATGGATAAAAAATAATTGGTCACTGGCGGGGTTTATACACCCGCAAACCCAACTTCACTCAATTCACGAAAGTATTCTGTAATCAGTTAATATATATATATATATATATATATATATATATATATATATATATATATATATATATATATATATATATATATATATATATATGAATTCTTGCATTTTATATCATAACTAATTACAGAATACTTTCGTGAATTGAGTGAAGTTGAATTGCACAGCTCTAAATGGGGATAGGTTAATTAATGGAGGTCCCAACGGTTGGTATTACCAACTAATTGTTGGTGGCACATCATGGCTCAGCAGCGAATAATTCGGGCCTAATACCATCCCTACTCTATTTGTACCTTCGCTGGCTTGTGGAGGTGTTCCTTTGTCATGCATTTTGGATACAATGGAATGTTTAAACAATCAAATGTTTTAGAATTCAATAAATAAAAAATGCTGACATATCTTTGAATTATAATTAGAAATCTTATTTCATTGCTTTAAAAAACCCAGTAAATTGACCGAAAACATGTTATCAAAAGCTTAAAAAATATGCAGAAAATTGTATTAAATAATGTAATGAAGTATGACAAGTATTTAATATTTTATCTAACGTCAATATACCATAAGAATGTCTCGGTAGCCAAATAAATTAAATAAAAAATAATTCATTTCTGAAATTACAATAACACAATAGAGAGTCATTGAGGTATGGAAGAAAAAATGAAAAAAAAAAAGAATTATTTTGACTCTAGAAAAAGTATAATTATTATTTTCATAAAAAATAAATCTTTTCAACTTATATTTTTTTTTCCACGAATATTTTTACTTTTTAGCTTAGGCATATTACTATATATAGAAAAGCGAAATAAATTTAACTGGTGTGAGTGAGGTTTAACAACAGGTTATGATAAAAAGCTGGAGTGATTTGAGAGGTCATGTCAAATAGATCTGTCACTTCTTTAATAATTTCCAAAGACATTTTAATTTCTTCTCTATATTTATTCCATTCTCCCATATGGCTTATAATTAATTTTCTTGATTATTATTTTAGTTTGTTTTTCCATGCCACTCGCAATGGGAACAGATTTTAACAGTAGGCAAAAACGGTTTAAAAAGGGCAGTACACGATTTTAACCAAATTTTTTTTGGTGATTCCTCATGCAAAAGCGTTCCAATGGGTCCACCCAGCGTGCGTTCCAATGGGTCCTAGGAGCCGAGAAAAATCAAAAAGTAAAACACGCTTAAATTGCGGAAGTGATCACTATACATTCTTATTAACTTTCACATACTAAGAAATGTTTTTTATACAGAATGCAGGGTGAATACGAGAATAAACTGCAAACCCTTTATTCTTTTCAACAGGCAGTATTAATAATCAAATTGTAGATCCAAAATACAAACTTATTGGTCATAAGAAGATAAAAAATAAGAAAAATTTTGATTTTCCAACGAAATAAAAAACACCACAAACAAATAATCAGTTCCGAGGAGGCTCAAAAATTTTAAAACCACGAAATTATCTTTCTGTTTGAAGCTCTGTTTCTTGTTTTCTATTGATCTGATTTTGATCTTTATGGACTTGTTGAAAATAAGGAAGTTTTTTTATCCCCATACATATAAACAGCTATTGCATTATATCGAAAATCTGTGAAAACAGATGTGATTACAAAATAAAAAAACAAAATGGAATTTTTTTGGGAATAATGTTGAGACACCCCGGTTAAAGCAAATCATGTAGTTTAATGATCGTTTTTTTTTTTGCCGTCGCTCCAAATTTGGTTTGAATAAGTCAAAGAGTTCCTGAATGATGATCAGTATTTTTAATGTTTACAAAAAAATTGGTATAGACCCTGGGTAATCTTTAGTAAAAAAAAATTATTTTTAGAATCGCCTGAAAATTTGAATATAGGGGTTTTTCAGATTGCTGAAACCAAATCTGACGCCCTTTTCGAATAACAAAATTGTGTTAATTTATTCCGCAGAAGAATTTTGTTTTCATTACATATAGGTCAGTGGACTCTTCGGATCGGTCTAGAATTAAATTATTTCATTTAAACAAATTGGATCACCCTAAAATTTATTATTTTATTAAAAGTTATTTCTTATTATAAGTAACACAATCACTAATTGCTGGTGATGCAATTACTAACCGTTAATAATAAAATTACTTTTAAATTTTTACTATTAAATTAAATTTAAATAAAATTTGTATTACTTATTATGAGTAAGTAATTTATGTTAATATTTACTAGTAATACAGTTTGTACTACTAGTTATAAGTAAGTAATTTTTATTAATAATTAATAGTAAAACAATTTGTATTACTAATAATAAGTACGCAATTTGTATTACTAATTATTAGTATGTAATTTGTACTACTTATAATAAATAATACAAAAACACTATTTGTGATCCAGAAATAGTAAATTTTAGAGAGATTAAATTATTTTAAATGAAATAATTCAAATTCTTTAATATCTAAACTACAGGATTTGCTTTAACCGGAGTGTCCCTACGCGTTTTAGAGCTAACGATATTCGTAAAAAAAATCAGTATTGTTTTTATTTTGTATTCACATTTGTTTATACAGATCTTCAAGATAATGCAATAACTGTTTGTAAAGAAAGGAAAAAACTTCCCTCTTGTTAACTATTCCAAAAACATCAAAATCGGATCAACTGAAAACTAGATACAGAGCTTCAAATCAAAATGTAATTTGGTGGTTTTAAAAATTTGGATCACCCTCGGAATCACATTTTTTTTTTTATTTTTTATCGGCTTATGAACAATAGATTTGTATTTTGGACCTACAATTTGTTTATCAATACTTATTATACCGGCGATGATATCGAGTGATACCGGCATCAAATACTTGTATTAAACAAGGACTTGCAGAAAGGTGGGTGAAAGTGGTTGAAAACAATGGACTTTACATTGAAGACTAGTATTCAATAATGTTTAAAATATGTAATCTGAAATAAAGCTATAGTAATGCCCAAGAATTTTGTAACAAACTAGAATTAGAGGATGCACGAACCATAGTACCGTGAACCATAGTACGGTGAACCAGTTGAAAAGAATAAAGGATTTGAGTGTTATTTTCGTACTCACCCTGTATTCAATATAAAAACATTTCTTAATATGTGAAAATCAATAAGAAGAAAATCTCTTTCGGAATTAACGAAAAAGAAAATCCTCCGAGCCTCAAAGAAATAAATAAAACAATTATTTAAGTGAACACTCTGTTTACCTACTTTGGCACATTTTAGCGTTATTAAATTAGTGAATGCAACTGAGTAAATGAAAACAAATTTTATTAATTAGTTACAATTGATATCCTGACAACCTTAATCACTGGACCAAACTTCATGGAGTCGCTTTTCATCTGCATATTAAAGCCATTTGGTAATTAATTATTTTTACGATCATCCTCACCTTCAGTTTGTCGAAATTGAATTGAACTTCACCCAGTTTTTTAATTACTCTTGTTATTTTAATATGTAAGTTAAATAATTTGGCCAAAACAAAGTTTGTTTCTTTATCATTGGATTTGTTCCACCACGATTGAATTTGTTCCTCCTGTAAGTATCACAGATCAAAAATTGTCTAATATCTAAAAGACGCTTATGCATAAATATAGATTTTCTAATCTTTTATTGGTAAACATTTTTCTTTCCGAATTTTTCTTCAAGAAAGTAGGACTTGAAATGAATTGGTTTGATGATTTATGCTGAAACATAAACAGACATGAGTTGTGCCAGATAATTAGGAGATGGAGAGAAAACCAATTGTCTTTACTGCTTTAAGTTGTTATATTATTTTAAAATATTCTTCCTTCTAATATAATTAAAGCAATCATCTATTTATTCTTACATTCCGATGTTTTCAAACGGAAATTAAAATTTATATAATGTGGTATTTTATATTTCAGCTTAGCGGGTGAAGGTTAACTTTTTATTTTATTTTTTCGTTTTCATGGCGCTAATTAATGCAATGTCTCTTTTTTTCACGCCGTCTCTTTCTCTGTTATCGGTCATTTACCACAGATAAAGAAAAAGGCGAGTATTGCAAGCTCGTGAGGAACTATGGCATTGAAAACGAAAGGCAGGTGAACTGATATCCTTTCCTGATTTACATATAACCGCAACGGAATCACTGCAGTAATTAATAATGCCTAGGTAAGTTTGTTTATTTTAACACTATATTGCTATTTCATATTGAAATAATTGTTGTATAAATAATTTTCAAAAACTTTCAATTGATCTATTTATATGAGATGTTTTATTAAAACTCCATGGAGAACATCGTTTTTTTTTCAGAAATTATATATTTTGAAGTTCGTTCAGGAAGGAACATTCAGGTCATTATACTGGGGACAAATCAATATATTACAGGGCAAATATGGAAAAGAAAAGTTTCTCCCCAAATAATTTTTTATAATTAAACCAACTAGGATTAAGGAAGTAAAATTATACAGATGTCGGGACATGGGGAGAGAATCATGTAATGTAAAGAAACCATATATCCTGATGATGAAGAAGTACTTCGAAACTTCGTAACCAATGTTATAAATTTTTTTTTTAATGTAAAGTTATAGATCAAAGGGAATTTCTATTATTGTATATGATTACCACTAATGACGCTATGATCACACTGATGAAACTTCACGTTCTGCTGTCAAATGTTTTAACATTAAACTTGTCAGCATTTATTCATTCCTTTCTATGGTCTGTGAGATTTTTAATAAATGATTCCTTTTATTTATCCACTAATGTCAAAATGCAAATTGGCAATCAACGGGATTTCTGATGCAATTGTCAACTTGAAGAAAAGATGAATAGAACAAAAAAATAATAAATAAATTAAAATATAATAATAAAAATGGGTTCATTATAGAAATTATTTATCAGATATTAGTCAAAAGTACGGTTTTTTTTTTATCATGTACGCATCACTGCGAGAGACGTTTCAAGTGTTAAAAGCCGAAGGAGAGAAAATTGGCCTCACTGTCAATGACTATAAGACCAAGTATATGTATGTCAGCCCAAATGGCAATTCAACGATGGACAGAAACATAGAAATGGAAGGCTATTGCTTCGAAAGAGTGAAAACTTTACTTACCTAGGGGCGGGGATTAATGAAGAAAATAAAATTAATGCAGAGATCGATAAAAGAATAATGTTAGGTAACCGCGCCTATTATGCCAATATTAAACTTTTCTGTTCTTCCTTACTGTCACAAAAAACAAAAATAAATTTGTACAAAACGTTAGTGAGACCGGTTGTGACATGTACTTCGGAAACATGGACCCTATCCAGTGTCACTATTAAAATATTAAGGATATTTAAAAGGAAAGTGTTCAGGAAAATTTATGGGCCTGTTCTAGACGAGGGGAATGGCGAATAAGAAAAAACATTGAGCTGTATGAGCTGTACGGCGAATGTGATATCGTTAACTTATGAAAGCTAGGCGAATAGAATGGTTAGGCCATATAATTAGAATGCCAGATGATAGAATGCCAAAGAAGATCTTGTTCACCCCTATGCAAGGCACAAGAGGTAGAGGTCGCCCGAGACGATGATGGTTGAATGACGTAGAGGAAGATTTGCTTACGTTGGGAATGATAAATTGGAAAAGGAAGGCATTGTGCAGAGAGAAGTGGTCTGATGTCGTAAGGGAAGCCAAGGCCCACCCCGGGCTGTAGTTCTGTCCAGTAAGTAAGTAAGTAAGTCAAAAGTACGCATGTAGAATTACCAGGGACGAAACCAAGCTGGGGCAGCCGGCCAAGGCTCCGAAGTTATGGACCCCCAAGACAAGGATTAAAAAATGAAATCGCAATATTTCATTCGGATTCATAATCGTGATGTCTCGCTCTTTTATTTTTGTGCTACATTTTCGGATGGCAAAATCAGAGCGCTCTTTTTCTAAATTGAAAATAATTTAAAGTTATAAGAGATCAACGATAGGCCAGCATCGGCTAGCAGCTTTGGTGCTGTTTTCAATTGAAATATGAACGAGCTAAAGAAGTTGACTTTTTTAAGCTCATTGATATTTTTTCACAAAAAAAAATGATTCCAGAAGTCTAATATGCTGGACACGGTTTTGAATCGTTATCGTTAAACAATCCTGCAAGTTTGTGTAATCAATTTATGATAGCAAATATATGTTTACACATGTCTCTATAAACGTGTGGAGTTAAAGAAGTAATACAAAATAACCATTAGATTTATGCTTCTTTCATTTTCCTTGTAATTTCCATGACCTAACTAGGTATAAGGTTATGGTTTTGGTATTTTCAATATCAAGTTCAATATTGTAACTGTATTAATAGTTATTTCGACTGTACAGTCAAAAATGTAAAATATCATATTTGGATAAATGGTAATTTTATTTTAGTTAACAGCATGCATACATAGAATATTTGCAGTTTTATTGGGAACTAATTTATGAACTAAGAGAGGGGAGGCTCCAGAATTTGTTTTCATTATGTAAGTCCTTCCCAAATTTGTGTCCTTGCACTGGGGCCCCTGAATGCCTAGTTACATCTGAGAATCACATGCTTTTATGAGCTATTAGAGCAAATATAAACGATTTTATCAAGAAATGAAAATAGAATTTGGACTTAAAACATCATCCAATTCCTCATTCATCATATGCGTATGATCCCAAAACAGAGAGCCTGGCTACTAGAGGCATTCAGACGGGACTAAATGCTGGCGGTTATTACACGTCGAACTGCTCTTCTTGCCTTTATTAAGGCCCTGCCAGTGTTAGATGAAAAACCCAGTGAAATTTTCCTCGGTCGGCACAGCTACCGGAAGAGAGGGATATTACTTTATGCAAATTCGGGGGTTGGCGACCCTGGGATTCCTGAGGCTCTGACGACTTTAACCCCTGTTAACTCAGACCCTCCTTGCCTGATAAGACTAATCATAACGGCAGCATTTTTCCCTTTATTATTCCCTCTTTCTCCCTTCCCGATTCAATTTCCCAGCGCTCGACAGACTATCTCCAGGAGATGGCGGTTGTCAGGGGCAGGGCTCTCTCCTCTTGTTCGTCCATCTCTGATTACATACAACAAAAATTTCGATACGGATGTTTTATTTTATTATGATTGCGCGCAAGGGGCCGTTTATCAAACATCCTCCTGAAATTCCAATAGTTTGAATGTCAAGGCGAAGATAAAAGCAATCGTTTTCTTGAGAGATAAAACTCCATGGTTTGTTGTTGGAATAAATGAATTTCGTAATATTTTTCAGAAAGGGGAATAAATCATAATAAGATACAATGGTATTATTCACCCGCATCGCTTCATATCCTAACATTATTATGTAAATAAATATTCACCATTAAATATGTAGATCAATATCGCTCAACAGGTTTAACTACTAAAACTGGCTGTTATGTGAACCATTAATTAACTAGTAAGCTAAGTAGGGGTGCGTTATTTTTCATTCTATATAATAAAAAAAAATTTCCTTCGTATAAGAAAAATTCGAAAAATTCGAAAAAAGAAAACACAATAAGTAAATGTGATGCAAGATTTTAAAATAGTAGGTCTTATGGTCATCTTCTTTTCAAACGCCTCATAGGGTTATCGGGAATAGATTGGGATGAAACGTTACGAACTAATGTGTTTGAGTGAGCAAGGAGTTTGTAAAGGAGGTATATCTATTTCGGGCCAAATCTGCAACTAATGGAATACTGAGGTCTTTGTGAATAATTTATTTGTAGCATAATAAGGAGCATTAAGGATTTATCGAAGGATTTAGGTTTGTAAGGATTGGATGCCAGAGGATTTAGATGACTTCATGGAGCCACAAAGCTCAATTCAGCATATCAAAATAGACTAGATAGTGGTAATGAACGTTAAGTGATAATATATGAGCATTTTGTAGTATGTTTGAAGTTTGGAGTGTTTGTTAAGTAATCGCAATCTACAAACAGTTTCTTATCTTTTCAGGCTTTTATGAGGATTCAACGTTTCCTCATTTAATTAATTCTAGTATTTAGTCATGAATTTTCAAGAAAATCAAATTATATCCTTAGATAATATTAATACTATCATATCAATAAATACGTTTTCATGACAATTATTCAATTATTCAAAATAATAAATTATTGCTTTAGGCAGTTTACTTTTTATTCTTTAAATATTAGTTTATGCCTTGGTCAAGCGTTTTCAATATTTTCCTCCGTTATTTTATCATTTAGTTCAATATCGTAACGCAATCATTAGGTCTTTAATCATGAATAAGATTAGGCATATAGTCAATCAAACAAAAGATAATGAATAGTTCAATTTACTTTTCCAGCTTGGTTAATGGTTTTTCAATCGTCCTACGATTAAAACAGAAAAAAAAATTGCTATAATGCGAACTGAAGAAACGTGTGAAAGGGACCAATGACTTGGAATAACTGGATTAAAGAGTAACTGTTGAGCTCAGCAGAAGTCTTTTGTTAATGTTTCGGATGGAATATTAAATGCTTCACCTCCAGTTTCCCATTTATAACCATTCATGCTAAACCCGATGAGGAATGAAAACATTTAAAGGAATCAATCGGAATTCCGATAATATTTCCTCTTGATATTTTAAATATCTTAAGGAAAAAATCTTCATTAATAAATATTACAGCTCAAAATCCATTTACAGTAACAAAATATTAATTTGTGTAAATACAGATATATATGCTTAGTTGGAAGTAATCGGTCGGAAAGAAATAAAATTAAGTTTTCGATGACATGTCAAAAAACGTGAAAAAATATTCTGTAATTTTCATTACAATTGTTGTTCCCTCCTCAAGTTCTCATTATTTAAGTGCTGTACACTTTTCAGTGAAATTTCAGGGGTACGTTGCTGTTAGGTTAGTGATTTAAGAATTTTTTATTAATATAGAAGAGCGAAAAGAGACATAAAATAAATAATAAATGGAATATTCTGCATGTGAAGCCAACAGCCTCTTATGCACCCGTAAACAACCAACCAGTCTGCGTTTCGCTAATCCATAATCACGAAAGAAATAAAAAAATAAGATCATATATGAAAATCAAATGCATCATAACTCAAATCAACAGCCTAAGAAGTCCACTAAAAGGGAGTATTTATATATATATATATATATATATATATATATATATATATATATATATATATATATATATATATATATATATACACACACTTCTTTTTATTTTGAGTCGTTACCACTGTCACCACTGAACTCTAATCTGAAATCAGTTTCATATCAGATTCAACGAGAGATAAGCTTAAAATTAACATGAAACGTAATACCATTCGGTCTAATTGTTTTTTATTTATTACATAATTTTTCTCAAAAAAATTTCGAAGGAATTACCACTAAGATGCCAACAGTGTAAAGGAAGCTTGACAATAGCTCATATCTTTGAAGATTGTCCACTCTACCGCAGAGAATTGAGCCAGAAAGGAATACCAAGCAGTATCTCGAGTGCCTCGGGAAATGATAGTATTAAGATGGATGGAATGATGTCTCTTCTTGTCAAACTGGATACTTACAGGGAGATTTAATAACGCCATGGCGAACTACTACAATAATGATATACATGGACTCTATATATATCATTATTGTATTGTATTTGAAATAAACGGGGGGAACGAAAAAACCAACAAAAAACATTGCTTTTGCGATCTATTACATTTAAATATTTGTTAGTTTTTTACTTATTCATTTTATTTTTATTTATTTATTTTCCCTATTTTATATAATTTATTCTCAATATTTATTTATTTATTTTTTCATTTTAATTATATTGACTTTTGACTAATAAATGCACTGATGGCAACGATGTTTTGTGCCATAAAATAAAAAAATCAACCAATGACATATACACCTTAAGATTTCATACGGAAAATAGTGCCAAAATGTCTGATTTTTATCATAAATATTGTATGAAATTCAATTCAAATTTACTCACTCCTATTAAAAAACAAACAAAAAACATGATATTCATTAAAAAAAAGGAAAAAAAAAATACCAGAGGAAATAGTAGATTTGAAATTTTTGAAACTTTTCTTAAATACTTTAGCATGATAACTATAGAACATTCTGGCCCGGTTAAGTTGATATTTTTGAAAATTTAAGTACAAACCAACTATGATCAACTACTTAAATATTTAAAGTTAGCCTGTTGTTGGTGAAGCGCATGCAAATGTAAGCGCACTCAACAAGTGCTTGTAAATACTTTTTAAAACTTATTTTTATATTAAAATATAAAGATTATTAAATACTATTAAATATTTTTATATAGAAATTAAATACGAAAAATGAATGAAATTTGAAATGTTTTATAATAAAAAGTCCAATAAAGTACTGACTGACAATGATGAGTACATGCATAAATATTTATCAAAGAACCGGAAGGATAGAATGTTTTACTTTTTTATGTTCGAAAAAATTAACATTAATACACTAAACAAATAGGTGTTCAAAAGATAATATAAAAAAATAAATGAATCATTAAAAATAGTTTGAATCCGGATTTTCTAGATAAACGAAGAAAGAAAAGACGGGGTCTCATTAAAAGTTTAAGGAATCATTTGAGGAAAAAAAAAGAAAAAAGACAAGGGGAGATCCTATTGGATGAACTAAGAATTCTAAAACAACTAAAAAACAAACAAAAAAAGTGTAATTTCTTAATAATTCTGTTTGTATCCTAATGATATGTTTTTCAAGTTCAACAGAACTTCCTAACTAATGGTTTCCCAGCCGTTGTTTGGAAAGGCAGAATTTTCTTTTGGTATAAAAAAAAAGGATTATTTATGCAGAAATATTTTTTATTATAAATATTTATATTTTTTATCCACATCCGAAAAGTATTCCATTTTATTTTAAGTAAAACACTATTTCATTTATTGGATAAATTAAACTTTCGATAACTAAAGCGTGTTTTTAAAATACAAAATACAGTCGACATACTAATTAAATATATTATTGATTCGTAAGGAAAATATTTTTATTCTTCATGAAAATTATATAATGCTTCATTAAAGTTCATACCAAAAGAAATATGCGGTTTTTATATTATAAAAATTGAAACTAGAATATACAAACTTCTCTCTCTTATAAGTATAGGAAATTAAATGACGATTACTATCATTAATACACATAAAATATAATCTCATTTTGGAAATGACTGGTATCTTGCAACAGTTTTGAGATTCTGAGACTTCTTAAAATGTGGTAATGTCTTTTTGCAAAACTGATTGCTTTGATGAGCTTCGATTTACTTCTTCTAATGAGATTGCTTAAGCTCGCTAGACAGATGGAAAGAACGGTTTACCAGCAATACTTAGTCTCGTCATCGAATTTTGTCCGCCGAATCGTTGTTGTTCTCAAGTGTCTAGCGGGCTTTAGTCAATTTACTTTTTCCCTCCACCTATATTTACACCGTTTATTACCTAATTATTTAAATTATTTCAATTTTCGTAGTTTACAAATATGATCTTCGAAGCAGATCCACGGTAAATCACTACATCAGTGTTGCCAATGATCCGGCATTTTCAAGCTTTTCTCCTGCATCTCTCTGGCAATTTGAAAATCAACCAAGTTCAGTGTATTAAAGCTAAACTTAAAAAGAAAACATACGAATTTGCAATACCTTACTTTAAAATAAGTGTTTTTTGAATCGATTGTTAAAAAACTATTCATGAGAGCAGTGGTGACGGAACTTTGATGTGGAATAGAGTTAGACATGCAATGAACTGTCGCTCTTATTTGAGAATTGAGTTTAGCGATTGACCGTGTATGGTATACGACTATTGTTTGCGTGTTACCTGATCATCAATCATCTTACTTTATTGATCTACGCTTATTAAGGAATTTTATTTTATTTAGCAAAATGTATTTGTATAATTATGTAAAACAAATCTTTATTCTAATAGGTGGGCCAGAACCCCTACCGTGCACCCCTCCTCCTCTCCCTACATCCCTACAAAATGCACATCATTGTGTTCTTGGTAACTAATTATTAAAAAAAGCCAATGTTTCCAGAAAAAAAAAAAAAAAAAGTGGCCGCACGTTACTAAAATGTCGTCCAGAGAAGACGGAATCGGAGCCGACATTGACTTGATTTAGTTTTTTTGTCACTGTAATTCATCATTTGGATTAGTCAGAGAATCGTATGACATAGAATAATAAAAAAAACTAATTGGCTTAGACACTAAAAATACCACAGCACACTCAATTTTTTCTCGTCGTTCAAACGAAAGTTAAAATTTCAATAGTTGTGGCAATTAAAGAGTTTGCAATAACGAAAAAGTCTTCAAATAAAACTTGTAGCATACTTATTCTTCTTTAAAAACCAAGAGTCACTTCTTTTAAATTTTCGAAATGGTTCATTAGAAAATGAATTTATTTAGCGGTGAAGCGGTAGGGACGTAAGCGTTTTCAGACTTCTTCCACATCAATGGGCATTAATAAATGCAATAGTTGGTAGCTTGATCGACCTAATTTATTGGTGAGATAGTAATGAGATTTGTGGGCTGTAATTAAAGAACATATTTCCCCACCATATAATGAAGAATTATTCCAAACCTGAAACATCCTGCTTATTGGCTAACTTTTAAGCTTTTTGTGGTGGAACACATTTTCTGAAAACGATGGAATGTTAATTAAGTGTGTGTTTAACTTTTCAGGAGAACGTGGTACTAATTAATGATAATTTAGAATTTAGATTAAACAAAAAAAGTTGATAATTTAATTAAAACTCATCGGTTTTGTTTTTGTCATCGAGTCGGAGAGGGAAATGAACAAAATGGATTTTTAAAAAAATTCACTTGATACTCATCACTTGAATGTAATGCAATAGGGACATGATTTTTTACTTTTATCTTAGAATCACCCACTTAAGGCGAATACAGCTTAATTTTAAAAGTTTGTTGTATCTCGTTTATTTATTTTATTTTTATGATATTGATGAGCTGCCTAAATCAATCTTATCATTATCATCTTACTGTAAATAATACTAATAGCAATAAAATTAGATGGTAATAAATAAGACTTGCAAGTGACTAATGGATAACTATGGATTGTAGTGAATAGACATATTACCCAGAAAGAATAATTAAAGCTGCAGCTTCTCAGCTAGGTTATGAATTAAAGCATGATCATTAATTCTTGTGAATGAACAGGTTGCTATTTGTTTTTGTTTTGTTAGCTAGAACTAGTCAACTAATTACGGTGGACGGCTCAATCTGGAAAAGACAATTTAATTGTAAGGCAGGTGGTTTGGAATAGTTGATTACCACCTACCATCGAAATAGAGAAGTGGCAGATATATTAGATTAGTTTGTTTAAAATGAAATGCTTCTCTTTTGATTATCTTGAATAAAACTGGACATTTATTTTTATTTTTTTGGTTATTTGTTTGTGAGCAAACGAGTAACCTCACATCTAAACAAAGAAAATGTAAAATAGAAAAGTTGGTCCATGTCTCTATGATTCCAATGAATAATAATATTAATTTTATATGTTATAATCTATTATATTCTTTTAAACTAATAGCATTTTTTAAAATATCAACGAATTTCATGCATAAACGAAAGTAGTTGATGGATTTTGATAAAATCGAAGCTAGACCATATTAACAAGATTCTCTAACTTTTTTCCAGCTTTGGACCCAATTGTACATGCCGTTATTGAAACATATGTGGTCAAGGAAATTACGTTTGCGCATTCGTAAGCAAAATTAGTGAACAAAATTTAGTCAAAATAATACTGGACCATTATCATACTAATCCCCACCTTTCTTCCAACTTTGGACCAAATCTTGTATAAACCTTGCATGGTAGGTTATAATAGCTTCCACACCATTTCTTTTGGACACAAAATTACATAAATTTCAAGGTCAGTGATTTGCCCTTTGAGAATAAAATCTACGGGACGAGCCCTTTTCTAAATATAAGTGTGTCAAGGAAAATGCGTTTGCGCATGCATAAGCGAAAGTGATGGATGGAATTTGAAAAAATTTATATGGAACTACTAGGTGTCAACCCTCACAATCTCTGAAAATTTCTTCAAAATCGGATTAACGGTAGTAAGTGTTATGCCCGTCCTCACACGGAGGACATCCTTGATGCCTGAAAGAGGAGTGAAAATTTTCGAATCTGAGAGCAAAATTTTTCTCATTACATGCTTGAACACAATGCGTCGGTTGTGAGAAAGCAAGAAAAGTATGAAATATTTAACCTAGTGAAAAAAAATGTATAAAATAAGAAAATCAACAGCTTAACTAATTAACTAATTATTATACAAGATTGATGGAATTCATTTTTTTTTTTTTTTTTTTTTTTTTTTTTTTTTTTTTTTTTTTTTTTTTTTTTTACAATCTTAATATTTTTTTCTTTGTATCGAACTGTCGATTTTTAATAAAATAAAAATATCAAAATTACCAAAATATATTTTTTTTTTTATACCCACATCTTCATTTTCCGTCAATCCAGGGTCTTTCTTTTAATGTGGAAGTTATTTGCATATAAAATGGCCAAAAATGGAGCTAGTATTGATCTTTAAGGTACACAGAATTGAAGGAATTTCCGATTCCTGCTCGACGAAATAAAATTTGTTTGAAAGGAAAGAGCCGAATCAGTGTGTGCGGTAGAACAGTCCTAAGTATCAATAGAAGTCCCTATTGTCAAACTTCAAAAGCCTTTTACAAAAATAAGGTAAAGTTGCCAGAGTATCTTTAGCATATAAAATATCCTTCCTAATCCTCTTCTTCATCCTGTAAAAGTCTCTCTCTCAAAAAAATCTTCATACTACTTCTTTAAAGACGTCCTTTTTCATCACCTTCTCTCTTTTCAAGGAAGTCATAATTAGTTTTAGCATTTTTAATTTATTTTATCATAAACAAAATGTAATATTTTGTTTATTTCCATTATTCTATCAGAACTTGTGTGAATGTTTTTTTTTTTTTTTTTTTTTTTCATACACTCCTATAACATATAGCATTTATTCTAACATTACTGCTAAGTGGGAAATCCTTCAGTAAAATTGATCAATCATTGGATGCTGATGGTCAGATGTTAGCTTTCGATCAGTCAGTGTGTTAAATAGCAATTTCAGTTTCGTATAACATTTTTTTTTTTGAGCTGGACTTACCACACTCACACACACAGTGACCATTTTGCGAGACTTGGACCAAGGGAACCTTAATAAGTGGATTTCCGTTGAAAACTCGGATTCGAATTTTTTCACCTAGACAATACCCTTCCTCTTGTTGTATATTTCAAATATGAGTAAGTCAATTAAAAAAAGAAGAGAAATAATTTTGTTTGTCGATTAAAAAATTTTTTCTCACTGCTTCTTATCTTAAGAAATGATTTGAGTTTGAGGATTTATAGAAAGAATTTGTGACACGACTCACGAAAAAGGCTATATTGCTGATTTTTGATAATATTTCGGTGACGATTTAACTAAAGCTATTAAAAGATAAATGGCGTATTTAGATAATAAAACAAACAAAATCTTAAAGTTTGTTTAAGATATGTTTTGGACTGATGTTATCGATATTTAATAGATTGACATTCACAAAGGGGTAGAAGGCTAGAATTGTTTTGATTATCTGCTCAAAAATATCAATTTTATTCTTTAAATTTTAACACCTATTACTTATCTGAAAACAAAGAACAATAAAATACTAATGGAATTCATTGGGCCTAACTGAAAAAAAAAAATTCATTATAGGGTTTTCATGTAAATAAAGATGAATGCTGCAAGACGTAAGAAAAATAACCCAACCACCTCTAAAGATTGTATCGCGACTTCCCTTCATTGCCTACACTTTAACAAATGGCCACACTACATTTCAAAAGAGAAAAGACATACTTGGAGGGACCATTTCCTCTTCCAGCTGTATGCTAAGCAGACTATATCGACTTTTCTCTACCGCCATTCTTCCTGTCCTTTGGTCTCATAGTTAGTCGCGGTATATTACTCTTGTCCTGCACATGTTTAGAGGAGGAAGAGATAATACGATTAAGATAAGAGACTCTCTACATCGCTTCATCTTGATGAATTTATCTCTCATTAGTCGGCGCAAAACAAAGAATCTACTAGCAACAGCTGTAACCGTTAGAACCCAGATTAATTTGGTTACACTTGCGTAACCATTACTTGTGCACCTAGGTCTTATCTGCGAATGTACAATTAAAAGTGGCTTTAAGAAAAAATTAACGTTCATCTAATCCATTTTAGCACGGTGGTTCTTTATCGGGAGAGAGAATACTTTAGGATACGCATTACTGCACTCCCTCCTTTGCTTGTGAGAGATGTTTTCAAATTGTTGAAGTCAAATAACAATGTAATGCCACAACTGTTAGTAACCGGCGAATACTAATGACATTTAGTACATAAATTAATTATGACAGTAAGCTTACTAAGTTCGAAATAAATATGGATAAAATAAAATACAAGATTAGTATGAAATAGCGATTTCGGTGATATAGATGTATCAGTGAATACGTTTGAATGTGTTGAGGAAATTAAGTTTCTGGGGTATACTATGACTAGAAAAAAAGAGAATTCAAGAGGAACTGGTCCGTATTGCAGGTAACTGAGGTAGGCAGTAAATAAATAAATTAGGTATCGCCATCAAACCTTCGGATTCACTAAGCATTTTTTGGGGGGTTTTAATTTCTGTTTAACAAGTGGTCTGATCATGTTTTTAAAACATATATTATAACAGTAAGTAAAATGGTAATTGTAGAGTAGCAATTTAAGAATTACTAGAGTTCATGAATTATTAAATCACTGGCTGAGAGGATGAAGTGATAACCAGAGTGGGGCTATCACACATTTTTTGTAAAATTGAGTTTGAAGTGTCAAAGCTAAGTTTGAAGGTAAAAAAACTAACACGATTTTAAAATCTGTCCCGTATTGGACTTTAAATGGCAGAAATATAAGGAGTCACTTACAAAACTGGTCTAAAGTATTTTAACAAAAATTTGTAATATCTTCTAAAAGGCTTATCTTAAAATAACAGCTATTGAGGTTGGTCCAGTCTGGTTCTCGACGCCGTTATTATTCTGGCTTTCAGTCAGTAACTTAAAAAAAATACTTAAAATAAAACATAATTATTCTTGCTATTTTTTTTTAAATATATTTTTATTTTATTTGATTAAATTGTACTTTTTTCTCTGAGCTATATTGAAGTCCAAGATGACTTGTCCAAAACATCAGATTTAATAAATAAAACTATTTTTTTTTTTCCAATTCACTTTGAATGAAAACCCGATTAAGATAATCCTGAACTTGAAAAATATATGTTCACTACCTCATTAATGCCCATTACATCTTACATTTTAGGGTAGAGAATAATTCAAAATTCATTTATTTCATTAAGAACGGCAAATAATTATTGTAGCGTAAATCGCAAGCATTATACTTTATATTGGCAATTGGCATTATTTGCCCTCAATTATGAAAATATCAGAGAAAGTTTCGCAGGATTAATAAATGAATGAGAGAAATTATTTTTGATGTTTTAAGCTTGTAAATGGAATGTTTAACTTCATCGTTTACAGAGGTCATCGTACCCTGCCCTCCTCCCTCCGTTCAGATTATTAACCCTTCGATATATTAGCGCTTGAGGCGGCTGTGTTTAGACAAATGAAACGAGAGGCAGGGCAGCAATTAAGACTACACCCCCAACAATGCTAACAGCTAACAGCACTGTCTGTACTCGAGTCCCGCCCAGATGTGAATAAATTAACAGTCAAAGGGGGTCGGGGATCGGGGCCCTTTTGCTACAGGTTCACGAAAACAGTTCTGCGCTCTGCGAAAATTAATTTTCACAAAATCCATTCCTACCCGACAGCTTAGTCTCCCTATCCCTCTCCTTAAAATGTCTCTTGCTGAATTAAATTTTGCTCCTAGCAAAACTACCTGATAATATTAAATATATTCACTTCGACTTCTGCTGCATTCATTTTAAAGTATTATAGTCTTAAGTGCTCAACTGAGTAAGAAATATATAAATAATATAACTATAAATATAAAAATAAAATAAATTAATAACAGCAAATATTACAATGTATATGACTGTATATACTGTCGAACCGCTGGTTATTGAAAATCTCCATATATATTGAACTTTTTTTAGGAACCTTGAATTTTTATTATAAACAAATATTACAATGTATATGACTGTATGTACTGTCGAACCGCTGTTTATTGAAAATCTCCATATATACTGAACTTTTTTTAGTAACCTTGAATTTTTATTATAAACAAATAATCTATATATCGAATAAAATTTCTATATATCGAACAAAAAATTCACATTTCAAAAAATATAAAAAGAGATTATCATCAAAAAGGTCTATTAGTTTACGCACGTAAGAAAGAATAATAATTAAATGACAATAAAAAATGTTGCACTGGTTTGCAAAGCAATGGAAAATGGAAATTCAGGGAAGATCTTGTTTCAGAAGAACCAAATGAGTACCTAAATTCTGTGAATCTCTTTCCTAACATAGAGTGAAATTTTCATTTTATATTCAGTTTAAATTTGCCTTTTTTGTTGTGAACGTAGTTCCTAAACATAACTTCGGTGGTGAATTATACATAAATAGACATTAGAAATTACTTTGCGCGAAAACAAAAATTAAATTATTTTTTATGTATGTTTGCATATTTTTATTACATGTAATTATCAAATTATAAACGTACATTTTTAAACACAGATGCAATCACAGATGCAATTTGTACAATTTTTCAAATGTCTTATTGATCTTTCAGTTTTTTTTTGCTTAACCCTAAAAAATTGCCTTTGCTACTTCATTCATCCCAAAAATCGCCTTTTCTACTTCTTTAATCCAAAAAAAATTTTTAGACTGAAAAGAGTGAAGAAATGCAATATTTCTGTGTATCGAAATTTCCACGTATCGAATTTTTATAAGGGAATTTTCAAGTTCGAAATATAAAGGTTTGACTGTATTTTTTACTATTTTAACCTCTTGGAAGAGTTGTTATAAATACATTCATGCACTATAAAATCAAGCATATATGTTGTTAATATTATTTATATACAAATAAAATTACGTATTATCAAGACCGCAATATTTAAAAATAGGTAATGAAATAATAAACGAACACAGTATAAATTTGAGCTGAACAGCGATTGAGTATCGTCATAATTTAGAAACAACAAAAGGCAAAAACCTCAAGGAAGAACCTTGTGGTCGGAATATAGGCCGGGTGAGTCTCAAGGGGAGACAATCTTGCCTCTATGCATGGCTTCGGACTTTGTCATATATACCATCTTGAATCCTTTTTAAAAGTTTGTTTTATTTATTTGGTTGTGGAGTTCAGGAAACTGCTGAGCACATCGTCACCACCTGCACCTCGTTTGAGGCAATAAGAACAATAGTACGGAGGAAAACCGACCTCTATGTCATTACAGAGAATGATTTTCTTCAATTAGTTGGTAAGGAAAATTATCCATGCTTTGTATCCTTCGTATACGATTGGAAGGAAATAGTAGGACCAACCTATTTTAATATACTCAATTAAGAATGGACACGCATTAAGGATGAAGAGACTCATCGGTAGGTAATTCTTCCGAAATCCGTAATGCCGAGAGGCAAGGTAGGATGAAAATAAATAAATAAATAATGTTATATTCATTTATTATTTTATTTTTTACATTTTGATTTGTTTTGCATTCTTTCGATCGCTTGCACTAATTCATTAGTTGGTTGTTGTTTCTATAACAAAAGGCTACTAAAATGTTGTTCATTGAATTGTTTACCGATGAAAACGTATCTTTACAAATATTATTTTATAGTAATATTCCACTTCTGGAGAGGGTGCACTCCTCTACAAAGATGAAGCCAGAAATAAGGGGCTTCCTTCTTCGTATGTCATCTGTTTGTGATGAGAAAAGTTCTGGTGAACCATCTTACGCAGGATTTGAACCTTTCCACGGCAATATTATAAAGGACATAAGAACCACGGATGTCATAATGTTGAAAAGTAAAGCAATGGTTCGTAATTACTCAAGGAACTACTTTGAACAACTGTAGGTTCTCCAAGGTGTTGTGAGCTCTACGTCCCTCTCTATGGGATGGAAGCGAAAACGTTCCTGCAGAAGATCGGATCGACGTCTCCTATAAGATCGTCTATGACTTTGGATACCAAAGGATATAGGAAGGACCTGCCTCATGAGTCGGTATCGGACTTTCCAGAGGAGAAATCTCTCGAACAACCTCTGCGACATGATCAGATATGCAATAAACTAGGGTTGGCGAAAATTCCCGTTTCTAAGCCTTTTAGTGAGGATTTAGAATAAAACTCAATAGACGGAGGACGAAATTACGCTGAAAACCATCGAGGAAAAAGGTGACTACTCCAAAAGGAAGCATTATCCTACCGCCCAATAAGCTAGTGACCTGTTAATTAATTTATTTTTCATGATTTTTCTGATTCAGTTAGTATTTATATCAACACACTGTCAAAATATTAAACGTATTGCTATTTTGAAAAAAAAAAATATAAAAATCATTATATATGCTGGTAGTTTCCTGAAAAAAAAAAAATATTATATATATATATATATATATATATATATATATATATATATATATATATATAATGTAATGTAATGTAATATAATGTAATGGGGAGCGGAGTAGCTCAGTGGTAAGGCACTGCGTTATGATGCTCCCAATCCCGGGTTCGAGACCGGCTGTGGCAGATAACTATTTATTCTTTATCAGCCGTGAATTAACCCAGTGTGATTGGGAGAACCTCCTGGGGATCACTCAGCCTCTATAAAGTGGGTACCCTTAATTGAGGGAAATAAATCTGATGGTTAGCGTGAACTCCGCCAAATCACCTCCTTGCACAACCGTTGGCTACGAAACAGAAAGATCCTTACCAAACCTTCATGGTTTGTAGTGGAATAGGTTTTTTTTTTTTTATCAATGAACTAAAGTTTTCTATCAAAATCTCTTAGTGTTTTCTTTTGATTTTTAACTAATATTTCTTGAAAAAAAGGTAGATATTACAAAAATTGTTACGATTTTGAAGAGTCAGAGTTACTAAAGCAATTAATAACAAGTAACAGATGATCAAAAATTAATAATGTTTAAAATAAAATGAGGAAAATCGAGCATTAAACAATATTTATAAGTAGAATGAAATAAATTTGATAATGTTCATGATGTGCAAACAGCAATCAGTATTTATTTTTATTATAAAACTTAAATCAAAGATAGGCATTTACATAATCAATGATCAGTCATCCCGAAAAATCATGGTAAATATTATTTAAAAAACTCATAAGTACAAAATTGCACATACCAAGCAATCATTAATGACTAGAATCGAAAGTTTATAATGCAGCATAGGTCATCTTGATAAACGAAGACATTTAATATTTCAGGTAATCTTAAGTAATGAACGATTTGAAGAACAATATGAATTATTAATAAAGTCTGAAGGACATATACAATAAATAAACTTTTTTGTATGTTCATACTGGAAAGATCAGCGTTATGGAACTCCAGCATTTCGCATGCATTCATCTTTGATACAAATTAATGTACCTGTATATTATCCGCCACTGCTTAATCGGATAATTGATCGTACTAGAGAAGAGGGGAGTGAGTACAAACTCAGTAGCTATTGGCACCCGGTCCTTGTTCAATTTCATTCGGTGGGGAGTGAGGAGAAGCAATTTTTACTGGCAATAAATAACACATGATATGCGTTGGGCGTTTCATTAATAGCAACATGTGCGTCGAAAATTAATGTCGCCATTTAAGATTATCTATATCTATGCCAGGCTATAAAACTCTCTGATAATGTATTAAAATTAATTTCAACAAAATAAAGTTTTTTTGTTTGTTTTTTACCTTATTTATATCAAATCATGAATCTAAATTAGAACGGAAAACCGCTGCAAATTATTACGCAATGGTTTATTATTTCCAAATATTAATATTTCAAAAATATCTGATCTGTCTACTCACAGGACTTTCCGAATTGCTTTGGATTGCAGTTCAGATAATTGGATTATCATTCAAATGAGCATTTCGAGTGTTTCGGGAAAGGAACATATGCAGAATACTTTATAAAACATAACTACCAAGTTCAGCAAAGAAATTAAGCAGTAGGCACCAAAGGAAAAGAAATTTGAAGCTTGTTCCAAGATGGTCGCCGTGTGAGTGCCGAACTGGGAGTGTTAAGAAGAAACTTTATGAATGGAAGTAGGCTGAGATGGTTAGGACATGCAATCAGAGGGTAAAATGGTACAGAGGAAATATTTGATGTGCACTTCAGTGGGAAAAGAAAAAGGAAGGAAGCTAAGGAAAGTGCAAAATAATCCAAGGAAGGATAAAGTAGAATGATGCGAGGAAGTCAGAAGCCCAATTGATAAGTCAGGAGGCCTAGGACCACGATAACCAGCAACGTCAGAGAATTAGTCTACGAAGTTCATTACGTTATATCTCAGTTAATACTGGTCAGACTTAAATGATTCTTTTTTCCTTTCGATGGATTCGACGTATCTTTAGACTTAAAACCTAAAATTTCTAGAGCTATTATAGAGGAAATATGGTCAACAACTAGGAGGTCTTGTTGAACAGTGGAATGTTGTGAACGAAATCCGAATTGATGGGAAGGAAGATTTTGAGATTTCCATGTGGGTAGAATTCGTCTGAGAATGATTTTTTCGAAGATTTTTGATAGGATTGATAGTAGGCTAATTATTCTATAAGATGCCATGCTGTTAGAAGGCTTGCCTGGTTTTAGGAAAATAAAGATAGTGGAATGTTTTTATAACAGAGAAAAGTATGAAAGATGCAGTTGTAGATTTGTGTAAGGAACATGACAACTTTAGGTGGAAGTTTTCGGAGGATCTGAGGGACTAGAAGATCGTCTCTAAGGGATTTACAGAAAATAAGTTTTTGTATGAAATATTTGACCTAAGAGGAATGACAGCTTTAGGAGGCAAGGAATAAGAAATAAGGAATTCTTACACTTTTGCGGTGTGGGTGGAATGGAATTCTGAATGAGGAGTGAATGTGTTAGAAATAGGTAGGAATTAAAGGATTGGAAACGAAAGTATGCCAACTACCGCTTTAATTATTTGCAATAATAGTAGTAGGAGTGGCGATCGGTTGGATATTTGGAATTTTGCATCTGGCACAGCTATTTGAACTCATGAGGTCAATGAGGTGTTACGGTAATTGATTTTTTTTTGTTAGGAGTTCTTGGGGAGTGACTGGGGGAGGAAGCAGGACAGACAGCTTGCTGTACTGGAGAGGCGAAGGAATACACAGCATCATTAAGGTCTTCTTAGGTTTTCAGTATTACTCTGAGGTCAACTTCATTGGTCATTGTCATTGAAATGGCAAAAGAATTTCCAGTTAACTGGGCCTCTGATGAATAAAGGTGGGGAAGATTTAGGAATGGGAGGTACTGATACTTTTAGGATCAGAGGTTCATCAAAAAAAGTTCATCAAGGCGAGCAATAGAAAAGTTGAGGGAGCATCATGTGCTGTGGATGAGGAAATCAAGAATATCAGGATTTCGGTTAGGATCAATTGGCCAGTAAATAGAAGTGTTGGAGGAAAGAAGGATAAAACGCTGGGAACTGAGTGTAGATAGCAAAGTCTTTTCACGAACTTTTAATTAAATTAAATTCTAATAGTGGAAGATAGTAGTGAGCTGTTTTGCCAGCGAACTGGAACTGGTGTTAGAGTCAGATTATTGAAGGGAGGGTTGGAAAGGGCTTTTAATTAATCCAGAAATTTCATCTTTTTTTTCATATTAATTCGGAAATTGTAGATAGTTCTAATATATTAAGCAGCTCTTCTGCCTTCAGTTTCTTCAGTGATGTCAACCGCGTAATTTTTCTTTGCATACTGTTCTGGAATCGCTGAAGTTGTTTCAGTGTATAAGGTGAGTGAAGAGTGAAGTATTGGACGTAAATTGCTTTCGCAGACCAGCCGTTTAGTCTTAGTGAGAGTGATGAGGAAGCTCGGAGGTGATAGAGGCAGTATTGTTTCATACTTACTGACCTTGTTTTATTGTAGATATGGACCGAGAGTTTCATATTATGATTCATTTTAATGCCAAGGTAGACAATGGATGGAACGGTGGCTGAACTGCGTTACCAACTATCAAATATTAATGATAGGATGTTTCAGAGAATATTCAATATGTTACAGTTTTAGTCAGTTGACATCCGCATGATGGTATAGAAGGATCAATCTAATTAGGGATTGATAAATTATTTGCCACTTCTATACATTTGTTTTATTGAACACTATACTGATTTATATAATTTAATATGTATAATAATACCAACTATATTTTGAATTGCTTATTTTTGATTTTTTTGTGTTCCTTTTAGAACTGAGGATGAATGTATAACATTCGAAACTAGTTTTCAATAAAACAAATTTATAGAAGTGGCAAATAATTTATCAATCCCTAATTAGTTACAGTTTTAACTATCGGAATTTTTTATTTGATCTGGTCATTACAGTTTTTTTAATTTAATAAGTTCAAATATTTTAAAATACTGGTACACTTCGTTTGCTATTTGCCCATTACCTTGTTGAAGTGAAGCAATTTCTCGGGCACATACACCAAGAAGCAGATTTCAAAGGCCGGCAAATTTAAAGCGAAATGTTATTTTAGGTGAACTAAATAATGTTTTATTCTGCTTTTTGGTTGTTTCGATTTAATTTAATCAATACAATGAGTTAATGTTATGAGATGATATTTATTTCGGAATATATTACCTAAAATACTCTATTGGAAGGACGGTGAGAGAAGGAGCGAAAAAATTAAGCTTGCCCCCTTAGAATAATTCTTGTTCCGACTCTGGTCATAGTCTTTCTGAACAAGGAACTGATAATCCCACTTATCCCTTCAATAACGAGAAGGAGCATTTGGAGGATCATTTACTTTAATCATATTATCGTTGACTGATGAGGAACATTTGTGCCAATTTTCATGTGATATCAGATTCGTATTCAAATTATGGCATTGGTTACACTTTTCCTGAGAACAATTAATGAGGATATTTTCTTAGAATGTTCTATCAATGCCATCCCAGTAAGCGTAATATCTGCATATGAAAAAAAAATAAGAAAAACTAAAAATCTTTTGTTATATGAGAATGGATTCCTGAATCGAATAACAGAAGTACCTTCCGAACCTAACGACCATTTATCGAAGATGTTAAAAATGAATTTGGCACTGTCATTAAGATTTGAGCATTAAGGACGGGAGGGGGATGGAGAGGAGGGTATTTGATTAAAGAGTGGAGCAGGGCCTGCTGATTTATACGGCGCTAACGCGGGAGTGATAAGCGGCACGTAGGGACAACAGGTGTGCGCAACTCGGGAATAAATTTATATTTGAGCCCTTTATCTGCACTCAGCCCTCCGTGTGTGAAACAATAAAGAAAACTCGACGAGTGTGAGTTATAGCCACGTCAGGGAGAAGATCCATATCGGCTTGGTCAGCCCTAATTTAACAGCGGCCATTCCGCTCCCCTTTTCTGGTAATTCCATTCACACCTAGATTTGTCAGGGATATCTGTAGATGATAATGTCAATGGAGCTATGATCCATTCAATGGTAGTGGAAGTGACTACAGATAAAATAATATTGGTACTATCTATTCCATACTACTAATCCATGAGTTGGTAAAAAGAAAAGAGTTATAGAAAGGAAGAGAAGGAATAAATAAATTAGAAGATTGTAGTTGATAACCTATGCAGCACAACCCTACATTTAACGTACTATTATTCTTTTGAACTTACCAGAACTTTGCCCATACAAAAGGAGATGGAGTTAAAAACATAAACATATTTATTCGTATAATAATACAATAAATAAAAAATAACTCAATTACTATTCTGAAATATTGACATTGATTCAATGCTAATACTAGGCAAAAATAAATCATGATGCTTGAAGATAGGTGATGTCCATAAAGACAGAATTTAAAAGAAAGGAGAGTGAGGACAGTGCGAATTATAGGTGGAACAGTGTTTATAAGTAAGTAGCACAGTTAATAAGGAATGAGAAAGCAAGAAAGTTCTTCAATTCCATTTAATATTGTAAAATGAGAAAGGGGTATTCGAATAATATGAATTTAAAATTATATATATATATTTCCTCCCTATAAAGCCCCAGAATCAATTATTGGCGGAAAATCTGATGCATTTAAATGAGTATTCATTCATATACTTATATGATGAAATATATTCTTCCCGAATGAAATAAAACATTATTTTATAGCTTATAGTATAAATTTCTTTTTTCTGTAAAGCCACATACTTGTGCAATGGTTACAGTAGAAGCGTGCTCTAACGAAAATGAACAATTAACGACATAAACTAATGTTTTATTATTTTTGTAATGTTTTTTTTAAGGTAAAAAAAAAAGATAAATGTGTAACTAAGAGAACTATAACAAATTTAATAAGAATGTATTTACTATGTTTCTCAAGCAATTAGATCCCACTTCAGCCAAGAATTATCTCTGCATATTCTATAATGATATAGTAATTCTTGTCTTGCATACACATTTGGTTTTAAAAACAAGACTAATTATTTTTTCTACATCCATTGTTATGATCTATTGATTATAACCTACAACAAGCTTTTGGATATTTTAGAACTGTTGTTAAGAATCAAACTGTTTTGAACCAGCTACTATTCCATTCGCATGATTTTATTGTTCTGACAAACTTGTAAGAACCTGTTTTCGTCAGAATACGCATCCATTGTAACCGTAGCCTTATGGAGGAAACTGATTACAATTGTCTTAACATATATTTAGTTATTATTTCTTTCAATAAAGCTGGCGTATCTAACGAATAGACGACAAAGGTATCGCGCCACTCCCGGTCAAAGATCGCGAGTTCAATAGTTGCAATGAAATAATGTTTGTAATTAGACTGTCTCCAAAAAAAAAATAACCCTTGGGAATTTCATACCATATTTAACGCTGAATAAAATTGTTCCTACAAACATAGACCAGCAAATGAAGAGTTTTTCGACACGTTTTGGCAATTGATAAAGAAACGACTTCTTGTATCCAAAACAGATCGAAACTAACGCGATAGAGAATAAGATTTGGCATCAAATGAGACCAATAGTCAATGTATAGATTAAATACGCGAGCATTGGTGAATTGTCACAGTTGATGATTTTATAGATCAAGTTTTAAGTCGCTGTTAAACCTATTCTACGTTTCTGGAAAAAAAAAATTGTTTCCGAGTCAGTCGGTTTTTAGAATTTTTTTTTTTTCAAAACAACCTGAAACCAACTTTGCTAAAAATAACAAGTTGGTTTAGAATTTGACGTTCGGTAATCATTGCAAAAATCATGTAAATGTCGAAAATTCAACGATCGTCTGTTTGATCTATCGAGCTGCTATGACCAATAGCAAATTCGACGCCGAATCTAATTCTCCATTCGTTTTTTCATAAAATGCCAAAAATTGTCGAAAACGTGTTTTGTTCTCGTCTTTGGACTGAAAACTGGTTAATACTTCATTCGCTGGCCCATGTTCACAGGACCTTTTTTGTTCAGCGTGTTTTGGGACAATTTATATATGCAAATATATATATATATACGTATATAAGTATAGCAATTTGTTTGTATATTTCATTTTCATTAGAAAAAAATTTCTTATAATGATGTTAAATATGATTATATTGCAATTTAAAACGAAAAGAAAACCGGATTATTTTGGTGCTTAAATACGCATGCTCCTGTATCTTTCCCACAGAGAGTATTTTTAAAATTATAAATTAATTTTCATTTGTCTCTTAAAAGTATAACGTAATAAAAACTGGTTTAAAGATTTTTATAATAATAAAATTATGATAAGCTAATCCAATGGAGATCGTACCAGGATAAACTGAATAATTTAAAAGTTTCCTTCTGAAAGGCAGATTAATATTTTATGTTATTTGTTTTTGAAATTTCCTCTAAATACCCGTCCATGCAAACAACACCTGCGCTATGAATAAAAATGGGACTTTAAAAAAACCCTGCTGAAGAGTCCACTCTTATGCTAATTGGAATATTCTTTCAGGTAAGCGTCTTCAGCCTTTCGTTTTTTCTTAATTTTTTTATTCAGTTTTTTTTCTTTTGTTGAATAAAACTCTGAATTTATTAATATCTTGTTGATATTCAGTGGTCATTTAAGTAATGAATAGAAAGTGTAAATCATTGGTTGCTTTATTAATATTGCTAAATCTTTCTGATGATGAATTGTATATAGTGTGTATAAATTGTATGGCACCTATTTATTATTTGTTTTACAAATCTGTGTTATTTTCTATTATGTGACGATGTGAGAGGGTGCAGGGTTTAAAATCGATAATTAAAAATTAATATTTAATCCGTTCAAAATTTTTATCTGGTAGTTTTATAATTCATTTAGTAAGGTTTATCTAGATTTATTTTCAATCTCAACGCTCTCTATCCCATTGACACTAAAGACTGAGGATGAGCCGTTGAAAAGTTTAACACCAGTACACAGCAGGTTCTGAAAGGTTGTCAGGTTGTGCAGTTCTTCTTCTATGCCGAGAGCCCGAAGAATTGGGCAACTTCCAAACTATCTCCAGTGCGTAAGAAATTTAATATAATTAAGCTGGTTTTAAACATTGTACTCGTACTTCAAAGAAGCTTTCAAATATGTTTACATTTATTTTAATTACTGATTATTCGTTTAGATTTTTATATTTAATATCCAATAGAATTTTAAGTGTTTTTGTTGATTTGTTCGTAAGCAGAGATAATTCTTAACTGGAATCTTGGTCACTGTATGTGTGGCTCATGTGCGCTTTAGTAATATTTATAATGCCAAACAAAGTATTTTCTCTATCCCTGGAACTCATCCACAGTCGAAATTCTTCTACAAGAGAATAAAACTTTGCGAAAATCGACCCTTACGCCATATTCGATGTGGGTTTAAAAAATATATCCTTGTCAACACAGTAAATAAGTTTGTGTGCTCCGAATTGAATTATTCTCCCCATGTCAAATACAATTCATATAACTTATTTGTCCTCGCGCGGATCTCATTACCGCGTAGGGGAGCGTCCCACGGGTGGCGGATGTGGGGATGGTGGGTGGAAATTCCTTGGAAGTTCCTCCCGGCTAAGTCCGATGGACTCGCTGACCAACAATGAGAGCGCCCCTCCAGGCTTGCTGGAGGGTGTGACGTAGGTTTGAACGCCCTACTCACATATTTTTAGTTCACAAAATACCACAAAAAGTCATGGATCTCTCTGAGGTAAAACGCTCATTATCCGGAAGTAAACTAGTCCCCCGTTCGGGTCTCCGGGTGGGGACTGCTTCAGGGGATTCATGGCGCAAGTTGAAAATTAGAGATTTAGGTATAGGGACGTGGAACGAAGTTTGAACGAAGAAGTTTGAATACAGCGGGTGGGTTAAAATCGGTGGCAAACGAGGTTAAGAGATACAATGTAGATATCGTGGCACTGCAAGAGGTTCGGTGGCCAGGGGAGGGTTCGTTAACAGAAGGGAACTATTCTATTTGGTACGGTGGGAGCGGTAATTATTGTTTAGGTACTGGATTTCTAATAAGGAATAGATTGCTCTCCGCATTGAGGGACGTAAAATTTTTTAGTGATAGGATATCTGTGGCAATATTTCAGGGGCGGTGGTTTAAAATCGCGCTGATAAACATACATTCCCCTACCGAAGACAGTGATGATGAAGTTATATGCGAATTTTATGATAAACTAGAGTGGGTATATGATAAACTACCTCGAAACTGCATGAAAATAATATTAGGGGACGCAAACACAAAGGTGGGAAGGGAAGAAGTATACTATCCGACGATCGGTAAAGAAAGTTTGCACGAACATAGCAATGATAATGGGATCCGTCTAATAAACTTTGCTATCTCGAAAAACCTAACAATCAAAAGTACTACGTTTAAACATAGGGATATTCATAAGTATACGTGGACATCGCCGGATTCACAAACACGCAATCAAATTGATCATGTTTTGATACAACAAAGATGGCAAAATAGTATAATTAACGTGAGGTCTTATCGTGGGGCAGAATGTGGGTCAGATCATGAATTAGTAATCGCGAAACTTCGACAAAAACTTAATATAAAAAAAAGGAAAGAAAGCCGTATTTGTTCCGAAAATTTTGATCTAGATAAATTGAAAAACCCTTCAATTAGAAATCAATTCGCGGTAGAAATCAAGAATAGGTTTGAAGCCTTGGAATCTTTAGATGAGGATCGCGAAGATGTAGACAAGCTATGGATCGGAATTAGGGATAATATTAAAGAGGTAAGTAATCTGTGTCTTGGAAAAAGGGACAATAAAAAGAATAAACCGTGGTTCGATAATGATTGTCTAAACTTGTGCGAAAAAAGAAGAGCCGCGAAACTAAAAGCTTTGAATAATCCAAGCGATAACAATGTTGCTAATTTCCGGGCCTTGATAAATGAAACGTCCAAATTCCTCAAAAATAAAAAACGAGAATATCTTAAAAACAAAATAATAGAGATAGAAACTAATAGAATTGAAAACAACGTAAGAGACATGTACAAGGGTATAAGCAGATCGCGTAAACAGTTTGAACCAGCAATGAATGGAATTAGAGATGAAAATAACAATATCTTGGCCGATCCGGGGGACATTGTGAATAAATTTAAAAAACACTTTGAAAGCATTTTGAATTCGGGAAATAATAATCAATCTCCTCCTTCTGAATATCAGAGTGCTGAACCGTTAATTTAAGAACCGAGTAAGGAGGAAGTCGAAATAGCCATCGGAAAATTAAAATCTCATAAAGCAGCGGGAATCGACAACATTTCCAGTGAAATAATAAAAGCGTGCGGTGAAGCTGGAGTTTCTAAAATACATTTTTTGGTTAAAAAGATCTGGGAAAATGAAAAAATGCCCGAAGAATGGAAAGAATCTATACTTATTCCGATTAACAAAAAAGGTCCGAGGACGGAGTGAAATAACTATCGCGGAATATCACTCTTCCCGATATGTTATAAAATATTCTCGTTGATCCTAACTAGTCGAATCACGGAATATGCCGAGGAAATTATCGGAGACTACCAATGTGGTTTTAGACGGAACCGATCAACTATCGATCAAATATTTTCCTTACGGCAAATATCAGAAAAAAAATTAGAATTCAACGGTGTAGTTCATCAGCTTTTTGTGGATTTCAAAAAGGCTTATGATTCCATTGATCGCCGGAGACTGTATAACATTTTGATTGAGCAGGGAATACCGAAGAAGTTAGTAAATCTAGTAGGGATGTGCATGACCGAAACATTCAATAAATTTAGAATAGGTAATTATTTTTCGGAGAAATTTGAAGTTCGCTCGGGGTTAAAACAAGGCGATTCCCTTTCACCTGTCCTATTTAATTTAGCATTAGAGTATGTCATTAGAAAGGTAATGCTTACCGAAAGGGGTTTAGATCTGGGTGGTAGAATATCCGTGCTGGGGTTTGCGGATGATTTGGTATTATTAAGTGAGGACGCGGAAACTATAAAACTGAATACAGCAACGTTGATGACAGCTGGGAAAGAGGTTGGCCTCAAAATAAATACGGATAAGACGAAATATATGGTTAGCAATAGAAACAGAGGAGATTTTGAGGATATAGATATAGGAGAAATAGGTTTGAACACGTTGAGAAATTTAAGTATTTGGGGTCTGTGATTACTAGAAAAAACGAAATTCAAGAGGAAATAAAGGCGCGGTTAAAGGCGGGAAATGCTTGTTGTTTTTCGGTGTCAACATTACTTAGGTCGCGCATTTTGTCCAGAAACTTAAAACTTAGAATATACAAAACTATTATCTTGCCTACAGTTCTGTATGGGTGTGAAACGTGGCCGCTAACCTTGAAGGACGAACAACGCCTTAAGGTATTCGAGAATAAGGTACTGCGTAAAATATTTGGTCCGAAAAAGGATGAGTCAACTGGAGAGTTTAGGAGATTACACAACGCGGAATTGCGGAGCATGCACTCTGTTAATATAATCGAAGTGATATCATCGCGACGGTTGAAATGGGCTTGCAAAGTTGTTGGGCTGAGTAACGAACGAATTCCTAAAAAGTTAATAAACGCTGAGCTGACTGGTAAACGTCCGAGGGGTAGACCGAAACGTAGGTGGGAGGATAGTATTAAGAGTGATCTAAGGAATTTGGGTTTGGAAGGTAGTCGGTGGACCGAGATTTGTAGACAGCGATTAGTGGTATCGGCATCGAACCTCTGGGTTCGCTAAGCCTTTTATTATTATTATTATAACTTATTTGTAGCTAATTTAGTTGTTGCATTTTATGTATGATGAGTTGTAAATTAAAAGTTCATAAATTCTGATGAATTTTTGTAATAGTTCATGCAATAATTCTGAGAATTCAAAATAATCATTATTATTGCAACTATACTTTTGTACCGTTTCCCCTCCCATAAACAATCCATCCTCCTCCCTTTCTTCTTGTCAGTAATAAAGTTGTTAGAAGCACTGGAATATTGAACTGAGTCATGCCAATCCTATCTTTACAACCTTAAAAGAGAGAAATCGCAAAACAATAGGATTGTATTATCTGATCCCATCGCCCCATAATTTCTCTCCGATATAAACTCTAAGTAAACTAATACAAGAATATGTTATGAAAAATATTTGTGTTGTGTATTAGTGACGATGAAACGTACAGGCACTAACTAAACTATGACTGGGTTGTTAAATGTAAATTGGCTTAAGCCCTTCGTCGAAGCCCAGATCCCGCCAGTCGCTGGCTGAACCCTACCGATGTTTTCACACATTAAGCTAAATCCCTCCCTAAGGGCAAAAACATGATGCCCACAACAGCCAGACTTAGCCCTTATCTACTGCTTGCATACAAAGTGGAATGAGTAGGTGTCACCCTTCTCACCCTCTTCAAAAACAACCGCTAATTTGGCCTCCCTACCCTTCTGTCCTCATCCTATGCATTTATTTTTCGCCACGTTGAACAGTACCACACCGTTCGCTTCTCGATTATTCCAATAAGACGAATTGTCTCACTGGAGTATCTGGGGGTGGGAGAGCACCCCAACAGGGTATATCACCGTATCGGGGGCTGTAAGTGTATTAGCTTCTTCAATATGTGCATTCCACCGAAATGAAAAAGTGGTTCCCCGATTGCAAGAATGAGATTATAAATTTTATATGATTTCGAAATTGGATTAAAAACTTTTATTTATATTGAGGTGGGTGTGTGTCAAACAGAAGATTGCTGCCGATACCAACTTTTATTAAGTGCATATAATTATTTTTTAAAACTTTATTAATACATCCATCACTATCAAAATATTTTTATAATATTATTCGAAGATATTGCCATGAGTAATCGGATAATTACAGTCAATGAAAACAAAAACATCTAAAGTGCGGATGAAAAGTGTTTCTTTCTCAAAATTACATACCGATTAAGAAAGGCTCCTTACTGCACGGTTCTAGTCCAACTCCGAATATTAGGAATATTAAATATCGCAAATATAAAAAATTATATTTATATTAATTATGAAAAATGTAAACACTATTTAGACACTAATGCAGGTTTGTAATTTAAAATGGGATTACTCATTACAAAATACTTAATATAAGTAACATGTTTAAACATTGAAATGATACAACCTAATCTACAAATGATATTATTTCATCAAAATAATCAATATTAAAAAAAAAAAAAAAAATCGTGTTACTTCATCAACAAAACATCAAATTTGACTATGGATTGTTTCAATTTCAACTTTAGTTATTTTTTTAGATTAATTATTATTGAGATAGTTATTTAAATCTTCAATAATATCATTCTAATGGGTTTAGGGAGAGTTTCAAATTTTTATATTGCTATCAATTTTTTTATTTTTACTAAGCTTTTATAATTTTAAATGCCTGTATCATGAAAATCAACTATTTTTTGTGATAAAACCTTAATCACTTACTTACTTAAAAAATATTAGTTGTTTCTAGCAAAAAAATATTTCAAGAATGAATGTCACAACTGTTCATATCAAGGATTTTAGATGAGACAAGATAATAATTTATAACCCAAAAAAAAATCTTTAATAAAGATATATAATAAAAGATACAACGCTGCGTGGGTTTACCATAATAAATAGAGGTTGCCTCCATAAAACATTTTTATCAATTTTTAACAATACGGAAAATCTGACGTTTCTTGTTTCTTCCGTCACAGATAAATACAAACCTCTGTTACTTAATCTTCTCGCATTAATTTCATTTTCTGTGTCCATGATATACTATGAAATGTTTTTAACGGTCTAATTTAATGGAATTTATTTATTTCAAATTTTGGTGTATAGTAACAGGGTTCATTTCTAATTGAAGAGGTCATTATCCCTTTGTCCATCATGAACTTTCACCTAGTTGTATTATAGCAATCTAAATAAATTGTTTAATACCGACTGCTTGTTAAAAAGTATATATAAATTTCAACATTAGGCTAGAAAGGCTATGAAAATATATTAGGCCAAAGCAATTACGGCTTTGGATCACCAAACAATATATAATCGGTTCCTAAGATATTAGATAAATTTGCATAAACACATTTTCGGAAAAACATTTAAAACTTATCATTTAATAAGAGTTTCTGTAGGTTAATTGACGGTAGGTGGTGTAAGTGCAAAGAGTTTTTATCATTATGAGAATAACTGCAAGTTGCGAAGTGATAACAAATAGTAAATCGTTGTTAAATGAGAAGATTTATTCTAAAAGAAAAGAACAAATGAATGGTGTATAAAATTGTTGACTTTGCTAAGCTAATTGTCATAAGATGAAGAGAAATTAATGAAGCACATTTTCCCGGAATGGGAAGGATTTTTATTGCAATCGCACCACGTTTGAGGGTGGAATGGGGAATTATGTAAATTGTACAATTAGTTTAATGCAACAAGGGTGTCCCAGCCAGAGCTCTGCATATCAAAAGAAAACTCAATTTACCTGCAGTGAAAATTGAGTTAACTCCCTCAGCCACAGCGACCACCCCCAACCTACCGCAGGCCACACTTCATTTATTTCATTAGTTCAAGTGCCATTTTTCTTCGTTATTCTTGAGAAACGGAATTTTAACTTATATAGAGTAATTGAAAATTTGGTACAACTTAATGATGTAGCTGCTTTATAAGTAGTGGTCGCCGCAATAGCGCTCTCTAGCGCCATTTCGGCTAACTAACTGCTATGTATTCAATTATAAAATTTGTATTAATTGGATTTACTAAAATTATCGCTGCTGTAATTAGTTATTATTTAAAATTATTAGGGCTGTCGACTTCCGCTCGCTGTGCTCGCTAAAGAGACTAAGAAAATCCTATCGGAACCATTTCTGTTAAGGTCAAAGCTTTAATGTGATTTGAATTATTACGGCTTTAAATAGACCGCAGATGTTAATTTCCCCGAGTACATGCCAATAATAGAAATTTGCCTAAAATAAACTGTGCTTTATACGAATCAAATTTTGTAATTGTTTTTGGAATTCGTCTAATCTTTTGATGAAAACTGTAATAACTCGAGCTAATTACAGAAAAAAATTAGAGAGGGCATATGAAATTAATTGAATAACAGTTATTGACAACAATTTACTGTGTATCTCTGAAATGTGAATGCAACACAAGATCTCTTTGGTTGTGCTAAATGTAGAAGTATTACAACTAGATAGATTTCAAAATTTTTTGGGGGAGTCTATTATAGATTAAAAAAAAAAAAAAGTATTTATATACCCTTTTTTCCAATGGGCTCTAGGACCTGAGAAAAAAACAATTAAAATATTGTGAAAAATGCTTTATTTTATATCTCGTGTTTGAAAAATGATATAGACATGTTTTTGTTTTTTCAGCTAAACATTTGAATTTTAGAGTATATTAAAAGTGATTAAAAGATTTCGTTTTAAAAAATTGTATCACTCTAAAATTTACAATTTTTGAATCATGAGTAATGAATGTCTTCATACTACACATAAACATGATCTCAAAAGCTGGGTTCTTATTCATATACATATTATAATATAAAAATATTATTTGTGATCAAGAAATAATGAATATTACACTTTTACTACACCGTTATAAACATGATCATAGAAAAAAAAAGTAATATTAAATATTACAAATTAAAAAAAAACAAAACAAATTTTATTAAATGAAATAATTATATTTTGGAGCAATCTGTCTATTGAGCTATATATAATATAGAACAGTATTATTATAGGATAAAAATATATTTTTTTACTACAATAAGGATTATAGCTTTGGTGTAAAAGTTTAACATTTACTATTTCTTGATCACAAATAATCTTTTTATATTAAAATATGTACATGGTTAGGAACCCAGCCATACTTGAGATGTTACCGGAATATTTAAGGCCGTGTTCAAAGTGTTATAAGTAATATAATCCAGATGTAGCAAATTTTATAGTTATCCAATTTTTTAAAACGAAATAATTGCATTTTAGAGCGATCCATATTTATAAAGTAGTTTTGTGGCTTTAAAAATTATAGAGAACCCTCGGAACTGATTTTTTTTTTTCGATTCTTTTCTCTTCAACTTTAATGTTTTTTGATGTCCTGAATCTAAATATGCCATCATCTTTGGTGTGAAATAATCTGTGAGGCAAGTTTACTTAATAATTTAAAAACTTTTTAAAATTGGTTTGACCAAAATCAATTATTTTTTAATCTTTACATTTTTCTTTTAATGTACTTTAAAAATCCAATGTTTAGCTAAAAATACCAAGTCGATATCATAATTCAAATACGAGATATAAAATAAAGAGTTTTCAGTATGTTTTATTTTTTATCTCAGCTTGTATGACCCATTGGACAAAACTGTAGGATGTACATTATACAGTTATACATTTTACATTACAAAATATACATTTTATTCAATTTAAAATCACTATAAAGATTTTGATCAAAATCGGCGAAGTACAAAATATACATTTTATTCAATTTAAAATCACTATAAAGATTTTGATCAAAATCGGCGAAGTACACATCGTGTACTCCCTTTGTCAGCCAGAGGATGTCCTAGTCTAGGCCGAAATACGCAATTTCATGTTTTTCTTTGATGATTTACCTATTTTGTTATCTTTCTTGATTCAAATATTCATGTTTTTTCTTTTTATTCATCATTATCTACCATCTATATACTCCATTTTCCATTTTTCTTATCACCACATTATATCTCGGTTTGGTGTAAGAATACTCGAAAATGACTACTTTATTTGGGAGTCAATTAAAGTTTTCAAAACCTGTCTAGTTGTAATACTTCTACATTTAGCATAACCAAAGAGATCTTTTGTTACATTCACTAAGTAAAATGTTGTCAATATCTTTTTTTCAATTAAGAAGTTATACCCTCGCTACATTATTTTTGTCTGTAATTAGCTCGAGTTGCTACAGTTTTCATCAAAAGACCAGACAAATTCCCCACTTTGGAAAAGGGAATGAAACATCAAACCAATTACAAAATTTGATTCTTGTTTAACACAGTTTATTTTAGACAAATTTCCATTCTTTGCTAAAACAAAAAATTACGATCTCGAAATAAATGTAACATATAACTAAAGCTAATTAAAGGAACTAGAATTGAACTTTTTTAGCTTCACTATAATAATATTACTTATCGATAACAAATTTAATAGGAACGGTTTATTGCAATAGAAACAATCTGAAAAAAAATAAAATAAAATAAACTATACATATTTCACTAATCAATAATAAAATCAAATGAATAATAAAAATCGAAACACAAATTTAAAGAAAGAAGGAATTTTGATGAACTTCCACAAAATCTTTTCTAGGAATAGATATTATATAAATATATATATATATATATATATATATATATATATATATATATATATATATATATATATATATATATATATATATATATATATAACAGCATTGTACAAAATTTGACACATTTTCACTGCCAAGTTCCCTTTTTAACTGAGATATCATAGTCTTTTCTTTAGCTGAATTAGGAAAAAGAGGATATCATCGTTGGTTATAATGTCCTCTAATGTCTACCACTGGCGCCATTGCGATTCTAGCAGAGACACCATTCCAGCGATTTTAATTAGCAATAGTCAAAGCTGTCTATTTCAATTGACTATTCATATTTCCACTGCTTATTTAAAATAAACAGTTATAGATAAAAGTTACAGTTAGTTGATTAATAAAGTGCAACTTTCGTGTCGTAACTTTTTAATTTATTATCATAGACAGATTCAAATGAAAATGGAAAAAAGTCTCTCTTTTTATAATGTATATATTCAAATTTTATCTAAAAGGACCACAAAACTTTTATTTCATCCAAGCCTATTTCTTACAGATTTCTCCATGTTACGTATCAACAAATCCAAATAGGTTTGAGGATAGATTTTGTACAATGAAGTTTGTATTTTTTTAGAAAAAAATTAAAAGGTATTTTTTTGCATTGAGAGATTAGCATAAAATAGATACGATAATAGGCTGTGTAGTGAAGTGAAATTTATCTTAGGGAAATAAGGAAGGCTCATTCATTCCCACTTCCAGTGGTTGTGCCTTTAATACAAGGGTGCCAATCCTACAATCAGAGCTACGAGCGATGTGGATAAAGAACAGTAGGCACACCGAACACATACACATTGAACAATAAAGGCAAATCGCCGACTGGGAATCCTCCATTTACATAATGGAGCAGAGCATATGGTCAGGACATCAGGCCTATCTCCCGCATATGCTGGGCTGGACCTGCACCCCCGCACAGGGTAACATCGTGCAGAAACCATAACCCTCCCACCTGGTCTTTTTTATACCAGGGGGAGTAAAATATTCATACCGTTACGGGAGGTGCCAGGAGAATGCTAGTTGGCTTCCCCTCTTGAAGTTTCCGCTCAGAGTTAATACAAAAAAGAACTAAAAACGAAAATGTTTATTGTTCAAGAGAAAGAATATATATACATAAGTATAAACAGAAGGAGGGAGAGAACTTTCATTCACAAAAATATAAATATCTTATACAAAATCGATGTAGATATAAGCTGTACGGGTGTTTCAATAACAATTACAATTGAAGGGCTTTGGGCAGGAATTTGACAAGCTATAATTTAGAAGAAAATGAGAATTTTGTAAAGAATGTTACTTTGATTCCCTATATGTTATTTCCTTTATTATTCTATTTCTTTATTATTACAGGATTAAGGTGCCATGGACAATAACATAGGTAAAAAGCACTGTTTATTATGTTAGTTAAGGTACATTCCATGAAATGAAATGATTATCTCATGTAATGTACCCATATGGATTACATACATCTAGTAAAATGAATGTACTAAATTTCAATTTTATAAAAAGCGAATAATACCGCTTGAATTCAAAATTAAAGACCAGACAACACTATATAAAAAATAAAATAAAATCTGAAATACAATGGTTACAATTTTGTGGGTACAAATTTTATGGTTTCGAGTAATAAAAAAGATTTAAGATTTTTTGTTTCTGAGGGCATAATTTTTTTTTACTTCCTGAATGAACACAACGCATCCCTATCTTCGATAGTGAGGAAGCAAAACTGAAGGTTAGAGTCAGTTCGTATAGTCAACCTAATCCCAGATTGAGTTTGAATGATTAATTGAAATCGAAAATAAATTTAAATCTAGAGGATTCGGGGCGGAAAGTAGAAATCACAAGTGATTTGACATTTCAAAGGATACTCCTACAGATCGGTATTGAGTAATCGGCGGAAATCAGAGAATCCAAATTATCTTTATACAAATTTGTATTTAATAAAATTAATCACTGAGCTTTCTGTCTCCTGGGGGCCTGTTTTCATTTAATAAATTTATAGTACTCAGCAGTGAACAGATTAACACAGAAGTGGTAGGGTTGGCATTAACAACTTTATAAACAACATTTCTATCTGCATTCATTATCATGATTGCTATTGGATTGACGAAATGATGGAGTTAAGAGAAGATCCTCCCATTGATCTGTCCCTGCAATGATTGGGATGCGCAGGTGCATTCTTCCCCGCTGGCTAGCTAATTAGCTTTGCATTTAATTTTAACTTATCCAGTTAGGATTCTAGTCCTTTAACGAACGGTTCTGAGGGACCCTGTGCGAGCGTTATTGAGTTACCGGTCCGCCACTAAACGAGATTGTCTTAGGGGAGTGAATCACCTGACATTGTTTCTCACATATGTGCATCACACTAATTGTTCTTGAAGGGGCACAAAGCCCCCACAACTGCCCTTTTGTCCTCGCTTAGGAATTTGATTTAAACTGAATTCCGAGGGACTCGTGCGGGCTCCGCTCTGTTAGAACCGGCATTGCCCCCATGTTTATTGTTTAATTCCTCTGCTCTGAAACAAACCCTTTAGCAAGGTGAACGTTTTTCAGTGTTATTTCATGGATCTGAAACACCCACAAAGAACCTACCGCTTATTTGTAATTCTATTGTATGTAATATTAATGTAGAATAATTTATATTTTAATTTAGTTACAAACAGCCGCCTTCCAAAAGTACTGAAGTGACAAATAATAAAACTGGCACCTGGAGTAATTATTCGGTAGATTTAAATATTAAAGACTATTAATTTTACAATCAGGTTTTCAAATTTGCAGAAAGTATTAAGAATAAATCTAGAATTAAGAAAACAATTACGCTTATTCTTAAAGGATTCTTATATCTGAAATTCAATAATTCGCACTTTAACTTTTCCTTAACTGTGAAAAGTAAAAATACGAAATATGTTAAATATTTATACATACATATGATATATATGTATATATCATATATACATAGTCAGGAGAGGTAATTTCGAAACAGAGTTTTTAACAGAAATCCACATCCAACGAAAAGTTGTATGAAACTGAAATTACGTATATAAGATAGGTATTCGCCTAGGTTATTACTGCAACTTTTTCGCTGTGATCGACTCACCGGAAATGTCGCATTAGTCTTTCAATTATACACTTTTTTACGATTTTCTCGTAAACGGCTTTAGAGCCGTTAATAGATTAATACTTAGGTATTTTGATGAAACTTGCCTAAAGTCTTCTCCTTAAAGCCAGTTAACTTTTAATTTATGGGGTACATCATCCAGGAAATGTGGGGAAAAGGTTATGATAAAAAGAAAATTTTATTTGTGTATAACTCAAAAAGTATACATTATCTATATAAAACTAAAAATTATTTAAATCGGACCGGTACTAGTAAAGATAGAGCGCATTGCAATGCGCTTGTGACATTGTTTGCGAACAACTCAAAAAACGAAAAGCTGTACGAAACTGAAATTACCTAAAGTAGGTATATCCCTGAGGTCTTACCTCAATTTTTCCGCTAAAACAGGTCTCTCTGTTGGCCATGATAGAGCAGTATTGTCTCGGAAGTTTCAAACCGTGAAATATATCTTTTCCTGGTCTTAGAGGTAAATTTAAGAAAAAAATTTTTGAGTGAGAAATAACTGCGTGACAAACATAAAACCTCTCAGAAGTATTGTAAAATAATTTCATTTTCATTTTCTATCCAGATACTATCGGAGGGGGAAGTACCATGAAGCCATCAATAATTTTTTCACTAGTGAAAATATTTATTAAGTGTAACATAAAATTCGATAATTTAGCAACCAGTCCCGTATGACATGAACAGGGTGTGAGAATTGACGTCATAAACAATTTTCAATTAAGAACCTTTTAATCCTCAAATTAGTGGTTATATATAGGAACCATGCTATTTTATCCCTTCAAAAAATTAAAACTTTCTATGACAAATAGTTCAGGCACAGTAGCTGTGTGACACAAAATAACCCATATTTTTGAAATGACGAATATTTACCATCATTTTTTATCTATTAGCCAACATTATTATTTCATGCCTCAACTATGATTTCTAAGATCGATAACTGAAGGCACCCTGAACTAGACTTACTTTCGGGGCTCATATCACCCCTTTTCTAAATTTTCTAATTTAGTTCTCTTTCTATTTATTAAATATAAAAATGTTTTACGTTCCATTTAGATAAATATTTATATGATTTTTATCATAATATTATCTTGTTCAGTAGTGGATCCAGAAAGAAGCAAAGGGAGCGATCACCTACAGCCCCGCGCCCCCGTGGGTTTGTAGGTACCCCGTGGGGGTTCCCGTGTCTTTTGAAATAAAATAAATGACTTGTATATAACAGATACAGTGAGGCCACGCGCTATATACAAAAATTAAAAATGGAATGATAAAATAGGGACGAATGAAATTTGCATCCTAACATTATACAGTCTAATCCAAAACATTATAAAAATATAATTTAAACTGAACTAATTTGCTTTTGAACAAAAAATCATAAAAATTGGAAATAAAATGCAAAATTATATGCTGAATACATGGATTTTGAGCGTAAATTTAAAACGCTTCCATTTTGCCTAAAAATTACAAATTTTTACAAATCACAGGCCCACCATTACCAGTACCAGCGCCATCTAAACACCCCAAACCAAGGGCAACTACGCAATAATGTATCGCTCAGAACTCGACAATAGCGTATCGCTCCAGAGCCCAGCACGGTCTAAATCCGACATTGATCTTGTCTTTGCGGACAGAAACATCGGCATTCATTAAATATTTAATTCCTGTTTTTTGTTTTAATATTGACTGTCACCATTTTGTACTTTAATCTGGATTTATTTTATCATTTTCAATTGCTTGCGTCGTAACTAGCTAAGTCCATCAGCATTTAGAGTAAAAGGGCGTTGTAACACTTTTCTTCCACAAATTAGTTATCAGAAACATATTTAGCTAAATTTTGGGTAGTTTAATTCATGAATGCGATTTTAATTTCACAATCAACTGTGAAAAATTGCAAACATTAAATATCAAACCAAATCATTTCATTTTTTTTTTTCAATAAGTTAGCATACATTATGAAATAGATATATGTATCACAAAAATTGAAATATATTACGTGATGAATATCAGCCTCTCGTAGAAAACAAGGGGTAAACTACTGCCATTAAATTATCATACAAACCTTGTAACTGAAATCAGGATTTACATAGTTGGAGTCAACTACTGTTTTAGAGACGTGAAAACAAATAACATTCTGAATGGCGAATTTCCTCCCTGATGCTTTATATTCCCAGAAAAAAAACAGTATTTAGGAACGAAATTCCAATTATTATGACGATGTGTCACAAGATATCTCATGTGTTGTAAATACTAAAGTAGGTTAATGATTTTATAGTAACAGATGGTTATTTAATTTTCTTCCCCCAAGTTCTTCAATAAATTTATTTATAAAGCAGAAAAATATTATTTTATTAAAAAACATTATTTTCATTTTTGTAATGTAATCAGTTCTCTAAAATAAATTCATAGTCGTTTTGACGTCAGAGAACGTCCTAAATGCATTCATTGTAGGTTGTATTTGATTTGAATAATCATGAGCCGGTAATGAGTTGGGCGTTAAATGGAAATTCGGTGTTGTTTTCACTCTTTGTAAATGTATGCGACTGCAACAAGTGAGCAAACTTATCCTAGTGAAGTTCAACCAAGCCGTTATTAGAAATTTAGTTCAATTTTGTAACTAAACATTTAAATAACTGTATTATTATTTTCTTGAATAGAGCGTAACGTTAACCAGGCATATAATTAAAGTAGAGAGATATTTTAATCATGAGTCACCATCTGTGAAGTTCAAAGTACATGAGACCTCTGTACTACTTTTTTTTTTTTAATTATATAAACCACACAGTTCTCCCTAATCAGTCTGTTAAAAAAGACGGAAAACCGATGGTATGGTCTAGATTTATCGGTGGGTTTTTAATAATATCAGAATTACCCGACGTTTTCCATCAGTCGGTTGATGGATGGACAGAATTCTGTAAGCTTGAAATCCAGACTTGAGACCTAAACATAATAATGTTATTGACATAATTTATATGAATAGAAATTAGTGTAGCACCGGGTACCCGGCCTTACCAGGTACGTGCTTGACTGTATTTTTGGTGGTCGGCGTTTACCCTGCACCCTGTTTTCACAAGCGCCACTTGGCTGATACCCCTACACTTTCATAAGTAATTTAGGCATTTTGAGGCCCTCTTTAGTTATATTTTTGTAAAAACAATTCAAAAATATTAATTCATTATTTGGTAATACTGCTTTTTTTTAAAAAATAGTTTACTGCTATTAAGAGCGCTAACACTTTGAACAGATAATTTTGTAACTTGAGACAGCGGAAGGTAAGTGATGTTCGGAGTACTCATTCTTGAATTATTTCAAAGAGAAATACATCCAATGTGATTTATAGTATGCAACAAACACATATACTAAAAATAAAAAAAGCTGGCAATTGAAGTATTACAGTATAGTGCCACATTTTGTATGAATCTTCATCGGACAAAAAATTTAAAATTATATGAGAATCTCCCAAAAATGTGTGTAGGAGTAATTGTAACTTTAAGGCACGTCTCAACGCTTAAGATAATATTCTCGGATTAAGTGAATGCCAATTATGGGGTCACGATTGGACTCAATGTGTCTGAACGAGAAGAGTCATCGAACTCCTCCATATTTGTTCATGCTCAAAAAATAAAGAGAAAAAAAAGAAGACGAATGGAAAAAAGGACCAGGGTAGTCTGTATATTGATCCTGGAATGAGAGGTGAAAGACTTTTAGCAAAGCCTGGCAGAAAAAATTTCATCCGCCAGTGGCAAAGTCCCGTGTGAGGGCGAGGGAAAGGTGACATCTGGACCGCACCCCTTGACATAGTACATCCATTAATGGAACAATTAGTACTTTTGAACCACACAGCGGGTTCGGATGTTTTCTAAGTAAATAGTCTACCTCCTCTCTACTTTTTTATTTTACTTTTTTTCTGTCTTAAAATAATCCTGTGTAAGACAAAGCTCTTACTACTACTGTTTATATACAAGAGTTGCTCCAAGAACATAAATCATCCATAGAAACCAATTCAAATCGACCCATTTGAACAGAGACTGTCAAAGAAGAAATTATCATTGTAATTACCATTGTCCATCCGATCCGTTAATAATTTAAAAAAAAAATTGAAAAACGGTAGGTGATATACTTCAGTTCGTGTTTCTTTAAAAAACCTACTGAATTCAAGTTTGGTTTGTTTTCATCATCGTTTTCTAAATTCGTAAATGGGACAGAGTGGGTACGACCAGTGGATGAATATTTATCAATTTTTCGTTAGCAGGTAGTTGTGAAGCGTTCCGCAAGGCCTACAATACATTGGTATATCGGATTTATTGTTAGATTCAGTAATAACCAAATACGATATCAAATTTAAAAATAAGGAATTATAAGCATACTCGATTAAATTATTATGAGAAAAAAATAAGCAGTTAGCAGTGTCTAAATTTTAAACAAATCTTTCGTCCCTACTTATAAGATATCCAAGATAAGACCTTCTTTTGTAATTAAAAAAAAATTATCAGTCTTTCTTTTTAAATATTAAAATATGTCAAATTCAAGGATAATTAGTAATATTCAAAAAATTACACATTAACACCTTATTTACAACAGATAATAAATAAAGATATATCTAAATAATAATAATAATAATTTTAATAAAGATAAGTTTATAAAATTAATCAATATAGGTTAAGAAATGATAAGACCTCTCAATCCCACATTTGTTTTATTAATACACTTTTTTTACAATGTCATTATTTTATTTCGTTACGTTTTTATTTTCATGTTTTTTTTTTTTATATTTCTTTCTTTTTACAAAATTATTGACCAATTTCAAACTCTATTCGCTGCCACCTAAATCAAAATATTCTTAATATACTACTCTATGCATTAGTTATAATTTTAAATGCTCTTAATATCCTAATTTTTATTTTTTACTTTTATTGGTGTATTGTCAATTCTCTCATTTTGGTGACATAGTATTTCTTGTTATCCAAACTTTGGAGGCATTATTTAAAAAAAACAAAAAACACCATTACTTCATATATTAATTCAGTTAAAACTGAACAATTATGATATTCAAGTAATAAATTAAACTTTGCAATTAATTCATTTGTATTTATTTACAATATTTAGTTCTCAGCCTGAGGACCACGAACCGTTTCCGTACATGTGAGCAGTAAAGCAGAGTTCTTGGAGATATCAGCGGTTTTTCACTGTCCGCACCACAGGCATTTAGTGCTTGAGAAGGCTTGATGAGAGTGCAAAAGTCAGCTGAAAGTCACACAGAACATGTATGAAGAAGCCACTGTCAAACTCCATGCATCATTTTTTTTTCTTCAACAGAACCCGTGGTTACTACCATTTCAAGCTTGATGAAGATAAGTGGAACTGGATTTGTATTAAACCAGAGAATTCGGATGATTGAAAGGATTCTTATGATTTTTTTTTTTTTATTTGCTTTTCCAAACATAAAATTCTGAATAGACATGCATAAAGTGTTAAGATTGATATTCTAGAAAAAAATGACCAAGAAGACCTCTGATCCGATTCACAACATGCGGTAATGAAAATTCGCAAATTTTGACTAGAGACTTTTGCAGATTTTGATGAGTTTATAAAAATTTAATTACCGATGCTATCCAGTTTTCGATGTTTAATACTTCGATGTTACTATTTATTTAGTTCTATTCTGCTCAAACCTGAGATATAACGTGGGCATTTGTTAAAAATGGCTCCAACCGAAAGAACGATATTTAACTAGTAGTGCGATTGTGGAAGCTGTTTTTTAAAAAGGTAAGAGCTAATCGATTTTATAATTGTGAGGCTCATTTCATTGGCATAAATTAGACTTATAAGAGAAAAAAACATTATCACTTGCAGAATTATGCAAAATGTGCGATGCAATTAACAAACCGTGAAGAGCATAATGTATGCAAAGGCATTAGTCAAAACGTTGCCGCCCAGGGTCGATGCAGTTGGCGAGAAACAAATGAAATGAGAGAAGAGGATCCTAGGTCATTACGTGAAGGAAAACCAATTTAACATGGTAATTCGGATAATTAGCGTAATTATTTCGGGCATTAAAAAGTCCTGCAACGCTCGGATAGACTAACGACTTTTGATTCGGCTACATCTCCACCGCGCTTCATTACCTGACCCATCCATTCCCGTTTAATCAGTAATCAATGGGTATGTGTCGGTGTTTAATGTTTTGTGTTATCATTATCTATTGGGATCAATAACATTTTTTGTACAATAACAATTAGCCGTGATTCAACATCCAGGTATTTAGAATAAAATTGTTAATGATAATATGCAGTATTTAGATTACTGAACTGAATCAGTAATTTTAAAATATTTAGAAATATAATATAAATTCTTAACACAACAACCGATGAAGGTTTCAGTATCCGTTAAGGAAGTAGGCACTGTTTTTCACCGGTCACACTAGGAGGTGGTGTAGTCAGCATCCACGCCCATCCCTCAGGTTTATCCCCCAATCTAAGGGTCAGGTAGCCAATGTATGAGGCTGTATTTCTCCCAGGAGGGTCTAATGATTCTAGGTTCAATCCACAGCTGATATTACAGAATAAATAAATTATCTGCCAAAGCCGGATTCGAACCCGAGCCCTGAAGTTGGGAATCCAGTGTCTAAATCACTAAGTTACCCCAATCCCTTTTAGTATTAATGTAAATCAGAAGTAATAAAAGTATCAGTAGGTTCCATAACAATAATACTTACAAGATTTGTTGCGTTCCCCCTTCAAAACCCAAATCAAAACATTTTTTTTTTCCTCGTTCACAAACCTGATTGATCGAGTTCAATCAACAACCAAAACCCAAATCACTAAAGTGCGACATAGCATAATCAACTCGTCTACGTTTCGTCGATAGCTAGGAGGTCTATGTTTCATTTACCCGTTCGTTTAGAACTGACCGCCATTTTAGTGACTCGGTTGTTAGTCATTCCTACAACTTAATATGCCTATTTCAGTCTCTGGGATGCTATCTCTTCAATCAATCTTCTCCGTTCCAATTATATTATGCATTACTGATTGAGCGTACGCGAATAAAAATAAAGGAAAAAACTCAATTTCAAATTCCTGGTTCGGACGGGGGTCTACTTTTTCGGATGTTTTTGTTCGACCTCTATCAAATAGCTTAAGTAGTTGTAACATAAATCCGAGTTCTAATTTTAAAAGGTTTATTGTCTCCTCAACTTTTTACAACAAAAAATAGAATTGAAAATCAAAGGCCGCCAATCATAGGTCACGTACAGAGACGAAGTGCCCTTGGACCAGGTAATTGGAAGAAGAACTAAAACAACCGGATTTGGGTGAGTCTATTGATCTTACTCAATTTTCTAGTTGTTAACAAGACTATGACTGTTAATGATTGGTTTGTTAGTAGCATTAATATTATGAATTGCAGTCCATTTAATTTATACCAAGGAGGTACTTAATTTTCGAGATCCTTAATTGTCCTTCCCTTAGCATAAGTGGCCATGTTTTGCATTCCTAAATAAACAATTCGATATTTCTGTAGAGACAGTTTCGTAAATTCTTACTTTTAGGTTTCTAGATGATATAATAAAACAGCAGTATTAAAAAATGTTTTATTTTTATTATATTTAATATCTCTTCGGCGGAGCATCATAGACCTGGGTCCCCAACCTTTTAGTACCTTGTGGCACATTTAAAGGTTATCACTCAAGCGGCCGGCATCAGATTTTATTTTTAGTTTGTTAGTTGTTGGATATTGTTAATCATACAATTGAAAAATAATCTAGAGAAACATAAGTGGTAACCACACTATAATAAAAATAATAATGAATTTGAAGTAAACATTTCAAGCTAGCATATAAAAATGTCGCTATATTATATAATTTCAAAATATCAAGGAAGATCAATTACATTATGATTTAATTATTTGTGAAAAACATCTTCCCGTGACAATTATCCGTATTATTAAAAAAATACATCTATAATACTGTCCATTGACGTTTCTTCGTCTTCAGGTTCCTTATTTTCTGCAATACAACGTAAACCTAATAAATCAATAAACCGTAAAATCAATAACTATTCATAACATTTCTTTACACCATTTTTCGTTACATATTAAAATTTCACATTATCTTCAAAAATACACAGCTCCTTCCCCATGACTCCACATCCATACAATTTTACTTCGTCAATTTTCTTTTGCTGATCCATATATTCATAATCATATGCCTATCAACCAATTTTCTTCACACTTTCTATTATAATTTTTCACAAATAATTAAACGATTGGATAATAAAAATGTTAGTTTTGCAGCGACAGATTCAAGGATAAAGTTATGTATAATATACAACGATTTAAGAATATTTACGTTGACAATGAAGTCAATCATGCTTAATTTAATTTTTTTTTTCTCTCTATATTAAATAATTATTATACCTATAATCCTAAATAATATAGATTAATGGGGAGGGATTTAGTTATCAGTAACCCATGTCAAGTGATATTACATATTAAACGTAGTACCCAATTAAAATATTAAAATATATGTTATAAATTTCATATGTTTTAAATTGATGAATATATATATATATATATATATATATATATATATATATATATATATATATATATATATATATATATATATATTTGTTTTTGTTTGATATTGACCAAGATATTTTAAGTCCTAACAATAGTAACACTTTTTTTTGCTCCCTAATTCTAATTTGAAAAATACAATATTTACACAACCCTTTGTCAGGGAGCAAAGTAATTCCCTTTGATCAACACCTACCACTATAATAACATCATAATAATGCAAGGCATGAATAACAGGTTAGGTTTTATACTGGATGTCAGCAGGTGATAGATCTCTCGCGGTGGATCCCTCGTAGGAGTAGCATGTGGTTTGTAAGGAGTTGATCCCACTTGATACCGTATCAAATTCTCAATCTGATCTCCCAAGGGCTTATTCAAATCGGAGCCATCTTGCCCGGCTGAGGGAGCCTTAATCGAATCCCGGATGCAGGGTGAATCACTGCGACCACTTGTTCTTTATCTTTATTGTTCTCCATATAAAATCTCGATATAATATATTTGAATAATGCATATTATTATCTTTGTAACACCTAAACTTGCGGATACGTTGAGTCTCATAATAGCAAATGTAATTTCAAATTTTAGTAGAATTTTAAACTTAATATTTAGAAAATAAAACTAGCCAAAGCAGTTGTTGTTCAATGGGTTTTTCTTAAGGTCCTCCAACTATGGCAGGAAGGATTATCTTTCAGCTTACTGACTTATTCTTGCCAGAGCAATGCTACCGAAACAGCTAAATTTCCGAACAATAAAGGAGAATAGTCATAAAAAACGCTGCAAATTATTACACAGTAGTTTATTATTTCCACTTAGTAATATTTCAAAAATATCTATTCTGTCCAAGTAAAAAAAAATTAAGCAATAGGCACCAAAGGAAAGGAAATTTGAAGTTTGTCCCAAAATGATAGCCGTGAGAGTGCCGAACTGGGAGTGTTAAGAAAAACTGTGTCAATGCAAGTAGGCTGTGATGGTTGGGACATGTAATTAGAGGGCAAACTGATACAAAGGAAATATTTGATGTGCACTTCAGTTGGAAAAAAAAGTAAAGACTAAGGAAGCTAAAGGAAGTGCAGAAATAATCCAAGGAAGGATAAAGCAGAGACATATGGAAGTCAGAAGCACAATAGATAAGTCAGGAGGCCGAGACCAGCCGCGCCTGATAATTAGTCTACGAAGTTCCTTACGCTATATTTCAGTTAATACAGGTCCGATTTAAATGATTTTTTTTTCCTTTTGTAGGTAATTTCGTCAGCTTTCGTTCAAATACAATAAAAATACCAAAATACTGATTATGTCATGCTGATTCCAAAACCCCTTACATTTCTCCTCTGTCCTTACAAATGGCCAAGTTATGGGCTTGTTAAGATATCTAATCGGCCGCCATTTTGAAACAGACAGACGGATGGTAATGTCGAGTTCCGAGGATCATTCTGGGTTGACCTGTGACATTGGTACCCAATCTCAAGAAAATCGGTCCAGTAATCTTGGACGGATTTTTTTTTATTCGATATTTGGATTCGTCGTATCTTGAAACGTAAAACCTCAAATTTTGAGGGGAGGTTACAAAAAGTTTTTCCTTGGTCGATTCCAAAGGTCTATTATTTAAAAAAATAAACCAAAAGGAACATTTTAAAAACAAAAATATTTTAAATTATGATTAGCGTTAAAGTTGCTCATGATTCAACAATGGTAGAAAGGCCTGTTATCCTTATATGCTACCAAACAACATTACAGCATATTAATTGGAACTAGTGCATTTATATTTTAACAGGTAGGTCAAATAAATGTTATTTTGAGTAAAGAACAGAACTGTTAAATGACAATAAAAGAGTGTGAGCAGTAGAGCTAATGTTGTGTTTTAAATTTTCTTTAATATAATACATTATTATCTAATAATAAGAATTAACTAAAATACAAAATTGAAAAAATCAAAATGGCGACGCTGGAAGAAAAAAATTGAGACCCACAAAAGACACTCCCCTAACACCAACTCAATTCGCAAACAAATTTTCAAGCCTCTAACTCAATTTGAAGGTGCGAAAAACTTTAATGTGGAGGTGCGAAAAACCTTAAAAACTGCTGAGGTGGGAGAAGAAAGTTGAGACCCTTAAAACGCACTTCTCTAACATCAACTCAATTCATATGCATGTGTCCAATCCTTTAACTCAATTGAGAGGGACTTTAGAGATTCAAAATCTTAAAAACCGCGAATAATCGATTAAGTTTCTAAAATGTTTACTAAAATTTAAGCCACTTCTATGGAGAGTTCTGGCTAGAAAACAACCATGTATCCCGAAATTCAACTCATTGATTTTTTTAATAATAAAGCTGTTATTTAAAAATTTACAGAAACAAAAGTTATTAGTTTACATGATTACGGATACCACATCGTTAAAATCAAACAATTATAGGTTTAGTATCTTTTACATGAAAATAAAATTTGATTTAAATCATATGTTTAACATAATTTTAAGTTCTAATGGTAGGAAAATTAAACAAAAAAAACCTACCCAAAATCAGCTCATTTGATCCAAAGATGGTCGCAGGATGTTTCCAAATGCAGAGGAGAAAAAAAAAAAATAATATACCATAAGCATGAGAACTGTACATCCTAGCTATAGCTTTCTTAGAATTAACTCTGTAAACCTTTATAAACCCCCACTACTTTTTAAAATTGTCTTTAGGCCCGTCTCCACGCCACTTTCCACTCTGTTGTACTTTCCTCTTTTTTTTTTATGTTTTATTTTAATTTATACTTAAAATATCTTAAAACTTTTTAAATAAATCTTTTTAAAAATGTCTTAGTGCTTATTACAAAGATAACTTATTTATACATATACATATACATTTCTTTATATATATATATATATATATATATATATATATATATATATATATATATATATATGTATATAGGTATTACACATCCCCGAAAACCCCAAAATTGTGTTATAGGGGTTATGAAACAGATTTAAAAAAATAGATTCACACTCCCCTCCGATGATCTTCGATACAGTGCAAAAGTCTGTTATCTTCGGGGGGGAGGGGGAGAGGAAGGGAGAAGAGAGGTAAAAGATTAAAAAGGTTCTTCTGGAAAGTTTTAACAAACAGAAATATACCTATTAAGTTAAAAAATATAATATTGCTTAAAACATCTGGTTTACTTCTCAGGTCCAATTTTTTTCATTTTTGGATTTTTATCCCATACCATACGTCATAATGATGTAAAAGTTTTCAAGAAGTCTCGCTTCAACACCTAATCAAAAATATAACAGTTCTTCCTGTACTCGTCATGATAAATAGGTTACAATACCTCTCAAGTAGCAGCAGGATATTGATTTGAATGTTGATTTGAATCCATCAATATGATATCCAAAGTGGAATCGTATGACGCCTGCTAAGAATTAAGCCTGAGGGACACACAGAATCCACCTCGAGCCCCAACGGCCAACGGCATTACAGTTAAAAATTAATGATTTACGTGTATTATAAATTTTAAAATGTAATGACAAAAATTTAATTTAATAATTAACAAATAAAAACCCCGATGTCGGAAACAACTTTATCTTACAACCCTATTCGTTCTAAGAGACCGTCATATCTACTAAAGCGCATTGGTGGGATGTTAGTGAAGTTGACGCCCATGAATATTGAGACATGGAGTTGTAGTCGGGTGCCTTCAACACTCAAACTCTGCTTTATTCAATAAGTACATTAATTTACTTTCCGTACGTTTACATTCGCAGACGCAAAGAGCTTTATAAATGAATGGGACGGAATATACTAGCAAGGGGACCGTACATTGTATATACATAGTAGCTTCACTACTACACCGAGATTCAACATTCAAGGGCGTCAACTTCACTAACAACCCACCAATGCGCTTGAGTAGATAAGCAAGTACATTCCGTCCCTTAGGAAGAATAGGATTGTAAGATGTAAAAGTTATTTCCGTAGTCGGGGTTTTTATCTTTTCTTAAATAAAATTTTGTTTTTACCTTTGTAGTTTTTTAATTAATGGCAATTTATAGTTTATTACCACTTGATCATGAACTTACAAATGAGTTGTTCATTTCCAAATGAACCCTAACCATCATTGACAAATTTTCAGGAAACGGGAAAAAATATATTTTCTATTTTAATTGTGATATCAAAATCAATTTTTTTTAATTAATTAAATTAATCATTTTTAGCACCTATTTCCTGAAATCGTTGATTATTTTAATATTAATTAAACATCATTTAAATTTTATGTGGGGTCGCTTTTGGAATAAATTAAACTTCAAGGCAGACTTTGGAACAAAGAAGGTTGATTGGGGTTCATTTTGGAAAGAAAAAAACTGGGATAAGCTTTGGAATGAAAAACAGATTGACAAGGTAATTTAAAAATTTTGTTTTTCCTTTATTATAATAGTACTATACGACCAATTTATTTTATATTTTTATTCGGATGAAAAGGTTATAAAATGCTTTTGGTTAATTTATTTTTAAAAAATACTTAAAGAAGTGTATGAAAATTCCTTGAAAACAAAATACAAATTCTACCTAAATAAGTTAAAATAGTTACAAATCATATTAAACTGCCATTTTTTTTTTTTAAATAGACATCAAATCAAGAGTACTAATAATAGAACAATACAAAACTTATTACAACAAACAATAAATAACATATATATATATATATATTAGCATTACTCGAAAAATAAATAAAATTGCACATTAATTAATTTCAAAAACAGAAACATTTTATTTTTTCAATAATAATAAAATTTGTAATGGAATATCACAATAATCAGTAAGAAATTACTTCAGCAGCTAAAATGTACTGTAAATTAAATTTTGTATCATTAACAGGATTTTCAAACACAATATCGTCTTCCCGTTCACAATTTTCAGGTCGTCTCCAACTTTCTCTACTATTTGAACAGTTGTAATTTCCTTTAAAATTGTTTGAAGATTGAAAAGATTTTAATAAAAATCCAAATCAACGTCGTTTTTCCATAACTCGCCTTTCATGTTCTTTAAAGGTTTTATTCCACTTTTCTGGCTAAGAATATTTTTTTTTACGCTGACAACAGTGACTCAATTATTTTCAAATGTCTCCCTACTCTTTTATGAGACATGCTTAAATTATTTATTTTTAGCTTCTTCACAAAATTAAAAAAAAAAATTCTCAACACAACACCTCTATAGCGAGTGATACAGAAATGGTTGATGAAATATTTTGATTTGGTTCAGTAATCCGGATGGATCAGTTTTACCAATTTTAAAGACTTACTGACTTTCACTCGGACGCCCACAATATAAAGGAAACGGTCCAGTCAAACTCCTCATAATGTCTCCGGGTGACGCTGATAAGTCGGATCCATCTGAAAAAAAGGTTCTATTCGAGACTCAACTCGGATTCACCCGCGGTAGGAATGTAATTTTCTTTATTGGTGTCGGTATAGAAATATTGGTTCGCATAGCCTTATTGAAATTATTTAACAGTTTGCATGACACATCTTTTGGAGTTAATATTAGTGGATTTTAGTTATAATGTTTCTGTACGTTTACATTCTTATTGTATAACTTCAATTCTATAAAACAATCGATGATGTTGAAATCTCTACATAAGCTTTGGACCCATGAATTAGCCACGCTCTCGAAACGTATGATAATTTTTCTGTAGTTGCCATAATGGGTCGGGTCCATGAGAGGGCCGAAGGGGTGGCCCTTTTAGCAAATGAAGCTCTCGCCGTCCAATTTGGGGGCGCCACTCAAATCTAATTGGTCCAACCAGGCAGCGCTCCACTCAATGAGTATCCTGCGCGGTACTATGCATGTTGCCAACGTGCGTCCCATCTGTAAATAGTCCTAATAGCTCTCTTCTAGCATTGTAAAATGCTGATCCCATTATGTTTTTGTCTGTTCTCTCCGTGCGGGAGGCCATTAGAAGAAGGATTTAAATTGTAGAATAAAGGTCCTGATTTAATAGGCAAAACAGAATGGGTCCTGGGATCGGAGTGACAGATATAGATTTTAACTAATGTCACCGATAAAACCGATGTCACCTTAAAATAAATTATAAAATGATGTAGTGGCTCTAATAGTTCGGCAATTATTTTTAAATTACATAAAAATAAATAAACCAAAATGAAAATGAAAATAAAATATTACACAGGCCTACAAGAGAAAAAGGTTGTTGTTGCCTAGGATTGTGGAACTGATTTACACTATATATGGGGCGCTGAATCAGTTTAAATGATCATTAAATCAGTTTTTTTCTATCAGCTTTACTTTTTAAGATACGCGTGAAAAAAGAAGAATGATTGCCTGATTGACTCAAGCCACTTCCTTCCTGTTTGACTATGCTGGGAATCCCCACGTCGACACTGAGAATCCCATCCTTCATTTCAACGCTACAACTAAATCTGAGCTCAGTTTGTGAGTTTAGCCGTGCAGGATGGATCGGAATTGATAAAAAATTAGTTCATGCAGATGTTGTGTAAATCATCCTGATATGTTTTGCTACATATGCGGGGAATACATATTAAAATATAACAGAAAAACTGGTAATGACCTTTTAAAGACAGCTTACCATGGATAGTTTGGTTTTAAGTTCGTTGATCAGGATTACAGATCTGGACACCGCATCAGATTTGTAAAACTTGTACAGAACATTTACGCCAGTAAACTAGCAGAAAAAGAAAAAGTTTTAAATTCAGCGTACCGATGGTTTGGAGAACACCCAAAAACCACATCGATGACTGTTATTTCTGTCTAGTAAATATTGCCTACTGGAATTAATCGATACTTATTCTTATCCTGGTAGACTTATCCTGATTTAGTCCCTCCAAGACGTCCGGTCCCTCACTCAGAGGAAGTACCGATCCCAGCATTTCACCAGCTTTCACAGCAACAAAAATTTTGCATTTTGTCACGATATTAGAAGACTCCTGGAAAAAATGAGTCTTCCTGAATATTTTCCAGATGGTTGGGACCTATTTATTGATAGCTTAAAGCGAAACTTGAAATGTGTTCTTCTTCACAATGAGAACAAATATGGTTCAATACCAATTGCTCACTCAACGACAATGAAAGAATTGTATACCACTAAAACTTTGGTCTTGGAGAAGTTAAGGTATCGTGAACATCAACGGGTGCTTTGTGTGGACTTAAAAATCGTAAACTCTCTCCACAAACCAATTTTCTTGTTACTTGAGCCTCTAGGATAGCAAAGACAAAACACACCCCTGGGTTAAGCAATAGTTCAGAGAGAAAACATGGTCGTCGGAGAAAATAACATTATTAACGAAACATTGATTGAACGAAAGAAAATCATCTTCCCTCCACTGTTCATCTCGGCCAAATGAAGCTGTTTGTAAAGGCTCTTGATAAGGACGGATCATGCTTTGCAATTGCAGGGAAAAATGCCTCATTTGAGTGTGGAAAAAATTAAAGCAGGAATATTTAACGGCCCAGAAATAATTTTTTTTTTGTAAAGGCATAAAGTTCAGCTATTGCTCTAACTTGAGAAACCCAGTTATAGTCTATGTCAGGCTTATCTTTGTCCAACGATTTAAGTCTATTAAAAGACAGTTTTGGGAGTCGTTTGTCTGGTATGAGTGCGAGCTTGGACCATAGATTTGTTAGCTTTTTAATTATTTTCATACTTATTGGTTCTTTCCCTGTCTCGAGGCGAACCGTATAGTTCGGGGTATTCCTAGGCCAACCAAAGAGGTACTTTAGGAATTTCAGTTGAACAGTTTCAATTGCCTCAAGATACCTGAGGCTCCATACTTCGGAAGCATACAGTAATGTTGAGGAAACCATTGATTCAAATAACGCTTTTTTTGTTTCCCAGGAGTCACTTTTACCTTTTATCAGTATGTCTGTGACTCTTGCAGATGCCGCTGAAGATCTCTGGATGAAGTGTTCAGACGCTTTTTTAAATTTGCCCGAAGATGTGAAGGGGACTCCTAAGTAAGTATAACGTTTTGTATACTCTAGCCTCTCATTATGCCAGTACAACGGTTTAACCGTTTTTAGCCGGGGAGATTTGTGAAAAATGAGAATTTTGGATTTATCTGCATTTAGAGTAAGGGAATTGTTACTGCAATAGTCCTGTAATATTTTGATATTCTTCTGTGCTCCATACCAACTATTACTTAAGAGAATGATATCATCAGCTAGTAGAAACATTTTTACTTCGTGTGAAGTGTTTACACCTGCTGCTCCTTTGTCATAAAAATATTGGACTATGTCGGAGATAAATAGCAAAAACAGGGTTGGACTAAGACTTTCGCCTTGTAAGAGTCCTAAGGTGACGTCAGTGTCATCTGAAAGTTGTCCATTCACCGAAATTTGAGTTGAGGCATTGTCGTATAGCATCTTTATGATCCTCATAAGTTTTCCACGGATCCCTAGAGTAAGAAGTTTTCTCCATAGGAGACCGTGGTTAATGGAATCAAAGGCTTTTTTGAAGTCGATGAAGGCGGCATATAGGTATCTTCCTTCTGTTTTGAACGTAATTCCGATCAATGCTGAAAGTGTGAAGATATGGTCGATGCACCCTCTTCCATTTCTAAATCCAGCTTGTTCTTCCGGAATGAGATTCTGGGAGTCCGCCCATAGAGTTATTCTCCTCGCAATGATGCTGGTAAATAATTTAGTCATTGTATTCAATAGGGATATACCTCTATAATTATTGACATCGCTTCTGTCACCTTTTTTAAAGAGTAAGTGCACTTTTGATTTAGACCACTGGAGAGGCAATTTTTCTTGTTGAAGTACAACGTTAAATAGGTTCAAGATGTAGTGTTCCCGCTCTGGGGTGAGATTCTTGAAGTTTTCATAAATTATGTAGTCCGGTCCTGGAGATTTGTTGTTTTTTGATAGATGGATACATAGCTGCAATTCCTCTAGTATTATGTTAGTTTCAAGAGTTAGGTTGCTGGCGGGGATGAATTCTAAGCTTTGAATAGTTTTCTGACCATAATGTGTCCTTAGAATTTGCTCCATTCCTCTATTGCTATTCCATTTTCATTGGGTTTATATGGTTTTAGGGAGTTGGCGGTTGTCCAAAACTGTTTGCTATTTTTTGAGTCCTGGAGGTTCTTTATAATCTGTAATCTAAAATCCTTTTTTTTTTTGTCGTTGATTAACCTTCTATAGGAATTCCTTGTTTGGATGTAGTCTTCTAAAGATTGTGGTGTAAAGTTAAATTTAATTAGTTCTCCATACTTCCTCCTTACTTCTCTCTTCAAGTTATAGTACTCTAAGTCAAACCAGGGCTGATTAGGTTGAAACTTTATATTCTTCGATGTTTTCTTCATCGTGAGTATACAGGCAGCAGACATGCTCTCCTGCAAGCACTCAATGAAGTTCTGATAGAGCTGGTTTACATCATGCGAGTTTGAGTATATTTTATTACTGCAAGATAAATTTGTTCTAAATGTTTGCAATCTTCCCATTTCACATTTTTCTTTAGGTTCCGTACTTATACGATTAAGCGGTCGTGGGTTTGGTGAGCGTACGTGTGGTTTCACTGAAGTAATTAATAATAGGCTCAGAAAATCAGAAATGGTTATAATTTCCATATCATTTAATAACTCGAGTGACATATCATTAATCCATACTAGATCAATAGTGCTTTTTCCTAAGGTAGAAATATATGTATACTTTCCGGGTCTGTCAGACAGGGTCCTGCCATTGCATAATATGAGACCTAGCGATTCCATCGCCTCCACTAATTGTTTTCCTCGCCTGTTCTCATATTTGTGGCTCATCATCCTTGTGGCGTATAGATTTGAGTTGAGCAGCATATCTTCTTCTAAACAATTTAAGTCACCTACGTGACTGTTAAAGTCGCCATTGATAACCATGCATGTATTAGAATAGTTGTATAGTATTCTGGAAATAATATTGCATAGATCTTCCAGGGTTAAATCAATATCATATACGGGAGGTAAGTAAATATTTCCTATTGTTAGTAGTTTATTATTTAACTTAATATTGACAAAAAGCCAGTAGCGGCTGGTATGTACAATACTTGACCGTGAAGTGATGGAACTATGAACTAGAGTTAGCAAACCCTTTTCTTTTTTGCTTGTTCCTCATCAGTTAACTGGGGTGGGTCCGCCTGTGATAATGATACAGCAGATGATAATGATACCTATACAGCAGAGCAAAAAAGTTATTATTATTAGACAAAAGAGATGATAGCAGATGATAGCTAAACTCCATATCAAGAGCAACAATGAAGTTCATATAGACCCATATGGACCACAGAAAACAGAAAATATAATTTTAATGTTATTTTAGGTAAATCACGTTTTTTGTTGAAAAGGAAGCGATCAATAAAAAACTATTAAAGGTAATTATATTCCAATTATACCATCGAAATGAGGACAAAATTTTCATAACGAAATATTGTTTGACCTAACCAAACCCAATCTAAGGGAGTTTCGGTGGACCGATACAGAATTTTTTTTTGTTTATTGTAGATCATCGTTTACATATGAATACGTTTTGTCAGCCCCCAGGATAACTTCTAGGAAAACTTTTAATTTCGTACAAATGAAATAGAGGCCTCTTTTGGGGTTAGTCATGATTGGGTTCCTGATTTGCCAAAAAGTTGCCCGACAAAGAAGTTTTTTGATAACGAAACTGATAAAGCTCACATTGTTTCTAGGTAATTTAGATCTTGCTTTTCTGTGTGAAATTGGACAATGGGTCTGTATGAATTTTCTGTATTACTCTCGATGAAGATTTACCGTGACTTTCGGGCCGTGTAAATGGTTCAGCCGCAAAATGTGATTTTTCAGTGTTTTTTTTTTTTAACCTAAAATCAATGACAGTAAAGCCATGAGAGTGGTCTCATTCGATTCAGAAATAAAAAAAATAAAAAAATCTATAATAAACGATACCTCAATTGACTTAGTGCACATCATGTTTTAATATGCCGTCCCCTATTTCAACACACCCCCCATGAGTGCTGGCTTCCCGAAATATAGGCGAACCCGGCAGGTATAGCAATCTAAATACCATGAATGTACAAATTTTGTTGTTTATTTTGTCTAGTTTTCTAATGCGATATCAAGTATTTTCTTTTGAGCAAATACCTGGAAGGGGATTCTAAGTGATGAAGTGGGGAAGAAGTTATTGTTATTTCTATATTACCTATATAAACCGAATGATCAAAGAAAAATTCATCTTTTAGGTCACGACCAATTTAGTAAAAATCAAACAACTCCAACATTTTCATGTGAATTTTCAAAAACATTTTATTTTAACATTCCTCTCATATTTTAACTACAAGAAACTATGGAATCCCTATTATTCATTTGCCAAAAGTTTCAAAGATTTGAGAGGAAACAGATTTAGAAGCTTTAACTTTTCGGATTTTTATGTAAATTAATTTACGGTTCATTAATGATGTCGCTATCGGGTAAAATTCGGCAGTAATCGAAAAAAGATTCCTTTACGAGTATATATATTTTTCCACGACTGAAAAATTATGGTTTTTGTCTTGAGGAAAAACACCATCTAAGTAGAAATGCTCTAGGCGGACGTCATTGATCCCCCATTTTTTATGGAAGCCGACATAGAAAATGTCGGGAAGAAATCATTCCACACATATCTAGGGGCTAACACTCAAAATTTTAGCAAATTACATTTTGATTTTGTGCTACACTGTTTTCAGTCTAAATTTTCTGGGTTATTGGTGTCAAACGTCAAGATCCATTTCATAATACAACCACGATATGAATACTAATACTAATACTTCTGAGAGACCGGCCGAGATGTTGAAGTGAGGATAGGGATAGGTTGAGTGTTTTAATTAGGTTGTGATGTCTCTGGTTTTAGCTCTCTTGCGTATATTATCCTTTGATAAGCCGATGTTGCAGTAACAGTAGTGTAGGCACAACCTCCTGGCCAGCTTTAAGATACCCATCTACCCCTGACATATTAATTCTCTTCATCGTCACATAATTAATCAGTTTCTTGAAGTAATTCATAATGTTTCGTTTGCCTCCACATTATTAACTAGTAACTACAGAGGGTTTTGCTTTCAAATCTCTTTGTTTTCGCTTTCTGTTTCTGTTCAACTAGAGTTGAAACAGGTTTTATAAAAACCAATTATTATATTATAGAAACATAGAATCATTTTAAAGATGCGGAATGTCGTTCAAACTGTATCCTAAGACAGTTCTACCTTTCTCCTCCACTTTCAATTCCTTTTCAGATTTTATTCGAGCATTCACCATCGTTTTGTTTAATTTATTAACTTCCTCATCGGCAGACTCAATAATCCAAGACTACGACTATAGGAGATATGAATATTTTGCTCCCTAGATTTAATCCTTTTTCGGTACGAAATACTATTTTAATTGAATAATCCAGTGCTAATTTATATGATACGGAGGAAAGCCGATCGCCAAATAAAAATCGCTATAATAAAACATATTTTTTAAATGTCAAAATAACAATGAAATCCAGAACAAAAGAAAGAAAAAAAAATGTAAATGGTTTAAGGAAAACCTATGAATAGCTGTCAGTATCAGTCATTAAAAAGTTGATACAAATATAAATAAGGAAAACGCTGAACAAACTTATAATAATAAAAATAAAATAATGTTGTTAAATAATGATAAAAATAATGTTTTAATGAGTTATTAATATTATTATAATAATAATAATAATAATAATATTATTATTATTATTATTATTATTATTATTATTATTATTATTATTATTATTATATTATATAATAATATTATATAAATAATATATAATATTATATAATATCCGATATTATAATAATAATATTATTATAATATAATATAATTATTATATAATAATATTATTATAATTTATATTATATTTATATTTAAGCTTATATTAAATATTTCAAATAAATCCTAGGTAAGTATGCATTTACCTCTATTTTCAATTGTAAAACATATTAACATAATAAATAAATTAACACATAAAATAAATAATAAACATATTAAATACCTCATTCAGTTTTAACTGCCTCGATTAATGGAATAAATGGAATGAAATAATAAAAATTGATTCATAATAACATCAAACGCCAAGTTCCAGTTTAATGTGACTTACATCCTTCTTACATAAAAGTTTGTTTTATAATTCATGAAGCTACTTAAGTAACATTTCTAAGATAGTTGCATTTATAAGAGATTTAGGTGTTCTTTAAAAGAAAAGTTTTTAAACCCGAATCTAAATATTCATTATCCTCATTTAAACCTAGACTATAGCCAGAGATTAGGTCTTAGATTTGTGACCTGGTGAGTTAGTATCTTAAAAGGTATTAAGGCTCCAGTCACGCTATTTTTTTTCTTTAAGGAATGTGCAAAGTAATGGAACAGCCTTCATCATAAAATCCAACGATGAACAATTAAGAACTTTCACGATACTGCGAAGGGTATTTATGTTCTTTATAATATAATCACAAGAAATTAAAGCTTTTTCTATACTTCTTTTAAAAATTAGTCTTCCATTGCATTCAGTAAAGTACGCAAAAACAAAAAAATGGTAATCGGTATTAAAACTAATTATTTACTTTCAATAGATAGTGTTCTTGGAGAACTTATTGTATGATGGTTTAGAGAGCAAAAGGGTTACTATTATTAGACAAAATCGAGGTGGATTAGTGTATTTTTTTCACTCAGTATTATTCCAAACATTTTTAAAAATTAATTTAAATTAAATGAGAATATTGACATCTATTAAAATTCAAGTCAATACTGTTTAAACATTAAAGTAATAATGTCGGTAACAGTAACATCCTAACTAACTGAGCATTCATTCGTTTTGGAATTAAAGAATAAATAGATAAAACGGCCTAGCGATAAAGTGGTATAGGTTTAGTACACATGGGCGAAAAGATGTAAGGGACAGCGACCCCAATGAAGCTTAAAAGACACGTGTTACGCATTGCCATTGCTCTCTTGGGGGATTAAGGACGAGTAGAACACGTCGATCTTATGTTTACTGTTGAATAAATGTGAAATTGTTATTAAATTTTAAATATAAATAGCCACTCAAAATTAATAGAACATTGACAAGTCCATTTCAAATATATCCTGAACAAATCTGCTGCGGTGCACACATTTTTTTTACTGACCCCAATATTTTCAGCAGCAGGTTCACGTCTTCTCTCTCAAAAGTAAAATAAAATATTTTATTAAAAAAAATTTAAACAATTGAAGACAATTTTGTGACATTTGGTTATTTGGACTCATGGGACCTTAAGACGTTCAGTGCGGCAAGGGGCCAATTGACCTCGTTTCTAGCTTCGCACTAGTGTAAAAATTTCCCGGTCTCTTTTAGCTTTGGACCTTTTTAAAGCGTCGAAATCTGTATGAATTCATCAGATATCAGAGTTGCTGACTGCTCAACAGACCACTATATGGTTGAGATGCAATACTGTCAAAGAATTGCCAATCAACCAGTGGGACAGGTGGCAAAAACCAAAAAGTATTGCCTTGAGTAGTCGAAAGATCCGGAAGAGATTAAGAAATACGCAGGAAGGGTGGCTGTGAAGCTACAAGAGACTGTATATAGGAGTGGAGATGTGGAAGCTAGATGGCGTAAAGAAAGCGGTCAGAGAGACAGCTAATGAGACCCTTTTAATAAAACATTGGAGTCCCCAGAGTACGCTGTTTGATGAGGAATGTAGGAGGATGGTAGAAGAAATAAATAAGGCCAGACAAACAGTGCTCCTAAGAAGGACCAGAGCAAATCGGTAGAGACAGAGAAATAATCAGGAGCTACGTGATCTATGCAGAGCCCCAGATATTGTCACCTGCATCAAGAAGGGTAGAATTAGGTGGTTAGGGGATGTACAGAGGATGGAAGAACAGCGTATCCCGAAGAAGCTTCTGGAGGGACACCCTGGTGGAGGACGAGGAAGAGGGCGATCCAGATTGCGGTAACTGGAGGATGTGGAGGAGGACCTGAGGACACTTGGAGTCCGAAGGTGGAGAGAGCGGCTATGGACAGGGACGAATGGCGGAAGATTGTGAAGGAGACCAGGGTTCTACAAGGACCGTAGTGCCATCGTATAATAATAATTAAACTGGGGTTTTTAAACTTCTGGTAATGTTATTTCTGTTTTTTAGTGAAACAGAATTAGTTCTGTCGTTTTTTCATCCTAAAATATTTATATAAATTTATTATATAATATAATCTCTGGTAAATAAAAAGTATCGTTATATATTTTTTTAAGTATCACTTTTTGAAAATATTTCAAAGTTAATAAGAGAAAAGACAAAGAAAATAAGTTATACCAGATAAGAAAAAATCACGTATATTGCTAATGTTTTTACGTGATTTTTAGGTAGGTGTGATATGTAATAAAATAATATTTGTTAAAATATTAGAAAAGAAATATCCAAATGTACATTATATATGAAACAAACTGGAAGCATGGACTGAAGTTAGAAAACAGCCAAGTATAATCAGCAATATCTGCTGCCGTTGTAATATGCAGTATGTGTTCAGTTTGGTAAAGATTTTTCACACTGCTCAGCCTAAGGCTGGGGCTACGACCTTAGAAAGTTTAACCGCTGGGGGCACATGAGGAGGTGAAGGCGGAAGAAATAACCGACACCAAGCACATTAAAGTCCTTAAGACAAGGCTTTATATGTGCGAGTAAGTACTGCCCCTGTACTTCATAATTTATCAGCCCTTACGCTCCTTCCGGCTATATATTAATTAAAAACTTCCTCCAGCTTTACATAGTGGTTTAAGAAACTTTTTGTATTAGAGGATTTGTCTTAGCTCAAAGTTGCTACTTATGGAGTATGTTTTCTCCGCGATAAGTAAAACCGTAATAAAGACTGCTTAAGATTCAATAAATATATCTTATTAATTCAAAATTGATGTAAGAAGTACATGACAGAATTTTTTTTAATGATTTTGAACATCAGTCACTTTTTTCCAAGAAACCTTCCATTAAAATGAAGTATTAAAAATTATTTACAAAAAATTACATCAATATTTAAAATCGCATGTAAGGTTCATCTCACCTCACCTGAATAGTATATTTTAGAAACATTATAGGGACCGATATTCAAATTTTAAGAAAAAAAAAAGGTTTATCTAAGAAACTAATTAAAAGTTTGGTAGGAAAAATGTTCATCGTTTACTTATTTCTTTATTTGATAATCATCTCTGTGTGCCTATCGCTCTTATTATGTATATTATACATCGGCGATGTCATATTTATTTATTTTTTTCTCAGTGAACAAACCGATATTCTTCAAACTTTAGTTTCTGGACATAATTTTCAACAACTGGAAGAAAATGTTGTTTCAAATGGATGATATAATCAACTGCCAGAGGTCTACTTCTATAATTTCACCAACCATAAGTGCTTTTGAACTTTGATGCGACGTCAAAAACTCGACCTTAACAAATACCACTTACTTTTTGATCCGTTCATTTAGGACCTTTAAAAAGTTGCGAAAGACTGCTTATCGCATTTCGATATTCGAAGGATTTACACCATTTCAGAATCTTCTGAATTTAGAAGTTTCTTGTGTGATTTGTTCATATTTATGAAGAGGAAATTGATTGAATGAATTCAAAATGTAAATTAAATTAACAGTAGAAACACTGACTTCAATGGTAAAAATAATAATAATGTATAAAAATATTCAAGCTCGGTTTGTATTAAAAAAATAAAATCATAAATGAAATAAATACTTTATTCTTTTCTTTTTTTACAATCCCCATTGTACCTTCTTTTATTAAATTTTTCTTTATTTATTTTCTTTGTCTTTTATCCTTCTTATGTACCTTGAATACATTTAAAGGTATTGTTGAGATATTTAAATATAGAAATGTCATTATACCAGTGACTGAGCTCACTTCTGATTGCGAAATTTCCTTATAATTACGTCTTATCTCTAACTTAATTCTATTTTATCTATTAATTGCTAGTGGAGAATTTATGCTATCAAATAACAGACTGTTAAGATATTTTAATGAATCGAAAAACTTGACCTGGCGTCGCAGTATGAATTGCTCCACAATTGGTAGTTCCAGTGCTGTGAACATAAGGAGCTTTTTCTTTTCAAAGGGAAGTATGTTTGCATATTTTTCTAATTACTACGTTCTAGAATTGTTGCACTTACAATGTTTCAACTGTTTTCATACATATTTCTGGCAGTGATTGTATTTGATGCCGGTGCCACAACTTTGGTTTTGACGCAAAGAACTCTTCTCATCCAATTTTTACGTCTCGTAATTATCAAAGATTTGACCTTTTAAAAATGAGCCATTGATCTAAACAAACCATAATCTGGATTCTACTCAAGATGAGGGAAAACGTTTACCCCGTGCAGTTTCGATAATTTTTCCTTGGTCAAACGAGAACAATGTGCAGGAGCATTGCCGTGTTGCAAAATGGCTTGGTTCCTTTTGACGTACTTGGGACTCAAAACTGCATAAAATCTATCTAGGTGTTCACAGTAAAGGTTTGAGTCCCTACTACTGCCGATAAATCACGAGTAGTTGTATATGGGTCCTGGTTCATATATTCAAGAAGAACATCTTCATCAACGACCGATGGGCGACCTGTTCTGGGTTGGTGCGGCATTATTTCGATGGATAATTGATTCTCCTTCTATGGCATAAATTTCTTCTGCGGCTGCCTTTGCGCTTAAATGTTTTTTACAGTAATGTCTCAAAAAACCGAGAATCACGATTTTTTCTTCTGACATTGCACGTGCATTTTAAATGTCTAAATCACCCTATAAAGCCAACTCAAGTCACAAGGAATAAAGAATTAAAGGATTAATCAAAATAAACATTGACATAGACAGTAGGAACAAAAACCTTCTAATAGGGTATTTATGGGAGTTGGAATTAAGGGTTGTGTTCATGCACGAGGACTTTTGTAACAACCTAGTCTAACCAAATCAGCAATTTCACTAGGCGTGTATGGAGCCTTATCTTGGAGATAGAAATTGTGCGTACTATCAACTAAGTACAAACGAATGCCCTCGTAAAAAAATATGATCCACCACACTAAGGATTAATCCATACGATAATGAAGTCTCTTAAGGATTAGTGCATACCGCCTCCTTTACATTGCATATAATACTCAAAAAGCTCGGCAAGGAGAAGAAAATATCCACAGGATTAGGAGGCTCCAACAAATCAGTATCGAACTAAGCTGTATTCCAAAACAAACTGAAACTTTGTAAGCCATAATGACAGAAATATGAGAAAAGGCTTCTATTTTACAATTGATAAACATTTTGAGTTCTCACAATCAATTTTCCTTTCATAATTGTGGAAATATCGTTTCAGAAACTACTGTTTGCATTCTTCAGAAAAAATACTACACCTACAGGCTTGGTAATATTTTTAACAGAATGACGATGATGAGAAAAATACTTTATTTACCAGCAGTGCTACCCTAATATATGTATTGTTTTGCTACACCACATAGCGTACTTATCAATTTAATATAATATATATAAATACATTTTTCATTTTCTTTCTATTTTAACCATTTATTTTAACTCTATTATATTACATCTATTCATTTTCTTTATTTTAATATCTATTTCTGTTGTACTCTCATTTCTCCAACGATTATTTTTTCCATCATTTCTTAACAATATCTTAACTGAATATACAACTTTTATATAACTTCAAAAATTAAAAAGCTAATCAATATTTAAAAATTTAGCGCAAATACATACAAAACGAACGGATAAAACAAGTACAGGAAAAAAGCCATACATAAATAAACAGATAGAGATTAATAAAGACTTTTTTAATTTATTTTTTTATTCATTTATTCTTGGCGCTACGGTCCTGCAAGAATCTGGGCCTCTCTTATCACTCTCCTCCTCTCTCCTATCCCGGGCAAGCAACCGCTGATTCCCAGTCTCTTCAGGATGTCCACCTCAACCAACCACCTCAGGCGTAGTCTTCCTCTACCATGTCTTCCACCAGGTCGGTCCTCAAGCAGGCGTTTGGGGACTGCTTCTTTGGGTAAACGTGCCAAATGACCTAACCACCTGATCTGGCTCTCTCTCACAATTGAGACCAAATCAGGTTTCACATATATTCGGCATTGGCGCGAATTCTCCACTACTCATGTTCGGGCCATAGATCCCGCGGAGAACTCTTCCATGCCAGCAATTTTCTTTCAGACGCTTAGATAGCACCCAGGTCTCAGAACCATAGGAGGCAAGCTTTTTAGTCTAATTTTCATATTCCTAAAAAAAAAAAAATAAGCCTTTTATCAAATATATCTCCTTAATAAACTTTATATCTAATTAGATTAGGTAGAGAATTAACTCATATACAGAGTTGTGTGGGCTGGAGAGCAACGTGAGAAAGTTAAGGTTTTGAATGTGAACTCAAAAGAAACTTTAGGCAACATAGTTGTGACCCACCAAGTTTCATCCTAAATTAAAAAAAAATTGGAGTTTAAGGGGGGTATCAATCCAGTCTTAAACATAGGGTGTTCATTATAAGACGGCGCAAGCACAATTTGCGAAAATGCGATTGGTCTGAGATCGATACGCTACAGGTAAACATTGTAGACCGTGACGTTTCCTCAAGCAGCCTACACACATGGAAAGTTCGGTTCGTGGCTCTCTGCACACTAGAGGAACAAAGGAAAAACTTGCGAACCGTTGTTCGTCAGCTCTGCACACAAGGGAACATGTTTCACCGAACTGTTGTTGGCGAACTGATGTTCTCATGTGTGTAGGCCGCTTTAGAGAATATCAATTGGCATTATATCGCCTCTCAAGCATTTGGCACGCGTTACTGGAGGATCCAGCAGGGGAGCTAGAGGATGGGAAGTGCGCCCTATACATAAGTGCGCTCTCAGTCAGAAAATTCCTCGATCCGCCACTGGCGCGCGTCCATGTTGTGAAGTTTGTATATGTATCCTATGTTTCTTCACATTATTTGATATTTGATAACCTTGATATCTTTAATTATTTTAAATTAATTAATTGGTAGTTATTATGAAAAATACTGTCCTTATGTATTAAAAAGAGTGTAAAAAAATCTGGTGCGATGATCACACAACCTTTCCTTACCGACTTACATTAATAAGCTTTTAACATAATTTTAAAGAGTTCACATAAACACTACTTGAAATAATTAGCAACTAAACTAAACAATTTTAGTAACACTAAATTGTTTTTTAAGCAATAACACTAAATTGTTTTTAAACAATTTTAGAAACACTTAATTGTTTTTTAAACAATTTTAGTACGACAGTTCTGTACACTATATATTTTCGGTTTGTCGAGCTGAAAATATATGTTAAAAGTTTCGTTTAGTTTCTATTGAAATTCCATTTGGTTTCCATATAGGAACATTGAATAAAAAAGTAGAAATTATTAATTTATTATCTACTTTTATATTATTATATTGCATTATTACAGAGCGTATTGCTCAAAACAGGTTGGCGGCTTGGTGGAAGGAGGTTCGGTCGGATCCGTCTGATTTTGGACGCGCTCGACTTTCCTCTTAGGCCTAGTAGATCTTATAACATATGCTACATCTTTGTTAATACTGGTCTGATTTAGATAATTTTTTTTTAGAGACTTTAATTATCTTTCATATGATTTCATACATAATTTCATACATAGAATACATACTTTTTGAGTTATTCGCGAATATCCTTGAATTTTCTTTGAGATGTACTAAACATATGAAAAATCATAGAGCTTTAAGTAGAAAACATTCGGCAAGTTTCTTAAAATCGCTTACACACAGTCAAACACACTGCCCAGTTTGCAGGTTTTGATTATTTGGCCTCTCGGGACTTTAAAACATGGATTTCCGTTGAAAACTGTAATGCGAAAATTTTCAGGATCGCAATATCCCTTCCCCTTACTATATATTTCATATATATGCAAGAGAAAGTAAAAATACCTCCGAATCATGCATCATGTTCTTTTAAACCACAGCTTGGATGCTTGTTGTGCGCGTAAACGGTGTCAAAGTGGCAAATAATTGGGATGTTCTGGAAGAAAACGTTACGCACAACAATTTTTACCTCTAGCATGTTTCTCTTAGACCAATCATTTTCCGTAAAATGCGTTTGAGCTTTTTTTAAATGAACATCAAATAAAATGTCAGGAGTATATATGCAATTAGCTTTACTGGGGTATTCAGACGGCGAAAGACAAAAATAAAACAGCATTTGTTTATTCATAATAGATACATTATACAACTTAAACCTTACAACTATTATACATTTCATTGACTAAGAAAAACGTAGGATCAATCGTTTACATATTCATTTGAATATGTATAAGATAGACGCTGGCTAGCCAGGACAGGTAGCGATTCAGTAGCTGTTGGTGAGGATACCTAATCAGGCAGGTGAGTTTATTTAGTCAGCCCTCCTGCATCTGCTTGGTGATTGTCACTTTTCAACTGAGATGATAGCTTAATATCTAACCACTCCTTGTTAGCTCGCTAGTAATAATTAGTTGTTTCATAATTATATCTATTACTGCTTTTAAAATTGATCTAAAACAATTAACTCTATTTTCAATATTATCGCTGTAATAACGAACTGCTACAGTGGAAACACGAAGATGGCCGTCATTTAACAATTATCCTTGTCCTCACTGTCTTCTTCCCTCCTTTTTTTAAGACGGAAATATTATGCAATCAATTTTATTATTATAAATTATTTCTCCCTTGTATGGATTTTTGATACGTCGATATGAAATTTGTCAAAAGTAAGCACATAAGGCATGAAACTCAGTAAATTTATCAATTGCAAGTAAAAAATCTTTAATATTTATAAAATTTTGCTATCGTCGCACGTTTTATAATATTTTACATCATTTCAAATTAATACAATTAAATCAAATTAATAACATATCTGTTAATGATGTAATCTTAATCTTTTTCACTTCTTTAAGAGTTTATAATTGATTGCTGAGGAAACTAGCAATTTAATCAACAAGATGAAGAGTTTTCATCAAATATGAATGATTTGTGTTGCCATCAATATCGCTGACTAAATAGTGAATTAATTTAGTAAAAAACAGGTAACACTTCACTCCATGAAGGGTAGATATTGGGATCAAAACATAGTTAGGAAGTACTATATCCGGACTAACTTTAGACAGGATCACGCTTATCTACCAGGCTTTCACACAATCTATTGAAGGGTAAGGTATCCACGTTACTGGGCCTAGTTGCTACTAAAAATACCTTTCCTGCAAGTCACATGGTGGAAAATCTGTTAATGGATTGTAGATCTTTATGCAATTTATAGCATATACTTTATTTCCACGTCGTATTGCAGTTATGATATTTTTAGATTCTATTTCTATTTAGAATTGATAAGAATCCTAAAAAAAGCCTCGCGAACCTGAAGGTCCTATGTCGATTGAAAAAAAACCTTCTCCTAAAGATTTCCTCCGCTTAGCTCTTCGTGCCCAAAATTTTATATCTGTATGTTCATACCTATCACAATTCTACAATCTACATTTTGTTGGCTCCCTCGAACTTTTACCCTTCGGCTCAGCACTAATTGTCTATCTATTGCTTGTTTATTCCATCAGATTAACAGTATGATAAAAAATGAAAAAAAATATCAACGTAATATCCCATTTTTGACAAATTGAGAATAGGGTCACTGTTGTTTGTAGCGGAGTGGAAAAGATTGTTTAAATTCTAATTTCATGTGAACAAGTTATCTTCCACTAACTAAACTTACCGTTTGCTGGTTCTGTGCTCAGTAAACAGGCTATATATTTTGAGTCAAAGTTTGTTTCATTCTCTAACTTTACAATTTGAAATGGGATGTGTTTATGGATTTATTTATTTATGTTAATGTTCTTTCATTGTTTGTCTACATTTGGCCTACAACTTTTTACTACGACAGTTCTTCAAAGTCTCATCATTTGAAGGCCCGATACGATCAATATCGGTAAAATTAAAACACATTCAATACTATAATACTTCATCATTACACACTAACTTGATACGCATTTAATATATGTGGCATTAGCATCCTTTTAGATCCCAATTTTTAGATTTGTAACAGTTTTGTTTAAAAAACCACAGCTCTCCAGCGGTCACAGGATGATTTTTTTTTGTGGCTCTTTTCAACATAAGAAAAAATCACTAGAGCAAAAGGACTATAGTTATTAACTATTTTAAATTGTATCGGGTTTCAACATAACACAGTGTGTCATATGCGTAGTAAGTCACAGGTCTACTTGCATTCGTACTTTTATACTTTATTATGAAATAGGATACTGATAGCCTCTAGTTGTTTAAAACAGCCGCGAATGCCAAATATAATCCTCAGCTAGTATTATAGCCGTGTTAAAGTCAGTTACCCTCGCTTTTCGAGACACCGCCCGGTCAGCCGGAAAACTCTGAGGAGCAGTAGCCAGATAATGAGGACGACCAAACTGGATCTTAATTCGGTCCTGACGAAGACCACACAGGCGGCCATTATTAAATAGATATAAATTTCACATCCGATGGCAGCTTCTAATCTGCCGCTCGTTACCCCTCTGTCATTAGCTATCTGTCCGCTCTCAGCGGCGTACTACTGACCACCCTAGTCCACTGGAACTAAAGAAATAATAAACATGTAATTATAGAAATTGGTAATTTAAAATAATTAAGTTATTATTTTCTTTTTTAAATTGTTAAATCGTCAATTTGTTCTTTCAAATTATTTTGTTGAAATATTTTTATTTGATTAATATATTTAAACCTAATATATATATATATATATATATATATATATATATATATATATATATATATATATATATATATATATTTACTTTTATATATATATATATATATATATATAAAAGCCTAATCGATACGCCGATGATTAAAAACATCATAAGTCAAACAGCGATGTTACGGATACATTGGCCTATAAACATCGATGGTTTTAATGTTCTTGAAACATCATTGTCTGTTTGCCATTCCTACTCATCCCTCACATATCACTATTTCATATTTTATCATGACATAATATTCACTATAATGATTATCTATCATTTATCTTTCCTACTGAATCCGTTTTTTAATAGACTGTGGTAGAGGACGAGGCTGCTCACCAACACTTTTCACCTTAAAATTTTTCATGCTAATTATGGTTGACGCGCGCAAATATTATTGGTCTCTCTGAATACTACATCTATGACGCTATGCTATCATATTTTTTTTTTAGAACTTCCTGTGAAGTGCTGAGCTCTTAAGAGAATCTCAGATTCAAAATGTTAAGCTGTCCTATCCAGACCAGGATAGGTTGGCAGTCTAGAAAAACTCTCATAAATGAATGTATAACAACTGCGAACATTCAGAAATGATTTGCAAAAAGTAAGTCTGGTAAGGTATTTTTTCTTGTATTGTTTTTGTTTCTGAATCGAATGAAACCACTCCCGTGATGATAGACGATAGTTTAGAATTTATTATCGTTTTTTTATTAAAAAAAAACACAATCAAATGCCATTTTACTGCTGTATTACAGGGCGTCCCGTAAGTCACGGAAAATATTCAAAAATTGCAAAACTCAAGAGCAGCAAAAAAGTTCATATGCATAGAAAGCCAGGTTTTTGTTGAATAAGAAGCGATCAATCAAAATCTATCCAATGTAATTTAAAACCAATAAAACAATCTTAAAGAAGACACAATTTATTTTAGTTTGGCTTAACAAAATCCATTGTATGGTGGCTTTCGCAGGGATCAATAGCTAAAACTTTTTTGTTTTTCTTACAATGACTCTTTATTCGTGAACATGTATTTCAATACATCTCCTTCCGACTGTAGATTCCCCACGTGATTTTATTAAAATTTGATTTCGTATAATTGAAGTCAAGGTTTCTTTTGTTTGGGATTAGTCTCGAATCAGCTCCTGATTTGCCAACAAACGCCATGTGATATTAGATTTTTTAGGCCGACAAAGAAGTATTTTGAGAATGAAATTTATTGAATTCACTTTCAAGTCAATAAAATTATATGGAAATAAAGAACGTCAAGCTTCTTTATGAAATAAAGCAAAAGTTATTATAGGTATTTCGGTTCTATTCTAATGACATGAAACAAAGCGACAAATAGTCCAGGGAGCTTCTGTCAAAAAAGAGCTTAAAAAAGAAGGTTTTTATTGTTGGTACAATATAATATTTTGGGCTGCTGAACACGAATCTGAGATTTGCCTACAAAACTTTTAATGGGAAATAGGTTTTTTTCCCCAAAAAATGTTAAAAAAGAAACGTTTTTCCGGTTTTTCAGAAACTATGCGTTTTACGTGAAAATTAACTCTGTATGAAATCAAAGAACATACAATTTTCTACATTTAATGTCCTTAAAGTGTTTTCCCTTTGCAGCCATTCAGCCGTGGGAGCGCCGCGTCACAAAAAGTCGCAAAATCGAAAATTACGGCGACTTTAACGGGGAAACTATTTTTCTCATGCAAAACTTATCAAGTTTTATTAAATTTTTCTTATTTAATAGATTTAATCTTCTTCTTCTTTCGCTATCTCTCTTGTGTCATTTCGCGTAGAAGGGCCTCAATCCATCGGAGCCATTCTTCCTTGTCCTGACAACTCCTCTTCATTTGAGCCAGGACCTATTCGTTGGATATGATCCTCATAGAGGGATATCAGGCAACCACGGTGTCTTCTGCCAATCGGGCGGGCTTTCATAACATTTCTAGGAAGCCATTCTTCGTCCATGCGACAGACCTGGCTGAACCACTTCAGCTGTCTTTTTTCAATGGAGGTCTTCAGTTCTGTCACCTGCAGCTGATGATGTTTATATTCATCACTCGGTCCCTCCTTGTTTTACCGGCCACTCTGCAAAGGTATTTCATTTCAGCTCCTGTTGTCCGGCTGATGTGCTTGTCAAGCATGGCCCAACTTTCACTCCCATAAGTGTTGGGAGGTATACTGCTTTGAATATGTGTCTACATTTCAGTGGCCAACTATGCTGTTACAGATCAGATAATACATCTGATTTGCATTATTGATTCTATTGCCTACTTCTTCATCTACTTTACCAGACCTGCTAATGATTGTTCCTAAGTAGGGAAAGTGGTCCTCCACTTCGAGAGCCTCACCATTGCGTAACAAACGCACATCTTCCTGTTCATGCCTAGATATGACAAGTACTTTGCTTTTGGCGATATTAATTACCATTCCCTTACGTTGGAGCTCCTCTTTCCATTCCACAAGGGCTTGCTGCAGGTTCTCCTTAGAGTCCACAAAAAGAACGATGTCATCGGCGTAGAGTAGGTTCTGGACGACGACAGAACGCATGTTCCATCGACCGATTAGAGTTGGTTATGTTCTCCTCTCACATATATAATGGATCTCATCCATAAAACATATAAATAGCAGGGGACTAAGGCTATCACCCTGCCTAACTCCTTTATCCATGTGGAATGTATCGGTCTTTCTCCCATTGATCCGCACTACCCCTTTTGCATTTTTATAAAGTGTTTTTATAAGATTGATAAGATCTCCTGGGACGTTTTTATTCTCCAAAGCAGGCTATATTATATGTGACTATATTACAGATTGTGAAATGACTATATTCTATGTATATTAAAATACACATAGGTATACGTTTAATGTTTTAGCTTTCCAAGTTCTTGACAAATTAAATTTTTTAGTGTATTATAATTTTTATATACAATACTAAAAAAATATCGTCTTGGAATATTGATACTGTCAATCTTAGGATTGTGTCAATCTTGACAGGTCTCTCTCAATCTTAATAGGTCTCTGCCAAGCGGACAATGTATCTTCCTTGAAACCTGGGAAGTAGAACGTTCCTCCTGCAACTTATTCAGTTCTGGAAGCTGCAACTTCATCAGTTAAAGAGCACATTCTCATCCTGTAAACAATGAGCAGTTGTGATACTAATTCGGCTATTTTCAAATAAGACGAATTTAAATTGTTCAAAACTATCACCAATAACCCCAGTCTCGCCAAAATATTAACGCACTCAAACGCCTCTCAAAAAATAGTAGCTGCTGCTGGGGAACGTTTCCTTGTATTCATGCCTACGCTCGGACTACCTCAATTACATTTCCTACATTAAGGCAGTTTTCAGGTTCAGTTCCAACATAGCTTCTTTATCAGCATCTGCTTCTGCAGCTCGTCAGCACTCTCTTAGAGTCTAACACCAGATCCAGCAATGTCTAGGGGGTATGAAAAGTTCAAGGGTTTCGGTGAGTGTTTGGAAGCGCACGTCTTGAGCCTGTTGCCACGCTCTTATTCCCTGCTCCCCCTGCATTATTAAAGCTTATGTCCTGCAGGTGCACAAAGAACTGCCAGCGGAATAGTGGGTGAAGTAAGGCAGGGCTCTGCTGCCTTGCTATACCCATCCTAGAGAGTTCATCCTGGAGAGCTGTTGTTTTTTAAACAAAACTGTCACAAATTAAAAAAATGACGTCTTAAAGTATGTTAGGAATAAAACAATACCTTACACAAGTTACCTCCAAGCATTTACTTGCAAATGGGTTTAAGAAACTATTTATACAATTGTAATAAAACATGTATTAATCAGTTTAAATTTGCTGATGAAAACTTCATGCCCGTTTTATCAAAAGTAAAGTTTTTGGAATTGTGCGATATGACGTATGCATGAATAAATATTATTATATTTTTATTTTTTTTGCGTGGACGTGTTTTTCTGAAGCCCAAAGTTCCGCTCTGTAAATTAAGACAGGTTGAATAACTCTAATTTGCAACAGATCAATAAGTAGCAATAAGATCTGTAAAAAAATTAAATGTGAAAATAAATAAGTGAGTGAAGTTAGTGAAGAGTAAGTAGCATTGTAGAGTAGTGGAATAAAAACAAAACAAACAGTTGATGCAGATCAGCCAGAAATTGAATCATGAGCGGAGCCATCCCGACTTGGGGATTAAGATGCTTAAAAGTGCATTTTGAGACTTCTGTCAAAACTTTTCAAATAACACTCATACTTCAGAGAAGGTTCTGACAATAAATTTTCACAAAAAAAGATACAGAAGGTCCTTCCCGCGGACCAGCAGTTGGGGACCACTGATGGAGATGCATTAGACTGTAGGAAATTAATTGAGCCAGATATAATGTAAGTTATTTAAACAAGAAATCCGAATGAATCTTGGGGTTCATTTTGGAATCCCAAACTACTTTTTATTTTCCACTCTCACAGTAACAAATAGGAAGTTAAAACGTGGTACTTGTATTTGGATGTTGATAATGAATTTCACTTTCTAGTTCGGTTTTCTTTTTGCCTATGCTCTGAAATAAATAAAAATTGCCACTAGTTGTTTTTCTTTTTAGATTGTGAGCTCTTTGATTAGGAGAATTTCTTATTTACTTTTATAATTACTTATTTATTTATAATTACTTACAAAAAAAAATATTATGAGATATTATTTTAAATTTCATTATCAAGTATGTTTAAAAATAAAATAACAAAGAAAATATTACGTCTAACACCATGGGGATTCCGAAATGATCCGAGACACCTTTTTGAAGAGAAGCAAATTATTCGTATTTATTCGAAAAGTCCCTTTAATGTTTCCGGTTCCGTTTCTAAATATTTGTGATAGTTTAGTTTGATACTGACCACACTATCTCTATGTTTAACTTTTAAACACCAGTTATTACATGAAGATAATTTATGATTTTTTTGTTATTAATTTATTTTGTAATAGTTAGCATATATTAGTGGTTGAAATATTAAAATGTTAAGTGTCCTGAATAATTGAAATATCGATAATTCTATAATTCTTTGAACTTGACAGGCGTTTCAAATGTTATTTCAAAAATTAGAAATGTTTGAAGACCCTTAGCACTCGGAGGATTTAGAAGAAGCAAAAGATTCCAGATTTGTTCCAGATAAAATTTTACATTCTTTAATTCTCGGCTTCTAACTTTTTTTCTAATGTATGCATTTAAAACAACATTAGCATTTATGTAAAATTTACAATTAATTTTATTCTGTTAAACATAATACAAATTAGAATGTGTGATTATTGATGAAATTTGCTATTAATTGAATTGATGGTTGGAGAACGTTCGATGTTAATTATTTCACAATTACTTTTTTTAGTAGAATAAAGTTAAGTGTATAGGAAAGTTAAGGATTGAGAACTCAAACTAACTGCTAGATATTATCAACTTAGCTTGAGAATTTAGTCGTTGTCTTTTCCATTCAATGAGTAAAAAAAAACCGTAATTCCACCAAAAAAGTAATTTGATTTGAGGTTGTTTCAGCCAACAACTCCATTGCATATGAAATGTTTTCACGAAGCAAAATTATAATAGTTCTAACTGTAATTAATAAATGTAAGCACATGCATGTAGTCCGGAAATTATTTTTTTTTAAATAAACAAAACCATTAATAGTGCAATAAAATTCAAATTATTCACTATTGTTTTAAAAGATATTCATCACATGAATTCGTGCAAAATTCAACTGAAAAAAAACATACAAATTAGATTATTATATTGCGTTTAAGATTTTATGTTTATTTTATTTTATATAAATTTATATTTTAGTTCCCATTTATTATTTTCTTATTGTATCATATTTTTAAAAAAATATAGTGCGAATTAAGTCTTTGATCACGATTGCCCTTACTGAGACAAAATGTAATATTACTCAATAAAAATAGTACAAGAACAAAAAAAAAATATTGCTAAAATCTATCTAGGTGATTTAATTAATTCTGATTAATTTTTATAATTCAGTTCAGTAAAAAAAAAATGATTTTTTTTTTTTAAACTATGTTAGGAGAAAATGTAATTCAAAATGTTTTGCAAGTATATTTTCATGCTCGTGGTTTCTTTCATTACATTCGTCAACAAATTGAGTTTTTTTTTTTTAATATTTGCTGAGGAAGAGACTATTTGATTCGTTACTTAAGGATGATAATGGAATCGTGAAATATTATTGTCCTGAATGATATAATAAATAAAAGAAATGAAAATCAGTAAGTGGTTCTTGCTGAATAAAACATAAGGAGGGTCTTCGCTGGATGCGAGCTTGTTATGATAAAAGCTTCCACATTCAATCATAACTGTTCCAGTGGATGAACCATTTTCCTACGTATATATATTTATTGGCCTGGATAATTTCTGGGTACGGAAAGGCGCAATGGATCTCTAGTGTCTTGCTACGATATGAGGGTAGGTTTTATGGTTAAGATGGAGATAGCATTAACGAAACCATTGTATAATAAACATAAGCATTTATCTACCTTTCCGGTTACATTTTCGTGTTGGACGTACTTTCTTGTGATGAATAGTTATAATAATAATAATATTACAGCTTACGGTTAACTTAAATACTATATAAGTTCATTAAATATCCTGGATAATTTTCAATTGATTCCCAACCTTTAAAAAATAAAAATTCGAGCCAATTTCCACGCATTTCCTATATTTATTAAATATTGATTAACTTTTTATTGTTCTTCCTTTTTTTTTATTTAAAGTATTTCGTCAAAGTCAAATATCCAATGATAATATTTTTTATTATTATTTTTTATTTGTAATAGTAAAATATAAAAAATCTGTCATATTAAGGGCAATAATTAATAGTCCATTCATTCCATTTTTGGAATCAAGAAAATAATTTAATTAAATCATAAAGAACAAATAAATAAGTAAATTTAAGAAAGAAAGAAATTATGATTTATGATTGTAAATAAAGCAAAACATGTAAATAACGTAAAACAAGTAAAGATAATATAACATATCAATTATATTATTTTAATCGGTTATCAAAATCTAGATTTATATAAAACATCTACATCGACTTTTCGAGCACATTTGTCCATTTTCAAGCCTCTCTTCATCTCTAAATTATAAAACATATACAAACTTTACAGTGTTCCATTGTTCATCATCACACAAATATTTGAATTATTACTTCATCTGTTTTTTTCCTTATACCATTATGCTTACATATAAAATTAATAATGACACAAAAACTAAATATTTAAAAGAGAAACTATAAACTGGAAACTATAAAACCATTTAAATAAAATTTGACAAAATATTTAATTAATTTAAATATTGGATGTTTAGAGCTCATTTTATATCTAAAGGTAGGATATAAAAACATATATATTATTAAATGTTATATTCTACTAGACTGAACTCCAGTTCCATAGTTGTTCAAAATAGTTGTTTGTAGTAATTTATGTTCTCTTTGCCTATCAAAGGTCCTGATTTATGTAGATACATGTTTTATCGTGTGTCAACATGTTTTTTTGCTTTAATAATGTTCATTAAAAAATTAGGTAAGTCTAGTACGCCACCTTAGTAACCTCGAATCTGCTGCGGCGCCTGAGTGGGTTGAAATTATTTTGTGGCGGACCCACGGTATGAACTCGATCATCTTACTCTGGTTAAAACAAGTTGGTAATCTGTAGAACTAACTCATCCTGTTTGCCTAAAATGGAGTAGGAAAGGATGTCATAGTTTGACGGTCAAACACCAAAAAAAAGCATAGGCTATTGTTTTTACCATAGGTTTCACATATTTTTTTTTTTAAATCTTTGATAATTTTGTTTTATTATTTTTAATATTGAATTTTCATAATTGAATATGAAAAAAACAAAACATTTTTAACCCTCTCCTCAAAATTTGAGGTTTTACTATTCAAGATACATAGAATCTAAAAATTTAATTTTGAAAAATCCGTCCCCGTCTCCCGCAGTAGGCCACCCGAGGCTTATCTCTGAGACTACTGGGCCAATTATTTTTAGATTTAGCACCAAAGTTACAGGTGACACCAGGATGATCCTTGGAACTCGACAAGTCCATCCGCCGTATCGTTTCAAAATGATGGCGATTAGATATTACATAATCTTAAAACTCGGCCGGATATGAAGATAGAGAAAAATATCAAGTGTGGTGGAATCATTTGTTTATATAAAGATTAACTGAAAGATGATGAAAAGAAAAATTGAAATCTGGCTAGTATTTTAGCAGAGTTATAGCGTATTTAACTTTGTAGGCATATTTTATAATGATTTCTGCAGATGTTTCTATGGAGATCGGTTCACGTTTGTTTAGTTAATTTATAGATCGAAAACTTCTGGAACATTCTAGATGCTCATTTAAATGATAATGTAATTATAAAAAAAAATCTGAATCGGTAAATAAATAAATAATATTAGAGAAGATATAGCGAACATATTTTAGATTGGGCTTTAGCCCAGAATGATAAAGAAAGATGTGCTAATGGACACGAAATTTTTTATACATTGGTAATTATTTGGAAATAATGAACTTAATTAATTTTTTATACACTAACTTTAGTACTATGCTACTAGTATGGATAAATTTATGAATATAAGCATTAGAATCTTACTGATAATATTTTCTTTTTATTAAAATAATTCTCTTTTTGAAATGTTAAGGAGTAAATAAAAATCATTAATGTAGAAAGATGTTGGCTAACTAAACTGCATCTTTAGTAAAACGGTCGGTTGACATCTGCTTGACTCGACAAATACTTGGATAAGGGAGGAACAATGTTGTCTTCTGGGAGGTGGATCAGTAATTGAGAAAAAGGCCTGAAGAGGCCAGAGGTAGTGCAAACATCTCCTCATTCATCTGCGAGACTCGTTCCATCACTCTCGGAGGCTGGCCCTGTCTGCTCCCCATCAATCAGATATTTTAATGAAGTCAAAACCAATAGGGACATCAGAGAGCGCCGGCACAACAAGTTTCTCTCTACCGACAGCCGTTTCTCTTACGAAATCGAATATCATAGGCATTTATCAGCGCACCAGTCTGTATCACATCAATATTCAATGGAAAATGACTCTACATCCTCTTGATTTCTTATAAAGTATAAGAAATTTCCAAAAATTATATAATGATAGTATGAACTTCATTTATTTAGATGGTTCCATTTTTTATTTAAATTATAATTTTTTAAATATTTTCCTACTGGATATCTAAAACATATATACTTATTATACATCATTTAACATTTCATTTTACTTATGTCTTGGAGTGAGGTAGGCCTTACCGATGAGCTCGTAAGTCCCGCTACTGGGTTTAACTCCACCTATGAGAGATAATTATTTATTTAGTTCTATCAGCCGTGATTCGGACTGCTGGAAGGATCATTCAATGGGCTTGAGGAAAAACATGGCTATTAAGAATGTTCCTGACCAGTCCATCTCCTTGATAACCTTTGGCCAAGAAACTGTTCTTCCTAACCAAATACTGAACCTAAGATCCTTCATGGGTTGTAGTGGTACAGACAAACATTCATAGTAATTTATTCATCAACGTAGGTTTTTCTGAAATGCTAAAATTGGTAAGCCGATTTAAGTAAAATTTGAAAAAATATTTATTTTATTTAAATATTGGATGTCTTTAATTAGTTAAAGTTATGGGTTGTGGACTGTAAAGGTATATAAAGACTATGTCGTCGCCACCATGTCGCCACCAACGAATCTGAAAATGGCTACAACAAAAGATCTTTACGTTTAACTTGTAACTCCCCCTTTGCGAATAATTCTTTTATCGATCAGCCAATTAAATTTATATATAGCGGCGTTCTCGGCTTTCAGATTTATATGTAACGACTCACCGATCCGCAGCTTTTGACAAATCTTTTCTTATCCGATCCTCATCCTTATGGATTTCCATTCTTTCTTCCATATGTTGCTCCAAACCTTCTATTCAGTCACTTCCTGTCAATCCAGTTCAAAACGAATTGTCCGCGGCTTTTCTCCGAGATTACGAGACCGATTTTATATTAGTTGGATTAGTCACTGTGTCATAATAAACCAATCAATAATCACTTTTTTTTTTTATTTAGAGTCGATGTTTCGGTTTAACCTAAAAGTTTCCTAGACATTTTCTTACAAACTCAGTGGCTTACAAATTGTACACTTCCATCTCTGGAAAGGAGACTAAGGCTCACAGTCGAGAACCAAATAGAGAACGAACAAGCGGGCTTTCGTCCAGAGAGGCAGATTCAAGACCACACCTTCATACTAAGAAGCATCTCACAGAAAGCATGGGACAGAGACAATAACATATGCATGACATTTCTGGACCTAAAGCAGCGTTTGACTCTGTCCACAGAAAAGAAATATTGAATACTTTGACGGCAGAAAATGTTCCAGGCGATCTTATCACAGCTATTAAATCGGCTTATCAGGTAGCAAAAGGAGTTGTGAGGATCAATGGAAGGGAGTTATAAAAAGAGGTGTGAGGAAGAGAGACAGACTAAGTCCCCTCTTATTCTGCATATTTAAGGATGAAATCCAGAAAATTTGTAAGCGTCGTATTGCTTGGACGGTCATCGGGAAATGGAGCATAAGGAATGCTATGGTTCAGAGCCTATCATATGCAGATGATATGGTACTGATTGCGGATACGAAAAACAAGCTGCAGCTAGCCCTTGTGGAATGGCAGGAGAAACTCCTCCGCAAAGGAATGACTATTAACACCTCTAAGAGCAAAGTCGTAGTTCTATCAAAAGAGGATAAACAAGGCCGTTAGCTGATCTGTAACGGGGAGATACTTGAAGTTGTGCAGGAGTTTGTCTTTTTAGGACCGTCATTAACAACACGGAGAAGATTGACCCAGAAGTAGAATAGAATATCCAAAGCCAACCAGGTCTACTACCCTATCTGCAACAGCAAATAGCAAAATTTAAAGGCATATATACAAGTCTGTGTATCTCTCAACACACACTTATGGAAATGAAAGTTAGTAGAGGGGAAATGGGCGAGCTGGTGCACCGATAGGAGCAGCCAATCAGAAGCCAGCATTTGGTCACGTGACCTATGGCGGGAAATTTGAATTTGAATTTTTGCCTCGACCTAACCTTAACTGCCACGTGGTCTCGCCTCGACCCTACCTTAACCACCACGTGGTCTCACCTCGACCTAACCTTAACTATTAGGCCACGCCCCTTTTTAGTCACGTGACCCTTATGCTCCGCCCCTTTTTAGTCACGTGATCCAGTCACGTGACCCGCAGCGCATCCTGGTCTACGCTCCGCCCGCATATTTTAATCACGTGATCAAGTCACGTGACCCGCGGATCCTCCTGGTCCATGCTCCGCCCGCATATTTTAGTCACGTGATCCAGTAACGTGACCCTTTGAACCCTCCGGTATATGCTCCGCCCTAATTACCCCCACCATAAGCCGCCATTTTGTTTACAATGATGTGGTCAGCATCCACGCTTAACCACCAGGTTTATCCCCTCCACCCGCATATTTTAGTCACGTGATCCAGTCACGTGACCCACGGCACCTCCTGACCTATGCTCCGCCCACAAGATTTACCCCCTCCACCCATTGAAGGATCAGGTACCCACCTTATAGAGCGTGAGTGTACCCGGCCGCCATTTTGTTTTTTGTACATCGCCATTTTGTTTGTCTACAGTTTGAGAGACTTGAGGTTTTGTTGAAGGGTCAAGTACCCATCTTATAGAGCATGAGTGTACCCGACCGCCATTTTGTTTTTTATACATCGCCATTTTGTTTTTCTTATGCTGCCATTTTGTTTTTCTACTGTTTGAGAGACTTGAGGTTTTGTTGAAAGGTCAGGTACCCATCTTATAGAGCATGAGTGTACCCGGCCGCCATTTTGTTTTTCTATTGTTTGAGAGACTTAAGTTTTAGTTATAGGGTCAGGTACCCACTTTATAGTCTGTAACCTCCCCAACGGTTATATAATCATAAACTATACGAGGAAGGATCAGGTACCCACTTTATAGTATGTAACCTCCCCAACGGTTATATAATCATAACCTATACGAGGAAGGGTCTGGTACCCACTTTATAGTATGTAACCTCCCCAATGGTCATATAATCATAACCTATACGATGAACGGTTAGGTATCCACTTTATAGGCTGTAACCTCTCCTACGGTTATATAATCATAACCTATACGATGAAGGGTCAGGTATCCACTTTATAGTATGAAACCTCCCATACGGCTATATCATCATAACCTATATGATGAAGGGTTAGGTACCCTCTTTATACTCTGTAACCTTTCCAAAGTTTACATAACCTTTACATTGTTTTCGTGTTTGTGCAACCTTCTCAATGTTTACATAACCTTCACAATATTTAACTTTACCAACATGTAAACAGGTTGGATCATGTATAGACAAGTTGGATGATGCCTAGGTGAAATACAAATATGGACTTTGAACTGTTTATCCCTAAAACAAAAATAAATAGTAGGGCTTCTTAATCCTATAACAATTGTTGGACTTTGAACTGTTTATCTCTAACATATAAATAAATAGTAGAGTTACTTAATCCTATAACTGCTTTTGGACTTTGCACTCTTAATCTCCAACCATTCTTATCTCGCTGAAATATAAACAAAACAACTTTTCAATGTACTACGTATTTTTAATAGTTGATAGTATAAATAATAGTCTTAAAACGATTAACTTGTCAATGTTATACGTATTTTTATTCTCCGATAGTTAAATAATTGTCTTAAAAGAATTAACTTTTAATCCATTAAGTTCCTATCGAACTTTTAATCTCTAAAATATATTAACAAATCGAAACGATGGTATCACGCTGGCCAAAGAGGTTGCACCTTTTAGTTAATCCTTCCGCTAAAAAGTAAACAAATTTAGCTGTCGCAATAATGCTCTATCTCTTAATCCTTCCTTTAAAAGTAAACAATGGACTTTGAACTGTTAATCCTCTATCATTACTCATCTCGCTGAAACATAAACAAAACAACTTTTTAATCTTATATGTAATTTTATTCTCTAGTATAAACTATTAAAACGCCGTAAAAGAATTAAATATTAAATCCTTAAAGTTTTTTATCATTTACAAACAATGATAAAGAGCCTTTTAATCATTTCATAATATCTGGATAGATGACGTCATTATTATTAGCTAAAGTTTTGTACCTTTTTCAGTTCTCAATGTTCACATTTTATGCAATTTTTCCAAATTTTTACCTTTACCTATCTATTTCTTTATTAAATTTTCTATAACCTCCTCAATGTTTATACATTTTCTGTCCGCTAGGGCGCAGCACCTTACGCCAGTAGGGGATTTTCCTGGCTAGTTTACATAATGTTCTCAATGTCTATGATTTATGCAACCTTCCCAATGTTTACATTTACCTATCTATTTCTTTACGTTTTCTATAACCTTCCCAATATTTAAATTTTATGTAAATATAGTCTTCTCAACTGATTTTTTGCCTTTCCTAAATTGTTTTTCCCCTTTTCTGAACTTGATTTAATTATAATTAACTACCCTGGTTCCTAATTGCACTCGTATCAGACCTTGCGATATCATCGGCTCCTTTCGGCTACTCTCGGATACCCTCGGAGCAGAGCGGCCGGGCCCCGATCATTGTCCTCGGTGACGCTCGTTCGTCCTCGTTTTTCCTCGGGCCCCCACCTCGATCTCCCTAATCTGCCTTAGGGGGTTCCCGATTCTAGAATAACCGAACTCCTCCGGCCTCATATGATCATCCAGAATCACTAGAAAAAATCTCCTCTTCTCACCTGGACTTCTTCTCCTACGGTTCCAACCATTCATTTTACTCAGCACGTAGAGGTCTCTCGTCTGCGTACCCCTTGATCAACTATAAATATTTACATTTTTCATAACTTGAAGTCCCATAATTTTAGTGGTTTTTAGTAATTTTAGCGGTTTTTATTGATTTTAGTCATTTCTTATCAGCTTCTAATGGCAAAATACACTCCGGCAATAATATTATGCTTAATGTTTGACCGAATCCATCATTTTCTTTCAATTCATTGATAATATTTTTTGAGTAGGTCTTTTACTGCTTTACTGGTCTTTTACCTCTAATTTTTAACATAGCTTTATATTTTTAGTATATTTCAACCAATTTTAGATATTATTTTTTTGTTTTTATAATTGATTTTGCCTGTTACTTTATTGATTTTAGTCAATTTTTAATGATTTTAGAAATAAAAAAAAAATATTTTATTAGCAAATATTTGTATATTATACTGTTTTGAGATGATGTATTATCTGTAGTTGATATTATTTGAGAATGCTGATGTAAGATGTGCTATATTTGGTCCCCATTTGTATGATATTATGTTTTTTTTTTTTGTTTTTTTTCCACTCCTAATAATGACCCAATTGGCGAAACGTTGACTGATCAAATATTTTCTGCTGTTTATCAAATCTTTATTCATGATTCTTCCAGAAATATACTGATAATTTAGAAATATTCATATTAACCCTTCTCCATACTCGCTTCATAATTCAAATTGTTTGATTTCTTTCATGAAATAATAACTATTTATTAGATATTTCTATATCGTCTCCGGGTCAAAATATCTTGTTTTGTGCAGGAGACTGTCAATATTAAAATGTTTAGCATGATCGGATTATAGATAATACTAAAATTAACTCATATGAGCACAATCGTGGTAGTTATAGCACAATTATGACCACACTTTTTCCCCAAAATACCAAAAGTTCGCCTATGAGGCACCACTATCAGTACTTGTTTCCTCATCGAAGTTTGTTTATCGATTAATCAACAATCAGTTCAATCAATTTTGACGAGTCCATCTTGCTTTTGCACACTAACTTTCTGTTGGACAGAACATTTATGGACTTCATCAGGATGAGAACCATTGTTAAGAGGTGTTTCATAGCACCCTAGGGGAATCAGAATTTTCATGTAAGACGTATTGGTGTAATATAATATTCAAACGGCTAGATTGTTTTTTTTTTTTTTGTTTTTTTTGTTTTTGTTTTGTCGAAGGGTCAGGTATCCACCTTATAGTAGGTAACCTCCCCAATGGTCATATAATCATAACCTATACGATGAACGGTTAGGTATCCACTTTATAGGCTGTAACCTCTCCTACGGTTATATAATCATAACCTATACGATGAAGGGTCAGGTATCCACTTTATAGTATGAAACCTCCCATACGGCTATATCATCATAACCTATATGATGAAGGGTTAGGTACCCTCTTTATACTCTGTAACCTTTCCAAAGTTTACATAACCTTTACATTGTTTTCGTGTTTGTGCAACCTTCTCAATGTTTACGTAATCTTTACAATATTTAACTTTACCAACATTTAAACAGGTTGGATCATGAATAGACAAGTTGGATGATGTCTAGGTGAAATACAAATATGGACTTTGAACTGTTTATCTCTAAAACAAAAATAAATAGTAGGGCTTCTTAATCCTATAACAACTGTTGGACTTTGAACTCTTAATCCCCAACCTTTCTTATCTCGCTGAAACATAAACAAAACAACTTTTCAATGTACAACGTATTTTTAATATCTTATAGTATAAATAATGTTCCTTAGAGGATTAACTTTTAATCCCTAAAATATATTAACAAATCGAAACGACACACTGACCAAAGAGGTTGCGCCTTTTCATAGCTTTGAAATATTTTCAAAGTACACGAGTCGGTATTAATAACTGCGAACATGTCGCAGTAAATTTTAATTAATGAATATAAATTAGTCATTAATTCATATTCGAACTTTAAATAACTTTTCAATGTACTACGTATTTTTAATAGTTGGTAGTATAAATAATAGTCTTAAAAGGATTAACTTGTCAATGTTCTACGTATTTTTATTCTCTCATAGTTAAATAATGGTCTTAAAAGGATTAACTTTTAATCCATTAAGTTCCTATCGAACTTTTAATCTCTAAAATATATTAACAAATCGAAACGATGGTATCACGCTGGCCAAAGAGGTTGCACCTTTTAGTTAATCCTTCCGCTAAAAAGTAAACAAATTTAGCTGTCGCAATGATGCTCTATCTCTTAATCCTTCCTTTAAAAGTAAACAATGGACTTTGAACTGTTAATCCTCTATCATTACTCATCTCGCTGAAACATAAACAAAACAACTTTTTAATCTTATATGTATTTTTATTCTCTAGTATAAACTATTAAAACGCCGTAAAAGAATTAAATATTAAATCCTTAAAGTTTTTTATCATTTACAAACAATGATAAATAGCCTTTTAATCATTTCATAATATCTGGATAGATGACGTCATTATTATTAGCTAAAGTTTTGTACCTTTTTCAGTTCTCAATGTTTACATTTTATGCAATTTTTCCAAATGTTTACCTTTACCTATCTATTTCTTTTTTAAATTTTCTATAACCTCCTCAATGTTTATACATTTTCTGTCCGCTAGGGCGCAGCACCTTACTCCAGTAGGGGATTTTCCTGGCTAGTTTACATAATGTTCTCAATGTCTATGATTTATGCAACCTTCCCAATGTTTACGTTTACCCACCTATTTGTTTACGTTTTCTTTAACCTTCCCAATATTTAAATTTTATGTAAATATAGTCTTCTCAACTGATTTTTTGCCTTTCCTAAATTGTTTTTTCCCTTTTCTGAACTTGATTTAATTATAATTAACTACCCTGGTTCCTAATTGCACTCGTATCAGACCTTGCGATATCATCGGCTCCTTTCGGCTACTCTCGGATACTCTCGGAGCAGAGCGGCCGCGCCCCGATCATTGTCTTCGGTGACGCTCGTTCGTCCTCGTTTTTCCTCGGGCCCCCACCTCGATCTCCCTAATCTGCCTTAGGATGCTCCCGATTCGAGAATAACCGAACTCCTCCGGCCTCATATGATCATCCAGAATCACTAGAAAAAATCTCCTCTTCTCACCTGGACTTCTTCTCCTACGGTTCCAACCATTCATTTTACTCAGCACGTAAAGGTCTCTCGTCTGCGTACCCCTTGATCAACTCTAAATATTTACATTTTTCATAACTTGAAGTCCCATAATTTTAGTGGTTTTTAGTAATTTTAGCGGTTTTTATTGATTTTAGTCATTTCTTATCAGCTTCTAATGGCAAAATACACTCCGGCAATAATATTTTGCTTAATGTTTAATCGAATCCATCATTTTCTTTCGATTCATTGATAATATCTTTTGAGTAGGTCTTTTACTGCTTTACTGGTCTTTTACCTCTAATTTTTAACATAGCTTTATATTTTTTAGTATATTTTAACCAATTTTAGATATTATTTTTTGTTTTTATAATTGATTTTACATGTTTCTTTATTGATTTTAGTCAATTTTAATGATTTTAGAAATAAAATAAAACGTTTTATTAGCAAATATTTGTATATAAATCTGTTTTGAGATGATTTATTATCTATAGTTGATATTATTTGAGAATGTTGATGTAAGATGTGCTATATTTGGTCCCCATTTGTATGATATTATATTGTTATTTTTTTTCAATCCTAATAATGCCCGAATTAGCGAAACGTTGACTGATCAGATATTTACTGCTGTTTAAGAGACTCAAAACTTTATTCAGGATTCTTCCAGAAATATACTGATAATTTAGAATTAGAATTTAAGATAATTTTGAATATTAGAATGTTTGCCATCATCGGATGATAGATAATATTAACAGTAACTAATATGAGCAAAATCGTGGCAGTTGGAGCACAATTCTGATCACACTTTCCCTCTTTGAAATTCCAAATATTTACATTTTTCATAACTTGAAGTCCCATAATTTTAGTGGTTTTTAGTAATTTTAGCGGTTTTTATTGATTTTTAGTTATTTCTCATCAACTTCTAACGGCAAAATACAATTCGACAATAATACCATGCTTAATGTTTGACCGAATCCATCATTTTCTTTTACATTATTGATAATATCCTTTGAGTAGGTCTTTTACTGCTTAGACTTCGATCTCTAATTTTTAACATAGCTTTATATTTTTAGTATATTTCAACCAATTTTAGATATTATTTTTTTGTTTTTATAATTGATTTTGCCTGTTACTTTATTGATTTTAGTCAATTTTTAATGATTTTAGAAATAAAAAAAAAATATTTTATTAGCAAATATTTGTATATTATACTGTTTTGAGATGATGTATTATCTGTAGTTGATATTATTTGAGAATGCTGATGTAAGATGTGCTATATTTGGTCCCCATTTGTATGATATTATGTTTTTTTTTTTTGTTTTTTTTCCACTCCTAATAATGACCCAATTGGCGAAACGTTGACTGATCAAATATTTTCTGCTGTTTATCAAATCTTTATTCATGATTCTTCCAGAAATATACTGATAATTTAGAAATATTCATATTAACCCTTCTCCATACTCGCTTCATAATTCAAATTGTTTGATTTCTTTCATGAAATAATAACTATTTATTAGATATTTCTATATCGTCTCCGGGTCAAAATGTCTTGTTTTGTGCAGGTGACTGTCAATATTAGAATGTTTAGCATTATCGGATTATAGATAATACTAAAATTAACTCATATGAGCACAATCGTGGTAGTTATAGCACAATTATGACCACACCTTTTCCCAAAAATACCAAAAGTTCGCCTATGAAGCACCACTATCAGTACTTGTTTCCTCATCGAAATTTGTTTATCGATTAATCAACAATCAGTTCAATCAATTTTGACGAGTCCATCTTGCTTTTGCACACTAACTTTCTGTTGGACAGAACGTTTATGGACATCACCAGGATGAGAACCATTGTTAAGAGGTGTTTCATAGCACCCTAGCATTTTAAAATGAGTAGCCGATAGAGGGAAAATGAGGTAGTTCGAGCACAATGCTGATCACACTTTCTACGAAGAATAGCATCAGGTCTCGTCTATGAGACATTTTTTTCCAGTTACTTTCGCCTTGCCGAGGTGTGTTTCTTGGTAAACACAGCAATCACATACTAGATTTTATTTGTTTTTATTAGATTGATATTTATTTTTTTATTAAGAGGCGGAAGCTGGATCTCATTAAGACTCCAATGTCTTTTGGTAATCAACTCCAATCAATCCAAAATGTTAAATATTTCCTCGAAAAAACATAAATTTAACGGAAGGCATTAGATCCGTCCTCATTTCATAATTCAATTTGTTTGATATCTTTCATGAAATGATAACTATTTATTAGATATTTCTATATCGTCTCCGGATCAAAATGTCTTGTTTTGTGTGGGTGACTGTATATATTAGAATGTTTACCATCATCAAATGACAGATAATATTAACAGTGACTAATATGAACATAATCGTGGTAATTAGATTCTGATCACAGTTTCCTCCAAAAATACCATAAGTTCGTCTGTGAGGCACCTCTACTAGTACCTTTTCCCTCATCGAAGTTTGTTTATCAATAAATCAACAATCAGTTCAATCAATTTTAACCACTCCATCTTGCTTTAAGACTCCAATTTCTTTTGGTAATCGACTCGAATAAACTCATAATATTAAATATTACCCCGAAAAGACAGAAATTTAACAGAAGGCATAAGTCACTTTCTGAAAAGTTATACGAGCTGCGGACATTACATGTGACTATAATCCAAGAGTCATGCCCTGGATAAATTCTACTGTCATAATATTAATCATGGATGGATGACCTTAGTAGTTGAGCTCCTCTAAATACTACACTCTTAATACGAATATAAAATTTTTAATCCAATTTATCACTTTTGCAGGGGAAGTACTGCAGTATATCGATGATTATTAAAACTATCAACACAACTGCATGCGAATCTGCTGACCTCTATTGTCTGTTTTAAGAGCTATTATTAAGCTTTCATGTCACACGAGGGGGTGTAGATCGGTATGTTCAAGGTATGGCTTGAGGTAGTGATGGAGGGTAACGGATGATCAGGAATGTGGTATAGGATGATTTAGGGATGATCAGACATGGTTTGAGATGGTTAGCGATGGTATGGGATGGTCAGAGATGGTTTGAGATGGTTAAGAGTGGTTTGGGGTGGTCAGACATGGTTGGAGATGGTTTAAAATAATCTCCAACCATGTCTGATCACCCCAAACCGCTCTTAACCATCTCAAACCATCACTACCTCAAGCCATACCTTGAACATACCGATCTACACCCCCTCGTGTGACATGAAAGCTTAATAATAGCTCTTAAAACAGGTAAAAGACCAGTAAAGCAGTAAAAGACCTACTCAAAAAATATTATCAATGAATTGAAAGAAAATGATGGATTCGGTCAAACATTAAGCATAATATTATTGCCGGAGTGTATTTTGCCATTAGAAGCTGATAAGAAATGACTAAAATCAATAAAAACCGCTAAAATTACTAAAAACCACTAAAATTATGGGACTTCAAGTTATGAAAAATGTAAATATTTATAGTTGATCAAGGGGTACGCAGACGAGAGACCTCTACGTGCTGAGTAAAATGAATGGTTGGAACCGTAGGAGAAGAAGTCCAGGTGAGAAGAGGAGATTTTTTCTAGTGATTCTGGATGATCATATGAGGCCGGAGGAGTTCGGTTATTCTAGAATCGGGAACCCCCTAAGGCAGATTAGGGAGATCGAGGTGGGGGCCCGAGGAAAAACGAGGACGAACGAGCGTCACCGAGGACAATGATCGGGGCCCGGCCGCTCTGCTCCGAGGGTATCCGAGAGTAGCCGAAAGGAGCCGATGATATCGCAAGGTCTGATACGAGTGCAATTAGGAACCAGGGTAGTTAATTATAATTAAATCAAGTTCAGAAAAGGGGAAAAACAATTTAGGAAAGGCAAAAAATCAATTGAGAAGACTATATTTACATAAAATTTAAATATTGGGAAGGTTAAAGAAAACGTAAACAAATAGTTTGGTAAATGTAAGCATTGGGAAGGTTGCATAAATCAAAGACATTGAGAACATTATGTAAACTAGCCAGGAAAATCCCCTACTGGAGTAAGGTGCTGCGCCCTAGCGGACAGAAAATGTATAAACATTGAGGAGGTTATAGAAAATTTAAAAAAGAAATAGGTAGGTAAAGGTAAACATTTGGAAAAATTGCATAAAATGTAAACATTGAGAACTGAAAAAGGTACAAAACTTTAGCTAATAATAATGACGTCATCTATCCAGATATTATGAAATGATTAAAAGGCTCTTTATCATTGTTTCTAAATGATAAAAAACTTTAAGGATTTAATATTTAATTCTTTTACGGCGTTTTAATAGTTTATACTATGAGAAAATAAAAATACACATAAGATTAAAAAGTTGTTTTGTTTATGTTTCAGCGAGATGAGTAATGATAGAGGATTAATAGTTCAAAGTCCATTGTTTACTTTCAAAGGAAGGATTAAGAGATAAATCATTATTGCGAAATTTGTTTACTGTTTAGCAGAAGAATTAACAAGTCCTAAATCATTCTTTATGTTTTGGTATTAACAGCTCAAAGTCCAAAAGCTCTTAGGGGATTAAGAAATAGTATTAATTAATATTCATTAATTAAAATTTACTGCGACATGTTCTTGGTTATTAATACCGACTCGTGTACTTTGAAAATATTTCAAAGCTATGAAAAGATGCAACCTCTTTGGCCAGCGTGTCGTTTCGATTTGTCAATATATTTTAGAGATTAAAAGTTAATCCTCTAAGGACCATTATTTATACTATCAGATATTAAAAATACGTAGTACATTGAAAAGTTGTTTTGATTATGTTTCAGCGAGATAAGAAAGGTTGGGGATTAAGAGTTCAAAGTCCAACAGTTGTTATAGGATTAAGAAGCCCTACTATTTATTTTTGTTTTAGAGATAAACAGTTCAAAGTCCATATTTGTATTTCACCTAGACATCATCCAACTTGTCTATACATGATCCAACCTGTTTAAATGTTGGTAAAGTTAAATATTGTAAAGATTACGTAAACATTGAGAAGGTTGCACAAACACAAAAACAATGTAAAGATTACGTAAACATTGAGAAGGTTGCACAAACACAAAAACAATGTAAAGGTTATGTAACCTTTGGGAAGGTTACAGAGTATGAAGAGGGAACCTAACCCTTCATCATATAGGTTATGATTAAATAACCGTAGGGGAGGTTACATACTATAAAGTGGATACCTGACCCTTCGTCGTATAGGTTATAATTATATAACCGTAGGGGAGGTTACAGACAATAAAGTGGATACCTGACTCTTCATCGTATAGGTTATGATTATATAACCGTAGGGGAGGTTACATACTATAAAATGGATACCTGACCCTTCGTCGTATAGGTTATGATTATATAACCGTAGGGGAGGTTACATACTATAAAGTGGATACCTCACCCTTCGTCGTATAGGTTATGATTATATAACCGTAGGGGAGGTTACATACTATAAAGTGGATACCTGACCCATCAATTGGTGGAGGAGATAAACCTGGTGGTTAAGCGTGGATGCTGACCACGTCATTGTAAACAAAATGGCGGCTTAGGGTGTGGGTAATCAGGATGAAGCAATATGATTGGCTGGTTGGAGAGGGATAAGAGTAAAAGGGGGGGGGGGAGCCTAACGGTCACATGACTAAAAAGGGGCGTGGCCTAATAGTTAAGGTTAGGACGAGGTGAGACCACGGGGTAGTTAAGGTTAGGTCTAGGCAAGGCCACGTGGCAGTTAAGGTTAGGTCGAGGCAAAAATTCAAATTCAAATTTCCCGCCATAGGTCACGTGACTGGTCACGTGGGCGCGCACAGGAGTGCACCAGCTCGCCCATTTTCCCTCTACTAAAGTTGGATAAGCAAGCTAGTGTGGCAAGTGCTGAAATGAAGTTCCTGCGAGAAGACGTTGGAAAGACAAGGAGGGACCGTATCAGAAATGAATGAAAGAAAGGAGCTGGGGGTAACGGAGTTAAAGACCTCGCTTGAAGACCGACAGCGAAAGCGGTTTGGGCACATTTGTCGATGGGAGGAGAGAGAGAGCCACGAAAGGCAATGAAAGCTTGACCCACCGGGAGGAGGCCGCCAGGCCATCCCAGAATTTCTACCTGGAGTATATACAGCGGATAGGTGGGAAAGAGGCAAAACCCTTCAAGAAATGAGGCAGCTTAGCAGAGACTGAGAGGCATGGCTGCATTGGATCGGGGCTCCATGACGCTCGGAATGGGACTAAGTGGAAGACAAAGAAGAAAAACTCAGAATGCGATGACATTTGATCGTCCTGATTTATTTATTACATGCAACCGAAAAGGCATAAAATTGGGGATGCTTTAAAAGACGGACAAAAACCTAGCGACAGAGGCGGTATAATAGCTTGAGTATTTCATTAGATGTAGTTTAAAAAATGATGTATGTTTCGACTAAAGATTCTACCTGTCAAAGATCAGTCCAAGTAAATGTTAAACCCATACAGCCGAATGGCAGAAGCGGCTTGCCTAACGCATACACAATGTGAAACACAATTATTATATGCATTATAGTTATGGTAATAAAATTAAATACAATATAAAATCTATATATTAACAGGCAAGCAGTTTTTTGTCGTACCGATTACTCCTTCAGTATGCACAGTAGGAAGGAAATAGATACTATATCATTGGGATATGAATTGTCGTGTAGATGTGCATAATATAAAAATTATTCACATATTTTCCTGTTAAGGCAGTTAAATATCTGTTTCTGACTTTTCCACGATTATCTCCTGAACGATGAGACCGATTTTGTTATTTTTCTTTATGTATTGTTGCGTTTGAACCTGTAGTGTCTGTGTACCAAACCGAGCACCCTGTACGTTATAGCGGCTGCACCATAACCGAAAAACTATTTCTTCCATTGAAGGTAACGCCAAAACGGCTCGGAACATTTTGATGTGACTTTCTTCAAGTCTTCAAGCCCTTAAACTATCCCTGAACGCTTTTCATCACTGAGAAAAAAAGGAGGACAAAAGTTATGAGGGAAAGATTATTTTATTTGCGTATAACTCAAAAAAGGTATTTTTTTCGTCCAATGTACACATGCTCATTTGACAGGTAATACAATTCTTTACAAAAAAGAAGAAAAAATCATCAAATGTGGGCCTAAGAAGTCGAAAAAAAACAACAACCATGAAACTGCTGTATTTTATATTAAGAGTTTGAAAAGAGATATCGACATGTTTTTCCAGTAAAACATTTGTTTTTCAAATGATACTATAGACAAAATATTAACATTAAAAATAATGGATTTTTGAATTAATTTAAAAAAGTGTTTAAATTATTAAATAAGGTAGCCTGAGAATTTCACACTTATGCAAAAAAATTATATAAAAATTATGCATGTTTTGACTAAAGTTTCTATTTTCGGTCTAAGTAGGTATTGCAATGCCTGCTATGGAGTGGCAGAAACGGGACTTGCCGCACGTACACTCAAAGTGAAACACAATTATTATATGCATTATAGTTATCCATAACAAACACGTATATAGATTAAGAAGGAATGGTTTAACTTTATAAGATTCAACGAGAGAAAGCTGCCAGCGGAAAAGTATATACATCTTAAAGATGCAATGTGCAAGGTGGGTGGATGGTAACGTGGTAATGGATGAGAGAACTCAGAATGCCATGAGATATGTTCAACATTATGATTGTCTTAATTTGTTTATCACGTTTTTAAGTAATCCGAAATCTGAAATTCGAGAAGCCTTAAAAGACAGACAAAAGCCTCATAGACGACAAGTAATTATATCTCCAATGCTTCATTTGGAAGTGAAAAAAAAAAAATTATTCATGTTTTGACTAAAGGTTCCATTTTCGGTCTAAGTAGGCGCTACATGCTTACTGGAGAGAAATGGAAGCAGTATTTGCCTCAAGTGCTCACAATGTGTAACGAAATTGTCATATAACAATAATATCTTTATGATAAACATATATAAATTAAAACGAAATCGCAGAAATGAAATATTCGCGTGAGAAGTCGTAGGTAACAGCTAGTTAATTTATAATTACATAAATATTTATTAATTACAAATTGGATGCAGTCACATGGTCTATGGCTCTGTTATTAGGTATTTATCGCGACTTCATTATTTTCGGTACGGTTTATTTTTAGGTTTCACAAGATTTTGTATATTTAAATTAAAATCGTTTTAATTTTATTTTCTATTATAGTATAGAAGTGAGATCTAAGTCAATCTTATATGTAAGATGTAATATGCAAATAATGAATATAAGTAAAATTTATTGTTGCTTGTTAAAAGATGGATGTAATTATAATGCAACAGTTTATCATCTCATTTATCTTATCAATTTAAAGGATGAACTGTTGAACTCATAAAAGTGTTGAAATAAAAAATACTGAAGCAACTGACAAGAAGCTATAGATACAAACTATGTTATTACTAAATAGTAAATTTATAATAAAAATAATAATTTTTTTTTATTATTGTAACATGACTTTGTGGGATAGCACTGAGTATTATTATTCGCTCCCTCTTGGGAGTTTTATAAATTTTATCAGCAGACAAGAGACACTAGTAAAGCACAGTAAGTTTTTATAATATATTGACCTGAAATTTGATAGGCTTATCAGTTTAGTTTGATGCTGACCACACTATCTCCATGTTTAACTTTTAAACACCAATTATTACATGAAGATAATTTATGATTTTTTTTTATTAATTTATTTTGTAATAGTTAGCATCTATTAGAGGCTGAAATATTAATTACAAATGTTAGGTGTCATGAATAATTGCAATATCTATAGTTAAATTATCTTGCTGAAGCTTTCAAAACATTAAATGTTTAATTAAAAGAAAACATTAAGCCTGTTTAATCATTAGCTTTTTATGTGATTAATAGAAATATCAACAAATATAATAATAAAAGAATAAATAAATAATAAAAATTTATTTTTTTAATCTGCTAATTCCTCATAATATATAATTCAGGAAAAAGAAACCACTAATTTTGTAATGTTTGGAATACATCAGCCATAATGATGATACATCAGCCAGCTTGATTGATACATTAAAGCCCAATTATAAAAAATTATTTTGACATTTTATCTACAATATCCTACGAAATCAGGTTATTTCTATGAAGAAAACATACTGGTGCCGTTGAATTATATATTATTCCTAAATGATATAACTTTAACCATGCTTCATTTTTTACTTTTTCAAAAATTTAGTTCAATAAACCTTAAATCATGAAGTTGACATTTTGCCTATACGTATCACGCTTAATTCAAATTTAAAAATAATGAGTTAAAAATTTGCTCAGAAAATGAGAAATAAATCATAAATAATGTCCCTCTTGGACACACAATATTCTCTAAATCACTATATTTTTACTCTTATTTAAATACAAATATTATATAGGTTTACTGATTTACCGAATCTTTATTCAAATATGAACATTAAAGGAGACATTAATTTATTGTAACGGGCTTCCGGTAGGTTAGAATTCGAATGGGAACCTTTGAAGGCGAGAAATTATGTTCCATTTTCTTTCTGGTCGAACGGCAGAAGAAAATGACGAATTATCACCGGATCCTCCGGGGTCGGACATGGTTTATTTCCTCCGCCTTCTTGTTTAATTTGCCGCTAATTTGCCGTGCCCAGAAGTTGTACGGTAGTGCTCCTAATAACAACCTACCGACGGCGTTCTCACGCTCATGGTTGCCAGGGGATGAGACCGAGGATTGATGAAAAAGGGATTTCAATACAATGCACTTAATGTTTTTGTTTTAAAAAGATTAATTGAAGAAAGACTTTGTAATATTTCAACTTGTTTCATCTTTACGCTGATTCCTTTAAGACGATCATTCATTTAACCGATAAAGCAACGTTCTCTTTCCATACAATTTAGAAGAGACACTAAATTTATAAACAGGAAATAATTAGGCAGTGAGAATATTGTTTAGAAATAATTCACAATTATTTTAAAATATAATATTAAGAAAGATTTTTAAAGGAACTTCGATGTAACGATTTAGAACGCCAAGGCTTCAGGTGGAATTAAAACCGCACCAAAGAATTACGGAAAAGAATAACAAGTTTTTAGAATCCGTAAAAAATATAACTAAACCCTCCTTCTGTCAATTTACATCTTACCACGTAAATGCCTCAGAAATGTTTATTTACGGTGGAAAAGTTTATTTGAAAGTTAAATTTTAGTTTTAGGATAAGATGTATGAAAAAATACCGGAAATAACGATATTTCCTTAAAATTAAAATCTTCAGAAATTTTAGACAATAAAAATCAAAAAAGAAAACAAGAAGCTATGAAAAATAATAAAAAATACTGAAATTCTTAAAATCGGACTTTTATTTTAAGCTATATATAATTGTGATCAGGTGCTTTTGTGGATTCACTAATGATTAGGAAATGAGAAATTATGAAATTTAACTTCTTTTGTTTAATTTCCTTACGAATGAGAGGTTTAATCACAGATTTAATCAGTGGAAAAATTACAAACCATAATATTTATTCAACATTTAAAATTTATTTATCACTTAATTTCAGTGAAAAATAATTGATAAATATGTATACATTTATTACATCTAGTGCATTACAAATATATTTTAGCTCTCAGCAGACGATCAATGGTCAATACTGAATATGTTTAATTTATTCTAAATAATATATATGTATGTATATTTACGTGTATTTATAAAATATAATATAATATTATATATATATATATATATATACATATATATATATATATATATATATATATATATATATATATATTTTTTTTTTTTTTTTTGGATTGATGTGGATTGAAAAATATGGGTGAAAAATTGATAGACTTATTTTTTTTTTATATATTTTATATCTGAAATAGGAAGTGCAGTATTTTTCCTATCTTTCCTTTCGAATTAGCACAGCCTAACAACATGATATTATATTACTATGTAAAATATTGAATTTAATGAATGAAATAATTAAATCAATTTTTATTTAGAATGACGTATATGATCTGTGAAATTGATATTTTAGGTACCTACTTCTTCAAATGAAATTTGTGGCATTCTCAACAAAGTAATTGATTGACAATATATTCATCAAAGGCCATCGGGTGGAAAACTTGACGTTAGCCATTGATAAAGCTGCAACAGGTAGCCGGTGAAAGGTGTGAATGAAGGTTCATTGACGGGATCCCAAAGTGAAGGAGGAATAAAGCGTTTAAAAATTGAGCGTTGTAGCAATGATTTTATAGTTATTGGCGGTTTCGTAGTTCTTTTATCTGAAATATTTATAAAAATAAACAAAATAATCCTTAACAGTTCATTTGTTTTTGGAAGAACTCCCGTTAACAATATATTTTGTAAATAATCAATGTAATTGCATATTTTATTTTTAAAAATACAATATACAGCTATACGAGTAGTGTAAGTATTATATCTTTAACTACTCATTCGATGCAAACTTTTCTATGCAAAAGTTAAAGCTATTTTATGCAGTTTTTGTCAAAATTTAAATATTTATTTCATGCATTATTTTGGTTTAAAATGTTTTGATGTATAAATGTTTATAATTATTGTGTTTTTTCAAAAACGATTCCACGAATTTTCATCGAATTCAGTTTAGAAATTACGGAGAAATTCCGATCTTACATTTAAAAAATTATGTTAGTAGGCAAAAATGGTACAATGCTTTGAAGAATTGTCAATGTTGAGTTTAGATTCAACTCAAGGTCAGCACTAAGCTATAATTTGAATTTAAATCCGATTCACGCAGAAGAGATCGGTATGGGCGATTGTCGTAGCTATTCACACGAAGAGACTCGCAGCAGATCGGTATGATATACCGAAAAGGAGTTTCCTCGGAAGTTCCGTCTCTTGGAGATTTCTCGAAATTAAGGAGAGGGAACTAACAGTGCGCAGTTGGGGAGCGACAATTGACTGGTGTATACTAAGTTCTGAATAACCAAATGGCCGAAAGGGTAAATCGCAAGAGACAGGCTAAAGGCGACTTTCGGAATGATGTGAGCATCTCCTCTATATAAATGGGGTCTTAAGATGTAGAATATATGGCATTATGATTATTATGACAAAATTCATATAAGTAATAATAATGTAAACAATAATAATAATAAAATCTGCACTAAATTTACGAATAATTCCAATATATCTGGATTTGTCAGAAAAAATTCTGTAATATGGCTCTGTGTCAGATGTCGATTTCACTTTATTTTCTTTCTTTTTTTTAAACTATTTTTCCTATAAATGTGATATAAGTGGGTTACGTAAAAAACTGATACATATTGGTCTTAAGTGCGACAGATTGTATTATTTTCGGACTAAACGAAATTATTTCTTATAAACAAAGAGTTTAAGGGTAATTCGAGATGCTGAAAACAAATAAGAACTTCTTTTTTACTTTAATTTTTTTCGACCAACTTTATCTGAACCGGAAACATATTTTTTGGGCTTGTCAGTAAGTAGCCCATGCTCATTAAAATCTCTCGAGGTTTTTTTTCATACTCTACTTAAAAAAAAGACAAAAATAAGATGTGAATATGTTTTCTCGTAATATTTTAAATTTAATATCGCTGATCCATTTACAATGCACCCCTCCCCTCCAATAAGAGGCCGCGTAGGACCCCAGTTAGCAAAGTTAAGGACTTATGATAACATACATTGTGAAATTGTGATGTGTGATTGTGAAAATTACCGAAAAGGTTAAAAAAAACCTCCATAAAATAATCGAAAAACAAAATGTTAAATTAATGGCCTCAAATTTGAAACTTTTTGGGGGGCTACGAAATGTTCACCTTTTAGGACTTAAACACCGCTTTTCTTGATCCCCCTCTGGATTTGAATTTGAATATCGAAAAACAACTTTTCTGGCTGATTACTGAACTTTTTCCTTTGAGAAACTCCACTCTTAAGGAATTAATTAGTTGAGAACTAAGAAAGCAGTTTACTACCGTTCACGATGGAAATAATATTTAATAAATTTTGATGGTGCCAAAAAAATTCGAAATCTTTAAATTGGCATTAGATCATATCACATGTTATAAAAATATGTCTTTTAATTCATAGTTGTAATTAAATTATCAATAGCGCTACAATCGGATTAAAAGCAGCTAACATTAAAATAATCAATTTCTTCCATATTACGACAGCTGATAATATATCATACATAAGTTTTATTATAGTAATTTCGATAACCAACATATTTCTAACACCACTCCTCTAAATTAATGAGCTCGGGTAGAAGACAAGATTTGGAAACGTCTAGATAGATAAGAAGCCTTCTGATTGGACAACGTTCCGTACGATTCGGCTAATGCAAACACGCCCACTAATCAGTAAGTTTCTATCAGAAGTGGTATATAGATGTTGCCTCACCTGTCATAGCAAGGCAGTTGCTACATTAGATATTGAATAAAGGTCAGGCTTCCTTGGCTGATCGAGAAATTTTCGTAACTTGACAGTGAAGCTGGATTTTGATCGTTTAATTCAACGTGGATTAGAGACCGAGGTGTTGCTTTATTTGTGTCATAGTTTAAAACAAACCCATTTCTGTTTTATATTCTGAACTTAATTCTACTTTAACTTTTTACTAAATCACATCCATCAGCTTTATTCCAATAAAGCTTAACTTATCTAGTCTTCTGCCACCTATTTTATATCCTTGTACTTCCTTTGGCAATAATCCATCCTCCGTTCTTTTCAAATGTACAAACCAATTAGGGCATTTTTCTTCTATCTCTTCCAGGAATTCAATTTTATCTTCCCTTGTTTCTATGATTACTATGGGACTATTAAAACATGATAATTACCATTATGATAGTTCCATTTGAATTTATTATAAGAACATATTACTCGACTCAAACAATATATACCATAACAAGACACCATCTAGGCTAAAAAGTTTTGATTACAAACTATGAATAGTTGCCGCTTTGTCCGCACATAATTTAAGATTAAACTTGTAGTCGATTTTAATTAAAAAAATAATAACATCAATATAAATAATTAAACAACCAGAGGCTTGGCGATCGGGAAGAACTATGTAGATGGCGTGACCAGCTTAGTCACTAATGGCAGATTCCTGGCCGTCGCTATTGTCTATTAGCCATGGTCATCCCCAGCAGGCTCTTCAACTCCTGCAAAAACCGAATCGGATCTCATCCAGAGTCTGGATCCGAGGTATCCCTGATGGATTGAGTCAAGAAAGGATGAAATGAAGTGGATGGTGTCCAAAAAATGCATTAATGAAGACTGAAGAGAGAGAGAGAGAGAGAGTGAGAGAGAGAGAGAGAGAGAGAGAGAGAGAGATTATAATATAAGTCCCAATTTATCATAGGCTGTATTTACTACAAAGTATGCTTATGGAACTCCTATACTTGAGATAATTTCGAAGATCTTTAAAGATCATACCAGTTCTAGAAAAGAGTACAATTGAAAACCATTAAAATTGGTGGGCATTATATCTTTAAGCAGATAAGTTTAATCTATTCAGCCAAATTATTAAAAAAAAATAAGTGGACAAAAAATTATTAATAGATGAAATCAGTCGATTAATGAACTATTTATAAGTCTATGTAACTTTAACGAGGCATGGTTACTACTTTTATGAACAAAAGTAATAAATATGGAAAAGAGGACTTTCCTCGAAGGGAAACTTTCTAAGAGCGAAAAGGAGTAGTTGATAAATAAACTACAAGTTTGTGGGGGACGGAAGAAGGACCTAACTCATTTTGCGACCGGTTTACCTCCATTCAGCTCATTTCATTGCGAGTTCATTGTAACAAGGCCCCGTCCTAGGCTATGACTTTTAATCTTGCTCCAGACCCCACTCCTCCGCCCCAGATGAAAAGCCTTTTGTAGAAGCAAAAGGCAAAAAGTTTGGGAAAAAAGGATTTCTACTTCAGTTATAATGACTGTGCCCTCCATCAGAGGGGGAGGAAAATTTAAAGAGTATTGAGGGATTAGGTCACTACCTTTCGTTGTCGGTTTGATTATTTGACATCGGTGCCGATAGCAATTCCGTTATAGTTGTAATTTTATTCGTTATAGAAAATCTCCTACTAGAATTTATGCAAAACTTACTGTTGACTAAATTGTGCACGTGTTGACATTTTTAACTCAGTATTTGAGTCCAGAACAGGCTATTCTGTCTTGTTGAATGTTAGTTATATGAAAAAAAATCCACAAGTGATTTCTAAAAATTAAATTCATTGCAATAACAGTTCGATGAATTTCATTACAATTCCCTAAACTTTTAAATTTTCTTTAAAAAAAAAATTGAAAAGTTGATCGTCAGAAAAAATTTCAATTCTATAACTAGTAAAGATTTTTGAAAAAGACAGTGGAATAAAAAAGAGAGTCTAAGGGATGACGGCTAGAGTGAGGGGATTTAAGGCTCGGAGTCCAAAGGAGTTGGATCAGGAGGTTCGAGAGAATCCGTAGCCGAGATTTGTCCAGGTAGAGAGGCAGATGCGGCAAATTGAAAAAAGGAAATGCAAGATGTAACTTGTAGAGGAATCAGTCTACTAGCATTGGTTGGCTTGCATGAAGGCGTTAAATCCAATTAACAATCCAGTATTCTAATCAAGAAGGGTCGGTTTCTAAAATTTAAGCTCTATGGACCTTCTCTTTTTATTTATTTACTTGTCTAAGTGCTAATATGTCAATATTCTTTGGCTGATATGAGCAGGTAAATTTCGTAATACATTTCCGTAGGATATTCTTCAATCAGCTAAGCTGACGGATCTACTTTATTATGATATATATTTTTAAAAAAACATATAACAAAAAAGGGCTCTATCAAAAGAATTAATCATTATTTTAACAATAAAATGCCTAAGATAATAAGATAACCATTATAAATATAATTAATTGCATTTCCCAGTATGGATCACTTTGTGGATCCATATCATAATTTACAGCTTGTAGTTGGAACAATTAGAAATAAACGAAAACAAACAACAAAACTTTTTTTAAAACTTCAATCAAAGAAAGAGATTTATAAGCTGTGGAATTTTGTTTAGATGTAAATTGAATACTGTTGACCATTTCGAGTTAGGGCAAACTGTGGAATATTAATGAAGTTATGTTATCACCTTGAATGGTGCTTGCGTTCTCTAGCTGCTAAGTCGCTTTATGCACGCTATATACCATTTAATGATAAAGAAGAAATAAAAACAAGTAGTAGAGTTCACCGCAAATATTTATTTGTTTCTTTAACCAAACGGTTTTTTTCAAATCGCGTGTGTTTTGTGGGGAGAATATTTAAAATGAAAAGAAATGAAAAGAACGCGATGTCTTAGAATTTTCAAATCAAACAATTTCAATGAAACTATATTATTGTATTTTACATCAATAATAATAATGAGATCTCTTTATCTATCTTGAAATCTGACAATTATGAGAATTATCCACTTGAAGATTATGCAACTAAATTTGAAATAGGATTGTTCAAATGAAATGAAAATTATTGATTATATCTCCATTGTTATTTCGTAAAATTAAACTCTCGCTTCTCATAAATCGATAATTATATTTCCTCTATGAATTTGATATATCTTAAACCCTTAATTTCAGTTTCGTACAACTTTTCGTTTTTCAGCTAGACTGTTCACATAAACACAGACACACCCCCATAGACCATTTTGCAAGATTCGATTATTTAGACCCGCGAGATCTTAAAATGTGCATTTCCGTTGAAGACTCGAATTCGAAAATTTTCACGATCGCAATTCTTTCCCTTATTATATATTTCGCATATATTGCAAGGAAAAGTAATGATTAGAAGGCATACCAACTATGCTCCTTTAAATGTTGTAAACTTGTAAAACAATGGGCATAAATATATGGCCCGTTGATCATAAATTCCGTTGATGATCTCGAGGAAGTGATGTGGTCATAAACCGTAGTTGTATTTAGAATAATAATTTTCTTCTCTTTGGCATCTCTAACCCATCTTCCGTTTCCTGACACCTTAACATTACATATAACATTTTTAACATTTCAGCATTATATTCTTTTGTCCTGGATAACTTATTTTTTTTTTATTTCTATTTCTATGTATACCCTTACAATGTTTTTTAAATATTCTCCGATTTAATCGAACTATTTCTATTCCACTATATTCATTTTAATATATTTATTCTATTTATTTCTGTTATTCTCGTATCATGTTTTCTTGGGCTTCTTTAAAGTCTTCAACTTAGGCCAAAACTTCGGCACAAATTAAACAATATACTTCATTTCTACATGATTTATTTATGATCATACATCAAAAACCATCTTCTTGTTAAAATTAACAATTTAAGCATAATGAAAAGATTAATTTAATTAATCTATGAAGAAATAATTAACAAAATCATTACCACCCAACAGTCTCAAAATTCCTTTATTACGTTGTAACATTAAGAATCTTTCAGTGCGCTATAGCATGCCCATCTAAAATATTCAAATATTATATATAAAAACAATACAGTTTAATATTTAGACATCATGTATTACAATTAAATTTTTCAAATGTCATAGGGATTCCGAGCAATAATATACTTTCTGATTTTAATCTAATTATTTTGATCTCGCCTGAATACATATAAAAATATTTTTCCAAACAATAATTGTGGTTAATTTTCATTATTAGAGATGAGACCTAAAAGTATAGTAAAAATAGTAATTTTATTGATTTTCAAAGTAAAGTTTGAATATTCCCGTTGTATATTGTTTGAAATAATGGAATTTTGAGATTGTTGATTGGTAATGGTTTTTATTGAATAATTTTTAAAAAAACGGTCTACAAGTCACATATCACATAAACGGATTAATTATCTTTAAATGTGGGTTTCAATTTTATTGCACTGCGAATCGTTAGGCACTTTCACCATTTATTCCAAAAAGGGTGTAGATCTTTGTTGCAAAATACTTATTTTGCAACAAAGATCTACATCCTTTTGGATATTTATCAAAACAAATAATTTAACTCTTATAAAACAAATAAGATGGAGTTTTACATCCCATTCGAGATGCATAGCGACTAGTCGTTATGTTGGAGTACTCTTGTGACTTATGAGACTCCACCCGACGATTACCAAAGTGATGAATGGCGATGATTGAAATGTTTCCAGAGAAAGACCCCTCCCCTCCCCCCTTCCCCTCGATAAATCAAAACTGGGACTCCCGCCTCGAGTGTATTGAGAACTTAACATGAAACCGATAGTCTCGTATTAACAACCAGTTGTACCTCCGCCGCCATGGCGGGCCCTCCAAAATAAAAGATAAGAACGCCGTTTGATGAATACGGTTTCAATTAAAAACTGGTATCCCTGATTGAAGAATAAATCATGGGATAGATCTGACACTATAACAAGACTCGTTATCTTATAAATTACTGCTCCCGAAGGCGAATACTCTTCATGCTCGATAATTTGTAGAAAACAAAAAGAGTTTTCCCAAGAGGCCTGACATAATGGTCGTTTTAAATTGGGCATGAGGAGGAAAGGTGGATAAGTTGCGCCGTTGGTGGTCCCTGGTTCCCAAGGCACGTTCAGGTGCCACAGCTCACCAATACCTAAATATTCCCGTGATATCTTCTGGAACTTAGAATGGAACGCATTTCATTACAACTTAGTTATATTTGGCACTGCTATTGACAAATTCATTTTAAAGAATACGAATGTAGGAACGATATCATTATCAAATAGAGGACCTTATAAAACATGTAATATAATATTAGGTTTACTTCATTTTTTGATGAGACACTACTGGTCCAAAATAAAATGTCAATTATTTGATTTTTTTTTTTTTTTAATATTTCATACCAATGTTATAAAATGTAAATCCAAAATTTGTAATAAAAGTAAATAAAATTATATAAATAAAAAAAAAAATAAAAGAAATGCAGTGAAATAAAAAATATGTTGAAAAGCATTGATTAAAACTTACTTAATTATTTTATTATAATTACATTGCCCATATATTATGTAATTCTGAACCAATAAAAAGTTAAATTTAATTATATAAGCCACTATATTTTGTATATAAGATAATTTTGCTCATAAATATATCTTGTAACTTCCGGCCTGCAGGAGTATATTTATTTTGTATGGTGCACCACTGTTCATTTCACAGGTAATACAAATAATTCCAGGATTCTTGAAAACTCCAAATAACTCCTTTCTTAAACACACTCACATCAGCAATGGCTCCAGTTCACTGGCAAATTGGATTCAAACCAGAAACCATTAAGGCTGGTTCACACAGAATCCGGTATGCGGTAATCTGTGCTACATTGTATTGAATCATCGAGTACACACCGAAGGCAGTATACCGAACCGGTATCCAGTGTACTGCTGTGGTACAATTTGTTCTGTTACAGATTCCAGATTTGGCACTGCGGTACAGTTGTGTAAAAAGAAATGTTTTCTAATTTTTTGAATAGTTATGTACTTATTTTTATATGAATAAACGATTTGTAATACATACCTTACGAAGATTGCGAGCATTTCTTTCAAAGAAATAAATTTTCGCAAGTTCATGTTATAAATGTTTGTTATCTGTATAACTGGGGTTAGCTTAATCCATGGAGTATTCGGAATCGCCATGCGACATTCGAAAATAATGAAAAAGCAACTTGATATGATTCAAGTTCTCTGTACAATCTGTGGCATTTAACCAATTCCTTTTTTTTTTTTTTTTTTTGTTAAATTCATGAGCTCAAGATCTTTTACTTCTAATTTAAAAACAAATGAAAATATATCTTTCTCATCGGGAGAACTTTCAAAAAAACTCTTTTGTGAGGATAAGCAAATGTATTTCCTGTGAAACACTGTACCAAAACATATAAAAGAGTACTTAAGAGAAACAAGAAAATGGCAGAAACGTTATTTTTCAAATTGTTTATCATAATTTGAAAGATATATATAAATCTTGATTTAGAGGCCATCAGGGCTAAGGAAAAGATGCTGTTTTTATTTCTCATTACTGCTGTTTTTACCAGTTTCTCATTATAGCTGTTTTTATCAGCTCATCAGTGCTGTTTTTATTTCTCATTACGTACCTAAACATACTAACTTAATTATTTTGTAATTAAAATCTAACTTGAGATAAAACTTTGCTCTATTGCTCTATGTAGTAAACAGATATATATTCTGTGGCATTATACGTTAAGACATGCCTGTACTCACTTCTTACATTAATACTTACCGTGAAGTGCATAGGTACCACACTTATTTCTGTGTGAACACACTTCGGCACTGTACAGCTAATATCGCTCAGGCAGGACCACCGCATACGAGCTTATGTGTGAACCAGCCTATAGTTATTGAAGTTAGATTACGTATTGAAGTGATCACCGTCCATTCCAGTACAGCTTCTTCATTTTATGCATATTACTAAATACTAACTTAAAACGTAAGATTAGTTACAATACAAGAAGTTTAATCAAAGAAACCAAATTAAAAATATTAAATCTCATTAGATTTTTGAATTTAGTATTGGAAAAAAAAATTGCGAAAACATGATTTATAACCTTCAAAACCATTTAAATAAGAAAGATCAATCCATCAAGATCAATACCAAAGATCAACACAAAATAGGAATAATTATAAAGTAAATGAGCATTTTTCATGAAGTCCAGTCAGAGTTGTCGGGAACGCCGAACAGTTTCTTGTCATTTCAGTTCCAAGTAAAGGGTTCCAAGTAAGTCACTTGTCCAGATGAAGTTCTAAGAAGCGGATTGATTCAACGGGGGTGATGATGTATAATATATTATTAAAGGATACTGTGAAAGGATATTGTCGATTAATGAGAAAGAAAATGCGATCATATGGGATTGATTGGAATATCATTTAATCCTCCAGCTTTGTTATTTATTGAGGTCTGTGATGCATGATATATGATGGAACCGCCCCAAATCAAATTAGATTAATTATGAGCAGAGGATAAAATCACAGCCTCTTATTGTTTTGATGAGTTGAATAACAAGATGTAATTTACAGCAAAACTAATTTTCTAAAAATAAACAATAAGATTTCTTGAAAAGTATATACATCTTCGCTGTGTAGAAGGCTGATCAATGAAACCTCGGCTCGAAAATCAATCGCTTTGTTTTCCAACGCTTTGAGTCTACAACAATAAACTAAAGGACGTAATGACTCCTAATGTCCTGTTTTGTCTATCTTACCCTACCAACAACGAGTTGGCGTCTGTTCATTTCTGGACAATACTTACAAACAACAGTTGACTAATGTTGGGGGACTGTTTGAAGAGCTTGAGACGATATTGTAGGTATTTGAGAATAGTTTTATAAAAGCAAAAGTATTAAAATGATCGAAAAAAAATATTTTAAGTGATTGACAATATAGTTTTGAAAATAAATAATTTGATCCAGGTCCAGATAAATATATTTCATATCTCCTTCTTGTATAACTTCAGAATTAAATTTGGTTTAAAGGATACTTACCTAATAGGTGCTTTCAATAATTTTCAATATATCTTTTTTATTATATTTTCTGAAAATAATTGCCAATTTTAATGAGTTTCAAATAATCATTTATAATCATTTTCAATTAAAGTGGAAGGGCTTGGGGCAAGAATGTGACAAACCACTCATCTTTGACGTTATTAATTATTTTGTACAAAACACTACTTTGTTTCTCACTATATATCTTTTATCTAGCTATTAGTTTGGGTGCATTCCATGAGATAGTCCTATTTAAGATCTCGTGCAATGCAGCATAGCTAATATAAAAAGGAGTTATATAGAGAAAAAAGTAACATTTTGTACAAAATAGTCATTAATTGTTTTAATTTTGTAAAATTAAATACTCTATTGATATTTGCATATAATATAATAGTTTATGATTCGTATTAATCAATTGAATTAATTTATCTCAGCAATCAGCCAACGGGACACATTGCTAAAAAGTGTGTATTCTTAAACGTCTGTTCACATTCTTGCCACAAGCCCTTCAATTTTTTTTCTTATTATTTTTTTTTAGATAAATATTTTTCTATATTTTTATACTTTTTTTATACTTTCTCTATTTTCTATATTTCTATATTTTTATACTTATTTTTCTATATTTTTATACTTATACTATTTTTATTCTATACTTTTATATTCATAAAAATATTTTATGAATTCCTTACTTATTATTGGATTACGAATAATATTTTTTTTAAATTTAATTTCTGAATACAAATTGGAAAGTATACTATGGGGCGTATTAAAAATAAAACTGAGGGTTCAATGTGAAATGTGACAATTTTAATGAAAATTAATATAAAGTACATAAAAAAAAAAGTTGTTTTTCTTAAATGAATTTGTAACTGATTTAAAAGAAAAAATCTTTGATGAAATATATAAAATACTGCATATATTCATAACCTACACAAAATTATACGAAATTATCCAACTACAAACTATTTAGGTACTTAAAACTTTTTTTATAGGAGCCATAATACTTTTCACATAGGTATTACAATTTAATATGCTTCTCACATTAGAACTGTAAGCAATTTAAAAAAAATATATATGGAGTTATTTTAGCCCCTCTAGGTCAGTGCTAAAAAAAAAGTAGGACTCTCTTTGTTTAATCTGTTTCGACAGATCAAGCCATCATGTTGAGCACTATCTCAGTTCGGATCAGTACTTGTAGAAGGCCAGATGGTAATTATTGCCCTCTGAAATGTCTATTCCACAACCTGTTATTATAGGGATTTATTTAATTTTTTATATTCGTCTTTTTATATGTACTTAGTCTCTTATTATAGTATTCATGAGGAGTTTTATTATTTTTTCTGATCCCAAGAACTAACATTTCACCGTGAATAAAGTACTTGTGAGACAAAAATGTAATGCCTACATAGAAAATTAAATAAAAGTTATCAAGTTTATTTTCATTTAGTTATTAAATATCTAAGGGTCAATTAATTTTGTTTTCTGATATTCTATTAACATATTAATTACTCAATAAAATATCAATTATCCTTATTTTGAACTAAAATAATTCACAAAATAAAAAAAACCTGATTTGGTTCCTGATTCTCGATTTTTCATTTAATCACATTCAGAATGCGTGACATAAACAACGGTTTCCTTCCTGACGGAGCCCACAAATTTTTATGCAACAGAAGAAGGGATATGAACTCGGTTCGGTTGTGAAAGGAAATCTGTGCTTTTCACACAGGGATATCTCTCTTCCCAAAACCAAGTATTTTAATTGTGTATAATTTAACAATGAATAAAGGCTAAAAAATAATGAGAACAAATTGTTTGCGAACAATTAGATAATTATTTAATAGAATAAATATTAGACGAGGGAGCTTAAAGATGGACAAAGTCTAGTATGGACTTTTCAGTAAGTAATCTCACAAGTAATCCGACAAAAGATTTCAAAAATATGACTAGATAATATTATATAGCTTTTGAAAACATAAATATTATGAAAGGATGTTAGATAACTAGTTAGTTCTATATACTAGTATAAACTATGTATTGTTTGGCATGGTTGTCATGATGTGTGTTAATCAGAAATATGCTCTGAGATGAGCACAGCTCCCCGAAACGTTACCATATTATGAAATTTAATCTTTGCTCACATAAGTATTTAATATTATTATAATCTTTCTACTTAACTCGTATACTGAAGGTATCATTAAATTTATTTTTCTATCCTTATGAACCCAACATAAATGCTGACGAAGCAATACTGACTTACTTGGAAGAAGTTTTTTAAATAATTCATTCGATCAATATATAAAATATTTGATTGATGTGATTTAGAAATTAATTTAAATTGCACGTGCTGTGGGTGAGAGAGCTATGTACACATGAAATAAAAATTTGTACTTTTTAATACAATTTGAAATAAAAAATTTCAAAATTTCTTTCCCAATTCAGCCTTTCTGAGGGTATATCAAGTAATGTTTTAAATAATTTAAATATTAAGTAATATGTTTCGAATCATGTTTTGAACCACATCATTAATATTTGTTTCGAGTTTTTTACATAGTAACTATTGCTAAAATTAATTTGTGTTGGGAAAAGTTTAAGTTGCAAATATTCGTGCTTACCATCAAAGTTTAAAGATAGCGTGTACCAAGGTATTTTTTGAGTTGTAATGAGCGATGCGTCTTTAACCGCACTATATTATAGAAATTAGTTAAAACTTGGGGGATAGATAATGGAATTTCTCTAAAATCCATAAATATTTCCTTTCATTTAGCCATATCTCGATTCGCTTAAATGAAATACCCAACACTAAAGCTAGTTTTTCAATTATATCATAATTACTAATCTTAGAAGTAGTTCTAGAGGCAACGTTGTTATGAATTTAATTTAATTCAATAATTTAGTTCGGTTATTGCACTCTTACAAGTAATACGATTTAATATTTAATTATGACTATAAAGAGACCGCAAAGGGTATTAAAATTTCTGTATCTTCGCCTCGTATATAGCCCGGCTTCCCATCTATTGCAGCTAATAACCATGGCCCACCTTCATGCCTGCGAAAGATGGAATCAGATCTGGAGGAATTCCATTACCACCCCTCCAGCGAAGGACCTATGAGCGTCTTGAAACAATTTTATGACAATAATTAATTTATGAAAAATATGGTATTCTCCATCACAGGATAAAGATGAGGATGACATTTTTCCAGAAGAACATTCTATGAAATGATTATATCTCTAGTTCATAGTGAGAAAATTCCAGGGTTAGGGTCAAGGTAGAACCTGGGAAAATGTTAGAGTATTTGCATCCTTGTTTGAAATATTGCCAATGGGGCTAAGAAATATCTTAACTAGAATACGACCTTGATAAGTCATCTGATACGTTAAGCAACAAAGACAGATTTAAGTGAGTTATGTTGATTCATTGGAAATAGAAGCATTAAAAATGAGCGTGTTAAACAATTATTATTATATTACTTATCTTTTTGCAATGCAAATCTATTTTATCAATTTTGTGTCAACTTCAATGATTATCCACTATAATTAATTATTTTTTCTACAATTTTATATATTCAATATTCCAAAACACTGATGAATTTAGGTGAAGAAGTCCAATAAATTGAATACCGCACCCAAAATCTGATTTAATATTTTTTTCATCAGACTGCTTCCCAGAAAGATTTTTTACCATTTTGGTGTTTTTGTGCTCCCAGAAATGTTATCATAAATACATTTTTTTCCGTCACCGTTTAGTTGAATGCCATCAATAATTTAGAACTACTTTATCAATTTGAAGGAATTATATACATCACTGTATCGCTGAATCAAGAATCATTGGCATAATTCCTGATAAGGAAGTACTGTTTCTTGAACAACGGTTGGTTGGTTGTTTTGATGTTTGCCCTTTCAAGTGCAAAACATGTAGATGATTTTTTCCCAATCCATATAATAATACTGGTTATAAAAATAATAATAAAAAAAATATAATAATAATAATAATAATAGGATGAATTTAATCATTTATGATATGATCATTATATTTCAATAAATTAAGCTGGTAAGAAAGAATATTAATTACTTAATCAGTTCCACCACAATTGTTATTTAATGCTATTAAGGTGTTTTACGGTATTCCTATTTCGTTTAACTTATTACTGATCTACGGATAATGTTGAAAGATGTGAATTAGCAATGTTCGCATTTTGATAGCATGTCTTTAGTGATTAGGTGGGGGTGAGACATTCTTGAATACGCAATCCTGGAGTCGGGTAAGGACCACTTCCTGTCAGTGGTTGCTGTGACTTATGGAGATCTGTATGAGTATGAGATCTTTCTTTATAAGCTTGAGTTTGCTTGGAGGACTCCTTGTCCCATTCGTCCTCCCATTCCTTGTGTTTTTTCTCTTTTAGCGGACGTCAAAATTTTGATGGTTTCAGTAGGGCCCTATCACGATCTAGATGAGAAATTGATTTCTTTGCTGCCTAATGAATTAATATAATAATGCACTCAAATGTAATGAGCCGATTTTCCATAATCATCCACGGATCTTCCTATTTCCAAGATTCGTTGGATTCCTGATTGAACGAAATTCAAGCTTATTAATGCCTTTAAAGCACTGAAGTAATTACTGCGTCCTTGATAGGCAATGCAGAGGAATATTGCAGTACCATTGCAATTCCATTAACCTCAGCAGTTTAAACACTACAAAGCTGGTCTAGCTGGAATATTCGTGTTGAATCCTTGACCACAAAAGCTGATGCGTTTGCTGAATCAGATTTTGACGAATCTATAAAAATATGGTAAGGAGTGAATATTTTTTGGAAATTCATCTATGAAATCCGATTTAGTTATTTCTTTATTGAGTTTTGATACTTGCAGATGTGTTTGAGATTGTACTTTTGCTAGTTAATATTAGCTGTTGAACTACCGAAAATATTCTTTTTTCTATGGGTAGGGTACTATTGGTCTCCTTTTGAAATGTGAAAACCTAGGCCTAAACAGATATCTGTGAGTTTGGTGTGTAATTTGGAAGTATAGTTTTGTTCAATGGCTGATGGATGATTTGTCACGACGGAATGATAACGGTGGTAATCTTGATTCAGTGCAGGGAATTAATGACGGCTAATTCTGAAGGTTTCTGTTGGGGCAATTCGTATTCCAATTTGGTGCAATGCATCGAGTTGAGCAACATTTGTTTTCAGGACGGAACAATATTTGATATATCTTTACCAGGGTACTTCGGTCTGCTCCTCAGCTTGTTCCGATATGTTGATTTGGTCAGAATTCACGCTCAAAAAAAAGTTTTTATCTTCCAACTCATTTAAGTATAAGATACCAACTTCAGCATGAAGATTGCTGATTGAACGAAAATTTTATTTTCTCTACAGCTGAAAAACTGTACCCGATATTAATACACTAATATCTAGAGACTGGATTGTCATAGTATTGCTCAATTTATTCGAATATGTCAAATACCTTTAAAACCGATTGTCTTTCCAATTCAAGATCTGTGGTATAATACATTAAAATTTTATTTTGCACAAAGTTGCTCGTTTTTGTTCATTTTGTAAAAATGAATTGTTAGTTAAATATATTAAATTATTAAATATGTTAGTTAAAATAGCTAAATTGGATAGTTTTGATATATATATTTTTTTTTGGGGGGGTGGTGTGTGTGCGAATTAATAATAATATTGCGAGAATAAAGAAAGACATTTATTGACCATTCTCGAGACTTGGCAATGGTAAATTTATTTTTTTATATTGCATCACTCTTCTCTGTCTTTCCACTATACAGGTGTCTAGAACATTGTCATATTCCGCTTTGTATGCATAAATTAATATCGCTAATAATCTCTTTATTAAATAATACTTTAATGCATGCTTGTTGCGGTTCAGCATATTATGAATTTCAAACTCTGTTCCTCGTCTCCATAGTGACCTCTAATTTCTGCGTCACCTCTGTCCTGCTCTCAGTGATAAATCTACTGCTTTCTGAGTTCAAACTGAATGGACATACTGCAGATTTCCACCAGTACAAATAGCTTGCGTTATCTTAACCGTACAAAATCTGGAGGAATACAATGTAAGACTTAATTCCATCCCTGAATGTAAAAAGAGTTCAGATAGTATATAAAGGATTGCTGAGAGAAATAAAGCAGTCTTATTTCAGATCTTGTGAGTGTTGTTTCTTGCTCCTTTTTCCTTTCTCTGTTTTTTTTATTAATTATGAGCGCTTAGCTTAAATATATGTGTATGTGTATAATTTTAATTCTAGTAAATAAATTGCATTGAGCCACCTGCTACATTGACTCTCTTATCAAGTGTACATCATCCAGCAACAGCACGTAATTCAAAAGAGAGGTCAGGCTGAGGAATCTGCGAGGCCACGGGGAGTCGTGCGAACAGGATTAGGCCGCGACAAGTCCTTACAAACGGACTTGTTGTTAATCTACATGTCAGGACTAGCTGGCTACCACAGCCTTCGTATTTGACAATAACTGGCAGTAATGGTGCAATGGCCCACACAAAAATAACTTCGTTCTCAAAAGATATTAGATACAGTCATAAAGGGCAGTTGGTGTTGGCCCACAGTCTAAGAGTGGTGTAATCCAATACGGCTCTTAAAACTGCATGGAAGAGAACCAATCCACAGTTCCAAAGAAATATAAAGGTTGGTCCAAACATCAACTTTAATATAAAAAAAAATATGTTTAAAAGGCAAATATTAATACCATCGGTTATATTTAATATATAACTCTAATGATGTAAAGCAGTTGAAACGGGTGGAAAAATAAATATAAAATTGATATTAATAAATAAATAAAATGATCTATAGCAATCAACATTGGAAATTTTGTTCACCTCTTATGCTTTTTTAATAATTATAAATAATAAATTAAAAATTATAGAATGTACTTAAACCAAAGTAACAAAAAAAAATAATAATGTCAGTCTGTACACCACAAGCGAAAAAACTCTTATTTCCCAAACATTAAATGTATTTATATAACATAAATAAGTTATATATTTTTTACATCATGAATAAAATATATATTTATATAACATAAATATATTACACATTTATATAAGAGAAATATATTATATTTTTAATAATATATATTAAATAAATATACAACATTGAAGAAATTGTTGATTATTTTTTACAAAATAAAAAAACCCAAACAGAACTTAGCATTATAAAAAAATTAAAATTATAAATTTAAAAATAATTCCCTCAGAATTAATATGAATCGTATAAATTCCACATATACATTGCATAGATAATGGGTTGAAGATGATATTACATTCAGAAATACTAATTTGGATTATGGATGATATTTTTAGTTTCCAGTCCACTTTCTCTAAAATTGTACTGACATATCTACCTTTTTATGTTTAAGTGACATGCTTGCAGATATTCACGGCCCTGTATTTCAGTAGCTCTTTCGAATATTCCAATATGCTTCATATAAAACTTGAAACGTAATGTTTTTTAATATTAGTTATAACAACAACATACCTCTTTTGCCCTGGAAGTGAGTTATTGAAAAACGTGCTTGTTCTTAGTGTTTTTTCAAGATAGCGAAAAACACACAAGATGTTGGAGTCTGAAAACTTGGATTTTTCATGAGAGGAACTACAAATAAAACATAAGTCAAAATCAAAATTACAACAGCTATCGCAATTCGAAATGATATCTTCTACAGACTGAGTTGGGAAATATTTACAAACATGTTTTGTAGCATTATTTTCAGTTTGTAGAAAAGTTGGCAGATTCACACAGCTAAATATTTTTTTGATCGCTCATCCCACATCCTCACTAACATATTTTGTTAATGCAAAAAGGACATGCAGGGAAAGAAAAACTGTACATCGAATCAAAGTCATAATTTAAATGATTTTTCTGATTAGATCAGGTACTTAAGTGCAGAAAGGTGATTATTTATCCCCCTCAAGAGATTTGGGAAAAGATGATAAAATTGTTCAAAGGGCCTTTTTGAATTAATTTCATGAGTCCGCATGTTAGGTTTTTTTTTGTTTCTCTTCTTTTGCTTCAGGTAATGTTGCAAGAAAAAATATTTCTTCGTCTATAGCCATCATTGTAACTTTGAGCACTGTCATACTAAGAGTGAATATCAGTTGATTAGAATAGGAAGAAATGTGCCGCTTTGCGCTCTAATTGGACGAGGCTCTAAACGCAAAGCCTTCACTGCACTAATTGCGGCAGAACCTCAGATTTCCGAAAAAATTCGATAGATCGCGCACTAGGTGTTAAAAAAATCAAACGTGTTCGTTGTAACAATCTATATTTTGGAGGCTTTTAGCGATTTTATTGGCCCGCAAAAAATTCGGCCCAGATCTCGTCCCCATGATGAAAGAGTGCGGGGGATGGTGCCAATTGATTCTGCATGCAAAAATACATAAAAAATTACACTCTGCATTTCCTGAGTCAACCTATCTATTTCTGGGTCCACAATGAATTCGGCATGAAAGTCGAGTGGGGAATCGTATAATGTTGACTTTAGGGGTGCTGAATTCCTGGGCGTTTAGCTCTGAAAATATCTACGTGATGCATCAAAATTATCCTTTTCTTGAGAATCACCTAGTATTAAAAGTAAATTGAGCACAATGAGGTCAATTCACATTGAAAGGTCGAACTGGTTCAGAAGTATTTTATCTTTTTTTAGTATTATTTTCGTGAAAAAATTTCTGAGATCAGATTTGGATTAGGTATAGATTCTTCAATACTTTTTATAATAGTTCTTCTCAAATTAATTTTTGAAAGTCATTTACTCCTTTTCATAATGATTCTTCTTTGTTTTATATTTTTATTATTCTTTAGGAGCTACAATACAACCATTCAACTTAATAAAAATAAATAAAAACGGCGTCCATGTTTCCAACTGTAAAGTGTAATTTAAGACGACCCATATGCCTTCGCTTTCTATTAGCCAATAGCCAGAAAACGGCACAAGGCCTACAGAATCCAAATTGGAATAGAGAGAGAGATCTGTTGGATTAACATTAACAAGAATTAACATCACCGAAAGGCGAAGTCCTTGCCGACCGACCAAAGGGTGACCCGATGAACTTTACAGTGTGTACAAAGCGGATTGCGTTCCCAGGACACGTTCGCCCCTGGTTCAAGGGGAGTAGGCTCTCCAAGAAGATATATCAACTTGTATAATAAGAATAACAAACACACTTATATCTAGTACTTCAGTTAGTTATGGCTACTTCCAGGATTGGTAATAGCTGTACAGGAATTCTTATTAATTCAGAATGGATATGCTGCAAAACATGTTCTGATATGCATATAAAATGATAAACATTCAAGGTATATTATGAGTGTACTAACAACTGAAAGTTAGAATAACTCATAACTTACGGATGATTACACCATTAAATCAATAAAAAGCTTGCAATGTTGATTTTTTATGTTGAATTTCATTCAGTCATGATTGGATTGAATATGGAATAAGTGAAGTTTTCAAAATTCAGACTGGGTCGCTACGCGATAATATGAGTAAAACAAATATATATATAATATATATATATATATATATATATATATATATATATATATATATATATATATATATACATATACCTGCAAGTATTTACTATATTTATATAAACTCTTTTATATAGTGCTTATTAATTTTTTTCTATTTTATATAGATATTTTCCAAATATATACAAATATCTTCTAAATTATCATACTAAAGACTATTCAATAAAGAATAATTAGTTTTATTGTATATTCAATATTCTTTACTCTTGCACTTCATTTTAGTAGGTATGTAACAATTTTTTGAGCGAGTGACTCAACCGATTCTTAAGTTTGATGGTTCAAACTACTCGGTGAATCCCCGTGAATGCTTTGAAACAATTTGAGTTCATAATACTGAATAATTATTTCATTATATTTTATGTATTCTTGACTTATGGTGATATTTCATATAATATCATAAATTAATCAACGTTTCAGGATTCTTCACAATCATCAGGACCATTCCGCAATGTGATATGTTCCAGTCATTAATAAAACTAGATTTAAAATTATATAAGAACAAAAACTTGTTTAATTTTAATAAATGCATTAATTAATGAATCTAAATTTATCATAATATGTTGTATATATCCAATCAATATAGTCATTGTTTTAAAGAATTTAAAAAATTTATATGCATAATCTTTATATAATTACTTTGTTAATTAGCATATTCTTTTATAAAAATACCTAAAATATCTGCACTATTGTAGGTGTTTTTTTCAAAAGAATATGTGATATATTAATTTACCCCAGAGCTAAAATAAATTTATTTACCGAGTTGTTTTGGTTTCAAGAAAATGAAAAAAAAATAGTGTAGGAACATTTTATTTTTAAGGGTATCCTTAGAGGAACATTTTAAGCGGTATCTACTGATTCTGACTTTTTTAGTTAATTATGAATCATTAACATTTATAAATTGTTACAAGTGTTATGTCCCCCAGTATTTTTGAATAGTTTCAAAACGACACTCTTTTGTGTTAATCTCTTATCAATAATCAATAATTAAAAGTAACACTCCTTGCAAAAAAAATCTGATTTTGGATTGTACAAGTTTTTGAATGTTAAACTGATTTTTTTATGGTAGGACTTGTAACTGTAAATTTAGAATAAATGTTTTTGTTAATATGAAAAAATATTGAAAAATTGAAAACTGACAATCGGACTAAAACTTAAAAACTGATTGCTGTCGGTGTTTAATTGTTTATTAGATTTTAACTAAAAAAAAGAAGGTACAAACGGAATTTACAGCTTCAGATATTTTTAGGCACAATATTCGCAGTTGATTTCAAGCAAATTATCATTATCGATTAATTCCACCTAATTATCATGAGATTTTGTTGCTTTCTCAATTTTGGATTCGTTTCTCATTTCTCCTTAACGCGACCCAAAAGAAAAAGAAAATCTATAAAACATTGAAACTTACTTAATTGGTAGGTGACATATACGGTATAGATTTATAAATAAGAAATAAATTAAGATTTTGAAATCAGCGTATATCATGCATAGATGTGCATGAATCTGGTGTGTTCGTGAGTACATAATCCGTTATTTTAAATACTACAAATTTCACAGTAAGGTTTTTTGAGGAGTAAAACTAATTTTTGTTTACAATTTTATACACATTTTTTGAACCTACCAATACATTTAATCTAGACTATTGTCAATTTTGGATCTTTGTTAACATTAAACATGTTTGTCAGCTATTGAGTTTTACATTGCACTATTCAAGTCAATAATTTTGATACCTCAATATATATTTTAAGTATTCTTCGGAATATCCATTAATTTTTCAGATCATGTAATTATTTTAGATATTTTTTTTTCTGTAATTTTTAGGATATTGTATTTGATACTATTGCAATCTTGTACAAAGTATTATAGCTCTAGTTTCTCTTCATCAGCTAATGTCAATAAAAAACAACTAATCAATGATAATAATCTAGAAAAGGCCAATCAATGAAGCTATATCCAAACTACTTTTTACTTTCCTTTACCTACATATGAAATATATAGTATGGGGAAGTCTTGCGATCGAGAAAAATTTCGAATTCGAGTTTTCAACGAAAATACACGTTTTAAGGTACCCTGAGTCCAAATAAAGTCTGTGTCTCACAAAAAGGTCTGTGTGTGTGTGAACAGCCTGGTTAAAAAACGAAAAGTCGTACGAAACTAAATTACGCATTCAAGGTAGGTTTATTCTTGGGATGTTACAGCAACTTTTTCGCCAAAATCAACTAACTTTATACTCTCAATTTTACAATTTTTTTTAATATTTTCTCGAAAACGACTCTATCGATCTTAAAGAAACTTGCCTAAATTCTTCTTCTTAGAGCCCTTTAACTTTTCATAAATGTAATACATCACCGAGGAAATGTAGGAAGAAAAGTTGTGATGAAAAGAATGTTTAATTTGCCCATAACTAAAAAAAGCATGTATTTTATGATATATTATGTATAAGAACAAATGAAAAACAACAAAAAAGAAATCATCGAAATCGGTTCGGCATTAGCAAACGTGCAGCGTATCATATAAGAACTAAAGACCCTAAATGGAAAACCGAGCACATCCGATAGGAGACGGATGCGAGATTCGGTCGTCATCAACCTGTTGTCAACAGTAAGCTCTTTAATAATGTAATGTAACAAAAAAAAACAAAAAAAAAACAAGAAATTTAATAATTTCTACTTTTACATTATTTAATGGTAACACAATTTTTTCATAGAGACTAAACCGAAATTTTTAAAATATTTTTTCAGGTTGACAAACCAAAACTATATAGTCTGCAGAATTGTCGTACTAAAATTGTTTAAAAAAGTGCATTCTACTGAGTTTATTTCAAGTACTGTCTTTGTGACAGTACATAGCAAAAGAAAGCTATTGATTGACAATCAAGTAACAGCTGAAGCTGCACTGTGCCTATACTATTTTGTACTCTATGATCCATACTACATAATGTATGGATTGGAGAGGATATCAGTTAATTCGTAAAGGAAAGTGATGAAACCGAACACTTTGAAAACCGAAATTAAATTTTCATACAAGTTCGAAAGACTTCTTGAGTGTTCACTACCATTCAAACTAATATGTTTTAAATTTTGGAAATTATTGTTAATAGATTAATTCTCAAGCATTAATTTGAATTTTAAATGATTGTTTGGCACATTGTGATTGTTTGTTTCCCTTTTAAATTGAGTATGGCATACACTCCCGAACAAAGACCTTTTTGAGATCTAACGGAACAGATGAGATACCATGTGGATAGATCTTGCATGAATTGTATGAGAGCGTACTGCATCCAGATCGGGCCCGTTCGCAACTTCTTGTTCGTTCCGTTAGTGAACCAGTTTCTTTCCCTTCAATTAGATCGAAAGGTTAACCAGCCGATCATTATTGAAGGCCTATAAATTTCCCAAATTAGGAAATGCTAAGTGCGGTAGGTAAAACATGGCAAATCATTTCTCCAATTCCTCGTTTAACGGTTAGATGACTATTCAGCCGACGTAATGTCGACTACAGTTTTAATATTTCTAGTCTATTAAAACAGTTTGACCTTGTGAATTTTTTCTGAATTTAATCGAATTTTAAATATATATTGATGGGATTATTATGAACCGAATATAGTAATTCAATTGAATTTTTTAGACAGCTATAAAATTATTTATGGCGGTAGTATTTTTCAATATAATCAGTCTTAACGTGGTTTATATTCGTTATAGATTCATTTAAAGGCACAAGAAGACCAACATACAGGATAATGAAAAAAAAAATTATATACTTTGTATATATATTATATACAATAAATTATCATTTTATATATAAAATCGATAGAATTCTAATTCTGCTGAAGTTCAGTCACTATTATGTTCGAGATTTAGTTCATTGGTGGTTTAATGGAAATCGAAACCATTATATTTTTTCTGTTAAAACACTTATCCGCCAACTGTAGATGCTAAATAAGTTTGACAAGCAGCTGTTTTTAGAGGTGTCAGCATCACGCCTATGTTGTTTGCTGATGCTGTCCCAAGTATTTGTTTATCGGTTAGCAATGCCAGGAAGCAAGAGCCAGATATTGCCTCGCTACTAAGTGACTCATTGAGAGGCAAATGAGCCTATGTTTTAGTTGAATGCCTTCTTCGGTCCAACGACCTAGCTCAGATGGAAGATTACCAATCCAAACATTTACTTCCTCTGACTCCTTTTAAAATCATATAAAGGAATCACTTCTTCAGAACGGTATGTTAGTCCACCACTTACTTCTCTTATATCAAGTGCTAGGAGACGTCTTGGATGGTTCGGTTTCCTCAGTAGCCTTCTATCTCCAAAGAGTCTAAGAACAACATAAACATTACTTGAAACGTGATATCTATTACTTCCTATCTTATAATGTCATTTCCATTTCGAGACAAATCTGATTAGAGATAGCAATTTAATAGTGATGAACCATTTTCAATTCCTGTTAAATATTCGATGCGGCTAATTTATATAATATGCCTAATTAGTTTTGGTATTTCCATTCTGATATTATTTTTCAAATTGTCCAACAACATGGAAAGATTTAAGAACAGCTTAGAGAACATACTTATTCCAAGCAACAGACTAACGAAAGTTTTTATGAGTAAAAAATCCATCTTTTGAAGAGCTAACATTGATTCCAGGTAATTGAGAAGGAAATCTGTAAGTAACAAGAACACTGCTGTCAAATGAAGTTAGGAATGGATATAACGAAATAAATTATCTACTCTTGCAACTATAACTTTTTAAAGGCTTTTTGTAGGTATAAGCTAGATATTAAACAGAATAAATATTTCAAGGATAATTCGTTATTATGAATAAAACGGTTTATTAAATCCTCCAAAAAAAAGGAAAAAAACTACGTTATCGGAAAGGATCAAAAGCAACTATCTCCTTTATGCCTATACTAAATAAGCTTAGATTTGTTTAAGCAAATTTTAGGGAAAAAAAACGTTTATATATATATATATATATATATATATATATATATATATATATATATATATATATATATATATATATATATAAAATCCTTGGTGAGTCTGTGTGTAATTGTGTAAGCTCTGAACGACTTGACTGATTAATGTCAAATTCTCACATTATATTTGTGTAGTGAAGTCGATAGTTTATAGCTATGGTGGGATCTGATAGACAGTGCTTTAGTAAATTTATAAATAATTTCTGTATTTGTCAAGTTATGTGCGTGTACTAGTGAGCATTTTATGTTTAACGTAAATCGACAGTAGATTAACGCGATCATCATTCAATCGTCTTGTATTTGAATATGAACCTAATATCGAAAATTCATCAATGGATAAAATGCCATGCATTTAAATTTAAAAAATGAAGCAGGTGGAATATATTGCGTAGCAGGAAAAGTGGTCTTGCCTACGTTGAATCCAACATCTTTCTTTTTTTTTTCTTTTTTCTTATCTTTCGTTTATTAAAGAATCTCTTTTGCATGAATAAATGAACAATATATATACAATGTTATTTCTCAAGTCGTTACGTTACCCGAAGGTATTAATTTATTAATCTTGAATCTACAACCTGATCAATTGAATCTTATTATACCTGGTTTCATTCATTTATTAACATATTTTGCATGAAATCATTATAATGATAGTGGAAGCATGCCCCATTCATCAGGCATTTCTAAATATTTTTAACAGTACAAGTATTATTAATAATCAATAAAAACATAAATGTGACTATTTTGGTGATTCAGTTATTGGTACATAAAATTAATTTGCCAAAAATTATAACCACGAAAAATGTAAGTTGAGTTATAAAATTGCGATCAAGAAATGGAATTTATGTCAAGACCATATCATCCGGCTAGTAATATGTATACATACACACGTATATTACATTGACAAATTTTCTCTTACAATTAAGCATCGAAAAAAAATTAAGCATTCAGGAACTGAGCGTTGAATCGTATTGATTATTAAAATTATTTTTTCACGTTCCTAGAAAACGTTGTAAGTCGTATGCCATGATTAGGTATTATTTCCAGATTGTTTTAAATATTTTTCTTTTTCTTTGTATGGAATTTTTATGCCTTGATGATGCTTCTACATATACTAAATATGTAAGATGCTGTTTAATTTACTTTAAGAACAATCCTTAACGAAACGTTCACATGATGACCAAGAAATATCTGATGTGGACACCAAAACGTTATACTCCTATTAAACTATAAATCGGTGGCTCAAAAAGTGATACTTAATTTGGTCACTAGTTTCCGAAGACAGCAGTATCTCAAAAACGACACTTGGCGTCGCGACATCCATCTATTGACAAACACAGACACTCAAGCCATAACCAAACTCTGTATTTGATTTTATTATAATTTTTGATGTAAGTTTATCATGACCTTCCAGTTAAGTACCCCATCCGGCTTACCAATTTATCCAAAATGTAGTAGATTATTTATATTGATATAAAAGTCTTATTTACCAAATTTGAGATGTTCTACTTTATATTTTAATATAATTTTTGATGAAAGTTTATTATGACCTTTAAGTAAAGTACCACTTCCGGTGATCATGTAGTGACCGAAAAGAGAGGTTCACAACTAGACTTTAAAACAATTCCTAATACAAAATTTGAACATTTTAAGACTAACCGTTTTTGAATTATGCGAGATAAACACGAACGAACGTGCGCTTTTACAAATGACGAAACTAGTCAAAATGGATTCAGAGATGATCAAAATGGATATTTCCATTGAAATCTGAAAACCGAAAATTTTCGCGATTACAATACTTCCTTTACTGCGTACAAGAAAGTAAGAACATAAGTAGTGGATGTTTGAATGTTTGGATCGGCAAGGACTACAAAAGTCTTTAGTTTGTTCGAGAATTGAATCCATTGCAATAGCAATTATATTTCGAATTCATACTCTACAATGCAATTAAAAAATAAAAATAAGACATTAAATATAAACACTGACAACAGCCGTCACTAATTCATCTTAGACTGAAAGTGCGGAGATGAAGGCGGGTAGTTTTTATCATAGAGTTCAAATTAATGTTTCCTTTCAGAGGATCTAATACCGCCACTCATTCTCCAAGCTGCGCATGGTCTAGCCAACCTTCCGCCGGCGGTTTACTTTTTCTCAAACATTTTTCACTCCGAGTTAATTGGCCATAACGAGCTGAAGGTCCGAACTAAATCCATCAGAGTTTTTTACCTCCGACTCACCTGCCTTCGAAGGCTTGTTACCGCCGAGTAAAATGCATCAAGGATCAGAATGTCTGGTTCCGGGACTCTCAGGTAAGCTGAATGACTGACTACTAGATGGATAGAATTCAAGTAAAAAGCAATAGCCCACGGAATACTGTAAATTTGAATTTTAACTGGGGAAAAAAAATCAACCATTGCTAGCGCAAAGTGATTTAGTAATTAGTAAATTGGATGTGTCGAATCGAGACTACTTACCTAAATGAAGAAGTAGAACGTGGAAAAACCAAGAAAACGGAAATTTGAATAGCTGATATTTATAAAATGTTAAAAAGTAACCTAAACATTTTAATGATAACTAGAAATTTTCAATAAATAAGTTAAACAATCGAGGAAGAACCTATGGTCACATGGTTACTTCAACTAGGTTCTCAATTAGAATAAATTTCTATTTCAGAAATTCTAAAATTGGTTTCATTTTTTTGATGATTAATTTACTTTACAAATACATTTTTAATTTTTGAAATACCCAAAATGACATTGATGCGGCGAGAGAAACGCGCTGGTATCTCCCAGGACCTTGCTTTATCCCTCACATTAGCGGAAGAGTGGATCCGGTTATCCTCAAACCTATTGTAATTTTATATTGTAACTGAGTATGAATATGTTTTAGTGTTTTTATTTTATTGTTATTCCTTTATTTTAGTATAGGTTATTAGTAAAAAATTATATTGTTATTTTGTATTAAGTTCATTTTTGTATTATTTATTTATTTAAATCAATGTGCACATTTATCACTGCTACCTATTGCCCAAGATTGTATTAGATTGTAATACTTGTCAATAAATAAATAAATATTAATCAGAGACTATAAAAGGTAGAGAAAATATGATCGGCCAAATTTTGAAAAATGATTTTGTCGTTTCCAATATGTTATCCCTACCCCCACTCATGCCAAAGAATTTTTTTTTATTAATGTTTACGGAGAACTCAAGCTATTTATTCATAGTTGTTAATAACTCAAAGAATGTTCTCATCGAAGATATATGTAGGTCAAAGTACAATCCATTGCCTAACAACAACTCGAGTTCATCAAAATACCCAGTAAAGAAATATGAAAAACTCTTTTTCCTTCCTTAGGTATATGCTGAACGAGTGGTCTAGTCAAATCTATTTTTCTGGTATAGCACCTACTACCGTTAATGCAATTAGATGACATTTTTAGGGCTTGTGCGGGTTGGTTATCTAAATGGTCCCATATCTGTTTTATCAAATTCCTTCACTACTTTCGCTTAAGCATGCGCAAACGTATTTTTCTGGATACATCTACAGTTTGAAAACTACTCTTCTGGTTTCACCCAAAATTGGAGCAAGTATATTTTGCAGTACTCTAATTCCGAATTTGATATCGGATTTATCAGCACGCGTGCGCATTTTTATTTACTATTAGCTATGTTTTCTTTGATATAGAAATTGAGACTTTATAGACTGTAACACCAAAACGGCTATTATGATTGTGATAAACGATTCCTAAAATATTTTCCTTAAAACAAGTTTAGTTTTACTATCAAGCACATCCCCGAGAAAAAGCATAAACAAATGTTATGAAAAAAATAAAACTTCATTCGCGCGTAACTCAAAAAATATACATTTTTTGAATTGCCACTACTTAAGTTATTACATATTTTCAAAGGTAATTATATTTCCTACAAAAAAATTTAAAAAAACATCCAAATCGGACCAGTAGTAACAGAGATATAGCGTTATGAACTTTGTACACATGTTATAGAGTATTCTGCCCACGTTCCTATTGAAACCGGTTCACCTTAATTTATTTTTTAATAATTCGAAAACTATTCATCACCTGGACATTCCAAATGTTCAACTGATAGATAATTTAAATGTCTAAAAACTAAAATATATTAAATTTTAAAAAATCTTAATCAGACTTAGAAGATATATTAAAAAAAAAATTCTTTTATATGATAAGGAAAATCGTGTGAGTGGACATACCGAATATTTTCAATGATTTTTTGATCGCGAATGTGGATTTCAATTTACTGTTTTTTTTATTTTTTATTTTCTGCCATACAGGGACTATTTATTAGGTAATCCAGAGTTCTGGTTACGTTTTACTAATCGGAAATTTGATAGCGCTTGTGTATTTCGATTTACTCTAATTGTTGAAGTTTTATTCGAAATATAAATCGTATATTAGATAACGGAGGGTTCCGATTCCGTTTTTTTAGCGGATATTTGATCGCAAAGGTAAATTTTGAACTAAATTTGTTTTTCTTCTTTCTTTTAATTATTTAGGAAGTTATTTTGACTTGAATTTGACTTTGAAAATCCTAAAATTCTAGATTATCTACGCATAACTATAATAGAAAATTACTTGAGCTATCCAAATTACCAAGAATAGCAAAACAATAGTTAATTATAGAACGGACCTGGGAACGCATTATGCAGATATTATTAATAAAATTAGAGTTAAATAATCATAATAATACTAATACTTATATATTTAATTTATAATTTTTTAAAAACTATGAAGGGAAATGAATTAATTAAAAAATAAAATAATTAATAATCAGGATAAATAGATAGACAAATATAGGATAAGTGGCTAAAAGATCAAATAGGTTTATACTCATGCTAATTGTTAGTCAGTGACCTTAGACTCCTAGCAAAATGTAGACAATAGATGCTGGAAATTTTTATATAATGGCAATGAGAGAGAAATAAAATATGAAGTATTGTTACATTATTGATAATGTTAAATTATTGATATTGTTTTTATATATGTACATGTTTTAGTTGGTGTATATTTAAACATGAATGTGATAGATATAGATATATAAAATGTTCTGAAGATGAGGAAATATTTCTCCGAAACGTAAACATAATTAAATAAAGGAGAACATTGTATTGGACGTTATATATTGCCATTCAAAGAATAATTTTTTTTGTGTGTAATTTTTTGAAATATGTAGAGATAAACAATTAAAGCATTAAATTTGTTTTTCTTGCACATTTGTTATTCCTTATGTAGCCTATGGGTCATAAGGAATAACCATATCAACAGGTCCAAAATAAATAAATTTGTTTGCTTGACCATTTTTAATTTTTTTAAACTGGCTTAAGAAACCACCAGTAAAATAAGTTACCTTTGGCACATTTTGCAGTTTCATTAATGAATTTTATAACGTATTTCTGAAAGACATGAATAGTTGCGGTGCCATACTGAAGGCACTCAATATACAAATTGAAAAAATTTAAAAAATCATAAAAGCCAAGGATAAATTTAGTAGGATTGGTTCCTATTCAGATTGACCTACAATTGAGGACATACCCACCACACTAATTGGTAAATTGTTTATAGCATTCCTTCTCATAGAAAAAATGGTTTGAAAACTGTAATTTTTAAATTTGAAAAACTGTAATGGCGTTTGTTTGATCTTTCTAAGTTATAGAGTGTTTGAACTATCGCCGAAACCGCAAATGCTTACAATTGCATAGTGTTTTTCTCTATTTTCGGACAGCCGCTAAGCATTAACCAAATAAATAAACAAGTTACGTTTTTATTTACCATAAACGTCTTTTAAAACACTGTAACTTTTGTGTATTTCAGATTTTTAATTTCTGTTCCATCGGAGATATTGAAACTTAAATTCAGAAAAAAAAATGAAAATATAAAAATAATTATAAAATCATAAACTATCAAGGATACATGTAGTACAATTGACAAATATTCTGTCTGACCTATTATTAAAAAGTTACCTACCACATTAATAGGTAAATTGTTTATAGCATTCCTTTTAATAGAAAAAATGGTTTGAATATGGACATTTTTAAATTTGAACTTAAAACTCAGGTCAATTTTTTTAACTTAATGCATTTTCTTTAAAATGATGTTTGCTTGATCTTGCTAAGTCATGTAGCTCTTGAACTATCGAAGAAACCGCAAATGACTGCATTTACTGAAATTGGTCGGTAAAATTGAAGAAAAATACTGAAGGAAAAAATATTTCTCAACGGTTTTTATCTCTAGAAACATGGAGGAACCAACATACAAGCTATAAAAAAAAATGGTCTAGCAACCATCCTTGAACCACTTCATATGGATTGACCCCTATAGTAATAGTGAGGAAGCTAGACTGACCTATTTATCAGACTTTTTTAAATTTTTTATATTGTTTCGAAACATCAGAATTCAGTTGATTATGTCTTTTATGAGAAGGAATAACCCGATTTCAAAGGCCTCTATAACTATTTGTTTACATTTTGTTCAAGTAAATATTCAAATTTTCAACATTAAATGGTAAGGGTTGAAGAAATATCATAAGTTTGTCACAGCTGTATTATAAAAAAAAATATTTATTCAGACGCGCCGTCGTTTTAGAACAGCAATAATGTAAACAGCAATCAATTTTTTTTTATTTATGAATATGAAAGGGGCGAGTGTAGCCCTGTTTGCAGAGGAAAGGGCTGGCTATTTGCCCCGGAAAGATTGGACCTGCTTTGAATACGAAATGGAGACAGGGGAGGATGACCAGGCGCCTTGAGGAGACTTAAGCGCTATTTAAGTGAGCCTACTTGGACCCTGGAGCTCTTATTAATTACCCGAACAGGTAGACGGGCTCATCATCCCGGGTAATAAATACATTCAGGTCACACGCACCTGCTGTCTAAAACGAGGCATTAGCTCCTTATATTTGTTGGTTTTTCTACCAAATTATATTCCCCCTCCATACTATAATAACTAGTTGCTTGGTGTATAATTATTTTGGATGTAGGTAGTCCAGCCGCTCCCTCGGTGGACAAAATCTTGTCTTCTTCTTTGAGTCCCTGCATTAATTACACTTTTCTTCCTTCATGTTTCTTCACTTTATCATATCTGATTATCTAGTCGCCCTTGTAATTCCACTCAAGTCTCGTTGAATATACATTTAGCAATCGAAAAAAGGAATGGTTTGACTCCCGCCGACTTCCATGGTATCTTAGTATAATGCAGAAATTCTTAAGAACCGTATACATTGAGAACCAAACTGTAGGTTGTCATTATTGGGATCCTACTCACGAACAGGACCAGATTGGATAGACTTTCGGGTAGCGTTTTAAGAAGTTCTAAAACATCAACAGTTCTATCTCTCACCAACCCATAGTTCTTAAAAAAGTCGGTAGGTGATGCAGTCAATAGAAGCTTGAGTCTAAACACAAGATTGTTGTCTGATAATCTGTAGGGTCACGAATCTTTATAACTGTAAAAAATTACAGTAAATGGCCGTGAATCATTAGGTTTAATTTAAACATAAATAAATTTAAACACTGTGCAAAAAAATAAATAGATTTAAAAGAAAATTTATAGCTAAACCTTCAAATATAAAACACTAATGGTGTTGACATTCAATGCTGTAGTAAATTACTTTTCTGATTCAGTTGTGGTTTTATTTATTTCCATCAATTAGCAACCCTATGAGAAGGCCGTTTATTTGCTGTTTTTTTCGTAATGTGAAATATTTTGCATGCATATATTATATAGAGAAACAATCATGAAACGCCTGCTCGAGGACCTACCTGACGGAAGATGTGGTATAGGAAGGTCTCCCTAGAGGCGGCTGGATGAGTTGAGGTGGTGGACATCCTGAAAAGAATGGGAATCAGAAGATGGCGGATTTTTCCTAGAGATTGGAGAGGGTGAAGAGAGGCCCAAGTTCTTACAGAATCGTAGCGCAAAAAATAAATAAATAAATATCATACATACGACATTGCGAATTTCCATTATTTGCACTTAAGAAGAAGTAAGAAAATAATTACTCGTTGTCACCCATTTTTTTTTAATTCTTGAAATTATTATAATATTATAGATAGTGTGAAGGAATATTAAAATGTTGGGTAACTCGAGCCATGTTGTACTCCAAGCTTCGGTGTCATCGCCGGCCCGGAAGAAGGCGGCGCTTCCTGCCCCCACCTCGGCTCCATATCCTGCAATTAGATGCAGATTATGCCCTGAAATAGTTGCCTTATTACCGTCTCCATGATCCTCTCGTCCATGATATATCGCCATCCGCCATGCTCCGTGGGGCAGGCCACCAAGAACATGGCCGGTCTCAGTGGAAAACTGAAAAAAAAAAATAGTACACTCATTACCAGGGACAATTACCTTATCAATGTCGTCAGAGGATGATTAATTGTAAACATTGAAGAGGCAGGATAATTATAAAGATTTATTACACAGCTGGTAGATTAATATCCCTCGCTAAACCTGATCTTTCTTGGTTATTACTGATCCTCGATGTCTGTTCGCTGGCCTGGCTTCATGCAATAATTTCAACATGTGGAAAAGTGCTTTAGACATTAGTGGCGATCAATAACCAAAGATTACACTGAAATATTTAGGAGAGGGGAGAGTGGAAATTCAAAAATCTTCATGAAGATTGCTAACGATTGTCATTTATCAAATTCATTTAGTGTGCTACGGTACACGTATATATATACATATTTTTAATTGTTTTTATGATTGCATAAAATGTGTTCCTCTATCTATCTTCAAGTTCTTTTCAAGAATTTTTCAACGATTTTTATTATTGACAATAGTACAATAGAATGAGATAGATAGATAAATCGATAGATCTATTTTACATTAGATACATTTAAAATATATAGACAAACAAAAAAATAACTACCATTTATAAAACAACAACAATCACTGATACAACAGCACAACAAAATGGAATTAGGTAGGAATATATTCTATATAAATATATATATTTTATTCTTTAAACTATTAAGTTATTATCTTTTGTTTACTTTATTTTTTTCTTTTCAAAATTTTAGTTTCCATTAATTTGACCTTTATATGATTCACTTATGAAAAAATTTAATTGTAAGTATCAAGGGGCTAATATTGACACATGTAACAAGCCATAAAGCAAATTATTTAAACCTTCAAAAGGTTGAAGATTAAATTAACTGGATTTATTTTTTTAACTGGGACTAAATTTTAGAATGTGTGTTACAAAAGTTAAAAAAAAAAGAACTTGGAAAATTATTGCATTAATTTTAAATTAACAATATCTGAATTATCGGCTATAAAAATAAGACTGGATGAGATGTTTTAAGTCCAACCATATTCCATCAGGAGGAGAATATGACAGATCAGAAAATCAAATAAAAACTGTTTCAAATGATGATGTTTTATTGAATTGATAATTTTCTATACAATATACTATAAAATTATTAACTGAATATTTAAAAAAAATTATAATTAAAATTATTATTAATAAAACTATTATTAGCCTGTATATATTGTTGTTTTCTTTTTTTGTAAAGCCTGATCGATCGAGAAAACAAAAACAAATTCACATTTAAAATACAACTGCCTTCATATTATGGTTCTGAATAAACATTATAAAGTTAACATGTGTCATAATATTGTAATAAGTAATGAATTCGGTTTTTTTGCCAGTGCTATAAAGATGAATATTTTATTTCAGCATAATAAGTAATATACATATGAATTTACTAAAATTAAAACATAAATTAATACTATTATTAATTATTGTAATAATTTAGGTAATGCTCTATATTCACATTTATGTTTATGTTATTCTATAAAAATTTGAATTCACTAGTTTGTGCATCTAACCTACATTTATTCTTGAAAATAACTGAAAAAAGTAATTTCTGACAATAATTAATGGTAATGTTAGTCGAAGATTAAAAATAATCAGTAAAAAGCTTTTTAAAAAAATGATAAAATTAACGGTAATTATTAAAATAACAATACGAACCCAATTAAATTTTCACATCGTTTCTTAGTTAATATTTTAAAAAGGAAAAAAAAAATCAGAAACAAAATGAAAATCAATAATTCAAATATGTCTTATAAGTGAAAATTTCTAGTAGCAAATCCTAACATGTTTTCAAGGGAATGGGGACCTTATTTGGGAAGAAGCGTGTACTTATGAATTCGTACCGAACGCATCCTGTTTTCCTAAGCCGATGTATCTCAGGACTGCCACGGGCTATGATAAGTGCCTAACACTACCCTCTGTTTATTAATTCAGGGCGTAATATATTTAGACTACTCTCTCTCTCCCTCTCTCTCTCTCTCTCTCTCTCTCTCAAACTCTCTCTCTCTCTCTCTCTCTCTCTCTCTCTCTCTCTCTCTCTCTCTCTCTCTCTCTCTCTCTCTCTCTCTCTCTCTCTCCTCTCTCTCTCTCTCTCTCTCTCTCTCTCTCTCTCTCTCTCTCTCTCTCTCTCTCTCTCTCAGTCACTCTCTCTCTCTCAATAGGAACAACTTTTCGACGGCGAATAAAGAGAAAACTAAGGAAATTTCGTAATAAATGTGGCCGTTACTGGTAAATACTTGTTTTAAGGATTCGGTGTGCGATTTGGGGTATTGGGATGCAAGTTGAAAGTTGATCTGATGGTTACGATTTTTATTATTTTTACTTTTCTACCGCTACTAGGTAAGGAAAGTATTGCATCAGGTGGAATTTTCGTTGTGCAGCGTTTCATAGCGGAGTCCAAAAAATGCATTTTTAATCATCGGTCAGTCTGTGTTTCCATGCCACGATTAGTTATTGAAGGAATTTGTCATGTCTACTAAAAATGCAATTAAATTCCCTACATAACAAAAAAATATCATCTAATTCGGACAAGTATTAGCAAAAATTTAGCTTATTAGACTTTATAACCCATGTATTTTAAAGTATACATGTCGAACCTTCAACTTTGGGAACTGGTTCACCTTTGTTAAATTTGTTTATAACTCGATAACTTTACATCTTCCGGAACAATCCATATGCTCGTTTCAAAGATAATTTAATTGTCAATAAAGCTGAACATTAAAAAATTCTTAATCGGACTAATGCTAGCGAAGATATAAAAAAACAATTTTTGTTTGAGACTTTCACTCAAAGCGGTTACGAAAGTCGCTTGAGTGGGCGCACAAGATTATATATATATATATATATATATATATATATATATATATATATATATATATAAATTTTTTTTTTTTGAGGTAATACTGTTTTATTTTCATGCTATACAATCTGCACTCTTAAGGGCAATAGGTACTAGTATTATATGTAACCCTTCAAACCATATTATTGTTATAACTAGTAGACGAGACTAAACAAATATAATTATATATTTAATACAAATTAAATTTACTATTTAGTAATCTGTTTATAACCATTTTGGGAAATTAAATTCATTAATTTCATCAGAGCATAAAAGGAAGTCTGATTTAATAGAAATGTATGTATTTAATTTGAAATAATAATTAGTGTTACATTTTTCTAGTGAATTCAGTAGGATAATGAATTCATTGCACTGAACATATCGTCCTTAACATGCTAAAATAACGGATATGAAAATCGCTACTTTCCAGCAGTGCAAAAAAAAAAAAAAAAACGTTATTTTTTATAAATTAATTAATAATTTTAATTTTTTTCTGTTAGTGTTGCACTTGCCAGCAGAAAAAAAAATAATAAAATTATTGCCTAATACACAGAAGGATACAACGATTTTTTGCACTGCCATAAAGTAGTGATTTTCATATTCCTTAGTTTAGCATTGGAGTAACGATATAACAAAAGTATTTTGTAAAAGATTCATTTTTGGTTTATTATAAATAAAACATTTCTTAGAATTTTTCTTTGAAAACTTCTGTTTCTTCCAAAATTATTTTATTAGGGAAAAATGTTTCCATGATTGCGAAAATCACAATTGAGCAAACTTTTTTCGTGGTATTTTATTTACACCCCGATAGTTGAATTTGAACATGATGTGAATTTAATAATGTAAATATAAATATATATTTTATTAATTTATTTTTTATCATTGTTTAAACGGAACAAAACGTATTAAAGAAGAAGGAATGTACCTAACTAAAAATTCAAACAACTAATATGATGTATCTAATATTTAAGTAACTACCAACGAATTGATTCGATATTACATTATTTCAATTATTTAGTTTATTAAATGAAGTATAATAACTTTATGTTCAAAAGAACAAAAAAATAATTAGACACACTCACTAATAATCATAATCAGATAAGACAAACTCACTAATAATCATAATCAGATAAGATCACTGTAAAAAACAAATTTTCCTCACAGTGCATGGCCTAAAAAATCTTCCTTTTTACAGTATTACTTTCTTTAAGAATAGTATACAGAGTTCCAAAATAAAACTAATGCCAAAATATTTTAGAATATGGATATGGCGGTAGTAGGCATATTCTTATTATTTCTACGGAAAACAAAGTCAGCGTATTAATATAAAAAAGAAGAAACGGACTTCAAAACCATAATCAAATTTAAAATTATTTTATTCAGCGTAATTTTTTGTACCCATAATCTGTAAATGATGGGGCACTTACATTACTAAAGCCAACCATTCACGATCATACATGTAGGGCTACTTAGTAGGACTACACTAGATATCGGACTACCGTTGGACTGTGAATGGGGGGTATAGGAATAAATTGAGCTTGTTGAATGTTTTTAGGCTTCTCCGATCGTCCTGCAAGCGTTCCCCCCTCCCAACATCCTACCGCGTTGGATCATGAGTTAGGTTATCGTCCTTCAAACTCCTCATGTTTGCTGCAACGTCAGCATTGCGTCATTAATTGTTATCAATATTTGTTTACTTAATAGTAAATTACTTAAAAATAATTTAGCCTAATGGCAGTGTTGCCAGATTGGGGCTGGCATTTTCTCCCTTGATTTAGGTCCTTCTTTTTGACTCTCAGTTTTTTTTTGTTGTTGTTTTTGTGCATTTACTACTAAATGCGTTAATCCTTTTTTTTCTAATTACAAACTAAAAATTAGAATGATTAGAAAAAAATTGCTTTCAAAATCTTCTGAAATCTTTTTATAACTTTGTTTCGTACGTATTTCCCAAAAGTGCAGTGTAATAAGCTAATAAAAAGATGTTCTCATGGTCAAATTTCCCTCATTATAACGTCAATGTGACGTTCTATTGCTAGGACTGAATTGAAATAATGAATAAATAATGTGGTTAAACATGGATATCAACAATTTTGAACTGATAATTTTATACTCTTTTTTTGTTAATTAAATGCTCATCTCTAATTTATCTTGTTTTGTTGTTGTTTTAAGTTTGATTTTAATCATTTATTTGACCCACTCTTTTAACTAGTATAACCAATTTAAATTATTAAGTAATATGAAAATGTACAAATCTTGTAAATAAAAACAAATAATACAAATGTAAACCTTAAGTACAATTTGTTTTATTTATCCTTATCTTATACTGGAGGGATGATTTTGTTATCCATTCTTAAGTTATTTTTATAATCCTTCCTATCTATTTCATTTAACATTTTCAAATCACTGTAATTTATTCGGTTAATAAGTATTGTTTTCTTCCAAAATTACTTTTTCTTTTTTCCCAATAACGCCATAGCAAGATAAATTGCCGATATTTTCCTATTTTTTAAAACATTGATAAGCTATTATGAAGACATAATTCCACAACATTTATAAACAGAATTCAAAATTGATTTCTAATACATAAGAAATAAGAAAAAAAATTAATGCAGTGTTATTTTTGCTTAGAGAGAACTTTTCGGGATTGAAACTGGAAAACGCTTACAATTTGCTTAAATGCATTTCAAAATTAAGTTCAGATAATTACGAAATTGCCTGATATCATTTTAATTTAAAAGAAACAAAAGATCCATATGTGTCGAGATAAGAAAGAGTTCCACCCTTCAACATAAAAATAATAATCAACATATTCAATAAAAATCTGCTCAATGGGTGTGTAACCAGTAGTATATAAGTTTTATTATACAATTTAAAAAAATTGTTACAGTTTAATAATTTTATTGAAAATTTATTTATTGAGGATGAATTCAACTAATAAATTTTTATAATGATTATCAAACCAAATGTTAATAACGAAGGATATTGAGGCAAATTAAGAAATAATTTACATAATTTAATGTAAATTTTACGAAAATGGCTTCAACATTTCTTAAACTGGGTTTCCAATTCATAAGAAATGAGAAAAGAATAATTAACAAAAAAATTGTTACAGTTCATAATGATAATGTTAATGAAAATTGATTTGTTTTGTATGCATTCAACTAATATATTTTTATAATGATTTTCAAAACAAATGTTAATAACGAAGGATATTGAGGCAAATTAAGAAATAATTTACATAATTTAATGTAAATTTTACGAAAATGGCTTCAACATTTCTTAAACTGAATTCAAACTGGATTTCCAATTCATAAGAAATGAGAAAAGAATAATTAACAAAAAAATTGTTACAGTTCATAATGATAGTGTTAATGAAAATTGGTTTGTTTTGTATGCATTCAACTAATATATTTTTATAATGATTTTAAAAACAAATTTTAATAACGAAGGATATTGAGGAAAAGTATCAATACCTATTAAGTTTCTGATCATCATCAATATTCTTAATATTTATGATTTTATCTTGGAATCAATTGCTTCACATGACCGATGTGCAGATACTATTTTTTATAATACAAATTGCCGATTTGACAGATAGAAAAACCTTCCCGGCTATGTGCTCGAAGACAATGCTATGAGAGTTTATCGCCCGACTGAGACTAGTGCGCGCCCACTTGCTCTCCTTTATGGAACATCATCACTATTTCCCCTCACATATCCTTCGTCCACTATTTTTTAGTCTCCTCTACGGGTATAAACATGTTTACTTTACGTTTTACTTTTATACATCCCATTCCGGACAAATATATACAAACCAATAGACGAAAAGTAAATAAAATTTGCATTTTATGAGTGTGACTGCTCATTATTCAAGCGGAAACATCCAATATAATTCCATCACATCGCGCAGCAGTCACTTGAATATTCAGCTGTAATGAAGCTCACAATACACTCACATCAGTTACTTAATCTTATGATAAATAATTGATTTAATTTTTTTTTTTTTTAGATCCACTTATCACTTTTATAGATGAATACCTAACGCGATCTTAAGCATGACATACTTGAATCATCACTGTTCGTAACTAAATATTCCCCATACGTTTTCTTTTGAACCTGTTGTGGACATTGTCAAACATGTTTCCGTTTAATTTTTGTAGATATTTATATGACGTTTTAGAATTAAAGTTTGTGATTCCTCTGTTCTCCTTCCGTTTTTACTAAAGGCTAAGTAAGACATTTTACTGCGATATCTACTAGTTGCACCGTGGCCAAGAAATTATTAAATATTCAAAAATTATTAGATGCAAGATTATTTCTTTTTTTTTTTTTTTTTATGACATGGAAGCCATTTGTAATTCATCTGATATACATTCCATGCAAATATCGTAGATATGAAAATAACTCAGCAAGACTGCAATACCTATAGGCCGAGCATGTTCAGCCGACATTTGTATACCCAGGTAAAAAGGGGGGCCTAAATTATTTCTTCGGCTTAATTGTTCCAATTTCAGTTTTATACTGATCAATTTATCGTGCATAAAAGTGATGAATGTGCAATCATAAAAACAATATACATTTATAACGTTCGAAAATGCGCAATGCGAAAAATGTTTTTCAAATTTGGATTCCCATTTTGATTCTATATTCTAAGTTAAATTTCATGAAGAATCGACTCCTCGCTTGATTTTTAATAATGCGCCTTGCACTAGAATCCGCAAAGTATGTAAAATGCAATGTTGGACATTTCATTAATGCAATGTTTTTCACTTCTTTTTGAACGCAGAATAATTTTGGTGGTACTACTTTTTCACGAAAACAAACAAATTTCAAAATAATTAGTATTAAAATTAACATTGATTATCTTGGAACGGGAATGTTTCCTTGATAAACTATAAAGTTTATTATTTTTATTTTTGTACGTACATTGTTCTATTTTGGGTTACTTGACTAACGGTAGATGATAAGACACACCTTTTGTGTAGCTTGTAATCTTTCTTTTTCTTTTTATTATAATAACCGCAAGTACTTCGAGCGCATTCCGCTGCGAACGGAAGAGATTCCGGTATCTTATCTAAACAGAGAAAATTCTGGTTATTTATGATTTCAAAGATATCTTTCCTTAAAAGTATTTTCTCCCCAGAAAGCAATGAAATAACATTTACCCATAAATAATAAAAATAACTAAATATTGAAACAATATTTCATAATTTCTTGAAAACTGATGATCTATCAAGACACATTGATTTGCGTCTGAAAGCTATATCTCCAAGATTAGCAGATTCTAGCGGTTAATTTTTTTCAGAAATATTGATCAGATTCCTGGAACACTCACATGGTAGAATAAATCCTTTGGGACTCATCGGAAAGTATAACAAATGCATTATCTAACTTTGAAATTTACAATAAATATTGGGAAAACAAAAAAATTGTAAATAAAGAAATAATCATTCCATTCGCCTTATTTCATTAAAATAAGCTATTTCATGTAATTAAAAACTTAGATACCTAGCTTTTCACAATCTATAATTAATAAATATCAGTAATAGTTTTGAACACGACAAATTAACACTGAAATGTACACTCACAAATTCAATTTTTATATTAAAGGTAATCAATTTGGTTCTTCGAGCTAGTATAAACTGGCTCAACTCTTCCAGATTCATATTGTATGACCATATCTTATGTGCCCCAATATCTCTCTTTAGTTTCAGCTACATTTTCTCCACCTCTGGGAAAAACGACTTTTGGCCGGCTAGATTGGAGAAATATGCACCGATTCGAATCCGGTATGCGCTGATTCAAATTCATTTCATTACGAAACCACTAAATAAATTATGACCTTCCCACTCTGTCTAGAAAAGATTGGTAGCCTGTAGGATAACCAGTCTCATTTGTCCTGCTTGTTGTAATGCATAAAGACGCTAAACGAAATAAACAACAATAAATAATTAATTTATGGTCGAAATATACTTTAAATCATTTAAGCTGAAACTCACTCGTATTATAGCGAAGTTTAATAGAATGCTGACTTTGGTGACATTGATTACTAGACTAATATTTTGCCATGTCTTAAAAAAAAAATTATTTTGTTATTTCAACTAAATGATCAATACCAAATTTTCTTTGAAGATTTTTCAAAATAGGTTTCTCTGAATTACTTCACTACCAAATCCCGCTAAAGATTTTTCAACATCTGTCACTACTCATGAGTGGGTAAACACGCTGCACACCTCATTCGGTGGAGTGATTTTGGGACAAAAAACTTTTAAACTTTTTTTTTCTTTTCGGTATCAATCATAGTGTTTTTTATTGCCATTGGAAAACGGAACCCCTTACCACGACCCTTCTTCAAGTGATCTTTTTCATCAGTTACCACTAATTCCACCGAGACCAGAGCAAACAGTTGATTGTATCATCTGGCTTGGTCTCATTGTTGTTGACAATGGCAAGCGGTTTGGCGGAGGAACAGTTACAAGAGGTGATGCCACCTGGAAGACTTACCTGCGTCCAACAAATCCTTAAAGCAAACAAAGTACAAGAGACGGCATCCTTAGCAGGCAGAAGATCATCGCATGGGATAACGCCCAAGGGTCTCTTCCGCTGCTGGCATTTAACCGCCAACTGACAGCACTGCTATTATAGCTCTTTCTTGAGACAGAGATCAGTAGAAAAATGTTGATTTTTGGAGATTCTCCTCGTTGTTGAAATACCTGTCAGTTTTAAAAGGAGTCTCCTTGGGTGGCATTTACCGTGTTTATTCCGATGTCAGTCTACTTCTAAAAATTAAAAAAGAAAATGCCTAAACTTTGATGGTTCTGACTATTCTGCTGGGGGAAGTTTAGTCTTTCGTTTTACGTTCGTTCCTGGAATACTCCGAGCATTAAATAAAATTCCGTTTACGTCATTTTTTAAAATGAATTCTGAGGTCCGTGGCGAATTTTTTATATGTTCATTTTATTTTATAAATAAATTTCGTGTATATACATGTGTATATATTAATATAATATAAAAAATGGCACGGTGGTATGTCAGTTTAGTAATAATTTAAGAATGTTTTAGTCATGTGTGGCCAAATTCATTTGCTTGGATCTTGATTCCATTGAACAAAAATGAAATTTTGTTTACTGTTTTGTTATGACGATGGATTAACTAAAGGATAATATTTTTTTCGGAGACAACATCTGCTGACGTTAATAACAAATTTGGAGCACATCATCTATAAAACAGACTAGGCGTACCACTGTAGAAGATGCATTTTTTAAAATTTATAATACAATAAATATTCCGTCATCGCATAGATATTCATAACTGGTGTAAAATATATTCATTAAAAAATTATTATATTATTATAAAATAATAATAATAATAATAATTATTTCAAATTTAATTTTAAATAAAAAATAACTAAATAAGTTAAAAATTTAATGATTCCTACAAAGAAATTGAAATATCGGCCTTTCCAAATAACGGATATTTTGTCATAAAAACAACTTCCATCGATACCGGGAGTGGGAAAGCCAATATAATATAGCTCAAATGACAACAGCTTTTGTTAAAGTTATTTCAAACTTCAATAACTTACTCTAAGGCTGAGACATGGTGCGGCCAGTTTGATCTCAAGATTAAAGTTTATCGTACCTAAATATACGAGTATATACATGCCGAAGGCGATTTCTTCTGCAGCAATTCTGTTCTGCATTGTAGCTTGAATAATGATCACTTATATAAAGAATAATGTCCAATATAAAGATTTTTTTTTTAGATCTCTTTGCAAAAATTTATTAAACCATTTAAAATATTTGTTATAATATTTATATGTGGTCTTCTATTTTTTTCTTGGACAGAAAGAAACGAAAAATTTAAAATAACTTTATATGATAAATCATTTAAATATTGAAGTATATTTAATTTCCAATAAGTAAGTCCAGATGATCCCTTTTCAGTTAAATAAATATCATATGCAATGGTAATATTATAGATATTTGATAATATATTAACATTATTCATTTATATTAATAAATAAGTAATACTCATTGGAAATAATGAATCGTTTAATATAAATTAATCTAATAATGGTGTATCAGCCATCACAAGATACCCGCCCAGCTGTAAATCTTCCGTGACACTAATTTGTTTAAAAAGATCGCAAACGATATCTCTCATCAACGTCCTTTTTACCGTCCTTCTAATGTTCTCATGCATGCTGCTTGTGGTCATTGTTCCTATTAGTTAATTATTCACCTGCTCTGTCGTGAAATCATTTGCACCGAGCCATTATAGTTTATCTAACTGATGGCGAATGTAATTAATTATATAAAAATACGCAAGTAACGAAACAAGCGCTGTCGTTACAGGTCTGCTTTTTATTTTTAAGTTTATTTGTCTAGGTAATCTTATTGATGTTTTGCTTAAATGTTAAAGTTACAGGATTATTGAATTTATGTCTTGTCGTAACTGTCTTATTTTATTAATTAATATAGTTGTATAGTGTTTTCGTTTACTATTAATTATATTTTTTTTTTGTGTATCTCATACACTAAATTAATATTCGAAAAATGTTATACAACCAATTTACGAAATAGGCGTCAAATGTAACAAATCTATATTGATGTATAGCATAGACACTTAAGGAATTAATTAAATCTTAAGTATCCAAGGATAACGAAACCACTTTTTAATTTAATTTTTAATGAATACCTCTTAAATTTATTTAAAAATTCACGCAATCTCTTATATATACGACTTGAACATTGAATATTTCTGTGATTTAAAAAGAGGATTCTATTTAAATTATGTTTCGGCTGCATTCATCTTTAGCCGAAAACAATCACGTTTTCTTTAAGTTATCTTGTCTTTACTTGAAATATATTCTTATTACAGACTGAGGAACCAATCTGTACTGGCTTTAAAAACAAGGGCCTTGTCTCCTAAGAGATATCTTTTTATTTTCCAGCAGATTTCCATTAAAGAACTGTCATCTTCAAAACTACGAGATTAAACTAGAATCCTTATGTAAAAATCCTTATCCTATTTTGAAATAAATTGGAACAGGATTATCTTTTATTTTGCATTGAAATAGAAGGATTCATAATAACTTATATATGTTAGTATAACTAATTTTTTTTAAATCGATTTTTAGATTATACGTATTTTATATGTAAAACTTCAAATTTTGAGGGGAGAAGATAAAACATTTTTTGCTTGGTCGATTCAAAGGTTCATTATTGGATATAATAAACCAAAAATCTGTTTATTAATTCATCTTATTTTATTTGTTTATGTATTTTTAGTTTTCACTGATTATTGACGAAAAAATAAACTAAACTATATTTTAACTTAATCTTTCCGGATGATATCACTTATAGCCTCCTAGATATGTTAGTAATACGTTATATACTTATATAATACGTAATATACTCATATATTTAGGTACGATAAACTTTAATCTTGAGATCAAACTGGCCGCATCATGTCTCAGCCTTAGAGTAAGTTATTGAAGTTTGAAATAACTTTAACAAAAGCTGTTGTCATTTGAGCTAGATTGGCTTTCCCACTCCCGGTATCGATGGAAGTTGTTTTTATGACAAAATATCCGTTATTTGGAAAGGCCGATATTTCAATTTCTTTGTAGGAATCATTAAATTTTTAACTTATTTAGTTATTTTTTATTTAAAATTAAATTTGAAATAATTATTATTATTATTATTATTTTATAATAATATAATAATTTTTTAATGAATATATTTTACACCAGTTATGAATATCTATGCGATGACGGAATATTTATTGTATTATAAATTCAAAAAAAATGCATCATCTACAGTGGTACGCCTAGTCTGTTTTATGGATGATGTGCTCCAAATTTGTTATTAACGTCAGCAGATGTTTTCTCCAAAACAAATATTACCCTTTAGTTAATCCATCGTCATAACAAAACAGTAAACAAAATTTCATTTTTGTTTAATGGAATCAAGATCCAAGCAAAATGAATTTGGCCACACATGACTAAAACATTCTTAAATTATTACTAAACTGGCATTCCACCGTGCCATTTTTTTTCTGTTAGACTAATTATTATATAACTATATAAGGTGTTCAAACGGAATAGGACTGATTACTAATACACCTAAAGCACTACTTGACATTAAAAATTCTATAACATCAGTACTTAAATTTTTATATATTCACCGTTCCCTTGCCAAAACTCTTCCAGAATATTTATTCTTAATTTTTTTTTTGTTTAAATTTATTTATTATACTAGGAACAAAAAATGCTATTTTTTTGGCATAGGTATTCGAGAGAATTGAGGTAAATTGATTTACTAAGTTACACGACTTATAATTTACTCTATTGGTCTTAATAAAAAAAAAAAATCTCTTTATAGGCGGATCTACCGAAAAAAAAATATTTCCTGTTTCGTTTCGAAAAATGGATTCGTGTTTCTTCATGTATAATATTATTTTTTTATTTTTTTTGGAGAAAACAGTTGTCTTTCGAATAATAATCATTAAAGCACACTGTTTATTTGTTTTGTTTATATTATTATTATTCGCTCTTATTTTTCTCTCTTTAACACTGCATTATTTCTAATTCTATGCAATTGTCTTTTAGAATTCTGATACTATTGTAAAATAAAAGTTTTTATACATTTTAATAAATAAATAACAAATTTTGAGCTTTCTAACCCACATTTTTTTAATTAAAACTTGCTGGGCGTTTCGAAATAATCGCTCTTTTTCTTCATCAGGCTCTAAATAAACAGATAGTTTTTTTTAGTTTAAATCTTGATTCGATTCAGCGCTGCAAAATCGTTGTAAACTATGTTAATTTATATGTAATATTTTTTCAAATTGCGTATCAATCTTGAATTGGCGAGTAAAAGATGACCTCCAATTATTCTTTATTTTCATCTTCTACAATGCGTTGACTTTACTTAGATTGGTAGAAAATTTTATGTCAATGACTGAACGAAACGATATTCTAATGGAAATAAACTCTAGATTGAAAGCAGGCAATGCAATTTATTTCTCAGTTACAAAATTACTAGTTTGCACCTACTTTCTAGAAATTTCAAAGTCGCAATTTAAAAGACTGTTATCTTTCGTATCGTTCTTAAGACGTGAAATGTGCCCGCTTACTCAAAAAGGACAGCTCATTGAGTTCCTCGAAAATAAGTTATTACCAGAATATTTGACGGTATGAATTCAATAGAGCATTCATTGAGGATGCTACACAAGCGTTACTTAGAGATCTACACCGTGTAGATATAATTTTGCGACGTTTCAAATGGGTAAGATGATAGGCTTCATAATTAAGGTATTCCTAATGAGCTAATTAAGGGTGGACTGACTGATAAACATGCGGAGTTAGACATTGACGTAGTAGGGAGGATCGCGTTTAGCAAAGTAAAAAATAGTCGAAAGATGTATAGTAATGCTGTGTACATAGGGACACTACATATTAGGGCAGCATCTCTTGGAAAATTATGTTTCTCACTACATCTCTCCTCTCTCTCTTTCTGGTATACGATGCATTTGTAAACTGCACGACTCACAGGCATTGAATAACTAGTCATTACACTTCCTAGTCCAACCCTCATCCTTCTGTCATCGAAAATGTTCAATTTGAGAGCATAAATAACTTGCAGAGCTAGGGATCTTAATAGCGATGCCCATTAAAATGCTTCGTGAACAAGGGGCCATTAACCATACCCGAAATTTTCAACTTATCTTTATCATCGTGGTCAGTATGTGTTTAGAGAGCGACAGATCGGAGAGCGGCTATCGAAGATAATATTGGCGTCGTGGAGGACCCATTAGAGGACGAGAGAAGAGATGAGGAAACGGGGAGGAACGAGTCGTGGGAGACGGGCTGATGTGGTCCGGTCGTGCTGGGAGCTACGGCATCAATCCTCATGTAAATAGTTTGTTTCCAGAATAAATGAATCTGATAGAGCAGAGTAATTTACAACTCATTTGCATTCATTATGGAAAACAAATAGATTTGTTGGTTTAAGGACTCCCTAGCAATGGACAGGCACAAACGGAAATTCCGGCAGAATAACTTATTGGATTTTTTAAGGAATTTTTACTGTAAAAAAAAACTACTTTCAACTAATGAATTCTTCAATTGAAATTAAAAGTATGCATTAATTAATATCACCTATTAAAACTGTTGATAATTTCCTGTAGCTTAACTTTGTTTTATTATTTATTTATCTATGGGCGTAAAACCCTTTAGTCAACATCTATGGTTTGTCTTGTATCTTATAGTATTTTTAAATAGACTGTAACGTTTTGGAAAATCCTCGGTTAAAGAAAGAAAACTAATAATAAAATAAATGCATAATAACAAGGAGCTTTGGCATAACAATTTATTGGAGTTGGAAGGCGAGCGGTACAGACTCTAAAATGTTCCAAAAATTTTGACCGGATTTCGCAAAGATCATTTTCTTTTCAGTTAAAACAAAGCAAGAATATTTATATTCATAAAAAATGGACAGGCTTTTACTCGCAGAATGTGATGAAAATCCTTCAGTCCATATTCATAATATTTGAAGGAAAACCTTATACTTTTCGAGTAAAAGCATTTCCCTTAAAGCTGGATGGTTTGCTTCACACAAAAGTAACTGGGTATTCATGACTGTTGCCTTTTGCTTTAAACATATCCTTCAGAATAACTGAGTCAGTGGTAGATAAAACTTAAGTGTGAAAGACTGTCTTTTCAGTACAAGTACTGATGATAGATGTGAGAAATATCAAACAGTACAAACCTCGCTTACCTCAGTCAGTGATTTTAACGATTTTCATCGTTTTGAATAAGGCAACGTACAGTGGTTTGTAGACAGTTTTTTAGGTTTAAATGATGAAACCCGAGGAGCAGCGCTTTCATCCGTTCATATAATGAAAATATGATTAAGCTATTTAGGGGATCCCGGCTACCAAAAAGGTATCGGATTGGAGTTCCACTATGTCGAACTGTTATTACAGTAGTTGACAGCATAAATTCCCAAGCAAACGAATGGATAAAGTTTCCAATCACGTATATTGAAATAATGGATACAAAACGGTTATGGCAAGGCAATTATAAGTTTCAAACTGTAATTGGTGTGATTCGGAGTGGGTACTAGGGAATACTGAAACCATATTCCTGGATTATGAGTACATAAATCGGAAAGGAAAACCTGTTCTTAAAAAGCAAGCCACGAGCTACGCCAAAAAAAGATTCTTTAGTGTTGACGTAAGTTGGCCTGGATCTGTGCACGATGCTATGATAAGGGGAAATTCACAGATTAAATAACTACTAAGATGAAAAGAAAATACTGTGCTACTTAGTGATGATCGGTATGGAATTGAGCCAGCCCTCGTGACCCATTTAAAAAATCTTGCTTCTAGCGCTGATCTAAAATTTAACAACTGTTAATAAAGCGATGTTTTCGAGTATCGAACAATTAAATAACTGGACACACTAAATCACTTTTTAAAAACTTTATTTAAGGAAAACTTACAATACTGAAATAGCGTTACAACTATAGGAAGCTACAACTATGACTAACTAGACGGTAATGAACGAGATGCTCTAGATCTGAGGGATATATATACTATCATACTGCTGATTCAGGGGTTGCTGAGGACTGGATGAGTCCATAACTAACGATGTTTTAGTCAACTCAAATGTCAATTCTCTATCATACTGTATGTTTGTCGTGTAAAATGGAACAAAAATTATGGTTGTGATATAAAACTATCGTTGTGTGGATCCTGTATTGTGCTCCATAAGGTGGCAAAATATTTAGGCGATCTGGAGTTTGAACAAGATAGTGAGGCACAACAAGATGACGAAGATGACCAATTCTCCGTCAACAAGTATAGGAAAAAATTTATTAACAAAGCTTAAATATATATTATTTCCATCAATAAATGTTTTTTGATTAATACATTACCGCTGATTAATTTCCAATTTTTTTTCGTTGTTGAACCATACTTGTACCTTATTGTTGTAATAATATTAAGCGTTGTAGTTAGACTTCTTGTTTCTTCTGTTTCGTATTTATCTGTTACTAGTTTTCTTTTTTGTTGCAAAACAGGTTGCACAGTTTTGGAACTTGCGTCCTTGGAATGAAGCACTTGATATTGAAAACAAATCTTGACTGTTTTGTTTCACAACTCCAAATTGCGTTGCACCTTCAACTATACAATGCTACGTTGGACTGTTTTTGACTTTTATTGAAGAGGAGAGGGAGGGAGAATGAATGAAGGGGGCCAAATTAAGCTTGTCTTCTGTGGCAAAAATCCTAATTTCGGTCCTGGTACCAGTACCCTTCAAAACTCCCTGACTAAGAGATCTAGATCCGCCAGGGGCCATAGGGCAGTGATAATATAAAGCATTTGACCGAAAATAGCTGTGCCAAAGTTAGTCATTCTTTTGAGTTTGTCAAAATATTTTAATAAAATTGTATTTTGTAATAGAAACATGCACGTTAATGGAAAACGCAACCATTTACCTAAATTGACTAAAGTATTGAATGGTGTAGTTAAAAACGTACTTCCTATATAAATTGTTAGAGATATATAACAGTTTCGATAGTTGAAAGTTTGAGAAGTTGAAAAATCACTTGCCTGCACAGCGTTAACAAATTAGCAGGTACTGCAACTTTTGGACAACAAATGAACCACTGGTGTCAATTGCTACCTGGTTGGAGCTGCAGCTTAGCTGATGCTACCTTAGGAAGTTTAAAGTCAGGTTCCTGAAGAGAGATAGAGATTGTTTTGTTATTTTCTTATTTTGGGCCAAAGACATCACGGTATTGATAATAAATTTTAGTAACTCTTTGAATTAATGTTTTGTCAGACTTTTTGCAGTTTGAAGTTATATTTCCCAACTTTTTGGGCTTTCAAATTATTGGAGAGGAGGAGGGAGTTGGCAATCCCTACACCTTCCATAGTATTAAAAAAAATACATACATATATTCTGAAAATATAAATAATTTGTTTAAAAAGAGGCCGAGTTGTCCGTACATGTTGTGGCAGCACAAGCGATGTTGATTCGAATTCAAAAGCAAATAATTTTACAAATACTGATAAGAATTAAAATCTCTGAACCAGCCCTTTTTCAAAATATAATTCCAGATCCAATAGTTCCAAAAACAATACTTTTGATTTATGCAAAGAAATATATCATCCAATTGAATATTACGTTAAACGAAAGGGATCAATCAATATTAAATAAAAAAATATTTCAGAGCTGTGATAGCCAAGGGCTATGTTTCGGGGCGGATCCTCATGATAAATTATAAACATACTGCAGGATAATTTCCTGCTTGGTTAGACTACATAGCTGCCCACAAGAAATAACATTAAAACATGGACTACATCAAAACCCAATGAGCAACAACAGAACATATTTCAACTCAACTTCGCGCTGCATATTGCAACTTATTATATCTTTGATTTAGAAACATGTTTTATGTTTTGTATGTAATTTTTGAGTAGCCTATTATGGTTAAGAGGGATTCTAATCTTGGTGGTAGCTACCTCCACTACAGACAAGTCCCAGAGGAACAGGGGGGTGGTGTGTGGACAATCTATTAGGCACTGATTATAGGACGCGCCCGCCTGAGGCCGGCTTTAGACAAAGTTTATTTGGACCGAGACTAAGTAGCAACTCGGTTTTATTTGGACCGCGGTCTACCGCAGCCAGCTCACTCCGCTAACTGTCACACAACTCCGCCTCCTAATAAACTCCCTTCGACCCTTTTGCTATTCCGGGTTCATTTGCTATTCCCGGGACGTGGCAGGAAGGAGCAACCGTGGATCCGTGAGAGAGTGACCTCAAGCTCCAGGTTTTCTAAACAATTTGCAGTACTTTGAATGCTATCTTGATCTTTTAATTTTCGTTTTAGAAATTATTTTAAACATTTCTTCCCTTTTTCATTTCAATACTTACTGAATGGCAGCACACAGTTAATAGGCAATGACTGTATATTATTTAACGAATTTATTAAAGGGCAATAGTCCTTATTTTCTGGGAAAAAAAATCTGTAGCTGTCTCTTGACCAACGATCACACAAGTTGATGGGTCAGCATTCAAGCTCAATATGGGTTATTCTCCACCCAAATAAAGGGGACCCGTTTAATAAAGGCTGTGTGTACCTCAGGAGGATCTCCCGCCGAGAAATGTTATAAATGAATGAATAAATTATCTGCCACAGCCGAATTCGAACCCGGGTTCGGGAGTAAGGACTGCCCTGCCCACCGAGTTTCCCATATATTTCTGAAATATTCAATTATTTAAAAAATTAACGTTTATGAAGTGATTTAAAAATAAACTAGTATTTGTTTTTCTTACCTTTTATTCTTTTTTTATGTTTATTTTTATTTTGATCTTCATATATTTTATTATTAGTTTGCGTTTCAGTATTTTTAATCATCATATTTATTCCCTCAATGCCCATATCTATGCTATTTCACCCTTCCAACTATATCAAAAATAATCTACAAAACATAAATATAACTGTTATTAGTAATATAATAAATATTTAAATCAAAGTTATCAGAATAATGCAATCCGAGGACTCCCTCTTGAATATATTTTTTTTTCAGACCCCATTCCAACACTAGTTAATTAAAGTTTTTATAATTATGGTATATTTATGTTAATAACTAGTTATGTAACGGCAAATACCAAAAGTCTTAACAATGTAGGATCTTTATTAAATGAATCATTTGAATAAAAGCGATAAGTAAGAGGGTGAAAATTTAAAATGTTAAAATTATTACATCTACCCAATACAATAATACAATAATGGCTAAATGGACCCGCAGAGGTGCGCGGACCAGTTTGAGAACCTCAGATCAGCATTATTGTACTTCGGTGAACATCACCTTTGTTATGGATATCTTGTAATAATAAACAAAGTATTTTTGCCTGTTTTTAGTTAAATAACAAAATATTCAGAAAAAGTTTGTGATTAAATAATCCTAGTACTTTGAACTTAATGTTCCTATTTAATGAGTTCTTGCAACAAAACGCATGCAGTACCAATTATTTTAATTAGTTAATTGACCAATATACTTAATTATAAAACTATAGGAAATGCCCTTCAGTGTTTAAATAACTAATTAGGTGCTAAATTGAGTTTTTTCGGTTTTTGTTGAAAATATGGGTTCTTTTCATGTCGAATGTTATTTGGGATGTCAGCAAAGTTTTTTGTTTTGAATGCATGTAAACCACAAAAAATAGCAACTAAAATTACAAGGAGCCAACTTCAAACTTCTCGCTACTTTGAAGCCCTTTAACTTTTTTCCTATCAGGTGGTTAATAAGGATAATTTATAAGAATCTTCGCAGGCTACCAGAAGAACCCTCAACGAAACAACCAGTTACCAACAAAAATTGTTGCCAATAACTTTGGATGAAAATATTCGGGGATCCAAAGGGATAAAAATTCTTCTCGAAAATTAACATATTGGTTTAGAGTTCTGGTAGCCCCTCACGGTGTTCTATTGATAATTATTAACACTTACGCAACGAACTGTAAACAGTGTAGTCGATTAACGAAAAAGTTGTCATCCTCTTGGTCTTGGAATATTTTCAGCCGGACCAGAAAAGGGTCCTCAGAGCATTTATTGTACACCAAAGATGTTATACTCGGCGCTTCGCTCCTCGGTTAAGTAGAAAACATGTTTACCTGAGGAATAAAGACCAGAAGAATGCATCTCTCGGAGCATTGCGTCTCGATTTAGGAGCAATGGAAGCTCAAATTTGAATGGGTGTCTGATTTGAGAAATTCGAGTAATGGTTGTGGTCTTTTGACTGTGAAAATTATTGCAATTGCTACCTTGGCAATTGGGTACCAACAGTCACTCCGCTCAATTTTAGCTTCTATTTCTCCTAACAAGGAGAGCACCATGCATGAGAATCACAGATACCGACCATTTTTAATTTCCCTTACCTATATACGAAGTATATATTAAGGGAAGTATTGCGATCGTGAAAATTTTCGGAAATACACGTTTTAAGGTCCACTGAGTCCAAATGACCAAGTCTCGCAAAATGGTCGGTGTGTCTGTGTGTATGTGAACAACCTAGTCCAAAAACGTAAAGTCGTACGATACTCAAATTTCATATTTAAAGTAGGTATATGGCTGTGATTTTGTAGCAACTTTTCCGTCAAAATCGACTAACCGGAAGTGCCACTTTATATAATCGATTTTAAATTTTTTTTACAATTTTCTCGAAAACGGCTCTAACGATTTTGATGAAACTTGCCTAAATTATTCTTCTTAAATTACTTTTCATTTTTTTAATAAATCACCGAGGAATTGCAGGGAAAAAAGTTATGATGAAAAGAATATTTTATTTGCGCCTAGCATAAAAAGTATACATTTTACGGTAAATTATGTGTAGAATTGTATGAAAGGTAATTAAATTACCTAAAAAAAAAAAAAAAAAAAAAAAAAAAATCATGAAAATCGGACCAGTATTAGCAAAGATACAGCGCATCGGACTAACCGGAAATAGATATTATATCATGGATTTTACACTTTTTTACAATTTTCTCGAAAACGGCTCAACGATTTTGATGAAACTTGGCTAAATTATTCTTCATAAAGGCCTTTAACTTTTCATTTATGTAGTAAATCACCGAGGAATTGCAGGGAAAAAAGTTTTCATGAGAAGAATATTTTATTTGCCCATAGCTTAAAAAGTATGCATTTTACGGTAAATTATGTGCAGTATTGTATGGCAGGTAATTAAATTATCTAAAAAACAGTAAAAGAATCATGAAAATCGGACCAGTATTAGCAAAGATACAGCGCATCGGACTAACCGGAAATTGCTATTATATCATGGGTTTTACACTTTTTTACATTTTTCTCGAAAACGGCTCTAACGATTTCGATGAAACTTGCCTAAATTATTCTTCATAAAGGCCTTTAACTTTTCATTTATGTAGTAAATCACCGAAGAATTGCAGAGAAAATATATATGATGAAAAGAATACTTTATTTGCGTATAGCTTAAAAAGTTTGCATTCTAATGTAAATTATGTGTAATATATGTGAAAGGTAATTAAATTATCTAAAAAATAATAAAAGAATGATCAAAATCGCAATCAGCAAAGATACAGTGTATTTTATGAGGAGCACAAGACCCTAAATGGATAACCAAGCGCATCCGAAAGGAGACGGATGCGACGGAACCTCCTCCCACCAATCCGCCAATCTGTTGTAAACAATACGCTCTGTAATAAAGTAATTTAAGAATACAAAAGCGAAAATTAACTTAATAATTTCTACTTTCACATTATTTAATGGAAAGAAAATGTTTCCATGGAAACTAAACCAGAAACGTTTAAAATATATTTGCAACTTGACAAAGTTAAAATATATGGTTAGTGTACAGGATTGTTGTACTAAAATTGTTTAAATTTTTTTTTTATTGTACTTAAATAGGAGAAGATGTGTATGCTGCTGAGTTTATTAGAAGCAGCATTTATGTGAACTCTTTAAAATTGTATTAAAAAAATAATTATTATAGGACGGTAAGGAAAAGTTGTGTGATGCGCGCACCGCACCAGATTTTTTTATATGTCATTGAGCAGGGTTCCTTCAATGCTTATGTAAAGTGGAAAGATTAAATTCGCTTATCGAAAAATATCGATTTGAAGTTCTTGGTGTTACGTAAGTAGACGTGACTGTTGATATAATTCATTAGTGGCTGTGGCCTCACTGTAACGCCTCTGATTTTTAGTTCGAATCCCTGAAAATGTGATTTTTCTTTATTTCTTTTTTCTCTGATATTTATAAATGATTAAATAATGGATTCATTAAGTTGTTTGTGTTAATTTAATTTAATACAGATTAAAATGTTTTTTCTATGGTTATTATGTATTTGTTATTTACGTAGAATATTCATTCAATATTCAAAAATTGACAATGATATTGAAATGAAATCAATTAAAATAGTAACAATTACCATAAAAACCGGAGTTGTAATTAATTTAATAAAAAAGTCATTAATTTCGGCAAATATAATCATGATAACCTTTACTCACTAACTTTCATCATTAGATTAACTCACAATTGTACATTTATTGGTATGATAATAATTATAGAAACATTTGAAACATTGAGTTTTGTCACAAGCTGTATCTTTCATAAAACTATTATTGTTGCAATTACAATTTTTTTTTTTAAATTGGTTAATAGAATTATAATTCATGAATATCCCTCTTTCATCAATCAGCCTGGAGGTGAACCAAGCATACTGGATCATCTTCGGAAATTTAAGTAAGCTCAATTGACGCAATATGATGTAATGAATTTTTATGACCAGGCAAATTATTTTAGATGATACTAATCACTTTGTTATTATATTTATTACAACTATGGCAATTGTTACAATTTTATTTGATTTATTTCAATATCACTGTCAAATTTTAAATTTTGAATATTTTGCCATAAAAAAATAAGTAAATAACAAATAAAAGTACAACTTTACAATCGGGACGCCTTATCACTGGTTTGGGCCGAACTTACCCGAAGGTCGCCGCACTCCAGCGGCATTTGTGGAAACCAACTGCTTTGTATTCAATTCTAATATTCATATTCATCGGAATTATTAAAACTATTGCCGCTTTAATTAGATATTATTTAAATGTATTAGTGCTGTCGATTTCCGACCTCCCAAGAGATAAAAAAATCACTAGCAGATCTTTTTCAGTTGAGGTCGGGACCTTACCGTAATTTCAATTATTGCTGGTTTAATTCGATCACAGATGTCGATATACACTCGCTACGCTCGCTCAAGAGATATACAAAACCACAAAAGTTCCTTTTCAGTGGAAGTAGGGCCCTTACCCGAATTTAAATTATTACTACAACTTCCCAGACCACCAGAAGCCGATAGCACTAATCATTTTAAATAATATTTAATTAAAGTAGTAATAATTTTAATAATTCCACTGAATACAAATTTTAGAATTGGATATAAAGCAGTTAGTTAGCACAACTAGCGCTAAAGAGTGGGAGTGCTTCGACCTTCGGGTAAGTTAAGCTCGAGTCAGTGATAAGGCGTCCTGATTGTTGTACCTAAATGAATAATAAACATAGAAAAAAGCTTAATTGAAAAAAATGTCATCTTTATTATATTAAATTAAAACAAAATTTCGGAGATTCGTACTAAAAATCTTTAGCATCGTAATGAGACGTGCTACCACGAGGCCACAGCCACTGTCGAATTATAGTATCAGGCATGTCTACTTACATAACACCAAGAACTTCAAATCTATATTTCTCGAGAAGGAAAGTGAATTGCGCTTTACCACTTTACATAAGAATTGAAGGTACCCTGTCCAATGACATATGAAAAAATGGTCGGAATCAGTGATTCTCATGTTTGGTAATCTGCTTGTATACTGAAGCGCAAAGCTCCGAGAGATCCATTCGTCTTCTAAGAATCATTTACAGTCTTTATTTCTCAGGCAAACGTGTTCCCACTAAACCGAGGTCGAAGCGCTGAGAAAGTCATTCTTAGTGTACGGCAAATAGTCCTAAACCGAAGCCCAGGATCCTTATCTGGCGGGACATTCTTTTTGAAATCATCCCGATTCCTCTGAGATTTTTACAACGTATTTTTTTTTTATTCATTATTTATTTTTTATGCCTTCGTCATAAAGGCTTTCTGTGAGCTCTCAGATCGTCGAAGTACCATGTAATTGACACTAGTAAAATATTGAAAGAAAGATGTAGAGTTCACATACTACCTTAAATTAATTCTGAGATCAAATCATTTTAGGAATCAGATTTGGCATGTAAAATACTTTAAATTATACTTTATAGATTACACGTAAAACTATGAGTGCGTGTGTGTGTGTATATATATATATATATATATATATATATATATATATATATATATATATATATATATATATATATATGTAATGTAAAAATAATACTACGCATATATTATATATATTATATACAATATATAAATTTTAATAATATTAAATAACTAAATAAGTAATGGGAATTTCAGATAAAAACTTTTACAGGCCAATTAAAACAATTCAGTTGGATCCAAAAAATGAATTAAATAAACCAGTATTATAATGTGAAATTTAAGTATAACGGGTGTGGTATAGGTCTTAAGAATGCGAAAATAAATAAGTATTTTACAGATCCAGATTGTTCCAGACTGTTACAGTTCCAGATTGTAAGATTTCATAGCAAGATCAGAAACATTTCGATAATCAATAAAGAAAATTGTTTAAAGCATTCACATCACAAATGAGGGTTTTAACTGATAAAGTCACATTCTCCACTTCTCAAAATTACATTAAAAAATATATATATCTTCTTTTTTGAAATGCTCTTAAATGGGATATTGTTAATTTTGCTGCATGTGCATTGAATCAGATCTATCGATAACTCAGTTTCAGCAAATGTTGGAGAATGTGATTTTTGCAGTTAAAGCCTTCAAATATGTATTCAAGAAATTACTCAAAACGGTTTAGTTTTTGTGAAATACGGCATTTATAGTTGTGACTAATAGACAGTGCAAAATGCTAATGTTTATAACTTTATATACTGGAGAGGCAAAAATATTTATATTTATTTAATTATTTTTTATGGTATTTCAAAAATTTATCTCATAAAATGTTACTACTAACCATGCTACACCAATATTTATGGAACTTTTATAGAATTTTAAATTGACTTTATAATTGGTTTTAATAATAATGGTATAGATTTTTTTAATTTATAAACTTTAACAGAAATAAAAAAGTTAAAATTAATTCCTGAATTAAAGGACTAATTCAAGACCGGAAAGAGGTGCTGCTGGATACTATCCTTACCCTTGCCTAACACGCCATTATATTTGCTGATGGTCACTCTTTTGTTAGGTGGGAATATATAGTTAAAAGAAAAGAAAAAGAAAATATTAGTCCACTAAAATGTTCAATAAATCTTTTTCACTGACATTTGAGTTTATAATTGATAACCAACTCTGTTTACAATTGTTTGAGACCATCCGTTACGTAAAATGTGTTACGTATGAACAGACAGTTAAGTGTAGGAAAAAAATAAGGCAGCTAGTATCCAAAGATCATTTCATAATCAATAAAATAAAATAAAAAATAGTAATAGATATAACTAAAAACCTATCTGTTTAAAATATATATCGATAACAGTCGAATATGAGATGTACAAGTATTTATGGGATTTATGAAATGAATTACAATATTCATAAAATAAAATTAGTTGAACAATTATTAATACACGAATATTTAATAATACATCATAAGAGTATAAAGTGAGCAATTTCATATCAACCCAAAATTCATCATTTTATCTGACTGAGATTTTAGCTACATCCAGGTTATTTTCTCAAATTCATTGGATGTACATTTTTTTTCTTAGAAGCTGTGTTTTGTAAATAAAAACTTATACAATTACAAAATAAAATGTTTTTGAATATAAAATGGACTTGACTCTTAAGATTTAAAAAAAAAAGTTAAAAATTAATTAATTAATATTTCTCCTATAAGTATACAAATAAAAAAAATTGGAATTTCTATTCAACGAATCCCTCATTAATCTTTTAAAAATTATTTTTTGATTATTTCTGCTGAATTTTCATCACTGAAATTGCAAGTTTTTATGATACTCAAGTATCAATTTTAATAATTAAATAATTTTAAAAGTGTCTTGTTAGGCGGGAGTTGCATTCACTTGGTTGTGAGAGGTGCTGGTCCCTATCGGGCGAGAACAGAACCTCTTCAAATATGCCGCCACACTGACGTTCCCCTCAATGAGGGAACAAGTCATCATCAGTCCAATCTCTGTTCTATTTTTGAGGGTTTCGAATTATTAAAAATTAATATATTAAATAATTTAACAGGAACTAAATAACTAAATAACTTTGACTAAATTGAGAAAGTTAATACTTTATATAAAATACTGTAATCAAATGCATTAACTACAAACAAATTTTTTTTTCTATCAAACAGATCGAAAAATTGTAATATCATTATATTTATCATTCCGACTATGCGAGATTTAGTCAATTGAAATATAATAAATGTAGAAGAAAATCCAAATATGAATATGGTATGTATTTGTGATCTCTAGGAATGTATTATGTAGCTCAGTAAAAACAACAAATATCTATACTAGTTAACATTTTGATTAAATAGATGCTTATATAAACATAGATGCTTATATAGATATTTATATAAAGTAATCTGTGAACTAATTGTCATTCTTTAATCGTTTTTATTAATGATGATTATAAAAAAATATGTGACGTTTCGATTTAATTCCCTCATCATCTGGGCATCTATCTTTTATTCTCTTGATATCTAACGTAGTTAATAATACGATTATTATCTATATTCCTCAAGTTTATATTCATCCAATTTTAAATAACTTATTATATAAGAATAAATGAATATATAAAATGCATTACCTATGTTATATTATTTATATCATTAGTTATATCATTATATTATGTATTACTTATAATATACATTAGGTATATATTTTGTATAATATATATTAAAAACTTGAACAATATACATAACAACTATATGATTAACTATGAAAGATAACAAGAAAATAGAAGATATACGTCCAAATGACAAGCGGATACCTCGAAATGTCACAACTTTTATATAGTCATTAATTTTATATATCATTAATAAGATGGATTAATAAAGTTATTAGTTTACGCAGTAGCAAAACTTATGCAAAATCAATCGTTCTGCACATATTCCACATAATGTTTTTACCAACTTTTTAGTACCATGCCTTATATATTATAATTATAATTTCATTTACATTTCACTATAACCAAATACCATCTTATCCCTTCCAAGGAGCGTAATCAAAGTATATTCAAAATATGATTTCTAACATATTCACAACTTAGAGAATAACTTAGAAGTTGGCAAATATCAGTTCAAATATTTTTCATGTATTTTACCATATCTTTCTTTTCGTTCATTTTATTTATCTTTCTTTCTATATTTTAGATATCTATGTTTTCACAATAATTTTAAATACATTTTTTGTCATTATCCATTAACATATTTTTCTTAATTTCTTATTATTTATTATTATTATTCGCATTATGCGAATAGCCATTTTTTTCTTTGTACATTATTAACATTATTTATACTATTATATTATGATCAGCATATTTTCCTTTATTCTTGACATTTTTTCAGCTTACTGTTTGTTAACTTTCTCATTATTACTGGTACCGCCACTGTTTTTACATCTACTGTTATCTTGTTTTTTCTTAGCTCTGATGATGGCCTAAAACTTCGATGGCCGTAACGTCGGCACACATTATAATAAGTTTTTTTCTTATTCGTGTGTTTATTTATATACCGCATCCCCAACCAAGATCCTCCCATGTAAATATTGTTTAAATTCCTAATTGAGGCTTACCACATAATTTAAACAATTTATTAGGAGGGCACTAACCTTTAGTTGAATAGATGGGTCCCATTAAATAGTAAAATATAAATATTTTTTTTATATGACTTCTTTGTTTTGGCTGATATGTAATAAAAACTTCGGTTGTAACTTAGCCATTAAATCTAAAGCTCTTAAGGAGGAAGAGGCATTAACTACAGTCGGAATCGGTAATGTTTGTTAACTGCAGCTACATGGACCCGACCTAAACGTTCTTGTTTATATCACCTCATAAGGGGGAGCTATCTCCCTATCGGTTATAAACCACGCAATCATTAAAGCACCAGTTTAGATCTGGCCAAGATAACGATTGGTTTTATAGCGCCGGTTGATTTTAGTTTTGAGTTTTATACCGGAGGGTGGGGCGCTCGGGCTTAAGCGTGTGCCGTACCTTAATTAATTTAATTAAGTAATTGACAAGTCGTTCGCATAACACACTTTTAGTTGTTTCATTGAGCTGATCTAATAGGAGTCGCAAAACATCAATGGGAGTATTAATACATCTCTTTAATTTAATACATTTATTAATTTATTTAATCCATCGTCATACCAAAGGAATACAATAATACTAACAGAAACCATTACATTTTAGAAGATAGGCATATCTATCTTTTTGAATTTAGAAGAGGCAGTAAAATAGAGAGTTGGAGTCAACTGAACGTAATTATGTTACACATGAAATACATATATTAAAAAAGAATTCTGTCCAAAATTGATTTACATTGAATATGTTAAAAGGGTTAGCGGACAGGAGGGTAAGAACATCATGAAGGCAAAAACGTTCCTATTTATAGCGGTTTCAGAGCTAAATGGCCTAGAGTCAAAATGAAATTAGCAGAAGTCTGGAAAGACAACGGATTTTGATCACTTCTTCAACTCTTTTGATAATTTCTGCCGATTCGGTTCCTGCAATGATTTTGGCGAATAGAGATGAATGACGATTATTTTACAATAGGATTGTAAGTTAAAGATTATAGAAAAAAGTTTGCACGGCACGAGCTATACTTCATTATTAACTTGACCAAGTTTTGATCACTCATCCAGTTCCTAATTTATGTCCTCCTCGTATTATAAGTCAACCGTAGTTGATACGTCCTTATAGTTTGTTAAGGAAATGTAGGTAAAGAGTAAAGGCATTGTTCAATTATTGGTAGATTTAAGTATATGCGTTGAGTTAGAACATTATACAGTACCTCATCAGTTTATATCTAAAATTTAGCAATTCATAAAACTGGATCTCCTTGGCAGTACGCACCTCTGTGAGTCATAATACATTTTTAATATTGTATGATGAGAGTATACAGTATGGAACACAAAACATATAATATGAGCTGTGGAGATGCAAGTGGGGTAAATCCAAATTTGAATTTTTTTCAGAAAACACAAAAATAACCATTGTTTAGGTTATTGTTATTTTGAAACAATTATTATTACGTCGGAATTTTCTGAACTAAATCAGGAATAGATTTGTAAAAATTTTTTCCAAATGCTTTTCCAAATAACAAACTTTAAAAAAAAATTTAAATAAATTGGATTCATTCCATTCTGCAAGGGAAAATGAAAAAAAAAAAAGTCAATAAACAACGAAAATACTCATGACTATTAACAAATTTTATTATTTTAATCATTTAACATAAATACTAAACAATAATATGAAATGGAAATGAAAAAAAATAACAAAGTACCTACCTCTATATCATTTCTGAAGGAATTAATTTTATTTTAGTATTTTTTAATTTTTTTATAACAACTTGCATAAGCTAAAAATAAAAATATAAATTCATAGAAGAAAAATAACAAATGTTTAAGGGTTCAAACCACATTAGTAATAGAATAAAACTTATAAAATAAAAAACTTATACCACAATAGACGATAATGGAACATTTTAATTGTTTTTGTTTCAGATGTTTGTATTCCAACATCCGGACACAAGTTCCAGTAACTCTAATAATTTCGAATTTATTAATTAGATTAGAATGGTAAGTGTAAAACGTTAAAGAAATGGTAAGTGGAAATGTACAATCCTCTGATGTTTAAACAACTTCCGTTTCCAATCTGTTTCATCCCCAGGTTTTTTCTCCATTTGGTCGTATTTACTTCAGATTTATTTATTATTTCTCCATGATTATACAAAATAGATTAAACACAATAACATAACATTAACTTTTCCTAAAGTTTTTGTTACTTTCTTACATGGCGCTCCAAGCGGCTGTGGAGAAACTGGAATTTATCTCCTAATGATACTCAATCCAAACTTTGAAGGTAGAATTAGATTGGATTTTGTACGTTTTGGGGAGTTAAAGATGTATCATCTTTTAGAGGACAGTTAACAGAGCGGACATTTCCCACATATTTTCCAATGTTATAATTACTTACAAGCACGATTTACATTTTTTTAACGGAGCCGCTATTTCTCTATTTAAATTATACACAAGGAAGTAGAGAGCCTGAGTGCACCTCTTTCTAATCCTGTCTAGACTGTCCACTTTATAAAACCCTCTCAGAAGGTGCAAGTCTATCGTATAAGTAAACCAAAAAGTTTATTTGAATAGACAAGGGAATTTATTTATTTAAATTTTATAATCAACAAATCATTATGGAAGAGACAGTAAATTATTAAGAAGCCAAAATGACGGCTTCAGGCTTTTCTGCAAATGACAGGCATATTAGAAATGTCCATAATAAAAGTTTTCAGTTAAAAAAAATTAGGTACTTAATAATAAATGTTTTGGGATATTTATTTATAGTAAAATAAATAAATTTAAAAATATTTTATAAACATCAGGATTGATATGGGTACTACAAACGCTTATTCGAAACGTATTAAGTGTCAATAATTTATTTTAAAATTAAATTATTGATGTTGCTTGATCGACCGTGATGTTCTTATGATGAAATAAATAATTAGGATGGAGCCAACAAAGTATAATTTTTATTGTAATGTTTCATTGTGAATTCTGTCACCACTTCGAGCTAAAATAGCCCTGATGATAGCTTAGATGATTAAACCGAAACACAATAAAAAAAAATAGTTTTTCGATAACATCCTGATAGTTTATTTCATCATTATTTTAAAATCATTCCTTTAGGAAGTTCACTGCTATGTGAAAAAGTGAAGGAAAATTTAACTTTACCACACGAACTCTAGATAGGGTGAAAACCAGAAAGATCCAGGAAACATAAGGACCTCGGGGACCACACAAGACAGCAATTACAGAGGCCGCGTGAGAACGTAGCTTTGACAAAGAAGGCCAGGTAAAAGAAGGTAGAGTCAGTGAGTGTTTGTCGGGGTTGAGTCAGCCCTAAGGACATTTGATGAAAAAATGTTTTTAGATATTAACAAAATCCAATATTCAGCCTGGAAAAAAAAAAAAAATGAGACGTAATAAATAAATGGATACTTAATTAGCGGATTTATTGATTTCTTTCTAAGATATGATTTGCTGGTTATAAAATATTTAATAATAAATTTCCTTATCCATCCAAATGAATCACAATTTGGTATTTTCTATGATTATACATAGATATCTTTAACAAAAATAAATAAATAAACAAGTCAGCTTCATAATCGTCTATTGTAATTTTACCATTCCGTAAAGAGCAGATCGCAACCACATACTAATGAACATAGCACTTAATGAAAGTATAAAAGCACGCATATTATTGAGCTGGCTGAGCCTATTTATACGTCCATATCGGAGCATCCAATTCATATCTCAACTCAACACCGGTAATGATAAAATTAGGAAATACAACTAGGTATGGTAAAACAAGTATATTGATCTTATTTAATAAATAAAAAAGTATTCAATAAAGTTTTTGGGGATCGCTCCAGCTCAGAAGCAAAGACGTGCGATTCACCTATTGCACAAATTGTTACAAAAAAGTTAATGAGCCTCGGGAAAAAGAGAAGCTGACAGAAAAGGCTCTAATTTCAGTTCGTGATGTCCTATTAAACCGTTTAGAATATTTCTAAGAACTACACAAATAATTTTATTTTTAAATTTAAAAATTTCATTCAGTTCGTGTTTACGAACAACTTTCTCTGTATAACTATCTCTCTTATTCCGAAATAAAAAAATGTGTTTATATCAATATTCTTTCCAGAGAAAAAATTCCGAGTGAACTGTTCTCACTTGATATTAATTTCTTTTAACACAATGTAATATTGACCTAAATAATGTAGTGTTATAGCTTTAATTCTCCTATAGTTTTTTCTTTTTCTTTACGAAATATTTCTAATTATAATTTCCATACTTATGATAAAAAATCAAAACAATCAAAAATCAAAACAAAACCGACAACTCGTTGAAATAGATGGTTAACTGTCGAGATACCGTCACTAAGACGTTAAAATTCAAGAGGAAAGAATGAAAACGCATTCATCTAATGTAAAATGTCCAAAACAATAAGAAAATGGTATGTATTAAAAGTAATATTACTATTTTATTTTGAAGGTTGGCAAGAATGAAATCCTAATCTAACATTTGATTCATTAGAGCTTCTAGAGACATACCTTATCAATGAATTCATTTCTAAAGGATTGAATGAGACGGTGAGAACCACCGGATGGTCGCACCATACTGAACCTGTTAAAGGGTATCTTATGCTGAAAAACTTCGAAAAAACTCCAGGAATGTGTGAAATAATCAGTAAAATTTAAAACTATAATTTGTATTTTATTTAATCACCTCAACGGAAAGCTACTTCTTACCGACAATGGCTTTGTAAGGCAGCTATTTAATTCATTGAAAAACTTTTGTTAAAAGCCGTTAAGATTTTAAAGTTAAAGTTCTCGAAATGAATATTTTTGTAAAAATACATTTAAAACGGTGATATCAGCTATAATTTACATGTAAAAGAAAGAAAGAAAAATAATTTTATTTTGGGACACCAAGTCTCCTGAGAATAATAGAAATTTACAAATACAGTTACATCTGTCTGGCTTATTACATTGATATTAAGCAATTAACTAAATTATAAAATTAAATATACAATTATGTGTGATGTCTAAATTACATTTAGATACATATGTACATGTTTGCACTGATGGACATACATTTATTATTATTTTTACAAGTTTGTGGAAGATTGATGATTAAGGAGGTGGAGAAATAATTTACGTTTAAGGTTTTACGTGTGATGAAGGGTAAGGAATTCCAAATGGAAGTGGCACGAATGATAAAGGATTTTTTATAAGAAGCAGTTCTGTGAAAGATATATACAGATTTAAGGGCTGGGATCTGGTATTTATAGAACGGACAGTGGAACAAGGAGTGAACAAATTGAGGATATACTTTTTAGTTCAGAAGGATCGGAAAAGACAGACGCCTTGGAAGTACTGTCGTCAGAAAACTTGATAAAGCCACCTCAACTCGGTATACTAACTGGAAACGTGGAAGCGCCTGGAGATTCCGGGGATGAATTTAATAAAACAATTCATTTGTCTCTTCAGCCTCCACTCATACACACCAGACAGTCCCCCGTATACAAGGCAACCATAATCGAAGTGGGGAAGTATGAGGGATGAAACTAGGAGCTGACGGATTTTAGAGGACATAGAATCATGAAATCTTATTTAATTATTTATATTATTTAAGGATAGCAATGGATTATCGGGTGATTTGGGTATATAGTTATTCCAGGAGAGGTGCTGGTAAAAAATTATTCCAAGTTTTCTGACAGAGTATTGGAAGTCAATGTATTACACCAAAAAGGCAATTCATTCATTCATTTATAGATTTTTAGGTGAACAATTATTTAATGAGCTTACTTCATGTAGGCTAAATAATTCATCACTATCTATTCTCCTTCGTTTTTCTCTCATGGCGTCAGGTGCATTTTAAAAAGAACCCAAGTTTGACATCTTAATTATAACAATTTATAATCTAATTTAATTAATATATCTTATTATCTTATTATTATATTTTTTAAATAATTATTTAGCACTTGCAATCCCACCTAGTATCGCTCTGGAATCAATTAGGAAAATATTGAATAATAACCATAAATAATTAACAAATTACATAACAATAACCGCTAAGAATGCTCAAAGGCCTGACCTTACAATAAAATTGTCATTTCATTAATTCTACTAGTTTTTATCAAATCACATATGCAACAAAAGTGTAGATTGTTGTATGAAAATTTGTAATTTAATATATATCACCCTGATCAGGATCAAATATGTTATGTAAAAATAACAAATTCAATGTATCAACTTATGACATAATAGTTTTAAAACAATTTGTTTAAAGGACAGTAATATACTTATGAAATAAAATTAAAATAAGCGGTAATTGCTAAATACTTATAAAAAAGTAAATAAGATACATTAGTCAAATTAAATTATTAATAATGATAAATAAATTTGACTCCTTATAGAAATGTACCTGATGATGGCATGAGAGCCGCAGCGTAAGGAGAATAAATAATGTAGTAACAAATTTAGCATATATATATATATATATATATATGAAGTGATGGCAATTCATTTAATAAGTAGGGATATTTAAGTATCTGGGAACTACAGAAACTGAAGTGAAGAAATTCAAAGAGCTTCAGCATATTACTAGGAATTCATATAATCTATGATACTGGAATATTCAAATTACGGTAGTTGGAAAAAACTCTACAGAGCACTTTTCTTATAGGTCATAAAATTCAGAACGGGTGTTATTCAGTACACTTCTCCGATTATGCTCATCTTTATCTAGTATCAGAGAAGTTGGTGCAACAATTTATTGAAAGGAACAATAACTAAAATGTCCCTACAATTTTAACCGGATTACCCAACAACAATCTACTTTTCTATTAAAACACAATATTGCATCGTCAATATCCCAATGTCTAGTTGTAAAATATTTTTCCGCAATTTATGCAGTTTGAAGTAGATTCTTAAATCTAAAATTTCCCGACTTTTTGCGTATTCAAAAGATTGGAGGGTAGGACACCCTCTCTCCCTCTACCTCTCCCATAGCGACGTCCCTGTTGAGAAAAAGCTATATTATTATTTCGTTCATCGTGCGAATTGGCTCCTCATACGATGGTAACACGTCATCACCCTTCTTTGATTATCTGCTGCTTTTGTTCCCAAGAGTATATCTTGTCTCTTATTGTCGGATTTCTAACTTTATGATCCTCAGGGTATTTTTTTTTTCTGGATTTCTCTTCTTTTAAAGTCCTCACGTGATAAAGTATTATTAGTAAATACCTAGTAACTATATCATATATTATTAATACCGCTTTGGGTGATAGTCGAAAATAAAAATTGTTTGCTGTGCCTCCGCTAATGTTATCCGATTATGATTTTTATTTTTTATATTTACCATTGTAGACATTTAAATTATCTTTCAAATGAGCATCTAGATTGTTACGGAAGATGTGTAGTTATCAAGTTTTAAAAATTTATACAGAGACGAACCGGCTTCCAAAGGAACATTCAACACGCTACATCTTTGCTGATATTGGTGCGATATAAATGGTTGTTTGTCTTGTTTAGCACGGAATTTTATTAGCTTTCGGATAGACATGACAATCGAGTTATTTCAGGGAGCCTTAAAAAGCATAGATCGGTTGAAAACTGCACATCGAAATTTCGACACAACACTTTCCTTCCGGCAGGAAAAAAAAAAACATGTTTATAATGTCTAATACCTATTATATTTGCTAATAATGGTCCGATTTAGATGATTTTGAATAATGATCCGTTTTTTTTGTATTTGAGAAAATTATGTAACATTTCAAATAATAAATACAAAATTTGCCATAAAATGCGAACTTTTCGAATTATGCGCAAATAAAATATTCATTACGAATAATTAGGAAGCATTAAGTAGAAGTTTCATCAAAATCTTAGAGCTGTTTTTACGCTACAGTTGTTTATGGAAAAAAAAAATACAGATATGGCGCGGCCACTATTGCGCACAGGGTGCCCGATTTGATACATAAGTATTGGGGTACAAAACTCTCGTTTCAAAAGCATCAACAACAACTTCGGCCCATCCGTTCAAGAGAGATAGTATAGACACACACACCGACATGCATACAATACTTTTTCGGTATAGAGGGCTCTGAAACGCATAGATCCGATGGAAACTGCACATCGAAATTTTGACCCGATGTTTTACTTACTTTATACTTAAAGTTTTCTTTCCTAGTAGCGGTAGGAAAGTAAGGAAATCTCAATGCATTGTTTCAGAAACTGAATGACCTCTATTGAACGTGGCAATACAATGTTTAATTAATGTTACGGAAAAAATAAGCGAGATAAATGCAGTTTATTAATAGGCTTAATGAAGAGGTCCAACAGACTGAAATAATTAAATGGGTGGGGTGAGTGTGGATTTAAATATTTGATGGAAGAGTTTAGAGGGCAGGTAGTGGGGTGGGGAGAGGCTCGCGTGCAGTCCCTATTAATGCCATTACCGTTTCAAGCCCACTTAATTACTCACAGCGGCTAAATCAATTTTAGCTTGGCCCTCTTTCTTACCTTTCCTTCTTAACGAGGTTTTTGTTATGTCTTGGAGCTGGTAACTGTCACTTGGAGGTAAGGCAAGTCAGTGAAGGAGGACGAATTACTTTGTCATTCAGCCATTCACGAACCAAGATTTTCAACCGCGAAAAATGAGTAATATGTAAAAAACAGAATAAACATCCGCCAGTCTATCGAAATTGATATATTTCCTTACTCTAAAGGATTTACAAATAGGATTCGAGAAGTTAAAAATATTTTAGGTTTCCAAGAGGTGATTTAAATTAAAATTAAATTTATTAAAAATTGATAAAATTTAACCAATTCATTTAAGAAAGGTTTCATATATAAATAATGAGGTGCGGATCAATAACTGAGAATTTAAAAAAATATATTTATGCGGACTCTCGCAAATCCGAACTAATTAAAGCTGATGTGGTTTGGATTAGCGAAAAATGCTCATCACCGAAGGGGAAAAAAGGTAACTAAATTAATGACCAGTCAATTTAAAAACAAAAAATATATATTATAAATATGTTTACATTACTTAACCATTGTTCAGAAATTAATCTTTTAATTATTTTCTAGAAAAATTTTCGTTTAAGTTCGGAATACTGAGCGGTTCGAGTTAGTGAGATTCAGATTATTCTGAGTCCGCTGTTAGAACTAAAGTACATTTTACCGTGAAAAATTAACATATTAGTCCATTAAATAGTATTCTATATATGTTTATTGCCGTCCACTCAAATGCTTGTTAAAAGCAGCAATTGACTTTTTTCTATTTTGTGTATATCCTGTCATAATTTCTGTCTCCGAGACCTCAACTTAAACCATTTGTTAATGATAAATTCGACATGGAATAATCTTCAAATTTTTTATCATCCATGATCGTGGTTATTTATTAATAATCAGAGAAAAAATGCTATTTTTGTCAGACAAAAATTGCCTCAAAACAAATTTGGCAAAAAAAAAAAATTAAAATTAAAATGTATTTGGTGAAAAAACATTGAATATTTTTTAATAAAAATGGAATATTCTGAATAAAAAGAAGTGTTAAAAAGTATTCATTAAAGGAAATTTTTCCATGTAACGCCAACATTTTTTAATAATAAAATCAACATTCGTTGTAACGATTTTACTGGAAAAGCAGTAAGTCTTAGTAAACTAGTAAATTCAAATCATGGATAAGGAGTGTTGAATTGCTTTGAATTGCTTATTCATTATCGTATTTATGTCGGATGACATATTTCACGTTTTGTCGAGGAAAGTGAAATTTACAACAGACCCAACCTGGACACTTCTTCATGAAAGTTCACTGTACAGTTGAAAGTGAAAAGGCTCAGTTTCATTTTTAATTTATGATAGGGCAATTTTAGAAACCGTTCCAGTAGCTTTGTATAAAGCGTTTCCAGTAACTTGAAGGGAAAGTAATTTTGTTAGGACACTTGTTTTGCTCTTTTGCAGGTTATATTATGTTGAATGTTACTGTTGCTTACTTACTATCATGCGAATGGTATGTTATTATTAATATGAGAACCAATTTTCTGCATGAAATTCCTCTATTTAAACGTGGAAATTAGAATTAAAGTACGTTTAAAATATATTTGTCACTGCTATCCATGTTCATCTACATTAATTGAATTGCAATTTAAACCCCAAAAAAAATAATGATTACCTTAATTCGGATTTAAACCATGAAACTATTCGGATACAAAATTAAAAATAAATATGAAATCCAAATTAATCTGATATGACTCCTCCGCAACTATCAAGCTAAATTGTAAAAAGTTGTAATACTTGAATCAGAAACTTTGCCCTATGGAAATTATTGGCGGGGGACACACCTTCAAAAATTTTAAAAAAATAAAAAGTTGGAAAATTTAAAATTAGAGAACGTACTTTAAACTGCTAAAGTTGTGAGTAAAACATTTTACTCAAAGATTTAAAACCATTTTTTTAACGATACACTGTTATGCCTGAATAGAAAAAAGAAATATTGTTGCCAAAATTGAAATGAAATTATTTAAATAAAGAAAATTCATTCCTGTTGTGAACACCATAGTCAAATGAAAAAGGTAGAATTAGATTATAATTTTAAAAACGAGGTTTTGATTGGATTATAAAATAAGTTATATTTGTATGTATGAAATTAGATTTCGCAATTTTACTAGATAATTTTTTTTTCATTGTACTTTTGTTCTATAATTCAAAATTTATGTTCTAATAACAATAAAACGTGAACCAAATTAGCTGTAAGAAAAAACTATAAATATATTTTTATTATTGCCTCTCACATAGGGAAAAATTGCAAAATAGTTCTTAGATATTTACCATTTTTTTTAAATACAATGGAGAGTAATAAGTTTACACGATAGAATCACTTTCCTCGAAAACTCAAAACAGCTCTTTTAGAAGGGCTACTGTAACGGCTTCTGAAATAGCCCTATCATAAATTAAAAATGAAACTGAACGTTTTCACTTTCAACTGTTCGGTGAAGTGTCATGAAGTAGTGTCGAGCTGGGTTCTGTTGTAAATTTCACTTTCATCTACAAAAGGGAAAAAATGTCAACACAAGGCAATAACCAAGATTTTAAAGGTTGCAAATTAGATAACAATAAATAAAAATATTGCTAAGCAATACTTTAAATAGTATATTTTTTTTTATGTATTAATACATTTTTTTTTTATGACTGTAAGATTATTACTTATTGTCCATTAGCGAGACTGATTGTGATGATTACGAATGTAACAGTTTCATAAAAAAATGAAAAAATGTTATCCGTCAGGGATAACAGAAATTTTAAAATGCCTAAGCATCTATTCGACAAATATTATAAACAAAATTCCGGTCTGGTTAATCCAACTATTAATTTTTGTTTATCGTTGCACAATTATGCTCTTGATACATATCTTGACTACTAATAAAAAGTTCCGAATCAAATTATTAAACAGAAAATATATAAAACAATTAGATAAACATCCAATTTTTATTAAATAGATTTATTTGTATTCTAGTTATTTTGTTTATCGTATAGTACTGTTAAAGCTACTGACGTTACTCTGAAATGAGGAAAAACTTAGCGGAACGATTTTTTTTGCCAATCTGCGAAATTAACATCGAAATTTGAACATTCATGAGATTTTGGATGTAACTTCGTCTTGGTAGTAGGAATCGAGATCTACAGATTCCGCCCCAATTTATTTGTACATTCATAAAAAGTGCATACATTATATTTGAATATGATGGACAAGCTGTGGTTAAATTTTTCATGCATTTTATAATTTGCTTCCACTTATATGTGAAATATATTTTAATGCCTCGTACCTTATTTTGATACAATGATGTGCTTGAATAGAAAAAAGAAATATTGTTGTCTAGTGTTCGCAACAGGTAAGTGAAAAGCTCAAACCCAAAAGAGTAGAAAAAAATTACAAGATTTTATAATATAGTCGAGAAAATCAAAATATTTAATATAAATAGTTGGGAAATGCGTTCAATAATGTTGGGTAATTGTAGATTTTGTATTCTTCAATAATTTTTTTAAACTTTATCATAATCCGTAAAAAATCGAGCAGTCTTGTCATTGCCGCGGTGGTCACTTCAAAAGACCATATTTTTTTTTTTCAATTATGATAATTATCTTTTTCCGTAACGGCTCTATATTTTGTTGTGTAATTACTGTGTCTATTTAAAAAGCCTTTCAAAAGTTCCTACTTCTTTTTTTTTTTTTTTTGGGGACAAACCTGTTCGCAGTGAAATGAAATTCCCTAATCACATATTCAACCAGAAGTAAAATATTTAAAACGAATATTAAACTTTAAAATTGTGTTAATGTATGTAAAGCGCATTCCGTCTTAAATCCCTCCTAATAGCAAAAACTAAAAGGTTTATTACTGTAACCTTTTCCAAATGTTATATTGGACAGGAAATTTACAACCCGCTGTCGTCAACTGGGTTGTGCATGCTTGCTCGGAAGAGCTGTAAAGTCATAGAAAGTGAAACGTCTCACAGGTCACGACGGGAGGCCATTATTTTCAATTTATGACGGTTGGCAATCTGGTAGCAGTGGTAGTAAGGAGTAGTGAATGTTGAATACTTCTGTAAAACTTCATTAAACTTTATCAATAGGGCACAGACAACAAAAAATGTCTATAATATAATTCTTCTATTACAATTGCTCATTGTTTTTCCTCAAGTCAAGATATGAATTATTCCTTCAAATCTGATTTTTTATTTTTTTTATTTTTTTATTTTAAAAACTAGTTTGATTTTATTTTTATCATGCAATGTTTTTTCCCCCAAACATCTTACAATTTGGTATTTCTGTTTTACTGATGACAACTTTTAATTTAAATTTAAAATAGGTCACGATTTCCAAAAAAATCGTTTAAGGTTATACAAATATTAATATTAGTGTGTACATAAAGATCTTTATGGATTATTTGTGATTCTATTTGGAGCATTGATGATCTTACGAAGAATTATGAGCTCTAAGACACTTTAGTATTTATCAATATATATATATATATATATATATATATATATATATATATATATATATATATATATATATACTTGTTCTAGATGCAATTTAAAAAAAAATGAACATATTTTACACACAATATGATGTATACCAATTATTAAGTTATTTTAGATGAAAAAAGTGTGTCAAATGGGATGAACAGATATTAATTTATTTTTTTCATGGTTTATATTAATTTGATTTTAAATCAGACAACAGACATTCTTTTGTTTTATAGTCGTATATGGTTACTACTAGGGGATAGAGTTAATAAATTAATAAATTATTTCAATTCATAGCATACCCTACCAACACCTATGGCAATTAATATATTCCCTACTTTCAAATAAAATGTGATGTGTGAAGATTACGATTTAAAAAAATTAATTCTTAACGCTATTGTGGACAGATCCAAGTTAGATTTTTCTAACTGTGCATTGGCATGAGGTAGATTCGTGAGTCACGGAATTTTTCAAACAAAAAAGCTATTTTATACATTATATTCTGGTTATCTAATCGTTATTTATTCCTCGAAAAGAGCCGAACTAGATAAGTATAGATTTTCAGCTAGATAGGAGAATTCATTCATTGATTTATTATTTTTAATCGTAAATCATGAATTTTGATATGGATAAGAGAAGAAAGTGTTGAATGATTCTCTGCATTAATCGTTAATTAGTGGCCTGTTCATGTAAAGTCGCAATATTCTCTCTAGTTTGTACAATTTATAACCATAACTAAAATAACTTCTAACCAGAAGTTCAGTGAACCCTCTAGTATAAACGTAATATTTTTTATATGTTAATGAGTATAATTCTAATTTAAACTGTATTTTTTCAAATATGTTTTTGTATGAATATTTTATATTTTTTCAACATAATATTATTTAAATAATATATTTTAAAAATTGAAAAAATATTGATGCTAATTCGGACGTGAATTCCAAATCTTCCTTATTTATGATTTTATCCAAAGCTCATACAATATCACACTAACATATCGGAAAATCTAACTAACACCTGTCATGTCAAAAATATCTATTTTTTTTTTCTTTACAGTAAATTTTCCTGTTAGTACAACCAATCCATTTTATAGAGGTATGCTAACCCTTTTGATTGGCTTAACTTGAAACAAATCCTTTAGTACTGTATAAATTATTATTTCACATAAAATTTTTATATTCTATTCGTAAACTACGGAAATTTATTGTAATTGGAACTTTAATCGTAGTGAATGAAAGTTTCACTGTTAGTTTTATCGTTTTTATGTATTTTAACTGGAACAGGAGAGGTGAGAAATAACTCACCTTTAGAATACTAAAGGTAATCGATCTATTTTTGCCTCAACATGAAGTTCAAGATTTATTACGTGGGTACGCCAACAGATAAAAGTCTGCCTATTTAAAATAAAGCGAAAGTTGTATTTTTATGTAACGTCAATTTTTACAATACAGGCTTCTATTAAAAAAAAGATGATAAATAAATAAAATGCATAGGTATGTGAGAGGTGAACAAAACAAAATGAAGATACGCTTGAGGCGTATCTTACTTCGTGTCCAACTTATTTTACATTCGATAACGAGTTCATTATTTTGTTTTTATCAAGAATATAAAAAATAAAAATAAAATAATATTATGAAGTTAATTCAAAAAATTTATTTTCACAAGATAAAAATGCTAAAACCAAACTTATTAAGAATTTATCTTCTGTCATTCGACAAGCTATGTGCATCAACTCTTCTAAGTATTTTTTAACCGACTTCAACAAAGGTGGCTATCAGCTTGACTTTATGGTATATTTATATATGTTCGTTGATAACTTCACTATTCTTGAACCGATTTCTATGATTATTTTTTTAATCAAAAGAGTGCACATTCAGCTTTGTCCCATATAAATTTAATCACGATCCGACGAAAACGTTTCTGAAATGTGTGCTCTGTCACAACTTCACCATTTTGGGATCGCTTTCTATGATTCCTTTATTGTTAAAAAACGATATACAAGGGGGCACTCCCCTGGTCCACTGACTTCATGTAAATTTTACCAGGATCCGATTAAAACTTTTAGTGATAGAGTATTTTTTTAGTTTTTTAAGAACTGATGATTTATATTTTATTACATGTGGTCGTTAACTTTCACATGAAACTATATGAAAGAGCAATAAACAGTCGAAAATATTTTAAATATTATAAAATATTTTGAGCTTAAATTAATTCAAAACATTTGCCGGATCTCGCTGAATAATTTGAGCAATCCATCTTAAAAATCGGTTTAGTCATTCGCTCAAAAAAATAGAGGATCTTGCCTCGAACTGGATTTTATTTTTACTTAGTGAAAGGGCGAGTAAGAAAAAAAAAAGTGAGTGTGCTTAGGACCAAACGCTGGAAATATAAACTTCTTTTTAAAATTTTAAAAATGGAGTGAATTCAGCAACACAAGATCTAGAGAGCTGCTATTTTAAATTATTTTTATTTTGCTTACTTATTGGATATTTATATATCACTTCTATGAAAAAAGAAAACATCAAATAAATGGCGGGATAAACTGCCCGTTGTTGCGCATCGCTTATTCCGACAGATCTTGCTTCTTAGAATATCTTCGGGAATAGTTATCCGATTTTGAAGGTTGGCATTTCATTCGATCAAGTATTAACCCCTTTAGTTTTTAACGTAGTCGCATTTTAAAAAACACAAGTCGCGCGAGCGATGCCAACGGATAACTTTTAGAAAATCCGATTTTTCCCTCTCTATTGCCGTTCTTGAATTCATAGCTTCTCAAAGGTTTGAGCTACAATTTTCTGAGACATGTCGTTTTAAAGAAGATTAACCAGGCATCATTTTGGCTTACTCACAATTTACCTAGTCGTTTTAGTTTGCGAAAAAAACTAATCCAAAATTTCACAGAGGTGATTCCCGAATTCGTATTAAAATATTTTAAAAAGTAAAAGTGCTAGACCTATACTATGATTGAACGAAATGTAGTAGGGTTCTTCCTGTTTAAAACGGTATGCCTACAATAACAACTGTAACAATCGTAGCTCGTTCCATCAAAGACTAACAAGGAAAAGAACGGACGAAGACGTCAAAAGTTGTCGTTCGAAAGTGTCCTAAAGGCTGCGCACTGCGCCGCGTGGTCTCCACTTCTGTTATTTTTGCATATTATTGCATTGCCATCAACTCCGAAGATACGTTCCAAATTTTATGTCTCTAGCTCATCGGGAAGATAATAAACATATGAGAAATTGTAGGCTAAATTTAGGTAGGTGTTGACGCTGACGGTACGGTATGGTACGTAGCGCGAGTTTGCTTTTTTTACCCCATCCCAAAAGTTGTTGGGCCAAAAGAAGTTTACACTTAAAAAAAAACATCTACATACCTTGATCTTACAAAAGTATATTATTTAGTAGGATAAGTAACTATTCCAAATCAATCTAAACAGTACAATAATTTATTTTTTGATGTCGGTGCCAAGGCGCGTCACAACTTTTTCCTTTCAACTATTAGGTGATATAAGTTCGTCTCTTCAAAGTTCTCAAGTTGATTTGAAAACGTCAAAAGAGTTTGTAAGTATGTAATTTATGTATGTTACACTAAGTTTTACTTCAAATCATTTTAATGAAAGAATGATTTAGCTTTGCTTTCTAATTCAATTCTAAAAAAAATTATCGTTTTCGATTCAACGCGCTGTTATGGAGACAAGATGATTAAATACATAATATCAGGAGCAGTATTTTTAGAAAAGATACAGTCAATTTAGTCAAAAATGTATAAAGCAAATATAAATTTCCTACAAAGAATACTCTTTTGTCGTTAGTCTTGTTAATGCGTATAGACTTACCTTACTTTCAACAGTTAAGGAAAGAACTTATAACAACTTAATAGTTGAAATGAAAGGATTGTGTAGCGGCTAAGTACTCACATCAAAATATAACAAATTATTGTACTATTTTGGTTGATTTATAATATTAACTTATGCTTATTAATAATACAATTTTTGTTAGAAAAATTATTTCTTTCTTTTAGTCTTTCTTGTGTACCGTTTGAAGTCATTTTTGGTTTATTATTTTCAATAATTGATATTTGGAATCGACCAAGGAAAATATTTTTGTAACCCCCCTCAAAATTTGAGGTTTTACGTTTCAAGATACGCAGAATCCAAATAACGAATAAAAATAAATCCGTCCGTTCGCCGTCCGCGGCTTTTCTCCGAGACTACTGCACCGATTTTCTTGAGATTCGGTATCAATATCACAGGTCACCCCAGGATGATCCTATCGAATAAAAAAAAATCCGTCCGCAAAATTTTGTGTTTAAACGAAAGCTGATGAAATTTTCTACATGAAAGAAAAAATCATTTAAATCGGACCAGTATTAGCTGAAATATAGCGTAATGAACTTCGTAGACTGATTCTCCGGCGCGGCTGGTCATCGTGGCCCTAGACCTCCTGAGTTATCTATTGGGCTTCTTACTTCCTTGTATCTCTCTGCATTATCCTTCCTTGGATTATTTCAGGACTTCCATTAGCTTAGTCTTTCCTTTTTTTTTTCCTACTGATGTGCACATCAAATATTTCCTCTGTATCATTTTACCCTCTGATTACATGTCCTAACAATCACAGCCTACTTGTATTATTTTTGAAATATTACCAAATGCAAATAATAAACCATTGTGTAATAATTTGCAGCGTTTTTTTTTTATTCTAAAACGTTTTTCAATTAATGCTTTGTATATGTAATTTATTGTGGTGTCTGTTTGCAATAGTTTTATTTCTTGTTACTTTTTAACAAATATTAGTTCCAAAAATCTGAAATCGTTCTTCGAAATTAAATTAATATAGTAGTAGCATATAGTTTTTATTCTTTTTAAAGAAGTTTAAAGACCTCATCTGCATCTTTTTTTTTAAAAATTATATTATTTAGTTCTTCTCTCTATTTTATAGAGTTTAGTTTCTATCATAAATTGAATGATGAAGATTTTCAAATTTGTGATACAGTATGATTTCAATATTATTAACGATTAATCAAAATGAAATTAAGTAATCAAAATGAAATTAGCTACTTTAAGCAAAATTTGTATATTTTCCAATTATTGTTATAAAAGTTATGAATTCCGAATAATTCTAATTTCTGCTTTTTTCTACATATATTTGAAGGACAAAGTTCGGAGTATCCTAGAGCCGAATGAAAATATTATATATATGCAAGAGGGTGTTCAATATTTTATTTTTACTTAACTTAAATTATGTTTATCATTATTTTTTTTTTATTTATTTTACTATTTAATTTATCTATCTATTTATTTTCATTTATGGTGTAAATAATTTTTAAATAATTTTTTTTTTACATTATACATGGTAAGAATGGATTCTTTGAGCCCTAATACTTATTGCCCTTAACACATTGATTCTGCCACCTCATTATGTTAGCCCAAGAGGGGTGTAGCGGTGAGCATTTCGCTCACAACTGTTGAAACTTTATTATAACTCGTTAAGAATGATTATAAAATAGTGCTACTCAAACCTAAAATGATTTTGGAGACAGCAGTAATTCAATACATAAAGCAACAGAAATACAACGCCTCTAGTGTGACACTTCACCTCTAGTGTTGAAAAAATAAGGCACATCCCTGCCGGGATGAAGCGAGCGTCGTATTCCACTATATTTTTTTTTTTTACTTTTTCGTTCTAATAATTAATATTTTATATAAATATTAATTAATGTTAATGTTAACTTATTTATAGAGAAATGTGTATTAATGATTATTATTAATTTATATGTCATAAATTTTTAATCTTTTTTATACTAAAACAAACAAGCGGTAGGGAGAATGAACTCTTTGAAATTGAACTCTTTGAGTAGTACGTGCTACCTACGGCCCCGTCACAAAGAGGGGGAATACCAGTCAACTTTTTAAATAATGAACGCTTTTTATCTCTCTAAAAAAAAAAAAAAAAAAAATACTGTAAATACTGATTTGAGGCAAACAAATACTTTCCTTTTCTTCTATTTCCACTGTCAACAATTTCTTAGAACATAGTGGAAAAGAGTAATGAACTCGTTACGTTGACAGTTGCAAGGTTCTTTAGATGACACAACAAATTTATTGCACCATTCTCTAGGATTCCTAACTGTTTTACAACCGAACGACACAAAGACAGTTCGGTAGCGGTAGTTGCCATTGCACAAGCCGTTCCCAGAATAGTATTTACAATAGACCGTAGACAACGGGACACCTCAAGGTCCCGAGGTACCGAAAGTGAAAACGTCATGTCGTCTTTGTTGCCAAGTGATCTATGGGTACTTCAAGCCTTGTCATATTACGATAGTTCCGATGGCAAATCTACCAACGCTGGAAGTTTCAAGAAGGACTTGCTACACGTATTGTGGCATTATTAAAATTAATTCTACGAAAAAAAAAATAGCATCACTAATTTCAAAAACGTTCACTGAATCCTAGTGAAACATTTTCATTGGATCACATTCGGCCCTGCATATATATATATATATATATATATATATATATATATATATATATATATATATATATATATATATATATATATATATATATATTTTTTTTTTTTTTTAAAACATGTTTTGGAAGCATAACATATAAAGTAAATAGGATATTAAGGATTATTATTGAGGAGGTCAGGTTTAGAATGCTGTCTATATTAAGATAGCTACAAGAAGTAACTATCAGCAGATGTACAGAAGGTACTTAACCATTTTCTTGTATTTTATTTTTAATTGATTCTATGATTGTATTCATTCATCGTATTTTAGTTCGATGTTAAATTAAAAAATAAATAAATTTATTTTATTGTTTAACTAATTGTTGGAACCTGATGTGTTTATTCAAGTTTAGTATTACCTATCTTTCTGTTAATTCTCTGTTATGTACGTAGCTGCAATATTTCTAGTGGTATGTTCAACATCTGATCTGTTATTTTCTATTCTTGTTATTTTTATTTCATTTTTTTTTTTCGTCGTTTCTTTATTTTATTTTTAAGGTTTACCAAAATCGCACACTATTATAATGCTTTATTGTGACTTAAAATGTAAATTGAACTTTTCATACATATAATATGCGGTTTCGCATGGAGTATGTACATTTTGTAAATAAACTCTGCTCGCACAGGGTTAATATGCAAACGAAATAGAAAAAAAAATGGTGCTTGGCCAAAAATGTAGTAGAATTAATTTTTGGGTTTATTATTTTTATTCGGTTACTAATAATAATCAAAATTTACGACCTTCTTGCTCATCAACGCCTATCTTATAATCCACTATTTTTATTTCTCATATTCTAATATTAGTCCTGGCTTGGAGGATAGCCGACATTTTATTCAATTATAAAATCGTAGTCGAGATCTTTGGTTATAGGATACGGGATTCAAAATTGTTTTTACAATTGCATTTATGTACACATTCTCGTTAATAAGAAAATAAAAGCTGTGTTAATGGTCCGAATAGAGCAATGAGTTTTTCTTTTTTGGTCAGTTCTTTTTCAAGATGTATCTCAGCGCACTCAAGTCAGTTGTGGTCTAGGTTCGAGTTGGACTTTGTGGAGGGTAACGGCCTAAATTTCGACCTTCTGTGTCTGACTAGATTGGTAATCTTTAGAATAAAGTAATTCTTAAAATAAATGCGAACGTTAAACCCCAATAAATAGCAAACAACAAAGCTTTTCGGCTTGAAGTTCAATTTTTTAAAACCTCATCCTTGTTCTTATGAAACGTCTTACAAAAACAGTAATAAAAATTATAATTATTTTAAGTATCAATAAATATTAACTATCCAAAAAAAAATTCTTCTGTTTGCAGTTTATTTTAATATAAACATGTTACTAAATCACATTGGAATCTGTAAGTTATAACAGAAAAGTTAGGTGGCTCATAGTGAATATTGATATTCGAAATATCAGAAACCATAATTATACACTTTACATCACCATAATCAAATTCCAAATAGATCGAGAACTTTAATTATAATAATTATAGAGCATTGTTTGGCTGTTCGAAATGTAGTATTGCTACTAATAATGTTGTGTAGTGAAAAGGTTTCAGTTGTACAAATAAGAAAATCAGAATAGGGCATATATGATGAGGGCATATAAACTGGTATTATTCAATACGACTCGGACTGGACAAATGTGGTTTGCTATCAATTCCGGTGAATGTATTCGGAAAGGAATAAGGATTATTGAAATATGGCGAAATTTTATTTACTTTTGTATAATTTGTATCCGATATAAATTATTTTTAAAAAGTAAAGCATATTATTATTTAATTTTACGAATTTGCATTTTATCCTCGTGTTATCGAGGTTTTACTTCAACTTTGTTTAGAAGGTAGCTGTTACAAATAAAATATATCAGAGTGACTGTTTTCTCTCAAGCATAGGCAGTTAGATGAGGAAGAGACGAAGGCGATGTAAACAAGAAAGACATTGAGGGACGGCCTCTTTCCTTGCGGTCGCGCAGTAGATTTCGCTTAGCCTCAACGAAATCTATGCTGAGGCTCCCTGAACAGGGCAGATTTGTGGCCACATCCAAGCGTGTCCTCGACTGAGGATAGACTGTTATTTTTTTCTATCTTTTTTCGTTTCCCTCTGGCTGGGCAGATCGCTTCACTAATGGATGCCCAGTGCAAGCAACATTTTTCAATCAGTCAGTCGGCAGTAATCTCAACTATTTCCAGCGGCTAACGACTCGCAAACGTCCACGATTAAAGCAGGCATATAATTCTTCTATTTTCATTTCTTTTCTTTTTTTCGGTCTTTAGCTATTTTTTAAATGCTTTCCCTCCCTACGATGACCAATACATCTCTTTAGTTTTTTTTTTTCGGCTTTTTACCCTCTAATGGTTCAATTTATTTCTTAGAAACACTACTATTTTATCACATGGATAAGGTATTTATAAAATTGAAAATAATTTTTAAGATTCCAGTGCTACCATTGAAACTAAAAAATAGCATTGTTGAATTTATTATTTCTACAGTTTTGAACATTGTCTCTTATATTTAAAAAAATAATAATTTAATATCATTAAGCTTATTAAAACGCTTTCATTTACTTTCAACCCTGTATCTTATAAACCTTGTAATCGAATTTGAGGACAGTTCCGATTCTCCGATAAAGTTTAAATTTGGTGCAAATACCTAAACCGGATGACAATGCTATATTATGGTGCCATTGGGATTGTCTGATAATCGTTGAGCTCTGTTGTTGAACTCTGGCTGGTTTTGAAGAATATTTTCACAAGCATTTCTTATATGACTGCTGACTACTTAAAGGGAGTATTAGCCAATAGTTTTCGATCATCGGGTCATCATAGAAGGTACGAAAATCGGTAAAAACCTTTCCTATAAACCTACGAACGATTCCTAGCTGTTTAGAACGATGCGGCTGATTTTCATAAAAATTGGCACAAATCCATCTTATCTGTGGGATTCTTACAACCACACTCTATTTTAAATATTATATTTTATTGGAAAATGTAATAGTAGTCTATTGGTTGTATTGCAATATTATCATGAAGTATTTATATATATATATATATATATATATATATATATATATATATATATATATATATATGTGTGAATAAATCAGAAATGCATTTATTAACGTTTTTAAATCACTTTTTTTGTTAATAATGAGTCGATTCCTAATTCTTCTCAAGTGATTTCCTTGTGAAAAACACAACATTCATGAGCTGTAGCTAAAGCGACTGTAAATGTTTGGTTGAAGTTGTAAACTGGCCGGGTCCCTTAACACTAATCTATTGCTCCATTGAGTTGCTCCGAGGCACGCAATAGAGGAGTGACAAAAAAAGAAAGCAAAGCACAGGAACGGAGTGATACATTCCCTATTTAAGGAAATACAATCAAGCAATAAATATTGCACCTTTCGAAAGGAGCCAATCCACCATAAAAGGTAGGACATTCACTGTCACCTTTAGCTAACTACGTTCACTTTAAATGGTTACCTTTTTAAGATCATTTAATCTGTGAAATAGTAATTTCGAAACATTTGATAAAAGAGGTGAAAATTGGAACTGTTTTTCCGGGAATAATAACATAGTTTCAGTCTCACGATTCAATTTATGTTTTAATTTTTTTTTTTTAATATATATATTAAAAAATAATAGAAATGAAGTTCAGATTACTATTTCAAACATTTTTAGCACTACTTTAGACAGATCATGAGAATCTATTTTTATAAGTAGCAAATATTCCAAAAATTTTATTAAATAATGTTATATTACCTATGTACATCACCGGATCCATGGCGAAGCGGGCGTCCACTCAGAGTCCCGCGCGCTTGGAGGTCCAGCACCATTAAAAATTTAAATAAATAGCTTATAGTTGGACAAATTTATAGTTCATATAGAAGATTGCCCGCAAGACCCCACAAGTTATGAAATACTAACGAATGCAGTTTACTTGTTAGAGCCTAGCACCTATATGGTCGCATGGCCCCATGCTCCAAATCCCCCTTATCAAGGGAAGGTCCCAATAACGTATCGTCCGAGGGCCCGAAATATCATATCGTCCTGGTCCAAGTCCAGTTCAAGACCCCGCAAGATCTAAATGTACATTGCCTACGAATCCTGCATTTTTGTTTCTACAATCGCTTTAGGATCGTGATATTCATAAGCTTTATTTTAAATTACTACACTAATTTTCGTTGAATTCATAGTGGTTTTGAGACAAATGTTGTGACGGTTTGTTAATTTTTATAAAAACGTTTGTAATACTAAAAACGCTGTAAATTATTACACAATGTTTTGTTATTTCAAAATAGTAATATTTTATATTATCTTTCAAATGAGCATTTGAAGTGTTTCGGGAAAGGAACGTGTGCAGAATCCTTTAAAAACATAGCTACCAAGTTCAGCAAGGAAATTAAGCAGTGGGCACCAAAGGAACAGATATTTAAAGCTTGTTCCAAAGATCCCGTGAGAGTGCCAAACTGGGAATGTTGAGAAGAAACTGTGTCAATGCAAGTAGTCAGAGATGGTTAGGACTTGCAATCAGAGGGTAAAATGGTAAAGAGTAAATGGTAATATATTGGACGTGCACTTCAGTGGAAAAAGAAAAAGGAAAGACCAAGAAGCTAGAGGAAGTGCAGAAATAATGCAAGGAAGAATAAAGTAGTGAGATGCGAGGAAGTCAGAAGCCAATTGATAAGTCAGGAGGCTTAGAGGTATGATGACTGGCAGCGCCGGAGAATTAACCTACGAAGTTCATTACGCTATATCTCAGCTAATACTGGTTCGATTTAAACGATTTTTCTTTTTTTATGGCATTTCATCAGATATCGAGGTACTAATATAAAAAATAATAAAAAGCCTCTTAGTATTAGTTTTGATTTGATGAAACTGATCTGCTCGACAATGAATTCACGGAACTGCTTTCTCTTCAAGATTCATTAAAAATGGTTCAGCGGATGAATTATAAGATGCAGTTCGTCGTTTTGGTTTAGTGGCGTAAAACCTACTTTTAGTCATATCTCCATTTTTTCCTATTTTTATCCATCGTAATTTTTGTTTTTAAACGTATATATATACAGACAAACCCATACACCATTTTATTTTGTTCCGTCTGTTATACGGTGTAGCATATAACATATAAAATTAGGATCCTGTATTTCTTAACTCAAAGAAGCCTAAAAAGTTTGCACAAAAAGCTACAGATTGGTATAATAATATTATAATAATTTTTATATACTCATAGGCTCGAGAGAAATATAGGCTTCAAAATAGGTCTTTACCCTATCAATAGCAGCCTTTTAAGATTATTGTATAGATTACAGCTACTAAGAGAACGTATATTTCCGATAACAGTATTGTACATGAATGTTTTAAACATTATCACTATGAAACGCCAGTAATAGTTTTATATAATGGGACCCAGATAAGATCTTAAATGTTGCATGTTGAGGAGTTGCTGTTAACTCTCTCTAAGGGACATATATTTTTCAAGCTTACTAAACTTTGCTTTGTTTTCATTAGATATATCAGTTGGTTAATCTGATTAAATTCCATGATTAAATTGTATATAATCTGATGAACGATAACCGTAATCAATGATATTATTTAAACGAAACTGCATAAAAACAAAGATATTTCTTTTTCTGGGGAACTGTAAAGGCTTGTTATCGAGTATCGGTTGACGAAAAAATTGGAGTGAGGATGTAGGCTATGTAGTTTAATCATTTGCTAATCAGCTTTCCTATTATTACTATTTTTTTTTACAAGTACTGTAGACATATTGTATTTTTTTACGTTAGTAAAAATTAAAAAACAACTTTCACTTACCTCCCTATTTAAAATAAATTTTAAAAGTTTACAGTTAGTCTCCAAGAAAATTCCATTTAGTTTTCTTGGAAACATTTAATTTCTATTAGATAATATAACAATGGAAATTATTATCTGTAACAATTATTTAAGTTTTTTCCGGGTTTTTTTCATCACAAACCATTATCTACGACTATATGTTAAATAATATTTTTATTCGAAAATATTTAGCTTTCTTTAGTAATGCATCTGTATACTACTATCTACAACTCTTATTTCAGAAAATTTGTTTTCAATCTTGGAAAATATTTCTCCTTTTTCTTCTTTAATTAATTATAAAATTCTTTCATAGGTCATTTTATTCATTTTTTATTACTACTAACAATGAAAGACGGTTAATTATTTCAAATAAACAAAATTAAAGGTAATTTAGAAGAAGAAATTTGACATTTAAGCAATGTCAACCTATTTCAATGAGGATATTCAATGATTAAAGACCATTTAATAATTCATTGATATAACGAGTTTGATCAAAAACGTTAGAGCCTTTTTGTAAAAATGTGTAAAATCGAAGACGTAAAGTGGCACTTCCGGTAAGTCGACTTTTGACTAAAAAGTTTTTGTAACATCCGAGGCATATGCATATCTTAAATATGTAATTTTGGTTTCTGACAACTTTTGGTTTTTGAGCTGGACTAACCACATACACGGGTCTGTATATGTTGGTACACAGATTCTGTCACAGACACAGACACACTGACACACAAACACAGACAGCCAGACAGACACAGACACACACCATTTTGCGAAACTTGGTAATTTGGACTCAGGAGACCTTAAAACGTGTATTTTCGTTGAAAACTTGGATTCGAAATTCTTTAGGATCTCAATACCTTCTTCATACTATATATATATATATCACAAATAAATAAGTAAAAGTAATAAATGTGAATCGTACAAAAAAAAAAACGATAGTATAAATACTATTACGCTTTGAATACAATTTCTCTGAGAAAAATTGTAAATTATAATAATAATGCTTAGCGAGTCCAGAGGTTCGATGCCGATACCCAAATAAAAGCAATGATCGCTTAGGTACATCTATGCAATGAAATCCATAATGACCTAGATCCGCAAGTTAACATTAACACAATCCTCCAATCTATCGAGATTTATCACTCCTCCGTTTACTTCTCGATTCATGTATGATAGGCTTTTACGTAATTCGTTTCTTATCCATCCCCAAAAAAACAAACAGTTTTATGATCAGGGGTTGAACGGAGGGGTAACGTGGTTCCTTCAACACATCGATGCATCAGGCAATTTTAATATAGAGGCTGGGTGTGCCTCAGAAGGTCTCCAGACGTTAGAGTGAATCCACGATTGACAAATCAGAAAATAAAGTGATTGAAACAGCTAGGCTTGAAACTGGGTCAGAAACTGTTTTAATTCAATTTGCGATATGTGCCTGTTGGATTCCAACCTGTCTGTCTGCTTTAACTTTAATTTATAAGTAGACCCAATAAATAACTCTAGATCTCGTCACTAGGTAGAATAGAATTGCAATTTTATCGGATAATCCGCCCTTTCAGACCTAGTTGGAGTACTTAAGGCCATTAAATGAATTTTTGAATTTTGGAACGGATTACATTATACAAATATATATATTTGGTTTTAAAATGATATATATATATATATATATATATATATATATATATATATATATATATATATATATATATATATATATATATATATATATATATATATATATATGTGCTGAATTGGTTTTTTACCAACTCATTTTAAAATCAAATGCAAATACGAAGCTATTCCCGTGAAAGGTCTTATATTCCTTATAAGGGACCGAAACTTGCCTGTCTCCTTGCCCAAGGACGACCATCCATCTTGCACGCTTCAACGAGTACAATTGAAAGACTGTAATCCAGTCAAATGAATGCCTCTCCCGGTGATTCGATACGAAGAAGATAAACGCGATAAAGTACAGCCTACCTTTCATAATATGTTATTACGTAAGAAAATTGAGTTGTCTGTAATGAGAAAGCCGATCCTTCTTCCTTGATTTCTATATATCGGGCATCCGTCGACTATTGATTAAGCGAATCTAGAGGATAATTACCTGTCCCTTACTGTTGAATTTCGTTGAAATTGGTTGTTTGGTTTAGTTGCACGGTTCACTTTCTATTTGCCTTGGACTTTCGATCTCAAATTCCAGAAACGAATTCTACGTGGATTTCACAAATTATAAAACGTAGTACCATTACCTTTTAGAAAATATGATAACATAATTCAAATAAGTTTGGACCTAAGGGTCCAAGTAAACACTGCTTATGGCATCCAATAGATTTTAGGAGAGATAGATGAACATAAAATATTCCTGAATTTGGCATTAGTGTCTGATATAAATGTTTCTGGCTTATTAAATGCCGCATGTCCGTTACTGTGGGGAAAATGTATGCAATTCTGGCAAGAAATTGTGGTGATTACTGAAGAGCTGTTTTAATCAAGAATTAACGTCTAATAAGTAATACCTATGTTAATATATAAATGAAGTTACAAAAACTTTAACAGCATAATGTTTGTTAAATACAAGTATCCGTCTTCGTTGCAAGGACGTAAAAGTAATTGACATAGCCAATAATTAAATTAGGAACATAAATTTGAACACTGATCCTAAAAATCCTTTCATTTTAATAGAAAAGCCAACATCCTATTCCAGCTTAAAGAATGTTAAAACGAAACCAATAAAATTCCGTCAATCTGCTCGTTACCATTGCTCTTGTCCTTCCTTAGTACGTTGGCTCCAGGTAACTGACCATCCGGAAAATTGGCCTCCAGGAATTCTAGCTAATGAGGTAACGTCAGCTTTTTTCCTGTCGATCTGATTTGGTATGCCCCTGTCCAGCCGTTGGAACAGACCATTTGATGAACCAGATCAGCCTTGCAAGATATACAGATTTCTTGAATGTTATGCAAAGTGTATGTTTAACTTAAATTACGTTCCAAACCTATTAATTCTTAAACTTTACGTTCCTTTGTTTTGTGTGAATGAGATTTAATTAAGTGACCATCACCATTTGATATTTTTAGATAATATATCTATATGAAAGATCCGAATATTAATGGCCGAAACAAGTTCCGGATATGTTATGCTTGTGGTCAATAGTATAATGGATAACTTTGGGTTATTCTGTTTCTTAACAATGAATTCATGTTCATTGCACAATTTGTATTATAGAAGATAAGATAATTCAAAGACCATGAAGTTCTTACTATTTAGTTTGTACCATCTCCAAGTTTGAAACATTTGAAAATTTAGAACTTGTTGAAATTCTTAGTTGAAAACAAAAATGATTTAAAAAAGTAATACCTTTTTTGGCCCAATTTAATTGACAGACGATAAAACTTATTAAAAATAGGTCTGAATCACAATATTTAAAGAAACAATAACACAAAAAATAGTAAAACTGTTTAATGAATGCAGGCGTTTTAGCCTACACGTAGGTCTTCTTCGAGGCTAGAAAGTAGAAAATACCAATAGATAAAACTTATAGGAATGTACAAAATGAAAGTATACGAATGGTAGAATAACAAGAAAAGTAACAATGGTGTATAATAAATCATGATCTGTTTAGAATTTAATGTTTAAAATAAACTCACCAGAGTAAAACTAAATAGAGTTAAAATAAAATATAAGGTAAAACATCTAAGAATTTAACAGAATTAAAATAAATATTTAAGACAAAGGGATGGTATCAACGATATAAAATAAAATACATAACAACGGTTAACATAATATCATAAATTATATAATAATAAAAAAAAAATCACATATACTAAAATAAATAATGAGAAACTGTCCTAATGGAAGCCGTGTAGCGTTGAATTCATCAGTAAGCATCCAAGTTTTTCATTTCAAAGGTACAAAGATTTACTGTAAAACTTATTATATTCAATATGTAAAATAAAATAAGATTTTACTGATAGGCTAAAGGTCTACGGGCTAAATTTAATAAGCATGAAATTGTTGCTATTCATAACTATAACCAATTTCCTATTAGCCTGGAGCATTGAAAGATTATGATGTCTTTTACAATTAGCCTGGTTTTTCTAATACCTAACGAAATAGAATGTGTATTTTTAATGAGATACAGCAGTTGAAACAAGGCATTATAAATGTATGACGTTTAAGCGAATTATGTGAGCAATTATTATTCCGGTACACAAAGGGTGATATTAAATTCGTAAATGAGCTTGCTCTTTGTAGTAAAAATTATATTTTAGCTTGGATTTTCATATCAGTGTGTTTTAAAACGCGGCAGCTTTAGAAGGAAATTAATTCTATTTTTTTAATTTTTTCAGAGAGTTTTTGCGTTGCTAACTGGCCATCAGCCGTAAACATCTAATTTTTCTTTTGAATGCTACTTATATTTACGTTATTCCTATCCAGAAATTATTTTTCCCAATATAATGTATCTACTTTTTTTTCTTCTTTTTAATACAATATTTACTATTTCTATGTATCTCCTTGAGACTGTAAGAAGTCCGATTTAGTAATGATTAAATTTTAATAATGTTTAATGTACGAAATATGCTTCTTGATATGTATGGTTACACTATGAAGTTTATAGTTTATTTAATAAAGTAAAGTTTATTTAATGCAGTATTGATTCGATTGTCATTCCTATTTTGTAAGATAACCCAAAATAATTTTGATGTTTCCTGTATCTTTCTATAAATGTAGCTTGCTGCATAGAATTTCAGAATTATATATTTTTTGGGTTTTTTAATCAAAGTAACTTTAAAAACTTATAACATTGAGTTTAGTTTTTATTACAAGACAATGTTTCTGCCCATACGTGTGGGTCATTAACTGACAAAAATGTCGGCGAAACCTGACTACGGGATGCGATTTCTTGAGTGTTGATATAACGGTTGTAATCTATTCCAAATCAACTGTCACCTTTTCCATTTTAATTTGAACTTTTTCCATTTCAATTGCAACCATTTTCAAATCAATTGTCACCTTTTTGATTTCAATTGTAATCCTTTCCTATTCAAATGTAACTTTTTCCATTTCAATTGAAATCTTTTCCACTTCAATTGTAACCCAACCGGACATGATTCAATTCCATTTTATTTATATTATTATTAAAAAATAATTATTTTTGTTAAAATAATGACTCATAAAATAATTTCGACATATTCTTCCGATATTGCTTTCGTTCAATCATAATTGATATTAAGTGCTAATTTCAAGAGCTAGAATTTTTGAAAAAAAAATTGTAAATTTATTTTTAAATATTTATTATTTTGTATTCATTCGAAGGAGAAGGGGGTGGATTTAATCGATTTGGTGATCGTTCATTTGGCTTTCGAAGTAGCTAATTAAAAAATTGTCTACCCGACTTTTTTTTGGCCACGAACATTTCTGCTTAATTATTAGTTTTCAAAATTCTTCGTATTTGTAACGTTTACTATGTTTTCAAGGGCGGCATTTCTGAATTTACTTTTGGATTTCCGATCGCGCATGCGCATTTCGATTTTCCATTGCTGTTGAAGTTTTCTATAATACAGGGATCATTTAGTAGGGTTTTGATTTCATATTTTGAATTTGATTTTCGGTCTTTTAAGCGCATTTCGCTCTTCCGTTACAGTTAAAGTTTTCTATGATATAGGAATCGATTATTAGATTTTCGAGGATTCTGATTCCATTTTTTTAATTGGATTTTTGATAGCGCATGCGCATTTTGCATTTCCGCTACTGCTGAAGTTTTCTATGAAATAGGAATCATTTATTAGGTTGTCGAGTTATCTTGTTCCATTTTTTTAATTGGATTTTTGATTGCGCAAGCACTTTTCGATCAACTGATACTGATGAAGTTTTCTTTGTCATAGAAAAAGTGGATTTCACGGATTCTGATTGCATTTAATTTTTTTTTTTTTATCGAGCATGCGCGTTTCTAATTACAATAATATTTGACATTTTTTTTTAGTATATCGTACTATAAAATGTAATATCCAATAACTTCATCGAAAACAAGTTCCTTGTAATGGTTATTCGAAATGAGCATGTTCGATAAATATCTAATAAACAGTCCTTATAAATGATGAAAATTTCAATAAGAGTAGTAAATCGAAATACGCATACGCGATCAAAAATCCAATTTAAAAAAATGGAATCAGAACCTTCGAAAACCTAATAATCCATTCCTATATCATAGAGAATTTTAACAGTTACGGAAAAGCGAAATGCGCATGCATGATCGAAAATCAAATTCAAAAAATGGAATCAGAGCCCTCGAAAACCTAAAAACGATTTCTACATAATGAAAACTTTAACGAAAAAGCGAGAGGCGCTTATGCGATCGAAAATCATATTAAAAAAATGGAATCAAAAACCTAATAAATAATCCGTATATTATAGAAAAATTCAACATCAACGGAAATTCGAAATGACCATGCACGATCGAAAATCCGTTAAGAAATTCGGAAATAGGGCCCTTGAAAACCTAATAAACGATACCTATACCGAAGAGTTTCTAAAACTTATAAGTTGAAGTGCTCTTGGCCGAACAAAGTTTCGATAGTACATTCGACATTAACAACTTCGGAAATCTAGTGAACGGTCATCAAATCGTTTAGATCTATCTTCCTCCCCTCTAAAAAAATATAAACAACAATAAATATTAAAAAATAAATGAACCCTTTTTTTGTCTCGAAAATTTAAAGTTCTTGAAAAACAAAAAAGTTCACATGGACCATGTTACGACTCCACACAGAGAAGTTTTTTTTATTTTTTTTAAGTAAGTGACGTTGTTGAATAGGAAGCAATTACTCAAAAACTATTTATGACAATTAAGTTCCAATCGCACCATCGTAAAATAGAAAAAATTCCCTTCTCGAAATATTGTCTGGCAACAAAATTCATTGTAAGAATGCATTCAGGGAGACAAATAGCGAAAAGTTTAATTTTATTTTTTAAATAACTCTTAAACTCTTTTGAATATTTTAATCACAGCATTAACAATAAAAATACAAAACATAATTAAAATTTACATATTCTCATTAAAATAAATCATCAAAAAGCCAGAAAGGGCTTTACAGAGTACAGTCTACTATCCCCTTGCCCTCTTTCAAACTGAATCTATGATACTTTTTTTGGTAACTTTTGGCTTTTTGCTAGTTTCATTTCGCATTTAATTACAGAATTCTTTCGTTTATAGATTTTTTTTTTTGTAAAGTTTCAGTTTATTTCACAAACAAGCATTTTATTATATATTTTCGTGTAATTTTATTGACTAAGTTTACATTTTAATTGGGGTGTATTTAGTGAATTTTATTATCAAAACATTTCTTTGTCGAGGAAACCTACTTCCACACCGTACTTTTTTTTTGGTAAATCAGGAGCCAATACTAGACCAATCCTAAATGAAACCTCGACTTTATATATACGAAATTAAAGTTTAATACAAGTAGAAGTTCTCCAAGACGTGAGATATCTGTAGCCCAACAGGTGGACGAGAAAAAAATTTAGGAGTAAAGACTGATTTTAAAATATAAATAAAACATTTCAATATTGGTCCCTCCTAAATTCTCCTTACAATGGATTTAGTTATGCCAAACTGTAGTTATTAATCGAAATTTTATCTTTGTTACGATTGTGCAATTTGAGCTTAATAACCTTTGGATAGTTTTTGAGTGATCGCTGTCTCTTCAACAAAAACGTTCAAGACATACGAAAAAAAAACAACACTAAACTTAAATTTCCTGCTTTTCTGTGAGAAATAGGACCATGGTCCAGGTGAACTTTTTTGTTGGTTTTGAAATCTACTCTCTATCACATTTGAAAATATTTTCCGTGTCTTATAGGGCACCATTATTCAATTTTCGTAATATTCAATTTTTTCAGCATTTGTCCAAAAATTGACTAAATCGAATTATTCAATTTGGACAATGCTATTTCTTTAACACTCAAGAACATTCCGTTATCACATTTCGTTAAAATTTTTTTCCAAAAAATTTTGGTTTAAGAATTGTGTAAAGGCTGTAATTCCCCAGACAGGTGCCAAGAATGATGAAATCAAACTAAAAAGAAGTAAAGCACCAAGTAAAAAAAAAATATACAAGCAATAAAAATTTAATTAAAAAAAAATGATGAAAAGATATAATTTCAAGAATAGTATAGCGAGAGAAAGTAATGTATAGGGTATGTGAGGGTCATCAGCCTGCTGGAGGCAACTCACACAGAGTGATGACCCTACCCCATGTATTTAATAGGGAATCGCATTGTGGTTTTCCAGGATAGTAAATAGCCTCCCGAAGGTTTATCCAGGTTGGAAAGAAATATAGGTCCTCTTCCGGCTGCTGACCCTGAACAGCCATAATTCATGGATCTTGACCGATTTATCACTATCGTTGAACTTGGGTTACGTCGATGGGAAGGAGACTGCTGAATCGACCCAAAAAGGACCAGTTATGTCCCACTGTTGCACCATGAAACCATGGTCCGTAGCAACGTGATATTAGCGATCCCCTCCAGGTTGTTATGTCAGGTGCTGCCGCAAACAGGATAGTCTGAAAAAAAGATATATCAATAATAATACATTCCTGGAATAATTAGTGCACCATATTTTTTGGCTAATCAAACTGAATTTACGAAATTTGTAACCAAAATAAATCTGAGAATTCACTTAATATAACCTCTCCCATTCATTTCATTGAACAGCACATTAAAATATCGCTGGACATTAAAAATTCTCTCAGCCGCACACTGTGTGGAATTGCCGGTTCCGAAGTCAAAGAAGCCGCAATATTCTTCCTGCACCATTATAAGCATCATTAGGTCTGCAAGCAAAGGTATGCTGTTTATTTGCTTTCCAATAACTGCTCAAATCATAAGGCTGAATATTAGAATATAATAATTTAAAAATAAGCAAACATTGAAGTATATATCGTTGATAATAAGTTTTTTTTTTTCAACGATAGATTGAAATAAATTTTAAATGACTTTTATCAGTTAAATATTTAATTAGTTCCTGATAATTCCAAAAAAACATTTCAATATTTTTTTTTTCGTGTTGTAAAGTTTTCATTTTGAGCGTTACGCCAATTGATCTTTATACCATCGATAGAGTAGTTTAATTTGTTTTTATTTAATTAGAAAAAGAAAAATTAACTTTACAACGAATGCAGTGTGTTGCAATAATTATCTCATAATCAAGTACCTACTATTTCATGACCGAGTTTTATACATGGTGATAATGTACATTCAGTTGTAATGAGTTTTCAAACAAGGCTCATCCGCCAAGTTCTCATCCTCACCAAATGACTGAAGGATCAGCAACCCACTTAATAGAGGCTAAGTGTTCCCACTGAAAGACATCCCAACCTCCTCTGGTAAAACTTCTATAAGATAGTATTAGTGAGTATACTAAATACTAAAATAATAAATATTGAATATAATTATTATAGCTCCCTCTACCACCGTAAATTCCTCTGTTTTCCCAATATAAAGATAACTTGATAATTTATTCTTCAAAAACTTTAGTAGTAATATTTTGTGTATTGATGATTGATCGTATGCTAAATCAATAAGATGTTCAGGCTGGCGGTGAAGAATAAAATAAAATAGTTTAATATGTAATAAATAGTTACAACTATTTTATTCAGCATTTAATAAATTGTTACAACTATGTTACTTTGCTCGGGGCCTATTAAATAAACAGTTGCAATTGTTTTATTTTAGGCAATTAATAAATAGTTACAACTATTTTATTGTATTTTTGACCTTCACCTGGACCTTCTTCTTAATTCTTAAAAAACTTACTGTGTTTTTATAAGTAATTTTAGTTATCACAATTATTATATATTTACAGTTTTCTCATCATTTATAAGGAATGCTGAGATTACAGGTTATATAGTTACCATATCATATTATAATATTATAATACATTATTTGTGAATATAGAAAGATCTAAATATTACTAGGGGATATAAATAGAATACTTACTAATAATAAAGAAATTAGATTCACTATTAATAGATTTATTGCAAGTATGACTCAGCAATATTTACCTTGACATTGTAAAAAAAAATTAAATAAAAATATAAGCTAATCTATCTACTTTTGAAGAATGTTCTACTGCTTCCGTTTGCAAAAGGTTTAACAATAGCCAGAAGATTGTCTACAATCTTTAAAACAGATTAAAAGACTTTAGGGAACTATCTATAACTCTGATTCACACGTGGAATTTCCAAGGTTTCAAGAAAAGGATTTATATATTTCTGTATCAATTTCAGGAATTTCCGCTAGTACATCACACACTTTATTGCTGTTCTGTTCACTATTACTTGTGACACTAATCCAGGAAATGTCTGAACATCTGATATCCCAACCATCTCCCAGTGACTCATTAGGATTTCTTCTTGAATTCAGTAATATATGATCCAAATAATTAATTTTTATTAAAACAATAATAAATATGATGGCAAGGGCTGTTGTCCAAACCTATGCTTTATGAAACTTTTTAATTAAATTTCATACATAATTATCATTTTTTGTTACCACAGTGAAGTGACCCAATCATTGGTAATCAAATTATATCAATTTAAATAAGAAAAATATGTTAAACTCTTTAGGAATTCTAAGCTGGTTGCAGACTGTGACATTTTGTACAATTCTGCCGTAGAACACTAAATAAGTTATCTTAATAATAATAAGTGTGCAGGAGTTTCAAAACAAATTTATTTTACGAAGTTCTTTAACAGATGTAAGTAGAACATTTAATAATAATGTTAATATTTTAATAATCTAAAATCCCTATTAATCCAAACAAAGATTATATTTTTATTAAAAAAAAAGGATATTGAAGTAAAATCGAAATGTTTATATATGCTTTATTTATATATATTTTTTATTATCATCGCTGTGAACATTTACATATTTTGTTATTGCCGCATTCAAGTCGTGTCAGCTTATCCCCCATCTCGTAAAGGAAAGTGAAATTTACAACAGAACCTGTTTTTGACAGTTCAGAATTCATTGGAAGTTGAATAATTTAGTTTCGTGTTAGGAAAATTTTAGATAAAAGGCTTTTCAGTATAGCTTTTCAAAATTATAGAACAATTGTTCTAATCCAGTAACTATTACATATTTTTTTCATACTTTGATATTTACATAGAGCTTGAATAATATTTAAGAAATACCACACATTTTTACAAGGATTGCATTTTATACAAATATTTGGCTCAATAAAAATTGATTTAAACCATCAAAATTAAAAATTCTTGACTGACAATTGTGAGAGAAATGACAATTTTTCCAACTCCTTGAAAATATAACGAACCACTCTTTCAGTAAACATATATCTACAGCAGAACCTAAAAAATGGTAAAAAAATGTATGAAACCTAAATATTGATTCGAGAAAATATTTGAGTGTAAGATAAATCAAAAAAACGGCAAGCCACATCATCCAATTTTTTAAATATTTATAAAACATGATTATAATTGAACAAACAGTAATGTTAGTCGTGATATGCGTTATTAAAACGTAATGCTTTCTATACATTTTTATTTTAAATTAATATTTACTAAAATTTTTTTTATTTCTGTACGCCAGAGGAAAGCCATCGTAAATCCAATTTTGCTGATTTTGATTTTATCATCGTATTTTTGTTATTCTTGCCTGATTTTTCAAGTATAAGTATCATAAATAAGCTGAAAAGGTAATAAAATATTTTCCCTATATTCATAAAGATTAACCACTATCTACTAAAAGCAATACAAGTGCGATCTGAAACTACTTTTTGATCTCTTGTAAAACATTGAAAATATCAGGACAATTCACCACTGACCTACGGTTTTGAAATATATATATATATATATATATATATATATATATATATATATATATATATATAAACATTAAATAAATAAATATTTATTATTTATCAAAATACTTCGATCTCAATAATAAATATCTTTCTTATGGACAGGCGTCTAATTTTTTATGGCAGTATAAGGCGACGTATTTCGATGAAAGAAAACCATATATAATTTTTTAAATTAATACAAAATTCATCTTTCTTAGTTTATATACAATTTTATCCTTCTATAATATGACATACTCGTAAATACCAGAAGAACTTATTTGTTATTTTTTTGTTTTTGTGAAATAAAAAAAATAGCATAAAAAGAATTGCAAAAATACAATTAATTAGGCATTTATAAAGAATGCTGTTACTATAAACATTTTAAGTTGAGAAATTTATTTTCGGACTCCTTCATCCGCTAGTATATATGCATATGCAAATGTTACATACAGTTAAATTTTATATATATATATATATATATATATATATATATATAACTTAACGAGTCCGGGTTAGAAAACTTAAAAAAAAGGAAAGTTTTTTAAATAATAACGCAACAAGAGCTGGTTAATAACTGTCTTTATTCACCAAGTAATCCTACTTATATACTCTTAGGGAGTTGTTTATATTCCTAGTAGGATTAAGTTCTATTATTAGCTAGGTCTGGCTCTTAACTCCTCCCCTCCCAGTTTCGGATACATCCGGAAACTCAAAAAAAACAAAAAAAAAATCATCAAACTAGTTAAGTCATAGAACTCACTCCTGTACAATACGGATACTCCCTAAGTACAAGTTAAGCAATACATAGTACAAATAATAATAATAATAATACATTAAAAAAAAATACAAAATACAACTTTGAAATATGTACAGTCCTAATACAAAGACACAATACGCTCTGTGACTACAACGAAAAGAAAAATATATAAACTTCGATATATATACCGCCAAAATACAAAAGCACAATCTACACATTGAATACAATGCTACAAAAAAAAACTGATTACACGCAGTTGTCTCCCGCCCGTATAGGCGAAGACGCTCCAGATCCCAATGTATCACCTAAAGGAAATTTAAGTTGTTCTATATGAACGGTTCGCCTCTTTTTGGGCTCTCCCACGGTTTCGATGGTCACGACATTATGCTCCCGGATAACGACTACGCGGAATGGACCCTCGTAACGCCGTGTCTCCTTTCCCCTATTAGACCCAATGCGGCGATATACGATTGACCCTATTTTGATGTCCCCCAGACGGTCCCTAACCTTCACATTTTCCCGCGCTACCCTGGTTCGTTTCTCTTTAACAATTGCTCACGCACTTTTCTCCATAACCCTCGGACTTGTATCTGGTTCGTAATGATGCCGCGTTCCTCTGGTGAGTCCCCCGCCGTTTCCGCATAATCCCTTCCGGGTCCGCGGAGCCCAAACAAAACCTCGAATGGTGAAAAACCAGTTGCCGAATGGATCGAGTGATTATAAGCCGCTATCGCCTTACGCATCGCTATGTCCGGTGCCAACCCCTTATCGACCTGGTAGACCCTGAGGTGATCGCTTAGAGTGCTGTGTAAGCGCTCAATTCCTCCCCGACTCTTCGGATGACCCGGCTTGTTAAAATGCCATGTGACCTCGAAGGTTTTCATTTCGTCGCTCACCGCCGTAAATTCCCTCCCTTTATCGGATGTGATACGGTCCGGTACCCCGGGACAAACCGCCTATAGTAATTAAGGGCCCCCAGAAGCCGGCGAATTCCTTTGATATCGCGGGGAATGGCCATCTTAGTAATTGCCGCGGATGAAGTTTGATTTGATGGTATCCAACTTTTAAATCTAATGTGCTGAACACCGTTGCCCCACTCAATCTGTCTATGATATCATCGAATCGCGGGATGGGGTACGCCTCATCAACAGTATAACTATTTAATTGCCGAAAATCTACCACTACGCGATATTTTTCCGTAGTTTCCCCCGGCGCTGGTTTCTTCTTAACTCCCCATAAGGGGCTATTATATGGGGCGGAGCTGTTTACAATGATCCCCTGTCGCTGCAATTCCTCTAACTCCTCGCGGATGTGACGCCGCAGTGCTTGGGGATACCGCTTTTCCTTCACATATGTCACCCGATCATGTTTGAGGGGAATTTCGTGCACCGTTCTCCCCGTGGTTACTAGCACGTCTCCTTCCTTATAAAAGATGTCCTGAAACTCCCGCATGAGCGACCGTCTCCAATCCTCGATCTTGCTAACTGCCCCGACTCTGGTATCCTTGACAGCCCGGTGACACACGTATGTTTTACGCCCGAGTTTAACATGCCACCTCCCTTTTTCGTTTCTCACCTTGGCGCCTACCCTTTCTAAAAGATCGCACCCGACTATCACCTGGTATTCCCTCGGCATGCTCTCTACCACGTGTACTCGTAATCTGCCCTGTCCTTCTCCCCATTGACTCAACCCTATCTTTACTTCGCCTACCACACTACATGGCCCACCCAACGTAAGCAACTTACAGCCGCATTTTCGAACCTGAAGCGCCTTCCCTGTACCGCATAAGTTCTCTACAGCAGTTCTTGACAACAGGGTACTCGAGCTTCCCGTGCCCACTAGGCACTTCATTCCACTCTGAATCTCAATTATAGGCAACCGACATTTGAGCTTACCTTCAATGGTGTTACACGTGAAAGCTCGGTCGCCTCTCTGCAGATACCCTCCTCATGCCGTAGCCTGAGTCTTCCTTCCTGCCATCACCTGCCGCTGTCCTCGCGCCTGTGTCGCTCGACGTCGTTGCCACTCCTGGCCGCTCTGACTATCCTCGCCGCTGCTGCTCCCTGGCTCCTCCTCAGTCTCTGATGAAAGTCCTGTCGATTCTAAGGACGCTCCCGCTCGCCTGGCAATTATTTTTCTTCCACGCACCTCCTGCGCGTTGACTTCCATGGGCTCGCCATGAGACACCTATTTCCGACGATAAATGTACGGACACTGCCGCGCTATGTGCCCTTCCGTACCACATTCGAAACATTTGGTCCGGGGGCATTGTGCCACCAGATGTCCTGGTTTACCACATTCATGGCACCTCCTCTCGTCCTTCCTACCATGTTTCCTACCATGTTTCCTCTCCATTACCGGTCTCCTGTCCCGGTTCGTAGGTCTTTCCCGCCGGTAGCTCTCTGCCTCTCTCTTTCTACTTGCTTCAAACCGCGGCCGATTTCTACTCATCTCCGGCCTTCGGAACGGGACTCTGGTCCAGCCTACCTCTATTTCTCCGCTATACTTCGCCTCCTCGTCCCTGGCGCTGGCATCCACCATATCTTGTGCACATTCCAGAAAGCTCTTTTCTTGGGGCAGGCCGTCTTTCCTTCCTGTATCGCGAGCCAATTGCACCTTCAGGATGGTGGCCAAGAATGCCATCCTTGCCTCCGCCTGCTCCGCACTCATGGTCTCTCTCAGCTTCTCAGTGATTTTATTAAATCGTGCCAATAGTATACCCGCCTATTGGCCGCTGCTCTGGTGAGGCTTCCGCATTTCTCTAAACATATGCAGCATGTCCTCTTCCGGGGCCCACCGACCCCCTCCAAATGCCTTCTTCAGGCATATATATATATATATATATATATATATATATATATATATATATATATACATATATATATATAGTATATATTACATAAAGTTAAATAATTAATTGTATTAGTTAAACTGAAAGTTTTCCGAACGTTACTCAAAAGATATTAATGATAAAACACCAGTCGCTGTTTACAAACCTCCGTCCGCTGTCAACCGTCCAAACCCAAATCCGCAAGATCACCCTTAACTCAATCCTTCCACCCAGGTTTGGATCTTCCCCTCGGGCATTTTCTGGTCGGCTCAGCGTTTATTTACTCGCGTTATCTCTTCGACTATATTGACAGGATATATGGTCCGCAATTCCACGTTGTGTAACCTTCTAAATTCTCCAGTGGACTCATCCTTTTTCGAACCAAATATTCTACACAATACTTTATTCTCGAAGATCATAAGGCGTTGTTTTTCCTTCGAAGTGAGCGGCCACGTTTCATACCCGTACACAACAGTAAGAAGGATAATAGTTTTGTTAATTCTCACTTTTAAGTTTCTGAACAAAAGGCGCGAGCGACGTAATGGCGAGACCGACAAATAACAAGCAATCTCCGACTTTAACCGCGCCTTTATTTCCTGAATATCGTGTTTTCTATTTATCATAGAGCCCAAGTACTTAATAATTCTATAAGTGTTCAAACGTATTCCCTCTTATATCTATATCACCAAAATCGACACCGTTTCTGCTGCTAATTATATATCCGTCTTATCCGTATTTATTTCGAGAACTAATTCTTTACCGGCTTTCATCAACACTTTTGTATTTATTTTTATAGTTTCCACGTCTTCACTTAACAGTACCAAATCATCTGCGAATCCAAGCATGGATATTTTACCATATAGGTTTAAATCTTTTTCGGTACGCGTAACCTTTGAAGTTACATGCTGCAATGCTATATGAAATAGGTCAGGTAAAATACAATCATCTAATTTTAAACCAGAGCGAACCTCAAACTTCTCCGACAGATAATTACCGGTTCTAATTGGAATGCTTCGGTCATACACATCACTACCAGATTTAATAACTTCTTCGGTATTCTCTGCTGAATTGAAAAAATTGATAAGCCACTGGCGGTCAATGGAATCATATTTCTTTTTGAAATCGACACAAAGCTGATGAACTACACAATTGAATTCTATTTTTTTCTCTAATATTTGCCGTTAGGAAACCACACTGGTAATCCTCGATAATACTCTCGTTTTTTTTTTTTTTTTTTTTTTTTGAGGAACTAAGACGTTTTATTCTTTAATGCTCGGAACTTGGTAGCAATGTTTTTCGCAGGGATTGCCTAGAGCTTTTGATTTTGGGGCTTTTCTATTTTCACACAAGTTTACAAAATCATTGTGGTGCTTAATCATTGTTTGTTCTTTTTACTCTCCCTTTTCTCAAGACACAAATTGCTGACCTCCTTAACATTATCCCTGATACCTACCCATAACTTGTCAATATGTTTCGATCCACCTCTAAAGTTTCCAAGGCTACAAACCTATTCTTGCCTTCTGGCGCGAATTGATTTTTAATTGAAGGGTTTTTTAATTTATCTAGATCAAATTTTTCGGAACGAATGAGTTTTTTTATCTCTCTGTTATTTAATTTTTTTCGAAGTTTCGCGATTACTACTTCATGATCTGACCTACAATCTGCCTTCAAAAAATATTGAAGTTAATAGTAAATATTAAATTATGTATTTATTGCTACAGCATAAACAACTAGCTTCTTTAAACTAAATGAGTTCAAACTCTCACTTTAATTTTGTCATATGTGTTTATAAAATTGTGTAATTATTAAATTTTTAGGAATAAGTATTAACCCTTATATACTTCTGTGATTAATTTAATGGTTACTTAAAATCCTTAATCAAGGTACGTACTGTGACTAGACAAATTTATTTTTTTCATTTTTAACTGTTTTGTTTATAGGTATATACCTATCACAATCAATTTCTTTATTGAAGTTCCTAAAGGAAATTCAATTTTGAAATCATTAATTTCAAGCATTTTTATCATTTATAAAGGTTAAGACATTTAATGCCGAAATAAGTAAACTTATTTGGATTTTATAAATTACAACTATATTTGTTCATTTAAATTTTTTCCACAACAAAAGGTGTTTGTTCCTCTGTCGTTAAGAAAAGGGAAATTTACGGCAGACCCCCATCTGCCGTAGAACTTGGCAGTTCTTCATAGAATCTTAGGTAAAGTAGAAAGTGAATAGACTCAGTTCCTTTTTTAATTTACTATCTAATATAAAAATTCTTAAAATATGTTCTCTAATTTCTTATAAATTTAGTACACTCATTCTGTTTTATTTTGATAATTATCTGTTATTAAGTCAACGCTAATTTTTAAATAAATAAGCACAACAAGCATTACATCTTAACCAGTTGCGGCTCGTAGATAAAATAAGTGAGGCTGCTTCAGAAAATGTATGCCTTAGTTTAAAAATTGAGTAAATGGGAACAAGAATGTAAAACAAGAAAAGTTATTCGGAAACTAGTTAAAATCATAAAATGACAAAATAAACCATTTTTTACTTACCATAACATAAACTGTTATTCTTAAAACTTGATAAATTTATTTAAAAATGACTAATTTTTAACCTGATTTAATTCGAAGTTGAGACTATTTATTACTTTGTTTCTCTAAATTACTAATTTTATTTTCGTTAAATACATAATTTGCCTTATTATACAATATTATTGATCGGCAACAATTTTCTATATATCGTTTTTGACTAGCATGCCGATTTATACTTTATTTCTTCAAAAAAATGAAATTATTTAAATGTAAACAATTTACATTTAAACCATCTTTTTATCATTTTTTGAAATGATAAAAATAATTTAAAAACTACAATAATAATTATTAATTATAATAAAGCTAAATACAATTTTTGTTTCACTACTAACATTTTTATTCAATTGTTCTTAGTTTTTATATTTTACAAACAATTTTCATAATGTTTTTTAAATTATGATAAATCACAATAATATCGGTATATTTTTTAATATTCAAATAATGAGTTGATCATTTTGTTTTCATTATTTGTTCTTCTTGTTTCTTTTTATACTTAGTAAATTAATATTTTGGTCCTGGTAATCGAAACAAAGAAGGCTTAGTAATAAGGTACTTGCACTTAGGTTAAGTATTCTAGGTTTATGCCAAAAAGCACGGCGGTGTAAAAAAAAAAAAAATATCTTTTACCAGTGTTGGTACTGTGAGATCAACAAAACTCTTTCTTCCAGTAATCTCACGTTCAGCTTCCTATGGGGGAATACGCACAACAGTCAAACTCCTCTTCGGTAGTACTGTGAAGCGTACAGTACCACACAAAAATGTTTGCATCTTTTTTATAAACTGTGGTATGGCTATTGATTGAAATTAAGCTCTAGAATTATACATTGTGTAAGTATAAAGGAAAAATTAAGAAAAAGTGAAAGTAATTGATAATATCAAGTGGAAATGGGGGTGCTGCAGTTCCATAATGCCTATACCCGAGCCGCCACTGGTTCTTAAAATTATTTTTTGCCTCTTTTTGAATTTTTATTTTTTCTACATTAACAAGAAATACAACGAATTATTATTATGCAATAGTTGGAAAATTCTAAACAATTCTTTAGCTCCTCAAGTGGCAGTTAATAACTAACTCTTCAAATTCAGGCATCTATAGTCCGAAAAAGATTAATTGAAAGATTAATTACCAATAAAGTTCATCACCTCTTATCCATTTTATTTATTAAAAAAATTATTTTAAAAAAAAATTACATTTTTGAGATTGAAATATAGGAATCTTTCAATAAAGATCCAACTATAATTTTTTTAAAAATATTTTGCCATCAATACTTATATTAAATTATATTTATTATTATCACCTTATATAAATTAAATGGAATTATATAAATTATTTTCTTTTTCGCAGGCATTGCATATTTTTTGATGTAATATATCCAATCATGACAAATATTTTAAGAAGTTTATTGTCCTTCAAACTTCAAACAAATTCTTTATTCATTCAACCGTCCGACAATCTTTAAAAAAATTCTTACAATAATTACATACTTTTATCCACTATCCACTATTTTTCCACGTTCTATATACATAAATAGTTATCAATTTATGTGTTTATGAAAATTAGCCCACTCTCAGTCATATCCATCAAAACTTTCAGTCACCTTTAATCGAGTCATATTTACTATTATTAATTGTCCTAATACATTTAATCATTAATCATCTGATATGATGTTAACTTTTTCCTTACATTTTATAAACTGAAACTTGTATTTATCTGACTATTCGATTATTATGGCTTATCGATTACTTTTATTTGTTTTGTTCTCTTAGTTCTCATTTCTAGTTACCAATTTCATACATATATTAGAAATCTATTTTATTTATTATATCTGTATAATATATCCCTATTCTCCTTACAGCTGCTGTATAATTAACAACCATTTTTTTAATATTTTCAGTGATACGTATTAATCCTTGTGTTTTTCTAATTTTATTGTTTCCAACATTGCCGATTATTTCATTTTTTTTTCTTTTTAAAAATCATAATTTTGGATATTTATAATCGCCTGTTTTCCTGGCCAAACTGACGTATTTTTCAGGTGATAATACTTCCTAAAAAAATATGTAAATACCAAAAAATAAATTTATTTAATTTAATATGCATCTGTATATACATGAAACAATGTTGGTTAAAATTACGGTCACTTTAGTAAATCTCTTGTCCACCGCCTCCATTGTAATTGTGGTGGCTGTAAAGGTTTAGTGTGATAGTGTACGACCGCGATGGAAATATTTCTAATTTTCGACTAAAAACTGTAATGGTGTCCAAATGCTTGTATGTAAGGCCATCTGTGTTGTAAAATCGTGCGTCCACTATTTTGCGAGTATAAATGCATTTGGTTGAAAGGACTGAATTCATTGTTTATTACTTTTTAGCAGAGTTATATAGCTCCATCATATGAGTCCATTGGTTTTAGCGGCGTATTACTGTATATTAACCAAACCAGTAATAAAGTTGAGATGGTTAAGTCAAATTATGGATGCTTGTTGAAAGTTGTTGTAAGGAAAAAGGAGTACTAATGATAAAAAATAATTAAAATAATCAAAGAAATATTCATTCATCTACACATCATCATTTAATAATAATGAATAGATATTTCAGCAAAGAAAGAAAATTAAAATTATAAAACTTAATTGAGTTTATATATATATATATCTATATATATATATATATATATATATATATATATATATATATATATATATATATATATATATATATATATATGTTATAATAAATTTATAGATTATAAATTTCAAATTTCAAATTGTACCCTATATGGTGGATTGCAAATTTATGTTTTATTTTTGATATGTATATATATATATGTTTCTATAAATTCATTTTAGCACTTCCTTATTAATAGTTAGTAGCTAAACCTGAATTGGTTTTAATCATTATAAATAGTCTTATTAAGGTTTGAACTCAAAATAAAGGACATTTGTAATATTTTAAGTTCACTTTTAATTGAGCCTAAGTCGCAATGTAACAACTGTGATTCATACGCAATGAGTAACGGCTCGCCAGACAACAGTTAAAGAATAACGTCATCATCCGCGATATCCTGGTGACATCAGGCTCTCCAAAAGGCGACATCTACTATGGAAGATTTATTCAGGGTACCGCTCCCAGAGATTCCATAGGCCAGGATTGCAGAGGAAATGTCATAGGGTTTATGGCTTCTGGGAAGGACAGCGCAATGACTCAGGCACCGTGCGAAAACTTGTTATCTTGAGCAGAGGCAACCGCAGGTACGGCTCGTTAGTGAGGTAACATCAGCGTACCTTTAAGAAGTCCTAGTCTGGTCCAAAATTATATATCACGTAGGCGATCAACATGGGTATAGAGGATAATTCCTTCTGATCTGGAAGAAAATGATGGGACAATTTGAGAGCACGTTTCGAAATATGTCTGATAGCATTTGAATGCATTATTACGCTATAAGCTGTTATGGGCAAAAATAAAAAGAACTAAAAAGACCATCAGTTTTCTTTTTTAAATTACTTAGAATTATATAGGAAACATCAATTGTTTAAATTAATAATAGTATACTTTTATTTATTCTGGATTTGAGCATTATATTGTCCTTCATAATAAAGAGATTCTCATTACTTGTATACTAAAGAGATTCTCATTACTTGTACTAGACCGAGAGCCAGTGCAAACAAATTGTCATTATCTGAAGAAAACTTTGATAACAGTTTTTTGTAATACAAAAGCCAATCGGATCATGCAACTTGAAAAAATAGCAGCCGAAAGTCTTGGTGTTTCACCTATAATTCCTTAACGGCGCATTCTTTCGAAAAATAATAATCCCTAAAATCGTCGCTTGTCTTTTTAAGATATGTTGTGCTAAGTATTGTAATTTATAAAGAGAGCAATAACTCAAAAAAAAGAAATCATAATTTTTGTGAGGATGCCATCGAAAGATTCCGTAGCAAATCCTGAAGTCTCTCTAATACCAGTAACTAGCCGTTCAATGTTTTGATACCATCAGCACATAAAGAGATCTGGTGTGGTCTCGCATCAAACAGCTTTCCCCCACCAACCTATAATAATAATCTATTTTTAAGATAATTTCAAAAAATTCACAAGTACAATATTTGAAATATTCTCAGCAGCCTACACTTCCTCACGTCTTCTCCCACAAAACTACAATATAATAATTTGTTTAAAGAATTGTACTAGGTATGACAATTCTGTGCACCATGTATTTCTGGTTTATCAAGCTTTATTTATAAATTTTAAACGTTCCCATTTCATAATATAAAAGTAGAAATAAAGTTAATTATATTTTATTTTATTAAGTATGATAAATTATATTTTTACATTAAATTATAACAGAGCACAGGATGGATGCGTGGTGGAAGGAGGCTTGGTTACTTCCATCTGTTTTCGGACACATTCGGCTTTCCATGTAAGTCCTAGTGTTACATGGTACAAAATAATATATTTAATACAAGATATGTTTAATTGTCTTGGAGTGACTTGCTATCTCTATTTGGTTACTATGTTTTACGCTGTTGGCAGTAGAAGGAGATACTTATGTTGGTAGTTGATATTTTCACTACTCTACTTTTAATTGATTTTATCTTTTTCTGCCCTGAGGACCGGCTGGTATTTACTGATATTTTAGAGAGTGGCATTGAATTTCTTTTAATCTGCAACAACATCGCTTTATTTCGTAATGCACGAGAAAATGTTATCAATTCAATTCAATAAATAAACAATGAAAACCTCAACAGACGACTGAAAACTACTAATTTTCCGGATAAACAAATTATGTTAATGAGAAATCATCTGATAATTAATTTTCCAGTTCATTGAGAATTGATATTTTCTTTGATGTTTCCCGAGACCAGAATTAACCGCTCAGTTGGACGCAGTCTGAAGACGGAGTCAGAGAGATCTTCTTGGGGGTTCCTTTAAAAAACTAATAACCTGACAGAAGATGACAGCCTCCCTTAATTACTCCAAACTGTTTGTACGCTTTTAGTTTAAGTTAACCGGACTGACAACTTACGTAATAGGCATTTCTAGAACTCTTGGCAATCGTACAGCAGTTCCAAAATTACATACGTCTAGCTAGGTTTTCATTTTCTATATGTTCCCGCTTCATTTACTGACATAATACCAACTGAAAGGGTCGAACGAAATAACATTGGATGCTTATTTGTAATGTAAATTGATCGCAGCATGAACCTTTAAATAACTTACCGAAATTATCAAGTCAAAGCGAACGGATATGAAAAATAAATGAAACATTTTATACACAGTTAACATTTTCAGCAATTATATTAGGCAAATATATCATCCCAGCTCTCCAGTGTTAATTCCCTCATTTCCAAACGAGGAGGCGAAGTGTAGAGTGTTCCGTTTTGCATGAGCGTAAGAGGATTGCATGACCAGAATTATGGATTGTTAATTACGGCGTTAAAACGCAACTGTATAACATTCTATGAAGTGTTTATTTTTCAACAAACACACTCAACTCGAGTACCGGATGATTTAGGGGCTTCATCCCCCTCTTTTTCTCCTAATTAAATTACTTACATGCTTACCGTTTATGAGAGATAGACGGAATTATATTATAAATAGCTTCTCTTCATTATTTTGGTACTTCAGAAATTATCTTGAATTAAGGAAGTTACCTTTATCCTTCTTTAAAATCGCACAGAAAGAAACACTTGAGCTATTCATAATATCAGAAATAAATCGATTTTTTATTACCTAGTTATTTCTTACTAAATTATTTTCCTACACCATGTCATCAAAGACCAAAGGACACTATTAATAAACTGCTGATTTTCCAGAAATAAAAAAAAGTTTGGAAATATAAAAAAAATGAGGGAATATGATATATATATACGCATATGCACTTTGTATATATATATATATATATATATATATATATATATATATATATATATATATATATATATATATATATATATATAAATGGACACCTTTAAAAATTCAGTTACACGGTGAATAAATATAATTTTCTTAATGAATGTTGTTTAGAGCCCTTTGCTAGTTCATTAGACAATATTATTGTTTATAATGAAAATAATTTTTACTACAAGGGTTAGTTGGGCCGAAAAACAGAAACAAAGAAAGCGTAATCTTTTTACGTCCTGCAATGTCTATATCTTGATTTAGATATTTGTTTACAGTGGTGTACGCAAAGGAGGGGTCAGGAGAGGAGCAGTAGGATGTATCCCCCCGAAATGTACGAAAAAATATAATTTTCATTCCCACCAAGATAAGATTTGTATTTTTAGTAATATTTTTGGTAATTTTAACAATAGTTTTTGATAGATTGCTTATACTTAAAACTTACGTCGAATTTGGTGATTATAGATATTTCGGTGATTATTTCCCTACTTTGTATAAAATCGCATACCCAAAAAAAAAATTTAAATTCCTCCCCGCTCCGTAAAAATTAATATCCATACTTCGAAATTTTGTTTTGCGTTCGACTCTGTTTGTTCACATAAAATAAATTTTTGCAATAAAAAACGGCAAAGGGTCTGATAATAAACTGCAAGTTCAGAAGTTTTTTTAATGTAATGGAATATCTAAAACAATGGATAGAGGCATTACACGGCGTAACTTTATTTCTCTTCATTATGAAAATTATAGTTATTCACTGTTACTGAATTTTTAAAAGTGTGTCCATATTTTCATATGCGGTAGTATAATATATATATATATATATATATATATATATATATATATATATATATATATATATATATATATATAAAGTTAAGCTCCCGTGACTCAAAACTGATGGAAAAAAACAAAGAAGGGAAAAGGGAGTAAGAAACAATACTCACGAGATCTGAATTAAGACTGCTTTATTTGCCTCAGTAATCCTCTATATGTACTCTCTATGTTACCCTCTGTGATACATATCATTTAGGGATGCTATTAGATCTTACAATGTATTCCTACAGACCTTAACTTATTTATATTCAAGAAAACGTTCAAATAAATTTTACTTAATGAAAGACAGATATTATTTATGTATTAATCATTCCTCAACATCTATCTACTTCAAAGAAATACATTCTAAGTTTCTTCAAAACTCACGGAATATTAAACAATGTGAATCAACACATTTATATTTCTTTTCTCAATGGTAGTAAATCTGGTGAATGAAGAAGAACCAGAAATACACCAGACCATCTGTGCCCTCGCCCTAATCTCACACTCAATTGAAAATTCAGTGATCTGTAACTCTGAACGATGGCGCAAAAAAAAAAAAAAAAAAAAATCATTTTTTTTATTTCATTTACTTATTTTACTGTTGGCGTTTACGGCTTTTAACGGCTGGTGGCTCATAAATTTCATCACTTAAATTTTATTTTCAGGCATAAACAAATATTATTCTTATATTTTTCTTTCACTCCTCTTTTAATCTCCTAATACAGATAGTCATGTTCTTTAAGATTCTTTCTTATGAAATAATGATACATGAATTACTTGCCAGACATGATTTTGTTTACCTATAATCATTTATGCTTTTTAAGGAAACCAAATTAAACCATGGCTTTCAAGACAATTAGCTGGTGGTTATCATATGGATATTTTCATAATTGGAACATATCTTCCTACTTGCTGGTTCTAGGGCAAACTATAATACATAGATTTTTTTTTTTCTATCAAAATCTTTGTTTATTGATAAACATTAGAATCAGTCTTGTTAACAGGGAATATATAATTGTGATAAATATGCACTGTCTTACCTTATATACAAGAAAAACAACAGTAATAAATAACTAAATAATAAAAATAATGTTATATCTATAAACATAAAGAAAAATGATAATAAAAATGAAATAAAAAAATACTAAAATCACACTCAGACTTATATCGTTGAGTTGAGAAACCAATGAGTCACATTTTGGGATATGTTTAATATTTGGCGGATTTCCATTCTGTTGAGATAGACATATGCTTTAGGAGCATAACCCCATAGGTCCGACACATTTTCGCTGATTTATAATGATGGCAGTAGCCATTTCAACTAAATGATAAGTATATCATTTAGTTGAAACGCGCACTGAGGTCAGATTCTCAAATCAAAATTCGGATTCTTCTTTGGAAAAAGATTCTTTTCGCTATATTTCAGTACATGCATTCTTCACAGACGAGGAGCTGGCACTAACCAGAAATTGCATTTGGACTCTGCCAGTGTATATTCAGGCTGAAAACAGATTCCTATCATGTCAAACTACCCAGACTTATCCATTCAGTAAAAAGCATAAAGAAAAAATAAATAAGAAAAAATTGACGGAAAATTCAAATTTTAATTAATCTTATAAACAATTTTGTCATAAATAGTTTGCTTTAGTTTCCTATAAAATTATTTTATAAACAATTTCATTACAGATAGTTTGCTTTGATTTTCGTACAAATGATTTTGTAAACCATTTCATCGTAAATAAAAACGTTTTCACATATTTATTGTCAATTATTATTTTCCTTATTTCCGAAAAGTTGATTGATTTGAGAATCACCATAAGTTAAGCAAATTTAAATTGAAATAGTTACTATAATGAATCTTATTTTATTAATACATAACATTATTATTATTATTTTATATTTATTTATTTATATAAATAAAATATATATATATATATATATATATATATATATATATATATATATATATATATATATTTAATATATATAATATGTAATATTATTTATTTTATATATTTTTATTATTATTTTATTAATACATAACATAACAGGTTCAGTGTCAATTACATTTTTATTATCAGTAGTTTGGAGTTGTCTCAAACCATCAGGCTTGGATCTGGAATGTTTTTTGTATGTTTTCCAAAAATTTGGTCTGTAGAGTTATGGTCTTCCTCAAATCACCGATTTACTTATATACAATCTACCCCCGAACACGTCAGCCTCGAGTTAGTTTTGCTAACAAGTAGCAGTTAGGGGTATATCAGGACTACAGAAGATCCCAGTACATCTTTATCTGGTCATTGGTATTGAAAGCCAATGGAGGTTGAGTGACAGAGCTAAAATAAATCTGACATGCACGTTTAGATATGACCAGCTTATAAACGCAATAGACATAAGGCTGGAAACAAACAGCAAGAACATAGTAGATATGGAGATTTTTCCATCCATGGATTTGGGCTTACTGATATACAGCAATATGTTATTTTTCAACTGTTATTGCAAATGGAGTTTTGTCGTTCTTGTGATTGAATTGTTAATATAAATTTCCTATCAGTTTTTTTTTCTCATAAATTATTATAGGACTTATTGGGCTCAAGTCCCATCGTTCTATAGCAATCAAATATAATTCTGTAGAATAAGGAATAACACATTCTTATGAAATAACAGAAACTATTTCAGGCTGATCTGTGTGTTCTGCCACAAGACGGAGATTTGTAGAATAGGGTTTGCTTAGTCTTTTATTCTTTTTAACAATAATAACTGAACAATAAATTATTATTAACAATAGCTATTATCCAAAATTAGCAGTAGTATATAAACTGGTAGTTGTAATAAACAGTTTGGCACATCTCTATTCCAATATGCAAAAAAATGAAATAAAATTAATTTAAAAAAGTAAATCAACAAACTTTTACTTAATTACAGATTATTATTTGCGAAGCATAAAGACGCATTCATGACAACATGAAGATCCATTCGTTTTCCATTGAACATTAAACAATTTTCTCGAATCTCCTTATATATTTTTTTATTTTCGAACCCTTTCTTCTGACGGTTGTTCTAATAAGAAGAGGACTGCCGGCGGATAAGCAGTTGATTAATGATATGTTTTTAGTCATATCCGCCCTGGCGTTGAATCAATCATTAGTCACTCGGCGTGAAGAGCAATATTTCAGTGGCCCTGTTCGTTGACTAATAAACAATTGTGACAGGCCTTGTTTATATTTAGTTGCGCTCGTCCGGTGGTCTAGCCCATGTCACTATTGTCTACTCGGCGTTACATTCTCGATTTAGGCCCGTGAGGAACGCTAAAAAAGGCAGGAAGGCATAAAGAAATGAAGAAAGATATGTAAATGTATCTTATCTTTACCGTCTATCAACTCGGAAACAGAATATTAAATTAATATATTTACTGCAGATAACAACGGGAGAAAAAAAAACAAAAAACTTGTCCATTTTATTTTCCATTACCAATCCTTTGGATTTTTTTTTTGTTTATTTTTTAAGCAAATTCCAAAAAATATATTTGCGAGGGTCAAAGGCCAAATAGAACAAAAACTTATCAGAAAAAGAGATAAGGTGTACTGAACTTTACATAGTTACGTATTTTATAAAAAATTTAGATAAAATAAAACGTGAAAAATGTTATTTTAAATAATTATCAATAAACAGTATACATGCAGACAAGATTTATTTCGTTTAGTTAATTTTATAATAGTGCCTGAGCACAAAGTGATATTTGGAATTTTTTATTATCTTAATAGCGTTTTTGCAAAAAATGCAATATTTAGATGTTGTGTACTTTACAATAATTTTACTACTTTATTATTCACACGACAATATCAGTAAAATAAAAATATTATAACACATTTAAAACAAATCGACGTTGTCTAGGCAGAAAGGCGTAAGTGCCAAAAACGAAAAAAATTGTAATTTTGATTGAAAGGGTTACGTAAGCAGTAGTTCTTTCATCTCAGGCTACGTTTGAAGCGAGAAAAAAAAATCGAAAAATTAAAAAAATGATTTTGTATTTCACTTGGAGAGATTAAAGAAATATGGTTTAGGACCCCTTTTTACTAAAAATCTCCATTTCTTGGTTTCGACACTTCGGCCTTTCTGCTTTGACATCATCGATATGATATTGCTAATCATTAAAGGAACTAAAAACTAAATAAAACTCTTCCTCTACTTTATTTATCCTCCAAACTTCATTTTATTGTCTCTTAATTTTTACTAAAGTATTTAAAATCATGTTTAATGAACGAACAATAAAATTTAAAATAAAATAGTTGATGGCAAATCGTTTGTTTGAAAAATATTTACTGCGGCCGTTAGTTCCTCCATCTTTTTTACTTAATAAGAGTTTTCCTGGTGTAAAAGTTAAGGCAAACCGATTTCTGAGCCTCAAAATCCCTTATTAAAATTGTAAGCAAAATTCTTCCACGGGATTTCGATATCCACTTTGTAGACAAACAGAAATGGTTTGTATTTTAGTATAAGATTCATATAAAAATAATATTTGCCTAATGTTTTAAATATATGATGCGTTGAGTTCCAAACCCCGTCAAGAATACTTTTGTACAATTTTTCGCACATGCTTGATCGTTGTTATCAATTCTCAGGTGATGCTATCTTTATTTTTTGTCACTTAAACATCTGTCCATAAATAATAATAAAAAAATTTCAAGGAAGAAATAAATTTAGATACATGCATCTGTCAGCTAAACGTTGGAGTTTGCTGGTTTCGAAAGACCATTAAAAAAATATGGGTGTAATTTTGTATCATTTATTGTTATTATTTTTTCATTATATTTGGAAGAAGGTATTTTTTCAAAAATAAAAACATAAATAAATCAAGCTTTAACATTTTTTTTTTCATACAGGTAAGTTTATACAATATCTCAGAATGGTAAGCATTTAATATTAATATGGTAAAATTGTAAAAACTAAGTATCCTCAGGCAGCCGGGTAGACTCGCTACGTCTGTTCTGGCAGAGCGCTACATATTTGTATAGGATCATTTTATATGTAATTTAACTTTATTTGGAAGAAATCCTTTCACCACTTGATTATCTAATAAAAAAACAGAAAAAGAAAAAATAGAAAATAGTCTGGTTTTGGAATTCAACGCCTAATATATGTAAGCTATTATTTAAGAGTTATGTTAAATAATTTCCAAATATCAGAGAAGATCAATATATTGTGATTTAATTATTTGTGAAAACAAATTCCCGTGACAATTATCATATCTTAATTATTAAAAAGACATTTCTATAATATTGCCAACGACGTTTCGAAGTCCTTCTTATTCTTCAGGACGCTTACTTTCTTCAAAAATACACAGCGCCCTCCCCATGTCCCCACATCCGTACAATTTTACTTTGTTCTTAGGAGTGCCTCTACTTGCATTTCCCTGTCACACTGTACTAATACTGGAAAATCCAAAATTTTCAAAGAGGAACTTATCTGTATATTGTATAATGTAATAATTACAAAGTGAAATTGTACGGATTCTGGGACATTAGAAGGGCGCTGTGTATTTTTTAAGAAAGTAAGTATTCTGAAGACGAAAAAGGACTTCGAAACGTCGGTGAAAATATTATTGAAATGTTTTTTTTTAATAATTAATTTAATTGTCATGGAAAGTTATTTTCACAAATAATTGAATCATATTTGAGAGTTTTAACCAGAGCTCGAAACAGTTAATAAACTTTTTCAAACAGTTTCAGTTTAAATGTTCTATAAGAATTTTTACAGTTAAAGTATTCACATAAAAGTTCTACACAAAAGAACTTTCTGATAAGAAGTTCCTTAAGAACTGATATCATTAAAAGTTTTTGATAAAAGTTCTGTTAATATGAGTTCTAGCGAAAATTTTTTTTATAAAAGTTCTGTTAATGAAAGTTCCTACCAGAAAATTTTAAACATAAGTTTCACATACTTATGAGGCAAAACTTGAAAGGGATCTTCGGGAGACTGGGTTAATCTCAGGAGACATCGGTATGGTTCAAAAAATTAAAAAAAAAATTAATTGAAAACATAGCTAATAAAAAAAAATCGAAATAAGAGAACAAATAAAAAAATAATTACCTTTTTATTTTATTTATTTGACTTTTAATTTTAATAGAAAAATGGGTTCAATTTTAACTAAATTACCTGCTGAATGTTTATTTAAAGAAATAACAATATAAGATAAGATAACTTTTCGAGACACAATGCCAGAAGTATTTTTCACATTTGATTGGAAACTTTAATAATGAGAACATTTATTATAATCTTACTAAAAAGCTCTAATGAGAACTATTTTAAAATTATACTTGTATATAAAAAATTTGTTACGATAAAGTTCTTAAGAACTTTTATTATAAAAGTTCTGATCAAGAAGTTCTTGTAAGAAGTTATAATAAACGATTTAGCATACAAGTTCTTGCATTAACTGATTCAAAAAAGTTCCTATGAAAGAGTTTAATTTAGAACAAGAATTTTTTCAAAATAAAAGTGCAAAGTTATTTTGGAGCCCTCGTTTTCACTTAACTTATACGTAAATTTGTAATGTTTTCTATGAAGATGTGTACGATTCCTGAAATCTTTGGTGAAAAGTAAATAAATTATAGGAGGCTTAACTGTCACCGTAATAAGTGAACTATTTTTATTTTAATAGTAATTTCAGAAGTGTCAATATATTCAGATTAAACAATAAGCAACATTTCAAAGTAATATTGTTAGTGGTAAAATAGTTATTTAAAAATAATAAAATACAATGAAACAAGGTTATATTTCTTTTTATTAATTGTTTACCTATATCTACAATGACTGTTATTATAATTATGATGTTGGCTATTTGAATTTGCTGCATTGAAATTAACAAGTCAGTAGTCAATGACAGTAGGCAACGGGAACAATCTTATTTTTAACCACACTTCGAAAAGTATAAAATTTTAGTCGAAATACCGCAGAGGGCACGAAATCCGATATTGGTAAAGCATTGAAAAGTTTATGGTCACAAGCTGGCGCCCGACGAAATAATACAGATCATATCTGCAGCCAAATTTTTGAACAGGCAACCTTGGTATCTAAAGGTCGTGGGGTTTAGAAAGTAAAAGCAATCAAAACCATCTAGTTCTAAATGCTAAACTGTACTGCTATCATACGGAAGTAGATTTCGTAATATAATACTTCATTAAATAACTTGATTTATAGCTGTAGAGACAAATGATATACAATATATATATATCAAGAATTGTTTTTATTTTCTCAATATACCTGATTATAAAAATAAGCTAAAAAGTGAAAAAAACAAAACAAGATGGTTTAAAAGAAATATTTATGAATTATAAAGGTAGTTTCTTACAATAATGAATCATTACCTGTCATTACCTATCATCTGTGGTAATTGGGAAAACTAGATAAGCCTAATAATTTTAAATTACTTCATTTTACCAACATTTGTATTTGATTTGAAAAATACTAAATTTTTGCAGTTTCAAATTAAAGCATAATAAAAAAAATAGTACTTGTTTATGGAATTATTAAAAAAGTAAACAAACCAACATAAATTAAAAAAAAAAAGTTACCTATTTTGACTGATTATAACAAATTAGCACAGATATCTTGAAAACTACGCATTTTATACAAATATTATTTAATCAATAAATACCAACTTTAGAAAAAATAAAAAAAATTTATGAGTTACTGAAGTTATCACATCTACTATTATCTTGTTTACTAATTATGTGTGTTAATGCGCATGTATTTTAGGATTTTTAAAATAGTTTATTGCTTTTATTTTCGTTTGGATCCTCGGAATAACTTTTTAATGCTCTAAAGGATGAATTTAAATTCATGCTCACGAAAGTTAATATTTCATATTTTTTTTAATGATTATTAATTTGTAAAGAATTCAAACCTGTTAACATTTTTGTAACTATCTGAACTGAGATATTAAAAAAATATAGCATTAATGTGTAGTAATTATTATAATCAACTTTACGTCTCACGAATAAGTTTTAAATAAAAGTTAATATAAGAGAACCCTTAACTTCAATGGACTTCAATAGTCATTAGGGGAGAGGAAGTTGAGGGGGTGAGTTGTAACACTTATTTATTGACAAAACAATATAGTATACAATAGTATAGTATACTGTATCATAGTTTATTTTATGAATCTCGTGTGTGTCATTTGGTTTCAAAAGTACTTTGATTTATACATTATGTTGGTCGAAATAGGTAAGTATACATTTTGGACAACCTTTTAAAAGCAATATTCATCTAAAAAGCAATACGTGACTGATGGGTATACTGTGTATCGAATGGGTATACCATGGTATACCATGGTATAATGGGTATACCATTATCGAAAATTAAATCTTTGGAATATTCCTGAAGATCCTACTGATGTCCCTACGATCTCAACAAGTTTGCCACGAGGAAATATAGAAATTATTATTATGAATAACTTTATAGCAATCAACCGATTCGGAAAATTTGTTTTTAAATATGGATTTGATATTGGAAAAAAATCATTATTTTTATAAACTATTCTAAAATTTTTCATTGCTCGCATTCGTTCCGACTACCATAAAGTGGATATTGTTTCATCAAAGACACTATTTATTCCATTCCTTAAAACTTGAGAAAATAGAAGTCGTGACTTCCCCGCGATCGGAATTCAGGCAACCATCCTTCATCAGGCCTAATGAAGTGAGCCCGCTAGGCCCAGGGAGTGTGAGTGTCTGTCAAAAGGTCATCCGTTCTAGAGGTGCAAGAATTTTAGACATATCACACTCCGGCGTTAGTTAGTTGACATTTAGAAAAGAAAGTACATCACAGAAATACTTCATCAGCGGATGAATATTTAATTATTTCACATTACCTGTATGAGATTTAACAAATGATTTTGTTTTATTAGAGCTTGAGTAGTATAATAGTTTAGTTTTGGAAATGGTAAAACGATGTTACAGATGATGGCACGTAAATATTAGCATAAAAGAGAACTATATCGCAATACAATAAAAAAAAAAAAAAAAAAAAAAAAACATCAAATAGCTGAGGAGAGGTATTCCATTACTCAGCCTCAGGAGAGTAGCTATGATACCTATGAAGCTTTAGCAGAGGTTTTGATGACGCTACAACCGAGATTGTCCGTGCGCGACGAAGAGCCGCCTCCTGCTAGAGGTGGCCTAGCAACAACAAAACACGGCGAATCTAGACTGAAAAGTCGATAAACATCCTCGACTCAAGATGAAACAGTAAATAATAGACTTTTGATGTAATGGCTGTGAATGGACAGTCGAATTATGTAGACTCTGGAAACCAGGCGACCAGAATCAAGAAGCGTTCCTGTAGCATGTGGGGCTCCCTGTAACGGGTGTCGTCATATCTTGCTAATGGGGAATTAGACCCAATAAGCTAGAATTGTTATACACCAGAGATATTCGACCTATGATAATTCACCCGGTGGCCCAAACAACGGATAAATGAGACGAGAGTTTTAAGAATGGTATGACTTTGCGCGACAGGATCTAACATGCCCCACAGCAGCCATGGAGTTAATGCTTAAAATATCTCCCTTGCAGATTTGGATACGAAGAAAAATCACCAAAATGCACCAAAGTGCACCACAGCGTACCTGGGATTATAAACTAGGGCATTTAAAAACCTTTAATGAGCCAAAGGGAAGAGAGTGAATCATCTCACTATATGATTAAATACTCAGAAAATTTGAAGAATTTCAAAGAATCTATCCCAAGATAAGAAAATACGGAATTTCCCCAAATTTGAAAATTGTGCACTTGTCTGGTTCATTTATGGTTCAGTTAAGGTAATTGAATCCTGGGAAACAAAGATGAAAAAGCATACCAGTTTCAAAACCATTAATCAATCAAATTCTTTATTAATTTGGCAAAATAAAAGGCTACATTCTACCTAAACCTTACAAAGAATGAGTTATTACCATAACGAATCTGAGCCACTGGTCGCTGAAATATTATCTCATATAACGTGAAATTAGTGATAGATTCCATCCACCGCCTCTACTTGGAGGACGAAGAAAATACTGAGTACATTCTGAGTTTAATGTGAAGTCCTTGTCTTTAACAAACTGTAACAGACCATAAAAAAAACTTGAAGATATTACTAGATGTATTCCTAAAGACTTAACGTTCTTTGTATGAAGTATGTGATTCCGATGGGATCTCTAGAATACAGAGGAGTATCTATCAAAATGTTCATATGGGTCGTGGTCAGGAAGGGCTTCCGATTTCTCAATATAATAATAATTAATAAAACAAAGAGAAGATGTTTTCTAGAGATGGGCAAAAAGTACTCTCGAGTAACGAGTATCGTGTATTTTACTCGAAAGCTCTCACTAGCTCGCAACCCCTTCCATCCCTAGTTACAACTAGGTACGTCTAATCCCGGTTAGCGACGGTATTTGAGTAAAATACTCTGTATTCGTCAATCAGAATACTTTTTGCCCATCTGCTATGTTTTCCTCCTCCACGTGATTCGGTCAGAATGAAGGCAGTGTAAGTCCAGATAAGAACATAAATGCAGTGGTTCTCAACCTGGGGGGCGCCCCTCTAGGGGGGGAGTGATAAAACTAAAGGGGGATGCGAGTATATAGAGATAAACTATATCGAAAAAAAATAAAAAATAATTTATTTTACAGAAAACATTCTGATAAAATAAAAAATAAATACACTTTACACTGATATAATACCCTTATTAATAGGTATTGCTCAATGTATTTAATAATTAGCTTAAAACATGATTAATACTTATTAGTGACTCCTTTGGGTTCACGTTCTAGAATATTCGAGACAAATCTATGCATTAATATTTTGAATATTGAATTAATATATGATATATTTGAAAATTATAATCGATATATGCATTATGTGGTTATATAAACTAAATTAAATAGAAACTAATGTTATGATTACGGCACGATCTCAGTGAAAATTATTGTACGGGGAGGGGAGGGGAGATGCGATGAAAATTGGGTCGCATTTACTAAAAAATTGAGAAACACAGCGTATTTGATATATAATGTCTTTTCTTACAACAGGTTATACAAGTTGTCTTTGGTAACTAAAGAGTTAAAATGTTAAAGCAATAACTAAGTTAATAGTTGTTAATTAAATATTTTCCAAGAAAGTCATCCCAATAAAAAAGAGTAATTATGTGACTGAAGTCCCGGTCATTCAAAGAACATACTAACTCAGTCGTCCAACAAACTTAGAAATTTGTTTTTCCAAAGGGCTTCCACCTCTTTCATTATATATTCAGCAATTTCCAAAATTTATGTTATGGTATTTATCTCTTGTTCAGAAAGAAGCATAATTTTATTCTAAATGGCTATTGGAAAAATATATAAATAAATAAAAATAACATTCCACACACTACTGTAAATTTATTCTTATATTTTTCTTTCCGTTTTGAATAGAGTACACAATTTATAACTTTTTTCAATTAATAAAAATCAACTTTTTTTAGTTTTCTGTTTAACGCCCAAAGGTTAGGAAGAAGCTAAATATATAAAAGATCTTAGGATAAATATAACAAACTAAAAAGCATAACTCATAAGAGACTTAATTGTTCTTGATATTGTGCCAAAGACAACCCGCTGTGTTGAAATGAAAGAAGAGGGGACGTTGGGCCTCAGACACGGGACAGCTTTGGGTGATTGGCATCTTGGCTGACTTCCGTCCACACCCGACAAGCCTGCCCAAATTTAATTCATAAACGATTTACATTAACTTGTAGCCGAAAAAAAAAAAAAAAATCAGATGGAAAATAGAACGACCGGGCAACATGTTATATATAGCCGGTGCAAAGTCCACTTCAGAGTCCATTCTAATTATTACACGGACAGATAGTTGTGGTGAAGGAGAAGAAAAAAGTAATTTATTTTTAATCTGCCACTTGTGAGGTTTCTTTTTAATGAATTGCATCGAAGCCAAACAAATCCGAATTAAAAATATCCCAGAAACAATCTTCTCAGAAATAAAAAAAGAGAAAATTCTTTTCCTGCTTGAGCTACATAAACGGTCTGTATTCCAGTGAATGGTTTTGTTGCAGTAGTGATTAAATTACTTCCAAAGCAATTATTATAAAAAATGCATAATAATTACACTCTATTTACTACAACAGATAATTACTAGCTTAATCCGGGCGTACCAACAATAAGTCTCAGAGGCACATAGAGAACGAACATTTTTTTTTTTCTGTATTTTAAGCCAAACAAGATATTTTTGGTGATCAATGACATAATTTTCCTTCGAGAATAGGAATAATGAGAAAGATTTCGTCAGTTGATCAGGTAATTTTCAAGTAAATATATTTTTTTACTTGATCAGTGAATTTGTCAAAAGCAAAGAATCTTTCGACTTAGCGAAGACTCATCCTCTGCAGCATACGGATTGCGGTTTCCCTACCACGTGGTCCCTAAAATGTTAAACCCTAAAATATAAAAGAAGGGAGGAACATGAGGTAGAAGTGGAGCCGTTACTTTAGAAAAGTGGTAATTGAATTTGGGGTCGGTCGAAGAAATGCTGCACCAACTCCTTCAGGGTCCATCCAAAACAAGCAACCTTTTTAAAAAGTGAGCGAAAAGGGCGGTTGGCTGAATAATTTATTTGACTTCGCCCCCCTCTACTGAAACCTAAACCTAGGGGCTCGGTCTAATTTCTTAAAGCGTCCTCTGGGTAATAGGACCTTCGGGAGCTACCGTCTTAGCAATGAATCTCTGAATATAAAAGGAAAGGAGTAAATGGTTAGCGAGCGGTGGATCAATTGGAAATGGACATTCTTTTTACATTATAGCAGTGGCACTGCTCCCATGAAAGGGCATTCACTCAAAACCTTAGCCGAAGAATAGTGTGAAAAATCCTCAACATTATCATACAATGTAACAACTGATCTTTTTGCGAAATATATGTTACTTTTGTTCCGCTTTTTAACTAACTCATGGCTAATTGTACTAATATTTTCATTCTATTTGATATGATTTAAAAACAACGGAAATATTAAACATATAAAAACACAATAGTAATGGAAAACGAAGGATGCCCTAGAACCAAATTTTTAAATAATATTTAGTCCCATTGCTATTTAACTTATAGGTATATTACATTTACTTATATGTAATATACCTATATATATACATGTATTATAGACATACATACAGTCTATACATGCTATATACGTACAGTCCCACCGGAAACAGGCAAGCCTATATTTGTATAATGTCCTCACAGTTAACTTTTTCATGTTTCAACATCCATTTTATTGCTTTTGCTACCCAAATTTACAGAAAGAAACTTTTGCATTCCAAATTATATAATTTTTCCATTTTTCCAACTGTTGGCTCATCTTCTCACGTATGAATTAGATAATTTGATTCGGATACTAAATTAAAAAAGTATTTTTGATTGAAATAGAAAGTACTATTTTGTTAAGTTGTACATTTATTTTTTATAAATGATATATAATTTACTAGCAATCATTATATATTGGTTTAAAAAGAATATTCTACGGAGAAATATTCCTTTGTTATTAACAATATGTAATATATTAAATATTACGCGTGAAATGTTAATGAGGAATTTTAATTTAATTCTTTTTAATTAGAAACTTTACAGATGTAAAGTGCAATATAACAGATAAATTAATTATTTGATAATTTATATTAAAAAAATATAATTTGATACAAAAAGAAAACAAAGAGAGAAAAATAACTGTAGCCATTTTATTTGAAAACTTCGAAATAAAGTCCTAAATCTCTTAAATTCCAGTAAGTAACTGTTCAGTCAAAGTTTCGGAAATTCAGACTAATCTAAAAAATTGTTCACCTATATGTTGAGGTAAGATGTTCTATCGCTGTTCTATGTAATCTTATCTTTTTTTGTCCTGATGATGTATGAATTAACGAAACATTGATTGATAATGTGTGAATGATGAGAATGCAAGCATCAGCCAGTACGACTATGTTAAAAGTGTTGTAAGTATGAAAGTCAATTAAATAATGATTTGTGATCCAGAAATAGTAATTTTAGAGTGGTCCAATTTTTAAAAATGAATTTTAGAGCGATCTGTTGGGTCCTATGAATTATATGTCGTAAAATGGCGTAAGCGCAGAAAACACATGAAAAATTACAGTATTAGTTTATTAATGAGGCAAAACTTTTATAATAACAATGTATTTTTAAGAGTTCTAGCGCAAGCAAAAGTCAGAGTAACGACCGAGAGTCGTAAGTATTTGGTGATTACTTCATAAATAATTTGGGGCATTAGTAAAGATTCTTAAGCCACGCAATTAGCTTTGACCGTGGTGTTCCTATATGTTTAGAACCAACATGTGATTATTTGATAATCACAATTTTTTACACATACTTTCTAAGATAATGCAACAGAAGTTTATAGAAAAAAAACTTTCCTCATTCAAACGAGTCCAACGACGTCGAAATCGGATACCATAGAGACGAAATACTTTCAAATCGAAACGTAGTATTGTGGCTTAAAAATTGTGAGCACACCGGCACTGAAATTTTTTTTTTTAAATTTTTGTTTCGATGATTTTTCATCATTACGTTCCTTCCGTCTGCTGACTCAATATCTGCCATCGTTTTTTATTTTAATAAATCAATAAGGCTAGTTTACTTAATAATTTCAACAACAATTTTTAAAATTTATTTGACCAAAAATCAATTATTTTTAAATGCTTATATTTTTAGTTTAATAAAATGTGAAAAACAAATGGTTTGCTGGAAATACCATGTCAATATCACTATTCAAGCTCGAGATATAAAATAAAGCAGTTTCAGCGTGTTTTATTTTTTTTTTCTCAGCTCATTGGACGTAACGGTTGGACATGTGTCTACTTTTTTCAATGTAGAATCACCCAAAACAATTTGGCCAAAATTGGCGATGGACACACCGTGCACTTTGCGTGTCAGTTCAATTTTTTTTACTCATTTACCACTACTCTGTTCATTTTTTTTCTAGTTACGTAGTGGATATCCAACATATTCAGCTTAAAACACGTACTTTTTATCTTTTTACTCAAACTAAAACATTATTAGTTAATTAAACATAAACATAACACTATTTCTAAAAACATTCGAATTACGAGTGTTATAGAATTTTAAATTCAATCACTTTTCAAAGTCATAAGACAGAATATGCTCTCTTAAACAAAACGATGGTAAAGTAATGGTAAAGCTGAAGTAAAGCAGGTTCTCAGTTCTGGTTCTGAGTAAAGCAGAACCAGCATTGCAAATAAGGAGTGGAATCCTTATATGTAATGATTGTAAATAGATAGGTGCTTAATATTGCAGCCTATCAATTGCCTTTAATAGTGTGACAGTAGAAAAGTCTACTGTCTTATATTTTTAAAGTTTTAAATTCCAAGTTTCAACAGTTGGTACATCTACCATGTTTAGAAAATAAATTTTTTTTAGAATATTTAAAAAAAAAAAAAAAAATTGGGCTTGTGATTTCAGAGAAATCAGTTGAATAAAATATAATGATAATCATGTCTGTAAGAAATTAGCTATGTGCATTGAGGCAAATGGTACCGAAAATACGAGGCTTGTTAAGGGATTTTCAAAGTCTTTTGTCAGTTATCTCCAGAATTTTATTCTAATATATTATTATCTTTTTTTTTTTTTTTTTTACTTCTATAGAAGTATAATAATTAATTATATCTGCTATTGTTTTATGAATCTCCAAGCTCCAAAATAATCGCCAAATGCTCCCGTTCTATCCAAAGTCAAGAAAAATGTCTATGACCGTGTAACTCTGAATTTAAAATTCTGTGGCAGTTTCATTGAGATGAATCAGTAGCGGGCCCAGTTTCTCGGTTCGTCGGAATGCGACTGGTTCCGACCTCGACTCTCTCACGGTAGAGTCCCTCTGACTCACGAGGACATCCTTATCGGTGAAATAGTGGAAAGCTTAGACGGTGGGATTAATGCATCAGGAATGCTCCCTAAACGTGGGTGTCATATTATATTCATAAATGAATGGGCATCAACATTTTAAAAGAAGATCTCGGCTTTTCACCATGATAAAGATGTTCGATGATTGAGCTGCTTTTTACCAATCTGCTACTTCCTTCTAGCAGTTGTGCACTAAAATTCGTTAAGAAAAAACAGCCCCCAAAAATAGCAGGTAAAGTTTAAACTTTACATGTTTAAACAAATTATAGTTATGTTAGGCTCGAATCAACATCATCGGAGAACCTGCTCGTTAGCAATGTGCAATTTTAAACTCTTATTTACGGATTAGATGGAATTATTTTAAAGTTTCGCCTGCATTTCGATTAAATATTTAAGATTATTTGTTTTTCAATTAAAATTATGTTGTTTCAAGAAAATCTCATCTACAAATGGAAATGAGATATAGGATATCTTTTCTGCTTTACAAGTTCTGTTTTACTTATAATAAAATTGGAAGTCGCAGTTTCGCCCTCCAGCAAGTCTTCTGCTTCTGAAAATCCCAGTAATAGAAACTTTTATGTATCAGCAATTGACACTAAAATAATGCTTAAAGGACTACGATGCGTAAATGCTGCGGAAATGACACTGGTAAATGATGTGAAATTTAGAGAAAAAAAAATAGCTATAAATCATACGTCATAAGGTCATAAATAATCGACAATCCCAATTGAGTATCCAATAAGAAATTCTTTATTTTCATCAAAAGTATAATAAATGGATGAAATGATTTTCTAAATATTGTTAGTTTGTTTATTATTTACATTTAATAATTATTCATGATAATAATAAGATAACATAGATATTAGAAAGATAGTAGTTTACAGATTGGCTCCATTATTGTGAATAAATCAGTATATCGCCATTTTGATTAAAAAATATCCTATGTGCTACAACCTTATTTTTCAGTTGATTCAAAAAATAACTTAATCCAGTGATAATTTTCAAGTATTACAATAAGTCAGTGTTCTTAGAGTAGTATAAAAGTTTTAATTAATTTTCCATCACTCCAATTTAGTCACTAACAAATTAAACAACATGAAATGATGAAAATTATATTCTAATTTTGTTCACTTTAGTTATTTTGAATGCACATAGGATATTTTCTTTCTTTTACTTCAATAGCTAATATAATTATTTTTTTATTTCTACTTAGTTTACTACTTATCATTACAAATTCATATAGAATTGTATAAAAAAAGGATACAAGAATAAAGTAAACAAAAATTTAACATCAACATTTTAATAAGTAAAAAAAACAATGTAAAATATTTCTACAAATGTTTTTAAATATTAAACAAAAACAATCCCAAATAGTTTATTTTTATAGTACCCAAAAAAAAGATGGCAAGGTTAAACATTGTTATGAACTCATTCTTAAATGATAACAAAAAAATAAATTCCAAACAGCTAAATTCCAAAATCGTTTATAGAGTGGGGAAGTTCGGAAACGATATTTTTTTACAACTCGTTTGGCCCAGATTTTAAACCTGTGAATAATTGCTTCAATCTTGTCCTCCACTCTGAAGATATTCACATAACGTCCTTCTAAACTTAAATTTAACGCAGAAATATCTGTTGTGTAAGTTGTCTTGCTGATCCAATCAAAGTTTTGTTTCTAAAGGAAATATCCAAACTTCATATTATAACTCGACAGATATCTAAAGAACCTTTCTTCGGTAGAGCAAAACCATACATGTTACTCATGTGTAATATCAAAAACAAATGTTCTTGAATATTTCCAGACCACAGCGGTAGAAGATAGGTCTATGGAATATTTTTCCATAATCACATGGGATATTTTTCATCAAAACTCACCAAATGACGCTGGTGGTGGATAATATTGAGCCTAGCGATTTGAATCGATTTTAATAAATGCCGGTAGTGCCAAAGAACAATATTGAACCAAAAAAAAATATATTTATTTTTAGACGTTTCGGGATTGTACTTTGTCTCTCTCTTCATCATCTAAATAATATTCCAAAATGTTAGGTTGGTCACTTAACTAGTACTTTAAATGATAATTGGACAATGAATGAACTACTGAGTTTTTAATTGATTGAAGATAAACACATGATATGGAAGGTCAAAATTTGAAAATAATTTTTAAAAAATCATCAAATAGCACATTAGATATTTTCTTAGGACATAATTTTTATGTGACAACAATGATATGTAAAAACTGTTTTAGAACAGTCTTTTTAAGGCTGATATTGTGATGATATCTTACTCTTTTCAACAGTGTCATATCTCAAAAATTGGCGATTTTTAGTTATCCTTGTTTTCAGAATGCCCTGAACGATTTCTGCAGTCTCCACATCTGTAACATAATATTATCGCAAGAGACCATAAATGTCGTCTTTGTTTTATAAATTATTTCATGCATTAAGCAATATAAACTTCTTATAATTATTGCTCATAAAACTTAGAAAAACGTCAGGTCTTATCTAAACATATTTATAACATAGTAAATAAAGTATTCAATCCGATATTTATTTCAATCAGCTAATATATATTAATATCACGCTTTTTGAAGTATTACGCTGTAGAAAGGAGTGAAGAATATGCTATCGCTGGCCTCCATTTATTTGATATTATCTTTTCCAGTTTCAATGATACCTGAATTGGCGAAACGTTGACTAGTTTGTTATCAACTGCTGTTAGAAAGACTCAAATATACGTTTTCACATTTTCCAAAAATAATGTGATGTGTTTTGTCTTCTTTTTTTCGAATTTTAGCTCTCATTAATTACATTATCGGTAACTGTTAGTTTAATTATCAAATTGACTAGAAACTAGCTCACAATTTAGAAAGGGTGATGTGGGGCAAGTGCGCACTAAAGTTTACCAAGTTCGACATTACAGGACTGGAAAATGTTTATTTTTGAAGCTAGAATTTTTTCTTTTTTTAAAAATATTCCTTAGATGATTATGCTTAAATATTACATTCAAGCCTACGTTTCAGTCACGCCCATTTTGATGAAATTAAAAATTATATATGATTTAATAATGATTAAATATTAATAGTACTTGCCAGGAAGTGGAGTGCTTCAAAATGTTGGTAAAAAAACTCGACATTTATAACTTTTTTTTCCTTATAGTTTATAAAATTTGTATATATCCATATCCAGTACCATGATCCGACTGGCGGAATATTATTTTTTTTCAATTTCAGCACTATACCGATTCAAAAAACTGCTATCAATGTTTTCTTCAGATAATGACATTTTTTCTTGCACGTGCTCTCCGTCTAACCTGGATTTAGGTGTTGGTCACAATTGTTATTGTTATTTTATTCAATTATTGAATGATCATTCAAAATATCGTATAAATTGTAGTTTATTACATTATTTATGAATAATAATCAACTGAAAAAGTATTTTCGAAATGAGTGGAATTCCTATGTCGTGTAGGTTACATCTTATGTTGTATTTTTTTCTGTAAATAACTCAGTGAGCAAGCAGAAGTTTTCTATGTGTAAGATCTCATAGAGTGATTATCAATTAATTTACAATACTTTTAATCAATTATTTGATCATTAATTGATAATTGATGTCAATTAATTTTCAAACTTTTGCTAATTTAAAAAAACCTAGATGGGAGAAACTAAGAAAGCTTTAATTTGTGACAACTGCCTTGTAGGCCGCACATGAAATTAACCGACTGTATAAATATTATGAAGTGATTTAACTGAGAAACCGAACCAGCAATACCAATGCGGTACGTAAATAACTGTATTAATTAATTAAATAATTGAAGGCTTTGATGCAAAAACCAGATAAGTCCAAATTTTCTAAATTAATGCATTATTGGCTGTGGGTAATGTAGCTGTTTTGATTTGTGCAAGAACCAGGTGCAAACGTAACATCAGTTCTCTGGAAAAAAAAATATATGGGAAAGACTACATCATCGGCCAATAGAAACTCTGTTATCTGTTGTTACAAAACCAAGAAACATACGGACTTACTATGCATTTGATATCAATGCTAAAATATCCAGACTACATTACTCCTTTAAAAGTTGAATTCGGATATTTGCTAGTTTATTCAAATCCCAATAGTGGACTACGTGTATTATTTAATTTAATTTGGCTCTTTTAAAAAAATAGTGTTTCTGGACTACCTTGTTCAAATACTGCAGAAAATCTCTGGTTTTGATTGTCGTAACTCATATTTATTTACCTGCTGATGGTAGGAATAACTAGGTAAAAAATTAAATAAATTATTACAACTATTAGACCCATGGAGAGTAAAATATTGTTGATTACTTAAAGCCCCTACACTCCTGTTATTTTCAAATCACAAAGAAATTCAAGATAATTTTAAAACTAGTTAATATGCTATGGCTGGAACTGATAAAAGCTTTGACGCGTCCTTTCATGTCCCTGTCATTTATCGTCAATGGACCCATATCAGGTTCACGCATGTCCATCTTTGTCATACCCTACGATTTGTAACTCTTTGATTGATGGAACAGTCAGTTGTGAAATCCTTTCTTCTTAACACCCTGGAGAAAGTTACTCGTATAAGTTATCATAAATATTATATTTTCCAGATCCGGATTGATTTTAACAAACGTTTTTTCAATGTTTTTATTATCTCATGAACATAATCGCTTCCAGAAAGGAATACTTAATTTTTTCCTATAAAAGGTAGTAAATTTTCTAAATAATTTGGACATTGTAAGAACATATGAGTAATCAACATGCCATCAACAGCCAATAATGAATTTGCATACACAATAGTTGCATAAACTAATTATTACAAATATATTTGTTTCAGAAATTGTAGCAACAAAGATGACAAACCCGTTTTGTTCACAATATCATCTTGATTGTTCTCGCTTTCCCTTGGACTTAAATATACAACCTAGCTCAAAGATGGAAGATTTAAACTCATTTACTGAATTTCTATGTAAATACGGTTGAATTGTATTCCACCATCACAGGATTTACTTCCAAGCAGTATTAATTCGCATAATATGCGTGTCATAACAAAATTACAGGCAGTAACAAATATCAGTAGCTCCGTCAGAAGTAAACTGTCGTAAGCAACATTTTCGTGGAGAGGAAATAGAAGTTTCATATCGCATTGTACTGCTTTTAATAGATAGTGATCAATCTTTACATTTGTAGTGTTGCATATTTTATTAAGCTTTTAGTTTATTTACTCCAAAAATGTGGACATAAAAATGCCAAGATGATAATAAAATCAAAATCAGTGACATTGGGCTTGCAATAGTTTACCTCTGATCTACAGATATGTAATCAAGAAAAATGATACAATTTTATTAATTGCTAGCTTATGAACGTTAATATATAATTATAATATATATATAATAATTAATAATAATATATATAATATATATATATATATATATATATATATATATATATATATATATATATATATATATATATATAATATATATATATATATATATATATATATATATATAATATATATATATATATATATATATATATATATATATATATATATATATATATAATAATTAACCCTCGAGAAAACACATACGCGGTAATAGGACGTTTTTCACGTTGGTTTGCACTTTTTTTCAATTTGGCAAGAACACTTTAATTCTTATGGAAGTGCTCAACGCGCTCTCTTTATTTTCAAGTCAAATAATGGGGCACACAATGTCGCCACCGTTTTTTTTTTCAATCATCTGATCGGTGAGTATAAGTACATATTATGTGTATATATTAATGGTTTTCGGAAGAAAATGTAAAGCTGAATCGAATAGGAACAACTACGTTTATGTAGCTGTTATATTTTGCGAGATATAAGCCTCGAAATCGGAAAAAAAAACAACGTGCCGCCACTATTTGCAGCTGCGCTGGTACTAGTATGGTTCCAAAAGGCACGAGTGCTTGAGGGTTAATAAATTAGCTGTGTGAATATCGAAGAAATTTAGCAATGAATCGCTGCTTTTAAATATTTTTTTAGTTATTTAATATATATTAGATATTCAATGTTTATGTATTCGACATCAAATTAAATCCCTATTCCTCAAGTATTGACTCAAATGGTAAAATTTAATTCCGTGTTTCTCCCATAATATTACCACATTTTATATTAGTACCAATTTTATGTAATTGGTATTGGTATTTTATGTAAGTTATTCAAAAACAGTTTATTAGGGATTCTCAATTCAAATATTAAAATTTCGACATTTCCAACCACCTTACGTCGGTCTCTATGCCTCACCTAATTTACAGTCTAATTTCCTTCTGTTAATTTTTTTTTTCACAAGGGACCATTTGCAAATTGCCCGGTATACTAAGAAATTAGATTTTGTATTTTAGGGATTAATACAAATGTAACGTACGTGAAACCATTATGAAGAACTTAATATTAAAGTTATCTGCAATAACCGATTGCAATAATTATATGGTTATTTAATATGTATTTATTTGTTTTTGAGGTAATATAATCAGAGCATCCAATATAAATATGTAAATATTAGTATCCAATATCCAGATATAAATTCAATCATTGAAAAACTATATTAAATGAAGAACTAACGACTTGTCTAAAAGTGATAGAGGATTCTCAAGATTCAATCTACTTCCTAAGAGGTCAGTGGTATCGTGTTACTCAATCTGGTGCTTAGGTACACACAATCAAGTCTGATCATTCGTGAAAGATATTGTTCCTTGTTTAGAATGGCTAGAATTTCGAGAGCGTTGATATTTAAAAGTAAGTACTAAGATTTTTAAACAGTTATTTAATGTATCCAAAAAATAGGAGCAACAGCCTGATATAAATATTATTCAATACTAATTAATTTATCATTGAAAAATTGCAAATAAAGCCTATAGTTTCTCAAACAGGAGTAAGTTAATAACTGGCCGGTCAACATTTCGCCAATGCATCTATCATCAAGGTGTGGAGTGGGACAGCTCAGTGAGTAATGAATGCACTGTGCTACTATCTCCAGCTTTCTCGAGTACGGCTATGGAAAATAATTACTAAATATGTTATATTACGCATGGATCGATCCTGCGGTTAGAAGATCCTCTTTGGGCTCACCTATCCTCTTTTAAGTAGTTACTCTTAATTTGGGGAAAAATCCTGGCCGGTTCACCTCCTTGCAGATGGACTAGAAACAGTACGTCCTTACTGAGTATTGAACCCAAGACTTATCATGGACAATAGCGGCATTGGTTTTTTTTTTTTTCTATTAACAAGACTGAAAATCAAAAAATCACATAATGCAGAACGATCAAAAATTACCTCCTATTTCTTTCAGCATATGCGCAACTGTTTACAAGAGATGCGCCATCTCTAGTATGAATTAATGCAATTTCGACCCCAATCAGTCAATCCCAAACAACACTGACCAATCCATTTTGAATTACTTTTTTAGAAACTTCAGGCTTTGTTCGGAATCTTCCAGTTGTGAGCTAATTGTGAAATTTGTTGAGAGCATTCTGCAATTATTTATATCGACTAGTAATGTATTATGTAAGATGTTAACAAGATTAGTGTGTTACAACACCACAAAGCGACAGCGGAACGGCTCTGCACCACGGTCTTATCGGTTCCTCTGTCATTACCTTTAATGTTCGAGAAGATTAGACGCCGATCTGACCTGAGATAGATCATTTCATAATCTTTCAAGTAGGCCCTTGATACAGTATTTGATTTATGGTCCTAAGGCAACTACCTTAATGGAGGCAAGGATTAAGGCCAAACTTGGACTACTTAACTGAATAGGCCCTGATACTAAGTATAATGAAATACGCAAATTAAAATAAATGGTATAAGGAATATATGATCTCTGAAATAAACTACTTGAAATGATGTACTTAATATTTAAAACTGATGCTATGGGAGTTGGTAATAAATGGTAATAAATTTCATATCCTGTAATCAATAAACATGTACCCAAAGGTGGTGGCCATGCTCTTTTGGAAAATTGATACTGTAGGTGAAAAAGTATTTTTAAAAACGAGACCATAAACGCTCTGGTAAGGAGTAATAAGAAAAATATTGCGAAATCAAAATTAGTTATTTATTTTTAGGAATCATATATTGTAGGAAACATACAATTATATATTAATACTTTAGTGCATTTGATATAGCATCGGATAAGAATAAAAAAGAGAAGATTATTTATGTTAGACGAATTAGTATTTATAAAGCGTTTTAAAAATTTTAACTTATGATTTGCAGTTGAACAACAAATAAATTTAATACAATTTTACGAATTAAAACAAATATGTGAATCCCTAGACTATTACACTCAATTCTTGCAAGACATGCAAAATAAGAACAAAGGATTTGAACATTTCCACTTACCAAAATTCATTTGGGTTTGCCCAATACAGGTTTACGGGATAGCTAAAAAAACCGAGAATTGTATAAATAAATTCCTAGTTTCCGACTATCAACTTCACTGGTTATCAGTATTTATTTTTGTGACTGATGTGAATAAAAATGTGAAACTAAAAAAAAAATATAAGTATACATGCATATATTATTATTAATATCATTTAATTTAACTTAAAGCCAAGAAATAGCAACAAACCAAACTTTTTTACGTATTTTCACAAACTAGGGATTGCTCAATGCTAATAAGCATACGAAATGAAAATTTAAATGGTCGAACATGAGATTATCTTTTTATAATTACAAAGCTTCTTATCCGAAATATATGTACATATATTGCAATACATATTTACACTATAGATATGTATATTATCAATGAAAGCAGTTTTATGGTGTTGTAGGAAGGCCTTAATAAAATAAGTTTAACTGTTTATTACCGAAATATGGCCTGTTTTTATTTTCCAATTTATCTTTTATTTTTTTAGTTTTCTTCGATGAAAATTTCAGATGACTGCACAAATATGACTGGTTCGTATAATGATAGTAGTAAGAATGTATAGGTTCAAATCTAGAATGAATGAATTGTTTAATGATGAAATAAAATGAAAAAAAAAATCTTAATATGTAAACGAGTTTTCAAGCCGGAGTAATTAGTAATTACTCTACATCAGCAGTATAATATAAACTAAAATATGTACAAATTACTACAATAATATATTACAATATGGAAAAAATAAAAATAAAACTTGTCAAAAAGTAATTACAAAAAAATAAAAAATAAATTTAAAGTACCATCTGCTGAAGTCTCTTGTGTTTATAAATCTTACGAGGTAAATATACTTTGCAATAGTTGGTAATGTATGTTATATATTCAGAGAACAAATGTTTTTGCAGTACATCCTACTCATTTGTTAGCACACACTTTTCTTCAGTTCAGTGTCAAATAGTTTATTAGTTCAAATATTTTATACAAGTTAACACTATGGAGTCACTGTATAATCCACTATTGTTTTATATTTTAACTTAATCAAATTCTGAGAGTTAAAATTATTTTCAGAACAAGATCCATGCATTGCAAGACTATAACCCCTGACCAGACTCCAACACAGGCTGCTAAAGAAACTTAAGATTTATTGGCACCCGTTCGGTGATAATTATTGATGAAAGAAAGTCGTAAGTAAGTGTTGATAAAGTGGGAGGTGAAGACAGAAGAAAAAGAGGATCCTAGTTACAAATACGGGCGACGTGACAGGGGACAAGGATGCGGACAGAGACAAACCTGTATCGGATACTAAAGGCCCACTATTTCAGGCTGATAGAGAGAGTAGCCGCTATGCAGATGGACCCACTGACTTATGCCACGCTCTTGTTGGGCCTTTGTCCGCTAATGATGGAACAGGCCGTAAATATCTGCGACGCTCCGTCCTCTTCGTCCTGTAGCGGCGTTTTTTCTTCCAGTCCGCCCTCGAGCTAATGGTTCCGCCCACTCGGCGATCCTGATTGGAATATACTAGCATGCCTTATTACCTCAAATAAAAAATTATATTGTTATATCGTAAATATAAAACTTGCTGAGTTATGTAAACTTGTGGTGCAGGATGGAAATTGTAAGAGCATATGTTAAACTAGTCAAAACTTAAAAACAAGCCACAATTTCACCTGTTTATCTGTGGAATTAGTTAATATTGGGTGGAGTAAGGAAATTCCACTACTTAACCTTAAAACTCTATAGTTCTTCAATCATTCTTCTATGCCTCATTCGATCCACTTAGTTAATGAGTTTAATAAACCGAGAGACATAGACTCGGCTGATGTATTTGACATTGAAAATAAAGAGTTTTTGAACGGGAATTCAATAATGCTATTCAAAAATAATAAACTTTCCCCAGATTTTCAAGCTATTTTGCTTTCAAAATTTAATCATAATTTTAAGAAAATTGATGCCTTCACTATGGGTGAAGGCTATTTAAAACCGGAGGTGCCAATAAGGAAATATAGTCGGATTAGTCAACTAAGCCTGATAACTTTAAAGTTTCAGCTACTACTAAGTGCTGAATCTGTATCACACGAGAACCTGAAGCATTTATCCCATTTCCTGTTTCAATACTCCAATAATCAATATTTGAGTAAATATATTAATAATATTTCGGATGTTAAAGTAAAAATTAATCAATTATTGAAAATAGAAAACAAAAGGAAATCTAATTTAGTATATTGAAGATTGCTTGAAATTAAGAAATTTTTTTTGTCTGTTTAAGAATACCTTTATTTTAAGATTTAAGTATGCAGATTAAATGATTGAACTTAGTCTATTTTTATTTTGGTTAAGAAGGTTTGTCTAATTATTATATCAAACCTAACATTTTACGATTGTATTCACTCTTCAAGTATTAGTATTCGTATAATACATGTATACATATTATAATTGAAAAAAAAAGTGTGTAACATATAAAACACAACTCCATTTGTAAGGTTGCTCAATAAATAAAAATATATTTATATTATTATTTATTGTTAGAAAGGGGCCAAATTGCTCTTCTCAGAGCTCAGATCGGAAGATCAAGGATCTTATTTATTAAAACATATGCAGTTTCATACATTTTTTTATTTATACAGATGAATCAGACAATAGTATTTTTTAAACTCTATTTTGCACTATTTTTAATGTTTTTCCTTGTACTTTGAAATCAACAAACTCTCTTTGTTAAATATATTATTTGCTTTGTGTAGATACATGTATAGGGAATGTCTAGGGACATGTATACAGACAAAGTTTTTTGTTCTTCTTTAGTTGCTAAATATGGCTGACCTTGTTGGGATCGCTGCTTGCCCAGTTCTAGTTATGGACAATGGAAAGAAGCGAAAGAAACCTTGATGGAGGCGTGAAATCATAATTTCTAATTTCATTGTTTCGTTCTAATTTGCATATATTTATTACTTTTTTACTATTCTACGCTATTCTCAGCATTTTATAATACTTTTTAAGACTTTTTAGTATGAAGGAAATGGACGCACAGTATCTCAAATTTTAAAACGTACTATTATCGTCTTCCATTACACGATGTAAAACGTTATATTAACCTGTGAAAAATATTATCATTTTCTTAGTGTTCTTCCTTCTCTTCTTTATCATACACCACATTTTTATCCTTTGGATTTTCCACTACATTGAGTAGGATGGATCAGTATGTAATAATAATATTTCAAAAAATAACTTATGTAATTCTCGGATGATATATCGCCTTGGTATAGTACAAATTGAAGAATTCCTTTCTTCACTAACCAATCTATGTTCGAAATAAAATTATGAAGTTGAAATGAATTCCATTGATTACCAATGACTGATCTGCAATGGTGTCCAAGAAATGATAACAGGTAAGCTGCTTGAATGCAGTCAGATTTAAAGAGTCATTAAAAGACCAACCGAGATGACAATTAACTAGGTAGTTGGGATAAGACTAAGAAAGAAAAGTATGGAAATAAACCATAACCTGAATAGGATTCGATAGGTTATGCATTCCTCTAAGGAATAGTGCATAAAGTACATGGATAGGCTATTTCATTAGCATTCACCGCTGAATCTGTTATGACGTTTTTGTTCTACTGGGACCTCTCCTCCCTTATTTCTTTAGTTTTCACCGAACGATTGTGAAGAGGACATCGTATTAGCATAAAAAACTGACCCGATCTGGCCTAGAGGAGGATCCCTTATTGGACGGCCACAGAGAGACAAAGAAACAGTCGACGTATCCTTTAATCGCAGCAATTGAAGAGGAGGAATGTCGGGACAATGAGAGAATTCCTGGAGGAGAATTCCATGGCCCTCAGGACCGGAACGGAAAAGGTAAAACAATTATCGGCTAAACTATCATCAAGAAGGCGAAGGTACACACCATACCCGAAATGGTGTATCTTTACTACGGCCAAGTATGTTTTTTGAGCACGATAAAATTTCAAAATTTCTGATTAAAAAAAATAATTATTTACATTTTTTAGTACGCTTTTCCATTTCATTGAAACAGAAAATAAAACAATTTTATTTAATTAACGTGAATATGCGAACCAAAAAACATTAAGCATTTGGAGTTTAAAATTAGTATATGGCAAGGAAAAGAAAGAATTTATTACTGAATTTCAGGAATTATCTGGTGCTTTGAATCTTTTCCGAAAGCAAAAAAAATTTCATTTTCAGTATTTAATTTTTTAATTTAATATTAATTTTAATTTTTTAATTTAATATTACATTTTCATTATTTCATTTTCAAATATTTAATTTTCAGTTATAGTAATAAATATTAAAGCAGGTAAATTTAAATAATAAATGCATACAATTGATTATTTTATTATTATTATGCCTGTAAATATTCTTGATATTTTTAGTAAATTAAAAACCTTCAACAGAAATATTTATTTATGAATTTAAATTAATGTAACGTTTGGTTATAACTACATTGCAAGCAGACGCTATTTCATTTCCATCTGCATATAACACTGACTCCTTGACAAATTGAGAAATAAAAAGATACAGGATTTTTTAGAGATTGAAAAAAGACAAGAGACTAGTTTTCATTTTCTTCTTTGAATGGTATAGGACTTAGGAGACTAAGAGGGAAAATATACCTTCACGTGAGAAAACCATTAGAAGCAGGCCTTTGATGTGACACTAACAGACATCAAAGCTCGCTCAGAACCCGGACAGTATTTACACACTGGCTGTACTCCTTAGTCTTCCATAGGGAGGACTTCTGTCCTAGCATAATAATGTTTCAGTAATTGGTCCAAAGCAACGCAACTTCTACCCTTGCGAAGATTTTAATATTAAAATATAAATTTCAAGAATTATGATGAAAATTTAACCGTATGAGACATTTTCGAAACTAAAATAAAATTATCTGCATTTATCATGAGGGTGAAAACCTTCTACTAATGAATTTATTAAATAAATTCATGAAGGGCATGAGACAAAATGTCTGTTTTGGAATATGGACACTTAATATGTATAAGCGGTAATTACAATCATAATTCCTTTTACAATTATAATTTTTATTTTTAATTACTTGTTTAGTTATAATGCATTCTGTCTCAACTATGGACACTCTTCAAAAAATTAAAACATAAAAATTCTCAACCATGGAACACTAATTGTTTTATTAAAATTTATTGTCTAAATCTTATTGTTTTTCCCCGAAATAGACTCATGCATTGTGTCACGATCATCATTAATATCATAGAAAAAGGCCCTTCCTTTTTTATTGTATAATACCTTCAAAAAGGCCCCTAATTTATTAGCAATTGATATGTAATATCTTTTAAAAGAAAACATTATTTTAATTAAATACTGTAAATCAAAAAGTTATTAAAACACACGGAATAGCTGTAAGGTAAGTCACCACTGGAGACGATCTCTCTGATTAAATACCAGTACAGCAAAGTGTGGGACAATGGAGCCTGCGAGACGCACGCCTAGGACCGGCTAGGCGAACTAACCCGTCCGCTTTACATCCACTTTCAGCATATTTGCTTTATTGAACAACTAACGTATTTATCAACATTTAATGTTTTAAAAATGTTCAATGATATGTATTGCAATTATAAAAATAAACATTGGACTGAAAGATGAATAAAATCTGGTATTATATGAATATAATAGTCTGATCTAACCAGGAAAAATTATATAATTGTTAAACTTCTCAGGTTAAGGATTATCCAGCAGTCAGTGGGAAGTGGTATAAATAGAGGAGCTTATTGCTGGCCAGATCAGAACATCCTGGAGTCTAGATAGTGATAATCTATTCGGCTGACCGCCAGTGTTCTCATTACTCCTCTTAACCTATTACCTCTTTTCCGGAGTTGTCGGCCTCGTCTCCTGACCCTCGTCCTACCTCCTTTCCTCGGGTTGTCGGGCTCTTTCTCAGGCTCTCGGTCGGTAATATATATAAATATATATACCCGCTACATTTGAATACTCCATTGCACATTTGAATACAAAAATAATCTTTAACTTGAGCAGTCAGACTACAGTGTATCTGGAACTATAAATCAGGCGACTAACCACAGTATCTTAAAACTTTCCTGAGTTAGAGGTAAGTGAATGGATAAGCTCTCTAAGCAATTGAAAAAAATTTCAATATTATTTTTCCAGACCAGAAAATATGTGAAAAAGGAGGACCCAAATTCGATATCGGTTCAGTTGAGGAAGGAAAACCAAGGGCCCTGTAGGATCATACCCAACTGTCTTCCAAACTGAAATACACGCAATAGAAAGAGCAGCTCTTGAAAACCTAAAGATGAGCCAAAAGAGAAAAAGATATATATATATATATATATATATATATATATATATATATATATATATATATATATATTTATATATATAATATCAGATAGCCAGGCGGCATTAAAGGCTAAATTTCTAAATTAAATATCTATTAAATTGCAACATGGCTAGCCTGGAATTGTTTCGAAATCCTAAAGCTGTTAGGTACAGGCAAAATTTATCCTAATGTAGACCCCGTGGCACGAAGGAATCGAAAGAAATGAGATAGCTGATACCTTAGAACGGAAGGGCTCAGAAAACTATGCTAATTGGCCCATTGGCCTGTAGTATATCTACTAGTGTAATCCGGAGAGAAAAGGAAACCTGGGAAACAAAGAAGGAAGAAACATACTGGCAATTAAAACTTGGTATAAAACAATGCAAACAACTCATCAGTCAGAAGAAAAGGCTAAATTCTACCCAAACCTGACGAAGAATGAGTTCAGAACATAAACTGGTCTCGTCACGGGCCATTGCCCTAAAATATCATCTCAAAAAGATTAAACTAGTGGAAGATTCCACTTGCCGTCTGTGCCTGGAAGATAAAGAAAAGGCTGAGCACATTCTGTGTGAATAGATTGCAGTTCTTAAATCAGGCAATACTTAAACCTGAAGACATCACTAGGATCTTACCCTAAGGAATATGCTTCATAAGAAGCATACGATTCCTATAGGATGATGTGCCTATATGGTATGCCTAGACGGACAGAGGGAAATCTCACAAAAGATCCCTATGGGTTGTGGTAAGGAAAGGCTACCTATCCCTCCGTGTAATAATAATAATACATATAGACGCAAACGTGCAATGCGCCAGATATAGTGCCGAGGTTGGCGCATGCGACACGGTTTGGCCACCTCTGATTTAGATAAAATCTAGGATCAACAATTTCCAAGTAATCTGATATTTCGCTGTTCTGCTTATTAGCAACAATATTTTGTGCATAATATTTAACAATATAAGGCACAATATTTTGTGCCATAGCATAGTGGACTTAAGATTTGAGGTGTTGCTATTTAGTGGTGTTACATTTTTTAAAAACTGTTTTTCTGATAATTGCGGCATTTACATTACCCAAGTATAGTAAAAATTCAATCGCTGTAAAAATGTCAGATGAAATATTATATTTTTATAATTTCCTCCTACGCTTTTATAACCATATTCTTACACATATATACACGTACTTGTGATGTTTTGTTTGATAATTTCATTTTAATGAACATGTATCACAATGAAGCTCATTGTTTTAATGAAAGCTGTACCACAATAGACAAGTCTCTAGGTTAAAAATACATTATTTTACAACTTTAGGCATACGAGTAACAAACATTCTTAATAAAAAATTAAAGAAAAAAATATAATAAAAAACTTTTCATTTAGATATATATTTAGATACGGTGTACATCTATGGTAGAAATTAGTATTCAGTAACCTTCGGCTGTAATCAAATATGACTTGTTGGCCTTGAAGGTACTCAGAAAGGAATTTCTAATGCTTCTTTTGATGTCAGATCATATCCTATTAGATCATATCATCAATTTATCTGATGTCAGATACTTAGTTATATGTTATCAGTGATGGCATAAAATTTAATTATTTTTTTTTCCATATTAACTTGGAGGGTATATATAAATACTACTGTAATTGAATATATTAACATTATACATATTACATCAGGATTTGAAAAGGTAGACAAATTTAATTTTTTGTTAGAAATCTGTTGTCATAGCTAGAGAAATAATTGATGCATTGGTGTGATTGATGTGATCGTCATTTCCAATGTAATTTTATAGAGGTTTTAGTTTTTTGTCGTAAGATCTTCAATTATATAATATTTTATTCATTTCCAACAATTATTGCTATCTAAGGTTGGTAGTTATTGAATATAGCAATAGTTAAAAAATATAAATTGATCCAAAAGATGCATAAATAAGCCCATCTTTGACTTTTGCAACTCCAGAATTGGTTCATTGATTTCATGATCCCAGTTCGGGGCTGCTACATCTCACTTGGTAGATCACATTTTATTTTCTGAATAGCCGAATTTCGGCAATTGGATTTTTTTTTTCTCATCGAGAGTGCCATTTTAGTTATAATCTGGGAATAATAAAACAGGTACGAGTAAATAGATGGTGGTATCAGAAAGGAGGCATGCAAGAACTACTGCTGATGTTTGACAAAGACTGATACCGTACCCAATGTTTGACTCCTTGGAACCAGTATTTGACAACGATTCAGACCGTCATGAACTGGTAAAGGCTTAATGATTTGCAGAAAATTTTGACCAGAACGTCTTCTATTATACGTTAACTTTCCGTTGGAAGAATAAAATTGTGTGAGGGGAGAAATTAGAGATGGCATATTAATTGAAAGCACAGTATAATCATATTAATACACTAATACCAAAAATGAAATCTATATGAACACTTGATTTAGAATAACTAGAACAACAATTAAATTTATTATGATGATGAGCATGCTGAAACGGAATAAAGTACTTACATATAGCATGAACGACGACCTGAAAATAAAACCAGAATAATTATGTGTTTTAGTGATTTTGTGGACACGTGTTTGCGTATTTTTTTGGAGGTATAACTTTAATTGAAATCATATTTGACTTCTTACACCACTATAAGAAAGATTCACTTTGCATTAGTTTCGTTCAAACTTCACAGTAATATTTAATTTTTACACATTAATTAAAATTGAGGATTATTAAAAAGCCCGATCAAAAAAATATACAAATGTAATTTTTATATATTTTATGTAAAATGTAATATTATATAAATTCTTAAGTAATTAATATTTAATTTGTACGAAAATGGCAGTCAAAACTTTATAATGTGATGCAAATGTGTTGGGTTCTAATTGTACACTCCAAAATTATTTTATTTATTGATTTTTTTTTACTAACACCCTAGAATGAACAGTTAAATAAGATATGATTAGTATTGTAAATTTGTATATTGCAGTATTAATATAGCTTAGGTCATTTTATAGCATTTCTGAATCTATAAATTTCTATTTCAAATTTTACGTATATTTGGCCCCCTATAATACTGTTTCTTCCAGATGGAAGGTTTGTCACTAACCATGCATATAACATTGGGAATCCATCTGGTGACAGCGGAATATCCGGACCACCCCAAATGGACAGCTATAAATCCGATAGACGACCCGCCAACAGAGAGTTATCTGGGCGGTTTTAGTTAAATTATTAAAAATCAATGTGTGCGGGGGTGACCGCTGCTGGTAATGGACCACAATCCCACTAATGACCATCAGCTGGTTCCCACAACTATCAATAATACAGCTGCCGTTACAATGCTCACAATGGCCAACGGATTTCGGCACCCGACTGTCTCCGTCGGTGACTGAAAGCCTTCCGTCAGCCCGGACAATGTGATCCAACAGACCGCGCTTCCCTACTGTCCAATCCTCTCCAGTTACGCTTAATCTTACATTGTTGTTAAAAGTTCGTCAATCTCCACTTATTTTAAATTATATAAATACATTTTTTTATATTAAATTAAACGTATTGGGCTTTTCGACCGCCTGAATTATTTTCGCACTATATTACAATTTTAAAGTTTCACAATATTGCAAAATACTAAATCATAAAATAATTATAAAATATTTTGGTTTGTTTAAGGAATAACATTAATCCATTTTTGCCCAAATTAGCGGCGAAAATGCAACATTAATTACCACAATTTTTCATAAACACAAAATGTTGAAATTATGTTGCGTTTCTGTAACTTTGGGCAGAAATAGATTAAGTTAATACAATGTCGGTCTTTTTTAAGTGACTCCTCAAAACTGTTTTTCAAGAGATGTCGTTCTCTAAGAAACTTGAAAATAAAACTTTTTGTATATTGATAGTTGACCGTATGGTAAATCAAGAAGGAGATGATCCGAGTGGTGGTCAAGAATAAAATTAGATATTTTTAACTAAATAAATAGTTACAACTATTTTATTTTATTCTTGACCACCAGTCGGTCCATCTCCTTCTTGAAAGCAAAACATTCGGCCAGGATGTGCAACACTGTCAGTAGTCCTTGGTCATTGATGAGGAATTAGGTGGAAATCCTTTCCTCATCAAATACTCGTGGGTAAGCCGAGTATGCCCAATCCTTAACCCGGTCAGATCCACTTTTCTGGACCACAGGTTGTCTTGGCTCTCTCGCTGAACGTATGGTTCCACAATCCTTAACTTATTGTCGCCACGCTAGTAATGACTTTTCTTTATTACATTAAAAAAAAAAATTGTTTTACAGCGAATTTTTGGCTGGTTTTGGCCAAACCAGTTGAGAACTATAATGAAAAAATCAATTTAGGCCGCTTTTCTGAAATGAAAAATTTATTTATCCTAGGATTTGTCCCGTGATATAAATTATACTCTCCTAATAATTCGGCCATAATCATTTAACATAAATACTTTTTGTCAACTTATATTAAAAATAAATAATAATAAAACTTAATTTAATTTAAGTATGGGATAAAACTTAAGACAATCTCTAGACATGTACTAAACAAATTGCTATTTAGTACAGAGAAAACAAAATTGAAACGGAAAAAAAAACTTTGTAGAAGCATTTCTTGAAGCCATTGGAAATTCATAATTAAAATTATCTTCTGTTGGGACGCAGCAAAGATAGATAATTAAGCTCTATTGTCAAACTCTGACAAACAAAAACTGTTCAAAGTGCCTAAGGCATGTTCGTTAATAATTGAAGAAATATTGGCATTGAGGAAGCTCTAATCTATATCGAGACAAGCGACAATATCAAGCAGGCCGTGGTAACATACTGCATGAAGGTTCTATTTGCCATTAAGAATTCCAAACCTAAAACTAATTTGGCAATACAAAAAAGGCATTTCTGGATTTCCTTCACTCCGCAAATGAAAAAGCAGATCAGGCGACTCGAATGGCATGAAAGCCAGGAACAACCCCCACTACATATATATATATATATTATATATTATATAGGTATACCTATATAATTTTTAATTTGATCTATTTTTGTTTATTATTACGCCGCAACGTGTCATTAATGAGATTCGAATTTTTAAATGTCATAATAACGATTATTTTTCATAAAATTAATCAATTTCAGAACTATTTTTTCTCGGTCTATGAGTGCATTTTTCAGGTTATTGGCTGAACTCTATACTACTAGTTCTAGTTGAAGTGGCTGTTCACTGATTGCCACTGCAACTACTTTCTTGTTTCCATTATACATCTCATTATCCTTTCAGTGTCTACTCCTTTGATCAAATCCGAAATTCACTCCCGTAATGCACTGTCATTTGTTTCTCCAGACCTCTAAATCCTATTTCATTATAACGTCCTTACAGTAAGTCAGTATAACAAATCAGGTTATATATGTGTGTATATATATATATATGTATATATATATATATATATATATATATATATATATATATATATATATATATACATTTTTAAAATAATACACATTTAAAATTGATGTTTTTTAAATCTCAAGTTTATTATGAGAATAATGAATGGCGTCATATTGAGTCATATTGTCACCTTTACATATCCCATCATCCTAGCATGGAGTCACCGCTGGTACTGGCTGTCCTTGTCCTAGGCTACTGGTTACCTCACGCATTTCCATTCATTTATTTTATCTATGAGTACTTCCTTATAAAATGGTAATTAAATACAAGAAGAAACCTTGAACATCGTTAAAACATGATAGTTTTTAACATGATAGTACGATACTGAAATTCCATATTTAAGGTTAGCACATGCATACGATGTTACAGCAACATTTTCGTCAAACTCGACTAATCGGAAGAGCCATTTTATATTATCGATTTTACACATTTTTACAATTTTCTCAAAAACGGCTCTAACGATTTTGATTAAACTTTCCTAAATTATTCTTCATAAAGACCTTTAACTTTTCATATATATGGTACATCACCGAGGAATTGCAGGGAAAAAAGTTATGATGAAAAGATTATTTTATTTACGCATAACTTCAAAAGCGTGCAATTTAAGGTAAATCATCTATGCACTTGTATGAAAGATAATTAAATTATCTAAAAAACAATAGAATAATCATCAAAATCGGACTAGTATTAGCAAAGATACAGCGCATCAGACTAACCGGAAATAGCAATTATATCATGGATTTTACACTTTTTTATAATTTTCCCGAAAACGGCTCTAACGATTTTGATGAAACTTGGCTAAATTATTTTTCATAAAGGCCATTAACTTTTCATTTATGTAGTAAATCACCGAGGAATTGCTGGGAAAAAAGTTATGATGAAAAGAATATTTTATTGCGCATAGCTTAAAAAATATGAATTTTACGGTAAATTATGTATAGAATTGTATGAAAGGTAATTAAATTATATAAAAAACAATAAAAGAATCATCAAAATCGGACCAGTATTAGCAAAGATACAGTGTATTTTATGAGGAGCACAAGGCCCTAGATGGATAAATAAGCGCATCCGAAAGGAGACGGATGCGACCAAACCTCCTCCCACCAATCAGCCAATCTGTTGTAAGCAATACGCACTGTAATAAAGTAATTTAAGAATACAAAAGCGGAAATTAACTTAATAATTTCTACTTTCACATTATTCAATGGGAAGAAAATGTTTCCATGGAAATTAAACCAGAAACTTTTAAAATATATTTGCAACTTGACAAAGTTAAAATATATAGATAGTGTACAGGGTTGTTGTAATAAAATTGTTTAAAAAACTTTTTATTGTACTTAAGCGGGAGAAGCTGTGTAGGCTGCTAAGTTTATTAGAAGCAGTGTTTATGTGAACTCTTTAAAATTGTATTAAAAAGATAATTATTATACGACGGTAAGGTTGTGTTATGCGCGCACCGCACCAGATTTTTAATTTATTGATGAATATTTTAGAATATAGGTATACCTATATAATTTTTAATTTGATCTATTTTTGTTATTATTACGCCGAAACGTGTCATTAATGAGATTCGGATTTTTAAATGCCATAATAACGATTATTTTTCATAAAATTAATCAATTTCAGAACTATTTTTTCTCGGTCTATGAGAGCATTTTCAGGTTATTGGCTAAACGCTATACTACTAGTTCTAGTTGAAGTGGCTGTTCACTGATTGCCACTGCAACTACTTTCTTGTTTCCATTATACATCTCATTATCCTTTCAGTGTCTACTCCTTTGATGAAATCCGAAATTCACTCCCGTAATGCACTGTCATTTGTTTCTCCAGACCTCTAAATCCTATTTCATTATACAGTTGAATTTGACAAATTCTTAATTTACATTGTTCATCTTTATGAAACATTATTGCATTTCTAGTTCGAATAAAAAGAGAACTACGTTTAAAGCCTGGCTTTTTGTTCATCTCCTCTCTGTATCTGTCTCCTCCCATAATCATAGTTTTTTTTTTTTTGTTTTCATAATCTAGGGACTGGAAATTTATTACAAAATATTTAGAAAAAATATGAAACATAAAATTAGGTACTTACGAAAGAATAATACGGATAAACAATGATGAATTTTACCATTAGAATATTGTTTCTTATAGGAATAGTATAGAGGCTTTTTGTCCTTCTTGCTGGAAGGCCGATACCACCAACAAAAAATTCTGAGTTGGCGGAGAAAAAAAAAAAATAAATAAAAATTTACTATTTGGTCGAGAAATTGTAAAATTCAGAGGTCCTTCCGGCTGGACATTGTTCTATACTTTCTTTCATTAAACCAGCGCCGCTTGTGACTCGAAAATGTAAAATTAAAGCTGAACACGATCAGTCCACCACGGCTTCTCGTATGAGTGTGGAAATGTAAAATAAAAACTATCATGTTTTAACGATGTTCAAGGTTTCTTCTTGTATTTAATTACCATTTTATAAGGAAGTACTCATAGATAAAATAAATGAATGGAAATGCGTGAGGTAACCAGTAGCCTAGGACAAGGACAGCCAGTACCAGCGGTGACTCCATGCTAGGATGATGGGATATGTAAAGGTGACAATATGACTCAATATGACGCCATTCATTATTCTCATAATAAACTTGAGATTTAAAAAACATCAATTTTAAATGTGTATTATTTTAAAAATGTATATATATATATATATATATATATATATATATATATATATATATATATATACATATATATATATATACACACATATATAACCTGATTTGTTATACTGACTTACTGTAAGGACGTTTTCCTTATTCGTTTTACCTTAGGCCACAAAAAGACCTCTTATCCAGTAACTTTTTAGTCTCCTCATCGTATTACTAGGAAGGTCAACTGTTACCATTTTCTGAATTAGTCTGTATGTATATCCATAGAGTATTTTATGAAATACCGAATAGTAATACCGAATTACAGCTATCAACTTTCTACCAACTCTTAAAGAATCATAGCATGTTGTATATTATTTTACTACGTATTGAAGAACATATTTTAATAGGTTTATTACACAAATATATGACACAAATAATGAATGAACTGATAGAAAAATGAGAGAGTAAATTTTTAAAATTTACATTACTCTCTTTTATTACACTATCAAAGTTGACAAATTAAAGAAATTAAAAAGAGGGACAATGCAGAGACCATGAATAAGGTCTTATTAACGTCATATATTATACAGCACTCTCAGGTAACCAATAAGTTCCGGTATAACCCGAAAGTACCTGTATCTGACCTTAGCTATGGTTCAACGGACTTGAGATCGGAACGAATTACTTTTCCACCTTTGGTCTCGCCTGCTAACAATTTTTGTTTGCGGAAATCAGTTAAAAACCCATGGGAAGGAGGACTCCACACTCCTTGACAAAGACATGCGTTTAAAGACAATACCGTACCATGACAAAACGACCCGTAACTGATTATTTCTGGGTTCGGCCTACGGAAAGGCCCCTTTAAGGATGAACCTTTGTTTCCTGGGTTCTGGTATGGGAACTATTCTAAGGTTCCTTGACCTATAGGACTATAAGCAGAGCCTGGTATTTAATTTGCATAATTAGTAAAATTTTACTCCAAACCCGGGATTATTATGCAAAGCAGTAATTTTATCCGAATATTAAGTATCGACTACACAATCGCGTCCTTCAGGCCGCATTGGCCTCGTAATAGGTATTATAGAAGTGCACATTAGTGAGTAAATGATAGCTGCGTATGATTAGATTTTGTCGTTACTGCTACATTGCTGATATTTAGTAAATTATTACTTATCATCGAAGGTTATTCACATAGATAAACAATTCATTTTAGGACAATAACGGTAGTGTATAAGAGTATATTATAATCAATTGTTATAATCAATATTCCTACTATTGTTAATATTACCAATTTAAAAAAAAAACACAAAAAAAAACAAAGGTGTTGATTGACGCTGTTTTTGAATTTACAAAATACAATTTTTTTTGTCTCCATTTCATAAACGAGCTTTGTGTCAATTAATTACAATTTACATACTAATAATGTGTAATGTTTGTGCTAATTAATATTCAACGAAATATTTATCAAGCATCAATATTCTGTAGATGTTCGGAGCCCTCATCAAAATACGAAATGTGAACACTGGAGTGTTCATAATTTATGAACATCGCCGTCATATCACTTCATTTCTTAACCATGAATACACTTAAATTTATTAAGAATAATTTAATTCGTCTTTTAGTTGGTTCGGGGCAACAACTTAAAATAATCTCAAATACAGCTACAGACAGATAAATAGCATACGGATAGCATTCAATAATAATAGAAAAATGATAAATAAAATAAACTGAGAAATACAGACAAAGAAATAAAATACACTGAAAATAGTCAATTAAAATTATGTAAAATAGTTATTGTATCACAAACAAAAATGCATTCAGAATAACAAGGAATAATAATTTATTGTTCAGTATGTTAAAAAATAAATTAAACGCGAAAATCAAACGAAAAAAAAAACTTTTTATAAAACGGATCAATAGAACATAGATTTTCTTTCAGCATTTTATAAAATGTTGATAGAGAGACAACACAAATAAAATCTACAGGATAATAAGGTATTTCGAGGAGCTAATGTCGACACTAACCGTTACCTATCAACAGCCAAGACCTCCATGTCTAGACTGGGCATTAGAAATCGTAAGGTTAAAGGTTCAACTTGTAGAAGCTCCAAGATCCAGTTGTAAGGAACCAGTATACTATGGAGCTTGACAAAGTATTACAATCAACATAACGTGGATTGGTGGAAGAGGAGTGATATGCTTGCTTCAAAGCCTGGGATGAGACGGCTGATGTAATTCTGGGACCAGCTCTGAAGAACTGTCGTTCCCCATGGTTCGATTATGAATAAGAAAATACAACCCGACGAAAAAATGTTGCATACCTTACCATGACGCAGAGGGACACAAGAAGTTGAGGAGTACAGGAGGCATCGCAGGAATAAGAGGCAGAAAGAGCGAAATGAACTGCGGAAAATAGAACACCTACATAAAAACAAAGAGTTAAGGGAATTCTTCCGCAGGATAAATAAACTAAGGAAGCCTTCAACCAACATATACACCTCTTGCCTGGACAAAGAAGGTTATCTTCTCACTCGGAAGTCTTAACGGAATGGAGAAGACACTTTGTAGAACTCCTGACAGACTCAGACTTGTACCCAAATGTCAACCCAAAGAAGATTGACAGAGCCCTGCCCGATAAGGAAGAATTCGAGTCCAAACCACCCAGAGAAGAGGCAGTGGATGAACTGAAGAACCGCAAGGCTCCAGGGCACGACGGATTTCCTGCGGAACTCTTGCGAGCTGGGGCCCGCGAATTGGTGAAGGCACTGAAGATTGTTCCAAACATGTTGGAAGATAAAGTAATACTATCTGCGTGGAAAATGTCGATCATCTGTCCCTTTTCACAATATGGGTAATCGCCGGACATATACCAAGAGGAGTATTCTTGTTAACTTCCGGATACCCTCCTATGCCGGTAGAGCCATTGGCACCTACCAATGTGGATTTCGACGAGGGAAATCAACGATTCTGTTCGAACTATAACTGGACCAGATGTTCATCATGAGGGTAATACTGGAGAGAGAATATGAATATAAGCTAACGACTCACCCTCTCTTTATAAACTTTAAGGCTGCATATGACACTTTTAGGCCGATTGCGATGTGACTGACAACGGTTCACATAGATAAAATCAAATGAAGCATTAATCTTTATTCTGGGACACACTGTCCCTCAAGAATAATAAAAATGAACAATTCAAGCAGCATTTACCGAGTGAATTTGGGTAAGAAATTTTAAAACGAGGTAGCAAGAATAATAAAGGATTTTATAAAGGAGACATTTGGTGGAATGTATAAATTGGTAGGTTGGGATCTTTTAAGAAGTGGATGGAAGAACTTAAGATGAGTAGGTTATGAATATAGGAAGCTTGTACGGTATTTAATGATTGCAATGGGAAGGCACCAAGAAGATACTGTCGTCGAAAATTAGGATAAATACATCCTTGCTCGGATTATCAGTAAAAGATGTGAAAGGGTGTCTGAGATAACCGAAAATGAATATAATAAAGCAGTTCATTAATCTTTTTAATCCTATCTCTTGCTCATCAGATAGTCCTCCGTAAATTAGCACCCGTAGGTATAATAGGGGAGTATAAGGGAGAATACTAGAAAATGACGCGTACTTCGGGAGAATTAATAACGGAATCTTAGATGCTGTCTGTGGATAGAGATGGATTTTCGGCTAATTTGTGAAATATGGTTACTCCAAGTAAGATATTGATCTAAAGTAATGATTAGGTGTTTTATAGATTTTTGGAACTGAGTAGGAATATCGTTGAAGTATAACAATGGATCGTAGGGGAGAAGGGGATTGGACGTGGTTCAATTTCCTATACGACTGTTTTAATGCGGAACAGTATAGTGAGAATAGTATATATTAATAATTGATATGAGTTATTGAAATGTTCCATAACATACATCCATGTAAAAGTATAGTTATAAGTTGAAAACAATGAGAACGTGCAGTAAGATTCAGACAAAATATTTATTGTAGTTTAGAAGGGATTAAGATAATAAACTATGTGGCTTATTTGATCTTTGTGGTCCTTTCACATTTGAATTGATCGATCCAATTATATCAGCAAAAATATTTCCTTTGACAGTATGCAGTGCAAATGATAGAATGGGAATAAAACTGCAAATAGAGATTATTTATGGAAGAATCAAATAAAAAGCCTGAAGTCCCTGATGTTGAATTTAATAAAAAAATAATCATACCAGTCAAAGTTCCTTGAAGCTATGTTCTTAGCCAAAGCAATCAAGTTAATTGTCTACATGGTTATCATTTTAAAATTACATTTTATCATTACTCGATACCGATAATCAAGCAACCAATCATAGACCGATTGTAGCTGCAAATAGGATCAGAGCGGTCAACTAATGATTGCACAGCCACCGGCTGAATCGTTGAACGAATGAAGAGCAAACACCGAGATCTAAGCAAATAAACCTGATTATCCGGAACAGTGCACATTTGCGGTGTCGGATTCGAATCATTTGCCAACGAGGAAGGTATAATTTGTGTATTTTGCCTGATATTAGCCGATCGCTGTATCAATATTTTCCGAAATAAGGTAATAACTCCCCTCGCGTTAAAGTAGGCGCATCTTGTAAAATCAAATTTGTTCAGAATATAATGGACCAAGTGAGAATCCAAATGAATAAAGATGAGAGTCAGGTAAAAAAAAAAAAAGTAATAATCTTTCTATACCGACTGATCGTTTAATAAAAATTGTATTTAATCAGATAATTAATTATTCGATCTCTACCCCTATGGTTTCTTGGCTTACGAAATAACCTTTATTCTTCATTAGAAACAGATATAAAACTTTGATCTTTTTAGGATGTGGTTTTCTTGCTGCATCTTCCTCATCTATGAATATTCCTTTCATTGTTATCTCTGTAGATTTTTCTTTAGAGAAGAAAATGTGGAACAAAGGTATAGAGCCAATAAATAGATTGTCAAAATATTTATTCTTAGTGCAATATTTGCTGCATAGAGATCCTATATATGCTTATTAAATCAAACATTTCTGATTAGCTGATTTGTCAAACCTCAACGTCATTTATCGTAGGCTGTTGAACCCAGAAAGGTTCTCTTTTTTACCGGCTAAACTAAATTTCTAAATTGTACTATTTTTTGTTATGATATGGAGTTGACTCAGTTTATCTCTTATCGATAATCTTGTTCAGTTTTGGACTTCCAACAGGGAAATTTCACTGCTGCCCATGCTTGTATCAGCCACGGAGCCATGCAGTTATACCAATCCTACATGCCAAACCATTTCTGCTTTTAAAACCGTCAAGTAGAACACGGAAGAAAACAGATTTGACTGCGTTTCGCTTTGTTCCTTTCCTCCTATATACCACCAATTGATGTTGAGGTTAAAAAAAAATTATTACAGCTGTCTCGTTAAATCAAAACCCCGAACTGGTAAGAGCTGTGGGGGCAACCATTCTGAACGCTGACATTTCATAAATCAGCCACGAAAGATTGGCTTATCAACTGTATTTGTTCACTACAAGGCCTAATATTTTTTTTGTTTAATGTTCGCGATGAGTGGAGCCTTCTGAGGCTGTTCTTCAAAATACTTTGTGATTTACATTTCTCTTTGACAGTTTCCTAGATTTTAAGTGCTGGTCTGAAGTTGCTCCGGAAGAACACGACCGTTGGGTTATGTGAAGATCGGTTATGAAACAAACTTTTTTCGTTGATTAAATCAGTAAAATAACCCCCTGTAAACTAACTATTTTGCACTTGCCCCCTCCCCATCCCAACCACCACAACTTGAACAATGAGTCTTCTAGGTCCCATAATGAATCTTCTCGTAGGATAGGGGTAAGAGCGCATTAAGTACTACTACAGTGAATTATCAATCTCATAAAAATGGACATGGGCTTGAAAATAATACTTAAAACATAATTGTCGCCGGCATTTAAAAAAAAAAGACAAAGGATCTAGCTTCACAAATATAGAACTTACAGTTATTTAAATTAGAACTTTGTAAAATCTAGTACGCATTTGTCCCATATTACCTTACATAACATGGATAAACATTTATGTATTCTAAATACATATTTTTTATTTTACGAACGGTTAAATTAAAATACTTTTCATAGCAGAGACTGAAATAAAAAGCTGTCTGCGACTTGCGAAACCGAATTTTAAATCGGCTAATTTTACCGAACTGAATTTATTTGACATAATAAGCTCATATTCCAAACTGCTCAGAAATATTAACTTTTAAATTTTTGGTTTATTATTTTTTATTATTGCATCAGTAACATTGAAGGAGACATCGACCTATGTTGGAGTTTTCCTTCATGAGACCACGACTGCTGTTCGTTACAGCTCAATCCGGCTGGCCCAGAGCAGTATTGTTCATTAGGAGGTAGCTAATATATTTATCAAAAGAGATCGTGCCCCAGCCAGTGGAATGCCGACTTGGTACAATGCTCGCTCGGCATAACGTGACTAATGCGGAGCGCACGACGATCCTCGCGGCTTTAAGAAGTCACAGGGATCCCAGCCTGCAGATCCCCAACTTCTCAGCATCTTGCATCCTCTGCAACCTCAACACGAACTAGGGATTACCTTTATGCCCTCAGAATAAGGGAGTTGTGAATCCAGCAGCTATGGGGGAAGTGAGCCTTTACATAATGTTAGAAGGATGCTTCCATAAATATATGCAGGATTCTGGAATTTATCATTTCTTTTCTTGCCATTTTATATTTTAGTCCATTGTCTGAAGCAATCATGGAAGGTTAAATTTGTTAATATAGATCCTTTCGCACAAGTTTATATTATCCTTTAAGAAATTTATACGATATGTTAGTTTCAAAAATAATCATTAATTTTTTTATTTAGGTATTTTATAACGCTCCGCATCTACCCAAGTAGTGGTCATGAGGGGATTAATTATTATAAAATATACATTATATTCAAAGGTATTAAGAAGAGATGTTTACAGTGATGGCAAAATTTTTTACCATCAAAGACACGAGTGGATGAAGGTGCTATTTATTAATTTAAAATTTTAATAGAAATGAAAATTTTAGTTCATTTTATGCATTTTTTTAAATAACATGATCCATCCAATCCACTGAGAAATTATGTTTATATTGTTATTATTATGTTAACCTTTATTATTATTATTATATTGTATGGTTATATTAACCAAGAATCTTTGTTCGTTACTGTTACAAGGCGAAGAAGCACCTTTACAAAAAAAAAAAAAATTTTTAGAAAATTTGTTACATAGTACCTTCTTCCATTGATATGTTCAATTATGAAATGCAATAATTGAATTAAAAGAACAATTATTATATATTTTATGATTTTAATTTTTTTCTGAATTTTTCATCATTATCTGTTTGTGCTTCTATCATAGTGGAAGGCATACTGTGTTTTTTTCTGGTGTCAGAATATAGCTATTATGCTTTTACAATGTTTTTTAGTGCCAGAGATGTGTTACATGTTTCACAAAGTGGTAGTTCCATTTGTTAGACTTGAAATTTCCTTCTAATGGTCATCTTCAATCCTTTAGTTACTCCAACTAAAAACGGCTTACCATGATACTTCGATTAGATTAATATAACTACTTAACATAAATATTGAACTAAACTTTTTAATTCTTTCTTAGCTAGTAAGAAAAAAACAAAATATTGATGATACCTTGTAATTCTCTGAAGTTCTACATGAAAAGGAACGAGCTCTAAAAATGTAATAAGTTCGTTAAAGTTTTATAAAAAAAATTGACATTTCAAAATTGTAATTGAAGTATGATAAATTATGAAAATTCGCTTATTGAAACATTTTAAATTTGAGTGGAGCCTTGGTTGTCTCTTCCTATATAGTCTTGAGTTTTGCTGTTGTTAGCATCTTCCATGTTCTGTAAATTTCCTTATTCAACTTCGATTATAAATTACACAATCAGTTTATATTACAACTTTTACTTTCTATAACTAGTGAATAGTTTTTGTTTTATTTAAGTTGTCCATCCAAGTAGTATTTATACTTATCCATGTATCAATAATATAAACTATGGGTTCGTACTTCCATGGAAAATATATTTTAAATTTTAAATATACCTTTATTGAAAAAGTCTTATTTGCAAGTCATGACTATTATCAATCCAATGATTACTTGGTATTAAAATTTATTTAGGAAAACTAAAATTTTTTTTATTTCTAATACTGAAATTTTACAAATATGAAAACCGAAGTAGGTTTTTTATTTTAAATTAGGCTGTTAAAATTACTGCTAAACTTTATAATTTCAAAAAATAATTTTTAAACAAATTATTTAGTAAGGTAATTCTTTTATTTTTATTTTAGTACTCAAAACAATTTACTTTTCTAACTTGTGCTTTTTCTACTGTCATTTCATTAAAAATTGCAAAATATATAAAATACAAAGTTTCAGCAAAAATTCAAGCATTCTCAAGTATCTGTTGACTATGCAATCAGACAGTCCCATTAAAAACGCTGACAGAGGATGTGTCGGCTTTTGAATGCATTTAATGAAAGTACTTAAGAGTGCAAGTAATGAAAATAGCAAAGATTTTTTTTAATTTGCTCTCGCTGGCCATAGATACCGTGATTCAGTTTAACCACGCCAAAAATTATCAATTTGATCGCTATTAACTTTTCGGATAGACCACTATGTATTTATCAGTTATATATATATATATATATATATATATATATATATATATATATATATATATATATATATATATATATATATATATATATATACACGCACACACACACACACACACACACACACACACACACACGCACACACATAAATATATATACATAAATATTTTAAATTTCAAACAAGATTATAGTTAAATAAACAATATATATTGTTTTTATATGTTATATCAATTATTATATTATGTTTTATATATATAACTAGAAATAAAATAGAAAATTTCGTGAATGAAGATCCAGTCATATGCTGCAAATTATATACTTGTTAGCGGTGACGGCAGCAACTCAACGATTGGTCAGCTTTATTCGTTTACTATACTTCCGCCATAGGTCCAAATTCTTTTTGTAATCTTCAATGGCTCATTTTCTCTGTTTAATGATACCAATTCTTGCTTTCTTTCATTTATGGAAAAGGAGTCATGGGCATTTTAAAATTATCGATCAGAGTTAGAGAGAAACAAATAAAAGAAAGACGATTTTTAAATCAAGGAAATGGAAACTGCGACAAAGTATAAATTAACATTCTGATGCCTAGGATGTTCGCTCTTAGTTACCGGGCAGCAGCTCCCAGAGGCTTCTACGGTATGCGGGCCTTCGGTTTCTGTTGCGGTCATCCTAGGGTCGAAGCTGGGTCAGTGTGTGCCACTTGGTCTGTCCAATTTAACTCTTTTCCCATGAGATCGACCAATGGTGGGATTAGTTCTTCAGTTAATTTTCGGGATCTGAGGAACTATCACGGTAAGGTGTTATTAGCTTAGAAAATAATATAGAATAATAATGATGTTTTATTTGACATTTCAATATAATGAGTATACCTAAATTGTCTGCTGTACTACAATTGACCATTCTCTAAATAGAATAATAATAAAAATTAGGATTCGAATATTAATATTATTATTTTAAGAAGCAGTCAATGAAGAAAAACACACTAAGGACCAGTTGCACCAGTCTCAGCTTCAACTAACAATGAGATAAGATTAACTTACAATTAGTTCAAACTACAATAAGCAGTATAACTAGATTTTTCCCAGCGACTGTTGCTGGTTTGCAGTTTTGGTCAACTAAGTTCGACTCTTGAAACTTTCTTTACAATCCTGGAAACAGTTGATTTGTGCAGCCCACTAAAGTCTCCACTAACATTTAAGAATGACCTTGGCACATAAAACCTGAAAGAAGTCATACACAGACTGATAATTTAAAAATGAAAATGTAACAATTAGAGATTAATTGTTGATTTTATTTACACAATTAAACTCCATCTCAGCCAACTTTTAATTTATCTTTTAGTTGGAATTAGCAATGGGCAATATTTGAACTTTGTATGGGAGGATGAATTAGGATTTTACATAACGAATGTACTTACTTCAATGTTATCAGTACCATTAGCTCTTCACTATCGTACATGAATATTTAAAGTATAAATCTAATACTTACTAAGTTCATCTAATCGTAGGTGGGAAATTAAACATGGGATTTCTTCGACAAATTAAAGACTAGCAAAGAACAACTTAGAGGCTTAAAGGGGTTAAATAAATTGGGAGTCATATTTCGAAGTTGAGATAACTTCATTTATATTTCAAACTTATTTTATATAAATATTTTATATTTATAATTTCATGTAAACATAAATATTACAGTTCTATGTAACCTTTAGTTTGCAACCATTACTAATTTGCAACAATTACTCATAAAAAAGTAATTATGAAATTTAAAAAAAATATATTGATATATTTAATATTTATAAAAAAACAAATGATTGCTTTTCATAGAAATTTGTTTTATTTTTCAGGTACAATATAATAGTTTTAGGTTTGAACGACCAAAAAGAAGCAATAGCATTTTTGACATAAAATCAGATATTTGTAATTATGTAGATAAACAGATTCTTATCTATTTTTAAATCTTTCCTTTCCGAAAGTATAGAGTTTTGACATCGGTAGTTCTAGAATCAGGATAAAGGAAGAATAGCACAACTTTCAGGTATTCCAATAAAACAAAAAAAAATAAAACCAAAGTCAAATTATTATTAGGACTATTTGATATGAAACTAATTAGAATTAGAGAATTAATAATTAATTAATAATTTTTGTCACCTTTTCCAATGACTATTTTCCCAATAAAAATATTTTTTTTAAATGTTTATCTAAGAAAAATTGCATTTCTATTTCATAGCATCAGCTGCTCATTAACAATATTGTTAAATCAATTTCTATAATTTTCTCTCGTTAGAGTGTAAGGTCTTTTACAAAAAAATATGTAAGCTGAGAGAGAAACACCAATAAAGCCATTCATATCATCGGATTCTAGGACTTTGTATCCAAAATACCATTGGCCGCTCATTAAAAATATGAAATTGAAATCCCTATCGAAGGGATATAGATTCTGATTGGTGGGAATAAATCCGATTGAAATAAAACCGTCCAATAGGATATACTCTGTAAAATATCTAAACCTAAGCATTTCTTTTGACTCGCTTTTCCATCCCGTTCAAATTGGCAATTAGGTGGAACTTGATTCGAATAAAGCTATGAATGAGATTACCGAAACAGACCCGAAAAATTCTCGGAAAAAAGAAATCAGCCACATAAAAGAACAAGCAGAAAAAAAGTGTGACGGTAACTTAAAAGGATATATATATATATATATATGTGTATATATATATAATCCAATTGTGATTTATTTATTTGTGATTATATATATATATATATATATATATATATATATATATATATATATATATATATATATATATATATATATATAAAATCCAATTGTGATTTTCTTTCTTCTTTTTAAAATTTGTTTTTTTTAATGTAATATAATTCATCTTTCCCTAGTTCTTAGTAATGGAGCCTATTCAATAATAAATGTTAATGCGTACTTGGATAGGTATTTGTAATTCTATCAATATTGATTTTCTTCCACCCTTTTAGGTTTTTTTAAATTTTTATGGTTAAGCAGTTAAATTAATGTTGTTTCTAGTTTGTACATTATATATATAAATATTAATATTTATATATATATATATATATATATATATATATATATATATATATATATATATATATATATATATATTATTTTTTTTTAATTGACAAATGCCTTAACTTTACTTACAAAATTAATACCATTATTTGTGATCAGCTATTTATGAATATTAAATTGTTGCGACTAAAGCTATATATAATCACAGACTAGTTAATTTACACTACCCTATCCACCACTGTTTATTATTATTGAGGGTTTATTCTTCTTGTGCTTTCAAAGATTAAAAAATCGAGGCCCGAAGTACCGATATTTATCATTGATATATAGAACTACTATTTCGAGATGTTTACAGTGATGGCAAAATTTTTTACCATCAAAGACACGAGTGGATGAAGGTGCTATTTATTAATTTAAAATTTTAATAGAAATGAAAATTTTAGTTCATTTTATGCATTTTTTTAAATAACATGATCCATCCAATCCACTGAGAAATTATATTTATATTGTTATTATTATGTTAACCTTTATTATTATTATTATATTGTATGGTTATATTAACCAAGAATCTTTGTTCGTTACTGTTACAAGGCGAAGAAGCACCTTTACAAAAAAAAAAAAAATTTTTAGAAAATTTGTTACATAGTACCTTCTTCCATTGATATGTTCAATTATGAAATGCAATAATTGAATTAAAAGAACAATTATTATATATTTTATGATTTTAATTTTTTTCTGAATTTTTCATCATTATCTGTTTGTGCTTCTATCATAGTGGAAGGCATACTGTGTTTTTTTCTGGTGTCAGAATATAGCTATTATGCTTTTACAATGTTTTTTAGTGCCAGAGATGTGTTACATGTTTCACAAAGTGGTAGTTCCATTTGTTAGACTTGAAATTTCCTTCTAATGGTCATCTTCAATCCTTTAGTTACTCCAACTAAAAACGGCTTACCATGATACTTCGATTAGATTAATATAACTACTTAACATAAATATTGAACTAAACTTTTTAATTCTTTCTTAGCTAGTAAGAAAAAAACAAAATATTGATGATACCTTGTAATTCTCTGAAGTTCTACATGAAAAGGAACGAGCTCTAAAAATGTAATAAGTTCGTTAAAGTTTTATAAAAAAAATTGACATTTCAAAATTGTAATTGAAGTATGATAAATTATGAAAATTCGCTTATTGAAACATTTTAAATTTGAGTGGAGCCTTGGTTGTCTCTTCCTATATAGTCTTGAGTTTTGCTGTTGTTAGCATCTTCCATGTTCTGTAAATTTCCTTATTCAACTTCGATTATAAATTACACAATCAGTTTATATTACAACTTTTACTTTCTATAACTAGTGAATAGTTTTTGTTTTATTTAAGTTGTCCATCCAAGTAGTATTTATACTTATCCATGTATCAATAATATAAACTATGGGTTCGTACTTCCATGGAAAATATATTTTAAATTTTAAATATACCTTTATTGAAAAAGTCTTATTTGCAAGTCATGACTATTATCAATCCAATGATTACTTGGTATTAAAATTTATTTAGGAAAACTAAAATTTTTTTTATTTCTAATACTGAAATTTTACAAATATGAAAACCGAAGTAGGTTTTTTATTTTAAATTAGGCTGTTAAAATTACTGCTAAACTTTATAATTTCAAAAAATAATTTTTAAACAAATTATTTAGTAAGGTAATTCTTTTATTTTTATTTTAGTACTCAAAACAATTTACTTTTCTAACTTGTGCTTTTTCTACTGTCATTTCATTAAAAATTGCAAAATATATAAAATACAAAGTTTCAGCAAAAATTCAAGCATTCTCAAGTATCTGTTGACTATGCAATCAGACAGTCCCATTAAAAACGCTGACAGAGGATGTGTCGGCTTTTGAATGCATTTAATGAAAGTACTTAAGAGTGCAAGTAATGAAAATAGCAAAGATTTTTTTTAATTTGCTCTCGCTGGCCATAGATACCGTGATTCAGTTTAACCACGCCAAAAATTATCAATTTGATCGCTATTAACTTTTCGGATAGACCACTATGTATTTATCAGTTTATATATATATACACGCACACACACACACACACACACACACACACACACACACGCACACACATAAATATATATACATAAATATTTTAAATTTCAAACAAGATTATAGTTAAATAAACAATATATATTGTTTTTATATGTTATATCAATTATTATATTATGTTTTATATATATAACTAGAAATAAAATAGAAAATTTCGTGAATGAAGATCCAGTCATATGCTGCAAATTATATACTTGTTAGCGGTGACGGCAGCAACTCAACGATTGGTCAGCTTTATTCGTTTACTATACTTCCGCCATAGGTCCAAATTCTTTTTGTAATCTTCAATGGCTCATTTTCTCTGTTTAATGATACCAATTCTTGCTTTCTTTCATTTATGGAAAAGGAGTCATGGGCATTTTAAAATTATCGATCAGAGTTAGAGAGAAACAAATAAAAGAAAGACGATTTTTAAATCAAGGAAATGGAAACTGCGACAAAGTATAAATTAACATTCTGATGCCTAGGATGTTCGCTCTTAGTTACCGGGCAGCAGCTCCCAGAGGCTTCTACGGTATGCGGGCCTTCGGTTTCTGTTGCGGTCATCCTAGGGTCGAAGCTGGGTCAGTGTGTGCCACTTGGTCTGTCCAATTTAACTCTTTTCCCATGAGATCGACCAATGGTGGGATTAGTTCTTCAGTTAATTTTCGGGATCTGAGGAACTATCACGGTAAGGTGTTATTAGCTTAGAAAATAATATAGAATAATAATGATGTTTTATTTGACATTTCAATATAATGAGTATACCTAAATTGTCTGCTGTACTACAATTGACCATTCTCTAAATAGAATAATAATAAAAATTAGGATTCGAATATTAATATTATTATTTTAAGAAGCAGTCAATGAAGAAAAACACACTAAGGACCAGTTGCACCAGTCTCAGCTTCAACTAACAATGAGATAAGATTAACTTACAATTAGTTCAAACTACAATAAGCAGTATAACTAGATTTTTCCCAGCGACTGTTGCTGGTTTGCAGTTTTGGTCAACTAAGTTCGACTCTTGAAACTTTCTTTACAATCCTGGAAACAGTTGATTTGTGCAGCCCACTAAAGTCTCCACTAACATTTAAGAATGACCTTGGCACATAAAACCTGAAAGAAGTCATACACAGACTGATAATTTAAAAATGAAAATGTAACAATTAGAGATTAATTGTTGATTTTATTTACACAATTAAACTCCATCTCAGCCAACTTTTAATTTATCTTTTAGTTGGAATTAGCAATGGGCAATATTTGAACTTTGTATGGGAGGATGAATTAGGATTTTACATAACGAATGTACTTACTTCAATGTTATCAGTACCATTAGCTCTTCACTATCGTACATGAATATTTAAAGTATAAATCTAATACTTACTAAGTTCATCTAATCGTAGGTGGGAAATTAAACATGGGATTTCTTCGACAAATTAAAGACTAGCAAAGAACAACTTAGAGGCTTAAAGGGGTTAAATAAATTGGGAGTCATATTTCGAAGTTGAGATAACTTCATTTATATTTCAAACTTATTTTATATAAATATTTTATATTTATAATTTCATGTAAACATAAATATTACAGTTCTATGTAACCTTTAGTTTGCAACCATTACTAATTTGCAACAATTACTCATAAAAAAGTAATTATGAAATTTAAAAAAAATATATTGATATATTTAATATTTATAAAAAAACAAATGATTGCTTTTCATAGAAATTTGTTTTATTTTTCAGGTACAATATAATAGTTTTAGGTTTGAACGACCAAAAAGAAGCAATAGCATTTTTGACATAAAATCAGATATTTGTAATTATGTAGATAAACAGATTCTTATCTATTTTTAAATCTTTCCTTTCCGAAAGTATAGAGTTTTGACATCGGTAGTTCTAGAATCAGGATAAAGGAAGAATAGCACAACTTTCAGGTATTCCAATAAAACAAAAAAAAATAAAACCAAAGTCAAATTATTATTAGGACTATTTGATATGAAACTAATTAGAATTAGAGAATTAATAATTAATTAATAATTTTTGTCACCTTTTCCAATGACTATTTTCCCAATAAAAATATTTTTTTTAAATGTTTATCTAAGAAAAATTGCATTTCTATTTCATAGCATCAGCTGCTCATTAACAATATTGTTAAATCAATTTCTATAATTTTCTCTCGTTAGAGTGTAAGGTCTTTTACAAAAAAATATGTAAGCTGAGAGAGAAACACCAATAAAGCCATTCATATCATCGGATTCTAGGACTTTGTATCCAAAATACCATTGGCCGCTCATTAAAAATATGAAATTGAAATCCCTATCGAAGGGATATAGATTCTGATTGGTGGGAATAAATCCGATTGAAATAAAACCGTCCAATAGGATATACTCTGTAAAATATCTAAACCTAAGCATTTCTTTTGACTCGCTTTTCCATCCCGTTCAAATTGGCAATTAGGTGGAACTTGATTCGAATAAAGCTATGAATGAGATTACCGAAACAGACCCGAAAAATTCTCGGAAAAAAGAAATCAGCCACATAAAAGAACAAGCAGAAAAAAAGTGTGACGGTAACTTAAAAGGATATATATATATATATATATATGTGTATATATATATAATCCAATTGTGATTTATTTATTTGTGATTATATATATATATATATATATATATATATATATATATATATATATATATATATATATATATATATATATATAAAATCCAATTGTGATTTTCTTTCTTCTTTTTAAAATTTGTTTTTTTTAATGTAATATAATTCATCTTTCCCTAGTTCTTAGTAATGGAGCCTATTCAATAATAAATGTTAATGCGTACTTGGATAGGTATTTGTAATTCTATCAATATTGATTTTCTTCCACCCTTTTAGGTTTTTTTAAATTTTTATGGTTAAGCAGTTAAATTAATGTTGTTTCTAGTTTGTACATTATATATATAAATATTAATATTTATATATATATATATATATATATATATATATATATATATATATATTATTTTTTTTTAATTGACAAATGCCTTAACTTTACTTACAAAATTAATACCATTATTTGTGATCAGCTATTTATGAATATTAAATTGTTGCGACTAAAGCTATATATAATCACAGACTAGTTAATTTACACTACCCTATCCACCACTGTTTATTATTATTGAGGGTTTATTCTTCTTGTGCTTTCAAAGATTAAAAAATCGAGGCCCGAAGTACCGATATTTATCATTGATATATAGAACTACTATTTCGATATATTTGAAAACCCTGGATTAGATTTATATATATATATAATATATATATATATAATATATAGATTTATATATTATATATATATATATATATATATATATATATATATATATATATATATATATATATATATATATATATATATATTATCTTTTCGGTCGATATTTATATCTCTAACCAGAAACTGTTATGAAGATGGCTGACTTGAGCTCATCCAGTATAAATAGTAACACGAACACACCACACCACACATTTTTTTGGTTTGTCGGATCCGACGTTCTTTGTATTTATTTCAATTATTATTTTTTTTTTTTTGGAAGAAGTGAATATACTTAAATTTAAATTTCGATATTAGGTTATATTGGATATAAAAAAAAAAAATCGATATTTTTCTAATATTCCTATCCTGAGCTTCATTTATTGAATCTTCAATTTTTATCTTAATGAAAAGTTTTAGTTTATTATTTTCAAAAAATAGACCTTTGTAATCGACCAAAAAAAAAAAAACAACCCTCATCAACATTTGATGTTTTACGTTTCATGATACTAGGAATTCAAATATCGAATAAAAAAAAAAATCCATCCGAGACTAATGGGCCGATTTTCTTTAAATTCGGCACCAAAGTCATGTGTCACCCCAAAGTGTTCCTCGGAACTAGACATTACCGTGCGTATGTTTGTATAAAAATGGCGGCCGATTAAAGATTTTATAAGCCCATAACGCGGCCATTTATAAAGAAAGAGGGAAAATGTAAGATGTTCTGGAATCAGCTAATCCAGGTATTAAAAAAAAAAATTAAAGAGAATATTTAAAGAAATTTATATAAATGCTTTTGGTTTATTATTTTCAATAATTAAGCTCTGTAATCGATCAAGGTAAAATAAATTTTAACCCCCTCAAAATTTGAGGTTTTAAGTTCCAAGATGAATAGAATCCAAATATCGAATTTAAAAAAATCCGCCCGTCAAAAATTCTGCGGCGCTGCAGGTCATGGTGGCCCTAAGCCTCTGACATGAGGGCTGAAGTGAGGGCTTCCGACTTCCTTTCATCTCTCTACTTTATCCTTTCTTGGATTATTTCTGCACTTCATTTAGCTTCATTGTCTTTCCTTTTTCTTTTCCCAATGAAGTGTACATCCAATATTTTCCTCTGTACCATTTTACCCTCTGATTACATGTCCTAACAATCTCAGGCGTCTTGGATTGACACAGTTTCTTCTTTACCCTCTCAGTTCGAAACTCTCGCAGCGATCATTTCTGAAAAGATTGCTATATATTCTGCACATGCTCCTTTTCCCAAACCCTACAAATGCTCATTTAAAAGATCATTTAATTATCTAAACTGTAAACCATAGCAATACGGAAAGTACTGTGGTTAGACAGACCAGATATTTTTGAAATATTACTATTTGGAAATAATTAACCACTATGATGTAATCACTTTTCAATAAAAACATATGATTTTGGTTTAAATTGTTTTTAACTGTTACCGATTGGATTATTTATTGTGTGCGTTCTGGCGTGTTTAGATATTTAAAAAAAATTGTTTGGTGTAGAAGGCATGATAAAGAAGACCTCTTTGGATTTGTAATGGAAAATATAAGACTACTAGTCTCCTTCATAATAATAGTAAAATAATAGTAAAATAGAATTTATTTTGTAGTTCGCCTTTTATTGTCTATATTAATTTCAAATGGATACGTTCAATGTTGTCAGTTTTATTTATTGTTGGTGAAAAAACTGAAAATTAGGTTATAAGTTTTTATTGAAAACTGATTTGCGAAGTAAAAAAGACATAAAAGTTAAAAATACATTAATTGTACGTGTCCTATAAGCAATAAGTTCTGCGTTTATTTCACAATAATTAAGGCAACAATTATGTCCAAAAACTATTTGCATATCAATGAATGAATTCTCCAAGCATACCATTGAATATTTTTTTTTTTTTTTTTTTGGGTGGGGATCCTGTATATCATTTATTAGGAGAATATACGTGGAAAACATGCTTATTTAACTTAATAAATGAATAAGTCAAGTATCTTTTGGTCCTCTAATTTAAAGTTAAATGCTCAGAACATAAGAAAAACATTTCTGACTTTGTTTTAGCTTTAAACTATTTGAATAGCTTCGTGTTGAGTCCGAGTTTGAAAATTGAGAATAAGAATTTATTACTGTTTTTTTGAGAATTCACAACATTTCTCTTTAAATCCAACAAATATGAGTTCCAACTAATGCACCAAAATAAGGTGCGTACTTTTAAGTTTTGGAGTGTACCAAAAAATCGATTTTCGCTCGACAGAAGCCATGCGACAATGCGATTCAAGTTTAGTTAAATATTACCTTGGTTAGAGGAATCCTATCTATAAACTTATCCATTTTAGGCCTACTAATCCTCTGTAAATAATATAAAATAGAAACAACAATTATGTTTTTAATCTGATTTATAACTTCAAAATATAAGATCAAATTCAAACAACCTTCGGTACTGACCTGACATTTAATCAGTCTTACAATTCGACTAAATCTTATTAGATTAGAGTTCCCTAGATCATTATAGTATCTGTAGGTTGGACGCTAGAAAACGTGGCCTCGAATTTAAGATTCAGTGTGTAATTAAATTATATTTGATCATCAGACACGAGGTAGATGATCTCCATCAGCGATTCCGCCCTCTTCCACCCACAGTTGAAAGATAACGAGAGCGGATGATGAGCTGACGACCCTAATGATGTTTCCTTCATCAGGGCCAGAAACACAGCTTAATTCCCCATCATTTATCCGTGTTGACATGTTCTTTGGAGGCGTGGCGCTCTCTGTAGGAACATATATAGTCCCTTTGTCTTAAGTATCCAGGGCCACGACGTAAATTGCCAGTAAGGGAGCTCTGTGCTGAAAGGGACTCCAGTAACTTATCTATGATATGCGGTGTAATTGACGGCTGAATGGGCCGATCCCAAAGGTCGCACGTCTCATGGGTACTATCGCAGCTTGCTCAGACACGGCTAATGACCGGATTCCCTACACAGATCCTGACAAGAGCTTCGGGGATAAATTAGCTACGGTTTAGTACAGCCGGTCTATACGAGCAAGGTTATTCCCGTCCGCGAAACGGGTGCTCGTTATTTCCATGGAGTCGTGAAATTAGACAAGGAATAACCAGCATGCCAGGTTCTCCTTGTCTCAGAAAATAGAGGTTTGAAGAAAATAACATTTCGCAGTCTCTTCTCATAAATTTATCATTATTTATCTTACTGGCAATACCTATTGCCATTCAAAATTGAAGAAATTAAATATAAATTCATTTACCCAGAGACTCTTAGAATTTGTCCTCTTAGAACAAATTATATAAATGATACTGTGACCCATGGATTAGTCAACTTGAATATTTTTCTTGATAAAATAATGAAAATAAACAAATGAAATAAATCTTGACCACACATATTACAACTCATGAAGGCTCTTGGGCTCAGTAATTGGTAATGATGAGCCAGCTCGTGACAAACGGTTATGCAATGGGATGTTGTATCCAGCATCCACGCTAAAGCGTTAATAGGGAACCACGTAGTAGGAAGGTCGTCCAATCCTTGAATCGATGCACAGCTGATATAACAGAAGGAATTAATTATCTTTTACAAACGGATTATAAAAGCCGGAGTCAGAAGTTGGATGCCTTACTCACTAACCTATCCTATTCTATTGAAAGAATAAATAAAATATAATAATAAACAAAAAAAAATAATTTACATTGATTCAGTGCAGAAGGAAAGTGTGAGTCTTGGAAAGACAGGAGATGGTCATAAAGTTGGTATGTAAATGTATAAAGAGAGTGAGTGCTGTTCGGTTCATTGCGGGCTCGGTTTTTAAGTAGATGGATAATCTATTTTTTTCGAAATACTTGCACAAGGATGAATTACAGTTTATGACATATTTTTCAAATGACAAGAAGGGGTAAAGAAGTCAGAAGGGCGGGAGTGACTCTAACGAGACTATTCGGATTGGAACTGAAGCATTTGGATGGTAGCGATAGGAAAGGAGAAAAGATATATGAAGGCAGCAAAACAGTTTTTACGGTTAAGTCGCTACAACTTGGAGTTGTATTGCAAAATAAAGTGATCTCTGGAGATAACAATAAATCGAATGAAACAATTCAGTAATATTGTATGGAATGCATGGATAAAAATTCTTTATATACTGATCAACTAAGCTCACTAAGCTGTTTCAAAATCACGACAGGTTCATACAGATTTTTTTTTCATTATACCTTATGCTAATTAATATTAAATTTCAAATAGGCATTCGTTACAGCCGTGAACCAGCGCCGGCTTGCAATATGTCGATTTAAATACTTCATATGAAGCTTATTAGCTTATTAGCTAAAAAGTATTCTTTTTAGACAGCTTCATAATATCTTAGGTCCTACAAGAATAGTCTATAGTTCAAACATGTTCCATAATAATTATCAATAATTCACTATGAATTCCACTTCAGAGCGCCCGGAATGCGTTTTGATCCCCATAATTTGGCGGACAAATGGTTGAACTTAAAAAAAACTTTTTTTCTAAATTTATAATTAATTATGTGATAAATAATATAATATTACGAAATTTCGATAATTAAACAATAATTATTAGGCAAAGATGAATTAAATCTAACACACATCCAAATGATTATTGTGAGTTATACAGTAGCTATAGAGACTGAAAAGTAAGCCATTTAAGTTTCGTGACAGCATCCACTTCATAATTCAAATCGTAGTGAGTGGGCCAGACCCCCCTATCGTGCATCTCCCCTTCCCTTCCCCTCCCCCAAACGCCTATAAATTGCACATCTTTGTGTTCCTTATGACCAATAATTAAAAATAAAACCTATATTATCTGAAAAAAAAAAGTAGTCGCACCTTGCCAAAATGGCGGAATACCGACAATGACTTGATTTATTTTTTTGGTCATTGTCATTCTGTATTTGGCTTAATTTCGCCATAATTAAATTTGTTTCAAAGCTGAATAGTCAGGAAATCAAAAGACAAGGACTAATTTAAAAAAATAATTTGCTTAGACATTAAAAAGCACCAGTAAATTAAATGTTTTCAAGTAGGTCATTCGGAAGTTCAAATTTCAAGACCAGTTTGTCCCAATAAGGGACAACAATAACGAAAAAGTTTTCAAATAAAACATGTGTAGTATTTATTCTTCTTTAAAAACAAAGAATGATATTTAAAAATATTCGAAATGATTCCTTGGTGATTCGAGAATGCACCTATTAGTATTATGTAGAGACTTAAGCGCTGTTAGTCTTCTTCCTCCTCAATGAGCATTCATAAATGCAATTGTTATTAGCTTGGTCAACATTCGAAGTAAAATAGCCTTATAGCGGCTTTGGAATGACATACAAGCCTTTGTATGCCATTCCAAAGCCGCTACATTAAAAAGTGGCAGCGTTATTAAAAAATAAAAAAATTCATTCATTTTTCATTCCGTGCTCAATATCTTGAAAACTAGTAACCAAGCGAAAAATATTATGACTTTTTTTAAAGGGAATTAAATGTTCTAAAATTTTAGTCATAATAGAGCTTTTTATGCTAGTTCTTGAGATAATGATATATTACACTTGAAAAAAAAAAAAGAAGAGAAATCACAATTTTGTTTATTTATTTTGGCAAATAACATAGAAACAGTTATTCTTACAAAGATAATCATTATACACTACTATAAATTGATTTTAACTAGCTCTAATTTGAGTAGCCATTAATAGTGTCCATTATGTTTGTCAAAACATATTCACAAAATGGTGAATTCTCGTTGTTTGAAATAAACAATTATTTTTTCATATTCTTTATCTCAGAAACTATTGGAGTTACAGATGTCTATTTCTCCTCAAATTTCAGCTAGTTAAATGCACTTTTAATTGGTTTATAATGATTACCTTCGTTGGACGAACTGTTTCTATGATATTTGCCAAAATAAATTAAGAAAATTATATTTTCTCGGTGTTTTTTTTTAAAATGTAATATATCATTATCTGAAGAACTAATTAGCATAAAAAACTCTATTAGTACTAAAATTTTAGAACATTTAATGCCCTTTAAAAAAGTTATTATAAAATTTTTCTCGTGGTTCGTAGTTTTCAAGATATCGAATACTGAATGAAAAATGAATGAAAGTTTCATGTTTTTTTTTTTAATAAAATGCCTTCATTTTTTAATGTAGCGGTTTTTGAATGGCTTATTTTACTTCAAATGCCCTACACATTTGTAACTTACATTCAAACTTTCTCCTAAACTGAGTACCCAATTTCGGCTCTTGTTCCAGTTGACTATATTTAAGTTTAATTAGGATGTGGTGGAAGTATGAGCCTGGATTAAGATCTTCTGTGTCTAACCACTTCTGTGTGAACTACTTGAAATAATTTAATTTACTGGTACTTTTTAATGCTCAAGCCAATTATTTTTGAACATTAGTCTATGTCTTTTTATTCCCTGACTATTCGGCTTTGAAACAAAGTAAATTATGGCGAAATTAAGCCATATGCAGAATGACAATGACCAAAAAAAGTTGGTAATCCTCCATCTTTGAACGCCAATTTGGCAAGGTGCGACTACTATTTTTTCTGATAATATTGGTTTTATTTTTAATAATTAGTCACAAGAAAAACAACGATGTGCAGGAGGAGATTTGAAGGAGGAGAGGAGCGAGGAGATGCACGATAGTGGGAGAAGGGTCTGGCCCACAGACTACGACTTCAATCATGAAGTGGATGCTGTCACGAAACTTAAATGTCTTACTTTTCAGTCTCTATAGCAACTGTATAACTCTCGATAATCTGCCAAAACAGAGTATTAGATTTAATTCATCATTCATATTCTTAATACAAATATCTCGGTGGGAAGAAGAAGGTGGTTTCAATAAAAATATTATGTCCTACACATACCTGGTTAAATAACCTACAGATGTAAGGTGCTGTGTCCGTAGGAGAAAAAATACGTGTTATAGTTAGCAAAAATTTTATAACTTTTTATTTTATTCAATGTTAAGGATCGTTTCTGTAACAAGAAAACTGGATTAATTACGTGAAAATAATTAGTGAATCAAGTTACTGATCAATCAATAATTACTGACATTTAAAAATAAAACATTTGTAGTATTTATTCTTCTTTAAAAACAAAGAATGATATTTAAAAATATTCGAAATGATTCCTTGGTGATTCGAGAATGCACCTATTAGTATTATGTAGAGACTTAAGCGCTGTTAGTCTTCTTCCTCCTCAATGAGCATTCATAAATGCAATTGTTATTAGCTTGGTCTCTTCCCTCATCCTGATTATCTTACTAGGACAGTGAGGGAATTACAGGCCATAGGATTACGAATTTATATTTATCCGGACCAATTTCCAACTAGAACGACCATTTTAATAACAAAAATATAGCTTGAAAGAATCAACTGAACACTTATAAGACTATCACTTAAAAAAAAAAAGATATCTCAAAAAGGTACTTGGTAAAAACGAATGAGGGAATTACATCTAATAAAAATACCAGCAGCCAATCAGTCCTTCATTTACATGGTGACGGTCCTGTGGCAACTGATAACTAAGTCTCCGGAAAAATAGCACTTTAAAGATGTTGAAAAGAATGGAAAGGAGGGCCTTTTTTTTTTTTACTTTCTCACACCACTTTTATTACCGAAAAAAAAATCTAGAATTTTAGAATATAAGGGAATTACATAAAAACTCTGGACACTCATTTTTAATTTATAAGTTCAAACATATTTGAATCTAGTTTTTTATTTATTTATTTATTTGGTTACAGTTTTAGGTGCCGTATACGACAACATAGGTTAGAGGCACCTTATTCTTGCAGTATATTAGACGAGTCTATAGAAATTATTTTCCTTTAGGAACTGAAAAAGAGTCTTCCAATTTTCGGGTTGTAAAGCTGTGCGGTAGTCCTGGAGACCCCGCGATGTTCTTGAAGGAGAGAAGCGCGAACAATGTACTAGAATGTGTTCTAGGGTAAGCAAACCGCCGCAGCTGAGACATCTTGGTGGTGGTTTCCCTTCGAGAAGGTGTCCATGGGTCAGTCTGGTGTGTCCGATCCTGAGGCGGGTAATAATGGTTTGTTCTCGTCGGTTCCCTACTACGTGTGGCAACGGTCGAGAATCTTCGTAGATCTGCTTCAACTTGTTATTGCTAGGAACCCTGGACCAGCAGTAGCGCCAGGCTTCTTTGCAAAGGTTCAAAACTGTCGTATAAAAATCTTGCAGCACCGTGTTGGTATTTGGTGTAGGATGTATGATACTTGCTTCTTTGGCGCTTGTGTCAGCCAGTTCGTTACCTACTATACTTACATGGCTCGGGATCCAAAGGAACTTTATTATTTTGTCGGTTTTGTTAATTAGTGTTTTAATGGAGAATACTATTTTAATGGAGAAACTAGTTTTTAAAACTAATGAATATCACAATTAAAAAAGTAAGAAGGCACTTGCACAATCAAGATATTATTTGAGGAACAAGATACAAAAGGTGTCAAAGTCGGCTTTGGACACCGTGAGGGAATTATGTTTTGAGGCTTTAGACATCTTTTTCATATAAAATAACTGACATTTTGAAAAACAAATGAAAAGAGACGAAAAGAGTTATATCTAACAACTGAATTATTTTCAGAATTGACAGATTTGAGAAAATGGCTGAAAAACCTTCGGAAACCTGATTTGACCTTTTTTTGAGAATGACCCATTACATTCTGGTTGATAATATATTTTTATTTATGGTAGTGGAATCGGAAAGGACTGTAAGAACTAATAATATTTTTAGTATTTCAACTCACAATATTTAAAGAAAATATAAGGTTTGAATGTATATATCAATGCTTTACTTTAGCAAAATAATTTAAAAAAATGTAACCAAAATGCATTTTGTCTTATATTATAAAATTCATCGAAAGCAAGATACATCAGCTTCTATATCCTGACTCAAATTCGATTCCGATCTGGATGATGCAATACAGTCCAAGTAAAAATTTGTGGAAGGAACTGACAAGGACTATGATATAACTATGGACAATAACTATGTACATATTGAAAATTATGTACTGCGACATGAATTTAATTTTTTTCAATATCTAAAATTTACAAAAATTCTTTAGAATACGTAAATTATTTAAGTTTTTTTTTGTTTTAATTTTATATTTTGAAACTTTTATCGAATCAAGCTCGAATCAGACACTGATTTTAATTTAATGACCATAATATCAATGTGTTTCTATGATATTATATTGACGTTCTCATGCTAAACTAACGAATATGAAAATCACTACTTTTAAGGTGAGCGAAAAACCGTTGTATCCTGTGTATAAGGAGAGCTTTCAACGAGTGTATTTTTATCTGTTGGTGTTTTATATACCTACAGAAAAAATTAAGATTATTTGTTATTTTTTTTTTTTTTGCATTCCCAAATATTATTGGTTTTCATATTTGTGAGTTTAGTAAGGGAATGACGATTCGCATTGTTTTACGCCATAATTCAATCGGACAATCATAATACAAAAGTTTTTAAATAAATAAAGATTTTAAATAAAAAAATATATTATTTTTTTTTGTAATTCTAATATCTGCATGTATTCTTCTCTTTTTTTCTTTGTTCTTTCAATCATATATGTAAAATCCTGACGTGCCTGAGTTTTTAATTATGTGCATCTACATTGTCCCTTCACTATTATCGTTTTTTAATTCTTAGGCGTAGAAAATTTTCTTCATAACGACTTGCCTTTCCTTTTTAACTATTTTACCCACAAATAATAGTTGGATGTTTCGTCAGAAAGTTTTTTTTTTTTAGTGATTAATACCTTGAAATCCGAAAAATTTCTTATTCGCTTGGAGGTATCTGTATTGTATCACAATTTTTTTTTTTTTTATAAACTGTATAATAAATGTGTTTTTTTTTAAACTATATTATTTAAGAAATCTTATTTTTCTACATATTTTTCTGTATCTGTCGGTATTTAGTTAATTCATTGAGTCGTGCTATGTGTAAAAATGTTAAAGCTGATTAACGATACCAATTTTGTAATATTATTCCCAAAATAATGCATTATTAGACCCAATAAGGAAGCTTGGACTTCACCAGAAAAAAAGAAAATAAAGAGAGTCTTAAAGGAAAACGACAAATAGGAGCCAAGTGTGGTGAGTGTGGTCCAAAGGGCGTTTCGAAAGGATTTGCCCAAGTCGAAGGGCCATTCCCTCTCGAGGGCCGGCCTAACAAGCGTAGAGCGTAAGGATGTCGTAAACTTGTCAGCGGGTTTTACTTTCGTTATGAGCAACCTTACTCACCCCGTCCGGTCAGTAAAGCCTTCTCGGAAGCTGTTCACCGAGCAATGGCTACTTTTCTCCAAGTCATTAGGTCATCAAACCCGCTAAGGAACGGTCTTCTATTGAGACTGGGAACTATAGGTCCTACGAGGAAACCACTCCACAGAATGTCCAATGAACTTGCCGTTCTATCCAACTTCCGATTTACCATAACCTGATGGAGCTTTGGCACTGATTGGTTCTTTGAGAAAAGCCGGTGGAGTTTATATTCATAGGTGCAGAATTTATTTCATACAATTTAATATTATTCTTCACATTCGATTAATTTGTAAAGTTCAATTGACCGTTCAGTTTTAAATTGTCAAAATAAATCTTTTACTTTATTTTGGAATGACTTTTAGGAGATGAATAAATTGATAATAGAAGGGTTTAGTTTTCGTGTGCCAAGATTTGAAAACTACCAAAGTGAAGTAGAAATGCACAGTGAATAGTTGTTAAGTAGTTATTTGATAAAACTGTGACAAATGAACAAAAAAACTAATATATATTAGTATTAAATTATTTTCATCATAAAGATTTACGAATTAAGTTCACAATTCGTTATCCTGATAACAAATAAAGATTATTTATTTGTCATTCGAAATATAATTTGGATCTTTTCCGTTATAGAATCTTTTAAATTTTTCTATGCAGGCACAGACAATATCAGTCATTATCTATTGGAAGTAAATGATCTACATGACCAAACGGTGTTCAATAAACATAAATAAACGTTGAACTTAGCCGCAGGTATATTACATATTATGTAACCTTACAAACTAATATATATATATATATATATATATATATATATATATATATATATATATTTTAATACATAATAGAATACATATATTTCGAAAAATCATAGTTTAGCTAACTTAATCCATTAATGTTCGGTGATTACCTGAAGTGACTCTCAGTCACCAGCATCCTCCGATGATAACGTTTATTAAAATTATATTTTCGTAAAACTAAGATTTTTAATAGATATCTAGACGATATACAGCCATTTGGTCTTAATTAGATTAGATTAACATCTCAATGAGAGATAGTTAATTTTCACCATAATTATCAGTAAATGTATCATGACTATTCTTCCTTAAAACACTTATTGATAAAAACTTACTACTATTTAAAGATAAAAATTATGACTTATATGTATAAAAAAAAAAAAATTATACTAAACGGGCTCGGAAAAGAAATGTCACTATAATAACCCCAGTAAAATAATTAATTTATAATGGTGCATAGAACAGATAATGCTGAAGGAAGTAGATACTAACGAACGAAAAATTATGTGGAAAAATGGTTCTGAATTCATTTAAGGGAACAATAGAAGTAATAAAATATTCAAATTGAGAACTAATTTAGAGTAGATAGATGTGAGAAGGGAAGCAATTAGTAAAGTAAAGGAGAAGTGTTAGCAAATGTGAACTCACAGCTTCCAACTAACAACTACTAATGGAACAACAGTGTGAGCCCAACAGTTTTTGTACACACCAGGCATCTCAGAAAAGGACACACTTGGGCTTCCTGCTCAAGGGTGTGAAAAAATCTTTTTATAGCTGTTCTGCCTCCCAACTGTTTACTATTTCCTCAATAATATTGTATTAATTCAAAACTAATATATACATATTGTGTTTTATCACAAACCAATAAAATGTGTATTTAATGGTAATGCTCTTGAAATTTTATTACTTACGTTGAAGGTTTCTATTGAATACAGTAATTTTAAAATCACTAACTTATTTTTTATTATTTAAAATTGACAATTAGTTAAAAAAATATCGCTACCTTGGGAGAAGACCGGCAATTCAGAACAGTTTTCATCATTAAATTTCAACTAATTATTACAGGATTCCTTACAATTGTATAAATACTTTCTTGAACATATTTGCAAGTTAATGCTTAGAGGTAACCTGTGTATTTTTTTATTCCAAACATGCTTTAAGACCTAACATTTTTGGGCTAGTGACAGTTTTAAAAAAAACTCTCCTGCGGTCATACGATGAACATTCTTTATGGTACCCTTCATCATAAAAAAAAAATCATCCCGTTTTAAGAATAAAATATTTTATCCTAAAAAAATTCTTATAAAATGACATTTTATTTTAAATTGAATCTAAATATCCTAGACGTCTTTATTTTACCTTTCATCAGATTAAGTATCGGTTCTCGTAGAGGTAGTCAATTATTCCTATTTGGCATCTCAGCCTCCTGCAATAAGAAATAGAGATAAATTCAAAACGTTTAAAAATTACTCATAATGATAACAACCAACATAAAATATTGGACAAACTAGACATTTAATATAACGTATTTATAAATGTGATTACAAAAATTACATAGTACTTTAGGATACTTGAACCAAAAAACATTAAACTACTTATTCGTTATATTCCCACTGACAATGTTGGTTTGTAGAAAAAAATGTTCGGGTGTCAGTTAAAATTACTGTATTAATTCCCACACCAACTGAAACATTTTAATAACCACCGTATGGTGGTAGATAGCTATGTGTATTTACAAATAGATTACAGTTCCTAAGCTATTATAACAGCAAAACTGACTATCGAGATGTTCATGCTGTACAACATTCTAACATTTAAAACTAATAGTTCGTCCTTTTAGTTTGATCACTTTAAAATATTAGGAGTTGATAAAAGGAAATACTTAAACAATACATGTAAAGATACATTCGTCTTCAATACTCGGAACCTTAGGTAATAAATGTCCATTTAAAAGATTTATTCAAAGAATAGTTATATAAAATAAATAAAAAAACAATTTTGAATATTTTAATCCATTCACTTTATAAGATTTTCAATTTTTTTTAAAACGAATAATGCATAATAAATTTAAGGAATGATATCTCAAAATTAAACACTTGAGTTAGCCATACTTCGGCATTTGCTTGAATTATTTATTAGAAACTGTCTACATGTATAACTGGACCCTAAACCTAATGATCCCATCATCTCATTGTAATATAACCATTCATATGTATAGTAGATAGTTTTACTTCGTATTGATTAATTGATTCATTAAGTAAAAATTGATGACGTTATCAAACTAATTATTACAACAATCCACAATAATCGATATTTACATAAAATAGATATTTTTTTTTTTTTTTTTTTGGCACTACAATTTCCCTTATGGGACTGATGCCCAACTTGTCAGCATTTCCGAACAAAAAGTCTAAGAGGGTACGATACCATTAGCCGAAGCTGTGAAGACGCCGGAAGACAAGAGTTTTTGCTGAGGTGCTAAGTGGTCCGATGGCTTCCGGCACGTGTAAAGCACACTCCCGCGAGGAATACATGAGGTGAGGGGTCCGTCAAATATGGAATTCCAACTTTTCTTTCCCTTAGTCCTTACATTTATATTTTAATACAATGAAATATTCAATAAAAGTGTGTATTAAATTTACTAAAATTAAAGCTGTAAAGTCTTTCTAAAAAAATAAAAAAAAGGTAATGTGCAGCTTTCTAACCCAAATTCGTTCCAATACTTCTTTTGTTTTAAACTAATTCTAAAAAAGTTGAACTTATATTAAAGATAAAATTAATATAAAATAAATTTCAGATAGACCATAAGAAAACCCTATCACACTGCTACGATTAGCTATATATGCAGATTCAACTATTATATAGCTTTTTATTTAACTACTACACTAAAAGAGATAAATTTAGAGATAATACTGCCTATAAAATTTAGTTTATTTAATCAATAGATATTACAATTATCCTAGCAGACAGGCAACACGCAATTATGTTAGGTAGTTAAAGAAATATTGCAATAGTATGTTATAAAAAATTAAACTATTTAAATTATATTTATTTATTTATTTTCTTGTACTGTTGATCTATATATGTGTGCGTTTGGACATTGATGGTTGATTAGTTTCATAAATTTTCAAATTGTCTAGAGTTTATATACTGGATTGTTAACTGGAAGGGAGAATTATGGAGAGATGAGAAGGTAGTTGGATGGATGAAAATAAATAAGGGATAGAAAAGGAAAAAGAAAATGGTGTGTAATCGAATACAGACGAAAAGTCTATGAAATATGTGTATGAATGGAAAAAAAAAAAAGAAAAAAAAAGAAAGAAATAAATGTAAAATTGTGTATATATAAATATTTTATCCACTATGGATTGATTAGTATGCTGTGTATTATAGCAACCCAATTTAATTGGGCAGCACTGATTTTTAATAAATCATTTCTCTCTAAGCGATATGATCTTTTATTATTTTATTCATTGTTTACCAACTCCTTTTTGCAGTACTGCGGATGGACGACTAAGCTCTCATGCAAGTGAGATCATCTCGTCATGAATGTTTTCCTCGTGTTTTCCAAAGCATTTATGGAAAAATGCTTACAGGGGTATTATCAAAACAGCAAAGTAGAACAGAAACGTAAGAATTCAGACAAGTTGAATCAAACATAAATATTTTATATGCTTATTATCTTGTAAGATATTGATGAGAATGGTGATTGATGGAATTTATGAGATTTAATTAGTTATCTATTGAATAATTAATATTTCATCTAAGCACTTCGTAAAACTCTTCATAAAGAATTATTTGGTACTTTGTTATTTACTTTGCTATGAGGTTTAACATCATTTTGTATTCCAAAAGGAGGAATGAGGAAAGGTTACCCTATAGATTTCCAACCTGTTTTGGCGATGATGGGAAGGTCCAAATTTATTTGGAGGGTACGATACGAGAAAGAATAAAACCCCTTAGTGCAGCACAATAGAACGAACCACTGAAATCTGGGACTAAATAAAAATTTTCAAATATTTTATTTCCACAAAATATTTATGTCCCCTTGAAGACATATAGTTAAAACATCAAATTCACAAATAATGAATATTTTAAAAAGCTAAGCGATGAAAAAATTGAGCTCCGAAATTGATATTATTGGGAGAACAAATATGAATAAAATTAGAACATAATTTACATTAAATCATAGATGGTAGAAGAAGAACAATCTCGAGGAAATAACAGTGCACAATACTTTTTATATGGTTTTTTGTATACCGTATACAACATTATTTGAACGTTCTAAGAGTTTTTAAAAAAAAATTTTTACAGGTTTTTTTTTCCAATTTCCTTATGAATGAACTAATTTCAGATTCCCAAGGACCCTTTAATTTCAGTCTGCTATTATTAGAAAATCTCTGATATGCCAATTTCTAGTGTTGGATTGCATTCAATAATCGCTTCAGAAATAGTTAAGACGTATAATATTTGCGTATCAGTATAATTGTTTTGTTTTTTCAATTGTAAGGATTTTTTGTTCTAATTATTTTTAGTATGATTAAGGGACAGATCCGTGAACTATGCCATTTCTTAATATTTTTATTAATTGTGTATGAATATATTTTTTTTCTTTTTTCAAAATGAATTATTAAAACTTTCATAGTCGTAGAAGCAGAAAAACATTTACAGATAATTACGACAGTCTCATCTTCTTTGCGGAGCCTAAGACTTGAGTTGAAGAGACATGGGATGGGGTTTTGCTTAATTACAGATCCTCTTTCAATTTCTCAAAATTAATTACTAACAACCTTTGGGCAAAACTTAATCTCCATAATTGGGCCGTTAAGATCCTGAAAATGTTTGGTTTCTTCAGATAACGGGCGACTCTTTCAACGTTCCGAAATTAATATCTTGAAACTCCAGATTTATTGGATATTTCTCTTTGGGTTTCAATTCAGATAGGTCCTCTTTCCTCCTTTAATAATTTATGAAATTTCACTGAGAAGTTAAATTACCAGACTTCAGATAGTCGAGAAAAAAAACCCACATTAATTAGATTTATAAATTATATTGATAATTTAAAAATAAAACTACTTACGATCGGAGTTTAATAATTTCACAATAAGTATTTCTGCATTATCAATATTGAAGTAATTAAGCAGACATAGGAAATATTCAACACTACATCACTGATAATAGTTAATTATTTATATGCGGTGAAGATTGTTTGGAGTTATAAATGGATTTGTTTATTTCCTCAGTTAGATATAAATGAAGCAATATAAAAAAAATGGAGTAATCAGTACCTATCATAACTGAACATAATTAAGACAGGTACTTCAATAAACTATAGCTAATAATTCAAATAAAATAAATTAACCAAATGAGATATTAATTTAGACCTTTATGAAGTAAAAACAGAACAAACAAATGTGATTATAATTTTTTTTTTTATATTTTAGGGCTTTTAGTTAGTACCAATCTATTGATAATTTTATTTTTCAAATATAGAAATCTGGTATTTTATTTATAATATGTTTTTGTAAACTTTCAAAGACCTATAAGATTTTCAAAGCAATTAAATAAAAATAATACTCCGAAATCTTGAAAAGGGATTAATATTAAGATCAAAATACTGTAAAACGTGAATGTTTTTCATCAATTGAAACTGAGAGATGTGAACTTTAATATTCGACGGAACCATGCCAAGTGGAGAGAATCTGCAGACATTATGCATTGAAAAGGTATAATAATTCATTAAAAAATTAAATATAAATGTCATGAACTTTCCCTTAAGAATTTTAGAAAAAAAGGAGAAAGCAATTGAAAACTACAAATTAGATTCCTGTGGTGAGAAAACGACTGGTTGTGGTAGAAATAGAGAGCAATAATGTGTTCATGGACCGTGTCAACATTTTCAATTTTCACATCCTGTTGATAGAAAAATTAGAAAAAAAAATGAATATGAACGGAAATGAACTTTATAAAATTTATTTTCAGTAAATATTTATTTCCCGAAATACTCAACTTTTTTCCAAGCTAAGTTTAAATGTTTGTCGAAAAATCAAAGTTCTGAAATATGCTTTAAAAATCGTTGAACTTTGCCTTAAGTAAAACAGAACATATAAAACTAACCAGTTAAGATTATATATATATATATATATATATATATATATATATATATATATATATATATATATATATATATATATATATATATAATATATATATATGTATATATTTTATAATATATATATATATATAGTTTTATATATATATATATAATATATATATATATATATATATATATATATATATATATATATATATATATATATATATATATATAATCTTAACAGGTTAGTTTTCTTGCATATATATATATATATATATATATATATATATATATATATATATATATATATATATATATATATATATATATATAAATCAATGATTTTTTTAAGCAATTTCAGATCTGCGATTTCTCAACAATCTCTATATATCTCTCACTCTCTCTTCATGTATATACATATAGGGGATGTGGGGTAGCCCAGTGTGTAGGGCACTGTTCTACTATCCTCTAAGTCCTGGATTCGAGGCCGGCTATTGCAGATCATTAATAATTCTATTTTTAGCCGTTGGTTGGCCCCGTGGGATCGACCTAAGGTTCACCCAGCCTCAATAAAGTGGGTATCCTTAATTGCTAGAAAAAAACCAGACGGTTGAGCTTGATTTCGGACGAATCACTTCCTTGCACAACAGTTGGCTTAGAAACAGCAGGATCCTTACCTAGCATTGAACCCATACTCTTCACGGGGGTATTACTTGTACAGATGCCTATTACCACCCAAATCGTTAATCAATTTCTAATTTAAAAAGAAATCAAGTAGTTTATAATAATTATCTTAGTAGAAAGAGCAGTTTCCACGATATTTTCCAAAATAAATGCAAAAAATGTTGATTTCTCATATTTTGAAAAAATGTGGTTAAAAAAAAAACTATCTCGGAAACTGTTTGACGTAAAGGCTTCTATTAGTGCTCAAATTTTAGAAAATTTATTATACTTTAAAAATGGTATTCACAATGTTTTTTGCGAAGTTGGTAGTTTTCAAGATAATGATCATATAATGAAATTATCTTGAATAAAGTGAACTTCTGAATATTGAAATAGTTCAATATCTATTTTTAAGGACATTTAATATCTGTGTCATATAGTATAGCCGTAAAATGGATTATTTTTTAGTTTGAAAAAAAAAATGTGTGCCAAGCCAAAAGCGGAAACCTTAAATGGGTAAACTTCTTCATGTAAGAAACTAAATATATATATATGTATATATATATATATATATATATATATATATATATATATATATATATATATATTTATATATATATTTGTAACTAGGTTTTTAGGTATAACCTAAATACACTGGACTATATATATGTCTTCTTCCATCTCTAATGAACAAGATTTTTAATGGAACTTTGGCACAACTTAAAAAATTAAAAAATATAAAGTAAGATAGAAATTTTAAACACTTCATTTCTTGTATATATTGAGTTGTTTTTTTTCGTCACGAAATTTAAAAGTACGAGAGAATCACTCATATATGATAATTAATTCTTGTTTTTGGCTTTCAAAATTATTCCGTAATACATGAAAAATGCATTCAATGAAACCGTTTTGTTTTGACTTATTCATAACAGATTTCCGGAATGGTGAAAAAAATTGACATTGACAAACTTTATATTCGTAATCGTTCGTTTTTGAGCACATATGTACTTACAGATACACATTAGCAAAACAAACAGATTTTCATTAAACAAAATGTACGCTCATTAAAATGAACCTATACTAGTGTCGGGTGTATGTATACTTCGAAGTAAATACGCAGATAAACTATACGCTTAGATAATTTGTTGGGGTAATTATTTATTTTCGATTTAATCGATGATATCTGTAGTCACAGTGAATAAGTGGTAAAGTCGAAATTTATAACTTTTCAACATAAAAATTAAATTGTTTACTAACGTGAGACTTTATAGAAATCCTGTGTAATTTCGAACCCAACTCATTTTCGTCTTAAGCCGAGTTAACTGTTGGAATATGTAACTCCGTATGTATTGTTAGATGCAAGATTATTGAGTAATCTTAAAATATCACCGTATATACTTGTATACCACATGGTTATAAATCGATTATTAAGTATATCCTTGTGGTTGATAAACTAATAATATATTAACTGACTACTGTAGGAAATGGGCAAACACGGTACATATTAAACATCATACACGTTAGTTTAAAAAAATATATATACCTTATAATGATCAATGCCATGTCCCAGTATTTTAACTTTGCTTCCGTTACAACTATATTTCATCTGTTCTGCAGCACTGTTTTAATGTTCTATAAATCACAGTTGAGTTATCTTACACGTTAGTAATCAAATATTCACCATATCTTCTGTAAGATGCCATAAATCACAGGGACTTGGCAAAGAATTCTGTTCTCCTCAAGGATAATAATGGAAGTTGTTTTTCACCAGGGCTGGGAATGTGATGTAAGTAGGTAGTTTGAGATGCTAATGAAGTACACTGCGAGGGTCCTTTGGATGTTGTGATTTACAGCGAGGCTAGGACCCGGGCAGGTGTGACCCCGTCAACGGAGCTTAGGAAATGTTTATACATGAATATGAATGGAGTTCCAATTGATTACTGCCTAGTTAGCTATGCTCTGTGTCATAGCTGGTACCTCTTACTCTCGCCTTTGAAGAAATTACATTTGGAACTCAAATTAGTTTTAAGTGTTCCTTCTGGAGTCGACGCTGTTTGTGGAGTATAGGCTGGAGTTATCGTCAAATAAGGCATTTCACAAGATCGCTTGTACAATGTTTCTATGTTGGCAGATAATGTGTATAATGCTGCTCGAGAAATCACAAAGGGAATTGGACATTTAAGTTTAACCCTGGAGTAGACGCATAGGTTGCAGGTGTCGCGCTCCCCACAACTCGTCTTATTACGTTTCCTTTTTTCCTTTGAATTATTTTTATGAATATTACAGAAATACTTTCTTTTCTTTTTAATTTTTTTTAAAATCAGTTTTTCCTTGACAATTTGAATTCATATAATTTCCGATTAATGAATTTGATTATATGCATATATTATAATTAAATAAATAACATTATCATTGAAATAATTACAATTTTAATATGTTCTTTTTTAAATTAAAACCATTAATTAGTCCTTTAATTATTAACAGTTAGATTTCTTTCAGTTCAAATTATATTCTTGTCATACATATTAATTTTGTTATTTGTTATTAGAAATGTCACACACTAACATTAGATGTAGATGCTAATGTCTGGCTAAAATAGCTGAAAGAGCATGAAAAAGAAAACGAATTAGAAGATAAGTGGAATATCAATCGTGGTGTGCTTTGACGTGAACCTGAATCGCAGATTCTTAATAGACTGGAAGTTTTAATCTGAGCTGAAAATATCAGCTCAAGGCCACATGAACGTTACTTATTTAAAAATGTGAATAGACAATTATATTACAAATAATTAAAGATGAATGATTTTAATGACAATTTTAAATTTGTAGCACTTTACCTCCAAATATATAATGATATTTTAATGCATCAACCATTTCATATTGCATCATATTATTGCCAGTATTATAGGCATTTCGAATTTTATATCTAAAGGTGGCAAGTAAACCCAACTACCTGAGCTCAAGTATCGTTTCAAAGACTATAACTATTCCTAGAACAAAAAGTGGTATTAATTGGTAACAAATTCTGAAGCCCATATTTCGTCGTTACAGGCATCTTTCTGATTATGAGTAGTCTGGTAATAAATTCCCATTTATTTTGCACATTGCTTAACCCTTCTATTCAATCGGAAGTTCTTGGAACGCATGGGTTAATATCGACATTCCATGACTTTATATTATACCCCAATTCTAATTTTAAAACATTAATGGAAATGCTATTATAGGGTCTCTGTGAACAAACGGCTTCAAATAAAGAACTACCATCCGATAATAAAATGTTCAATGTTCTAAAATGTCTTACTAATTTTTATACATAGAAAAAAAAAATTATATATTCCGATGCTACTGTTAGTTCCACCGACTTCGTTGTTGAACCATCTCACGTACCGACTAAATAGTACAACTCCCAACAACAAAAGCCAAGGTCCGCCTGGTTCCAGGTCGTGATGTTGAGCCTTGTGCAATTCCATTCTTTAAGATCGATTTAGACACAGATTCAACATGAAATTCGTGTCTATCACTAGTATAATTGGATTCTTGTCAATCAGAAATCCATTCTTATAGCTGAATGAAATTTCAAAGATAATTCAGACATCCCAATATAATTCCTGCTAAGTATTTTTGCGTAATACCAGATAGAATTATCAAGCATGAAATTGTTTAAAAGAGGACGTTGATTTTTAAATTAACATTGATGAGAATATGAAGTATTTTGAGGTCCTCAATCCGAAAATATTTAGCTGATTACTGTTACTCGTACTGATATTTTGTTACTGGGGGTTGGTGGTGGGTAAAGAAATCATTATTATTACAATTTGATATTAATTTAATACAGACGGGTAAAACGTGAAAATGCATTATTGAAAGATATGTGACTAAAAAATATATGACAGGAGATGCCATATAAAGAAAAAGTAAAATAAGGCATATTTATTAGACCTCAAATAAGGGATCATCTAGTTGATTTCCGTGTTCAAGAAAAATTAAATGAAAGAAATTTGCAAATTGGAAGTATTACGAAACACATTATTGAGGATTATGTTAATAAAAAATATATTACATGAGAAGTAATACAACTGCACAAACTTTCGCTTTTACTTCTTGTGTTCAATAGCATCCATCTCTTTTTAAAAACTGGCAGTAGTCGCATAACATAAATGGGTTCCAGCGTCCCTGGTATCTTGTTTCCATCGTCCAGATGTCCTGGTGAAACCGCTCTCCTTGTTTGTCAATTACTGCACTCAAATTTTCTCATATTTTGGAAAAAAATCCAAATAGGAGTGCATTTTTAAGGACATGCTAGATTCTAGTATTTTATAGGCTTTCAAGAGTTCATTTAAGAGTTTTTTTTATAGTTTTTATCTTTCTCGTAGTCTATTGAAAGGATTAACTTAGTATTTACTACACTTACAAGTTGCCTATTCCTTTTCATATAATTTTGGGTGCAAACGGATCTCTTATTTGAGATCCAATTAATAAGCTTTCTTTTAGTTTGTCGTTGTATAACATCACATGTAAGCCTTAGATTTTATTCATATAATCCCCAGTAATGTCTTTGCAAAGATTTAATACATTTTACATGTTTATATTATATAAATATTAGATTGTAAAAGTATGTAGTCTCTTTTTTTCTCACCATCTATATCCTGTGACATAAAAACAGTAATTAGTCTATCAATTTCGGATTTAATGCTACAATATACTTCTTATACACATATTTCCATCCAATGTTACTACCACGAATATTTAAATTTGTTGACCTATGATGTTATCAGTTAATTTAGTTGAAAACGTTGTTCATTATTACGCAATGATACGCTTCACCTTTATATCTAGTATGAATCTTCGTTGCAATTATGCTGTATAGAATCATTGAAAATTAATACGTATCTGATAAAATAAAATAAAAAAATACTAGAATTGACAAAAGGGAATAGACAGGAACAAAAATGATTAAAAAATAAATTGTCTATTAATTGTGGATATAGAAGACGATGCCTCGAAAGTTAGTCGACCAAATTATTAACTCTGAAGCAACGGGGATCCAATAATAATAAAAATAATCAAGACATAGGAGAGAGGATAAATAAAAACCTAATCATATCAACGTGGCTTGCAATTGGTAATAATACTTTAGTGCTATGAGTAGTGTCGACTTTGGTTTTAACTATTTTAGTAATATTCAAAGTTATTTGTTTAATATAGAACCATCGTTTTACTCTATTATCCATATGGCTAAAAGCACGAAAAAAGTTCTTACACATCTGCGTCATTTATATAACTGTTGCATTGGGCTAAGATATTTTTCTGCATCTTGGAAACACTCAATATTGTTTCAATAACTGAAATCTGAAAAACAAGGGGATAAATCTGAGTATCATCGTGCAATTTTATTCCTATAGATTGCCAAAGTCCTTGAAAAAATTATCCTGAATTATCTTCTTCAAGTATTTGGCCAGAATTCCATTATTTCTGAAATCTGCAATCGTTTCTAGATGACCTTAGTCTTACCGTGTTAGTTGTTGACAGTTTTTCGAAGACGGTTAACGTTATCATGTGGAGTACAGTGCGGTACTTTCACCCACTTTATCTAATCTCTACACCGCAATTGGCAACAATTAAGCAAAGGCATCTGTACCTATGCGGTTATCTGTACTGGCATGTGCAGATGGCATTGCTATATATAGTAGTAGTATGAGCCCTTCAAAAGCACTGAAGCAAGCTGAGCAGGCTTGTAACATTATTCAAAATGATCTGGAATTGTTAGAAATACAAATTAACCAATTTAAAACCGACTGCATCATCCTTTCCTTTCAAAAATAAGAAGAGAGGCTACCTAAATAAAAATATCAAAAACCTGGTATATTTGAGTATAAAACTTGATAGGCATCTAAAATTTATTGCTCATTGCTCTACAAAATTATCAAAATTTGGACGAAAATCATATAAATACAGCAGCCTCCTGACAACCCCAAATCTCAGCTTCTGATTAAAACTGCTTATCCATAAAAGTATTCTTCGGCCATCTCTCATATACGGTGCTGCAGCTATTTTAAAATGGTATTTTAAAAGACTTACCGGAACAACAACTTTTGAAAAAGAAAATTCAGAAGAACTGCATGACTTATTGAGCTTACCAGAAGTAGATGAATTCACTAAAATTTTATGATTCACTAAAATATCCAACAAACTCACAATTTAATTGCCTTACGTTTCCACCGACTCCTCGGCGATGGCAAGATAGACTGTTAAGGTAGTTTTAAGATAAAGATTAATCTTGTACATTATTTTACAAAACTTTTAATATTGGGGGTTAAGAAAAAAATAAGTTATATAATAATACATTATTATATCTCAGATCCTTTGTTTATTATTCATGAATATGCTATCATATTATAATCACCCAACTATCTTTCACTTACTTACGGATTATCTGGTATAATTATTGAGTTTTAAAAACTAAAACGTATAATTACTGAATTTTAAAAGGTATAATTATTGAGTTTTATCTTGATAACTTGATCAATTTAGATGTTTGCATAAATATATATACTGTAAAGACTGATAACCATTTTTAAAAATCTTAATTACAAAAATAAAATAAAAAACGTATTGCAATTTATTATTAATCTTTGTATTAACATGGTTAATAATAAATTTTGACCTTCACCTTCGGTATGCCGCTGCGAACAGGTATACACATTGTACATATACTTAGAGCATTATTTATTATACCTCATATTTACGATCACTGTTTACTATTTTTTCATTTTATTTTTCTATTTTACTTTTTCACCTAAAATAGTTCCGTGTCGCTTATTGCCGATTTATTAATAAATTATTAAGAATATTAATTCTAGAAGAAAGAAAAAATATTTTGTACAACATAATTATCATTCGTATAAATTAATTTTATAGCCAATAACTATAATTAGAACTATAAGAAAAAAGAAGTAAAGAGATAAACTTTGGTAGGAGGAAGAAAATAAGGTAGGGGAGTGGGCATTGATAAGAGTGCTGAGGCTACCCCACACTTAACGGCTCCCACCGCCCTAAAGTCGGGGTCTGATTACAGGCCATCAGGTTGATACTGTGTACAGTACTGTGCACGGTAGCCTTTTTTACTGCTAATTGAGAGTGGTGTGATGTGCCTAATTACTGTTTGCTCTAGACTAATCAACTACCAACCACCGCAGTCGCGGTTATTTAAAGTGTACATTCATCTTGCGTTGCCCCTCTGTCAACACTGCAGACTTATTAGCTTTGAAGGCTTTACCGCTTGCTTAATTCTTAAATGCTGCTACGTTTCTAGATTTATAATATTGTAGTGTAATAACAAAATAATGCAAACAGTACAATAAATATAAGTAGAATTAGAATAAATATATTTTTATGTTTGTTAGAAATAGTTTAAAACTATTCTTAAACTTCTAAGATTTTTAATAAATCACATTTCCATTGCTAGGCAATGTATTTTAATTATATATATGAGGTTTTTCTTTAGTCTCTGGTCAAATACTATCTAACGAGATATATATTCTACCAGATATTTTACAACCATAGATAAGCACCTGTATCTATTTCTGTATTCTGAAACTACTTTCAGGTACTTAGAAAAAAGTAAAATTAAATTTATACATATTATATTTTATGTAATACAAAATGTACATATTGTAAGAAAATCATGACATTTTTATAATATCATAAAAATTAAAATATTTTTGATCTTTCTTAACATTTCCAATACTTATGTTCCAACACCGATATTAGTACGGTGTTACCAACAACCGAGAAGAAAAAAATGATAGTATACCCATCGAATAAATAAGTTTTGGATCTAAAATGAGACATAATTAACATTCATATACAATAATAAATACAACATAAACATAAGAAACTTTCTACAAGTCAATATGAGATATACTTTAAGCCCTATACCTTACTTAACAATGAGCTTCTAAGCACATCTGCATTCCTATCTAACCAGAAGTTCTCCCAGAGATTCAGGAAAGGTGGATATCCACTACAGCGACCCGAAGTGAGATACAATCTCATCTTCTCCCTGGCCACTCGTTACCTCTCAACAGATTAAGATAGATCCGCTCCGATCAGTATCTGCCCAAATTACATAGAACTTCCACACAAATCGGTTTTCTACGTCGTTTATGAGCAGTTTAGATTGTAAATATCGTTAACGCTTAGTTTATTACAACACTCCTAACAGGATAATTTAACATTAGAGGGGTTTAATTGAGAGAAAATGACCTGTTGTCGACCCACCACGTTGCTATAATTTTGAGTTTAATTTAATTTTACTGCCGCTCAGAGTCTCAAAATACGTAAATAAAATAACGAATAGTTTTCTCTAATTATTTTTTTTTTTTTAAATTCCTGATGCTGAACGCATTGTTTTTAGCGTTGCATATTATGGCAGTATAATGATATTAGGTTAAAGTAGTAATTAATAATAGAATTATTACATTTTTTTTCTCTATTTCTTTTTATTAATATATATATCTAATATTAAATATGAATTCCTTGACATATCATAAAAAAATAAAAATTGGCAAACATTAAATTATGAGTAATTATTTGAAAGAAGTCAGGATATTATGCAAAATGATCCAGACAAAAATCATTATATAAAATAACGAATAGTTTCATTAATTATTTTAGTAAAAAAATCCTTGTTAATGTTTTCAACTTTACAGATTTCAGCTAGTTTAAAAAATATAACATTAAAATATCAATTTATAAGAAAATCATTATGCATACTATACAGTATTTCTTTATGTTTTTATAACTAAATTCTTTGAAATATCATTAGAAAATAAAAATTGACAGACTTTAATATTATAGGTAATTATCTATTTCAAAGTCAGAATATTAATAAAAATGATCCAGACAAAATGACAATAAAATAACAAATTTAAAACTAGGTAGATAGCAATGGCATGTACCTCGAGAACACATCTGCAACCTCAGGAAATTAGTGCTAACCCGACTTAGGGAAAAATATAGGTTAGCAAATAGAACTATAATTACAGAATTTTATAATTATAAAATTACAATCACGGCTCACCTTAATCAAACGCATATGATTCCTCAAAGCAACAAATTTCAGAATAGTAATTTAGAAATAATAGAACTAACAACATATCCATACCATACATATACATAAACTAATGGCATACATACATAAAAAAATTAAACTCGTACTTTGCACAACCATATAAATTATACGATACTTATAATAGTTTTATTTATTAAAAAAAAAATATTTGTAATCATATATTGATGTTTAAATTCTAAATCTTCGAAATACTGATTCCAAGAAAGCATAAGAATATTTTCTAAAATGGTTTGGCCTGGCCAGTAACAGTGAAGCTCATAAGATAACATAATATTGTTCAGCTTTAATTTGAAAAAATAATTTAATTTAATCCTTATAGGCCAGTTAATCTAGACCTTTTGGGCACCGCGGTTGGAAGAAAGTGTTGGAAAGCCGAAAATGGTTTTTACCTGTTTATTAGACGTAGGATAATAGTAACCTAAGTTTGTCCCGTTCTAAATGGTGAGCCAAGAGAAAATTTTGGAGAAATTCTGAAAATTTGTATATTTATGTTTTGAAGGGCACTGATTACGAATTTTAACTTTGTTGTCTTGAATTTTTCCAGTAAGCATAAAAAAACAAAAAAAACAAACAATTTTTTTGCCCCCCTCTGAAAATAATGCATTATTCGAATAAATTCTATTATTTATTTTATACTAAATTAAAAAGTAAATTATCTACAATTTCAGTTCTAAAGATTTTTTTGTTGGGACGCTCTAGTTTGAAGCGAACGTGATTCGTAATTATGAGGCGGAATCTATGTTTTTTAGTTACTGATTACGAATTTCAACTTTCTTACCTGAAATATTTCCTAGAAGTAAAAACATTTTTTTTTTTTGTTTTCTTCAGCTTATACCTTTATAAAACAAATATTATTCGGACAAATTTAAATATTTTATTCTATATTGTACTAAATTTATAAAGAATAAATTACCTACAATATTGATTCCGAGGTTTTTTTTTGTTTGGCTGCTCTGTTATTAAGTGAGCGCAATTTGAAATTATGAGACGGAATGTCGAAATTAATCTTTGAGCAAGGGACTCGATGGAAAATTTACTCTTATCGTATTTAGTACAGAAATAAATATTTGAATTTATTTCAATAATACCTGGATTCCAAAGCATAAGCAAAAAACAAAACAAACATTTCTTAATTTTTTTACTTCCAGGAAAAATTCCTTGGAACAAAGCTGAAATTGGTAATCAGTACTCTGAAAAACATGAATGAACCAATTTTCAGGATTCCCCAAAACTTTCTTCCGAGAACTCTTGCTCAATGATTTAGACATTCCGACTCATAATGTTGAATCGCGTGCGCTTCAAAACGGAGCGTCCAAACAAAAAAATCTTTATAATCAAAATTGTTGAAAATGTACTCTTCTTTATGTAGTATAAAATAAATATTATAATTTATTTAAATAATGCATTGTTTCCAGAAAGGGCAAAAAAGTTTGTTTGCTTTTTTATGCTTCCGGAAAAAATTCAAGGCAACAAAGTTAAAATTCGTAATCAGTACCCTACAATTTTCAGAACTTCTCCAAAATTATCTTCTGAGATCCCTTTGTGGTCTCAAATGGGGTCCATATGCTTTTCGATTTTAAATTTTGATTCTTCTATTAAACCGAATTCAAAGTTTGAAGCACTCTTTTACGCAGAATTTGATGTTATTTATTTTATTGTAGAATGAAATTTTCGCCAAGGTGCGTCGTTCAATTGCTGTAGGCTAAAACCTGAAAACAAATCGAAAATTTAGAGGTTACGAAGCTTCCGCCTTGGCTCATCATCTGACGTCTAACAGATTACATTTCCAGCTTGCCAACACTAACTTCCAACCTGGATACCTGAGTACCTGGCCTATTATGAATTTATACATATGTACGATTTTTCCAGTGTTTTTTTTTCCTTTTTAATTGAAGTGAAGAATGCAGCCTACCATTATATATTCTGCCAATTTCCAATAAAATAGTAATGACTTCATCAATAATGAGTGATCCTATTGGTCACAACACTAATTGCTTTCTTGCATAAAAGGATTTTTTTTTTTATGTTTTTTTCTAATACTTTATATGGATACTTAATATAATTGATTAAGTATTATTAATATAATAGTATTATAGTATTATTAATATAATTGATTGATTAATTGAGAATCGATTCTTAGGCAACATAGTTTTGTTTTTATATTAACAAACCAGTCAAATAACCTGACAGCAGAAGCAGATGTTTTAGTGATTCTTCTGATGCGGAAAAAAAAAATAAAAATAAAATAAAATGACTGCTATAACTGTAGGATGACCTTTATTCTTTATTCTTAACTATCTCGTTAAAAGTCAAATCTCGTTGTCTTTTCGTTGATTCCTATACCGTCATTTATGGGATATAAAACTTGAGGAATGCAATCTTCACCAAACTCACAATCACTGGCTCAATCTATAACGAAGTTTAATTTTATACTAAGAAATTATTTTGAAACAAATTTTGGAAAGCATCAAGAATATCCATTTTTGTCCTTCATCGAGCGTAATCACATATTAATTATTATGATTATGTTGACAGATGAGTATAAGGAACATTAAGCCAGAATAGTTTGTAAAATAGAGCAGCAATAAATATGAAAATAACACTATAGTAATCTTATTTAAAATGAGCAAAGATATTGTTTCTTTGGCTTTTATTTATTTCTTATTTTGACGTCATGCTGTATGAATCATATGGTTGGTAAATAAAAATACGCGGTGTTAAGTTTGATGAAATTCATGTTCAGGAAAAGTAAAAAATAAGAATCCTGCACTGAATCAGACGCACTTTTAATACCAAGATAAATAGAACTATAAATTTTATTTTGGACAATATTTACTTCATAAAAATTTGCTATTTTGGGAGATGAGATAATTAATTCTTTTATAGGTCCCCTTAATATTTATCGAAAAAAAAAATGATTTTGAAAGTTAAACCAAAATATGAACACAAATGCAGTATAATTCGTAAATAACAGTAGAAAAATAATATATAACTAATCAGAAGGCAGCCCATGTCTAAGACTCATAAGTTAGCAGTGAAGGTCTTTGAAATTACTGTTATTAAAATAACCAATTGCTAAATACTAATATTCTATTACTAGGACGCTTGCACATTTAGTTAAAACGGGAAAGAAGGGAACCTGCTTTTTTATTTTTGTTATTTTTCAAATTTCAATTTTAATAACAGTTAACAATCCGATGGCTTAGAAGTGATGCCTCGTTTCTGCAAAACGACTACTTTACAGAATGGAACAAAAACTGTTTTAAAATTTTAAAAAATCGTCCAAGTTTTTGAGATTTTTTCATGACCCTACGTGGATTGTTATAAACATTAGGTGAATACAATAATGTTTTTTATCTCCCCAACTGTTCTCTGTTAACAATAATGCGGGTTATCATCAGAAAAGTATATTTCATGACATTCTATTTTTTCACACAGATCGTTCTCGTCTACAAACGAGCTATCACCGGTCAATAGTGTATTTTCACGATATGTAGAACGTCAAAACATGAAATCTACTTTTCTGGCTGTTGCGAGGTATCACTTCCTAGCCATCGAATTGCTTAAAGGAAATTACTGCTTAAATTGAAAATTGATAGTAAAAGAGTGGAAAATAAAACAAACAGAATCCGTGATCCTCCCCGGATCTCCGGAACGAGTTGAGAAACCTTGAGGAAGATGGCTTTAGGATTTGACCTATGGAAACAACATCAGCTTCCCCTACCTTAATAAGTAAATGTGCCATTCTCGGAAAATTTTAATATGAAAAAAAAATAAATAAAAACTGAAGTCTACTAATAGTAATGATAAAATAAATAATATATTTCCTTGATGCACCAGAATAGTGTTCTGAAGAGGAACAAAAACTATAACCACATTCTCCTCGCTCTGTGATTAAAAACACAAACCATCGCAATTATTTTACCATCAACTGTAAACAGGTTGGTATTGCAGTATTTCAAGAGTATTTTTCAGCTTATAGCAGAAATATCTATGCTAGAATAACTGAGGAGAAGACGATTTAGGCGACGGTAGCTGCCCTATCTTCCTTAACTAGATGGCAAGGTACGAGAAAATTAAAATTTAATTAATTTATATATTACTAAATTAATATTCTGTAATATTAATTAAAGATTTTCTTTAATTTAATGTCTGGTATAGAAAACTGGGCAAAGTTATTCTGGCCAGTTCAGGGGTTTATGGCTAAGGTTAATTGAACATTGTTATCTCAAAAATAAACTCGAATACAAAACAAATGTTTGCATTTGTTTTTACCAGAACATTTTTCGACTAAACAAAAAATATATCTTTGGGCCTGGGCCGGATCTTCATTGAATTATTATTATATTATCAAGTAAGATCTAAATCAGAATTATTTTAAATAAATTTTATGAAATTTTGTCCACAAATATTTCAAAGCATTGAAAAAAAAAATGGGATCTGACTTCAAATATTGATATTTGAACTTAAGAAAAGTACTTAAAAAAAGTTGTGGATCACAAAGTTCTGAGGCCCTGGGCGATACGATATAGTATTACTATATACGATATTGCGATGCTATATACGATATAGTATATAGGCCGAGGGACTGCTGACACATTTTCTTTTCCTACACTTCTTTTTAAGAAAATAGCCTGGTCATTATAAACGTTTTTCAACTATTTAGCGATATGTTCAGTGTCAAATCGTTTTAAACAATATATATATATATATATATATATATATATATATATATATATATATATATATATATATATATAATAAGTAGTTTAACAGAACTTATCCAACTCTTTATCGGCAAATTTACAAGAGTATTGTCGCTACATTCCCCGCAAAGCTTCCAAAGCCATAAAAGCGAGGAATAACAACTGAGAGGACAGATACGACTAACTTGGGACTGATACTGTCTGCTGAAGGTGGCAAATGGCCGAAAAAGGCCGTATATATTTATGTGTTCGGCGCTATCCGATAATGGTAGGTATTTCTGGGAGTGTATGTACCTCCTATTGGAAGGAGGACTACGTTGTTTTGTTCCATCTCGGATTTGCTCAAATACCGAGGATTACATTTACATTGAATAGTACTTCTCTATTGAACATCAGATATACGGTCAGAGGCATCTCGAGATTATTTAGATGGATGAATAGAGTCAGTCAATTACTAGAATCACTGGCGTTATTAAAATGAAATTTAAATCGCGTTTAGACATCTCCGGATTTATTTCTGGTAATTAACCGTGGCTTAAATCAAATAAGATAAGCGACTTGCATCCGAAAATAAGTTTAACATTAATATTTTAGCAAAAAATTTGGAAGTGGAATAAGCTCAATCGTAATGAATATAATCAAAGGAACTATGTAATTGCATTGCAAAACGAAGTACTTAACCCTTTATATTTGGTTATAATTATATTATTTTACAAAACCTGAACACTGTTGCACTTGATAGTTGCAATGGAATCTTGGCCTGAAAACAGGTCTGGTCAAACTAATGAGGATATCTATGAAATAGTCATATCTAACAAATGTTTTTCGGGCGTAATATTTTAAAAAACTTTTATTTATAAATTAAATCGTACGGAAGAGCAATATAAGTAAGTTGTTCCATAATCTAGAAAATAGTTCTGTAGATTGAGAATTACCTCGAAACTTCGAAAAATATAATCCAAAGAAAAAATCTAATAAAATAATAACGATATCAGCAAAATTACTTTATGAACATATCCAAAATGAAATTAGAAACCATTAATTTGATGCTAATGAATTTCCAAATTTCAGGTTACCAACTGCGTGAATTTTCCTGTTGTCGGTTAAAAGTTATTTTCTTTCATACTTTTTGAGCATATTAAAGAAAGAATAACTTAGAAGGAAGCAATAGCATAAATGAATGATGATTTTTCAACTTTGAAATAAATAGCTGCATTATGATGTGCTCTGAAACTACATCTATTTCGGCTAATTGTATATTTTAATTGGGGAAGATATAATAATTTTGACCATTTTTTAATGATTTATGATGTCAATAGAATTATTCCACAAACTCAGAAAAAGAGTAGTGAGTAGTGAGAGTCTTGGAGCTACTGCCTCCAGTTGATGTATCTTTTTAGACTGTTGATTTGAAATGTACTACATTTTGTCTGGATATATGCTATCTTATTTTTTCTTGCTTCATGATACCTGAATTGGTGAAACATTGACTGGCTAGTTGTTTAGCAACATGACTCGAGGCTTTGTGTGCGGAATCTTCCATTTATGTACATCCTAACTATTTATGTTTCTTGTTGACTTTTTGCTCTACTATATTAACATATTTATTCAATTCTCAATATTCTTAATATCCGATGGTAAATTTTTAATGGTTATCTCCTTCGCTATGCTATCTCAGTAGATGAGGACTTTATATGCATGAATAACAAATTTGGAAACACTACAGACAGTAAAACGAAAATATATTGTGTTTGTTTCCAAATACTCTAACAGTTTATACAAAAAACTTCTAAACTTTTCATCTGTTTCATCAATATATTCAAGTCTATTTAAATATAAACATTTGAATCTTTATGGTCCACGAAAATATAAAATTCTTTACTTCATTCAAATTCCGTCCTAAAGCTCCTTTTTTTTTTTTGAACAATTAAAATTATCCACAGGCCTTACTGTCCTTCTAATTCCAGATTTGAATTGAAATAGACCAATCCTTCTACTATCAGCTCTGCATCCACACAAACCAACCATGGTTCCAAATCTGGTTAGATTTATAACAGATGATATCTAAAAAAAAAGATGATTTCTGAACTTCAAACAAATGACTCTAACATCGGAGTGCTATCTGTGGAAAATTTCTCCACGAGCCACTGCCATATTATGTATACTAACCCTTACACTGCCTAAGGAGTCTCTGAAATTATTTCTGTATTTTCATGGTGTAGAGATACATAATAAATGGAGGATCTGGCTGGGACTTGTCTCCTTTTAGTTTCTTTCACATACCATATGAACATAATGATGTACACTATACAATATATACCATAAATCCGTTCATTACCCGAAGGTATTCCAAGGCCATTAACATTACAATGTCTGGCTGTGTGATGGGGGTTTGGTCTCCATTAATTTGCAGATAATGGGGAGGAACTATTCTGCTGGTTCAGGAATAAGGTGGAATACTGTACAGTCCAGACCCCCTCCCTTGGTGAGCACGTCGATCATGGGGACAGAGCCTTGTCACCTCCCAGACGTGCGTCAACTCTACTCGCTATGGGGAAGATGGAAAACCTACCGGCCGATCAGTCTCCTCTCGCACATGAGCAAGATTTTTGAGCGGTTTTTTCACCACCACCTGATGAAGCACTGCAGTGAGGAGCCCGTCCTCCCACAGAATCAGACTGGTATTCAACAAAAGGGCTCCTGTGAGCACCCTCTTGTGAAGCTGCAGACCCACACCGTAGAGCATATGCAGATAAACAGAGCTACCACGTTTATATTTCTAGACTGCAAACAGACCTTTCACTGTATGTCGCGCACATTCCTATTCTGCTATCTGGAGGAGTTCAGACTTCCTATCTCTCTATGCCGATTGATTGGATGCTATCTTAGCGGAAGATCTTTAAATGTTCGGGTCGGATAGAGCCTATCGTCTCCACACGATACCATTTACGGAGTGCCTCAAGGGTCTGTACTGGGACCAATACTGTTCGTCGTATTCAGGGCACAAGGTGATCTCAGTGAAACATCCAGGGACAGTTGTAGCAGTCTATGCGGACGATATCGGCATCTACGCCACCAGCGTCAAAACCAGCACAAGTCGAGAAGGCACAGGCAGCTTCAGCGGCCATAGTGGAAGAACTAAGACTGAACATCAGGGTGAATCCGGCGAAGATGGACGCCTTTGTGGTGTCGTTTCAGAAAGGAAAGAAGCCACTGCTCCAGCTACCCTCAGTGCCGGAAAATATAAGCCGGAGGCACATCAAATTCTTTGATGGACTGAAGGCCTTTGCCAACCCTCTATTCAGAGACATCGCCCCACTTCAATGGTAAAACAGGCTGTACATTTGTTTATTCTCAATACAGTAGTAAGAAGCAACGAGATGACTAATGTAAGTATCTACATGGGGGATCAAGATTCAATAGATATTGAAAGATTTTCATGATAAGGCGAATGAGGAAGTTATGAGGCACAAACACAAACATGAAAAATCACATCAACTTCAATGTTCACATTATGCAACTTTACATGTATCCAACATCAGAGGTCATTACACTGGTCTTAGAATGTAACATAGTTACAGAACAAGACTTTATATTACAGAAACAATAAATTTTATATATGTTACTATAAATTTATATCTTGAAATATTCATATTTATTGTAGTTTTAGGGATGTGAAAAAAAAAAAAAAAAAATCATTGAATACTACATTGGTGAATATTGAACAATATTTCATTTGCATAAGTATTAGTTTTGTAATCATTATGTTGAAGTCATAAGCTATAACACAATAACTAAGGATTAAATATTATTATATTGACAATAAGATCATACAAGTATATAATAAGAAATATAAAATTACCGAAAATTTACATAAAGAGATATACCAGCAATAAATCATGTCTTATTAAGTCGCGCATTTATCTTTACACGCGCCTACTCAGAAAAATCATAAGGCATATGTCACTTAAATAAATCGTCGAAACCGAAATATTTGAAGGAAGTTGGAGAGGGCTATATCAGTAGCCGGCAATATCGCCTTACCGAAACAAATCTTTGTGTCAGCCTTAGAGCTCGTAAAGATCACTGCGGCCCTTGTATATGAATAGCTTTTAGAGGCAGTTCACCGATCCAGATCATATAAACCTATTTCTGAAGGAGAACATTTCTTTTTATAGCTATCATAGTCACGTTTCTAATGACTTTTATTCTTTGCCACCATTGAGCTTTATGGGCCCATCTTTTGTAAACATTTATATTTTATAGTTGCTCTTCAGACCGATGTAAATCTTAGTTTATGAGGATATCCTGTTGTTAATTGAAATATTCTATTTCAGTTATATTCTATAAGAATTATAGACATTTGTATTGTAATTATTAATTTGTTTTTAGAAAATAGTCTCCCACTTGGTTGTTATTATGCATCGTGCCTAATACAATTGTTAACAATTACCACAACCCGGGCTGAAACGGCAGACTAGGTTACTGATCTATTCTTTTCAGAGATGGGATATTAGCAGTTATTTCATGGATTTGCCAGAGCAAAATGAAAAATCGAAAAGGATTGAAATCGAACCGGCTCACAGTGCATTGAACAATAAATAAAAAAATCAACTGTTAGTTAATTATATTTTGAAGACGGCACATTTAAGCTTTCTTCTTTTAAAAGATTATTTTTATATAGGTAGCTTCGGCTAAATCAGACTTATTTTGTTAAAATCATTTATTTAGCATATTTCATATGTTGTAATCCATTGCAATAAATGGCATTTCGTGCAGGACATTTGCATTTTGCAATACAATGCAATAAATGGCATTTCGTGACAGCAAATCAAATCTTACGGCTCTTTACTATGTCATGCTCTTTACTGCCCTTATAGGTCATTAATTAAGGGATTACAATTTACAAAATATACTACTGGTAATGGTAGGGGACATTGTTCACCAAGTTGACCTTTTGATCCTTTTCACTAACACCCAGAGGGGGAGAATCCAAATTGAGTCCCAAATGCCAAAAAAGGTACTGAGTCCCAGTCAGTTTTCTATACAGGGAAAATTGAGTCCCGTCTACCTGTGTTTCGGACCCATACCTTTTTTCAGGTATCGGGTCCAGATTATCAGCGTTACCCAGACACCGTGAAACTTGCTGGGTTATTTCCCATATATCGCGAGCGTTCAAGCATAAGTCACTGTGAATTTTGTGTGATAAATGATTTCTGGCTGGTGGAAAAACGACATACAAGGACTGAGTATATTTTGAATGAAATTAAAGTCAGATAAATCTTTGTATGATTTAGTTTCGTTGTCAGGTGAAAATGATTTGCTAAGTGAAGAATTGAACTATACATTTTTTACAATTTTGCTTGAACGTCCACCAGATGTTTTCCCCTGACATCAGTCATCAAGCAACAATTAAGGGTTGCATAGCAAGCCAGAAGCATAAGATAGACTTTATTTAACAAATAAAAATTACATGAGTAAAATACAGTATTGTTTTTAACAATTTAAATCAGTCGGATGTTATGGAGGTTGCTGCAGTTAATAAATTGCATGCAATTTGAAATTTATAGCCGAAAGATTAAGCATATGAGGGGAAATAAATATAAATTATGACTAACAGTAATTATGCTTAACTATTGCATCATATGCTGAATTTATTATAAGAAATAATGAGAATTTAAAGTAACATAGACAGGGCCACCGTCAGCTGTGCCCAAAATAATACGCTCCCACTCAATATTCCATTTGTTTTAGTTTTGTCAATAATAGTAATATATGTATGTAAGGCTACATACCAAACTTAGTCAGATGTTCCACCACATCATTGAAGCCTACTTGTTTTATTCTAAATTATCAATTAATATTGTTTGTTTCACTCTAACTGTAAATACGTGTCATCCGAAAAACAATATTGGTAGCTTTATTAAAACTTTTCTAAAGCAGCCAAAATAAACTGTAATAAAATTATTACTTTTATTTCTTTTTTCAGGAAATATGCATTTTATCGAACAAAAATTACAAACAATAGTTTTTTTCCTAAGTTACCTACATAAAAAGTTTAGTACATTCAAAGCTAAAACTAACTGCAACGGAGGGTCAAACCTATGAAATGTTCGGTATTTCAAGAAAAAAACCTATAAGTGGGTATACTTTTTCTATAAATAAGCATTTTATCAAAAAAAGTTTCAAACAAAAATTCTTCAGCTCAAAATCACCTACAAAAAAGGTCAACTTACATTTTATGCTAAAACTAACGATAACGATTCAACAGAGCGTCAAACCTTAAGAATTTTCACGCCAACATTTTGGATAACACCATAATCCAATTATGTCTATTGACGCCAGTTTCAAATAAAAAAAAATTGTTAATATACTTCAATCAGTAGAATAATACTGTTCTCAGTATATATAATTCAATGGATTCTTCAGATAGGTTTAAAATTCAATATTTCGTTTTAAATAATTTTATTACTCTAAAATCTACTATTTCTCGATCACAAATAATATTTAACTTAAACTTTGAACAAGATTTTAAATATTAAAATTAAATTCAATATACTATGACATCCCATGCAAGACTGACTTCTTGACCATGTACATGTTGCAATAAAAAAACATTATTTGTGATCAAGAAATAGTAAATATTGTTCTTTTACACCACCGTTTTGACCATAATCGTAGTAAAAAAAATAAAAGTAATATTAAATAGAAGGGATAAATATTTTGAATTGATATAATTAAATTATACAGAGTTCTGATAGGTCTATTGAATCATATTTAATCAGAATAGTATTTATTACTATAGAGTGAACATATATTTCTTTAGTTGGATAATTTTTAAAATTGAAATCTACTATTTCTTGATCATACTATACATAATGTTTTTATATTATAATATGTGCATGGTTTGGAACCCAGGTTTGCATATCATAGTGCCATAAAATATTTAATTTAATTTGAATACTTAAGACCGTATTCAAAGTGTTATAAATAATATAAAACATTATTTTGGATCCAGAAATAGTTAATTTTAGATTCATAAAATATTTTAAAACGAAATAATTGAATTTTAGATTGGTTCGAAGTGTCCGTTGAATTATAAGTAATGAAAAGAGTATTCTTCTAAGGAATGAAGTATATTAACAGAATTTTTTATTCAAAACGCTTTAGATTTGATTTAACACTTTAAAAAACCCATATAAAAATATACACAAAATTCACTAACTGGACTTAGTGACTTATGCTTGAACGCACGAAATATTTGGCAAACGACCTAGCTCCTCACTGTTTTTAGGCACCGCTGATAAGCCGGATCCAACACCTGGAAAAAGGTCCGGGACTCAGTTTGGGTAGTGTTGGATCTTTGCTGGGACTCAATTGGTACTCTTCGCCATCTCATTAAAATTAGCGGGACTCAATTTGGATACATCCCCCAGAGGAGCCCCCTCAAAGTCAACGACGCATTCCCCCTCCTCCAAACTTATCGCTACTGCTCCTTAAAGTGAATTTCATATTATTAAATTTATTTACATATAACATTATTTTCATTATTATTATTTTACAATGTGTGGAAAAATAGAGAAAAGTTTTGTTGTAGTTGTAAATTATGATGAGCCCAGTTTTTTGTGTCCCTGAACACGTATCTGAGCTTTTCTAACAGATATTTTAACAGGAATCTTGTTGAAGCAAAAGACTTCAAAACTTTATATTTTTTTTATTTTTATTTTTTTTGTGGCTAATAATTTGGAAACTATTAATTTTAACCGATAAGATCACCTTAAAGGAAATTAAAGTGAACAAAATTTCTACATTTATGTAAAAAAAAAAAAAAAAATATGTCTTTACGATCAACCGTTAAGCCGCTAGAGCGCGCTGAATAAGCGGCAATAAGCGATTTATGTCCGATTTCCATAAAAATTTAAAAAAAGTTATCCAGTATTTGGCTATACACACTATTAAACTCATAAAATACGAAGTAAATACATGAAAAGTAAATATTACCATGCACTGTGCTTGTAGTGTGTTTCAAAGCAAGTATTTAAAATCAAAGTAAAAGAGAAAATGATGAAAAATATGAAGACAAACGGTGAAAATATATTTGAGGGCTTGAACTGGAAAACTCTTTACTTTATTTTTTTATTTAAATCGAGATAGCAACGATTATTACTCACTGAATGAAAAGTCTAAATATGTTTAAACTAATTACTTTATTTACTTACGTTTAAAAATCAATTGCTACAAAACTCTCTTCATCCAGCAACAGGTTGACTACAAAACTACTTACCTATACCACAATGTGAAAAAATGGAAGTAAGGAGTTCCGTTCACACCCTCACTTATATTTATAGATTTTTGTTTGCAAAATGTTAAAATGTCAGTCAAAGTAGGCAGTTGAAATTCTCTGTCCCGTCCTTCATTATACTCGGGTGCTGCTCAGAGTCATCTGTTGTATATAAAGAAGAGAAGGAATAAATAAGGATGGAATTAGTGGATTATTTATCAATATTGGTAGTCAGGAATTAGATTTGGAACAGATAATATTATAGGTAAACAACTTAAGAAAGAACCTTTTAGTACGCATGCGCCTGACAATAACATTATTATTTACAGGAAGGGATTTGACCAAGAGAAATTCTTCCTCGGTTGGTGAATGAAGGACGCAAATTCCCGCAGTTCTCATCATCTTAGCCCTTAATGAGATCCAGGTCGTGATCAGATGATCAGCTGTCCCTGGTAAACCATACGTGGGGCATTGGAGATCAATATATATTTGACAAGGTATCTGTCTGAAGTTATTTAGAGGGAAAAGGTTTCCCTTCCCATCCTTCAGAGCAACCTTCCGACATATGTTCCATCCACAAGGGTTTTCCTCCTCCATGGGTTCTTGATCCGTGATGAAGGCCAGAGAAGTCGAAACCCAGCTCCGCCTGAAGGTCCATGTCGACGATATCACGAATACGATCTGTCGACCAACACATTTCTTCAAGAATCAAGGCCTATTCTATCTGCAACCACAGTTTCTTGAGGAGGTTTTGGAACAGCTTTAGCAATGCAGAGAAATCAGTGGAGATTGGCCAAAGATCGTTATGGGTTCCCTTCCAACCACACCCTTCCGTTCGTTTCTTTCCCACCATAGAATGCTGAACCTGGTGATACATTCTAAAACTGTGCTGAGTAGCTAAAGCTGTTGAAGATAGTAATTCTGCTACTTTGGACGAGGTTCTGAACGCTTACCTCTAATAGTCCTCTCACTCTTATAGCATACAAGGACGTACGCAGGAATTTCTTCAGGGGAAGGATCTGTCCTAGAGAAATACCATATAGCTGATATATTTAAAATATAGGTAATTTACATGATTTCGCCTTTATTCAAGAAAAAGTTTGAATATCGGACGCGAAAATAAGTGTGTTGGGGGGCTTTTTAGAGCAGAATTTCACTGACCCTGACCCTTAAACCGTTACCTATAAATAATGTTATTGGTCTGTTTTAGTTCAAGTTAAGGCTTCCAATATGACTCGATTTAGTAGAGGCTTTCAAAAGGCATCGCAAGTCCCTAAAACTCTACTAATATCGATAAATCGAAGACCATTAGATTGAACAATTTTAAAATTAAGTAGTCTCCCAACTCCTTTTTTTCTAGCTAAATTTTCTTTTTTCTTTTTCTCAAAATTTAAAACCTGCCTATTTCTCGTTCATTGTTAGTACAATGCGAGAAGGAACCATTACAAACTTTTCTGTTTGATATAAGACATTTAAACCTTGGTGAGTACCAACATGTATTTGATTTCTTGTCTTAATTAAATTCATAATTCATAAATGTTTTATAATACTGATTTATATAATTTAGTATGTATAATAATACCAAATATATTTTAAATTGCTTATTTTTAAATTTTTTGTGTGTTTTTAGAACTGAGGATGAATGTATGACATTCGAAACTAGTTTTAAATAAAACAAATTTATAGAAGTGGCAAATAATTTATCAATCCCTAATGAGAGGAATAGTCAAGCTTTTGAACTTATCTGGAGTAGAGTTTAGCTCGTTATAATATATATCTTTCCAAGGAAATTTTTGTAAATGTGAAGCTAAATCGGCTCTTTTGGTTCTGTCTGGAGCAGAATTCAGCTCGTTTTAATTTCAGGATGTCATGCTAAGTTTTTCATTATCGTGATTTCAGCATATGTTCGCCATTGACGTAGAAGTTCATGTGACAGCTGTTTGCTTCCTTGACGATATCTTTTCTATTGGTTTAAAAAATGGTTTAACCATAGTAATTCTGTTTGTTAAAATTGTTGATTTAATAATGTTATTGGTCTGTTTTAGTTCAAGTTAAGGCTTCCAATATGACTCGATTTAGTAGAGGCTTTCAAAAGGCATCGCAAGTCCCTAAAACTCTACTAATATCGATAAATCGAAGACCATTAGATTGAACAATTTTAAAATTAAGTAGTCTCCCAACTCCTTTTTTTCTAGCTAAATTTTCTTTTTTCTTTTTCTCAAAATTTAAAAATTACCTTTTGATGTATTGGGGTAGGGTTTCAAGACCTCTTCATACGTCCATGCTCATGCAATGAAACCATGAAACGTTCGCTTGCTTGTTTTATGCTCTGGTAAGTGACCTTTTATTTTTAGAAAACACTCAAAATTGCAGGAAGATCGGGGTTTTTGGAAAGTGTTTTCACGCAATATAAACATTCATTTATATTGATAGAACAGGACGAAATTGCCTCACAGCCGCTTATAACATGTAAGAATATGATGTCATTTTAAAACGTTTATCTTTTAACAGCGTGCATTGGAGTGTATGATGAACGTTGTCGCTTTCTGTTCGAAATTGTTGTTTACTGAAATCCAGCAACGATGAGGTAAACAAGATGAATTTGTTGGGCACTGCTTATTCAGATAAGCCAAATATTAATGTGCATTTTAGATATTTGTATGCATATTCCATGAAGTTTAATATCATATATGGTACTTAGGTGTAACGTAACGATGGATAGTTTTTATAGAAATCGAACGTGAAGAGCCTTAAATCGCGTTTTTTTGGGAGGAGAGGAGTGAGGGAGAGGAGGGGGGAATTTGGCGTCATTTTCTGATTGCTGCAGCGGCTTAAAGGTTGATAGTAGAGAAATATTTTATGGACATAAAATGTAAAACATTTTGTCTAGTTTAAAAGGGTAGGGAATGGTCTTGTTTGAATAAAAGATGTTTCCAAGATATAGATGAAAAACCAAGGTTCCGGGCAAAATATATGTCAGAAAACCTCATATTCAAGTTCAGAGACCCAAAAAACTAGGATGTATTAACATTTTCTCTACAACAAACATTCCCCCTTTTCTATCCTAGATTATCTGGACCATCACTTAATTTTAGTTTTAGTGTAATTTTTTTCTATTTTTTCTTCAAACAACCTCCCTCCCCTCCGGAAAACCCAAAATAGGCTACTTTTCGTCCCCTCCCCCTGTGGACAACCCTACTAACACCTGACGGCTTATGTCAAGTTAGAGGTTACCGTCCCCCACTAACAAGAGTGAGGGTGTTTGTATGGGACTCAGAAAGTTCTTTTCAATCGAACCTAACCGTCCAACGTTACGCCAATACAAGACTCATCAGGATAATTAACTCATATAATAAACCTATCATAGAGATATTACATCTCACACTAGTTGAATAATCAGACTATCTTGGGTTACTGCTATTTAGTCCTTTTTCGCCGAAGAGAAATCTCATTTTCCCTTTCTTTGGTTCAAGATTTTGTCTCTTCTGCATTGCGGTAGGAGCATCTTTATCTTTATCACCGAAGTCAGACAATTTTGAAATTTATATCTCAACTTTCTTAGAGTATAAATTAAAGAAAAGGTCCTTTGTTTACGCTGTGCTGATATTTGTTAACTAGTTTTTTTCTTGATTTTTTTTTTTAACTGGAGGAAAGTTTATGGTTAAGTTGGAAGAATTTGCACCCCATTCCAAAATTCATTAAAAACACGTGGGAATCAAAAGCTGATGCAATTTAAAAGGCTCTCTTCACCAATGAGATGAACAGTCATTAAGAGTTTAATAGTAATAATAAAAAATACCAACGTTTCTTTTTTTGAAACTTCATATATATTTTCTCTTGAAATAAAAAATGAGTAAAATAATATAGAATATATCAAAACAGAATTTTTTTTTCAATGTAAGTCTAGACCAAAATAAATACAAATTATGATTTTTTTTTTTTGATGTACAAGAAGTACCAATTTATTACAATTTAGATGGCTTACAAATCCTACTCAGGGACTCTGAACAGTTTTCTGGTGACGGATATCATACGTTGTTCGTCTATCCCTCTTAATTCACCTTTATGTTAAAGTAGTCCCAATTGCTGGTGCAAAGTTGCCAACAGTCACATTTAAAAAAATTAAGACTAAGGAAAAGATAAATTACAAAAACTGATATTTGTTTCTTAATAACAGATAGAATATGAACAACTTATGTTTCTTAATTTTATCTCTGAACAAAAATTGTAAAAATCTATTTGAATTTTACTTGAAATATTGAATTATGAAAATAATATAACAAGGCATAGAAAATATTACATACAGAGACGGCCCCCTTACATCCACGGTGTGGATTGGGTTCTTTAAACTAGATCCTTGATTGGACCTCTCCCCCGAAATGAAATCCTGGCTACGCTACTGGTTTTGACAATGAGATTTTTTGTATTACATAATGAGAAATACGATACTTATTTTATAATACATATCGAAACTTTCTTGTTCTACTTTCATAAAATAGGTCTTGAGAATAAAATTTAAATTCAAATGATGAAAACTACGCATGAAGGCACTATATAACATTATTTCTAATTTCATTCACCAAGAATGAACCGAGTGGCAAGTTTGGAGAATTTATTCGACACTAGACCAGAGTGAAGTAAGGGCCAAAAGGCAGAGCGGGTTGGTTTGAAAGTTACGCCTGAAGTATGTTTTCAACTTTTTCCAAAACAAGAGGACAGCCATACATGACTGAGTTTCACCGGCGAACGGAATGCAAGCTTCCTCAAGTTTTACACGGTTCAGTAGAGGGGTGTCCTTTAGCTCGTTCTTTGTCGTATCAACCAACGGAAGGAAGTGTCGTGTTCCCGTTCTCCGATAACTTTACTTCTGATAAATAAAAGATCTAATGTCAGTATCTCCCCGTGTTTTCCTATATGATTCACAATCCGAAGCAAAGAAAACTCTACAGCTTAGGGATAACATTGTACTGCCTTATATTGGCATACGTTGACAAGCGTAGGATAAACGTGGTCGTCACCCATATCTTTACTTTACTTAACAATTTGAGTCGTTAGAAAAAAAAAAGAAATAATGAAAAGCGTGCCATAATAGCTTTGCAGTTTTGGTTTGTGGAATCGAATCCAATATTTATATTTGGAAGAAAAATTCTACGTAAGATATTCAAAAGTGTTTGCACCTAAAGAAGTCCAATGGGCTTCTATTTATTTTAATATGTTTTAACGGGTAATTAATAAATACATAGGTATCATTATGAATTACTATTATTTTTTTTTTCATTTGCAAATGAAGCATCGAAGGCAGTTTCATTCTCCATCAGCAACATACTCACGAACAACATACCAACTTCGTAATTGTTGAGGGGCGGCGTTTATTGCTAGCAGTAAGTCACAATAGCGGTAATAAAAGTGGACCTAATTATAGGCTTGGCCCTAACAAGAGGGGGTCCAGTCTAGAAGTTTGGAATGGCTTTAGTGCGGAATATCCTGAGCTTGGCGATATCGAACAGTCATCGACTCTTGAATTGATCGTCAGATGATTTAACTTCACCACTGAAATAGACCACGTTATGCGTTGGTTCAACTCATTTTCTGAACAAACGCGGGAGGAGGGACAGTTCTCTGAGGAGGGGCAGTTCCATGTAACAACAACTGTCATCGCAGGCAAATGCTACAAGAGTGCTGATTGGCTAATTAATAATGCAGATGATCAACTATTCTGATATATGGTTATAAGTACTCGTCTCTGACAGGTAACCAAAGTCAGCAAAATAAAAGTCTTAGATAGAAAGGTCTTCTGTTTGATCAGTAGATCTGTGATCAGAACTGGAAAATATAGAAAAGAAAAAAACGAGAAATTACTTTTCTTCTTTTTTTACTATGAAACGAGCAGAAATATCAATATCTCACGATACACAAGAAAAAAATGGATGGGACGTTAAGTTGAAGCTGTACTTCAATGCTTCAACAGAACTTTGGTTGTGATATACCGAACTACTTTTGAAAGAAGCTATGTATAAGCTATCCCTAAAATGAAACGGATAGACAGAATCAACAAAGATTACAGTGCCACATACAGAAAATTTAAAAAGTAATAGCTCCAGATAGATAAATGTGAATCAGGCTAATTTAGGCACCAAAAACTTTAAAAGGCAAAAAAACAAAACATTAATTATAAAGCAGTGCAAAATGAAGCCGTGGTGGCCTAGCGTGTTAAGCCAGCACCTCTAAAATCTCGAGACAGAAGCTGCGCCACTTAGAATCTGGCGTGTGGTGATAAACTTTTATTTTGTGGGGTCCATGAAATAAATTTGACCTCTGTACTCTTCTCATACTCTGTCTAAAATAGGTTGTTTACTTGAAAGATAATGCGTCCTTCCTAAACTTTTGTATGAGGATCATAAATAACCACCCCCGGTATAATAAAATCACCACCATGCTCCAAGATCTACAACTTCCCATAATTCAACAATACGCCTTCGCTCAAACCAAATCATATTTTGCGAGAACAATATATTCCGAAAACACATTGATAAAAGAGATCTTTATTACAATAAAAATTTGACGTTACATTCACAAAAGAACCAAACACGTACCCCTAACATATCATAGTTTGTGTGTCAGATTTATTATAGTTCACTCTAGTTATGTATCCTTCTTATTTATTTTTATTTTTTCGTTTACCTATGTGGGTTTTCTATATTCTATATTTTCTATTTTTCCTACTATTACTAAATGAACAATGTAAAGATGTAAAACCGAATTATTTTTTTACACACAGAGTTTTTTGTAACTTTAAAATTGAGAATAAAACTTTATTATTACCATTATTAAATGCGTCCTTCCTTTCCTAAAGGATAAAAAGACGTTAATCCATTAAACAAACAAGTAAATTGTATTCTTTGAGTTTATACCTCCTTGTTAAATGCCATGTATACTCAGAAATATTATATTTATAAATTATTATATAATATCTATCCTACCATTTCCAATTATTGAATATACGAAAATGAGATTTTCATATTCTTCACAATAAAATGCGCTAGTTGCAACAAGCATTGTGACAAAGTCCTAACCTCCAAAAGTCACAATGCTTCAACCCATGTGGAGTAGTCATTCCAGACTTTACAGCAATAGAAAATAGAAAATCCAATTTTTGTATATTAGATATGTATAAGCTATGCAAGTACGTATGTATGTACGCGGAGACCTAAAACGAAACAGATAGACAGAATCAACAAAGATTACAGTGCTACATGCACAAAATTTAAAAAGCATAAGCACCGGAGGCTTTCGGTAAACTTGTAGCAGGACAGTAATGTCACGAAAGTACGTACCGATTTCACTTCTAAAACGTGCTAATATGTTTTCTTCAGATTTGTGTCCCGTTTTCTCACTCTCTTTGCCAGATATTTAGAAGTTAGAAAGAACACTAACTCAAGTGTAAGATACACACGGCGGGAATGAGAAGAGAGATTGTTTAAGTTACCTCGTGTACCGCTATACGATAGGGCAAAACAACCAGTGGGAAAATAGTACCTCCTGCAGATAGAATGCCTTTCTGCATCTGTTCTTCAGAATATAGTACCTTCGAAGAGTCCACTGTTCCGAATAGACTATCAAGTACTGTAGTTACAAAATTTTATTTACTATTGTCATGTATAATGTCGTCATCTGAAACATTTTAAGATTTAAATTAAAACTATAACGTCTACTGAATCTCATAAGAAGTACGTATATAAACTGTTAGATGAATATTTAATATTTAAAAATAGTTTTGATTAAATGATATCTGACTGTAATGATGGTTGTAGAATTAATATGTATTAAATTTTATTTATTTACTAACCAAGAGTGTAATTAATCAATCCTTTGTCATGTTCTTTTTTTTTTTTTCAGCAATGCTATGAAGCATTATACAAATGTAAAGATGATAAACATGTGATTATCTCAAAAACTCGTATCATAAAATTATCGTCCATGAGAGGCTCATTCTGTCGAAATTTGAAATAAGAAAACCATAATTGCAACTGAAAAGTTGTAATTTAGGGTTTGTTTAAATGGCATGCTCATAAAAAGATAATTGAGGAGGTTTATAATTAATTAATACACAAAATTTCAAGTTTATAGAGATTGGATGGGCCAAATGTGGGTATTCAAATCCAGATTTTATACAAGATGAATCCCAAATTATAATTATCTATAGACGGTATTCTATTATATTCAAACCTGGTCCACCACCTTTGATTGAAAGCAAAAAAATTATACTATTGATTCTCGACTTACATGTCTTAAACCACTCACCATCTTTATTAATACAAAGATACTTCAGGAATGAGTGGACTCAGAAAGTATTTATCAAACATTTCCGAACATAACCTGATGGTTTTAAGAGGCCAAGATTTGTTAAAATCGTGTTCATTCAGCATACGAAGCCATAATTCTACTAACAATAGATAAAATCTTTGCTCGCAGTGAAAATTGAACGTACAAAGATATAAAGCATATTTACTCAATTTAGTATCATAATATGGTTTATGTAGCCAATGAGTTACTTCCCAATGACTTGGCTCTCGGTAAGAATCGTGTTTGAATCACGAGGACATAGAAATTTAAGTCTAGAATACGCTCTGAGCCATAGTCTTTATGCAGAACTTTTTTCCTACGGTATTCCTTTTTAGTGTTGGTGATCACTTACAATTTAAATCAGCGACAAATATATCGTGGTTATGATAAAGAAGCATATATAATATATTTATATATTTGTGTATGTGTGTGTGTGTGTGTGTGTGTGTGTGTGTGTGGAGACCGTTGTACCATGGTCATAGTATGCCTTGGAATTACAGGAGCTGGTATCAACGTGACAAAACTGTACTAAGACTAAACCTACTGAATAGAGTGCAAGGAAGCAGGAGTGTATTTGTCCATGCGCTATAGTTTTCGAGTGAAATAGAAATATTTTTTTTTTAGCTCAAATGTAAGAACTTTGGATTTCGCTGTTTATTGTTTTACATGTAGGCGATATTATTTTCTGTTTTAAATAACTTTCTATCTGAGTCGCTGCTTATTGAGGAGTAATTTTTTATGCCATATTCCAGTTTAGTCTGGAATGCAGAGGAGGTTCAATTTGAAAAACACATCGAAAATATACCTTGAATCAAATTCTAAAAAAGTAATGGAAATCGCTGCAAATTTGTGAACAAATATTTGATCTTGCATCAGAAGATGGGGTGGCAAACTGGTAACCAGGAATGGAAGTTCATATAGTAACTATTTATATACATATACACAAATACAAATTATGCTATAATTTAATACAATGTTATTTATTTTTGTAACGAAACAATAAAATACACATGTCTGTTGTTAATATTTAATAACAAGATGTAAATAATCCATAACTATGGATAATCCATCGGTGACCAATGGAACATTATGGTGTAGTACCATTGATCACATATCAGTATACATTTTTTTTTTTTCTATAACTGCTTAATAGTTAAATTCTCAAAAACACATTGTGTTCAGGAATAATGGTGCTATCAGGACCAAGGACTCTTTATGTTGTTATTTATAATAAAATGTCTTTTCAAAAACTAAGAAAATTACTGCCAAGGGACAACAATCTCTCTAAATATAATCAGATATTATAACTGTATCGTATTATAATCTAAAACTAAACAGGATGCAACCAACAAGCACTGTTAACAGTTCCATTGACTACATCACAATGTTCCTCCGACTATAAACCCAATTTCAGGTGTGCTAATAACAGTTGGATATTGAGGTAGCCTGTTAGCCTGGGCGCCGATGTGGAAAATGAGAGAAACTGGAGCGGTGGAGGTTTGGCCTATTAATGCTCTATCTCGTCCGGAAGGTTCTTGAGCCAGGAAATCAAAATCAGAACCGTAAAGAACACACCAGTCCCTCTCGGTCAAAGAATAATATTTTCGGATAGGTAAATCATTTGCATCATTATACATTCAGTAATACCGTTTTTAAAAATCTGCTTAAGATCTTAAATAATATATTTATAAAAAAAAAAAAATTGTTTTTTAAAAATAATTAGTTTTGAAATGACACAACTTTCATATTAACTTTCTGACACTATAAAAAAATGTTGTTTATATATCAGTGAACCACTATTTCAAAGGCCTCATCTTGATTTATACAAGACTTCTTGATCTCCATTTGCAGTGGGATGTCGAGCTGCCCACTGAGTGTGTAACTTGATCAATTCATCTTGATTAGAGTCACTTCTCTGTAGATATATGTGTTTCCACAAGTCAGGCCACGGTTACATAACTTTGAGGAATGATGCAGACCATTAAGTGTTAATTATTCTGCACACACATTACGTATCACTTACGGTAAGACTAAAGTTTCGTCTGCCCTACTACCGCATAGTGGTGGTAACTGTTGAACTTGTTCTTCGCAAGTAGGAATCTTGCAAACTGCATTGAACCAAGAAGTTCTATTTTGATTGTCTGTAAAGGGAGTAATTATCAATAAACTAACGAGGAATGATTAACACAATTGTCAATTAATATTCAATGAAAACTTAGGGCTATTTATAAAACATAAATAATTAAAAAAAAATATACATAAAAGTGGTCACTACAGACAATATGATTTTTTGTTTATTGGCTAAAATATTGGGGAAAAGAACAGTTATAAGTAAATTATTTTTGTAAAGGTTCCATTTTTGGTCTAACAGCCTTGCTGGCCGTTTTAAATTTTATATTTTAGTACACATTATATAGCCAAAGTTTATACTCCGACTAGTATGCTGAGTGCATTAATGTAACTTATTTAAATCAGCCATACCATTCCAAGGTGCTTTTGTTATTGTTCTGAAAGTTTTAGCCTGATAGATTTGAAATTTATTAATGTGAGCCTTTTTAGACCATTGAAGAACGTGCCTCCCATTTATTATTTTCGAGTTTTATATCCGTTGGGATGATCTTTAGCGGACCTCCGACTGCAGCTGAGGTGGGAGACACTTAACATGGTCTAGAGGAGCAATGTAATCCCTAATTGAATGAGTGTGGTACCAAAGGGCCGCTGACTGGCTGTCCAAACTACCTGCTCCAAAAGGAGGATCTCTCCGATTGATCCTGGTTGATCGATGACCAGAGACAGACAGACGGACAGCGGCACGACCTCCTCTGTCTCCTGTCGGCTCAGCATGTGACGGTTACACGGTCCCATCACGATCCTCAGTCACACGACTTGAGATTAATGTGTACCCGGTAGCTCCTACAATTATCGACTCCTTAGTCACTCACTATATCTAGTATGAGGGATCCGCCTTAGCTTGTGGATGTGTCAATGTGTCAGGAATTATGGTTGTGGAAAACAAAATCCAAAAGTTGTTTTTTGCAGAACGGTGTAGGAAAGAATACCTACCGATTAATTAATAGTTGCATTAGGTTAATTTTAAAACAATGGCAATTTCAATAACTGATGACACATAGCTCTGGTCACAAAGCAGAATTTGTTTTTCATCTCAATATAATGAGCAAATAGAAAATATTAAATAATATTATCTGAGCTTGTATAACTTACGTTAAATATTGAAAAGTCAAATACACTAATGTTTTCATAACCCTACATTAACAATTCGGCTACAGATAATGTACCTAGAATACCCAAGTGTTGTTCCCACAATTGCCACAAGGTACCCTTAAATTATGTATGACAATAATAAATAAATAGTTTAAAAATAAATTAATAAATAAAGCTGAGTTTTATTGGCGGTAGTGGTATATGTACATCCTATGCGTAACACCCCACTGCTGCTGAAATCCCGTATGCCAGAAATGGCCAGGTAGAGTGAATAAAAAAAAAATAATAATAAAAAAAAGAAGATAATATAGCTATCCTGTGCACCTATGGGTCATCAGTTTTATCGGTAAGATTAAGTTGTAAAACTGACGAATTTCAGGATGAGAAACCTGCACTCTGGAATGCGTCAGTGAGAGTAGATTAAGAAGAAGGGGAAATTATTAATTTGAGCTGTTAATATTAATCCATCCCGGTCGTTGAAACTGACAGTATTATTTTGATTTGTAATTCACTGCAAGTTGACTGTTGTAAAAAACAAGGGAGATCAGTAACTATTGGCATCTACTCACACTTGATTTCAGTATATTTTACATCTTTTTCATTATGCACATCGCGCTAGCATATTTCTGTTTAGACAAGTTTTCCTTTTCTCATTGATTCTAAGATTCTAAGATTCCTTCCTCGCCAATTCGCTATAATCCAAAATCCTCCATTGACATCTCTCAATTAGAATTATCCAAAATGGTCTTTGTATATCATATGCTTCAGATTTTACACGAATCGTTAGTAACTTCACTAATTTTACCAATCTTTTCTCGATAATCCTCCGATTCGTCTGAAATAAGATGAACCTTCGTATAGAGGTATTAGGTAACTGAAATTAGAGGGTATATTTTTGTTCGTAAATACGAATAATAAATGTATCTCTATGAATATAAACACGAATATATTTGAATTTAAAAAAAATAATGCGAATATAGATATTCGAATTTACAGGTGTAAATATAAAATTATTCATATTGAAACCTCTATTCATATTTATACTTTGCGGACGGATTTTTTTTTTATTCGATATTTGGATTCTACGTATCTTGAAACGTAAAAAAACCTCAAATTTTGAGAGGGGTTACAAAAAATTTCTCATTGGTCGATTCTAAAGGTCTATTATTTAAAATAATAAACCAAATGCATTTACAGAGAGATTTTTTTATTTTTCGTCTATTTTTTTATTTTTTTTTTTTTTTATTTGAATGTTCTATAAATATTCTATAAATAGCAGAATTATGGGCATATAAGATCTTTAATCGGCAATCATATAGAACTTTTTTTTGTTTTTTTAATGCTTTGTTATGCTGATTTTAAAACACCTTACGTTTCCCCTCTATCCTTATAAATGGCTGAGTTATGGGCATATAAGATCTGTAATAAGGTGCCATTTTGAAACAAACAGACGGATGGTAATGTAGAGTTCCGAGGATCACCCTGGGGTGACCTGAGACATTGGTACCGAATCTTAAGAAAATCGGTCCAGCGGTCTCGGAGAAAAGCCTCGGACGGCGTACGGCGGACGGACGGATTTTTTTGTATTCAATATTTGGATTCTACGTATCTTGAAACATAAAACCTCAAATTTTGAGGGGAGGTTACAAAAAATTTTCTTTGGTCGATTCCAAAGGTCTATTATTGAAAATAATAAACAAAAAATATGTAATATGCCCAATACTGACTGGTCATTAATTCGGTATAATTTAAAGTAGAATATAAAAAAAATCTTTCGGTATAAAATACCTTTGGATTAAATAATTTGTTTCTAAGGCCATGACTTTAGCCAAGGCTAGTATGATACCGATTCAGAGATATTTTACAGTAAGTCCTTCCAGTGACGATGCGGATGAGAGAAATAATATCGGCGGTAGTAAGGACCAGGCCTCCAGGCTACATCCAATTTAACAGAAATTCCTCAGCTGCACCTTAAGCAGCAGATTCCGCATTAAATTTTATTAATGCCTCAGAGCAGGGACCGTCCCTTAAGGAACTGGACTATTAATCTCCGGTTAGGACCGACTTCCTCAATCATCGAGTAATCTAATGTTTTATAGTTTCTTGAAGCGATCGTTTTAATCCTCGAACGCTTGGAAATGTTTATGTAAAGTTTTGTCAGCGATCCATTTTTATTCTAATTTCTTATAAATTGTTATTCTTAGTAATCGATTCAACAAAACAAATGGGTCACAAGCACAAGCCGATCAAGAAGGCAGAGAATTATTTTATGCCGACTTCGCATTGGGCACTGTCAATTTACACACCTTTTCAGAGGTCTCGAAGCGCCTACGTACAAAAAGTGCTACAATATGGCTCAGACAGTCAAATACTTGTTACATGAGTGTCCTCGATTCGAATCAATTCAACACAAGTTAAAACAATGGAATACCATTAAAAAAAATTTACTAGGCAGTGAAGAGAAAGTTGTCACTCTGTTCCAATTCCTAAAGAAGATAAATTATTATTGTGAAATGTAATAAAAATTTCTTGAAGTCAATGAGCCTCTGGAGTAGAGGCGATAATAAAAATAATTAATATACTGTGTAATAAGATAAATAAAAAATAATTATATGCTCGACCGTTTCTGTGTTATATAACCGAGTTTGGAGTATCTCTCATGCTGCCAATTGCTGATTGGCCCCCTCTAATCTGGCTTTCATCCTAGCTACTCAATCCAAACCACTCTCCTCAAAATAAACTACGTTCTCCAAACCGCCATTGAACACCAAGAACTAGCTATTCTCATTCTTCAAGATTTGTCTAAAGCATTTGGCACAGTTAACCATATCGTCCTCCTTACCAAACCACAGAGCCTTCCTTTGTCCAACAGTGCTATCGGCTGGTTTCAATCCTTTCTCTGGCTGGTCACAATATGTAGTCGTCTAGGGTCAACCGCCATCCAAGGCACTATCCTTTTCCTGTGGCGTCCCTCAGGGTTCGTCTCTGTCTCCCACTCTGTTTATTATTTATATAAATAACATTTTCCTCCTTATCTGTCACTTCCAATACCATATCAACGCAGACAATTTCCAAATATACCTCTCCTTCCCGCCTTCCGACCTGTTACCAGCAACAAAACTCTAAGAGGACTTGATTCGAATAAGTCGCTGCGCTGTAACAAATAAGCTGAAGTTGGATCGAAGACGAAGGCAATTATAATATGTTCTAAGAACTTTAATATCCTAACCCTGTTCCTGAACAAGAATCCCATGAACTTGTCTCCAACCATCAAAAACCTTGAAATCATATTTGACCAAACTTTTTCCTGGAAAAACAAGTCTCTAATATCACCCGTCGTATCTTTTCCACCTTTAAGAGACTCAAATACCTTCGTCGCCTGTCCCTATTTGAAACCCGAAAAGTCCTAATTACCTCCTTTACATTCACACACTTTGACTACTATTGTAGGTTTACGGGGGCATCTCGTAGGACCTTGAAACAAAAATAAAACGTTAGATTAATTGCTTTATGCAATTCTTTCTAATTATTTTTTAATTATCTTTTTAGTTTTTAAATTATCAGCTCAAATCACAAGTGACAATAAGTGAACGAGAAGAATATTCAGTAATTGAATCATGTATAAATTTTCCATTAATTAATAACATTTTAAGGAAATTTAGAAACACAAAAATTAGGAAAACCAATTTTAAGGAGTGCGACAGCTGTTCTTCAATTCTTAACCATAAGTGGTGATTAAATTCAATTAAATAATACACCTTGGGGTTATTATGAAAATCCAAATACAAATTTATGACTGTGTTACAACAAACTGGATTCAAATGAGTATTATATTTTCAAGAACAATTGAATATGTACATTTTGGAATTAAATTGTAGCCCATTTCTTTTGCCATTTTTTCACATTTATAATTGTATGTTTGATGTGTAACTAACAATTGTACTAAAACGAGTATAAAGTGGAGATACAAGAAGAAATGTTAAATAGGGACGCAATTTGACTAATGCCAGTCGAATTCCGCTTTAGGGAATGTAGGAGCATGGGACTTAAGAAGTCGAACCATAAAGAAAGGGAACTGGTGAATGATGAAAGGACAGCAAAGGGCAAAGGAGAACTTTTATGATGCTCGAGTAAGGCTGGCCTAAATCTCCTTAAACCTTTACCAAAAAACCAATTAGACCTAATGGGGTGGCCTCTAGGGTTAGCTCACTTGGATAAACCAAACAAACCGCGGTCTTAAACTAAACTCCGTTCCTAGAGTAGAAGACGGATCTTTTTCCTTTCTCCTTCTGTCAGAGGAAATATGCAAAAGGAGTCATTCGGACGATTTTTATATTATTATTGAAAAGACAAGTTAGAAACATATATATGCATAAATTTTAACACCCTCACTAAAATAATATATGATTAAATCTGGATGATTTACTAATTTATTCATTTTTCAGAATAGTGTAGTTAACAATCAACCCAGTAAGTTAAACCTTTACTGATAAATTATAACAAGTTGACATTTTTACATTCAACGTAGAAAAGCGAAGTCGCCATGCCACAATAATTTCTTTATTAATTTAAAGACTGATATAACATATCTTATACCGTACATATATATATATATATATATATATATATATATATATATATATATATATATATGATACATGAAACACATTGTTATGGTTGTTATGGTATATTATATCAGCCGCCAAATAAAGAAAAAAAACATTGTGATATGGCAGATTCGTCCTTCTAGCATGGAGCGTTTCAATTGTATATTAATCTGGTTATAGAAAGAACAATTAGAAAATCTTATCTCATGGTTAACAGGACGGATCATCTATTCGGTATAACATCCTTATTTATTTTTTAATAACAATTTCAGTATTTCTAAGTATTTATTAATCCCAAAAAAACTTCCAGCACAGCAATAATGCAGATAAAACTCTGTAGAAAATATAGAATGAAGGTATCAATGAGCAATACATCCAAGTTAATTCTAGACAAGAATGAAAAATGTGTAATATGAAAACAAATAAAACATTCTGTCATTTCTTGTTTGAATACCGAATATATGTAACATTAACTTAAATACATTGCCTTTACTTCCAGTAAAGGAAGTATTGTAATCGCAAAAATTTTCGGTTTTCAGATTTCAACGAAATTATCCATTTTGATCATCCTTGAATCCATATTGACTAGTTTCGTCGTGATGTCTGCATTTGTACGTGCGTGCGTATCTCGCATAATTCAAAAACAGTTAGCCCTGGAAAGTTAAAATTTTGTGTCTAGGATTATCATATAATCTAGTTGTGAACATCACTTTTTGGTCACTGCATGATAACCTGAAGTGATACTTTATTTGAAGGTCATTACTGATTTTCACAAAAAAATATATTAAAATATAACGTAAAATATCTCAAATTTGGAAAGTAGGACTTTTATATCGATATGAATGTATTTACTAGGTTTTGGTTAAAATTGGTGAGCCGAAAAGGATACTTTCCTTGAAAGTCATAATAAACTTACACCAAAAATTATATTAAAATTAAATACAGAAATCATATGTTACGGTAATATAAGTCACTAACGTAATTTGTTTCCAATCCAATTAAGCATTGTTATTTCTTGTTTTAAGTGTTAAAATTGATTGTAAAATACGAGTTTTCCTCCTCATTTGTGAGATGAACAATTCTGCAGCAAGAGAATAAGATATAAGTTAAGTGGATTTTTTCCGCTTAAAATGTCGAAACTGTCGATTTCCAAAGCTTCATCTAGTGATTTTGACAGTCTTAATGTTGTCAAGGAACACGAAGAAATCTCTTGGAAATTTCAGTTAACATGAGACCTCCAGAAACAAGAGTATGTCTGTGGCTGTGTATTTGTGTGTGTGTCAATATCTATTGACATCCATCTGGATGTCGCGACACCGAGTATCGTTGTTGAGATACTGCAATATTCGGAAACTTGTAACCAAATTCAGGATCACTTTTTGAGCTGCCAATTTATAGTTTAATAGGCGTACAAGGAAGTCATGTGTTGTCCACATCAGATATTTTTGTTTTGGACTATGATTTTAAAAAGAGATCATGTTGTAATTGTTTAATTATTTGGCTGAGATCATTAATAGAAACAAAAATGGACCAATGTAAAATAAACAATGTCTTGTTTTTTGGTGGACGCTTCAGCCCGAAAGCACCTCCTTGAATCCGCTTGTGCTGAATGACATAACTTTTATTTATTTGTTTATGATATAGAATAATGCAGTTATTAATCTGCCTAATAAGCTAAAATTAAATTGAACAATTATAATATTTGGATGGTTTTACTCAGAAGGTTAAATCTTGTTAAAAAGAGAATCTCGTGAATGAGAGGAGGGATGCACATAATTACTATTATGCATTTGATCCATTTTTATTTTTTTTTATTACAGCTACCAAACTTATTTAATTTAACCAAAATATTTATATTAAACCGAAATTTTATTTAACCGAAATATTTCTTAAGCCCAGTTTTAATTTTGTTCAAACGCGTTTCTTTGGGTGTATTTTTTTAATTTTTTTTTTTTACAATAGTAAATGACAATACGTTTTAATTTATTTCTATTAAATTTTAATCCTTTTAAAAGGGGAGAGGAAGAGCTGCAAAATAACTTTTTATGAGTCACGACTAACCTGTCAATCGTACTTCGCATTGTAATCGACATTTTAGCGATTCCTGTTGCCAATGCAGAGCTCAATAAAGATGGGAATAAAACCTAGATACGAATATACTCTTAATCTATAAGTCTTAACTATTAATCTATAAGTCTTATAGCAAGAAATAAATATTTAAAAAAAAAGTCTGTATTTAGGATCAGCAGGTCAGTGCTTCACACGATTCTTTAGACATATATTTCATTAACAACAGGAGTTGCCAAATTGTCATAAATTTATTAGTTCGGGTGTAGGTACCTCAAGAAGGTATTTTAAACACTGAGTTATTTAATTGTTACATTCACGATATGTCTCTAACGGATACCTGAATAAGCTTGGCAATATTACTATACTATAATACTGTTACTATACTATGATACTATACTATTACTATTACTATACTATGATACTATAATAACTGTAGAATAATTACTATTATTAAATTGTTCATACTAATTTAATATTGATAATAACACTTAATACTTTTACTTCGACTAATCCTTGGTTGTAATGAGATCCCCAGTCTTATCAAATGACATCTCCATCCCCTGGATTCTATTTCGGAATGAAACCCAATCCTAATTGACAGACAAATGTGTCTTAGCACCTCGAACGTCAGACTCTAGTATTTGTCTAAGCCCCGACTTGGAACAACAATGACTTCTGACGACCTAGGATCCAGCTGACTGGGCTTTGACGCCTCCCTCGTTGTCCCGCCTAAAAATAAATCCTCGAGGGGTAGGACAAACTCATTTGTTAAGGGGCTGCACATGCCAACGACAGATGAGTACTAATTTTAGTCAGATGGCGACTTAGTCTAGTCTTTGACTAATATCAGGCTTAAGATATTTATGAAGTTTCCGAGGCCGAGCGTTAGGTACTCAGTCTTGGTCTGGCTAGACAACATTTTATAATAATTTCAGAAATTCATTTTATTCAAAGTTATATATGCATTTTTTTCAATACCACCTTATCCAAATCGTTTTATGATATTTAATTTGCATTTTAAGACTTGGTCAAAATTAGCACATATTAGCACATATTGTGCACATATTAGCACTTATCATCAGTTATTAACTTTAGTACTTAGTATGTATTCTTACATTTATATTAAAGCGAATTTTATTTACATACAAATATTAGTAGCATTACACACATATAATTGGTGTTATATAAACAACACAACTTTAGATATAATATGTAACTTCGAAACGTAAATTACATATTCTTAAATGTAACTAGTCCTAACTATTTTTTAACTAAAAATATCAATAGCTAGATAGCTGTTCATATTAATGAAAATGATTACCAATTAATCGGTTGCTTTTTTACTTCCTTGTACGCAGTAAAGGAAGTATTGCAATCGCCAAAATTTTCGGTTATCAGGTTTCAACGGAAATATCCATTTTGACCATCCCTGAATCCATTTTGACTAGTTTCGTCGTGACGTCTGTACGTTAATACGTATATCGCATAACTCAAAAACGGTTAGCTGTAGAACGTTAAAATTTCGTATTTAGGAATATTATACAATCTAGTTGTGAACCTCCCTTTTTGGTCGCTGCATGATTGCCAGAAGTGGTACTTTACTTGAAGGGCATTACTGATTTTCATTAAAAATTATATTAAAATATAATGCGAAACTTCTCAAATTTGGTATTTAAGACTTGCATACTAACATAAACATCATGAGAAATGTTGGTAAACATTGGCAAACCGTAAGTTCTACTTTACTTGAAGGTCATATTAGACTTTCATCAAAAAGTATATTAAAATATAATGTAAAACATCTCCAATTTGGTAAATTAGACTCTTATATCAATATAAGTAATATAATAGATTTTGGTTGAAATTGAAGATCCGAAAAAGGTACTTTACTTTAAGGTCATAAGAAATTACATCAAAAGGTGTATTGTCATTTATTACAGATATCATATGTTTCGGTGATAATGGTTATAAACGTGATTTTGTCCAATCTAATTAAACAGTTTTATTACTTGTGCCTGTTGTGCCAATAGATGGATGGATCAATAGATAGAAGCCGAGTGTTGTTTTTGAGTTACTGCTATTCTACTGCTATTATATTTAGTTCGGAAAGTAGTAACCAAATTCAGGGACACTTTTTGAGTCACCGATTTATAGTTTAATAGGCCTACAAGGAAGTAATGGGGTGTCCACATCAGATATTTTTTAATAAATAGAATTAACAAAAAAAATACTATTTATTTATTTACATAATTATTTGGAAACTTCAACAACTTAGGCCATTTTCAAAGCATTTTAAGTATTAAAAATTAGAAATAAATAAGTGCATTTATAGAAAATTTTAAAATTATAATAAAAAAATACAAATTAACAATACATTTTTTCGGAATTATCTATTTTTATCAATAATGCTAACTAATGAAGAAATGAGAAAAAATAAGTTCATTTATAGACAATTTTAAAATTATAATAAAAAAATACAAATTAACAATTACTTTTTTTGGAATTACCTATTTTTATCAATAATGCTGACTAATGAAGAAATGTCGAAATGAACTGAAGGAAGATGAATAATTTTTAATGTTTTATTAAAGATGTAAATTTTGCTGCCGTCTTTATACTCTCATTTTTTTTTAAATCACTGTTACGTCGGTTCCGAGTCCCCCTTAAATTAAAAAAAAAATAAAAAAAAGCAATAGCCCGAAACAAGGTTAACAGCTGTAGATTTTTTCAGGACTGAGATACTCTGTCTCTTTTAATACAATAAATAAAAGCAAAAAAAAGTGTACATTTAACCATTCTTTTTAATTTTCTGATAGTGCTCGTAAATGTTAATCAAATTTTATTAAATATATGCTTAACAGAAAGAACGTTTAATATTAAATAAATTGTGATGATTCCAATTAGTTTTGAATAAATCTTTTCCTAACAACTTGTATTGGAAGAACTTGGATTAATATTGAGACTTTTAACAATAATATTTCAAACCAAACCAAATTAAAATCTGCAGATTGCCTATCTATATATTTCTTATGCAACTGAACAAAACTTATATAAAAACTGTGATTCAAGGAGCATAATGCCATAAAAAGTCTCTTATTATACTCTGGTCCTAGTTAATAAATACCTAGTTTATTTCTGCTACCAAATATGTGGAATTTCCAATAATCTTTGAATATAACTATCCTCTTTTCGAATTTATTTATATCAAAAGTTCAAAGGATATTGAAAAGGTATGAAGTTTCAAAGTCACTTTGAAGTCAAGATGCCCGTAAAATACGACGGGTAAGCGACATAAGAAGCATTGTCAGATAATGGCCGAACGCCGAGATATTTTGCATACCCTACTTTTTGCTTTCCAGAGACTGGAAATGGAATGCCCGTTAGAAAAAGATCGAAGTTTTTGCTTTGGAGAATCAAAGGTCCCGCTCACTCCTGTTCACAAATCACGTAGCTACTCGTTATATTTATGAAATTTTATTGGCTACTACCTTCTTCCAATCGGGCATTTGGCATGGCTACCCTCTCTGAATATCTCACTGGCAGATTTGTCGCTTTTTTCACCCCCTTTATCCCTCTCATTCCATTCATTCCCTTTTGTTTTATTCCGGAGGAATTCGAATACGTCATTGAATTTCTTCATGAGACCTCACACTTGCTAGGAATACCTTTCACACTCTCATTAGGGCCGAAACGGCACGTCCATTTGAACGTTCCTTTGCCTTCGGATTCCCTTTTCTGTCCCCACTCCAACCCTCCTTCATGAATCAAACCCGTTCTCCAATTTAGACTGATTAATTGAATAAGGTTTTTTTTTCTTGAGAAATGCATCTTTTTGAATACTTACGGCGAAGCCAGGGTAGAATATTGATTCTTTCTCGGAATGGTGGAGCGCTTCTGCGATTTTTTTTTTCGAAAAATAGTTTGTTAGAACTGTTTCTTTAATTAATGAAATAATATGATACATACTTAAGGTTTACAAAATTAGTAAAGAAGGTATATCTAGATCACATTTTATAAAAATTAACTATGATTCTCAATAAATGATTCAACCTTAAAAAAAAAAAAATGGGGTTGGTCCAATTTCCACCTTGTTAAACTAAATGTTATAATGGTGAAACGTGATAAAACTCAAATATCTTAATTCGAGAAATTTGTTAAATTTAAATAGGCTATCTGCAATAATAATTCCTTTATTTAAGAGCTTTTAAAGTAACAAAGTACTATTTTGATTGATTTCAATTAATATTTTTATTTTAATTAAAAAATATAGTTCTTGAACTGTCATAACGTAAACTTTCCTTTTACTTCTGTAGGTCTATAGCAATCAAATACCAATATTTATAAAATACATTCCGAGAATTGTATAATGCATTTGTAATTAAAACCAGTGAGGTAACTGTATATAAATAAATATCTGAAATCTCATTGTCATGATATGCAAATATATTATATTTACAATACACGAAAGTTTTTGTTTTTGATCCATAGTATTTTCAATTAACGAACGATGTAATCAACGAATAATAATGTTACGATAATGAGATAATCTAACGGAAAATATGTGCTTATTAATTAACGAACTGATATGTACCTATTTACAAAAATTTTAAAAACGTTTGGATTTTATAAATATATGGCCACTTAGTTGTTCCCTACAGTTTTAGACCTTAGCTACGAATAGCTCTTAGAAGTTGTTTGTGAAGCAGTAGTTTGGTCGTTCATGAAAGTTTATTCAAGGTAGTCTGGCCAAAAGTTCGTATCGACGAACATTGGAGTATTTGAGACTTAAAGTTCCGAATCAGGGAGTTTATTAAAAACCTTATTAAACCATCATTCTTCAAGCTTGATAGTTGGCTCATCAAACTATAATTGAATAAATTTCCCCCACTCTTGCCATTTCTTGTAAAGTCAATTGGAACTTCGAATTTGTCAGAATTTCAAATCTCATACTGATGAGCGGTTTCGTCCCAGGTAATTTTTTCCCATATTAATATAGTGGGTTTATTTACGTTATTTATTTTAAAATCATCATTTTATTGATTTACTGTTTACATTGCTCGATGTTCATGAAGAATGTTTGGATAATCCTTTTTTTTTTACTTAATAATATCAGATAAAGGAGGGTTTGTTTGTGTGTCGGGTCTTGCCGGGTAAAATGTTGATTATAAATATAAATTTTAGACTAATGCTAATTATATTATAGAAAGAAATCTTCCACCCTTTTCCTTAATTTTGTTTTTTATGACTTCAAATATAATGAGCAAAACAAATTTAATTATTATTTTGTATTTTCTTCTAGATTCTATTGAAATCGTCGAGAAATTGATCAGGATAGAATTATATGATATCCTGAAATAATTTAGAGGGATGAAAATAGATTATCGAGCTTAAAGAATGATAGGTTTAAACTTACAAACATCCTGATTCAGCCTTTTTTTCCGGTTTAAGTATTCAAATACTCCAGTGTAACTGTGTAAAAATAAGGAAATGTTTTAATGATTTTTTCAGATTTCAATGCTCAAATATTACTTTTTTTAATGAAAATGAAAAAAGCTTTTAATAATTTTGTTCAAGATTTTAAGGCTCAAACAATGTGCGACGGTTTATTTGCTTGCATTAATGTAAATATTTGAACTCAGACTATGAGCATAAATGAGAAATGACAAGAGCATAAACACGTGTAGTGATCTGTGCTTGGCGGTAATGAGAAATATTTCTAATTTTGTAATCAATTAGAATAAGAATACTTTCGGATTAAATAAAATATGAATTGACAAGATTTATTATTAAACCGTTGGATTAGACTCAAAGATTTATAAAAAATTACTTGATAAATAATAATTTTTGTTTAAAACTTGATTAATTTTGATCGATAAATAGATCGATCAAGTTAAACATTATCGAAGGCGTTCTCTATATCAAAGGAAACTCCTGAGCAATACCTCTTATTTTTAGTGTTTAAACGTGATATAGAATTTTTTATTTTGAGGTTTTGCACGCTAGAATAGTTATCACCAACCTTTCGAAATTTTTATAAAAATCGTTTTTTTCACACGTCAGCGAACAATTATTTTTTTTTAGCTTCGAAAATCAGTACAGGAGACCTATTAATGAATTATATACAGATATATCAAATAGGTCTTTTTTTAAAAGATTTTTAGAATCAAATTTATTTATGATCAAATCATGCCCGCGGATTATGATTTGGTGATATATAAATAATTGTTTTTCATTTTTAAAAAAAATTAAACATATTGAAATAAAATAAAATAATATATATCCTAAATCTGAAAACTTAGCAGATCTTAAGTCGTCTGACCTGACCTCTCATCTTTCGGCTCCATCACCATCTTTCTTTGGGCTATTTCTTTCCAAATTAAAGCTTTTAGCTCCGTGGCGTCTTTGTTAATAATAATTTTTAATAAAGATAATTATAACCAGATCTATAAATAGACTAGTTCTATTTCTGTCTATCTATTCTATTCAATTTATCCAACTGGTTTTAATGATCCAACTTGGTTTTTTGAAATCTATTTTATAGTTATAGTGCAGGAGACATCCTGATGAATTACATCCAGCTATACGCCCCGCTCACTTTAACCTCCATGCATTTTCGTGTGATATCGACTTACCAACATTGAATAGGAGTTCCTCCTGAATCACTTTCTAGATCGCTCCGGTTATCTTGCGAAAGAATTTCTTTCCAGATCTTTTGGTTCTCATGAGAAAACCATATCTAACAACCTTCTATTAGAACTGAATATACCAAGGCGATGTAAGACCTTAACTTGACTTAACTTCTCGGAGATTTTTCAGGGTTTTATTATTTTTCAAAGAGAGAATTTTGTATTCGTCGTTGTTATGCGCTGGTATATATTTCTTAATTGGTCATTTATTGAGGTTATTGTTGAGTAAGGTTGTGGCGACTGGGCAGTGATAGTGATATCAGTGCCAGGGAGGTTATGGTTGTAAAATGGGTTTGCCAATGTATATAAAATTAATTATTTCATTTTTTCGTTTTTCCGCTAAACATTTTCAATTAACTAATTTTCTTATTGCAAATTTCAATAGTCAAATTTTCTTGCGTGTTCATTGGCAAGCCTATAAATTACCTCCCTGAAAAAGTTGTTCTGTTGAGAGCTCTCTCATGTGTGTATCGTTGTCCAATAATTCTTATTCTGCTATTTTCTCATTTTGTTCCAGTATACCTTTTATGTACCAATTGTTTTGGAAAATAAAGGCACGGCTTTGAATTATTATCAATTATTTAGTGTACATCGTACCCCGAACACCAATTACATTAAAGTGGTGACCCCGACGTGATCGGTGAGTACAATTGTTATAATTTTTTTTTGTACGCTAAGGACTATAAGTGAAGATGCCCCTTAGCAATAAATTCGATTTATTGACACTCGATGGAGCCGATGAGGGCAAAGAGACGGGGTTTGCTCCCCAGGTGATCGAAGCTGCTTCGGCGGCCACAGTTGCGGCCCGAATGCCCACATTTCGTAAGAGTGACCCGGAGATGTTTTTCTTACAGTGCGAAATGGTTTTCGACCTGTACCGGGTCACTAATTCGCTTACTAGGTTTAGATACGTGGCCACGCAATTGGACAGAGAGCCGCTCAGAGATGTCATAGACCTCATCAGGCAACCTCCATTGGAGAACCCCTACGAATTACTCAAGGCCAGGCTGATGGGGAGTTTCGGTGATTCCGAACATACTCGAATCAAGAAACTCCTCGAAGACCAACGTCTCGGGGACCGCCGCCCATCGCACTTTTTGAGGGAACTGCAGTCTTTGGGAGGAACCACACTGCCTAGCGACCTATTAAAGTCAATCTGGCTACGGGGACTGCCAGATGGGATGCAGGCAGCGCTAGCAGCTGCGGAGCCGGCCGACATGGTCAAACTCAGCACCATTGCTGACCGCATCGCCGAGATCCAGGGGTACCGAACCGGCGAAGTAGCTGCCATGCGGCCCTCCACCTCCAACGACAGAGAAGACAGGCTTCTAGCGGCCCTGGAGAGATTGACCGATCGCGTTGCAGCTCTAGAAACCCGAGGAAGGTATGAGGGGAGGAACCGGCCACGAAGCCGTAGCAGAAGTAAGGGTCGCCGCCTGTGTTATTACCACAACAGGTTTGGGAGTAAAGCGACAAACTGCCGCCAGCCGTGTGATTGGAGGCCCTCACCCGTCCCGAAGCCATCGGGAAACTAGTCGCAGCGACGGACAAGGCGGACTCTGTCGCTCAGGTAATTAACCGCCGACTCTTCGTCACGGACAAGAAGTCCGGGCACAGATACTTGGTGGATACAGGAGCCACCCTATCTGTGTTCCCGGTGAAGACGCCGACGAGAAGAATGAGCGAGGAGTTCACGCTGTATGCAGCGAACGGCACCCCTATTCCGACCTACGGTAGCACACTGCTGAACGTGGACTTGGGGCTGCGGAGGAGCCTTCCCTGGCGTTTCGTCGTGGCAAAGGTGAGCTACCCCATTATCGGCGCGGATCTGCTATATCGCCATAACATATTAGTAGACCTCGCCGGTTGCCAGTTGGTAGATGGCATCACTGGGCTAACGACGCGCGGCAGGCTGGCGACAGTACCAGTTCCCACTGTGTACTCCGTCCCAGCAGGAGAATGGTACACAGAGATCCTGCGCAAGTACCCCAGCGTCACGAACCCGACCACGTTCACGAAGCAGCCCAAGCACGACGTGCGGCACTACATAGAGACACGGGGAGCTCCAGTCGCAGCGAGAGCTCGGCGCCTTCCACCGGAAAGGTACATCGCCGCCAAGAGGGAATTTGCCCAGATGATGGAGGAAGGGATTTGCAGGCCTTCAAACAGCCCTTGGGCTAGCCCTCTCCACATCGTGCAGAAGAAGGACGGTGGAATCAGACCTTGCGGAGATTATCGTCAGCTAAACGCCAAGACAATTCCCGACAGGTATGCAGTTCCGAACTTGGCGGATTTTAACATCAATATGCACGGTAAGAAGATCTTCAGCAAGCTGGACCTCAACCGTGCATATTATCAAATTCCGGTGGCAGAGGAGGACATACCGAAGACAGCAGTCATAACTCCCTTTGGTCTATTCGAATTTCTCCGGATGTGTTTTGGTCTCAGGAACGCCTCTCAGACCTTTCAGCGTTTTCTCGATAGGGTTCTTCAAGGTCTGGAGTTTGCGTGGTGGTACCTGGACGACATCGTCATATGCTCCAGAGACGAAGAGGAACACCGAGCACATCTGGAGGAAGTACTGCGACGGCTGGATGACCAAGGGCTGACCATAAACTTGGCCAAATGTGTCTTCGGGCGTCCGGACGTCGAGTTTCTCGGATACCACGTGAATTCGGAGGGCGTCACCGCACTGCCTGCTAAAGTCGAGGCCATCTCCACCTACCCACGACCTGGCACGGTCAAGGATCTCCGACGCTTTCTGGGTATGTTTAACTTCTACCGACGTTGCATACCCAGAGCGGCAGAGCTGCAAGGTCCGCTTAACAAGTACTTGGCTGGAGCGAAGAAGAATGATAGGTCGCCAATTACTTGGAGTGAAGATTCAAACCAGGCGTTCGAGCGCTGCAAGGCCGCCATCAAAGCAGCGGTGGTGATTGGACACCCCAAGCACGATGCAGATCTCGTGCTGGTCTGTGATGCGTCCAACACTGCAATGGGTGCTGTCTTGCAGCAGAAGGAGGGCGACGCCTGGCGGCCTCTAGGATTCTTCTCTAAGTCCCTCGCTCCAGCCCAGCAGAAATACTCCACATACGATCGGGAGCTGCTGGCGATCCATCGGGCCATCAAGCACTTTCGAGGCCAACTGGAGGGGAGACAATTCGTCATCTGGACAGACCACAAAGCTCTGGAGTTTGCATTTTCGCAGAAGCCGGACACAGCGACGCCCTTGCGGATTCGGTTGGTTAACTTCATTAGCCAGTTCACAACCGATATCCGCCATGTAGCCGGGAATGACAACACGGTCGCCGACGCGCTGTCGAGAGTGGAGGATATTGACTGCACGGAAGACTTTGCTCGTCTAGCTGAGGAGCAAGCGAATGATTCGTCGATCCAGGAGATGCAGAAGAATCCTCGTCTCCAACTTCGCTGGATGACACCTCCTGGAAGCTCAACAGCGGTCCTCTGCGAGACCTCCACTTCTCATGCGCGACCTTACGTTCCTGAATCCATGCGTCAGAACATCTTCAAGCGGCTACATGGGCTCAGTCACCCCGGCATACGAACCTCCAGACGCTTAGTTGCCCAGAGATTTTTTTGGCCGAGCATGAATGCCGACATCTCGAGGTGGGCTCGCTGTTGCATACCCTGCCAGCGCTCCAAAGCGGTTCGGCATACGGTCACCCCTCCGGGTAATTTCGAGCCGAGCGGGCGGTTCGAGCACATCCATGTGGATATTATCGGACCTTTACCGCCCTCTAATGGACAGCGATACTGCCTCACGATGATCGACAGATGTACCCGTTGGCCCGAAGCGTGCCCATTGGAGGAAATCACCAGTGTTGCGGTAGTCGAAGCAATATTGGGCACGTGGATCTCTCGATATGGTACGCCTGCAAGGATTACCACCGACCAGGGACGCCAGTTCGAGTCAGACCTTTTCACTAGTCTCACTAGTGTCCTTGGTATCCAGCGTTGTCGCACGACGGCGTACCATCCGCAGTCCAATGGGTGCATCGAGCGGTGGCATAGGTCCCTTAAGGCATCTCTCATGGCAGCACTCAACAATGATGGCTGGACGACTGTGCTGCCAACAGTTCTCTTGGGTCTCAGGTCGGCCGTTAGAGAGGAAATCGGGGCCAGCGCTGCTGAAATGACCTTCGGGCAGCCTCTACGTCTCCCTGGCGAGTTCTTCGAGCCTTCCAGACGTCCTGAAGACACCGAGTCGACGTTGAAGTCTCTTCGCCAGGCCATGAAGGACCTTCGCCCAGCTCCTCACCGCAGCAGCACAGCCAAGACGTTCGTCCACCGAGACTTAGGGCACTGCAGTCATGTGTTTCTGAGGGATGACCACGTCCGTAAGTCACTGACTCCTCCCTACTCTGGCCCTTTTAAAGTCATCTCGAGGGAAGAGAAGACCTTCACTGTCCAGCTGCCTTCCGGTCGGAAGGTCATATCCATGGATCGACTGAAGCCGGCCCATCTCCTGGACGACAACGGAGAAAGCACCGCCACCAGAGATCGACCCACTCCTACACCTGCCGCAGGACCTTCAGGCGACCATCCGAATGACCTCGACGCAGACCCTCCTACGTTGCAACGTGGTTACCGCACTCGCTCTGGTAGAGAGGTGAAGCCTAAGGTGCGGTTCTGTGCCGATGTCATTGGGGGGAGTGATGTGGCGACTGGGCAGTGATAGTGATATCAGTGCCAGGGAGGTTATGGTTGTAAAATGGGTTTGCCAATGTATATAAAATTAATTATTTCATTTTTTCGTTTTTCCGCTAAACATTTTCAATTAACTAATTTTCTTATTGCAAATTTCAATAGTCAAATTTTCTTGCGTGTTCATTGGCAAGCCTATTAATTACCTCCCTGAAAAAGTTTTTCTGTTGAGAGCTCTCTCATGTGTGTATCGTTGTCCAATAATTCTTATTCTGCTATTTTCTCATTTTGTTCCAGTATACCTTTTATGTACCAATTGTTTTGGAAAATAAAGGCACGGCTTTGAATTATTATCAATTATTTAGTGTACATCGTACCCCGAACACCAATTACATTAAAAGGTATTTAAATCTGTTTACTTTCGAAAATTCTATGGAAGCATATCATGCCATCCGAGTTGATTTCTCGGCTTACTATAACGTATTCTGTTTTGTCATACTTGTAAATTGATTTTGTCAGATTCTCTTTTCACAGGTTAAGCAATTTTTTCTATATACTCTTGATTGTTCCCAAAAGTTGCTATTCTTGTTCACACATACAATTTTTGATGATCTAACTGTTATTATCTTTTAGAAGGATGGGTTAAACATTATCGGAGAGAAACCTTCACCCTGCCTTAAACCTGTTCTAACTTCAATGGCTTCAAGCACTTATTTTTGTTCAAGGACTGCATTTGGGGCAGTTTGTGCACATAGTTCAATAAGTAAATTCCTACCTAGAATTCGACAGATATGTTACATATCCTGATGGATATTAGTTTTATGTCAATATATATATATATATATATATATGTAGGCCTTTTATAGGTCAATAGGAAGCAATTGACATCAGGATTAATAATAAACATTGATTTAAACTGAACCAATTATGGGTCCGAATCAATTATGAAACTGATTCTTGCTATATTCTAATTTAAATTAGTATTTTATTCAAATATTGTCAATACCATCCGTGCCTTCTTCAATAACAATGCAATCATCCACGAATATATTTCGGCATGTTAATTTATTTATATTATGTTTATTTATTTATATTACTTTAACAGGTAACACTTTAATAAATAACAATGGTACCTCAGTAAACACCATAATTTACGATATTATATTCTGCAGGTTAAAATCTTAAAATTTTATATCAATTAAGATAATCTGTAATGAATAGAATAAATTGAATTAGAAAACAGAAAAAAAAATCTGCAATAATAAAACGTATTACAGACATGCCCTAATAGAATTCATGCTCATTAGAAGTTTTTATCATGGAATAGTAGAAATATTGTATATGATCAGAATCTAAATATAGATTTACTGTAAAGCTATTTGGGTGTATTATATATTTTGTGAATAGCAAACTAATTTACAATTAATTTTTGTGCAGATAATGCCTACTAAATATTTATTCATGTTATTAAATATTTGACTTCTATAATAATTATGAACATTTATCATAATTATTTTAGCAATTATATTTTAATGTTTTGTTTAATATTATTAATGCTTAATTATATTTTTGGATAACTTAGAAATCAAACGGATTAAGGCAGACTTTGGGTTGACGGTCGAAAGGACAAATTCCAATGATGGATGTAATCATCCTTAAAATTTATATATTTAAATAGACTTGTCCTGGAACCCCGTTAGCCAGATGAGCGTAATATATTTCTTAGTCAAGGTAAATAGAATCTTTATGAAAATTCCTTTTGTAACACAAGAATTTTATGGAAAAATACTGGATAATATGAAATATTTCAAACATTTAATTAATATACAGTTTCGAATAAAAAATATTAACTAGTCCGATTCACACTGGGCAACGAACGTCTAAAATCATGTGTTATTCTATTATTCTATCTGTCCCTGTGTGCAGTGAATGTCAAAATTATCATGCATGTATATTAATTTTATGTACTATTTTTCAAAAGGGTAATTTTCCTTTTTATGTTTTTTTATCTTTCAGAAAATTTCACTTAAAAATACTTTTAGATTTATATTATTTATTCAAAACATCACATCAGCCTTTCGGGATCTGTACTGAGAACAAAACTTCTAATAAGAAACAGAGGTAATTTAATCAATAATTTTAACAATAGACTGTTTGAATTTTCAATATAAATAATATATAAGCATAATTTATAGATATTTTAAACTAATCAAAAAATATTTAATAATGATATAAATATTGAAAACTAAGGGATGGAGCAGGGGAGGGGGGGGGGAGCAGATGTTGACATGAATAATTTTTGACATAGTAATTTAACATACGATTAACTCAAAAAATAAGTAGGTGAAATTAATGAAAGCGTAAATTTTTAGCCTATTCTCATACTGTATAAAAAATAAGCTTATAAGATGTAACTAGGACGAATCAGCTTGTAAAAATGTCACCAGGGTGAATCAGTATGTAAACTAAGCAAAATAATATAATTGTTGCAATGTATACAGAGCCTGTATTGAAATGTATACAGAGACTAAAGCGTTGTTGATGTGATGTGCTGAAGTATTTCTAATAAAGAATATTATCTAAAAGTGTTATTTGGTGAAATTTCCTGAAAGATATAAAACTAGAAGTCAAAAATATCATTAATTGAGAAATAATTTTAATCACAGCAAGGGATGAAAAATACATTTTTAAAACTAATAACTTTTTTATCATGTTTTTCCTTTTGTCATAATAAATTTGTTAAAAATTCGTTAATATGGTAGCCAGTTTGGGAATAAAATATATTTTGGAAAACTATTCACATCGGTATAAACGCTTATGTTGTAAAATCATGATAATAAAGCATTTTAACGATAAATATTCGCTTATTAATGTAAAATTTATTTCAATTTAAACCAATTTCATAGTAAGAATTAAATATTTTTGTAAGCATAGTTCTGTTGGTAATAAATTACAAGCACATACCGGAACATTAAAAGGTAATTAATAATAATAATAGGGTGTATCAAAAATAATGACCATCAACAAAAAGTTAGTATTTTTATCTTTTTTACAGAATTAATAATGAAAATATAACCTATTATGATCCACTTGTCAACTTTCAGCCGGTTGCTCGATGCCATACCGCTACGTCTCCTTGGGACGTCTGTCGAAAAACTTGAACCACAACTCTACAATTATTTTGTTGTCTTGAAAAAGTGGGCATAGGAGAAAATAAGCCATAATATGATGAAACGGTGTCTGGACTGTATGGTGGATGAGGGAGAAGTAAGATACCCTGAAGATTGTTCAACCTTTTCTGCCTCCGATCGAAATTGTGTGCTCGAGCGTTATCCTGCTGTTACTAAGAACACCTTACCGGCTTACAAAAGCTGGGTAACACTGTGATAATTTCACATGTTTCCTATCTAACTGTGAATTTCGGAGTTCGTAGGACATTCGTCAGAACCTCATGGAATCTCAACAATATCCACTAATGATCACTCTGAACCCATCTTCGGTTCCAAGGACGTATCTCCTCTGCTGATTTCTTTAAACCAACGCCGCGTTGTACGATGGTCAAGGATACCTTCACCTTCATTTTGAATAATTTCATGTATTGTTTCAGCGGCTGTAGGTTTTTTTTTTTAATATTACGAGTATTTCGTAAGAAACCATCTTTCTTGTTCAGCTATAGCTAATGAACTAAGGCTTTATTGCACAGGCCTGATGTTTAAAAACAAGCTTACTTAATCCTTTGCATGGGAGTATTAGTTATCTATATCATGATAAATAGAGTTTTATTTTAAAATTATTTAAATGATTTTTCTGTTCTCAAATTGTTGCACTGATATTTAACAATTAACTTGACGCGCTTGGAAATTTACTAATCTATCCGCAAAAGATAATTTATTAATTTACTAAAGGTTTCTAACCATGTTTTATTTAAATAAAACATAATTACTGCAATAATAATGAAGAAAGAAATATAGAGATAAATATTCAAATGAAAATAAATATCGTTATAATTGAAATAGGCTTAAAGTGCGTATTTACATCCCTTGATAAAAGCTTTACAAAATGGTCATTATTTTTCATTTTTATCATTAAGTTCTGTCTTTTTTTTTTGTTGATTTCATATAGAACTGATTTACTATATTTACAATTACATTTGTTACAATTTCAATTATAACGATATTTATTTTCATTTGAATATTTATCTCTATATTTCTTTCTTAATTATTATTGTAGTAATTACGTTTTATTTAAATAAAACATGGTTAGACACCTTTAGTAAATTAATAAATTACCTTTTGCGGATAGATTAGTAAATTTCCAAGCGCGTCAAGTTAATTGTTAAACATCAGTGTAACAATTTGAGAACAGAAAAATCATTAAAATAATTTTAAAATAAAACTATATTTATCATGATATAGATTCTCTAACTAAAAATACTGATAGAAAAATAAATTTAAAACTATTCTAAGCTAAATATTTATTGAGATAATGAAAGATGTCTGATGATAAAAGTCTCGTTTAAAAAGTCGGAGAAATAGCAAGACCTCTGAATTTCCCGTATCAACCAATACATTTCTGTGACAGTCGAGATCCGATAAAACATCAGTTCAGGACGGCTATTGGTGACGACAGAAGATATTGGCCAATGACAGAGGGCGATAGTTAAGAAAGAGCAAAGATATTAGCCAATAGCGAGGCGGAGACAATATGTCAAAACTCCCTGACACCGATCTCAGTGGGCGGCTAAGGCAGAAATATTGGGACTGCGGTGTCAGTCTGTTGATCGGGTCTATGACAGCCTTCTAGGTTACAGCTGCCTTTATGTGTTATGTAAGACTTCACCGACCAGAAATTTATTATTAGATTCAAGTTTTGAACGTTGTTAGAAATAAGTTCTTGGAAGGTTTATTTTATTTATTTATTTTTTTATTTTTATTTATTTATTTATTGGATGGTATTATTTTTTTTTTTTTTATTATTCATAACAAGTACTAGAATTTTTTTTCAGTCACAGTAATAAGATATAAAACTACAACAATGTCAGGTTTAGGTTGGCTTCGGAATATATCACTCACCGTGCACAGAAAAAATGAAATCTAAAAAAAAAAAAAATTGTAATTTTCTAAACTTACAAGATCACACATGAGTCCCTAGATTTTGATGAAACATTTTTAGGTGAATCTAAGCCTTCACTATTGTGTAAAATATTGAGCGCTAACGCTCCCAGAAGCACCGGAAACAAAAATCGGGAAGTTTGCATGTACATACAAAACATATATCTTTGATTCTTATGAAAGTTTAGTACCAAAATGCCCCTATTGCTAAGCGAAATAATAAGAAAAATAAAGTAGAAAAGTATTAAATATGTTTATTCTTGGTAAAAATTCTAAAAAGGACATCAAAATAGTGATTGTCGGGGTTAAAACGTTAGTTTTCTCAAAAGCCGAGGTCAGATTTGGATTTTCCACTTCAAAAAACAGTATATTTATTATCAGTTGACATCCACATGATGGTATAGAAGGATCAATCTAATTAGGGATTGATAAATTATTTGCCACTTCTATTAATTTGTTTTATTGAAAACTAGTTTCGAATGTTATACATTCATCCTCAGTTCTAAAAACACACAAAAAATTCAAAAATAAGCAATTCAAAATATAGTTGGTATTATTATACATATTAAATTATATAAATCAGTATTATATAACATCTATGAATTATCTATGAATTTAATTAAGACAAAAAATCAAATACAGCTGTATTTGATTTCTTGTCTAAATTAAATTTTGCACGTATTTACACCATAATGTAAGGCGTTTAAAAAAAAAATTAGACATTTTCTAGAATCCGTAGAAATACGTTTTTGATGCAAAAACCACAACCTCGGTTCTTCACTATTAAACTTCTTTTTCAGTATGAAATTTTGATCCAAAAATAAATTTCAAATCCTTATTTTATTCATTACAGTTTACTTTTTCAAACGTGTGATTAGACTTTATATGAGTCTAACTTCTGCACCACACCAAATCGCAAGACAGCATTATAGCCAAAAAACCAATAAGTTCCAGGTTGAGAGAAACAACAAACCAATTAATAAAAAGAAATTTTTAAGCACAGCACCAAGCTAATCACTAACCACACTTTTCTCCTTGCCAGCTGGTAATAACCTTCCACACTCTACACCCGTCACAAGACTTTGAAATTGCTCGGTTTATTTATAAATTATAGCTTAAAATGTGAGTTGTCATAAAATCCTGTTTACTCTTGGCCGGTGTTTATATTTCTAATTATCACTGGCTGTTATAGATAAAGAAATATTCCGTCTTAACTAGAAATGACGTGAGCAAATACAAATTTCTTTGTTATTTCATAAAACAAACATATGGCATATGCTATTCTGCTATTTCCAATAAATAATTTTGAAATAATGCATTTATAACTGTTAATTAGTACAAATATTTTTGTTTTTAGATTTTCATAAAAACTAAAAACAAACTGTTTTTGGGACGGGGAAATCCAAATCTGATCTCGGTTTTTGAGAAAACTAACGTTTTACCCCAGCTGTCTAGCTTTTATAAATAGTCTTAAATAGTGATAAATAGTTTTTAAGGTCGTTTTTGATGTTTTCTGTATTTTTACCAAACATAATAGCACATATAAAAAGCTAAAGCTTCCATAAAAATAATAAAAAATCATCTTTGGGTGGCATGTAACTTCGGTACCAAATTTTTAAAAAATCAGCCCGTACTGGGAGCATGCTGCTCGTAGAAAAGTGACAAATGGAAGCACTTTTGTAATTCTTTTTTTTTTAATTCTACACATCTTGAAATATAAAACCTCAAAATTTGAGGAAGGTTTGTTTCTTTTTCTTAGTTCATTGTGAAGCTTCATCATTGAAAATAATAAATCAATATACTGAAGCCCAAGAAACCACAAGCCACAAAAGTTAAGCATGAAAGCTTTTGAAGAAGTTTCCAGGTATACCACAGATTCATTATTTGATGATTTGATTGTCAAATTGTATTAAAGTCCCAAAATACCATCTCTATTGGAGAAAGCTGATACAGGGGGCTAGGATTCGTCACCAATTTTTTAATTACATTCTACCTAATAAAAAAAAAATGTAATTTAATAATTTGTAATTGAGTAGCCAAATGGCAATATTTAAAAGACGAAAATAGACGTCAAGGACAACAGCACAATCACTGTTGAAGGATACATTCGGCATAGCAGAAACACCTCCACCGTGGAATGTAAATGGGCATCACATGCTATGATAAACTGCACCAATTCCAATTTTTTTACAAACGTCTTTCTCTGTTTCACCCAGTTTGCTTTATAAAGCTTAGAGCAAAGCGTTATTTTATTTATTTATTTTTTTGTTGCCATTAGAACTTTTATTTATTTTTGATAACATAACTATAATATTAGTATCAATATATTTTGCAGAAATAGCTTACTTTCTCTTCACTTTCTTAAATATTCATGGTGAATTCCGCCAGATGATCATAGCTAAACCATAAACAAAATAATAAAAGAGGATATGTATTAAACTCACAATCAGTTAGCTAACGACAAAACCGGATTAATAGGTCTCCCTATGTAATTCATCGTTATAATATTTTATTTTATTGTTATGTTTCTCTCCCTCTCTCTTTATATATATAGATTTATTTTTGTATATATGTAGTGGTATAAAATAAATAGATTTACTAATTAACCAGTTTGCAAGGAGAGATCTTTTAATATTATAGTATCTTAAAATTAAGTTTCATAAAAGCCGTTTAGTAAAGGGCCGTGATAGCCAAGAGTGTTAGGACATATATATATATATATATATATATATGTATAAAGAGAGAACGAAAAATTAGCACATATATTATATATATACACATGTCTGCTTATATGTAATCAGTACCGGAGTAACCATATTGACAATGAGACAACTGTTAACAATTTGGCAAGAAAAACATAAGTTAAAGTAGTTTTAATTTGCTTTAAAAAGATTTTAGGTTTATTTTTGGAGGACAAATGATTTCACAAAGTAAGCTCATTTCCTTAAAAACGTAAATTAGGTACAAAATTAAAAATCGTGCAGGAAGGTTCAAGAAAATTTGTATCTTGCAAGAGAATTGGATCAAAAGAGATATCTCAAAGGAATCCCTCAGATAAAAAAAACAAAACAAAAAATAAACAGGTTACTTTGAAGAGGTGAATATTCACGCGGAAGAGGATTGATACAATAATAACCGGCTAATTGGGCAATATCCTTAGAAGCGCCCTTTGTCTTGGCTAAATACGAAAATAGTTAATTTATAAATAAATAAAGGATTCTTTGATCAGTTGCCTTTGACTGTTAAAAGCCGCTAATTAGCTCTTTTTTTCGAGACATCCCAACCAACGGACTTGCGCCTACTTGAAAAAGTTCAAGTCTCTCGGAATCTTCTGACTTCATAATTAATCCGCTGGAGGTTTGGTCGAACTTTCTTCGCTTTGTGGATTTGAAGCCAGTAAGCTGAAGTAGCGTATTTATACTTTTTTTCTTTGGATTTAGATCAAAAGCTAAGACGGCTCAGCCAGTTATTCTCTTATAACGAGAGCTCTGATAATTATTTTATAAGAAAAATCAATAATCTAAAATTAGAAAAGAAACTTGTTGGGCAGTACAAGAGTTGGTTCTAGTTGATCTTATAAATCATTATTAATAATTAAATGATTAGTAATATGAACATTTGTTTTATTTACTTTTACTAAATTGATTCTAACAGATTATATATAATTTTAAAAGCCAAGAGCAATAGTTTTTAGTATTTTTTGCTTTCACTTGCCTATACATGAAATATTTACGATTTAAGGTCTCTTGAGACCAAATAACCAAGTCTCGCAAAATAGTCTTTGTGTATGTTTGCGTCTGTGAACAGTCTAGCTCTAAAACGGAAAGTTGTACGACTTAAGGAAGTTTTTAATTGCATACTTAAGGAAGTACCGCTATATACAATTAATTTTATTCACTTTTACAATTATTTCGAAAACAGCTCCAACCATTTTCATTAAATTTTATCAATTTTACTATCAAATGGTGCTTAATTTCAGGTAGGTCTTATCCTCATCAAAATAGTCTGACTTAGTTGTAAATGGCTTAGTTACCGAATATTCTAAATATTTTCCTCTGAAGTATCTTTAATTTGGATTATTTGAAATAATTAACTATCTCTCATAGACATTAGTAATAAAATAATGGGTAAATAAAAACTATGAAAGATGTTCATAATTAACTAAAGGAGAAATGTTTTCCCAGGCTGAAAAACAATATCCGAAAATAATATAAGTAATATAGACGTATAATATGGCGTTGAAAGCTAAGTATTAATATATAACATATAACGTTATAGAAGGTAATGGAGAGTAACGAAAAACGCATAAACATTGTAGTACAACGCGATTGTTGTAGTTAATAATTTCTTCTTTTATATTGCTTAACAGAAACTAAATGTTTTCATGAAAACTAAATGGAATTTCCGTGGATATTTTAAAAATGTATTTCAATTATGTTGGTAATTGAAAGTTGTAGGCACACACTGTAACATACATGAACATATTTTTTTTAAATAATAAAATTAATTAATATATAGAATTCTAAAAACAAATAATTTACACTAAATGAATATTACATTATCCATAAAAAAAGGCTGTGAAAGATTGGTAGTCTATATTACCTGATATAATGTTTTTCAAAAATGTCAGTCACCATAGAAAACCATCTAAGTGACTAATAAACAATTTAACGAATATAATCCGATGAATATTTTTATATTTAACATGTTCCTAAACGATATTAAATATTGGTTAGTACCCCCAGTTCAGTTTAGTTGAGCATAGACTATTAATAATTTTATAAAAGTTAGTCATTAATGATAGAATATGGATGGTAATTATAATTTATTTTGAATATTTTAAATAAGGCCGAAGCACTCAAAGAAAATTAAGACAAAATCCCGAACATAATTCAATTCATGAAAGCTGTTAAAATTTTTCATGTAACTTAGTGAACGTATATAATTTATTATTCATGTTGGAAATATTAATTTAGACGCTAATGATCCACTTGGGTGGATGCGGAGTGCTATTATAATGAATTAACAAATAAAATAAACAACATATATATAATTGTTTTTCATAATTTAAATTTATTATGAGAATATGTAAAATGAAAATCAAATACCAACAAAAATTATGATTTTTTTTTATTTGTTAGATTCTAATTAAAGGCCTTAAGGTTTTCGATTGCAGGATTGAAGCCGAATGAGCTCCTGCTTTGTTAACATTTCAACAAAAAAAATAAATATAATTCAGCATCAAAGGATTGTTATTTTAGTCGTTGTTGCAATAGAAACGATGAACAGAGGTAATATATTTAATTGTTAACTGATGAATTACAAACCGTTCGTCATTTACTTAAACGTCGAAGAATTAGTGCTAGTATACTGGAATTAATGTATGACGAAATACCAATTGGTTATTCCATTTATCAAAATCTTGCAATTCCTCAGCAGAATTCTTTCATGATGAATAATTTTTCAGTTTTTTTTTTTAGTGTTAATATAGTTAAAAGTAATTCAATGAACAAATCGTGATAACTAATAACGTCAAACAGTTAATGTCAATAAGCGGCAACAATCTACCGACAGACAAGGGCAATCTTCGACAAGCAGCCGGTCAATTGAGAAATTATCGACTTTCTAATTTATGTAATGCAATATCTGATCATGATTAAATGGGTTGTGTAAACAAGCCAAATTTCTTTGCCTGTGGCTAATGAGCTTAACCACCTCATCTTGAATGTTTCGGTACCCATTTCCTAATTTTGATTAGCATATTTATGAGCTAATTTATTGACATTGGAATAGCGACATATTAATTGGTCATGGGTAAAACATTAGATTAGGCAAAAAAAGAAGTCCTATTAGCCAGTCTAGGTATAGGTCAGGCTTCGTTAGCCCTTGTCAGTCAGTATACCTGGATTTTAATAGTAGTTACAGTGTATACCCTGGCATATTCACGGATATGAAATAAAATTTTCTTGATTTTGGCGAAGCACTGGGAATTCAAAATCTTTAATAATAAGCGGACAATCTTCATTGTCTCTAGTGAAATTTAAACTAAAATCGGAAGAAGGGTTTTCTAGTATACCGGATTTCGAAGATTGCTCCTTCGATAAGTTGGAATCTTTTTAACCTTGTGCGTTGCCAGCTTTCTTCATTTTAATTTCCACATTTTTGTCTGGTGACCTTGACTATTAGGGACACACTAATTCTCGAGGATATTCATTATCGTTCGTTTAATGCAGACCGATTGAACGTTTTGATTTGATTTAGATAGAGTTAATAACAGAGAACGATTTTCACTAGTACTACAAAGATTTTGTGCAAGGCTGGAAAACTGCTGTTGGTCCAACCTTCTCGATAGAAGAGGCTTAGAAGCAGACGCGCGCCAAATCAAGAGCTGAAATGTTGAACAGCTGATCATAAAATTTCTTAATTGTTTTATTAGCAGACATGCTTAACATGAAACTGCTGCAAGCACCCGTATCGCCAAAAAGGCAGAAAAGGATATAAAAAAATAAATAAATTGAATAAACAAATATTATTTTAAAGTTATTCGTTCAATGACATTAGAATCTGCCTGGCGATGACAGTAACTAAAGTATATTCTTGGAAATTGTAGTGTGTAATATTTCATTCGTTATGACAAAATATATATGGTATTCAAGATGACATATTTAGATCACATACATTAGAAAAAACAAAACAATCATTTCTTAATTTCATTCCTTTCAACAAAGTCAAGGGTCTCATGGAGGCAGCTGAACAGTTTATCTGACCTGGAGTGCATTAACAACAGGATTTCCCGGATTTGATTTTGTTAGGAGAGATTGTGGCTTGAGACAGGTGTGGTGGGCAGTGCAATCAGGTCAATACTATCTCTTATCTCCTGCTCTGTCCTGTCTTTATTATAATGTTGTTTGCCAAGACTAAGAAACTAGAGTTTGACGATCGGGGTCAGTTGGTATCATTCTGTAATAAGAGCAGTGTTAGAAATACGAAGAGAATTTCCGCGTGCTATGGAATTGATGCATAATTGAAGTTTTACTGATCGCCAGGTAAATTTCCTTTGGAATAATCCATAATAATGACTGAAATATTCTGAATTAGGTCATTCTTACAATGTTGAGAAAACGAAAATGCTGTAAGTTAACAGTAATAGTTTTCGAAATTAAATAATTTATCAGAAAAAAAAGAAGAGATAATTAAGTTATTGGATGATTTAAAATAAAGCATAAAGTTTTTGAAATAGCAGTTGTGTTGTTCATTCATAGGCCTTGCCAGGACTGAAAACCAAAAATTGATACCGATAGAAATCACAAATAGTGCATCTCATTTCAGCAGACTAATACAGATTCCCTAATAGAGATAGTATTTCAATCGAAAACAGTTCAACATTTATGATTTTAACAAAAGTTTAAAAATTTCTTTAGCTTCCTTAATCTTTCTTTTTTTTTCCTACTGAAGTGCTATTTTCCTATGTATCATTTTACCCTCTGATTACATGTCCTAACAGTCTACTTGCATTGACACAGTTTTTTCTTAATACTCCCAGTTCGGGACTCTCACATGAGACAAGCTTCATCATCTTGGGACATGTTTCAAATTTCTTTTTATCTAATGTCTACTGCTTAATTTTTTTTACTTGAAAAAAAAATTAAAACAAAACAGAGTAGATATTTTTGAAATATTACTAAGTGGAAATAATAAACCATTGTGCAATAATTTGCAGGGTTTTTGGATATTGTATAACTGATTTTTTAAGAACTTCAATTCTTGTGGACATTTTATTATTATTTACTTAAATGTTTTAAAATGTTTTATAGAAATCAGCACTATATATTTAGTTCTGATTGTGGTATATTTAGTTTAGTATTAGAATCCATGTACAATATTAAGGGAAATGGGAAAAATCAAGCTTCGAAATACTAAAGATTTTAGCTAGTTACCTCGAGAACCAATATGGTATAGTCCGTACAAGCCTACCAGCCAAAGGCAAGAACACAAGAAGGGTTTGCTGTAGGTAAATAGTTGGCTGGTAGCAGGTAAGAGGTACACACATCCAGTATGTCCCCTACACGATAGGGATAGTGTTACAGAGCAGAGTACACACTTTTATCCGCACAATGCTACAGCCCCCTCTTTTAGGATAGTTCCCAGTCTTCTTTACTTTTACTCCGCTTCCTTATGGGGCAAATACCCACTTCAGTTCAACAACTGTAGTCGAGTTAACAGTCAGCGCATTGTAAAAATATAGGTACCCAAGGAGCATTGTTGACAAGTTACAGTTGTAGGATGTCGTATAGGATGTAATACAGAATGGATCTTGTTTTTTTTGTCCGTTCCTTTAACTGACATTAATCTTTAAAAAAAATTTTAGAACAATATATATATATATATATATATATATATATATATATATATATATATATATATATATATATATATATATTTTTAATTCGGATGTATCATGTAAGAATTATATATGATTTTCAGATAACGGCTCGGTGGATATCAATTCAAATATTAATATGGTTTGTATGCCGGAAAATGTGTTATTAATAGCCATCACTGACGGTTTTAGCCTATGTTTCGACACTTTGAAATTATACGGAACCTCGGGTTATAAATGTCAAGTAAAACTAACTTATAAATGAAATAACACATCACTAGTTTTGAAGAAAACCGACACAACTCAAAAATTAAGTAATTCGTTGGTATGCTTGTGAGTGTATATATGTGTGTTCATGTATGCATATAAATATTGGTATATTGCTACTTCAGAAGAAATTCGGTATAAATAAAACATTTTTCGCTTTTGCTTAATCGTCGTCATTAAGATGATTATGATTATGCAATAGTTGGAAAGAAATTTATTTTTGAGTAGTAGCCGGTTTTCTTCCATACTAACGACATGTAAATTGGTATTTGTATATTACGTTTTATTTGCTACTTTTCAGGAGAAAACGGCTGAAGTTATAAAGAGAACTTTAAAGACCATAAGAACTTTAAAACAATGCCAACCTACTATCCGCCACCTTAAAACAAAATGGTAGAATATAAAAAATCTAAATGTTCTGTCCTATTTCATAGAAAATCAGTTGAACCAATTTAGCCAAACGCCATAATGCTTTTATTTAGAACCATAAAAAGGCAATATTAAAGTGTTATTCACAACCTTGAGACAAAATGGCGGACGAACTAAAGTTTTATTTTATTTTATGTATAAAGAAGCTGTATCATTCAAACGCCTTTCACAGTCCGGTCATCGGATGAAAAAATAATACACTGGGAAAACTAGGAATTTGTAAGCTTAGAATCGCGTCATTTTATTTTATCTTTTCGTTTTGTGCAGAACTCAATGGGTCAGGATGGTATCAGCTGTATGTGGCCAAATAATTGAAAAATAGTTGGTCACTTAACGTGACTTAAAAAACCTAATGACAGGTCTGTTTTTAAAAGATCTATATTGAATCAATGGCCACTTAAATAATCCCCCTATTTTAAGTACTTAATCGACAAAAACATAAATGATAAAAAATATAGAAAAACGTCGCTTGTAAATAATATTCATTTTGAAATTCTGTTTATGATTTGTAACTATCATATGTAGATATACATTAGCATGTCACAGCTATCATTAAATCAAAGCATTTGATATTCCTGATTCATCATTCAGTTTTAAGATAGCAATATGTCAGTTAAAATTTGGATTTAAAGCTAACATTAAATTAATTCAATTATGGATTTCTCAAATTGAATTTTGGCTACACTTCGACTTTTAATTCTCCTACATCTGGACCAAAGTGTCTCTCTTCTTCCCCAAGCACGAATCCATTATCTCAACATTTCTTCAACATCCCCGACAGATGCGCCAGCACTACCTGCCCCAAGGCAGGTGGAGGGCGACCCAGAACAAAGTATCCTTGTGTACATGTTTGCCCACAGAGTCGGCTAATTGACAACAGAACTATCGGCTTCTCTTGTTTACTGAGGCCGACACCTGCCTCCTGAGGTTGGAGGTACTTGTTGCCTGTGCCTCGAAGAGAAAAGCTGCTCATAAGTTCAAGAGTAGATAACATTGAATTTAACAGGCATGGGCCTTTTTTTAACGTTATTATTTTGAAAAATAAAAGACAGTGAAATCGTAGTTGAATCGAAGGAAATTAAACCATTAATTTTGATCAAGTTTCTAATTGTCTTAAGCATTAAAAAAACTTCTTTTGTTTTTTTGGTCTCTCCCTTAGTATAATGTTGAACTACCTCTGATTTAAACATCCCACCCATCCGAACCCAACCTTGGGCTTCATTCAATTTCAAATGTCGACAAAACAATGTACGATAAACAGTCTAAATCCATACATAAACAAATAAAAGCTAACGCGTAGTTCCTTCTGTCTCATTATTTAGAGCGCTTAGTGACAAAAGATTTCGAGAAATTTTGATACCATATCGAGTGATATCTGATGAGCTGATGAAGAGTGAACCCAATATAAGTTGAATAGTTCAGTTTTTATACCCAGACCTACTAGTTGGTGGGGCATCTAACATTGTTGAACAAGCAAGTAAACGATTTGTTCATAATTATAAGAAAAAAATGATGTACAAGCATTAATGAAAAAAAAAATTGTTGAACGAAATCACAAGTTTTTGGAGGGCGAGTTTGTGGGCCTTAAATTACATGCAGATAGTGAATTAGGATAATCGATGAATGCTGTCAACATAGAAATAAGGCCGAGTAAATCCTTCAAGGAATGCAGTAGCAAAGCATGAAAATATAAAGTTCAAAGCCTGAGAGAGAGCAAATCGCAACTCAAATTATAAAAAGAGACTTGTAAATAAATCCATTAATCAGTTAATGAATGTCCCTACTGTTCCACTTTTAATAAGAAGAGAGAAAGTAATCACCTAAATGTCTATAATCGCCAAATTGGGGCTAAGGATAAGCATGAAATATTACTTGAAATTCAAGCTTTATTTTTATTCGTATTTTGGGGGGATATACTATGAATATACTAGTATGCCCCAATCCCCTCCTCTGCGTACGCCACTGCCTGCAGGAGATCCCGTTCTTTCAGCACTTGAAACAATACAGAAGGACGGATTTAACCAAAGAGTACTTTAAGGTAGATTTTCAATTAATTTTATATTTATTAAAATTTTTGATAAATATTGTCTATACTAGAAAAAATACTAAAGTTATAAAAGTTAAAAAATTTAGCATTGGTTTCAAGGTTTTCCACTTCTACTTCAGCTCTGAGAAATTATTTTCGAAACGTCAATAAACCTTTTGATTGTTATAAATAGGAACCCCCAATCCAAGACCTCCAGAACTTCACAATTTATCAACAGACCATAAACATAAACGCGAACGTTTCATAAGTTCGGTTATGATTTTGTTTCATCGTTATGCAACAGACTTTATTGCTTGAATTTAAGTCAAATAGGATTTTTTTTAAAACGGTGTCTTATGGAGATTAATTTATTAACTTTTTTCACTTATCACAACTTTTCCTTCACTTTAGGAAGTTAAGGAAGAAACAGAGGGGAATGGAAGGAGGGGTGGTGAGAGGGGTAAATCATCTCTCCCTGAAATCTACGAAAATATAATTTTCATACCCACCAACGTGACATTTATATTTTGAGTAATATTTTTGGTAATTTTAACAATAGATTTTGATCCAATTTTCATACTTAGCCTTAAAACTTACGCCAAATTTGGAGATTATAGACATTCAGGTGATAATTTGCCTTCTCATTAGATCTCTCCCCCTTAAAAAAAAAATTAAACACACCTTCGAAAATTAATTGTGCCTACGTCTCTGGAATAAAGAAAATATAACATATAATATTCGGTAAAATTAGCAATAACAATGAAATTTTATGTGTATTAATAATATAACGTAATTTAAGCTAACATTCAGTCTCACTCAAGAAACAATTATGTTTCTTGGACACTGACACTAACTTCCTCTAAAAAATTTAGTTGACGGCTCGAAGTTTGGTAGTTTATGAATTTGAGATGTAAAATTTAAATTCGAAGATTAAAGATAGCAATAATTTTTTTAAAATTCGTTTATTTTATAATTTGTTTTGTTTAAATGGCTGATTCTAAACACTCTAAAATTTTATATTATACCTATGAAATTTTATATTTGCACCAGCAAGCTACACACTGCTGCCTGCAGCACAATTATATTTTTGTGTGAAATAATTAAATCGTGGAATAAAATTACTAATTACATTGTTACTGTCAACATTTCGACGTCTACGGTAACTCACAGCAAAACTACAGGCAACTTCAATCAACAATAATTACGTACATCAATAAACCGTATAAAAAAAATTGAATGAAGACTCAGTTTAACTCGCCATGAACATTTTCTTTGTCATTTAGGCAAATATTTTTTTTTAGCATGCGACCCTTGGCTGTGTGCGCCTCTAGGCCGGATCCAGTGGTCCTACCGCTAAATCTGTCCCTGCGCAGGCTATGTATGGACTACATATTTTTGGGGCGTTTTGAGGTATCCTAAACAGTATAAGAAATTAAAGACTTGCATAAAGGTAACTTTTTCAAAACTCATAATTAATATTAATAAAAATAAAATGTTTTAAAAGACGCTTCTTAGAATTAATGAAAATGCCTTCCATTAATTTGTGCAAAAAATATACCAATTTGCATTAAAAATTGTAAAGTCTTTGGTTTATCATTATCCAAAGCCTTCTTGGCATTGGATAATGCAGATAATTTAACTTTCACTCTTCCTCATTCAATTTTACAGAAAAAAAATAATATATATAATGAAATAATTAAAATTGCAAGCATACTTCTATATAAAACAAATTCTTATTGAAATGGAAACCAATTACTTTAATGACTCGGCTTACGGCATTCGAGTCATGTCGCTGAGAAGGTAGAAAGCTTGCCATTAAAAGACACGCAATTAAAAAGAAGAATTTCGCAAAATCGAATTTCCGCACGCACGAAGATTATGCAACCTAATTTATTGCTTAATATAATGTCAGAAGAAATATAAACTATTGAGGTAAACAAAATGGGACATTGTACTTTAATCTATAAGTAATAAAACAATCTAAAATGTCTTCGAATTTTTTACAGCTCTACTATTAGAATACATGTTCGATTGTAGATATTGTAGTTGACGAAGCGCGTGGTTCGGACGGATGAGTCCATTTTGTTATGGTATTCATATTTTTTATTTTATTTGTTGCACAAATATATATATATATATATATATATATATATATATATATATATATATATATAATACATGAAAATTAATGTGTATTTGTGCACTGCCGTTCATCCGATTGCAATGAAACTTCGTCAACTCATTGCTTGCACTTGCGCGAAGGTAATAGGCAGGCTGGGTTTGATAAAATTCGTAATCTAAGTGGTTGAATTAAAATTATTTCTGAAGCCTAAGAAAAAATTAGTTTTTCGAATAACTCAAAAACTTCACATCTTCTGGAAAACTATAGGTATTCATTTGAAAGATAATTAAATTATATACAAAACAAAAGCAAAATAACCTAACCTGGACCAGTATTAGCAAAAATACTGGATATATAAAAACAATATATAAGAGGTATTAGACATTGTATCAATAATTTCAAAGCAGATTCCCATGGAAACACGTTCAATTTTCACTTTTTTTTTTAAATAAATCGATAACTAGACACATAGATTGTCATTTAAAAGGAAGATAATTGAATTATCAGTATAAAAGAAATACACTCTCTCACTGACTGATTTAGTAATATACTCTCTCACAGTATCTCAAAAACGACAATGCCTAAAAAGCTTAAATTTTTAATGTTGACTCTCCTTATGTTTCATATGTGCAATTAGGCGTTATTAAGAAAAATCTTACTCTTAGTGATTAAAAGAAATTATTTCTTAAAATTAAATAAACCTATTTCTAAAACCTAAAAAACACGATGTTTTCACTTTTTGCAGGAAAAAGACTTCATCCAAGGATGGAAAAAATCGTATGGATTTAGCAAATGTGTTAAGACGGTATGCAAATGTTATGTTTAGAAGCTTAAACGTTAGTATTAATTACATCTTGCTGTATCGTAATATTATCAACCAGTTTTTGGTTAATATCTACGCCAAGATACAGACAGAAAGGCTTAACTTTAAAAGATGCAACCAGAGCAAGTGGCAAGCGGATTACTATGTTCATCTTAAAGATTTCATGTGTGAGGGAAATGGATGGTAACGTTTCAGATATTGGAAATATGTTTATATCGCCATTGTGTTTTACTGGTGTGGGCACATGTATGTTTTACAAATGGGGCATTTGTAAATGCCCAAGCATATATGCTTGTGAGGACTCAGAATGTCATGACATTTGTTCATCGCTATGATCGTCCTGATTAGGTGCCTTAGAAGATGGGCAAAAGCCTCATGGCTGACACAATATAATAGCTCGAATGTTTCAATTCAAAGTTAAAAAAATGATTCATGTTTTGACAGAAGGTTTCATTTTTAGTCCAGGTAAAGAGTTACATGCTTACTATGGAATGGCAGAATGCGGGCCTCACTCACACAAAATGTGTAACACAATTATTATATACATTATAGTTATCCTTACCATAAACGTTTCTTTATATTAATAGGCAAGCAGTTTTTTTCGTACCGAATTCTCCGCCTGTATGCTCAGTAGTAGAGAAATAGATATATCATAGGAATAGGAATTGTCGTGCAGATGTGGAACAATACAAAAATTCACATATTTTTTTTTTAACTTTTTTTAATCCGGTGAAATCATCTTTTAGATTCATCGGTTAAAATAATTTATAATTAATATATATTTCATTTGATGCACCATAGCAATTAAATTGTATTAGTGTTATGTTGATGCACATATAAAGCCAGATCCACATCTACAAAATTTTCACCGAACGGGGTAGGAATAAATATTTTCGCTGCGAATTAAATATTCTGGGTGCTTTGTCATATCCACTTTACGAAAATTTCCGCACACGCTTTTAAAATTTGATGTTGTATTCGATACAAATGTGTAGCATGGAGCCGGCTTTTTACATGCATTACCTTTGTCTTATTGTCCTTATACTTCAAGAATACCCTTGTGGAAGGGTAAGGATACAGTTCTACAGGAGGTTATCGAAAACATAATATCTTTGTTTTTCTGTAACTTTATAGTGTACCTGAATTTGATTTGAATACGAAAACGTTCAAAATTATTACAATATTTTCACATGCAAACTCTTCACCATCTACCAGGATAAAATCAACTAACATTAGGAATTCTCTACTAGCAACGGGCTCTCTAAATTCACTGCTGACTATTGCCAATGGGACCTCTGACAATGTTTTTGCCAAGAAAATTGAAAATTGTCTCTGGGAGATGCATGAGTCACTGGGTAAATATTTTGTATTAGCGCGGATACCTCTGGAAATAAAGCAACAGACAGGGCAGCAAGCCTCGCCAGAAGGAAAAAGAAGAGACCACTATGTCTAACCACCGCTGCTGATTGGAGGCTTCGAAGCAAAAGAGCCTTACACGACAAAGTGGCAAAGACTGTGGAACCAACCATCCACTACTTCAAGAAATCAAGCAAGATACATTTCCATGGAAAAACTTTTATGGAAAGTTCAGATCTGAAGAGAATTTCCGAACTAGACTGAAAATCTGGCGAGCAGCCTTCACACATCGATACATAATGAGATGCCAGGAACTACCACTTTATGAAACATGTAACACATCTTTGACACTAAAACAACAACAACAACAACAAAATTGCAACAACATGCAAACAATATTGTGACAGCTCCTCCTCTGTGGCCGAATCACTAGCGGATAAGAACAAATTCAAAATATAATTAATTATGTTAAGATATCAAAATTTCTCATTTAATTTAATTACTGTAGTTCATAATTCATTGTTTTTAATTCATAATTCATTTTGCGTTGTCTTTTAATTTAATTGTTCATAGTTTATAGTTCATTGTTTTTAATGGAGGGAGTTATTGTTGACCGTATATTTATATTTAAGGGAGAAGTTGATCGGGGGTGCGGTCAAAGAAATAGACTTAATAAGTGTGGTCTTATATAATTGTGCCTACGTTTCGGCCTAAATTTTAGGCCATCTTCAGGGCTAAAATGAAAACAAAATAACAACAATGAAAAAATAGAAAAGAGACAGTACCAGTAACAGTAAAAATGATAAATGATAAAAACAGAAAATACAAGTAAGATAAAAAGTATAAAGAATAAAAAGAAAAGGATAACACTAAATTACATAATACAAAAGGCAATTGAAAAAAATAAAATCAAATAAAATAAATGAAATAACAATGTAAAAATTAAAAAACAATGCGATATTTACACAGGGAATAGTGAAATATATGAAATCTATTAATTAAAAGGACACATAATATGAAGGTTTGGTAATGTGTAAAGCATACATGCATAGCAAAGCATAAAGCATAAATGCATACAGTATATAAAAGCATACAGAGATAGTTGTAAGTTATGCAAAAGATGACTATGATGTTAAAGAAGTTGACATTCTTGTAATTGATTTTTGTAATTATGAGATGAAGGAGTAAAATATAAAATAAGGTAAGCCCCCCAAAAAAAATAGATAAAAATCCTATGTGGTGAAGAAAGAAGAAGGATAGAAAAGAATGAGGAGGAGGAAATGTAAAGAAAACGTGATAATTACATACCAGCGAGGCATGTGGTCTAGCGCCAACTGAATATTAATAATGGATTGCCGAGAATTAGGAAAACCGTTAAAACAATGTTACCAACTTACTGATTTGAAATAAAACTAACACTAAATTTAAATGCGGTGTGATCAAAAGACATAACAATTGATTTGAAAACTGTAAAAACGTATTGATATAAGTATATTTAGAAAACTATATATATATATAAAAAAAAAAAAAAAAAAAAAAAATTAATGTTAAAAAATTAAATTTGAAAAAAATTAAAGTTAAGTTAAATGTAAGTTAAATGTAAGTATAAGTTAAATAATATTACGGGTTAAATTTACTAAGGAAAAAAATAATAATAAAAATAAATAAATAAAAAATATAAAAATAAATAAATACTTTGTATAAGGAGTCGTTGTGGGTGACGAGTTAAAAAAATATAATATAATAATAAAATTAATCTATTTTTTTTGGGGGGCTTACATTATTTTATATTTTACTCCTTCATCTCATAATTACAAAAATCAATTACAACAATGTCAACTTCTTTAACATCATAGTCATCTTTTGCATAACTTATAACTATCTCTGTATGCTTTTATATACTGTATGCATTTATGCTTTATGCTTTGCTATGCATGTATGCTTTACACATTACCAAACCTTCATATTATGTGTCCTTTTAATTAATAGATTTCATATATTTCACTATTCCCTGTGTAAATATCGCATTGTTTTTTAATTTTTACATTGTTATTTCATTTATTTTATTTGATTTTATTTTTTCAATTGCCTTTTGTATTATGTAATTTAGTGTTATCCTTTTCTTTTTATTCTTTATACTTTTTATCTTATTTGTATTTTCTGTTTTTATCATTTATCATTTTTACTGTTACTGGTACTGTCTCTTTTCTATTTTTTCATTGTTGTTATTTTGTTTTCATTTTAGCCCTGAAGATGGCCTAAAATTTAGGCCGAAACGTAGGCACAATTATATAAGACCACACTTATTAAGTCTATTTCTTTGACCGCACCCCCGATCAACTTCTCCCTTCATTGTTTTTAGTTCACAATTCATTGTGCACAGTTCTTTTAATTTAATTGTTCATTGTCCATAATTCATTGTTTTTCATTTAAAATTCATTGTCTATAGTTTACAATTCATTGTGCTCTGTCTCTTAATTTAATAGTTCATAATTCATTGTTTTTCATTTAAAATTCATTGTCTATAGTTTACAATTCATTGTGCTCTGTCTCTTAATTTAATAGTTCATAATTCATTGTTTTTTGTTCGTAATTCATCGTGCACTATTCTTTTAATTTAATTGTTCCTTTACCAAAATTAATAGTTCATAATTCATTTTTATTTGTTCATAATTCACTTTTAATATTTCATAATTCATTGTTCTTTTAATTTAGTTGATCATTGTTCATTTAATTATTGTAGTTCATAATTGTAACAATGCAGCTGTGTTATATTTCATCAACATATTGTTTATAATTCATCTTTTGATAATTATTTAAGCCGCTATGTAGATCCGCTTGGGTAGATGCGGAGTGCTGTAAAATAAATTAAAATAACTGTAACAGTAGTTATCGTCATGTAACGGATAGAAATTTGACTGTCATGTACAATATTTTTCAAAAATATTTCTGTTCCTCACGACAGTGAAGTAACTGTTCCTTTCATACCACTAAATTTTAATAAAGAAGGTTAACCTTTGGAGAGCAAAAGATGTTTCGAAATATTTTACAAGAACTAAAACGATGAAACAGTATTAAAAAAAGACCTTAAAACATGTTTGGTAAGTGATCATACTTTTTCTACATTGGCTAATAGAGGAAGTAACAGACCAAATGATTAATTTGTTAATTAATTTTACCACAGCTATTTATTTATTAAATGAGCGATATTTTAATGCCCAACAGCCATAAAGTCATGGCTAGTTTAGCAAATTTATTTAAAACCAATGCATTCAAATCTACGAACCACCACTTTATAGTGTAAGAATGGAATGGAAATTACACTGCATTAACTTAGTTTAGTGAAAACAACTGTAAACTATAAACTACGTCGAAGTGAATAATGTAAATCTGACATTAAAATATGCACGCGGATCCATTTTTATGACTCAGAGAATCGACTAACCATCACATTATCATTTGTGAATCACAACCTTCGAATTCCTTAATAAGATTCGATTTGCTTATAGAGAGCTTTAAATGAGCAAAATTATGTGCACTCTCGCCTTTGGCGAGAGCTACAACTTGGTGGTTTCTGATATTCCGCCTCAGAAAAATGTTTCCTTTTTGTCAATTAAAAAATCAATTTATTTTTGTAGGCTTAAAAAAAAAAAAAGAGTTGATGTTATAAAAAGCTTGTTTATTAAACAATGGCTTATTACTTCCAAATATATCAAAAAATCTGGTTTGCTCACTAAACGATTTTCCATTATATTTTGGATGAAGTTCCGATAAAAAAATTGTATGTTATACCTTCCCAAATATATATCCGACTCATATTTCCTTTTTATTTTTATAATGTTTAACTTTGAAGACAGTTAAATTATGTTTCAAATGAACATCTGGAGTGTTCCGGAAGATATATAGTTTTCGATTTAGCATCAAACAAACTAAAGAAAGGTAAACCAACAAAGGTTTCCTTGGAAACAAACACAGAATAATTTATAAAACATTTCTACGAAGTTTAATACACTATATTTTTAGGCTTTTGGTATTATTCATTCCATAACACATTATATCTATTCACTTTCTTGCTAGATAACCGAGAAATGGGCATATTAAATTTTTAATCGGTCATCATTTTGAAATGAAATGTTGGATGGTAATGTCGAGTTCCGAGGATCATCTTGGGGTGGCCTGAGACTGGTGCCGTATCTCAAAACAATCGGCCCAGCAGTCTCGGAAAAAAACTCGCGGACAAAGAAAGGTTATACACCAACTACAAAAACAACAAAAAAGTGCCTTTAAATTTTCTTTTTCTTGGTAGATTACAAATGTTCATTATTGAAAATAATAAACCAAAGCATTGCTAATTTTGAAAGTAAAATGACTGGAACATTTGGCAAAATGGAAAACTGGTTCAGGAATCTTTTAGCACCGTATTATTGATTATCACACTAATGCCTTTCTTCGCATTCGCGGAGAATAGAAATATTTAGATCTTATCTCAATTAGATGACAATCATTTGAAAAATAGACGCAAATTTCATTTCTCGGTAATCGAAAAAACATATTCCTTTATAAATCTTCAAAATATGAATTGTCTAGTTTAAACCAGAGCATGGGTGAATATAATTTATATAGTGAATATAATTTATTGTGCAATGTGGTATATAAGTCTAAAGCATGAGCCCATAAGGTTATTCGTAAGTAGGTGTTTAAAATCGAAGGTTCACAGTATGAATATTAGGTACATTACACAATAATAAAATAATTAGCCTTAACTATCATGATCGGATGCACTATGATATAATAAAAATCACCCAATCAATGTCAATTATATAGTACTTAAGTAAAATACACTTCGAATATTAGATTCCCATGTATACTTTATATCCCATAAATAATCTTTAAACAATAAATTATGTTATACAAAGAGTTAAAGACCTTGAAATGAGAAATAAAATTATGAGTTGTTTCCCAGCGTAATCTCCTAATCAACCCCGAAATTTCAAAGCACACTAACTTTTGACTGCTTAAAGACAAATTATCAAAAGTATATGTATTAGTTCCCCATAAAATGGAAGGCAAAAGAGATAGAAGGGCATGCTTGAAGAAAAACTTGAGGCACTAAATTTTTTCTGCAAATTTTCCATTTTCGCCGGCTTATATCTCGGAGACGGTAACACAGAATTGAATGTGAATATACCATTTAGTAGGGATTTTAATAAGCTTTAATTTTGGAAGGTTTCATATTATAATATATAATTTTTGTATGGAGAGCAAATAATAAATATAAAGAAAAAAATAAAAAAGTTATAATTAAGCCTTTTCTCGCGGTCTATCAAATTAAACTATTAATAACTAACCGGGCAACTATTCCGGATTCAGTCATAATCAGGACTATAATATTCTGCAAAGTCCTACTGCTGAATCCTAGACTTACCCTGAACCACAACAACCCATGAAGAGTCTTTGGTTCTGAAACAAGGAGAGGACTTTTTCTAGGCCAACGGTTCTGCAAGGAAGCGATTTGGAGTTATTTAAGGATTTCCCGTAGTAATCTAGGTAGCAACAGAAATCAGAGTTCAATATTATTTCTCGATAAAATTTAATTTCTTTAATGTAATATTTTAAAAATATGTTTTCTTTAATGCATTTAAAATATTTTTTGAAATAAAAAAAAAAAACTAATCCTTAACTAAATAAAATTATTTTATTAATGAATTTTTTTTTAAGATTGAGTTTTTGAATTGGAATAGGTTTTATATATTTTAAAGTAGTTAATGGCATTTCTAAGTTATTACAAAGCGGATATTCGTTTCCTGTTTCATACAGAGGAAATGAAAACGGATGGGCACACATCATTAAACACGGTCTCATTGTGAATTGTATCGATTTCATGACGGATTTGTATTTCCAGCCGTTACGTTTAGTTTGCGTGAGTTGAGTCCAGAAGTGTGTACCATCTGCAATATATATTAAACAGCCTAAAATTGTTTCAAATAACAAAAATTACATTTTCAATTTACAAAAATCATTCAATTTTTCATTCAATATAGAAATATTCATTCCTTAAATACACGTGGAATGAGGGAGAACTAATAGTATATGTATCCAAATTTTATTTTAATAATTATGAGCATGTATGTGCAAATTTATCGGCAGCTTTCCATACATTTCTACAACAAATTTCTGATCAAAATTTGAATCAGTCCCTTTACAGTGTTCATAGACCTCAAGGATCGTTTCTCTACTCGAATTCTACTATTACTGTAGCGTTTTATAATTTATTCTCCTTCATTGCTTGTTCTTCAATTTTCTTTTTTATTACCACAGATATGAATCACTACAACGAATAAATTACCCAACAGGCCAAATTTTCTGTTTGTTTTGGATAATTATAGAGCCTTCACCGATTAAATCTTGAGAAGGAAAGGAACAGCATTTTGCTAAAGGTCTTGACATTTTGATAATCTCTCTCTGTTTTTTGTTAGAAATTATTCCTTCCAATAATTCGTTTAATTATGTATTTCCTAAAAAGGATTAATATGCATATACTCGTGATGTTTTGGTATAAATAAATTAAAATTTATACTTTATCAATGTAGGTGTTGTGGAAAGAATATAAACTTGTTTTTAAAATTTATTGATTAGATTTCCAATACCATGAAAATTATGTTTTATTTATTCGTCAAAAATATGTTATGGCATTTATCAAAAGCCTGTTTCGGAGGTAAATGAAGTTATCTATTATTAATTAAAATTTATGTCATTAAGGACCCCGCAGTATTTCAATATAAAAGTAGTTTCAAATCAAATTCTCTGAAACTTTACACAGAGCTCTAGCTTTTGTCATTCTGAGCAAAAGTCATCATGAAAAAAAATTCTGTGGCAAGATTTTGAGTTATACGCGGATTAAAATCGCATTATAACTGTACATAGATACAATAACGCATTCAAGGATGCGTCTTTTCAATTCTTGCGTATACTATATATCGAAGTTGTTTTTTTAAAGAGGCGTCAGCAACATTTATCTTACAGAAAACATATGAAAGGTTTTTTCAGCAAATAACATTTTAAATTTATTCTTTATTGTGTAGGGTTACAGTGTATTAAGGTAGCAAACAATTTATTATTACAATATATTTTTAAGACTTCTTGCAGTGGCCAAGTCCAGAGCATGAATTTAGCGAACCTTACAGGAAACACATGAAATGTTTTTACGCCTAATAAAAATGATTTTTTAAAATTTTATTCTTCATTGTGTAGAGTAAGAGTATATTAAGGTGGCAAAACATTTAAAAGGTGGCAAAACATAAAAGGTGGCAAAACATTTAAAAGGTGGCAAAACATAAAAGGTGGCAAAACATTTATAATTACAATATATTATGAAGAATTCTTGCACTGACGAATGAAAGTCGTCAGTATTTTGTGTTTATATCGTCAATAGTAGACTTTTAGACCATTTCCAATTTTTTTTCGATATATCGTGAGCGGGATCGATTGAGATGGTGTTTATGTTCCATTATACCTGAATCGAAACCTAAATTTCGATTTATTGGGGCTTAAACCTTTTTCAAAAATTACATCGATGTATAGGTAGGCAAGGAATATATATATATATATATATATATATATATATATATATATATATATATATATATATGTGTGTGTGTGTGTGTGTTTTATAGGAGTAGGGAAAAAATCTTTCATAATACGATGTGTGAATAAACGTTCACAACAGTATGAGATTCCTACTCACTAAAAAACCACCTCCCTCCACCCCGCAGGAGATTTTAATGCATGGACTACTACATGAGAGAGCAGGGAGACCAACAGGAAGGGAGAACGTCTTTTGACACATTTGCTGCGCCCGATATTGTTCTCCTTAACACTGCCTCAACCCCGACGTTTTCAAAAAATGGTTGTACATCGATAGTCGATCTGGCTTGTGCAAGCGCAATCCATGCCTGTAGCGACAAGGATTGGCATGTTAGTGATCACTATACTCATAGTGATCATCAGGCTATCTGCTTTGAAGTTTTTGTCCCAGGTCCTGTAATAAAACAGGTCAAACCACAGCCAGCAGGGTGGAACTACCGATCCTTCGAAAGAGAGTCCTTTGTTACTATGATGGAGGGAGGACTTGACTTATTGTGGTCAGTTGAAGAGAGGGTTACTCAACTGATGCAGTTTATTATTGATGCATGTGATGCGTCAATGACAAGGACTTCTAGAAGAAATCGGCAATTGACAGTGTACTGGTGGAGTGAGGAGATAGCTGTTCTATGACGAACATGTCTTCGTCCATGGTCGAATGATTGATTTCAGTGAAGGAACCCGAGGATTGGCTGATAACCAGTATGATTTACGAATATAGGTATATTTACTAGGTATATTTACCAGTATATTTACGAAAGGGAAGACCAAAAATCAATGCGGTCGATTTGGTGATTACAGATGCTAGAGAGGCAATTGCAGAAACGAGGTGGAGAAGGGGTGGCAAGATACGGAATGCTTTTAATTTAGCTCGGTGGGATTTCACAACGGAAATATCAATGTTTTCTGCCACACCGATTTGACTTCGAAGCGCTTTGTGTACTTCTTCAGCCACGGTCAATTCATCAAGATCCTTCAACTCAATAACGACAGAATCTCTTTTGCATGGGACCTCCGCTTTGTACACCATTTTCTCAGCTATCGCAGTACGGATTAGTTCCGTTTTGTCTTTTGCTTTTCGCTATATTCTGAAGCTCAGGGTCGCTTTTCATCGTGCGGATGATGTTCGCGTACAACGAAGCCTCCATTGCCGTGACCATCAACGCATCTGGACGAGCAGGTCTTGTTCGTATTTTGTGCTCTGTGGCCTTCTTGTTTCTTTTCTCCTTCACCATCTGTCATTGTTTATCTGGTTGATTTATTTGAGCACGAGCGGAGACCTCTACTTTTTCCTGCATATGAGGTGTATTTGATCTCATATTCTTCATCTTCTTTTTCTTCTTGGGCTACTGTGAACACGTCGTTTCTTGAGAACCTTCCTGGACGGAGTCCAAACTCGATTTGGTCTGAGTTCTCCAACTATTTACAGCTAGTGACGTTACTGGGTTTTTGTCTATTACGGATATCTGTTCATACAGCATACGGATTGAATTCGCGTGTGCTTTTACCTGGTTATGGGCGTTCCGACAGTGCTTGACTGCTTGTAATCGTGAAGATTTCAAATTTTGTCTCCTAGCAGTTCCAAAAGTTCCCTTCTTCTTTCTTCACTTGAAGTATTAGATGCTACAGTCGCCAAGTGATCCACTACTGCGACACTGCGGACGTTGGATAACGAAGTCTCGGAGCCCGTTTTCTCGCTCCTGACAAACGCCGGTAATGGGGATCCGACCTCCTGCACCGTAAGTTACGTGATATGCTGACTCGCCATGCTTGGTTTCTTATTCTGGATTTCTTCCCTTAGTCTGTTTTTTCCGCGGGAGGTATTTTATTTCCCTCCTGCCCTCTATAGCGAGCACTCCCCTATCCGCCACCTGGGGACGCGCCACATATGGGTTTCAGACTCCCATAGTGGTGTGTGTGGGTATTGTGTGTGCGTGCGCGTGCGTGTGTGCGTGTGTGTGTGTGTATTATGATGGTCTATATGCTCATTCTATAATTATGAGGTTTTATCCCGAAAAAGTTGTTAATTGCAATTTAACAAAATGTTTATATTGTATTCAACATAGCCAATAAATAATAGTGCTCTGCATAATTTACTATTTATTACGATATCCAATACATATCGTAACTATCGTAGAATAAAGGCGCAACTCAAAATTACAATTGTTGGAAAAATTATAGTTAAAGTTGTATTCCACACTTTTGAATATCTTCTCATTAAAACACACCGAAAATTTGTAACATTCATTAGAAGGTTATTGCGGATGTCCAGGTGGTTTTAATAATGAGATACTCAATGAATAAAAAACATTAAATTTGATTTTCCAACACTCTACCTTTGATTTATACCTTTATTCTATGATAGGTACGATACGAGAAGAGCAATTCGAAAGTTCAAATAGTTAGTTACAATTCAAACTGATTTCGAAATTTCAAAGGAGTGTCCTGCTTGTAAGACCTGTAAAAAACAACAAAAAGAAGCACCAGATCTTGAAAAAAGCGCTTAGTCTGGTAATCAAAAATAATCATTTTATCTATTTAGTTTATCATAAATCTATCAATTAATTAACAAAATCTGAAAGAAAAAAAATTAGAACGACTAAAGACACAAAAAAGCTTGACATTCAAGCCGAAGTTGTTTGCCCAGTAAGCGCTATGGTAGAAGGAGCGGTAGCAATTGATCAGTTGGAACAGAGGTTTCCGACACTCCCTCTCCTTGTTCGACCTTATCTCCCGAGCATTATTTTATCTGAAACACTTTTATTATCACCTCTTCTTCAGACTTGCAAATAAAGCACTACTCTGTGGTCCCCTTTGACATGAAACGGACCCTATTTCAGTCCATTGGTTTGATAAATCCTTTATATAAAAAATTAAAAAAGAAAGAATAACTTTTCATACTGACTAGAACTGATGAAAAAGACTCGGTGTGTTTAAAGAAAATGCTAAAGCAGATAATGAAGAACTTCAGGATGATGAAATATTTTTCTTGCATTTGCTTTTCATTACTGGTGTAAGCCGTATATTTAGTTGGAAATATTGTTTTAATCTAAATACAAAAACGTTTTTAGGCCAGGATAGGGTTAATTATAGAAGTTACTTTTATTCAATAATAAATTGTAATTTCGAAAATATTCGATGAATATGCGAAAACTATTAAATTAAATATAAAAGTGAATTGATGAAAGCTGGTCAATAATCAAGTCACGAAATATATATATAGATTTAACAATACATAGGAGTAAAAACCATGGTAATGTCGGTGGTATAATACGGCTGTCACGATGATCCAATCAGTATCTTATTTCAATAACTTGTCTAGCTTTGGATGATAATCTGCACATACCTCATTAGGGAAGCAGTATAATCAGGCTAATTACTATAAGTATATCGTAGTAGTGTAGAGGAATGGTTGTTGTTTGTATGCATATCCTTACAGATATAACAACTTTGAGAACTTTAAATATCTAGGGTTAATAAAAACTAAGAGAAACAAAAATTAGCAGAGAATGAAGGCAAGGTTATAGACGATAACGCTTGTTATTCCACAATTGGAAATTTACTCTGTTTAGAGCCTCTTCTGCTTAGAAGTATGAAAGCTAGAATATAATATCCTTCCGCCATTCCTTACGCTTACTTTAAATAAATATCGTTAATCGTTTTCTAAAACAAAACATTTGGTAGAATATTTGGACAAAACGAAATTAACTGAAAAAATTTAGAAAGGTACACAATATAGCATTGAGGGAATTGCATATATGACGGTTGGAAAGGGCATGCAAAGTTATTGGTATGAATAAGGAGAGAATAACAAAAAACGCTGAACCAACGTACAGGTAGTTGTTCGAGAGAGTAGAAAAATAGAGGTTCACCCATTAGATTTGGGCTTTGATGTAGTTCTGTGGAAAACAAAATGAAGAATGAATTCTTGCCGGTGTTGGCATTGAATCTTCGGGTAAGCTAATCCTTATTATAATTATCATTTCTTAAGTTACGAATTGACATTTTATCATTTTATTCCGTAAGAATATGTTTGTATTTGAAAAAATGAAATAAATATAAACGATTTTGAACATTTGAATTCGGGGAAACACCATGTAACTCTTAAATAACTGTTGAAAAATAGCAGTAACTAAATCTCCAAATTAATTTGTATTCTTAAGGTATATATTTTTCTTATAAGGTATATATTTAAGTGCTCAACTGATTTATTATTAATTGTATCTTAATAGGAACATCTCATATTCCATTTTTAAAGTCTTTGGGAATAAAACCCACAGTTCTCTTATTATCTGTGTTCCAACTGAATGTAATATCTTCCTTCAGTTTGAAACCCGAATTCCTCAGTAGACGTTATTTAAGCTCAAGGATTATAACCTCATCTTATATCACTTAACAGCCCCTAATCAGTCTTTATACAGTTAATTTGGCTTCACTGTAAAATTGTCAATCTTTTTAACGTGCCACAAATATATTATGAATTAACAAGGTTTTACTAATGAAACTAGTAATTACGAATGACAAAATGAGATAATAACCAGAGCACATAATTATGTAATGCTGGAAAACTTAATACTTCATTTATAATATTTATTTTTTATCGAGAATTACTACAGTGTATTAGATACGTTAATAAATGCTAACATTCATAGTGAATTAATATTTTATTTAAGAGTATTAGTTTTATACTGTAATGTGGCCCATGCACGATCAGTTAGCCGGTCCGGTTTTCTGAAGCCAGGCCAGGTGAAAATCCTCACCGGTCTATAAAATCGGCCGTATGTGGCTGCTCATCAGTTTTTCCTTTAGTTTGTCCATTACATCAGTGCGGTAAGGGCGATAGGAGAAAAATATCATTTTGCCTTTTGGTAGCTGCAGGAGGAAGAGAAAAATGAACACCAGCGAAATAAAAGAAGAGTATGGACAAAGGATTGGCTGGACAGAGGCATAGGAGGTGACATAAACCTGCTTGAAGAATTACGCAGTACAGAAAAAAATTATTAGGTCAATCATCTTCGAATATTCGAAGTACATTTAATTTTTGTTAGATAAGGTTTTGCCAATTATCCAAAAGCAAAGCAGATGCCTGAGAGAACCGATTTCTGCTAAAATGAGGCTTATAGATTCAGATTTTTATCTGCAGAGAGTACCTTTGGTGATTTAAAATTATCTTTGCGAATATCAACTCACGATCTGGTAAAAGCCATAAGGGAAACATGTGAGGCAATAACGATGGTGTTGAAAGACTATATTAAGGTAAGACCAAATTAAGTATTATTAATTAAAAACCTTTTCTAAACACATTATTTTTATAGGAAATTACACAATGACCCATTTAAAGATCTAAATAATATAATTAATATATATGTTACTAAACTTTTTAAAAAAGGTTCATTGATTATAATACACCGACTTATAAAAACACACAAATTATATCAAAATTTAAGATCTATTAAAAATAACATTGGTGATCAGACATAAGCCCTATCGAAATATCCAAGCCCATATCTAAGTGATTTTAATAGAAATAATGATGTTATGAAAAATTCTTTGGAGTTAAAACGTTTTAAATAACACAAAAATATATGATAAAAATATGTAGATGATAGTTTACAGACATTAAATCTCTATTCACTAATGTCCTATTTAGATGAGTGTTTAAAATTAATAGAGTATAATTAGGTAAAACCAAATAATAAAACACAAAACGATAGAAGTTAAAAAATTATTTATGGAGGGATTTAATCTATATACTAAACCAGGGTTCTCCAAACTATGGCCCGCGATAACATTTGATCAGCTGATTTCAAGCACTTAAACTTTTTCAGTAATTTAACCCTGATTTGTTGGTGTGTACAATTTATAATATGCAAAATGCTGCATTCGCAAAACATTGTACAAGAAGAAGGACGCAAACTCGCAAGCAGTATTTTTATTATAAGACTGATCCGATTTATTTCTGGGTTGTAGGCTTTACAAATCTCGCAATGAAAGACTTACTCCGAGGATACCTGACCGTACTTTTACGAGTGCGAAATATATCCGAGATGGATGAGGTATCTGACGGCAATAAGCTATAAACAGGAGAAGGGCTCAACCGTAAAAAAAGGGTAATAGACCCGCGGGTAAGGAGGTGAGAAAGGGCTAACAATTGGAAAATGTGCGGTTTCCCAGGCTCTGATAAGGAGGGCATGGCCCTTACCGCGGAATTGAATTTGCTCGAAACCGATGCCCAATCTGGAAAACACTGGTCTCTCTTCCGAAGAAAATGAGATTTATTCAATTTACTATCATATTTTCTTTCATAAAAGCAGAAGTTTCAATTTGATTTTTATTTAATACAAATTGAACTATGAAAATGTAAATTTTATTGTGATACTAAGGAAATAATTCTCAGCTATACCTTTATAATATAGTAATTCTGTTTTAATTTGTCATAAGTTATAAAGTTATCAATAAAATCCGTATTACAATTTCGTCTTGATTTTCACTTAAAATTACAGATAATATTCTTACATGAGTATTTTTCTCGTCCCCGGAAAAGGTACTCATGACAGAAATAGATAATAATGTTGCCAAAATCTTCAAATGTTATTTATATGACCTAATGAATAAATATATTAATCTAAGGTCTTTTTCAACAATTAATTTATGAAATGTTCCTGAAGATTTCCTGAAACACAAATGTGACGCCTAAAATAACCTGTACCAGCAATCACCATGACGACGAATAACTATTTTGCGGGGTCTGTTGCTGTTTGACTAGTTTTTAATCAAATGTTTTATAATTTTATGTAAATATTTCCACTAGTTTTATGCCCGCCTCATAGTTTAATGTTTCGAGTATTTTTTTAAATTTCAATCTACAAATGTGTGAATCAAGTATAAGAATATATAATAATATGACCAAGTATTACTACACGCATATATATACCCATCATCATTAATAATAATTTTTGCTAATCAGGTAGTAATTAATTAAAGGTAATAAATTTTTTTTATTACTATTTTTTCGTTGGATTTTCCAACAATCCATTTCACAGCATACTCTCAATGATTCATTTTTAAATAATCAAGTAATGGCAACTTAGAATATTGATTATAAACAAATATTTTCTGTAACCTTAGTAATACATAAATTACAGGTCAATCAAGATTTTCTGATGTTAAATATTCTTTGAATAATATCTAACATTTGAATATATTTTAATTGAACAAAAAAATAATAATGACAAGTTGATATATTTAAAAGGATATCATTTCAAAACTTTTGAGTACCAGCCCAATACACATATTTATTCTAAAACGTGCTGGGATACCCTCTCCAGAGGAAGTTCTATTGGTTCAGAAAACTTTCCGGCTCTATCGTTTAGTATTCCGGCCAGTGTTCGACCTCTTTCGAAATATGGTGGTTTGCTACCGAAGTGAAACTTTATACATTAGCCTCATTGTACGCAAGTTTCGTCCAATCAACTTCACCCGGGCTTGGAAATGATGTAGTTGGTAGATACCGAGGCCTATATAGCAGGGAATAACAGATGTTAGATGACAAAGACTTGACTCATCAAACGTTTTAGTCCCAATGGTAGAGCTGTAATGTCGTATCTTTTAATAAAGTCAAAGGTCATAATTTAAAATCTTCGCGCCTAAAAATTCATTTACTTGTTCTTGAAATAAGATATACGATTCTTGATTTGTTCTATACCAATCCTAGTTTTACTGGCCTGTTTCATGAAGAATAGTTGTTTTCTTCTTGTTTTTTTTTTTTTTTTTTGGTTTTGTTTTAATAATCAACTAATCTCTTTTTATGAGTGAAGAGGATTCCTATTTATATGAGAGTACTGGAATGATAAAAAAAAATTAAAGTATGATTTCTAAACAGAAATTAATCAGTGTCAATACGATCAAAAAATAGAACATCAAATAATTTTTTTTGCAGAAGCGTGTGATCAAATTTTTCACTTTAGTTGGCATTATACGATACCTTGCTAGCTGCTTTAAGAATACCATAAACGAAGAATAGAATTTTTTATTCATTCCCATTGCACTCCTAAGAAGACTTCGTGGATGGATTATGGGATTGCCTAAGCAGCTCATAAATTTAGACCTGTCCACGCCTTCAGATGCTGCTTACGTGCTTACAATACAAGGAGTATTTTTAAATCTGCAAGCATCCGATTTAATAGTTATTATTTCTTTATAATTAAAAACTTATTTTCTAATGATCCAGTCGTAGGAGTAATTGAGGTATCAATAAGCTTTTTATCGACTATTTTCTAGATTTAATTGCTCATGAGTTTACTATTGGTCAGGAAATCTTTGAAATCATTGTTGTCATAATTATTTATCATTCCAAAGTCCCTTAACAAAATTTTGAGTTCAGACATAGAAATAGAAATTGGAAACCATGGAAAACTATGTTACATCGACAATAATATTTCATTTTACAGACAATAGTATGTAACATGGATATGATACAGTGATCGCCGAACACGTGCCCAATTTTGAGTGGTGTGGGTTCGATTTTTACCTCGTTGAGTTAACATCTACTTAGTGGTAGTCTGCGAAATGAATCTTGGCTGAGAGCCTTGAGAAGCTCTCTTTATGTTTGGACAAGAACTTTTTGGATACGTTTAGGGGTTAACAAATAGGACCCTAAGGCTTACTTGTCAGACTAGTATGCCCCACCAATAACAGTACCAATAAATGGATTTGGATGTTTTGCGTCGTCATATTGATCCAAACAGGTAGCAAGAAATTATATCTATTTTAATTGATACTATGAACGGATAATAACATACCGTGACAAAATATAATAAAATATAATAGCATGGCGTGTGTTATTCAGATATTCCTCCTCTATTTGGGACTAATTAAGGATTTGGAATTATTTCTATTCAAAAAATATTCAGACATCATAGAGGTAATTAGTAAGCAATCAAAATCGCATCAACCTTCTCGTACCTTTCATTCATAGTTCATTCATTAGTGCAGCACTTATTGGAGAAGTAAATTTCATAAATATCGGATTCCAAATATTTTGTAGTATAATAGTGTTTATGCACGGTAGGGCCAAACAGAAAGCTTTGAGCTTTAAGTGTTTACTTATGTTATGAAAATAAATGAAAGAAACAGATAGCGGAATCAGAAAAAAAGGTTATAAGGTATTCCAAAGAATATTAAATAGGTAGCGGATTCCTTACTTTCCCAGCCTCGAGTTCAGCTCATTAATGACCTCAAATACATGCTAATGTATTCACATGCCACTGGTAGCCAAAGTGAGACGTTGGATTTGGTGAAAACATAAAGTTTTTTTACGTATAAATGGAGCGATCTTAATTTAGTATCTCATAAAGTTTAACAGAAGCAAGCTGCGTGGGCAACTGTGTTGATGCTATCTCCATAGCAGCTGAGCATTACCAGTCAGATAGCCCATGTTTTGAAATTAATCATGCGGCGTTTGTTGCCCATCATTGAGTTTATGGTTCCAAGTTTGCTATATAAATCAGTTCAACCTGTATCATCACAAATCTTAAGATTTAATTTTAAATTTCCTTTCGTGGAATGACCTTTAAATGTTAGAATATTAGAATTATTATAAAGGAGTTATTAGACTAAATGCATTGGGAGCAATGCTGTAATTAAAAGTTTCACGGAGATTAAGAAAGAATCAATTACTGGTCTCTGCTAAGGATTTACTTTAAAGGAAAAAGTTATAATCTGCCAGTTATCATGATCCATCCATCTTGGCTGGATGGGTTGGGCATCATCTAGAATCCATTGTAGCTCTTTCTCACGTTGGACACAAATCCGATATTGCTCCACAGAGCAAAAATAATACAATCATAGCGGGGTCTTTGTGAGCAGCTTTTCTGAAAATAGTAATCAGTAAGTTTTATTATCAGGTCCTTTGGCTATAAATACAATAAAATTTTTAAACTGGAATATCAGGTTAGGAGCTGGAAAAAGCGAGGTATGGAGGACTCTACGTTACACCTTCTGGAGCCCAATGCTGTAATATCGGAATTCCTTCACTGTGTATAATGGTATAAGTTCATTACATATATTGGTTATCAAATGCTAGTTTTATAACCCAAATGGATCTGCAACTGATTTGCTGATATGATAGTTTCAATCTTGGGACATAAAGACTACCGATTCTGGTCTCCCATCAACGAAGCACAGTGGCACATGAGGGATTTTTGTGTAAATCTGAGACAATTTTGCTTGAACAGATATTTATGTAAATATAATATAATATATTATATAGAGTTAATTGGTAAACACAAGTAAAGTTAAAATTGATCTAAGAGAATTCGTCCAATTACAGTTGGTGATACGCAAAGAAAATGTTTCGACCCAGCGAATAATTCTCACCAAGCGAATAATGTGCTTGCGTCAGTATGTGATTTTTTTAGTGTTAAATAACTTAGAGTTGTCCACGTAAGAGGTAGTGTGAAATTAAAGCTTAGTGGTCATAAAATTAAAAAAAAACTCAGAAGCTGAAGATATATACTAAGATGTTAATGTATCATAAGAAGTACAAAGTTCCTTTTGTTGCTGGCTCAGATCGGTGGGCGTGAATTGAAGAAGTACAAACTTTATTGCCTCGATGACGTGTATGATTTTTTGGCCTCTGAGTCTCTCCATAACAGAAGAATTTCATGTCCTGTTGGTATTTATCTTATAAAGCATTATCGTTATATTTTTGAATGTACATTTTTGAAATTAGGTTGCTATTATACCTTACCACACCTGAATTTAGGTTACAATGAAAATAATTAGTTGGAAATTATGGAAATGTATACTTCCAAATTTGTAACACTATCCAATATTAACACATTAGTTAAATATATATATTAAGGAAGTATAAATTGACATAATTTACAACTTACGTAGAATAACTTTCTACAAAATTTGAAAAGTATTAAAAATAATTCGTGATTGCTTTGTAGTTTGTTTTTTATGAATATTTTTTATTTAACTATTAAATGTATCGCAAGTTGTTTTGTTTCTTCTTGTTATTTCGATAATAGACAATGCATAACACAGTTGGTAAACTAACATTTCAAAGTTTATCTCATCAAAACCCATTAACCCTCTCCTCCACTCCCCGCCCTTTTTGTTGTATTACCGAAGTAGGCAACGTAATAATCAACAAGTTTCAAGTCAATAGAATTCAGAATCATGTGTTTTATAATGGTTCAATTCAATTTTCTTGTGTGTGCATGGGATAGCTGCAATTCTCGATTTTTATCGGAGGATTCGGCGGAGTCGAAAAATGTGAGTAAGGGAGCAGCTATTCAAAATTACGAGTACGAATTAATTTATATTTTTTTATAGAGCAAAAAAACGTACTTAATAAATAATGAGCCATTGGCTTAGTCCAATGGTGTTTACTTCCTTATTACCGCTAGACCGTTAACAGCTATCATAAGTCACTGTAAAAATCCCAGCTAATGAGCACTTGGCCAAGGTTTTTGTACATAGAGCGATGTGACAGTCATAAATAGGCTGGCTAATTTCACACTAAACCACACTAAATCAACCTTCAAAGGGCGGCAATCACCTCGTCACTTCTTTGATGTTGCTCAGATTTACGAGGCGAGGTAGCGGAAATATGCGACTCTCCTCAGATCGCGTCTGCTTCCTTTGATAGGCCCTGGGCAGTCCGCCAGTCCTTCTGTGTACGTAGAAGAAGCAAAAAATATTTTCACTATTGTTTATTTTTTTAAATAGGGCAACCGCGGTTTAGAGAGTATGTAAAAACGTTACTAGCAATTAAAAAATTAGCTAATTAGTTAATTACAATTAAGTATATTATCCTATCAACTACTAAACGTTCAACTATTGAAATACGGGAGTTACTGTTATTAGCTCTTTAACGAGCATTGGCCATATTTGTTCCTTCTATAAAAAAATGGGAATATTATTTTCAATACTGTTTGTTTCCACTAGATCGTAGAAGCTAAAGAAAAATATGCTGAAAGCATAAAGTTGTTTATCTGCGCGATCAAGCAATACTTCGTTTTGGGTGAAACAAATGTGGCCAGTGCCCATTTGAGGTACCGGCATAGGTTCAAAGTAGTTGAAACATATTTTCAGTTACTCTATTTAGATACTGGAAGATATTTCCATGGTAATTTAATATTATTATTTGAGATAGTTTTAGTGCAATTTTTATTTCATTTTATATTCTTGCTAAGAAATGTTGGTAATTAATGGAACAATGAAAGAAATTTGCCGAAAATTTATTTCATATCAGTATCATTGCTCTTACACATTTAACTGATATTAATAGTAATAATGATCAATATATAAAATATAATGTGAAGTAAGATAAAATAATGAGCTTTGTCAGGAAGGGTATCATAGTTTTATAGCACTTTCTGTGCTCAATCAATCCTTAAAAAAATATTAGGTAAATTAATTCGGGGAAAAATCAGGCGGTTGGAACATATTGCTGACCACGCTTTTTCCCGAAATACCCATAACAAGTTCCCATCATTACACGTTGGGTCTTTATAGGAAATGAATTATTTCAGAATATATATCAATACAATATATTAATTTGAAAAGCGTGGATTTAGTTGGTGTAAAGGCCGATTTACACGAGTAAGTTTTTTAAAGAAAACTTTTATCAAATTAACTTTGATAAAAAAATTTACATGTGTAAATGGACTTTAATAAGTTTTTATATCAAAAAGTTGCCACTTCTTGGACTTTTTTTTATGAAATCCATATAATCCAGTTAGCAGTCTACTGTGCAATGCAATAACTGGCTCAGTTAAAATTATATCACTGGCTCATATATGAAGGGCTTGGATAAAATTTTCGATCAAACATTTCCAACATGTTGGAAATGTTGAACAATTTTATCAAATAGCAGCAGTAGAGCCCCTAGTGTTCAACTAGTCCATAACCTATTTCTTGTTTGAATTTAAAAATATGTCGTGGGCCCAAGACTTGTTGCATAAATACACTTTTTTTTTTTCTTATTACTTAAAAAAAGTGTACAAGTTATTTAATCAGAATTTATAAGCGTTCAATTGGAAGTTATAATAATTTCACCGATTTGTTTTCACATTTTTTGGCATTTGGGGAGTTTCAACTTTTTGTTATTAACTTCGGTTTAGAAAATTTAGATTGCGGTTACCGCGCATTGAAGAGCGATAAATTTCCATTAAAATGCATAGTTATTATTATTATCTTTTTTTTATTCTATTTTTTTTCAATTTCACTGTAAATTCTGCCCGGCCAAATGCTTTTAGACTTTAGGGCCTGTTGCACCAGTCTGGACTTTAACTAAATAATCAGTTAAACTTAATTCGTTTATAAACTACAGTAAATAGTTGAGCTAGAATTTCTCCAGTAACTGTTGGTTTGGCTTTCTGGTGTTTTTTCTCCATTAAATTTATTGAAATAGTTGAAATATTATCAATAAAAGGTGGGACAAATGCCATTTTATAAAACTTCCTACAATAATTTTCAATGTTTTTTTTTTTATTGCATACCTTTATTATTACTACAATCTGTATTTTCAATATAATCGTTTAACAATGAAGTTATGATTGTTTGTGTCAATTTTGTGTGTGAATATTCCTATTATGTATTGCTGATTGCTGTTCCAAAATTCATTGACAAGTTCTCCTCTCTAGATAGGATAGAAGTTCTCTTTAACCATGTAGTATTAGTGAAATTTGTATTTCATTCTGCATTCTCGCAATGATAATATTAGTAATTATGTTAACAATGAAAGGAATTCGCCAAAGATTTTTTGTATTCGCCTTATTTATTCTTTATTATTTATTCTTTAGTCTATATAATTATTTTTATGTTTATTATAAAGTACATAGTTTTCCGAAGTATATTGTTCGCATCTCAATATCCTAAATTAATTTTGTTATTAATATTTTAACTGTTTATTTGTTTATGGTAAATATCAAGAAATAATCCTTAACATTACAACGGAATAATTATTGCATTCAAGCTTTCTTTATTATTGAAAATGCTAGGTACTGAATATTTTTGTAAACTGATATAATATATTTATTGCATTAAAACATACGACATTGTCCAACTCACACTGCGTATGCGATAAAAGAGGTTTTGGGTTATGATGATGATAATAATAATTAAGGTACTCATTGTTTGAATATCTAAATCAAAAAATAAAATTAGAACGAATAAAATATAATTTATATATAATCAGACCTTTCTTTGGACCAACAGTTCTAGGAGCATTCTCTTGACGAATGATATTTGTCCTGTTTTCCAATGAGTTTTTTTCTAACTATCATTAATCATAAAACAGTACCACAATTTTATTGATACAATAAAATTGTTCTAGCAAACAAAATATCTGTAGCACTATTCCCATCTCCTCATTTAATTTTTGTTTATTTATTTTTTTAATAATTTGATAGCAATCTGAATGTTGGAACATGCGGTCGTTTGTTGTTTATTGTGACAGCTTCGGTCCTAAAATAAATACAGATGAAATGGAACATATGTGGAGAAAAAATATTAAAAAAAAAAAAAAGAGGTAAACGAGTGTTGCGGTTTTTCCAGAGGGAGGCCACGAGTGTTGAAACAAAGGGTTCCAGTGCCATCCATATCTATGTCGTTAATGAACGAGATTGAACGCGGAGATACAGATGCTGGATGTGAAAACTGCCCGGAATAATTTCTAGTACGAGGGCGCTAAATAATATGAGAAATTAGCCGGGAGTGTCCTCTGTTGATAAGAAAAATTAAAATTCCGACTACTTGCGTTTCGAAGGGCGGTCGTTAATCTTGATCTCAGGGCAGTATTCGGATAAGGCTCCTCTGTATTTACCATAAATTAACCGTAACCAGCAAGACCATTTAATAATTTTGCAAAAAAAAAAAAAAAAAGTCACGACTTTCCAGATGATCAAGGATTTATTGAATACCCATAAAACAGGACCCGGCTTCTAAATTTAGAGAATTACAGGTTTTAGGAAGGATTCGTTATAGCGGTTCCATCCGACCAAAATATTCATTACTTTTGCTGTCGTAAACCGATATTTATGTCTTGCAGGTTTTGATTCAGTATCGTTTTAGCGTTCTATCAAAAATGAAGTTAATGAAGTAAATTTATTAAGTAACAAGAAAAAAAGGGGCATTCAAGCATAAAATAAGTTTTGAGAAAAACGCATTTGGAAATTTTAGTCTATTACTATTTTTTTTCATTTTGAGATGCACATTAATACCGCAATCAACAATGTTATCATTAACTACGTAGAAACAACAATCAAACAGCATGTTGCAGTAATCTGAGATTTCACTGTTAGAAATACAATTTAATATAAACAAATTCACGTGAAATAAATGGTGCCCTTTTTGCAGAGAACGATTATTATAATAGAAATGAAAAAAACAACTTTATTCTGACACAATGAGAATAACAGCAATAGACAGATAAACAAATTTTATTTCTTACCAAAGATATAAAGATTATTGCAGTGAATGAATGGAGAGAGAAAAAAAAAAGCTTAAGTGTATGCATAGTAGTCCAAAATATAATAAAAAACAAATTAGGAATAGTGAAAAAGTATATTAGTAAATAAAAAAATAAGAAAATAAAGAAGAAAAAAATTACTTCTTCTGCATTACTCCTATTAATTGTTAATACATGTAACAGAGATGTTTTTTAAAATTAATAATATTTAGTTTTCTCAAATATAAATTTATTCTTGGGAAATATGAATATTTAATGTTATATATACAAAAGTAAAATTTATAACTATAAAAAAAAAATTAAAATTTTCTAAAAACTATGTTGTCTTTTCTTGTCTCCGGATTAACTCTTCTGCGTTTTCTGAATTACTGTGCAAAACTGTGGTCTCCTCAAATACAATCCAATGTTTACTGTCTATAGAACATGAGGTCCTGCACGACTTACGTTTTCTTGGAAAAATTCCATGATGAGGGACTTTCGAAAAAGTCAATATTTCTCCTTCATTGGAACTCTTGGGTTGCCAGAACATAAATCTGGAGAAGACATGGAGAACAAGTTTTGTAGCAGTAGATGTCTTCACGTTTATATGTTATCATTGCATTTTTTAAAATAAAATTTATTAACTTTTCGGAGAGGTTTAGATTTATTACACTTCCACTTTTCTTTCTGCTCAAATCTCTTCCCCCCCCCCCCCTCCTCCCCAACCACCACTCTCCCCAAGAACATTTGTGACAACATAATTAATATTTTAGCAACAAACGAACACAAATGTTGAGATAACCTAAATCACGAGGAGTTGGTGGTTTATATGCAGATATACCTCATGGCAAGTGAACTTCAAGCAGCTCTACCGCACTCGATTTTTGAGGTATTGATTTAAAATTTATCGAAACATAATCTAGATGACATAGAAGCTAAAAATGAACTCTCCGAAAAAAAAAGACATGTTCTAGTGTGACATTTTGGCACTGAACGCCTCAAATAATCTAAAAGATAATTAAGGTTTTAAATATCTTTTATTAAAATATTAAAGCATTAAAATTTGTGAAGACTAGATCTGTACAGTGTGGTTAAAAGGAGACAAAGGTCACATTCAAACATCAACATTATTGATTTAAAATACTAATTGTTTTAGAGAATAAATTATTCCAGTATTTACCATCAGTAATGAAGCTTACGACATTATTGAGGTTTTTAGAATTACTCGCATATTGTCCTTATGGTATTTCAATTTTTGTTCAGAGGTTTCTCGACGTAAAATATGAAGGTTCTCAAAATCAAAACTATGTTTAAGTCTCAAAAAATATTTAGCTAGAGCGGTTATTGGTTCTTTTGGTATTTTATTCTAATACTTGTATCTGTATGATCCCTCAGCAAATATTTTAGGCACTTAGGTCCGAACACTCCAATCCCTACTTCCTTTACTGATTTTTACCACTTGCGTTATATTTTAATCAACGTTAAAGACATCAATTTCAACGTCAAAAGACGTCAAGGTTCCCAGTGGGAACAAATATTTCGAAAAAATAAAAAATCATTCAGTAATTTTATTTCCTAGTGTATAGTCATAACTTATTTTTAGAAGCAAAAACTGAGCAATTTTAATTCAAATTTGAGTCACTCACGATTTTTTTAAAATATGCCTTATTATTTTTTTCGTTTCAATTTATTTTTATAACAAAGGTTTCAATTAGGTTAGTGCAGTAATGTATATATATTCTTTAACGTTTTCTTTATATTATTCTGTGTAGTACCTCCTATATTTCATAATTTTAAAAAAATGTTATTAAAAATAAAAAGCATTATCTAGACTAATGTTCCTAATTTAGAACATACCCGAAAAACCTACTAAACATTTATTTTTACTAAAACTGACAATTTTTAGGTTTTTTTATGAAAAACTAGAAAGCCATAAATGAGAAAAATTTGATTTGGATATGAATTCTGCTTTTCAAAAATTATATAACACGTTGACTGTCACGACTTGTCATAGTACTTCAGGATTCCAGTGTAAAATACAATTTAATCATGTTATATTATTAAAAACTCATTAGTTAATAGTAATCGGCAAGAAGTATATAGAATGTTTAAAGAAAAATAAATAAAGTAAATAATTCCGAATTTGTGCAACAACTAATAAAAACGCCGAAAAACACGTAATATCTGTCCAATCTGCCAAGAGAAGCCATCCTTTTAAGTAAAAGATTGTTTCAAAAATAATGACGAACAATAAAAATATTCTTATGCTTTTTCATTTTGGATAAAATTTGTATAATTATATTTTCTCTTCATTCATTAATAAATGTTCTGTACATGTAAACCAACCTTGATTTTCTGTTCTCTCACCAGGGGCCATTTGCTCATATTTACACTAATACTCTACCCATACTCCTAGTTGCACGAATATGGCAAGTGAACAAAGTACAAGATAACGCATAGGTAGTTATCGTCCTAGGCAATAACGCAAACTGCGATTTATCTCGTAGTTGGCAGTCAGCGTGTTTTCATTGGCTAATATGAATTCAAGGAATAAATAAATAGTATTTTATTAAATTTTGTAAAAATAATTGATATTTCCTGGCCTAGAAACATGGAACATTGTGCGCTATGTAATGCCATCACATTTTTTTTTTTTTAATATCTGGGTTGAGCGTTGTTTTTATCGAAATTTCAATCCTCAAATTCATACATAGGAATTATTTTATTTTTCAATTTATAGACATTAAAAATATATTATTTTAAACATATCGTGATTGGATTAAAATGTTGAATAATAAAAATATATCTAAGGAGAATTATGAGAAACTTTCTAGTAAAGCAATCAGAGCATTTTAAATTTATTTGGAGCTTTTAAGAGTCATTATATCTATTGATTAGCTTTCATACAGTTATTAAACACTTTCATGCTCATTTCATTGCGAAAAACAAGTTAGTCAAAAACTCATCTCGAACATCCAATGGACGTTGAATAAAAGTTATTGCGATTTGAAAGTTGATATTAAACTTTGTTTCTTCTCAAATGATACTCTTTTCAATCGGATGATAGGGTCTTCGTTATTCATCGCTAATGCCCTCTGACTGAATTGAAATAAAGATGTCTCATTAGCTTCAGAATTGACAACTTTTCGGTCATTTAACTCTTTTAGAAAATACTAAAAACACATCAAAGACAGAATATTCTATATTCAATGAATCTCCGAAAGTAAGTCTAATATGGAACCCTTTAATCATTGAGCATTATTTTTTTTTATCCTTTTCTACCCTTTTTGTCCCTTTTTATAAACCGCTCTCTTGTATCCTTTCAGTAAAATCCCGGGAGGATTAACTTTTTGTCTATTTACGGGAAATATAAAATTGTGAATGAAAAGTTGAGAAGCCATAACGAAGAGTTCAGTAGGAATCATTTCTTAGTCAAAGGTTTTGCCCATTGGCTCTAAATCTGCTTGAGGCTTATCGCTCTAATTAGAAGATGGAAACGGTTGAAAAAGGTCCGAGGAAATCGGTCCCTGGATTCTGCGGCTGGAGGAAACCCTTTCTCACAGATTAGCCTCTCCTCATCACAACTGCACAAAACTGGCTTTTCCAGTAATTAGCAGAAGTTCCTGCCTCCCGCCCTCGGCACTGCAAAATCCCTATCGATATTTAACTTCTCGAATATATATATTTCAAGGACGATTTGCTCGATGTTTATGGTAACTTCAAGATCAACAGGACTGTAATTGTAGGTAAGAGAAATACATTATTTACCAATGCTTGACAATCCAATAATCCAAATCCATCAGGTTGTAAAAAAAAGAACACCAATAAATCACTTTGCCAAAGTATAAGCACTTAACATAAAAAAATATTAATAAATATTTGCATTTCTAAAAAATCTTTACAGCCAAATATGAAATAATATAAATAAATAAATTGTATGAAAACTCCTTCGTTGCGATCAATAAACCTGATTTTTTTAAAAATTATTCTTTTAAAATACATATTTTTTTATTGTATCGATTGAGTATTTTTTCCAGCTGCTGTTTATAATATCATATCTGCATAAAATTGTATTACATAGAATTAAAAAAAAAAGAACAATAAATTAAAATTTTATCTATATGCATACCTTAAAATTGTACATAACTGAAAATAATACAAATAAATATTCCTATAAATTAAACTGATACATTATTTTTTTATGTTTAGCTTTCAACTCTTTATTCGCACCTTTCATAGAACTATATATATATATATATATATATATATATATATATATATATATATATATATAAAAAAAAAAAAAAATATAGACATGGCGTGTGACAAATTAGTATCATAATTCAGGATCGATTTTTATTCTTCTTTACCTATTGCTATCGCTAAGCAATAATAAAGAAATGAGCTAAAATTATCAAAGTTTATGTTTAGAAAAGTTAGCTGCATTATTGTCAAAACAATTATTCATTTTGTAAAGTTACGAATGTATACCTAACAGATTTTATATTAATAATAAGACGTTTATTGTAATGTTTCGTTTTATTATAACTCGACAAACAAAAAACATATAGTGCACAGAATTTTTGTACTCAAGTTGTTGAAAAATTACTTTATTGCACTTTTGTGAAAGATGACTTAAAGAAGTGCATGCTGCTGTAAATATTTCAAGAAGATAATGTCGCGAATTCTTTAAAATTATTTTTAAAAATGGATCATTATTTTAGGGTGGTGAGGGAAAGTTGAGTGATGTGCGCACCGCACCAGATTTTTAGTCTTCTTATGGGCCTGTCAGGCGTAGCCATATCGTTCATCAGTCTATTGCTATATCCGTGAAAGTTGTTATGAAAATGGGACCGTCATACTGGAACGATGAATACGTGAGTGTTGATCGACCGTTGGTGAGTCGGTGTATAGAGTTTTCATGTTTACGTACCAAGGAGCTTCTATTATTAGTCTTAAAATTTTGGTTTGACAGGTTGTAGTGTTTACAAGTGAGTCTTTTTTTGCTGAACCGTTAATCTGCGAGGCGTAATTCCATGTGGGCTTAAGTCCATGGTAGCGTTCTTGTATTATTTGATTACCTAATTAATTTAAATTAAAAGTAGGGTAAAGAGACCAAGGATAATAATAATTATGTGTCCACTCAAATACCATGGGTGATGATGGATGAGGCCCAGAGAGTCTAGAATTATACTTTCGATCAACGGATAAATAATAATTATAATAATAAATGTTGTAACTATAATAATTAATACTGTGACATTATTATTGTATTTTCAAGAGATTGATCACAATCACAAGTTCGTTATGAACAGCATAACTTAATGATTAACAGGATAATCAACTCCAACTGTGCCATGTAACTGTCATGTTCCCAGTTGACGCCTGAAAAAAAATGGATTTTCTGTACTATAGTTTTCCTTACGAACGAGTTCATTCCTTACTATTCCAAATAATTCAAATGATAAAAGAACATTTTAAACCATGTTTTCTTATATTATAAGATTTTGTCCATAT